>LR994579.1:8796250-10082500 GCA_905187575.2 Celastrina argiolus | reverse complement strand
ATTTAAAAGTATGTAACTTAAGTTTTTGAAAGTTTGGAAGTGTGAAACGAAAGGTTTTTTATGTGTCAAATAGGTTCTCAAGTAGAGGTTTCGATTTAGATTGTTTTATTAATAGGTGCTTTATAATAAACTCACAATAGAAAAGTGTCGAAGCATGAAGTTTTTTGCCTAGGCATTATATTAATTGTAAGCCTCAAATTGTATATTACCGAAATATGGTCACAAACGTAGATGCTTTTGACAAACGAAGATTCAACGTCGCTCGCTATATTATTTCGATAGTACAAATATGTACCTTAATAACATAACAATATAAATTAATTTAAGCTATAGGTGAAAGACTTTATGCTTCGACACTTCGCAAATGTGAGTTGAACTTTAAACCCTTGCAAGTTCCCTGTGACATGTTTGCACTCATGTAACGCCTCTCGCCAGCATACTGAGTACACTCCTCTTGACTCAGACAGAAAATTAAAGTATGTCTCTTACCTTCATCATCATCATCATTTCAGCTATTACGTCACCTAAAGCTAAGCTTAAAGTTTATTATAGTGAAAAGTTGCCTTTACTCGTCACGCTTGGCAGGCGTGTTGCCGAGCGCAGAGACAGCTTCTGCTCGTTTCCGGATATACAGGATGTAAAACTAACAGTCACGATAATTTTAAGATACGATTATAATGCCTGTCCTCATTTTGGAAATGTGTTTTTTTATTATTTTTTTTGTCAAAATCTAAAATGTTATTTTTGTATCGTAAGAATAACAAAAAAGAAAATAAAATCTTTTTTTATATTTTTGTACAAAAATACATTTCTAATTGAGAAAAGGTAGTATAATCCAAGGTTATAGTTGTATAGTAGTATATATATTACTGTTACACCCTGACTTCTTACACCCGTTATATTATTCGCTCCATTCGAACTCGTCACCTTTGATGACACCCACGGAGAAGATAGTTGATGGGGACATACTGTACCTACTTTCTCCATCACCACACTGATAACCTCTTATCTTATCGAACCTAATTACGTATAAAAGGTGTAAAATAAATGAGTGATATATGAGTGAATAGTTTTAGGTGCCTCACATGTAGAGTATATTTTGAAAGTCCCAGCGCTGAAAGACTTACTTGCCTTACTTTTAACTTTCATGCTTATATGAGAAATGCTCCAACATTATAAATTTTCCCATACAATAATTTACAAAAAAAAGTACCTCTTGCGTTGGTACTTTCTCAGTAAACTATATACGGGACACATGCCCACCCGAAAGTATTATCTCGCATTAATATTATAGCATGTATAGCGTATTACACTTAGTAAATATTACCTCTACCCAGATGTGCCAATAGCCAAACGTGTCAAAGAAATATTAATAAAAATGGGTTTCAGCGAACTATGTACATTGTACAACTATGTGCTAAATGGGTCGCTTCCCTTTGGGCTCGGCCACCACTCCCACGAGCTCGTAATTCTGCAAACAGGAAAAGGTGGTGCAACTTAATCGTTTAATGCTTATTGCTTTAATACCCCGGGTTGAGAAGGGTCCATAAATATCATTATTATTGACTTTTACTTAACTAGGATAATCCTGAATAAAATGATATATTACACATGTGTGTTTGTGTTTATTCGTTACAATGGAATAAAACATAAAGTTACTACTTATCCGATTGTACTAAAATATGTAAATAGATTCGTAATAATAGTTTGGAGTAAAATTAATAAAGATTACAGGATTATCCCATAACAAATATAAATGTCGTAGTCATGTGATTCAATCCGCTTATTTAATTGAATGACTAGCGCGGTTATTTAATGGCGTCAAACAGCCCGTACAGATAGCAATGTGTTCATATATTTTTTGATTAATTCACATTAATGTGCATTATAATAGTACTCATTCACAAATTTTGAAGTCTAAAAATAAAATATTAAATGATTTTTCTTCAATTAAATAGCGGATTCAATAAGATGACTGCGACATAAATACTGTGAAGCGACGGACGAAAAATACATAATCGAGTAATTTTCAGACAAAATAATATTTCGGTTCCTACTTTAGAATGGGTGACAATTTGAATGTGAAATTTGAAACTGACGAAAATTGATATTTTCGATTTGCCGAAATGCATACACCGCCGATATTGGTTCGATAATTTCAGTCCGCTCACGCCATCTCGCAAATTGAATTCATTTCGACACCAACGCCACTAATTGGTGAAGATTGGACACTGCTATTGTTCGTTACTTAGCTCTATCGTTAGTTCTATCGTTAGCTCTGTCTGCATCGTGTAAATCAAGGTCATACAAGTTTTATATAAAAGTTTGTATGTAAACGCAGCTGTGCGTGAATATTTTTATGTAAAAATAATTATATAAGTAATTACATATTTCAATATACAGTCTAAACAGAACATTCACAATAACTTTGAGATTTTTACGATTACTACCTTACCTCATTTTGGAAATAGATTTTTTTTGGAAAACACAAAAAAATAATTACTTTTTACCATTTATTATTTTTTTTGTCTTAAGAATATATCGAAAAAGCAAATTATTTTTTATTTTTGTAAAAAAAAAGAAAAATGCATTTCTAGAATGAGATAAGGTAATAATATTATAATCATATTCCAAAGTTATAGTGACTGTTATTTTTACGGTAGAACTCAGTACAAATAGCGAGACTTGGCATTTTTTACAAATCATGTTTTTGATGAGATTTATTATACTGGCGGTGTTTGTGATAAAAAAAAAACTCCTTTGTCCTGTGGCGTGCGGGGCGTAGTCGGTGTTGAGGGGGCCTGAAAACAAACACACAACGGATATCGATATTTCATTATATTGTTTTACGGCTTGGGCTCAAATCACATTGGCACAGATTTGAAGAGTCGCGTTTTTAACCCCCGACGCAAAAACGACGTCGTGCTATAAGTTTGTGGCATCGTAGCTTCCAAACGGATCCGATTTTAATGCGGTTTTTTGTTTAAAAGATATATCAGTCTAGAATGTTCTTAGCTACGTTTGGTGGAAATCAGTTCAGGTCTTCTAGGTCAGTCTTGTTAGGTGTGTCAGGAATGTTACATGCTAAGTCGGGAGTATTTTTTAATTTTTCATTTCTTATTTCATGTTTCTCTCCAAAGCCTCTCAACATTTAAAGAATAGAGATAAATATCTCTATTTTCAAAATGTTGAGGTACAAAACACCAAAAAGCTATTACTAAATTTTAAATTACCCCAGTATATTCAAAATAAAATAATAAAATAGTTACATCATTTCCATAAAATCCCTTTCGCTGCCGACGTCAGCTCAGCTCGGAGAATATATCAATTATACTTTACATGTTATAACATTGTAAGCACTTTATACCATTTGCCTTGCGTTGACGATAACTTAATCCTATTAAAATACGTATCAAAAATGTACAGCCTTTGCTGTCTCGTTAATAATAACTAGGTATGTATATAAGTACTAAACTATTGTATAATAATATTATGTAACTTCGTTCCGATTCATTGTGATCCAAATAAATTCGACCAAATCCCAGCACAGAATCGCCGGCGCCTTAGCGGTGTCATGTGAAAATTGTATAAAATTCGACCAAATCGCAGCACTGAATCGCCGTCGCTGTAACGGTGTCACGTGAAATTGCGCGGTGGATAAGTGACATTAAGGCTTAACTCAGACTGGCGTCACGTCGCGACATTTTTCTATACGACGCGTTGCATCTCCACATTGCGTTGCTTTGCAGCGCTTGCTCCATACGTGCATGCTTAAAATATGTATCTTAATAGTTATAAAATAAAGATGAATGTGCTATGGCGATAAATACAATAAAACGCAACGATTTGAATCTGTACCATAGTGAGTTGAGCCTTAAAAATACTTTCATATAACCGCTGGATACCATTTTTAGCTTATTCTAAATTTTAAGTAAATAAAAAGTACAAGTCCAAGCTATGTGAAGCATTATTTTTATGGGAGCAAATGGCAGCTATTCTGCGTCGAACAAAAAAATAATCACGCAAATCGGACCATTTACCTCAGAGTAATCAGTTGACATACATAAAGAAAATAAAACCGGACGAAGTGAGAAGCTCCTCCTTTTTTGGAAGTCAGTTAAATTTAAGATCTAGTACACGGATACAATATTTTTCAGGACCAAAACTGATTCGGTCTAAAGTTATCCCGATCCAAACTACCACGGCTAACTTTGCTTAGAAATATTAGATAACAGCTATGAATTTATTTTTATCCCTTGTATCAAAAGTTACCATTGGTTGCTAACCTGCGAGATTCACGTATTAAATCTATACATATAATAAATCTGTAGAGGGGTCATGTCTGTACATTAAGAATATTTAAGTGAAAATTAAAAAAAGGGGATCTATAAAAGCCACAGAACCTAAAAATAACATTTTTGAAAAAAATGTCTGTCTGTCTGTCTGTCTGTCTGTCTGTCTGTCTGTCTGTCTGTCTGTCTGTCTGTCTGTCCGTATGGGAATGTTTGTCGTCGCATCACGCAAAAACCACTGTATGGAATGAAATGAAATTTGGCAGGCAGGTAGCTTACAACCCGAAGAGCATTATTGGAAATTATTATCCCGAAAAACGAAAGGGTTCCCGTGGGATCTTCAAAAAATTGTAGCTACCTATTTGACGGTATTTCAGCCAAACTACTCAACATATTTAAATGAAATTTGGCAGGCAGGTAGCTTATGACCTGAAGAGGATTATCGGAAATTATTACCCCGAAAAACGAAAGGGTTCCCGTGGGATCTTCAAAAAGTTGTAGCTACCTATTTGACGGTATTTAGCCAAACTACTCAACGTATTTAAATGAAATTTGAAAGACAGATAGCTTATGACCTGAAGAGCAATATTGGAAATCATTATCCCGAAAAACGAAATTTCAGCCAAACTACTCAACGTATTTTAATTAAATTTGGCAGGCAGGTAGCTAATGACCTGAAGAGCATTATTGAAAATTGTTACTCCGAAAAACGAAAGGGTTCCCGAGGGATCTTCAAAAAATTGTAGGCTCTACCTATTTGACGGTATTTCAGCTAAACTGCTCAACGTATTTAAATGAAATTTGGCAAGCAGGTAGCTTATGACCTGAAAAGCATTATTGGAAATTATTGTCCCGTAAAACGAAAGGGTTCCCGTGGGATCTTCAAAAAATTGTAGCTACCTATTTGACGGTATTTCAGACAAACTACTCAACGTAATTTAATGAAATTTGGCAGGCAGGTAGCTTATGATCTGAAGAGCATTACTGGAAATTATTATCCCAAAAAACGAAAGGGTTCCCGCGGGATCTTCAAAAAGTTGTAGCTACCTATTTGACGGTATTTCGGCCAAACTACTCAACGTATTTTAATTAAATTTGGCAGGCAGGTAGCTTATGATCTGAAGAGCATTACTGGAAATTATTATCCCAAAAAACGAAAGAGTTCCCGCGGGATCTTCAAAAAATTGTAGCTACCTATTTGACGGTATTTTAGCCAAACTACTCAACGTATTTAAATGAAACTTGGCACAAAGGTAGATTGTAACACGAAATAACCAACACAATATTTTTAATCGACTTCCAAAAAAGGAGGAGGTTTCTCAATTCGTAAATATATGTTTTTTTTTATGTTTCTTCGCGGTTATCTTCATCGTTTATGAAACGATTTTAATTATTTTCTTTGTATTGTGTAGGGTATAATTTAAATTTGGTCCCATTGTCACCAAAATGGTGACCTGATGATGGGATCCGTGGGAAATCGAGGGAAATCCTCAAAATTTATATGGAATAATATATTGATTTTGATTTTTTCTGAAGTAGTCTAAGCATATGTTACCAAACAGTAAGGTTTTGCACCATATCCTTGATCTAAAAGTACTGAACAGAACTTCTGAGTCCTTAGAGATACAGGTTTGAAGATTTCAGCGTTGTTTAAAGGAATGCAAGCATATGCGTCGTAAGCATATACTACGTCAATTACATTCGAACTTGGTCTCATAGTTATCAAAGTGGAGACCTGATGATGGCGTCGTGAGGAATCGAGGGAACATCTCGAAATTTATAGGGACACTCATAGTAATTTTGTATTTGTTTCGAGTAACACAAGCATATCCGACTAAAAACATAATTTTGAATCAATTATTATCAATGTAATACCACTACTACTTAGTCTTTGAAAATATACGCTTAGAAATTTCGACATCGCTTATACTGCAAGCATATTATTATGTCATTTACAATATATATATATTATCAATTACAGTAGTCATCACTTCACCACCCCTGTCTTCACCAGATAGTAGGTATCCATATATACCATCATAACAATATGATGAAATAGGCAAGTTTTAAAAAAGGAGAAAAAATAGTTTTAAGCCAAATAAAAGAATGTAAACCGACTAAAAATAATAAAAGAGTTCTATTATAGAACTCATGATATCGAGTTTGGCTGGTACCGACTTTAACATTCTGAAAATTTGTATCTCATTTTATAGTCAATCTACTTGATCTATATATAAACTTTTCTTCTTATATGAACTATACATATATTAAAAAATTTTGCCTATATATATTGACTATATATATAGGTATATTAAAAAAATTCGCTGGCTCACGCCAGAGCAGCGATGAACTATATAAATAAGTATATTAGAAAATTTTGCGCTGCTCTGGCTTAGGTCAGAGCAGCGATGAACTATATAAATAGGTATATTAAAAAAATTCGCTGGCTCACGCCAGAGCAGAGATGAACTATATAAATAGGTATATTAAAAAATTTCGCGGATGCTCTAGCTCACGCCAGAGCAGCGATGAACTATATATTATATAGGTATATTAGAAAATTTTGCGCTGCTCTGGCTTACGTCAGAGCAGCGATGAACTATATATTATATAGGTGTATTAGAAAATTTTGCGCTGCGCTGGCTTACGTCAGAGCAGCGATGAACTATATATATATAGGTATATTAAAAAAATTCGCTGGCTCACGCCAGAGCAGCGATGAACTATATAAATAAGTATATTAGAAAATTTTGCGCTGCTCTGGCTTAGGTCAGAGCAGCGATGAACTATATAAATAGGTATATTAAAAAATTTCGCGGATGCTCTAGCTCACGCCAGAGCAGCGATGAACTATATATTATATAGGTATATTAGAAAATTTTGCGCTGCTCTGGCTTACGTCAGAGCAGCGATGAACTATATATATAGGTATATTAAAAAAATTCGCTGGCTCACGCCAGAGCAGCGATGGGCTATATATATAGGTATATTAAAAAAAATCGCTGGCTCACGCCAGAGCAGCGATGAACTATATATATAGGTATATTAAAAAAATTCGCTGGCTCACGCCAGAGCAGCGATGAACTATATATATAGGTATATTAAAAAAATTCGCTGGCTCACACCAGAGCAGCTATGGACTATATATATAGGTATATTAAAAAAATTCGCTGGCTCACGCCAGAGCAGCTATGGACTATATATATAGGTATATTAAAAAAATTCGCTGGCTCACGCCAGAGCAGCGATGGGCTATATATATAGGTATATTAAAAAAAATCGCTGGCTCACGCCAGAGCAGCGATGAACTATATATATAGGTATATTAAAAAAATTCGCTGGCTCACGCCAGAGCAGCAATGGACTATATATATAGGTATATTAAAAAAATTCGCTGGCTCACGCCAGAGCAGCTATGGACTATATTATATATAGATATTAAAAAAATTCGCTGGCTCACGCCAGAGCAGCGATGGACTATATATATAGGTATATTAAAAAAATTCGCTGGCTCACGCCAGAGCAGCGATGAACTATATATATAGGTATATTAAAAAATTAACGATGAACTATATATATTCGCGCTGCTCTGGCTCGCGCCAGAGCAGCGATGAACTATATAATATATAGGTATATAAAAAAAAAATTGAAATTTTTAGAAAAGTTATGTCAATATAAGTAATATTTATGTTTTTCATGATATTTTTATTTATTACTTTTCATGCTAGGTACGACTTGGGTTTTTTCTTTCTTTTGGACTTTTGTTATTTTGTCGTCTAAAGGAAGTTAGTACTTTAACCCAAAGTACGACAGTTCATAAACTAAAAATGTATTTAAACTGCTGCCCTAAATCACTTTTCCACGCGGACGAAGTCGCGGGCACAGCTAGTCTTATATATAAAAATGAATCGCTGTTCGTTAGTCTCGCTAAAACTCAAGAACGGCTGAACGGCTATTTTTGGTCTTGATATATTCGTGGAAGTCCAGCGAATGTTTAAACGGTTTTTTTTTTGCTCAACGAAGTGGGCACGGGTCAGCTAGTTGTGAATAAATTCGATGACACTCCGCGTCATATCACGTGTATGCGACACACGTCGCACCTTCCTTCAAAAAATGTGATCCCGTGACTCGTATGATATTAAACTTTGCATGAAAATTATATTTTCGTTTGATACTACGAAAAAATCAGAGCAGTTACCATGAACTATTGAAAATGACACTTTAGAATTTTCCTACATGATAACCTACCGCCGGTGTTACATATCAATTACACGTTTTAATAAGCTATCTATCTATATACGAAAATATAAATTGCCAAATACCTAATTTGACTAACCTGAAGATGTGCAACATATCTTGGCGGAGTGTGTCCGATACACTGACAAAAGAAATAAGGCACTTAACTCTCTTAAACTATCCTCAATGAATATATATGTATTTTTAATGTAATGGCTATACCTAATTCAACAGCAGCAAAATTATTTTATACGTTTATAATTAGTAAATGGTAATTATTTTATTATGTACGATGGGATTGGCATAGCCACATTGTGTACTAAAATCCCTAAATTTATTAAGAATAAAAATAAAATTACTGCAATCCGCGTTATACCCTAGTATTTAAAAAGTTTTTATAACTGATATCTAGATTAGAAATTATTAGAAATTTTATAAAAACGCGCCGTTACGAGTATTATCACTGAGAAAATAATGTATTTTAAATCTATATGACAGGCTTTAATTTAAATAGATGATGTCTGTGTCAATTGCAAATTCATTGAAACAAAAATTCAAGGTAATTTTTGGCGATTCGCGGCAATTATATTCTCTATACACACTTGCGAACTTTATAAATTGTTATAAAATATTTTTGATGAAGAGTTATGCCAAAATGTTACAAAAGAGTCCAATGTACCAAAATTTAACATTCTGTAAGCGGGTATTTTTATGTTAACTATTAAAAAATACCTTAAGTTTTTTTAGGATATCGTAACTGCAAGGTAATAACAGGACCCTATTGCTGAGGTCGGCTAACTTTCTGTCTGATTATCCCCAGGATCTATAATTATCAAGTACCGCAATAGCTATACAAACAATATAATATATCTGGTGGCCGCTACTACTAATTTTAGGGGGCTTACATTTAACAAACGTGATTTTTAGCTTATTTAAATAAGGTTAATTTAGGAGTTTCTTACTTTCGCATTTATAATTGATCCTCGACACAAAAATGAGGTTATAAATATGGAGTGTGTGTCTGTCAGACTGTGTGTAGCATCGTAGCTTCCAAATAGATGAACTTATTTATCCAAAACTATAGTTTACTTTAGATATTAATTTTTTACTTTTATAGTCTTTATTAGATTAATTCACCAAATTTTAGTAGGTATATTGTCGAAAAAAACTTCGTACCTTTTTAGTAAGCCCTAATTGAATTACAAAAAAAATAACGCTTTAATCTCCACTGACTTCATACTGAAATTGCTTAGATTGACTTATAAAATGTGTTTATAAGTCAAAAACAGCTGACGTAAATCACTTAATCGTGGTCCCATGTTCTCAACCGGACCGTTCATAAGATTTTTCTACTTTAAAATTCATTTTGTTCCTAAACCTTACCATTGTATTATGTGAATCATCAGTTCACGCCCTATATAGGTAAGTACATGTAATACGTATTACAATTAAGTATTAAACAGCTATCGATTAATAGGTCTTCGTTTAGAAGCTCAACAAGTGTCCGGCTCAAGTCCTGCGTCTCGTGTGTCCTACACGTCACTGTAATTGGACGCCCTAATTGATCGGACAATTTACGTCATTATTATTGCACTGAAGAGCTAATTGCTTATAGAGGATATTGCCAACCACCTGCCATTAACAAGGTTCTTAGTTACCGGGGTCAATATCATTATCGAGCAGTAAGATCAAAGCCCAAATTAGAAGTATTGTTCGTTGGTATTATAGTTTGTGAACGTAAGGAAAGTTTTTTAGCCATGTATTTTAAGGATAAATCACTAAAATGTTGTCTAATTGACGCGCGCTTGGCTGATGCGCGTTTTTGGATAAAGAAAAAGCGTGCGCTTGAGTGTGTACAGAGTACAGTCTGTACAGAACTCCTGGTTCTCAAAACGCGCGTTTGCAAGCGCCTAAAGTGTACCCGCTCTAAAGGTTAGTGATTAGGCAAGTTCAGATATCCGTGATAACTGTGTGTTTTAGTACTTTCAGGTTTTAGTCACAAAAATATATGGAATATAAAAAAAACGCATAGATATAATTATTAATTATAATATTGTATTTTTAAAATAAGCATGGAATTTTATTTTATTACATGCGCTTATGTAAATAAAATAATAATAAAACAAGAATTATGTAACATTGCGGTTCTCATTTTTTTTTACGATTCCGAGTGACATTTCTTGTTAATTTCTTAATAAATCAAATAAAATGTATAAAACTTTTTAATAAAGCTAGCTCCCATAGTTTTAACTATATTTTTCAACTATATTAAACTATATTTTTTCAACTATATTAGTTTCAACTATATTAAATACTGAAAGGAGTTGAGAACTTTATTTTATTTATCAATAATTACTGATTATTATTTTAACTCTGAATGAAAAATAAAAGTTGTAGGTCTTTGTTCATAGGCTCTCGACGTGTTGAAGGTTTGTTTGCCATGCATAGTGCATCCGTAAATGGAAAACCACTATCGCGTAATGAAATATCTATGAAAATGGCTGAAAATGTAAAGCATTTTCGCTGTGTTGCCATGTTCGAGGTTAATGCTTCCATATTTTATTGAACAACAACTTTTATCGCCTGTCTCATCTCTTCTAAAACATAATATAAAAGTTGTGGGCCCGAGTTGACGCGACAGTTGTAACTTGTATTGTATAGTTAGTTACGACCGCCTGTCGCCGTCTTGCCATTATTAGTTTCTATCTGTTTCTCGTCGCTCATATAATAAATCATGTAAATTTGCCTTGGATTTATTGCTATAAAGATTAGGCTGAGACTATAAATACTAGATGTATCCTGTTACTTTATACTCGTAAAATGAAACCCCTGGCTAGGCACAGTTCCCGAAAATCTTAGATTTACACTTCCCAAAAAAGTAACCCCTCACTAATAAAAATTAAATATTTATGTATTATTTATAAACCACTATGTAACGTATAATATATAGTATACACTGTATTTGATTTTGAGATACGATTATACTCGTACCATCTTTCCTCATTTTGGTTTTTTTTTGTCAAAAAGTAAAAAAAAAATTTTTTACTTTTTATTATTTATTTTTTGTCGCAAGCATAAAGAAAAAGATTTTTTTTGTTAAAAAATATTTAAAAAACACATTTCTAGAATGAGAAAAGGTAATATTTTATCATATCCCAAAGTTATAGTGACTGTTCTTTTTACACCCGATATATGACTTGATTACCAATTTTATTATACAGCAAAATTAGTTTATTTATATACAAAGAAACTAATCAGACTTAAACTTATCATATAAGTATAAGCAGACCTATTTCATACATAATGTTGGTAATATTTTTTTAACACATTCATATGCTAATCCAGTACTAACTACCACCATAACAAATTTTATCAAAATTAATTTATTAGTATTTGCATGAAACAGTAATCAATTCATCGATATTTACAAACGTTCGCGTTTATAATATTAGTTCCTACCAATAATGAATTCCGAATCACAAATCCGGAATTAGTACAACCGGAGAATATTTAGAGAACCTACTGAGAATAGAACTCTCTAATAATATAATAGAGTTGAAGATAAAACAAGAGTGTCGATTTGTCAAATTAGCAGTAACTCGATTTGTGTGTTCGATTCTCCACTTAATAGAGATTCGAAGTTCTATTTTCAATGCTCTGAATTCGATCCGGTCTTCGACTCATATAAAATCATGATATTATTATAGTAAATTTAAATATTGTATGCTAGCAGCCCGCCCCTGCAGAGCAAGCGTATTATTTTTGTTTAGTACTGAAAATAACTATTGTTTAGTTTTATTTATTAAAATATTTTTTTTAATTGGGTTTAATTACCTGCGAATTGAAAGCATATTATATTGAAAATTTATTGCAGCAAATAATAAACGACCACGTATTTTTTTTTTAATATTTCCTATATATAATATTAGTATCTGGGGGCACGGCCGTGCCCCTCCAAGTTGAGCACGGCCGTACATTCCTTTTCTCGAAGCAGTTCAGGCCATTTTCAACCCCCCCCTATAACTTTGTTGGGTTAAACTAGTAGCCTGCATTTTTAGTTACTAAGTAAGCATTATATAAACACGGTATATTTCAAATTTGTTTTAATTTGAAACAGAAGTTTAAGAATTATAACTTGTCAAACTTCTTTATTTTGTCACTGACTTGGCTATCGCACTAAACGATCTAATTTAGTAAAAAATGTATCACGTCTTTTGAGACAAATATTATTTTGTTTTTACTCATTTATTTAAAACGTGAAAGATTTTTAATAATATTGACTATATATGATCACTATAAGATGTTGTTAGACCGACCGACTGGCGACTAACCCCCTAAGCGAGACTTGGCATTTTTTACATGTTATGTTTTTGATGGGATAGATATTATATATTTATACACTCTTTTATTTTAGCACCATATGGAGTGGGCGTAAATTCTTAAACCTTCCAACATTAAGCTATATAAAACAAAAATAACTCACATTATTCATACGAGTATTTAAATTATCGTTAAAAGGGATATTCAATAAGATTTAAAATAAATGTTTTGGTTATTGGATATTAAAAAGAGATTATCATTTAAATTAATGTTTATTATAATTTCGATGGAAAGTACCGAGCTCTCGTTGATATTCAACGAAATCGAATAGTTCCAGATAAATCTGCAATGATCAATATCGGACGAAATGAAAGAAATATAACTCTATCCTTGTTTTAAATCTTATTTATTGTTGTCTCAGATCTTAGATTTACACTTCCCAAAAAAATAGCCCCTCACTAATAATTAAATATTTCTACCAGTATGTAACGTATGATATATCTTATAAATAGTATACACTGTATAAGATATAAGACAAGGTTTTAACATTGATACAAAACATTTTACAGTATGTGTAAATATTTTTACTAGTGAGTTTCACCTATATGACTTGTATTAATTATACAATAAAATCAGCTTATTTATATACAGAGAAACTAATCAGCCTTAAACTTATCATATAAGTATAAGCAGACTAAACCATACATAATGTAGATACGTATTTTTTTTTAATTTTAACGCAAAGTCTCAGCGTTAAAAACCGTGTGAAACTTATACAAGGTATATATTTATATTGTACATAAGTTGTATAATCAGACTAAACTTATTTGAATAAATGTATAATTTATAAAAAAAAAATATGATTATACAACTTAAATACAATAATATAATATAGTCTAAGTTTCGCAAAAATTGGGGTCTACGTAAACCATTTTTCTTGACGACCTCCGTAGCGCAGTGGTTGAGCACGTTGGTGCTCGAGCCGGAATCGCGGGTTCGAATCCCGCCGAAGTAAAAGTTTTATATTTATTATATTTAAATATGTTTTATATTATATTTAAATATGTTTCCGTTGTATGGTACCTGTAACACAATTTCTTCAAATACTTAGCACAGGACCAGATTGGTGTGGTGTAAAGCGTAAACAAAAAATCAAAAAGGGACACTGATTGGCATCATGGTTTATGGACACTATAAGTCCCTATCCCATTGATACGAGTATACATTATGACGTAACTGATATAAGCTGATAGAAGTGATATTCTATGAGATTCTATGCAAGTTTATGGCTGTCATATAATTTTGATGAGGCAATAAGTTTTACGTTACCAAATCAGGCCTATTTAACTATAACATATTCAATCATTTAGCTGCATAGCTACAAAAACCTTAAAAATTGTAATGCTTTTAAAACAAACATCAAAATAACAGTGGAATTTATTCTGTTCAATTATTTTGTGTTATTTCGTTTGGAATTCTGTTATATATTTTAAAATATAGCGTTATGTAAAATCAATTACGGAAACTTTGGGCATATATGACCTATTGCGTATGTAAATACATTTAGAATGAAAAACTGGTCAAGCGCGAGTAGGAATCGCGCACGAAGGGTTCCATACAAAATATATAAAACTTGTTTTTTTTTCTTTTTTTAATACTTTATTTAAGGTCGCTCTAACATCGTCAAACAAGGTCGGTCATTAGCGACCATTATAGGTTTGTTGTACAGGATGATTGTTGGTACTTATTAGTGTAGCAGCAAGATAAATAAATTAAGAGTTAAATTTATCTATCTGACTATCACGGTTCATGAGATACAGCCTGGTGACAGACGGACGGACGGACAGACTAATGACGGGCGTATGACTTACACAAACAACTAATCTATATAAATATTAATTTAATCAGCTAAGCCTATACCTATATATATTCACGCAATACACATCGATGCAAGGAAACGAAAATGCTGTAAGTACTGTACTTACAGTATCTTCGTTTTTTTGTGTCGACATGTAAAATTTTTATTATCAAATAAAAGTGTTAAAACTCTATTATTTTATAGTCTAATAACTCATGCGAGAAAAAAGTGATTAGGGAAGAACATAGGGGAAATATTGAGTTTCTTATTAATAGTCTAGACTCACTTTCATCTATACATATAATAAATCTGTAGAGGGGTCATGTCTGTACATTAAGAATATTTAAGTGAAAATTAAAAAAAGGGGGTCTATATAAGCCACAGAACCTAAAAATGAATTTTTATTCTTGTATTTCAGCCAAACTACTCAACGTATTTAAATGAAATTTGGCAGGCAGGTAGCTTATGATCTGAGAAGGATTACTAGAAAATTATTATCCCGAAAAACGAAAGAGTTCCCGTAGGATCATCAAAAAATTTTAGCTACCTATTTGAAGGTATTTCAGCCAAACTACTCAACGTATTTAAATGAAATTTGGCAGGCTGGTAGCTTATGATCTGAAAAGCATTACTAGAAAATTATTATCCCGAAAAACGAAAGGGTTCCCGTGGGATCTTCAAAAAATTGTAGCTACCTATTTGACGGTATTTCAGCCAAACTACTCAACGTATTTAAATGAAATTTGGCAGGCAGGTAGCTTATGACTTGAAGAGCATTATAGGAAATTATTATCCCGAAAAACGAAAGGGTTCCCGTGGGATCTTCAAAAAATTGTAGCTACCTATTTGACGGTACTTCAGCCAAACTACTCAACGTATTTAAATGAAATTTGGCAGGCAGGTAGCTTATGACCTGAAGAGCATTATTGGAAATTATTATCCCGAAAAACGAAAGGGGTCCCGTGGGATCTTCAAAAAATTGTAACTACCTATTTGACGGTGTTTTAGCCAAACTACTCAACGTACTTAAATGAAACTTGGCACAAAGGTAGATTGTAACATGAAATAATCAACATAATATTTTTAACCGACCGATATTTTGGAAAAACATATATTTACGAATTGAGAAACCACCTCGGTTTCTACTCATCATCATCGATTTCTTCTTCATCTTCGTCGTTTATGAACCGATTTTAAATATTAATGTAATACCACTGTAATACTACTTAGTCTTTGAAGATATACGTTTGGAAATTTCGCCATCGTTTATACTGCAAGCATATGGTAATTAAAAAAAAAAAAACCGGGCAAGTGCGAGTTGAAATTGCGCATCGAGATTAGACCGCCGACGCCGAAAAATTTGGCGGTCGGCGCCAGCAGCGCAGCGTCGGATTGAAAGTCGGCGTCGGGCGTTGGCGTCGCAACGTTAGGCGTCGCGACGTTAGGCGTCACGGCGTTGGGCGTTGGCGTCGCAACGTTGGGTGTCGCGGCGTCCGTCGGCGTCGCGACGTCGGGCGTCGGCGTCTCGACGTTAGACGTCGCGGCCTCGGGGCGTCGCGGCGTCGGGTGACGTTGGGCGTCGCGGCGTCCATCGGCGTCGCGGCGTCGCGGCGTCGCGGCGTCGGTCGTCGCGACGTTAGGCGTCGCGGCCTCGAGGCGTCGCGACGTTGGGCGTCGGGCGTCGCGGCGTTGGGCGTCGGGCGTCGCGACGTTGGGCGTCGGGCGTCGCGGCCTCGGGGCGTCGCGGCGTCGGGCGTCGCGGCGTCGGGCGTCGCGGCATGGGGCGTCGGCGTCGCGGCGTCGGGCGTCGTGGCGTCGCAACGTTGGGCGTCGCGGCGTCCGTCGGCGTCGCGACGTTAGGCGTCGCGGCCTCGGGGCGTCATGGCGTTGGGCGTCGCGGCGTCGGGCGTCGCGGCGTCGGGCGTCGCGGCGTCGGGCGTCGCGGCGTCGGGCGTCGCGGCGTCGGGCGTCGTGGCGTTGGGCGTCGCGGCATCGGGCGTCGCGGCGTCGGGCGATGGCGTCGCGGCGTCGTGCGTCGCGGCGTCGGGCGTCGCCGTCGCGGCGTCGGGCGTCGTGGCGTCGGGCGTCGCGACGTCTTGCGTCGCGACGTTGGGCGTCATATACGGGACATTAGCGCGTTTATACAAACAAACAATTTACATTTGGGGACTTTCGTTGCATGCGCTGCATAAACGGTTTAAGTCAAACAAACACCACGCGAACGAAGTCGCGGGCACAGCTAGTAAATTAATAAAATGTTACTACGGAAACGATTTAAAAATAATGAATTATATAATTATATAGCTCCTCATAATGAACAGAGATACTCAATTAAATTTTTGAAACATTAGCTGCCATTAACATTCTGTAAATTAATACAAGCCTGAATTCTCTCCTAATTCATTTAATTCGTTTTAGATCAGATGAATGACCATTGTTTTATTACACTAAAATTTGCCACTTTCTTACGTAGAACGTGTATCTAGATATCTATCATACGACTATTGTAGTTTTTTAACTCGAATACAATTTTCCTTTTTAGAGTTCCGTCGCCAAATAGCAAAAAACGGAACCCTTATAGTGTACTATTAATGTACATCATATTATTTTTAGTTTTTTTAATTCCATCATTTTAGAAGCTCTCTCTGATCATACCAATTTTCTTTGGAAGTATCTTGTGTTCTAGTTAGTAGTTTTTAGGGTTCCTGACTTCGCTGTCGTCCGAAATTTTCACAGATGATATTGTATTTGTATTTCCTGAAAATATATAAATAATAAATCAAATATTCATGGTGTTTATTTTAACTTCATTAATAACAATATTGTTATAATAGTAAGTAGCTGACCAGGGGCTTTACCACAAGATCTTGTAGCCTGTAGGTATTACTTTAACATTACTTTTGGATTTCGAGCAAATGAAAAATACATTTTCGTTTATATAAATAGAGATCATATTTGTTTACATGAAATTCGTAAGTAATGTTAAAGTAATACTTTTATAAGACTTCATGGTAAGGCCACTGTGTTCACTTCGTTAAGCATATAAATAGTTTTACACAATCCTGAACCCTCAACGTGGAACCTACAACCCTGAACCCGCAACAAGAATTAATTTTTTATTTTATTTATCGATTTGGAAAGCAAAATATTAATCCAAATAGTTTAAACTTATAAATGCGGTATTTCTAGCATTTCACAACTTTTATTTCCCATTTGCAAACAATGTTGTTACCATGACAACTTTATCATATAGATTGGTAACGACGGAAAAGATCGAGTTCAGGTTCAAACCCCGGTGACTATTACGTTTATTTTCTTTCTTTTTCTAATTTTTAAAAAATATAATATATCCTTTATTTAGTTTAGTTTATTCTGATGGTTTAGCTTTCCAACGACGAAAGAATTTTTCATATTGGTTTAGTGGTTTCAGAGCCTATTCCATTCAAACAAACAAACAATCAAATGTTACCTCTTTATAATATTAGTATAGACAAATGAATAGCAAATATAATAAAATGAAAGTAGAACGGTTTAAGATGAACGTTATTCCCTCACGGAGTTCTGCGGCATCGCTCTTGGGAGTTACGTCTAAGTTTATATTACAGTTTAACATACTCTCATACAAAGGTTCAAACTTATCTAATAAGTCTAGTTGAGCAACAACGTTCCCCTTTTAGTGAAATTGTTTTATTAATATTTATTATTAATAAAATACTTCTTGATGTTAAATAAATTTTGCTCTATTCTTTAACAGCTTACAACTCTTGCGCTTCTGTGATAGTAGTACAAAATTATTTATTGCACAAAAAGATACACGTTCATTAGAATAATTCAACAGTTCAACAATTATTGAATTCAACAACGAGATCAGTGTGAACTGCCCTTGGGCCTTTCTCTTCAGACCGTTTCGATTTTCGATTTTGATTCAGATTCGATTGTGCCGCGTACTCCCCGCATAAATTGACGTTATTTTTATTTCCAGTCGACTGATATGGTCGGGAATACAAAAAGTTACGATTGAACTACTTAATGATTTTCTTTATCTTGGTTAGTTTCAAAGTAATCCACCAAATAAAACACGAATAGCCATTGAGATCGAACTGATTCGATTCTTGATTGTGTCGGGAGTAAGCCTGCGTGTCTCTTTATTTTTCGTATACCTGCACGAAATTATAAATATATCGCAACTACCAAATGGTAGTTTAAAATTCGGATATAGGTAATGTTGGTGTACACTGCACACTTGTACAGTCTACACCATTACTCACACATTACCGATAGTAGAAATACAGCCTGTATTAAAATTTCTACTATCGGTAATTTCATACATTTCAAATGATTAGAAGAATATTATTATTAAACCCTTCTTTTATTTTATTTAATTCTATTATCTTGAACTTGATTTGATATCGTGATATTGTATTTATGTTTCTGCTTAAATGACTACTTTTTGCTTCAGTTAAAATAACAATAGTAGAATAAATATATATGGACAGAATAAATATTTGTATTTATTTATACCAAATACAAGGAAAATTTCGAGAAAATCACAAATCACGCTCCACGACCGCGCCGAGTTTTCGTGTTTCATCTCCGAACCGCCGTAACCGGGAATCAACGGCGAAACCGGTTCTCGTAATTAATGACTTAGTGAAGTTTCAGATTACGTGGATAGTGTTTATCCAAGTTGTTTTTTCTACACATAAACCGCGGTTTATTTTTTAATTCTTTGTATGTGCCTACATCCGAATCTTTACTAATAATGGCTTCTGCACCTATTGAAACCATAGACCAGGAGGCTGATTCAAGATGCCATCGCTAATTATCGCTTACAAAGTTCGATAACAAAATGTATGGGATTTGACATAAGGTATGCTAAATAACATACCAAATCGCGATCATTTGTTTGTTATCGAACTTTGCAAGGGATTTATTTAAAAGTTCAACAGTGTGTGCGCAATAAAAAATAGCGTGATTTGCGTAAATCAGAATGACGAATGACCTACAGGAGACAAAAGATCTCGTGCAGGACCAACTTCTTAAGTTGTCATCCGATGCATGGATCATCTCTCTTCTCAGACTATCAGGTGATCAGCCGGAATAATAATAGCCAGTCTTGAAAATGGTTTTCAAGAGGAACTGTTTAAACCTCTTTTACTGTTTTTATAAAGATTTTTTATTTGATTTTTATATGTCAAGTTTATGTCAAAATTGAAGGTAATTTTTTTGTATTATTTCGGCTGTATTGTGTTAAAGTTTATTGGAAATTAGAGATTCAGTAATATACACTAATCTAAATATTAAAAGAGTAATTTTTGTTAGTAGTTAGCTGTTCAGGAACAATGGAACATAACCCACGAAATTGGGAGCCATTGTTTTTTTCTCTGTTCGTCTGTCTACGATAATAATAATGCATTCCACGTAGTAACAGAACATAAAAGTTATTATGAAATGGAAAAGTAATAAAGTCGATTAAAAACAAATGAAACACATTACACAACTTGGTCATTGAACATTGAACACATTCTTCAACAGAAACAGGACAAACAATTATGATGAGAATAAAGTCTACATACAAAATGTAAAAAGAATAGTCGCTATAACTTTGAGATATGTTTATACTACCTATTTTCATCCAAGAAATGTATTTTTTTAAGATTGTTTTTTTGAAAAAATTAGTTTTTACTTTTCTGTAGTTGTAGTAGAAAAAGAAACTGTAGTATAATCATATCCCAAAGTTATAGTTACTGTTCTTTTTACATTCTGTATGTTTAGCTTTGTAACTATTATTATTATTTATAAGGATCTACATAATAATAGTTACAAATATTATGATTGTATTGTAGAGTAAGCAGAATATAGGTAGGTAGGTAGTCATAACCACTGATCGTCACACAATATTTGCATAATTTGCGTGTTTACTGAGTTCATAATGTAAATATTATAACCTGCCTAAAAGTTTAGAATACCAGAATAACTTATTTATATTTTAAACTAATTAAGCAACGCCCACAATTGTAAATTCACAACTATTTCTAAATGTCTCTCTCTGGACAGATCGTAATTAAATAAATAAAAAAATCTTGTATGCTCGGGTGAAATTACAGTTCTCATCGCTTTGATTATTTTCTGTAATCTATACTAATATTATAAAGAGGTAACATTTGATTGTTTGTTTGTTTGTTTGTTTGTTTGAATAGAATAGGCTCTGAAACCACTGAACCAATATGAAAAATACTTTCGCTGTTGGAAAGCTACATTCCTAGCGCTGAACATAGGCTATATTATATTTTCAACAAAAATAGGGTTCCTTACTAAAACCCCAAAAATGTAGCCCAAAGTGTAAAAAAATAACCATCAAAATTTCTTACATCGTGTGCGCTTCGACAACGGCTTGACCGATTTCGCAATTTTTTTTACAGTATGTTCGTTATTGTCATGAAAAGGTTATTATGAAAGAAAATGTTGAAAAATATAAGCAGAAAATTAGAAAAGGAAGAAAATATACGTATTGGTCACACGGGATTTGAACCTGGACTCGATAAATTTACGTCGTTGCCAGTCTATATGACACTGGTGTCATGGTAACAACATTGTTTACAAATGGAAAATAAAAATCATAAAATGCTATAAATAACGTATTAACATAAACTTAAACTATTTGGATTCATTAAACTATTTGTCCACCACTAATAAATAGTCGGGTCATTTTAATAGGTAACATTTGACAGTTTATCAAAAATGAGCGACGTAACGTTGTAACGACGACATAATAAAATAAATATCTTCTTTTTGTTAAAACTGCAGCATTTACTAAACTTTATTTAATAATTATTAGATATTTATTGTCAACATAACCAATATGAGTTATTTTACGATTTGCTTTCACTGATAAACGATCTTAAATATAATAGGTATACAAATTATGATTTAATGAAATAAACGTCGTGATAATTTACGTCAGTTAACACTTTTTGTTATTAAACACTAGAGACTTACTCAAAAAATCGATTAATCTTTTTTTTTTTTTTTTTTTTTAATCTTTATTTATAGGCATTACATCTTATAGATTAAGTCTGCCTAACTTTAGAATTATGTACAATTAATTAATCTTTTAACAACTATAAATATACCTATTTAAAAAAAGTACTTAACTTATAAGTTGTAATAAGAATATATTATAAATGTTAATTTAAAAATCAGATCGAAGGAGTTAGATCCATGGTCATAATTCACGAACAATTAAAAAAAAAATCGAAAACGTCATGTTATGACGCCACTATGTCTTTTGTCGTCATTTGTCTTTGTGCGAAGTTAACGTCTGTCTGTTCTGTCTTTTTTTTTCTTGCTACTGAAAACGAAAATACTATTAAAAAAAAATGTCTGTCTGTCTGTTAGCGTGTCTCTTTGCTCCAGCTAATCTCTGGAACGGCTGGACCGATTTTAACGAGACTTTCACTGGTAGATAGCTAAAGTTATAAGGTATAATTTAGGCTTCTTTTCATCATCATCATCATCATCGTTATCTAACTAATGATCACCGAATCGGGCCGATGCTCCCGTCACAGTCGGTCCAGCCGATTCAATCGGCTGGACCGACTGTGACGGGAGCATTCACCGGGCGTTAGCTTATGTTAGTAGGAGTAATATATACATCAGCTATTTGTATTAAAGTAAGTCGTGTTAGTTAAATTATTTATAACTCAAGAACGACTTTATCGATATGGCTGAAAAATGGGGAGGAAGTAACATAGAGCCAGTAGACGGACATAGGATACTATTTATTCCATTTGACAGCGCAGAACCAGCAACGTTCACGGAAGGGTTTGGCGTTGTGGGTTCCGCGTTGCGGGTTCCGGGTTCCCGTGTTGCGGGTTCCGGGTTCCGCGTCGCGGTTTCAGGGTTCCTGTGTTACAAGTTCCGGGTTCCGCGTTGCGGGTTTCGGGTTCCCATGGTGCGGATTCTGGGTTCCCGCGTTGCGGGTCCGGGTTCCCGCGTTGCGGGTCCGGGTTCCCGCGTTGCGGGTTCCGCGTTCCCGCGTTGTGGGTTCCGGGTTCCCGCGTTGCGGGTTCCGCGTTCCCGCGTTGCGGGTTCCGGGTTCCCGCGTTGCGGGTTCCGCGTTCCCGCGTTGCGGGTTCCGGGTTCCCACGTTGCGTGTTCCGGGTTCCCGCGTTGCGGGTTCCGGGTTCCCGCGTTGCGGGTTCCGGGTTCCCGCGTTGCGGGTTCCGGGTTCCCGCGTTGCGGGTTCCGGGTTCCCGCGTTGCGGGTTCCAGGTTCCCGCATTGCGGGTTCCGGGTTCCCGCGTTGCGGGTTCCGGGTTCCCACGTTGCGGGTTCCGGGTTCCCGCGTTGCGGGTTTCGGGTTCCCATGCTGCGGGTTCCGCGTTCCCGCGTTGCGGGTTGCGGGTTTCGGGTTCCCATGCTGCGGGTTCCGGGTTCCCGCGTTGCGGGTTCCGCGTTCCCGCGTCGCGGGTTCCGGGTTCCCGCGTTGCGGGTTCCGGGTTCCCGCGTTGCGGGTTCCGGGTTCCCGCGGGTTGCGGGTTCCGGGTTCCCGCGTTGCGGGTTCCGGGTTCCCGCGGGTTGCGGGTTGCGGGCTGCGGGTTCCCGCGTTGCGGGTTTCGGGTTCCCATGCTGCGGGTTCCGCGTTCCCGCGTTGCGGGTTCCGGGTTCCCGCGTTGCGGGTTCCGGGTTCCCGCGTTACGGGTTGCGGGTTTCGGGTTCCCATGCTGCGGGTTCCGGGTTCCCGCGTTGCGGGTTCCGCGTTCCCGAATTAGGGGTTGTTTTTTTAGTTGAATTTCATCATAAACTGTTTTTATGCTCAACGAAGTGGGCAAGGGTCAGCTAGTAATAAAATATATTATAACTATGTAATGGAAACCAACAATATGAAACAGAATAATATAAATAATCTGGGCTAAAAAAACAGGGGTGGATCATATTAGAGTATTTTAGTGTGGTCCTCTTAGCATTTTATCGAATCAAAAGCAGACGTTAGCTTATTGTCAGACCTGCCCAATATGCACACAAAAATTAATTAAAATCGGCCCAGACGTTTCGAAGGAGTATGGTAACTAACATTGTGACACGGGAATTGATATAGTAGGTATTATTAGTGATTCTTGGGAAATCATAAAATTTTTACTTAACAGTAAAATTAAATGGTTCAGGTATTCAAAGAATAAAATTTTTGTTATCATGTATTTTTCAAGTCTCAGCATGCTAATTTGATTACTTATTATTATGCAAACGATGTCTAATATCTATATACGAACAGAAAATATTATAAATGTTTTCCGACCACACACCCAAAAAATCTCTATTCAGTTTTAAATGAAAGTCGGAGTCACATAGATTTTGTTTTCCGCTCAACAGAGCCTCACGTAGATAGAGGACAGCTACCATCATCATATCTCCTCCGTGGTCTAGTAGTTCAGAGCTTCGCTCTTGACCCGGAGGTCGTGGGTTCAATTCCCGAGTTGGAACAACAAATAATGTTGTTTTCAAGATTGATTAGGACAATGCAGGCCGATCACCTGATTGTCTGACAAGAATTAAAAAAAAATCTTTCTTTCTTTCAAGAAAGATGCGTCCATGCGTCGGATGGGCATGTAAAAAGTCGGTCCTGCGCCTGTCCTCTCGCCAGTCATGTTGGTTTACCGTCCAACTGGTTTATGAGAGTAAAAGGAAGAGAGTGTGTCTTTGTGTATTGCGCACACACTTGGGCACTAAAAAATAACTCCTGTGTAGACCTGGTTTCAATGAAATCGGCTACCGACACCGAAATCGGTGAGGGGAGCTATTATTACTTCAGAATGTAATGACAACTTCTTCCCTCATAATAAAGAATCTTGAATCTAATAAACAAACATAAAACTTCTTGTGTCAGTGTTTGCTAAGCACTTCCCAAACGGCTTGACCAGATCATGATATGAATATTTTTGTGCATATTTCAGAAGGTCTGAGAATCCGTCGAAATCACATTTTATAACTTGATTTTAATATTTTAGTAGGTATCGATTGTAGGTTCAAAGAGATACATTATTTTAGGTATTTAAGTTGTTTCGGTATTGCTGGTCAAATTTTCTAAAGAGCTAAATAAATAAACTTTGTTGTACCGAGTACTTTCGTTCCCAGTATCATCTTCTTTAATTTCCGAGTAGAGACTCTTCTGTTAAGTGTCTACAGTAGTACTGTTGAATTTACCTAATGAATATTGAAGGCTCAATGGGTTTTCAGTTTAGAGCTAGTCATGGTCGACGGCGTTTGGTTTAGTTTGTTATTTTGTAGAGCGTGATGCGGAATTTTAAATGTATCGACAATACATAAAGCTTATAGACATGCAAATTTAGATAAATGCTTCTCTTTATACGATACTAACGTTTACCCTTTCGTTCGCGGAAAAATATTGTTTCAGCACATCAGCATAATTTCGGAATTTAAATATTTTTTAAATTAAAACCTTGTAACATTCTGGTTTTTATGTACGTATCGTATCTTTATGTATATAAAATGATTATTATTGGTATCTTAATACGGTAAACTACTGTATTCACAAGTGACAAGTATAACTAGTAGTCACCTACTTGTCTAAATTGGACCATAATCTATTTTCAAATAACAACTTTATCAGGGTTTTTTTGTCAAAGGCTACATATCCAGGGTCTATTTACATAATTTTCGTAAAAATGTGGTTAACTTGTACGTGTCGCGTAGGAATTATAGATAGTAAATAATATGTTACTTATAATTAATACCTAGGTATTACATACAAGAGTGTGGGGTGACTTTAACTCCATTCGAATCTGCTTCCCTTAACCTTTACCATTTTAGTACCTTATGAAATCCCTACTAAATTCCTACCTAATTCAGGCTACGGCTATCCTTTGAAAGTATAAACAGCCGCCACTGACATATACCAAAAATCAACGCCTCCGTGGTCTAGTGGTTCAGAGCTACGTTCTCGAGTAAGAAAGAGAGAGTGCTTATGCGTATTACGCACACACTGGGGCACTATAAAATCCAGCCACCGTCTCTGAAATGAGTGTGCGAGGCATTATAATTATTACTAGCTGTGCCCGAGACTTCCTTCGCGTAGTTTTTGAGTGACTTAAACCGTTTATGCAGCGCACGCAACGAAAGTCCCCAAATGTGAATAATTTTCCCCGTTTTTGCAACATTTCTCACTGACGCTTCGCTCCTATTGGTCGCAGCGTAATGTTATATATAGCTTATATAGTCGTCTATAAATGGACTATCCAAAATAAACTTTTTTTTTCAAATCGGACCAGTAGTTCCTGAGATTAGCGCGTTTAAACAAACCAACTCGTCCGCTTTATAATATTAGTATAGATGATACCAAAAAATATATAAGCAGACAAGTCAGATCATATGGTATCGATTCACGTGGCGCCATGGCGTCGCGCCTGGTCGTCGCCAGCACCCTCGGGGATGAGGCTGACCTCGATCCCGAACCATTTGGCGTAGTAAGGCTATGGCATAGTTACATTATGCAACCCTGTCGAGATTTGGCAACCTTGGTCAATGCTTGTGCAATAAAAATTATATCTGATATTGATAAACGTACTGCAGAATCGCGGTCTAGTTTTGAAGTTTTAATTTAACTGCAATAATATAACGGTGGGAGTCCTATAACTATGGTTCTAGGTCTGTTATTTAAATATTAATTAGGCGATCCTTTTTTGAACGGTTTAAAATAAGTTGTGTTTAATAAAATGAAATTCATTGTTTACAAATAAAAGTGATACTTTTGTTTTAAAAAAATTGCCTTTATTACTCATAAGTCATAAGGAAACAATATACCTTTTATCAAAAAAATTAATGACGAAACATACACGAACTGTCATCTACGAGTACTTTGGAGTCAATTTGTTGTCTTTATGCGTGTTTATACTTATGTTTTCAGAACTTTTCAAGCTTGATTATTTTGTTTTTCTAGGAACATAAGAAACTATTGTACGTTACGCACGTTTAGAGTATGCCAACGATTCTTGGCATCGTACAGTTTCAGTATCTAATGTATATATTAAGTTGGACTAAGTTATCTCTGTTTGTTACATTTGACCTTGAATTTTCTGGAACAGCTGACCCACAAACCGTGTGACGTCACCGACGCCATTTTGTCGCGACTGACAGTCGCCAACTTTTACTGCATCCCCCTTAAAACTCAGCAAACCCTGTCAATGCCCCAATTTTATTGCTGCGTAAATTGGATATGTTACTGTACCGTTTCTTAATTGACAGTCTGGTGATTTTTTGCAAACTAAATTACCTTTAGTACTTAATTTTCTTTACAAGATACCAAAAAAGTGGTACCAAGTATCAAGACAATCCTATATTTTCGCTATTTACGGTTGTTCCTAAAATACAAAAAATTGTATATTCATTTCAGGTTAAAAACGTTTATGTTAAAAGTTTAAGGATAATTAATGAACACTTAGTTAATTAACCTAAAACGTAATGATCATTTTGTTCGAAGGACGAAATTGATGATGCCATTATGGGACTTTTCTTCACTTTATGGGGACATGAAAAGCTATAATTAAGTTCTAGCAATGAATTAATTGTAGTGATTATTTAGTTTGAGCGAAAAGAATTTAACAATATTAAATGAAGCCTAAGTACTTACCTTTCAAATCACTCAAAGACTCGAAGTATAAGCTACGTCGTAGGCGCCGTCGTAGCGCGTAGCGCTACGGGACAATCTTCTCAGAAACCACTAGACAGAAAATATCTGACTTCAGATTTATTGTCTCTTTAGTTGTGTTCTGTTAAAGATTACAGTGTACGCATGACGTTAATAAACAATTATATTACGGCTAAAGTTTTATTGCCCTCAAATTGTTGCAGGATGCAATTGTTTAAGAATTCAGAATAGTTAATATACATTTATTAATTATTATATGGGGGCACGACAGTGCCTCCGTCAAGTTGAGCACCGCCATATATATACGAAGTTATAGGGTGTCGAAAATGATAAACTGTTTTTAGAAGAGCATCCTCTTCCTGAAACAGTTTACCATTTTCGATACACATAACTTCGTATATTCACACGTATGTTTCAAATTTCAATAAATTTGAAACAGAACTTTTAGAATTATAATATTTTGTCAAAGTTTCTTCATTTTGACAATGACTCACTCACTCTCTCACTCACTCACTTACTCATTTACTCGTGGACAGATCATCAAAAGATTAAGGCACTTCTAGCAGACATAATATAAGCTTCAAATTTGGAATACATGTAGTGTTTAGTGTAAAAATTAGGGAAAAACTTAAACATTTTGGAATTTCTGTCTAATTATGATACGAGATACGCCAACAACATATGTAATCCTGTATTTATGTATTTTACTATTCATTTTTTTAATGGAATTATATTCTACATACACATTATTATGACGAGTATCTATAGCAATAGATTAACGAGACAAGATTGAGCATAATGCTAACACACAATATGCAAATTTCATTAACGGCAAGTGCATGCTTTAATTAATGAGACTATGGGCGTGTTTCACCAAGCAATGTTAAAGTTAATCCTTCGTTAAATATCATGTTGTCCCTCTCGTAATTCCTATAAATGAATGAGAAGGCATGTTATTTTAACAAGCCGTTAACACTAACATGCGTTGGTGAGATCGGGACTAAGAATTGCTTTTTAGAGTCTTACATTAGGGGATATATAAATAATATAAGCTCCGATGGCCTGTGTGGCTTAGTGCGTTGGCGATCAAACCGGAGGTCGCGGGTTCGAATCCAGCTGAGGGAGCAACGTGTATAATATAATAAATAATCTCAAATATTTGAATACAGAATAAAGAGCACGGGAAAAGATTGGCTTGGTATGAAGGGGTCCATATACAAATAATATTATTATTCAGTTTTAGGCATTTATTACATAATTCACTTACATGAGAGAAAATAAAAATCTTAAGTATTAGGGTTAATTATACAAGCGCAAGGTGCAACTTGCAGATTTAAAGTTAAGTTTAAAGATTTACACATAAAAACAATATTATTTTATTTTACTATTGTAATTTTATTTATTTAACAATTTATGGCACACAAAAACATTTCACAATATATATAATATACAAAAAAGACGACACACAGGTACTGCATGTTTCTAACAAGAAAAAAAACAGCAGCCTTGTGTTACAGATTACAGTAAAATGTCCTAATTTTATTGAAGGTTTAGATTTTAAGCCGACATATTTTGTAACGATTTTCAATTTTGTGTACTTTCTAAAGATTTAAACCAAACTATTTGCTCGATTTAGAGATCAAAGGAATGTTAAATTGGGTGCGAGATTCGGGTTAGCTTTATTTATTTCTGTGTATTGGTTTAAGGGTTTCCTTTCGGGTTTTAATTAATATAGTTTGTGTACAGTCACGCTGACTACCGTAGACAAGTTGTGTCTTTATTATTTACTAGATGTTTCCCGTCACTTCGTACACGTAAAATGAAGTCCAGCGGGAACCGTACTTCTTAAGCTTTAAAAAGTATTCAATCGTTAAGCTATAAAAAGTATTCAAATTCAATAAAAAAAGGTTATCAGCCTGCATTGTCCTAACCAAACTTGAAAACAACATTTTTTGTTGTTTCAACGCAGGAATCGAACCCACGACCTCCGGGTCGAAAGCGAAGCTCTGAACCACTAGTACCACGGATTCGATATAAATATTAGTAAGACTAGTGGTAGGTAAAGAATAGAATCTCTCCATCAACCTTTCTCGTGGATGTCGTATAAGGCAAACGGAAGGAATATAATATCCAGAAATAGGCACCAGCATTTCCGCGGACTCTTAGGCCCGTATATATAAAACAATCTCAAACCCAACCTCACCTTGAGAACCTATTTGACAGATAAAAAATCTTTTCGTTTCACTTTTAAAAATGAAGAATTTTAATTACATAACATACTTTAATTTTTTTCTTCTTAAAACGTAGAAATAAAGATTATAAATATATACATTATACTTATTTCATTGTTTCCTGTAATCTTTAATATGAATATAACGGTATAAAAGGTAAATAAATTAAAGTACTATGTAACATTAATAAAGTTGTTCACTTTTAAAAGTGAAACGAAACGTTGTTTTATCTGTCAAATAGGTTCTCGAGTGAGGTTGGATATGAGATTGTTTTTTTTATACGGGCCTTAAACTACGCACGTTAATAATAATTAAGTTTTATTTACACTTTTCCACTTTGTTACGTTTTAGTAGATTTTTACAAAATAACACGACCTATGTGGTGTCCTGAACCAATTTCGAATACAAAAAAAAACAAAATCGAAAAGTATAAATACAAGTTGTGTATTATTACTGTGAACTTGAATTACATCAAGAACCAACAGTACATTCAATCAGTTATCTTATACTGCGCTTGCCAACCCGCTTGTAAAGCGTCGCGAGTGCAACTGCCCGTGAAATAATTTGGGGAGGCTTATGTCCAATGGTGGACGTTATAACTGAAATGATGATTATAATTCATCACTGCTATTCATGGCCGTGTTCGGTGGCTTGTTTTTTTAACGCATGCGCTAGTAAAGCAACAATCAAAAACCTTTATTTTCTATTACCTGTCAAGTTATTTAAAAATTGTAGACAACTTGTCATTGTTTGATTGGTGCTTTTCAAGCGCATGCGTCAAAATACAAGTCACCATACACGGCCCGTGACAAAACTTTAAAGAACAATGTTTGTTTTCTCAATATCATTTTGCATTTTGGTGGAGTAGCCTCGATTTGAACGAGTCTGGCGCAACTACTATTATCATATGCAACAGTTTTCGAGTGTCAAAGGAAAGTCAAAAGATTTATCCAAAGCGCGACCCGGGCGTGGCATCGGTTTGCAAGTTTCGAGTGATCCAAACATTTCCGTGTTTAGGACTTTAAAGCTTCAAGCGTTTCTCTTTTGTTTTTAAGTTTCACAGCAGTTTATATGACGTGGGGTTTAGTAGATTGTATAATAAAAGTGGTGAGTGTAAATTTAAACTTTTGGGACGTTCATGTCAAATAATAGACGTTATAGCTGACAATGATGATGATGATGATAATAAAAGTACTATTCTTATAAGACATTTATTACAATGCATTTTGATCGTTTGAGTATAATTTATATTCATCCCAAAATACTTTCGAATAATGAAAAATATTATTTATAAGTATGTAAACGTTTACGACAGTAAGATACTAGTGCTGATATTTATGATATTCTATAAAACTATATCAACTACCTTTACCAGTTCAAAGTGAGTTTACTAAGCACTCAAATCCCTAAAGCGCTGGCTTTTCTTTATCAAATTTTACCGACACAATATACTTCAAAGAACTAAAAGGAGTTAAAAAATAAAAATATTTGGTCTTAAAATACTACTATTAAATAATATCACCATAATTTTTAATGTCAATTCAATAATTAAAGTGTAAAAAATATTGCAACTCTATTTTTTCAAGTAATCCGATCAGAACTGGCAAAATATTTATAAAAAGAAGTTGCCTGGGATTCGTGTACGAGAAAAAATTTGGCTGACTGTATACTTAAACCAAATTATATGAATCTAGTAGTCTCGGAGCACGTTCAATGCAAAAAGACGGCCAAATACGAGTTGAACTAGCTACAAAAATACTAATAATAATATGGATAATATATATTATATAGTTTAGAAATGTATAAATATTGTGCATTAAATTTTACTCGTAAGTGCTAAATGTTTAAATGTAAATAAATTTGTATTAGCTTTATTTAATAATTATTTGTGGTAAATATATCAACAATTAAGTAACAATAATTTTTCCCTCAATATTATGCACAATCAGTTATAATCTTTGCACGATTGTAAAACTGATTGCAGATTTCTTCGAGATAATTTCAGCTTCTGACTTCATGCAAAATGAAATATCCAAGTTCATTGAAATGAAAATTCCATTATCGTAAAAGTGGATTGTAAAATCAAACATCCAGCTCCCATTCCGGTTACTTGAAAGTATATTATTTTACTACCTAGTTCTTTGTGGGATTCTCTTGAACAGTTGTTATTACGGCAATAATACGTCTTGTCGGGCGCTGCAGGCTTTTCAAAAATATATTTTATGTTTCATCATCATGATCATCGACCTAACGCTTTTAAGTAGAACATTTGAACACAATGTCACGAGAATTGCCCTAATGCACAATTATGTTGTAATTATTTGTGTGGGATTTCTTAAATGCATAGACATACCGATTATTATTCAAACATAAAAGCTCCTCTCACCGATTTAGGTGTCGGTACCCGATTTGAATGAAACCAGGTCAGCTACGCAGGAGTTATTTTATAGTGCCCAAATGTGTTCGAAATACACAAAGACACTCTCTATTCCTTTTACTCTCATAACCCAGTGGGACGGTAAACCGACACGACTGGCGAGAGAACAGGCACAGGACCGACTTTTTAACATGCCATTCCGACGCATGGATCATCTTTCTTGTCAGACATTCAGATGATCAGTCTGCATTGTCCTAACCAAATATTTTGTTGTTCCAACGCGGGAATCAAACCCACGACCTCCGAGTCGAGAACGAAGCTCTGAACCACTAGACCACGGAGGCGACATATTTATACAGCAACACAAATAGCTCAGGTAATTCATACTTTGATACAATTTCATTACACTATGTTGAAGTTTATAAATTTGTCATATTTTTTCTATGGGCAATATGAACTCTTATCAAGTTCGATCTTAAAAACTATGATATGAACATTTTAGACTTTAATATGGTTTTGTTACGACATTATAATATTATGTGTCACTGAAACTGATACCAAAATTTTTAGGCTAAGGCCGTGTTTCACCAAGCAATGTTAAAGTTAACGTGATGTTAAATATCCTGTTATCCCTCTCGTATTTTCTGTCAATGAATGAGATGGAATGGTATTTTAACATGGCGTTAACTTTAACATTGTTTGGTGAAACACGGCCTTAAACGCAGATTTTTTAAATTTCCCTACAAACTCTACAAAATGTACGATGTGCAAATTTTAATCGAAGCTTAATAGTCGGCGTTTGCTGTCAAAGCGCACACACAGCTCGCCCGCTAAACGCAAATTTGACCGGCTACGGAATCGAATGATATATTCCCTAAATAACGGCGCTGAACTTTTACAATTTAGCTCACTTAAGCGGCACTTAAAGTGAAATACAGGGCTGGTTAATTAGTGGCAATGCAACAAAGTTGCTCAGTTTGACTATTTCAAACAGTAGTTTTTGTGTTACTAAAATAATTTCAGGGCATAATATTATGTTTTTTCTTATTTAATGAATTGCTCTGCAGTATATAATGTAGAAGTGTAATGTAGATAACTTTTTACGATTACCTATATTTTCTAGCTTCTAGTATCTTAGTAAAAAAAATACAGTAAAATTGACACTTTATTGAGTTTCTTGGCGAAATTGTATGGGTTTAATAATCTTATAAGACAACGAGAATTTAATCTACTTGTTCAATTAAAGTATGTATAACGGCATACACTTACTACATCATATTCCAATCATAATGAATAATAATAGTATTCATGTCTCGTCGAAATTGCAGCGCGTTCGAGCGTATGTGGCGGCGACGCGCGACGGAGCGGCGCAGATGCCGGGGTCATACTACAGCGGTTATGCTGACGATATTCGACATTCGACAGCATTACTGTCAGGACGTGCTGATGCATGCATGCTGATGCACGCACAGCAATGCCCCGGTTATTCACGAGCTCTAAAGGCATTAATCATTAATTTTCAAACTCACTGACGCAGATTTTGTTTGTATTCGCCGGACTAAATTAAACCTGTACTCGTTTGATTCAAAGGTACCTGGCCCTTTGAGATTAGAAATTGTCAATTTTGATGGCTTTGTAAATGGTCATCATTAATCAGTGGTTTGTAGTTTGTATTTGTTACTTGCTTTTGCCCGAGGCTCCGCCCGCGTGGAGTGTTCAATGTTCACGGCAAAAAACTTCTTTAGCCACGTCTCCTACTTTTATTTACTTTTGTAAACTATATTGGCTAGTTCAGCTATGCCTTTTCGGGATAATAAGGAGCCAATGTGTTAATCTTGATCTTAAAGCACTATCATACGACTTCTGATTTAAATTGGTTTACCCCTTTACTTAATAATTAGTCCACCACATTAATACATTATCCCATTAGTGTCCACATTACAGAGCTCCTGTACCTTTTCTGGATAAACATATTATGTTATCATAAACCCCTAGAAACAAAAAACAATTTCTGAATTGTTGAAAAATAAAATCGAGTATTGATTTAAGATTTTTTATGCTCTAATGATTAATGAAAGCTTTCAGTCACTTTAAAAATCCACGTTAAGGCCGTGTTTTACCAATCAATGTTAAAGTTAACATGTTAAAATACCATGCCATCTCATTCATTGACAGGAAATACGAGAGGGATAACATGATATTTAACATGGCGTTAATTTTAACATTGCTTGGTGAAACGCGCCCTTAATATAGTAGCCTAACCATAATTATTATATTATGTCGTCCTAATAACAAAAATAATGTTTCTTTTTAAAATTTTAAACGGGCAAATTATAACACACATGTGATTAAAATTTAAAAGTAATAAATACAGTGTACCGACTGTCCAAGACCAATGTATCGTCGAATAGTATCCAAATGTTCATTACGTATACAATGTGCGAATATAATACTCGAACAGAAATGTACATTGTTCACATAATGTACCCTTCACACCATACGCGATAACCTCAAACTGTCGAATCACGAATCGGAGTCCTATTTATATGCCCAACATGAATCCATCATTAGTGAAACGACAACTGAATTGATCCGCACATTATTATAGTTTGTGACACAACTAACGAGTTATTTTGAATTATCCCTTACTAAATTTGGAATAAAATGTGACAGCTTAGTTAGAATTTTAAGCTCGCGAGTCCGAGTTTTAACTATTTAAATATTCAAATACTATTTCATACAATACAGTTGATAAAATATACCTAACTACAATAAATTTTGGACAGAAACTATAATATAATATATTACTTTAAATATTATAGTATAATAATATAATATATTACTTTAAATAAAACACTTTAAATATCTTTATTTATTCGACGTTTTAATTGAAGTTACGTTTTCATCCTACGTATATTTCGCAATCAAAATGAAAACAAAATGGAATCAATAAGCTATTAAATATATTCTCTCCATCCCAATACGGCAGTTTGATATGTACCTATATTGTGTCGTAGTCGGTTCGTCTCTAGTATGTCAATGCTTCTAAACACACTTAAAAATTGTTTTTCTAGAACCAATCAGCTTTGCCAACATAATACAGCGGCATCATTAATATCGCTTCTGTGGCATAAAGCATGGCTCTCGACCCAGAGGTCGTGGGTTAAATTCCCGTATTGGAACAACAATAATCTGGGGGCACGGGAGTGCCCCCGTCAAGACGAGCCAAGCGAAGCGCAAGGGCACTACCTACCTTTTCTCGAAAGGTTTCGTCGTTTTTTTGAACTCTCATAACTTTGCTTTGGATGATGCTACATAGTTGAAAATTTCAACATATAATGACACCAGTAAAAACATGAAACATACAAAGTTTGAATGTTGTAGCTATTACACTTTAGATTTTATCAATGTCTAAAAACCCCAGATTTCGTCACTGACTCATTTATAGATCATCAAAATTCATAAGGTACTTCCTGACGTCCTAGTAAGCTGATATTATTTATGTAAGCTGTTATTGCTACAAAACCAACGAAAAAATTATTAAAATATAAATGCCGCCATTTTGAATCTAACATGGTGGACGGTACAAAATGGATGTTTAATATGTTTATTATACGGATATGATCTTTAATACATAAAAGAAATATTATATTATACAATATTATACAAATACATAAAAAAAATAAGACCTACTTTTTGTAGGACCGATAATCGGTCAGATTTTTGCTCCATATTATTTCTATCCAACTTTATTTATTTGAGTGCGTTGCACTACTGCAATCAGTATGTTCTATTTTATTCCGATTATTAATCGGTGACCGACTTTTTGTAAATGAAAAATATATCTATGAGAAAATTAGTTTTTTATCCACTTATTTAAAATTAGGTATTATTTATTTGGTAAGTAAAAATTAGGTAAGAATTAATAGGCAGCAAGTAGCAATTTGTTGTCATCAGTGTTTATAAACAAATATTACGTCGATCACTTGAAATCGGTCCGGCATAAGCTCCCGCTGATTCTATTAACATATTACTCTAATCTATGCGCTGATGTTACAATAACCTAATCACTATCGAGTTTAGAATTGGAATCTTATGTAAAAACCGTTCGACATTTCGATAGCGCGATTTAGGTAGCTGCGCAATCTATGTTTGGAACTGTGAAACATCTAAATACACCTTTATCAACACATCATACGGTAACGTATCATTATAGATAACAATAAACGAAAATATTACACGATCAATGTATAAATAATTTTAGTGTTTAATCTTATGACTATTAACATAATAATAATATGATTTTTAACACGTCACGTCATGACGTTTAAAGATGGCCATAATCAAAAGAAAACTTTACAGCTATTTTTCAAAAATAAAAATAAATACATTTTTTCCCTTCAAAAATGCTAAGTTGCACTTAGGTGTATATGCACTTAGCATAAGTTTATAAATAAGAGCCGTACAAGAATTAGTACCTCTAGTGACCAACAGATGGCGGTGACCGTCGTCTACATACGATATTAATATAGACTTACTGTATTATTTTAATAAGTATCAACATGCTTTATTAAAGGCAATCTCCCTCGTATTTATAAGTAATTCTCAAATTCTCGAATTATTAGTGTTGAATTTATACTAGTGGCATCCTAGAATATCCAAATAAGAAGTTTCACTCCAGCAATAAAATAATGTATAGATATTTTATAATTTATATTTATATACATAAAATATAATTATAATATAATAATATAACAAATAAAGAAATATGGACGAGACATTTAAATTAAAATCCGCCTCTACCTCTTAAAAATTGCGGTGAAAGTTTATTAAGTACACGATATAATATTGACGGTGACATCAGTCGACGTCACTAGGCGTCACTAGGCTAAGGCGCTGACTGTTCTATTTTCCGTAAGTAAAGGCCCGGGGTCAAAATAGGTTATCTTTAAATTAAAAAAAGTCCATTAACCAGCTTACAAAAATAAATAAAATCCCACCAAAAACATTTTCATGTAAAAATGTTGTCAAGACGAGCCTACACAGCTTACCCTGTGAAAAAGTTATCAGATATCGTATAAAACCAAGCTCTACACTACACCTTAATCAAAATCTATCAAAAAGTGGTTAGATCTCATGTAGAACCAAAATTCTTGGTCTATGCGCCCTTACTTCACCAGGCTTAACTTCATTTTCGCTATATTGCAGTTAAAACGTGATGCTTGGCCGTTACGAAAATTTCATACGAATTTATTAATCGTGTGCGAAATAAAACGGCCAAGCATCACGTTTTAACTGCAATGTAGCGTAAGTGAAGTTAAGCCTGGTGAAGTAAGGGCGCATAGATCAACAATTTTGGTTCTACATGAGATCTAACCACTTTTTGATAGATTTTGATTAAGGTGTAGTGTAGAGCTTGGTTTTATACGATATCTGATAACTTTTTCACAGGGTAAGCTGTGTAGGCTCGTCTTGACAACATTTTTACATGAAAATGTTTTTGGTGGGATATGATGTTTCCAAGTTTGGTTAGAAAAATGCAGCCTGATCACCTGGTTGTCCGACAAAAAAGATGATCCTTATGCGGATGGGCATGTGCAAAGTCGGTCCAGCGCCTGATCTCCCGCCAGTCGTGTCGGTTAACTGTCCCGCTGGGTTATGAGAGTAAAAGAAAGAGAGAGAGAGAGAGAGAGTGTTCTATAGGGCACTATAAAAATAAGTTTTCCTGGTTTCAACGAAATCAAACCGACACCGAAATCGGTCTATTGTCATATAGATATTATTTTAACTTTCGTAGTCGTGTTAAGAATTGACAATAAATTACACATTTTAAGCGGAGACGAAGCCAGCCGTTGTTATTTATCTCACATAACAGTTGTTTTTAAGTTTCAATACTCCGTCTCGTTTTCGGGACGCTATTAGGGAGACATAGATATTAATTTTAGATACTTTCGTAGTAGTGTTTAGTATTAACACTAACTAAATTGCACAAATCTCTAAAATCGAAGCAGAGACAAAGCCAGCCGTTGTTATTTATCTCACATAAAAGTTGTTTTTAAGGTTCCATACTCCGTCCCGTTTTCGGGACGCTATTATGGAGACATAAATATTAGTTATACTCGTGGATACTTTCGTAGTCGTGTTTATTATTAACACTAACTAAATTGCACAAATCTCTAAAATCGAAGCAGAGACAAAGGCAGCCGTTGTTATTTATCTCACATAAAAGTTGTTTTTTAAGGTTCCATACTCCGTCCCGTTTTCGGGACTCCATTATGAAGACTTCGCTGCCCGTCCATCTGTCTGTAACCAGGCTGTATTTTATTAACCGTGGTAGCTAGGCAGTTGAAATTTTGACATGTTTTGTTGTGGATGGTTTATATTGCCGCTACGACAACAAAATGAGGTGGTATTTTTGTTTTATAGGGAACATTTCGTGTGCGAGTCTGATTTTCACTTTAACCTCCGACAACAATAAAGGGTGTTTGAGATGTAAGATTGACGTGTCTGCCTCTGTGTATGTCTGTCCGTGGCATTCCAAACGTATGAACAGATCTCAAACTTGGTTCTTGTGTTTCAAAGGCGATCTAAGCTAAAAAAATTTATCATCAGTTCGAAAATAAATGATTTTTTAAAATAAAACCTAACAAGTTCACTTACTGATTGACATTGTAGGCTGCTTAAAATGTATATTTTTTATATAATTTTAATTGTGAGCACTGTTATCAACCTATAATAATAATAAAATATAACCAGGTTTAAAACTTTTTGCTCTCACTAAATCCCGAAAAAATATAGTTGAACGTTAGTAAGGAATGGGTAGCATTCGTCAAACGGCGCGAGCTGGGTAAGGTAATTTCCCCCGCACCTGTCACCGGTCAGGAACGACTTGACAAAGGACCTTTAATTAAAACCTCCTTCTCCAAACTTCGCCATATATTTGAAGTGGGTTAGAAAATTTCAAGTTATTTAACCTTAAATACTTGAGAGTTATTGGAATTTTATGTTACCTCTGACCGCGGAAACTAAATACTGGTGTACAGTTTTTCGTATCAGTTATTAATATTCGAACAGAGGAAAATTCATTGGTTTGATTATTTGCATTATATTTTTTATTTTTATTTATTTACAACACTTTATGCATTTAACAAAGGCGGGCTTAATGGCTTATGGCATTCCCTACCAGCCAACCTGTTAAAGCTATAATAACATTAATAACAAAACCAAACAAAAAATCTTCTTTCAGAAACGTATGAGTTTGTATAGAATACAGATAATAATCTTCTTAATGTATGCATGACTTGGTTTAGACCTCTCGAAAATCTTATAAAATTTAAGTTAGAAAGTTATTTTGAAAGAAACAGTGCTTAAGCAACTTCAGTTCTAAAGAGAAAAATCGCTTTGTATTCGCGCGTCGGAGTAAGAAGGGTACACGCTTAAATTATTCTTCGCACTTTTTATTTTTCTTTTGAAAGAAACGCCTTGAGAGCTAAATGGGATAGTTTTTGAAACAGTTGAAATGCTATATATGTTTATGGATATGCGCGTGGCTTCTTCAAGCAGTAATCGTATATTTTGACGAAATAAAAAGTCTATTTCCCCGTTGTATATTGTACCAAATTTCTTAAAAATGTATCCATTAGTTTCGAGGTCTATTCCATTCAAATTAACAAACTATCAATTTTCGTTCCTTCTTACAATATTAGTCCAAGCCGAATTTAGTGTGAAGAGAATGACGCGTAGAGCATTTTCTGTTTTGGCATCTCATATAAATTACTTACCTTATCATGATAAAAAAATACAAAGGTCTAAAATGACCACAAGGAGTGAATCTTATTATGCTGGGGCTCGCGGGCTCCTAGACTATACACACGAACGCACTGGTCGTTGACCTAAAACCTGGCCAGGGTTGAAACTCATCTGTTTTGTGACTTATAAGGAGATCTTCAATCGTGATTACTCACAAACTTTTTTGAATCCTTTGACGGGATTCGAACCCGCGATCTCCGCGGTATGGACGAAGGGATATTAGACGTGACACTGACAGTAATAATTTATAACATGGGTTAATAACCTCCTAGTTTTTAATTATTTTATTAAAATGAGTACAATAAAAGTAATAAATGAATTTAACTGGCAAGGCGCTTGAGCGTGCATAATCATATCGCCTTAATGTGAGCATTCACATTCTTGCAGCTCCTAAGTAGAAGCAATGTTTTTTCTTGGAATTTCCATACAGACAACCCGTTGCTAATAGTTTTAAGCATTCCTACTGCTTCATCCGATTACAGTGACGTCACCGGCGCGAGTCTAATGCATTTTGCGTCGTATGTTATTTTATATAACGCGGTTCTGTTACAAAGCTACCCCGCGTTCGTAAACAAAGTTACATAAAAATGACGAAAGGCGGAGTTGAACTCCCGGCTCGTAGTTTCGGTAAATATTTAGTGTGTGCACGAGTTTATAAAAGTCGGGTTAAAAATTTATGACGTACCGTGCAAATAGAAACACGTAGACGCGACCGGGGGGAGACAAACAATATAGCGGCCGCTGTGCCAATGTTTAATACGGAAATATAAATACACTGGGGCTAAATTACACGGCCATATTTCAAATTTAACGTCCATATTACGTTATGAAGATGGAATCTTTGTTAGATTCTCACTCAGCCAGAAGTAATAACCCCGTAACGACTTAAGCAGATGGCGTTTTGTGCCGACTGCTGGTTAATGTCCCTTTTTTCCAATTTCAACTATTCTATTCAAGTCGCTTTTAGTTTCCCGAGGAGTTTACAAAACAGAGATGCTATTAACATCTTAAAATACTTCAATTTAAATAAAAATCTCGTTATATAGAATAGGTTAAGATAATAGCTAAAATAGGTTGAGGTTAGTCTTCATGTGCATTAGCTATATTTAAAGAACGCGTATACATTAGAATATGAAACAGAAAAGTAATAAAAAATCAAAAGGTGTGATTACGAACCGAAAACGATTCGGAGAAAAGTTAAAGAATTCAATTTCAGCGTCGAACGGAAAATACTCGTGTCAATTAACTTCGAACGGTTTTTTGGCAGACGAAACTACATCATACTCCAGAGAGAAACATGAATACGTGGAGAGGCATTCTATTTTCTTTTATCTGTGTAAAATATAGAACGGAGAGCTAAGGGATAGCGCGCGTAATTTATGTTTACTGAAGTGAATCGTGTTCTGCCTGACTTCAAAAAGATTTGAACTTCAGAACGAGTGCCCGGAAACATGTTTGTATGAATACATACGAAAGTTACCAAATTCAATTTGGTGGTTGATAGATATAGGTTCTCATGAAAATTAGTCTAAAGTTTTTTTATTTTAATAACCTACATTTATAACCAACTTAAATTTTTTTTGTATGTAATTATGTCTTAGCCTTTCATTATCAGATTCTAAATTATATAGTACCAGCAATATTTGAAGAATGAAGTTCACTAAAGGCAGATTTTTCAATCGTAAGACATCTTTTATCTGAGAAAAAAAAAATTGTTCCTTTGACAGATACAGATAAGTTATCTGACCATTGACTGACTGGCCATCTGACCACCAAAAAATAGTTAATAAAATTGTATAAATGCTAGTAGTTATACAGCTCGAAGTGAGGTAGGATTTTTTACACCGTCGTTATTAAATCTGGAATAGAGCAGGTGTCACAAGATATTAAAGTGTTCGTGAATATTTAAAATACAATATTGGAATCTACTTTTTGATATTTTATTAAATTAAACGTGTTTAATATTTATATTATGTATTATAACTAGTGTTACGTAACTAGTTGCGCAATATGTTATAAATTACCATGTATTGGTTGGGGAAAAAGTTTCTTTATAATTGACTAAAGTATATAGGTGCCATTTTGTTCGATAACTTTTCGCCATATTGTTGGTTGTGGAACATGCTATATTCTGCATGTATATTGCTTTAAAAATTTTGGGGCTTCTGATGAAAATAATATACACAATTTGTTTACATCGTGTCTGAGAAACAATGGGACTACTCAAATTAGTCATCTTACTTACTCTCTCTTACTATTTCCGTGTAGCGTGTAAATAGTACTCCAATATAAGTGACAGGAAATTGAAACCTAGACTAAGGACTACATGGAGTCTGAAATTACAGATGGCGATCATTTGGCTCTAATTGGCAGCTTACCGAGTTGAGGGTAGTCGCAGTAAATGGGTAATACCCTGGCCATTGTCTCCGTTGTTTTTTTTTATTTTTTCATGGTTGCTTTCATTACTTTCATTTGCATGCTATCATATAGTTAAAAGTGCTGGACTTAAACACTAATTTATATAAACATCTATTGTACCACTTTTAGAGCAAATAAATAATTGATTGATTGATTTAAGAAGTTACTATAAATTAGATCAGATTTTTCTTGCAACGACTTCTGGTGTGGTCAAGCGCGTCGGAGCTCAGGGGGCCTACTCAAGATGCCATCGCTAATTATCGCTTACAAAGTTCGATAACAAAAATTTTGTTATCGAACTTTGTAAGCGATAATTAGCGATGGCATCTTGAGTAGGCCCCCAGGTCAGATATATAGATTAAATACAGTGTGTAAAAAGAACATTCACTATAACTTTGAGATACGATTATACTACATGTCCTCTTTTTGGAAACGTATTTTTTTAAATTGTCGCGAGAATAAAAAAATATATATTTTGCAAAAAAAAAATCATTTCTGGAATGAGAAAAGGTAGTAAGTATAATCATATCCCAAAGTTATAGTGACTGTTAGTTTTACACCCGTTATATTATGCATATAATAACAATCTAAGGGTAACCTCCAACGGCCTACTTTTTGTAGGACCGATAATTCCTCCGTATCTATTATTTTTAAAAGACTTTTAGTCGGTCAAAGATAATATAAAAAAAAATATTTATGACACAACGCAACGGACACGGCGTTTTCACTTCGTAGTGTGAAAGCGTTCAAACATTAGATAGTTAATTAATTGAATGGTACTAATTTACTTAGTACTTATTTCAAGCTACATAACTAATAATTCTGTATGGGTTAATAATAAACACAGCCAAGTTAATAGTTAATTTTCACGTCTAACACTAACCTTAACTTAACCTACTTACCAACTTGCTAATTGAAAAATAACAAAAAATAAAAGATGCTTCGGGGAACCTGTCGTAAAAACTCTTGCAAGGTTATATTTTGATATTAATTTTCTTTACGGCTAATAGAATAAATCCTCCGAGATATTTTAATAAATTAAATGTAAGATTAATAAGTTGCTCACTGAAGGCAATTATGAAATACGACTTGCCCCGCCTCGCCTGTGGCTAAGTGCAAAAGGCTGCATCGATTGTGCAATGGTGCGCGATGCTTATTTGTATCCGTCATACATTATGTTGCCCGTATGTAGTACGAGTATATGTTGCTTGAATGTAGTACTACTTACGAGGATATGTTGCTTGTGTATAATTCGACTTACGGGTATGTTTTATTACTCGTGGAGCTTTTTGTATAATTTTTTACTGTTAGTAAAAGTGTCAACTTTTAATTTTCTTTATAATAGGTAACTACGTACCAAACCACAAAAATACATTATTATATGATCTTTAAACTGGGAAATTTTTGTTTATCACACTTTATAGATACTTGTTAATATGAATGAGTGATAATGGGTGTGTATGGGTCCCGAATTTAGAGTTAATTGTGAAAGTACCAGCGCTGAAACAGTAACTTTGTTTCCAATTGTTGTATGGGAAAATTTAAGATATTGGGGAATTTCTCATAGAAACATTAAAGTCAAAAGTAAGTCTTTCAGCGCTAGTAGTTTCACAGTTAACTCTAAAATCACTCATTTATTACATCTTGTATATGTTATGCTATAGATGACATTACTGATGATGCACGCGGAGGCGTGAGTTGAGCCTGAGAGTAAATAGCCCAAGCAAGAGTAATTAACAACTACGTATTCATAGCTGTAACGAATGTCGATTGTATGGGCGCTGTCATAATTTTCATATAATTCTCTTACTTAACAGTACGAATACGTTGAATTGTTAATTGCTCATGCGAATTGTTAACCCAACAGTGGGCCAATCAGGAGCATTTGAAATCATCCGTGAGGTGCCGGACAAAGAATAGCACCTCACCATTTATAACCATATTTCATATCAAAACGTCAAAGCTGGCCAACTCCTGTACCAGCAACGGAATAGACTGAAGGGAAAAAACCTATGAAAGTTACGTAATTGTAAGAGACTGTGCCTAAAAAAATACTCCTAATGCATTTTTTTCTGTACCTTTTTTTCTTTCAATAATATTATGGTATAATATTTTAATGATTAAACGATTATACCATAGTATTGTACACATCAGAAGTACACGAATTTGTTAGAAATTTGTATCATCATTTAAGGTAAACACGTTTGCTCTATACAACTGATATCGCTTTTCCCTAACTCAATTCGTCGAAATGTTTGCTGAACATGACTGCCAAGAAATCAGACTGGCTTCTATGTAGTAAGGAAACATAGAAAAGATTTCATTTGAACAGGATCATGGAAATTCGACACTATTATTGCTGGGAAAAGTGGTACGCAATTCGATCCTTCTACAAGATGTAAAATAAATGGGTGATAATACTTTAGGGTGTGTATCTCCTATGTAGAGTATACTATGAAAGTCCCAGCGCAAGAAATAGTAACTCTTGACTTTCATATTTGTATGAGAAATGCCCCAACATCATAAATTTTCCCATACAATAATTTTAAAAAGTACCTCTTTCAGCGCTGGTACTTTCACAGTAAACTCTATATACGGGACCCATACACACCCTAAGGAATTATCACTCACTAGCTGTCCCCGTGACTTCGTTCGCGTGGTTTTTGAGCGGCTTTAACCGTTTATATAGCGCACGCAACGAAAGCCTCCCCGTTTTTGCAACATTTCTCACTGACACTTCGCTCCTATTGGTCGCAGCGTAATGTTATATAGCCTTCCTCTAGAAATGTACTATCCAACAAAAAAATAATTTTTCAAATCGGACCAGTAGTTCCTGAGATTAGCGTGTTTAAACAAACAAACAAACAAACTCTTCCGCTTTATAATATTAGTATAGATTAATATTACAGCCTTTATATTTTTTTCTATTATTAAAGCACAAATTAGTATTTCTATGTAAATGTAGTTAGGAACGTAGCTACGCGTTGTATAGTTTTCGATAACGTAACGTTTGTAACCATATTTATAATACAAACGTATACCTACTTTAATGTTGAATGAGACTAAAATAATTGATGTGCCCATCCCCGGTATATTTATGGGACTGATAATAATCGAGAAGATTTTTCCTTCATAATGTTTCTAACCGTCTTTATGACGTGTGCTTTGCACTATTGCAATCAGTATATAAAATTTTTCACCAAAAAAAGTCGGTCTCCGATTATCGCTCGAAACCCTTATGCTGTATGTGAAAAACACGATGTTTCGACTCTGCGTCCATGTGAGTTGAGCCTTAGAGTATTTAGCTAGACAGCACGATGTACAAGACACAATTACTTAGCATGAGTTATAACCTTAAAGCGGGAATTCACTAGACGGACATGCTCGCAGGCAAGGTATGTCCGACAAGCTTCGCTACTATTGATATAATATACTAATATTATAAAGCGAAAGAGTTTTTTTGTTTGTTTGTTTAAACGCGCTAATTTCAGGAACTACTGGTCCGATTTGAAAAATTATTTTATTTATTGTATAGTCCATGTATAGAAAAAGGTTTTAGGCTATATAACATTACGCTGCGACCAATAGTAGCGAAGCGTCAGTGAGAAATGTTGCAAAAACGGGGAAAATTATTCACATTTTGGAATTTTCATTTTAAGTCACTTAAAAACCACGCGAACGAAGTCGCGGGCACAGCTACTCTAGGATATACATTGGGCAGTCTGCCGGACAGCCTGCGACGGCAGGCATTGCACAGACCTAATAGAAGTGAAGCCTATCGGACGTACCTATAGGCTTGCCTGCAGGCATGTCCGTCTAGTGAATTCCCCGCATAAGGGCTATTTACCACGTTACCGGGAAAACAGTTATTGTCATTTTTATTCATTCCATCGTCTGTGCAAATAGTGAATTAGTCGTTAAGTAATGAAAGCATGTAGGGCGTTGCGTGATGGGTGTAATGAAACGTTGACCTGACCTCCAAAGTTTTATTAATTTATCATCGCGCATCGTCGTATTTAGGGTTCCGTAAGCAAAGGGTAAAAACGGGAACCCTAAGACTTTATTGCGGTCAGACAGGAAAGTCTTAGTAATAGGTAACCAGGCTGTATCTCAAAAACGACCCAATAGATAAAAATATGCCCCTATAAAAAATGTAAACAGAAAATAAAATAATAATTTAAGGGCTCATCCATACAAGTCCGACTCGCATGTGGTCGATTTTATTAACCCTCGACAAAAACAGGGACGTGTTAAAACACGTCGGTATGTGGTATCAGACAGAACAGATGGAGTGATTTTTATCTAATTTATTTTTGGTTGAAAGCTGATGTGATCACGGGTATTGTCAAGCTATAGTTCATAATTATTAGTTAATTCACTTGACAATTGCGGATTAATTAAATCATCAATTTAGTTTATGTTCCAATAAATGCATTGTCTATGAAATTGCTTTAAAATAACCATTTCTTACACATTAATATGATTTCGCGATATTTACTCAGGAAATATAGATAGTATAGTTCGCTGCTTTAGTGGTTGAAGTTTAATATTGCACATAGCTATGCAAATAAGTCTTGTATCTACTGTGTGCTCAAATTGGTTCAAAATAACACTTTCCGGGAAACTACTTCAATTTCCACTCTTCACCGAAACCACGTTGCTAATGAATTTCGAGAATCGTCGTTTTTCTACATCGTCCGTGTACATTCATAGACGAAATTTTAGTTTTTACTTCAAATATAACATAATAGCATTCGTATCATAGTAGCAACACAATAGTTTCGGATCCCCGCATAAGAATAAAAATGTATTTTGTATTCCTGGGTTAAGTATGTGTATTAAATACTAGATGTGCCCGCGACATCGTTCGCGTTGGTCGTGGTTCTCCACCCGGGGCCCTCCCAAAAAAGAATTAGTCGAGCGCTTCCGTCGGGTGTGAGATTTCATGCGTCGTCGACATCGTTCGCGTGGTATTTGAGTGACTTAACCGTATATGCAGCGCACGCAACGAAAGTCCCCAAATGTGAATAATTTTCCCCGTTTTTGCAACATTTCTCACTTACGCTTCGCTCCTATTGGTCGCAGTGTAATGTTTTATAGCCTAAAAGCCTTCCTCTATAAATGGACTATCCAACAAAAAAAATTCAAATCTTTTGTTGGCCGGTTTCATTGACACGCCACTACAGAAGCTATTTTATAGTGCCCAAGTGTGTGCGCAATACACAAAAGCACTCTCTCTTACTTCACTCTCGTAGCCTAGTGGGACGGATAACCAACACGACTGGCGGGAGATCAGTCGCAGGACCGAATTTTTAATGCCCCTCCGACGCATGGATCATTTTTCTTATCAGACAATCAATGCATTGCAAGTTGCAACTAACCTAACCAAACTTGAAAACAATTTTTTTTATTGTTTCAACACGAAAATGAAACCCACGACCACCGCGTCGAGAGCTAGGCTCTAAACCACTAGACCACGGAGGCGTTAATCTCAAGTATATGTGTAATTCTGTCTGACTTATAAACATGCTTCCTACTTTTATTTCCAATTAAAACTTATTACTAGTATAATATTATACTGTGCAACTAAATTTCTTTTAAAACACTGAGTTCACTATTTTATATTATTTGTATCCTAGAACTATTATAACTAGACAAGTAATATAGTAAATACTAAAAGCTAAAGATTGGCTTAATAATACCTTGTTTGAATTCAATGTGATCTAAATGAAAACAAAGCTCAATACAAATATGACTTAATCACCGCGCAATTGCTAAAACACTGAAATTTCAATATCTTATTTTTTTTTGTTGTATCAATGAAATTCTTTTGTTTACATTAACAACTTTTGAAATTGGAATGCAGTATAGCTTAACCTATTTACATAAGTAAAAAAACTAAAGAAATTAAAATTCTTATGCCACATTTATACTTTGAAACCTTACGCCACGTCTACACTCGTTTCATCACTAGCGATAGACAGAGAGGAGAGTACGCATTAGTGCAGACACAGCCAGGCACCGGGAGACTAATAGGAAACGTGATACGGGGAAGATGGAATTGAGATGAAACGGTTTATTCTCACTTAGTATCACAAAGTATATATATAACAGAGACACGACCTAGTACTAGAAAATGGTATCACCCATACTGGCAATTCGACTGGCCAAGAGTGAAGTCCTTAGAAAGTCCGGAAACCGCCATCTAGCGCCACTATTGGAAAATACTAATTACTAGTTCCGTTTCGTATCTTCTTCTTAATTAAGGAGTTGAATTTAGCTTAATGTGATGTTATGCTTAAAAAATATGATTATCTTTATTTTATACTTATTATATTTGTACTTAACCCGGCATATTTAAATTTTATAATTTACAAACGTTAATAGTAGTGACAACTGTTGCATTTTTTTTGTATTAAAGATAGATTGTATGGGATGGTAGGCCATGCTTAGAATGAATATTCCATAAGTGGACATTCATTTATTACGTAAGACGGCTTTTTCTACTTTTGAACCCTCTACCTCAGTATGAATATGAAAAAAATAAAACATCGACCGTCCCCGTCCCGTAGAATATAACACTATACTCTGTGACCTCTGTAGAGTTTCACAACAGGTGGGCCTTAGTATGAACATTGCGAAAACAAAAATGATGTTTGCCATGTTGTGCCCCAGTACCTAACCCTTTGAACTTCTACACTTGATGTTGTTGACGTATATTGTATTTAAAATTAGACCTTAATGTCTCAGGTCAATATTACCTGGGACATAAAGATCTAATTTTAAAAAAGAGGTCAATCGTCGAATCCAACTAGGCTGGGCAGCGTTCGGGAAACTCGAAAAAAATTTACTCTTCCAAAATTCCACAGTGCTGAAAAACTACAAATGAATATCATATTATAATTTTAACTGTATTCAACTTTAATGTCCATTCAAAGTAAATGATAATTAAATTTATTTTCGGAAGGCTTAATTAACTATGTTCGATAAACGTTTAAAAAAACCTAAAATTAATAAATGACAATATAAATTTTATCTGAAACAGTAGCCGTTTTAAAAATAACTCTGTGTTTTCAGCCCACGTAAATTTAAAATTTGATAACGCCATTACAATTTCGATTTAATCACGTCTGTGATAAGTTCACGCAAATAATAATATCATTATATATTTAATCTAGCATAAACATATGTTTTAAGCTACATATCTTATTATTTAGATGTATCTAACTATTTATTTAAGTGTCACGTAAATTATACAAATATTATATATAAAATTCCATTTGTAATAAATAGTAAATAAGAAAAATGCACATGTAATATACGTAGTGATTTAAAGTAATGTTTAAATGACGAATACTCCAAAATTTTTCAAAATTATAAAAATTAATTGAAACTGCTTATAGTACCTATTGTTATAGTACCTATTGTAAATATTATCAGAAACCCTTGTAGTTACACTGCATGTTAATAGACCTACAAAGTGGTTTACAAGTTCTATCCCTTGGAATTTCTAAACTATTAGAAGTAGAAACTTGCAATTGTCCATGCCGATAGATCTAACTAAATTCTCTTTAAGAAAATTATTTAGATCGAAATTGAACAGCTTTGAAGTTATATAAAAGTACCTATTATGGGACTCTTAGGGCGTGTTTCACCAAGCAATGTTAAAGTTAACCCCATGTTAAATATCATGTTATCCCTCTCGTATTTCCTGTCAATTAATGAGATGGCATGGTATTTTAAAGTGGCGTTAACTTTAACATTGCTTGGTGAAACACGGCCTTAGAGTTCTTGGACGAACTCTGTGTGTTTTGTGGTTAGCACGTCGGAGCTGAAGTCGGAGGTCGCCGGTTCGAATCCCGCCGAAGGAGCAAAAAATCTTCAATATCGGTCATGGATATTGTATTGGTATTAGATATGTGTATTATATTATAATATCCTAAATATGTTATGTGTAGTATAAGTATTAAACATATTTCCGTTATCTGGTATCCGTAATACATCTTCTCCAAAAACTTAGCACGGGACCAGATTGGCGTGTTGCTACGGTCATAGATATGAAGTAAAGTAAATGATGACGTGTTCTTGGTTATGTTTTCGGTGTACCTCGTGTAGCAGGTGCTCTCACACAAACGTAATAAAGAGATAATGTAATTTGGAGTCACAAAGGTAAAATAAATAGTACAGTAACATTTTCTTTGGCAATCTCACTCGTCACACTTTGGATTTAGATTTTACGAAGCTGTCCGTGGCCGGGGAGCGCAATACTAATTCTCCCTTTTCTTTATTTTCGTGGATTTATGTAACCAACTGACAGATAGACAGCTGCCTCACAATCTTGCGCATTAATGTTTCGAGGTTCATCAGACTTCAGGGAAAGTAGAATAAAAATAGAATATGTACCAATTTGTTTTCTGCGAATATTCGGATATAATGCAATTGGATTTTTACCCGATTACGGCAAATGCCAACAGATGGAAGGGATTTATTTTTTATTTTAATCAGTCACAAAATTGAAGTTAGGTTTTTAAAAATAAAAAAAATGTAGTTGATTTACATTATTGTGTTTTTATTCTCTGTGTATCAGATTTGATGTATGTAGCTTAAAGTGCTGTGAAATGGTTCGTGTAATATAAAGCGTGTCTCATGGTTCATTTATCAAGCCGAATATAGTGTGAAGAGAAGGACGCGTAGAGCATTTTATGTTTTTGTACCTCATATAAATTACATAACGCGACAAATCGTGATTAAAGATCTTCATGAAAGTCACAAAACAGATGATTTTCAGCCCGCGAGCCCCATGATAGTAAGATTCACTCTTTGTGGTAATTTTAGGCCTTTGTATTTTTATCTCGTTATGGTAAGAATTTAAATGAGATGCCAAAACAAAAATCTCTACGCGTCATTCTCTTCACACTATATTCGGCTTGGTATATGCCATGGGACACAATATATTATACACTAGGTATCGCCTGCCAGTTCTGTTTTCTTTGATATATTATGTTGGGCACAATGCTTTGTGCCTAGATCCATTTCGAAATACGTCAAAGAACGTATGTAATATTAAGCGTAACTGACTCCTATAAATATGAATGGAACGCCTCAAGTATTGCAACGAAATTCCTGAAGATGAAATAAAATGGAAGAAATAAGAAGGGATTCCGAATATAAAATTTTATGAAATGCGATAACACAATGTGTTTGAAATATTTAAAAGAATTACATTTAAGAATATGGTACATTTATACGTTTTGATTAATATGAAATTATAAATCTAAATTTATGAATTAAATACCTGTTATGTTTGAAAAATGATAGCGCGATTTAGAGCCTAGCTCTCGACTTGGAGGTCGTGGGTTCGATTCCTGCGTTGAAACAACAAAAGCTTTTATTTTTAAGTTTCGTTAGGATAGTGCAGGCTGATCACCTGATTTTCTGAAGGAAGAGAGAGTGCTTCTGTGTATTTATTGCGCACACACTTAGGTACTATAAAGGCGTAGCTGGTCTGGTTTTAATGAAACCGGCCACCGTCACCGAAATCAGCGTGCGTGCATTATTATCTTCTGAAAACAAATATTTTTAATTACTGATGAATTAATGTATTAATAAAAAATTAATGTAATGACTATTACTAAAAAAATAATGTATTATCTAGCTTTTGCAATTCTATTAGGCAGTTAAAATAATCTCATTATTAGCGTCAAGATTTAGCTTTTAGCATTTTACTATGTAAAGCTCTTAATTAAAGTGAAGGAAGTTTTTCTACAAGTTTGCAAGCAAGATGACCTGTAGTTTTCTCTCAAGAGAAAAAACTGATCAAATAATAGTTCACTTGAATAATTGTACTTCAGAGGACGTAGTTTCGACCCCAGTTCAAACAGAAGGGGTAAAGTTTGTCAAACAGGTAAGATCTGTGCTAGCGGGTTGTGCCAGTCGGAGTTAAATTCAAACTCAGAGTTAGCTTATAATTCTACCTTATTTAGTTAGTATAGTATAGTTAACTTATATATTCTATTCCATAAAAAACATGATTTGTAAAAAATGCCAAGCCTCGCTACTTAGTAAAATATTTAAGTTTGTCCTTCTTTTGTATACTAAACACTACTTGTATTTAAAATTTGAAGCGTCTATGTCTGCTAGAAGTGTATAATACTTTTGATGATCGCTCAGTGAGTTAGTGAGTTAGTTAGTGACAAAATCAAGAATCTTTGATAAGTTATAATTCTAAAGCTAAAATACCTGCTTAGTTACTAAAATTACAGGTTTTTAGTTTTATCCACAACGAAGATATAGAGGGTCGAAAAATGGCCTGAACTGTTTCGAGAAAAGAATGGTATGATATGGTACGGCCGTGCTTATCTTGGTGAAGGCACTGCCGTGCGCCGTTTTTGTCTGGAAGTGCAAATATAACTTTGTATCCTATACATTTATATGGGATTACAAAGAGTGAGTGTGTCAGTGACCAAAGTGACCAAATAAATAAACTTTGACAAGTTATGATTCTTAAACTTCTATTCCGTGTTTATACAATGCCTGTTTAGTAACTGAAAATACAGATTTCTAGTTTTATCTAGGACAAAGTTATAGGGAGTTAGAATTGGCCTGAATTGTTTCAAGAAAGGGATGGTACGGCTGTCCTCAACTTGCCGTGGCACTGCCGTACCCCGAGATGAATCAGACAATAAACTTATAAAAATAATTTAATTATTACGCAAGTAGTTACGGCTTATACTAAGTAGTTTATAACAGGTGCTAAGTGAAATTTCAACAAAAAAAACTATCAGTATATTTCGTATTTATAATATGAAAATAAATGTATATAATAAATACCTAGGTTAAATTAAAATGGTTTCAATCTAAGATGTTATAATCTTAATTGGTTCTGTATACTGCCAGGATCAAAATACTTACAAAATTCAGAGAACTCGACGTATTCTATAAACATTTCATGAAACGCAGCTCCATTGAAACAATATAAGAAGATTTTTAATTACTAATTAAGACCCAGCTGCTTAGATCTCGTCGTTCTTTATTTATATTACTATCTTGTATTTTATAAATTAGAAGATATCTTTCTTCGCTGCACTTCACGAAAAGTAATTTGTTTGAGAAACGTTTTAATTGATTGTTTTTATGAGGAACAAACAGGGTATGTATGTTTTCTAGTTTTAATTTTGAAGAACGAGAACTACAGTATTTTTTTATGAGTAATTTCCGTTACACGTTGTACATCAACGTACACATTGAGAAAACTTCGATAGCGCGATTCGGGATTGTGGCGCTAATTGGTCTGCCACATAGGAACTTCTTTATACAAAAGCAGTTTTTTTATCATAACTTATTTTTAAAATCGGCTCCACGTCTTGTTAGCGACGGTGTACTGAAGCATCTTGTACCTCAGACGTAACAAGCCTCAGCGTACTCACAGAACTTTGACCTACTAAAGTATAAAGATAAAAGTAGCATTTCCTTTAACAAAAGTGTACGGCTATTTTTAACGTTAGGAGAAATATATTTTGGGGTACCGTATGTAATGTCATGAACAAACAGTCACGACATAATTTTTAGGGATAGGTATCCCTAAATATTATGTCTAAAAATTATAGGGATAGGTATCACTAAAAATTATGTCGTGACAGGATTTATACTTTTTTTCTATTGAATATCACATTTTTTTGCCTTTTGCCGTCGAAACTTTGGGTCCATAGGGTCCTAAACTTATTTTTAAAGACCTCTGGATAAAAATTTAAAAGAATAAGTCCCGATTTCACCATCGCATGTTAGTCTTAACGGCTTGTTAAATTACCATGCCTTCTCATTCATTGACAGGAAATATGAGAGGGGTAACATGATATTTAATTAAGGGTTAACTTTAACATGTGTTGGTGAAATGGGCACTTAATATGGATAAGACAGATGACCAGGGGCTGGTGAATACCTCGTATCAGTTTAGCCTACAGCGAGGTAGTACAGCCAGCCTTTTAGGTACATTACCGGCGGTCTCCGATTTATATTTAGTTTTTTATTTATAATATTTTGTATTCATTGTTTAGTTTATAGTTAGGTAATAATTAAGATAAATCAGTTTTTTATTTATTATGTAATTTCTAATAATATATAAAGCAAAAAAAAAATTTTGTACCTGCAATCATTCTCATTAATATGACTTTTCGGTGCAGATTTCTCATCATTCTAGGCATCACTCATCAACGTACTTATTTTAAGTCACTTCCAATGTGTATATCAAACAGCAATTTTTCTTTTTTTAATGTTTTTTTTCAACTGATTAATTTATGTTTTGTAACTGATTAATTTATAATATAATACCATATGGACGCCATCACACTAATTTATCAAAGTTCTACCATGGTCGAATTATATATTATAATATGTGTAATATTTAATAGGCATCCCACCCAGGAACCCAGGAACTTCTCGTCCAACTAAAGTTTGAACGCGCCAACCACTACAATATACATACCCCTGTATATTTTCCGTTTTTATTATAAAACAAACTAGCGATCGTTAAAAATATTCTTAGCATCTTTTATGTGTCTGTTAAAACAGACATGCTATGTCGAGGAGTCCTATTATACCAAAAGTTTACGCCACATTAATTCACCATACTAATTTAATAATAAAAGAAGTAAAACATCTTAAATTGTATAATTAAATCAACAATTTCCGAACCCCCGCGATCAAAAACCAACTCACGCTTGCGCATTTTTATCCTGCGCCATTAAAAATTATATTTTATGGAAGTGCCGCCTGTAGCTGTATTTACTTCGGGCTTCGTATCGACATCCATGAAAAGGAATTTCAAGTATCGAATAAAATGTAAGAAAGACGTATTGAAATACTAGCTGGTATTCCGAGAAATCTTTGATATAGGTATTTATTTTAAGACGCTGTGCATAGATGTATGCTACATGTTATATTGGCACTTTCAGATAAAAACACTACACAGTTAATCTTCCAACAAAAATTACTGAGATCCCATCAAAAACAAAATTTGTAAAAAAGCCAAGTTTTGCTACTTAGTTCTTCTACCATAAAAGATGTAAGAACCATGTGATGTCAACTTAGGGTTAACAACATTTATTATTATAGTAATCATATCAATATTATTCTCTCAATCTCAATCTTTAATAAATAAGTAGATTGACTTGGCAATTGCATGAAAATACAATGTACATAATATTATCTATCTCACAAGTTATAAATATTAAATCAGATTGTTTAGTGGCAAGTCAATCTACTATTTATTACAACATTAAGGGCGTGTTTCACCAAGCAATGTTAAAGTTAACGCCGTATTAAAATACCGTGCCACCTCATTCATTGACAAGAAATACGAGAGGGATAACATGATATAACATGGCGTTAACTTTAACATTGCTTGGCAGGCCTAAAGATTAATAAAAGAAAAGTAGCGAGACTTGTCATTTTTTACAAATTATGTTATTGATGGGATTTTAATTGATATTTCAGGGTCTAATAATAAAGCTGGTTTTCTAAAAAAGGTAACTCATAATCTTTACGAGAAATACGAGAGGGATAACATGATATTTAACATGGCGTTAACTTTAACATTGCTTGGCAGGCCTAAAGATTAATAAAAGAAAAGTAGCGAGACTTGTCATTTTTTACAAATTATGTTATTGATGGGATTTTAATCGATATTTCAGGGTCTAATAATTAACCTGGTTTTCTAAAAAAGGTAACTCATAATCTTTATTTCAATCAATCTCAATCATAATCTTCATTTCAAGATTTTTCAAGTGAAACCTACTACTACCAAACAACACTATCGCTGTATAATCGGGGACAATCTTTGGAACTAGCCAGAGTTTTTAGTGCTTTCCGAACCTTATTTTCTACCTAGAAAAGATCGTCCAATGGTCTAATAATGTGATTAGACCGTACTAGTTCGTAATTTTAGAGGTAAACTAATAAACGATAATATGACACTCGTTAGCAGGTAATTAGGGTTTTAGGGTTGATTTTACCTGGTAACCTAACTCGATCAACATATGGGTGTTTGATTGCGCTTAATTGCACGTCTACTCAGTCCAACCAAATGAGCTGTGACGTCACATTACGCCAAAGTTTGATATAATTAGACCACGATAATTATCCCCTCGTTATATAGTACATAATATAGTTTTTATGTAAGTATATAAGTAAAGTAGAAAATCAAATGTGTCATACATTTGATTTCTATTTTATATCATGCAATCATTGTTTTCCTATGGCATCAAAACATGATGTATAACATAATAATATAATATCTATAGACGCTTCACACCACGTCAATCTGGCCCCGAGATGAGTATCCGAAGAACTTGCGTTACAGGTACCAGACAACGGAAATATATTGATACTTTTATACTATACACATATTTGAGATTTTTATTATACTTTTAATAAACATCCACGACCCAGAAACATTGAAAACTTTTTGTTCCCTCGGCGGGATTCGAACCCGCGACCTCTCGCTCTAGCACCAAAGCGATCAACCACTGCGATCAATGTATGTATGATGTATGAATAATATATAAAAAAACACCCAAATTCTCAAGCAGTAAGCGAGTGAAAGGAACTAGATCAAAATCGATTCATTCGTTTGAGGTCTATGATTACATAACACACATAAAACGTTTAACATCGGTTAAAATGTTTGATGGCAAATCTTGAAAGTGCTCCTAAATGGAGATCTTAATATCGTGAATTTCAAGACAGAAATAGAAAATATCGAAGTAACATACATCCATCATACTACACTGTCAGATGAAATAATGCCACGGAAAATGTAAGCAAACTTAAAATGTTGAATCCATTTGAAGGCTCTTTATAGAACACAAGGCTTTTAGTCACTTTTATAGAGCCGTAGAGAGTGTAAAATGGTTCGGAATATTAAATAAAACATCTAGCTGTATTGAACACTGTAATACTTTGTAGGTATTAACTGAAAATAGCAAGGCTCGTGCTTATACATAATCCAGCTTAGACTAGAGAGGGAGTTAACAGCTATTATCTACAACAAGCCTTATTTTAAGCTAATTTGTAAAGTACCTATACAAATGTTTCATGCTTATTCTTGAATCAAATAAATTTTAAATACTTTATTGTAGTAAGCGTTTTGAGAGACAAAAAATGAACAATTGAAGATTTCGAAAATGAGATTAAGAAATGAAAAACCGAAAATTATAACTTCTGGTCGGATGATAAGATTTCAAAGGTATCCAAATTACAAGAAAAAAGGTTGCTTAATTTAAAATAACTTCATTATGCTAATACTTCTAAGAATATTTTGTCGGAGTTATTGTAATCAATTGTTATAAGACGACTTTTCAAAATTGTACCTTCATTCGTAGAAATATAAATAATATTACTAATTTACCAACTTAACTTTAACAAATAACTACCCAGACTAGGTATACTAAAATAAAGTATACCTATTCTGGGTAGAAATGATACCTATATAAACTATATATTTTTTTATGTTATTCCAAAATCAGTTTTAACTTAAGAATAAAAAACAAATGCGATCGCTCGCAACACATCTATTTTTTAACAATTTCTTGAATTATAGTGTAATAGTCAGGGTTTCCCCATACATGGTTTTCACTTGATTAGTATTAAGCAAATTTTTCGTGAGTACCTTCATTTTGATGAGACCCAAGAATTTCTTGGACGGAACTCTTGTTTGTGGTATCTAACAGAGTTATAAAGGATAAAAAAAAAACTCAACTTTCGAGCGTAGGACTGAGTTAACGTACCACGCAATTTGTAGGAAAATTATGTCTGTTGAATTACATTAATATTAACTAAGTAATAAAAACAAAATCAGCTGGTAACTAATAATGTAAGATCAAAAAAAATAAAAAATATTTATTTAACTTTTTACACAAGATGACCTCGTTATCAATACAAGTTGGCAAGAGGGAACTCTTTGATCAAACCATAGATTTTGTAGGATAAATTGTTTTTCGGATAATTTTGATCATTATCTTGAGATTTATAAAAAAAATATAAATATTTTGGAATCACCAAATCCACAAACTTTATTCTTGCTATCTCTGTTAGCTACCATAAACAAGAGTTCCGTCCAAGAAATTCTTGGGCGTCTCATCAAAATGAAGGTACTCACGAAAAATTTGCTTGATACTAATAAAGTGAAAACATGTATGGGGGACTATAATATCTTGACTCTAATTTCTCCCCTGACTATAATTTCTTGCAAATCGCCATTTCTTTTAAATCACCAAAATCAATGCTGCCCTTTTGAGACCTGTGTTATGTACCTACCTGAAATGAATTATACAGAATGTTCAATATTCTCGTCGTAGGACATTGTAGCGTCAGACAATGTTGGCATGTTGTGCGCATTCAACAATAGCAGCTATCAAATAACAAACGTTTGTTTGTATCGAATTGATACCTTTCCATCTTGATCCTCCTGACATTCTCAAAGAGAATTCTTGGCACTTTGAACAAGTGTACATTCAGTACAATTATTGTATAACATAATTCCTTTTAATTCATAACAGTTATTACCTCACATCTTCACTTTGCAGAGATTCGAATAGAATAAATAGAATAGCAAAAATATTTCTGTAAAAAGTAGCCTTTGCATTCGTTATTGAATTATTTATTCTGTATTCTTAGAATGAAGATCTTTAAATGCTGTAGTGCCTAGCACAGGGGGTTTTAAATGTCGCAGGGGCAAGACGTACGGCACTCTCACAATATAGTCTACCTAATCCAGGAAATGACTGGTCAATACGTCTGGGGCCAACCATGTGTGGGCCCTTAAAATGCTTTCCTTACCGTAAGAGAGTCCGTATAATGTACTTGACATCTGAAAAAGTCTCATTGTTACATGGGAATCCAAACTGCACTTATTTCTATTTTATTTTCGTTAACAACCAAGAAAAAAATCCTAATATTACATCAAGAAATATGTATTCTACCATTGAATAATGTACCAGCTTGTTAGATATTCAGCCCGTGCTCATACATCACGAGGATTGTTTCCGCATTTGCAATCTGGTAATGCTTTAAATTAAATATCCATTAGATCTTACAGCGGTTTATCTAGCGACGGGGAACGTCTAGTCTAATTGCAAGTTATTATATCTATTGTCTTTGACGTTGAGCTTTCGAGAAATATAATATAATATTCTGAATAGATTAATTTTATTCCGTTTAAATATACTTGGTGTTTAAGTTTTACAAAAAAGTTTGCACGTTAAAATAGATAAATTCATGTAATGTTAACAAAAAATGTTACTAAATATTATTTGCGGTCAAGTCATCAGATCAGAATATTACTCGTAGATATTATTACGATCAACTGGCCTGATCTTATAATAATGTTATTAATAAATGAAGAAATTATCAATGAAAACTAAATGCATAAGTACTTACATAATAGTTCATGAATAAAATTAAACAATCGATGTTATTTTTCTAGTACACAATCGCGTAATTTACAATACTTTCATAGGTATTGGGTTACGATTTAATATTATACACTATTCAAGATCGGTACGCCGAACTTCATGAGTTTCGAAGTAGTTATAAATTTTGATAGTAATGGTTCAGATTTGATACATACACTATACCTAGTAATACTTGCTTTTGGAATATGTTATGATATCTATAAACCTGTAAAATAATGAAATGTAATATTATTGATGTTGTTTTATGACAGGATTAATTTACCGTATTTGGAACTTTATTACAAATACACATAAAAGCACATACACATATCAATCTATCCCGTACTGTTAGTATGCAAAACCTTTTACAAGTATCAGACAACGGATATACTCGTAGACAGTACACTAATAATTTCATACTTTTATAATATTTTGTTACTATACGTTAAAGGCTCGTTTTCATAAATATCATATTAAATAAATAAAAAAAGATTTGCACGTATTCCTTCTTCCTTCGAATAAATTTGGTGCACGTTTCTACATTATTTTCTGCAGTTTTTCATAATATAAATATAGTAGATAATAATAGGCTTAGCGACGTTTCTGCACTATTCCACGGTAACAACAATTTAATACTGTGACTATTTTTTCCAAAGTGCCTGGTACAATTTAACCAATTTTCGCCAGGTTTTTCAAGTGCCACGTCAACCTACTTCCTTCACATTTCTGAGCCCCACTAAACCTCTTGTCCTACATGCTTTAGAATATTACTTTACTTTTATATTATTTTTTAAGAAACTTTGTATTAACCACCGTGTTCGAATTTTATGTTTGTGTCTCGTAAAAATATTAAAAGTTAGTGTTTTCTATTAGTTTTTGATATTACTTTGGTTGTATTGAGTAGTAAATACCGATGTTTTATAATATGATATGCCAGCGACTCTGTACGCGCATAACGTATGTACAATTTATTGCCATAAATGTAATATTTATCAAGAGTAGTTTCGGAGCCATCAAATCTTTCTAAATACAGGTTTTTTTTTATTGTGAAACGCTTCTAGAAAAAGGTTAACCCTGACAAATATTTCAACACTAAAAATAGCCGAATCGGTTCAGCCGTTCTCGAGTTTTAGCGAGACTAACGAACAGCAATTAATTTTTATATATGAGAAGATACTGACATAAGTTAGGTAATTTATTTACGTTATGTTAGGTAATTATTACTTTGATGTATTCTATTTTTGGTGAAGCGAGTGTAAATTATTAATCGTGGGTGTTTAAAATAATAAACGAAAATTAATTAGCTCGACAAAATTACGTTTTCGCCCACACATTTAGATAAAGTGGAATATTTTTTATGTCAGTATCTTCTCATATATAAAAATGAATTGCTGTTCGTTAGTCTCGCTAAAACTCGAGAACGGCTGAACCGATTCGGCTTTTTTTAGTGTTGAAATATTTGTCAGGGCACGGGTCAGCTAGTCATCATATATTTTTGGCCTTGCCCAAGATAATTACAACATATTCACTGGTTTATGGAAGCCCCGTGCGATTTTCTAGCGGTGGTTTTTATCGACAAACTAGAGTTGAAACAATATACAATTTTTTCACTTTCCTAAAAAATCTCTGAGTTTTATTTGAAAATAAATTATTTTTGATTTTGATTTTATGTAACATAATAGATATTATATTGATAGCACTTGAGTCCACAAAATAATAGTAATTACAAAATAGGTATTTAAACAACTTTACAAGTTAAAAGTTAAATAATAAGTCAGGTTCTATTGTAACTGAAGTAAATTTTCCGTTATATTCGTCATAAAACTAGGAGAATTACAATTATAATACACAAAGCTGTAGGAAAAATTGAAATGTTTATGTTGTTGGCACAAGCAAATTACTTTTTTAGTATAAAATGTTGTATTTTTGTTGTATGTTGTAATCTGTTAACGACACTACATACTTAAGTACATTAGATATACATACAAAAACATGTTTAATATGTACTGTACAACTGCACTATAATTCACCTACCTGACAAATATTAAAGAGAAAAAAGATTTCATTGATTGTTTATTAGTTTTAGCAGGCTCGAAGAAAATGGACAAAATATTGTTATTAGCCGTAACTGTCCTACTTCACTGCTGGGCAAAGGCCTCCCCTCTCTCTTTCTACAAGTCACGATCGCTTGTTATTTCTGGCGAAACGCGTCTAGCTCGTCGCGCTACCTTTTCTTGGGCCGGCCTCTGTATATATAATGTCTAAAACCAAAAATCAAGGTATACATCACGGCTGCGCAATAGTGAAATGACGTACGTTTAATTCCCTATACCTATAGATCAAAGTTTTTATCACGGAAAACTGTTTCTATGGGATTTTAGATCGCACTCGAAGTCGCGGGTATAGTACACAAATCTCTTTATATGGAATATTGGCTAAAAATCTATCAGCCTTTTACATAATTTCAACCATGTTCAATTTCATCATACATCATACAGCTTTTAGTCCTAAAATATTGCTCTCAGTTCTCAACAGCTCATGAACTATTATTTATTTAGAAACATGAACAAATAGTTCTTTACTTGAGTAATTAAATGATAAGAAGTTTCTTATAGTGGCCATAATATAATTATTAAAAATCCGACCATTATAAATTATTTTATAATGGTCAAACAACTGTTTGACCGACCGTTTAGAACTAGAACTTGGTATCACTTGGATCTCACACTTTTTACGGTAGAAGAACTAAGAAGCGTGACTTGATATATAATGTTTTACAAGTTATATTTTTGATTGGTAGTTTAGATTTACACGAGTTAAATTAGTTGAAGCAATAAATAAAATTGATACTCCGTTTCCGACTAGGACAGTTACCTTTAAGGCCTCAGCCTCAAAGGAGAAAGCCCACTCTCCATAGTGTCTCAGGCCCAATGTGGACATCAAAAAATCGCATTAAAAATGAGTGTTCTAAAATGTTAATAGTATTAGATATCTGAGAAAAAAACTTAAAATGCCGCCACTATTGTAGAAGTATATATTTTTTTTCTTTTTGTCTATTTTATTTTCAAGGCCTTTTCCAACTTTTCAATAATTTATAATAGTAAGATATAATAAGATAGCCCTTGTTGTAGTGCAAGACTTTCAGTTATTGCTACCCAGCAATTGTGGCAAACAAGATTATCACCTGACACCTAAAACATATTATCAACATTAATGATAAATATTTTCAACCGTAAAAGATTTAACGATTAAACCATAATGAAAGAAATAATAGAAACATTTTATTATAATATTATGATTACCTGCTGCCGTGCAACCCACTGCTGTATGACACTTAATTCTTTGGGCTCTAAAATACGGTTCTCGGTAATATTATTACCACAACATATACAATGTTCTTCAGACATTTTGGTATGCACAATTAAATAGCGTAATCCTTTAATCCAGGGCTAAGTAATCGTAGAAGAAGAGAACAAAACTAGTAAAACAATGCCAAAGTCGTACGTGAAAAGCCAAAACAAGTTCAGGCGAGAAAGCCACTTTGCGGTGAAAAAAATCGAAAACAAAACAAAACGCATCTTTAAGCAACAAGCGAGATCATTCGTTTGAAAAATGACATTTCAGTCATCAGTGTTGCCGCTTGTCGCAAAGAAATGAAATCGATAAATCGATTACGTAAAAAATAATCGATATAATATGACTTTTTATTAATATTTATCGTATATAGTAACAAACGTAAACATTGGTTTTAAGATAAATGTTTTCTTTTGATTAATTCTTTACCGAATTACCAACAGTGACCCGTTATTTGTATTTTACATGAGTTTATTTTATTTGTTTATAAATCGATATTCGGATTGAATGATTAGAGTTTTATCATCGGGTAACATTTCACCTCAACGTTCTACTTAGGTTCCAAATAATCCAATAAAATTCCTTTTTTTATTGGAACATTACTGATTATAGTGGCGGTTATTTGAATGTTATCAAAAATCATGTCTCTTTATGGTACATTTCTGGAGAAATTAAGTCTTCTTAAGACGGCTGTCCGCTCTGGGCCTGAAATGGGCTTTCTCCTTTTGCGGGCAGCGAGGCGGGAGTGGCCGCGGCGCAGGAGCAGTGCTCGTTACCCATCCCCGCGCCGTTGCCGCGCCGCTGTTGTCGAGAACCGGTCCATTTGATTTTACGCAAAAGATCCTGCCGCTCTCGCGCCGCCTCGGCCGCCGCCCCGATGCCCGCAAAATTCGAGGAAGAGGCCTTAGAGTTGAATCTCAAAAGTATCATTGTTGAGAACTTCAGTGAGAAACTTTGTACAATGCATCTAAGACAGCGAAAAAAAAAAACAACTGTCGGGTCGATTAGAAAAAAACTTAAGAACTTTCGTACATAAAACTTATTCTACACTTTGCCAGTGTTTCTATGAGAAAGTTTCAAAGATTCGTTAAGTTTCATATCAGTAAAACTAACATCTATACTCCTTACCTTTTTTATTTTGTTCCTTGATTTACTGTGATCCAAATGAAAACAAAATTAAATTCGACCAAATGTGTGTGTCATTAGATATTACTTTAAATGTATACTGATATTCCACCAAGATTATTGAAGACAAGAATGGATGAAGGTGATATGTCGGAAAAAATACCCTCAAAATTGGGTTTAAACTGTCAATTAAACATTTTAAGTTATGCAGTAACGTATTAAGTACATTGATTCTAGAGACGGATCTTTAGATTAATGTACTTAATATACGTTACGACTTATTCTAAAATGTTTAACTGACAGTTTGAACTCACTCTTCTCGAAATCCGAATTTTGCTATATATCACCTTCATCCATTCATGTCTTCAATTATACCAAAAACTGTAGGATATTAACCATTTTTATTTTCGATATATTTCTAACTACTTTTGACAACATCAATTTCGGTCATTGAATGATATTGAACTTGAATGTCAGCAGTTCAATGTCAGCAGAATCGGAAAGTTACTCACTTGATAATAACGTAATTAAAACAGTGAGTACACAATGTCGGCCACATATCACAGGCTCCAGTAATTTATGTACGACATTCATTGCTGCGTCACAGCTATGTTTAATGTAACGCTCTCTGGCCAGCCGGCATTGGACTCCATCTAGATTTATGTATGTTAGTTGTACTCTGTTGTAAGCTATCGCAATTATTCTGCTGCATAAAAACTTTTTAGTAGTGATTTATTTGTTTTCTCAACTGGGTTAATATCAAGTACTCACAAGCGAAAGAGTTTGATTTACTGTATTGTATCCACTATTTGCCACCCTTGTGTCCACGAGTATATTATGCAGTTTGTATTTTATTCAGTATCAGCGGTGTAGCAAATTCAGTAACAGACCCCATCTTCGGCAGTTTTCGCCGCCTCGCTCCGTTTAAAATATATAAATCTTACATTCGAATTTGAAATTTCCCGCTTCTGCAATAAAGCGTTTGAGTTATGTCGAAACAAATACCGAATGCACGAATAAATCTCTTTAAAATCCTCGCAAAGGCGTGTATTCTATTTCTAAGGACTTTCTAGACCTCTCGACGGGTTTGACTCTTGCAATTTTTGGGTTCAATGACTAAAGGAGTGAGACTTAAATTCATACTAATATTAAGCAGAGAGGCTGATGCAAAGTTCTAATATGATTTTGTCAATCTGTCTTTAACTCTCTCTCTTATATTCATTTTTGATTTCGTGACGAGGTATAAAAACTGTAATAAAGATCGAACTTAAATTAATTATTATTGAATTTCAGTCACTACAAATATTTGTTACTAGCTGACCCTTGCCCACTTCGTTGAGCATAAAAACAGTTTATGATGAAATTCAACTAAAAAAAACAACCCCTAACTCGGGAACGCGGAACCCGCAACGCGGGAACCCGGAACCCGCAGCATGGGAACCCGAAACCCGCAATCCGCAACGCGGGAACGCGGAACCCGCAGCATGGGAACCCAAAACCCGCAACGTGGGAACCGGGAACCCGCAACGCGGGAACGCGGAACCCGCAACGCGGAACCCGCAACGCGGAACCCGCAACGCGGAACCCGCAACGCGGAACCCGCAACCCGGAACCCGCAACGCGGAACCCGCAACGCGGAACCCGCAACGCGGGAACGCGGAACCCGCAACGCGTGAACGCGGAACCCGCAACGCGGGAACGCGGAACCCGCAACGCGGGAACCCAGAATCCGCACCGTGGGAACCCGGAACCCGCAACGCGGGAACCCGGAACCCGCAACGCGGAACCCGCAGCATGGGAACCCGAAACCCGCAACGCGGGAACCCGGAACCCGCAACGCGGGAACCCGGAACCCGCAACGCGGGAACCAGGAACCCGCAACGCGGAAACCCGGAACCCGCAACGCGGGAACCCGGAACCCGCAACGCGGGAACCCGGAACCCGCAACGCGGGAACCCGGAACCCGCAACGCGGGAACCCGGAACCCGCAACGCGGGAACCCGGAACCCGCAACGCGGGAACCCAGAACCCGCAACGCGGGAATGCGGAACCCGCAACGCGGAACCCGCAACGTGGAACCCGCAACGCGGAACCCGCAACGCGGAACCCGCAACGCGGAACCCGCAACTTGCAACACGGGAACCCTGAACCCGCGACGCGGAACCCGGAACCCGCAACACGGGAACCCGGAACCCGCAACGCGGAACCCACAACGCCAAACCCTTCCGTGAACGTTGCTGGTTCTGCGCTGTCAAATGGAATAAATAGTATCCTATGTCCGTCTACTGTTACTCGTACTCTAAGTTACTTCCTCACCAATTTTCAACCATATCGATAAAGCCGTTCTCGAGTTATAAATAATTCATTTAACTAACACGACTTACTTTAATACAAAAAGCTGATGTAAAGATGAAACTAACATAAGCTAACGCCCGGTGAATGCTCCCGTCACAGTCGGTCCAGCCGATTCGGTGATCATTAGTTAGATAACGATGATGATGATGAAAAGAAGCCTAAATTAATCCTTATAACTTTAGCTATCTACCAGTGAAAGTCTCGTTAAAATCGGTCCAGCCGTTCCAGAGATTAGCCGGAGCAAAGAGACACGCTAACAGACAGACAGACATTTTTTTTTTATTGCATTTTCGTTTTCAGTAGCAAGAAAAAAAAAAAGACAGAACAGACAGACGTTAACTTCGCACAAAGACAAATGACGACATAGTGGCGTCATATCATGACGTTTCCGATTTTTTTTTTAATTGTTCGTGAATTATGACCATGGATCTAACTCCTTCGATCTGATTTTTAAATTAACATTTATAATATATTCTTATTACAACTTATAAGTTAAGTACTTTTTTTAAATAGGTATATTTATAGTTGTTAAAAGATTAATCGATTTTTTGAGTAAGTCTCTAGTGTTTAATAAGAAAAAGTGTTAACTGACGTAACATTATCACGACGTTTATTTCATTAAATCATAATTTGTATATTATATTTAAGATCGTTTATCAGTGAAAGCAAATCGTAAAAAAACTCATATTGGTTATGTTGACAATAAATATCTAATAATTATTAAATAAAGTTTAGTAAATTCTGCAGTTTTAACAAAAAGAAAATATTTATTTTATTATGTCGTCGTTACAACGTTACGTCGCTCATTTTTGATAAACTGTCAAATGTTACCTATTAAAATGACCCGACTATTTATTAGTGGTGGACAAATAGTTTAATGAATCCAAATAGTTTAAGTTTATGTTAATACGTTATTTATAGCATTTCATAATTTTTATTTTCCATTTGTAAACAATGTCGTTACCATGACACCAGTGTCATATAAACTGGCAACGACGTGAATCGATTGAGCCCAGGTTCAAACCCCGCGTGACCATCACGTATTTTCTTCTTTTTTCTAATTTTCTGCTGATTTTTTTTAACATTTTCTTTCATAATAACCTTTTCGTGACAATAACGAACATACCGTAAAAAAAATTGCGAAATTGGTCAAGCCGTTGTCGAAGCGCACACGACGTAAGAAATTTTGGAGGTCGTTTTTTTACACTTTGGGCTACATTTTTGGGGTTTTAGTAAGGAACCCTACTTTTTTTAAACATATAATATAGCCTATGTTCAGAGCTAGGAATGTAGCTTTCCAACGGTGAAAGAATTTTTCATATTGGTTCAATGGTTTCAGAGCCTATTCCATTCAAACAAACAAACAAACAATCAAACATTACCTCTTTATAATATTAGTATAGAAGTATAGATAAGAAAGAAAATATCATCTTCGTTACTATCATGCGCAGCGCTAATTTATGTCTTTGTCACGAAAAACGTGAGAATAAGTTGAAAGCGCCCACTTCCTCTCGGGACGTAGTTTTTAAGTAGTTTCATGTGTTTTATTTTCCTTCTCCTTTGGTCTGTTTATTTGTGTCACAAGCACTTCGCAGTTTAATTTACTAGGGATGTTCCTCTGCAAATTATAACATTACTTCCTCAATTTCTTCGCACAAAGCCTTTCCTTCCACTCTTTTTGTTTAAAATTGCGAAACAAATTTCACTAAAAAGACCACTTCAGGTAAAAAATTCCGTAATTAAAATTGTGAGTTAAGTTGAAGCGTGCCTCTTTATTAAAATGTATCTATAATTTTAGACGAAACTGTAACAATCTCTTACGCCATTACAAAATATTTTTTCTCTCGTATAGATACAAAAACGAGAGAGACTTTTAATGTTTATACATGTAGAAACTTTTAGTAGGTACAGTTTTAGAGAATAGTGCTGACGGAGGAGTTTGAAATTTGGCACAGTTAAAGTTTTCTGTGAAGAAAGAGTTGCGGTAAGCTTATATTTTTTTATACGACGCACGCTGTTCCACATTCATATCTTACATCACCGAGCGTCTGATAGATACAATTTTGTTACACGTTGACGTTTGTCAATACGTCACAACACACAACTCCACAAAATTAACATTCCTTTTTTTATTTGTTTTTTTATCTAAGCGGTTTCACGTATAAATAACTCTATGGGGGTCATTAATTGCAAACATGAAAATAATTATAATATGAATTATTATAAGTTAATATCGACCTCTAGTCCTATAAGGTGACCTCTTTAAGCGCCTCTAAGGCGAAACATGTAAGTGTGTGTGTATGTAAGTGTGTGTCTTACTTTTTCACGACTGAAGCGCTTTTAATAAAATTTATTATGGAGTTAGCCGACATGGATTACATTTTATTGTAGCAAAATATACGATTTCTGTGATATTTTAATTTACGCATACAAAGAAGCGGAAAACATCTCATCAGTAATATACAATAATTATTTTGGTTGAATTTCGACCATCGGGCGACCTCCAGTAATATTTGGCGCGGCCATTACAGCGATGACATTAAACTTCAGCGATTGGATTTATAGTCAAAGTCAGTTACATGAAGCAGTAATCCATCTGGAACAGATATGGAACGTACTTATTGGTACTTATGAGATTAAATCCTTTGCCAGCATCGATATGCTCCCGATCTAATTTAAACGACAGATTAGTGCTCCATGCGAGACTTAAGACGAAGTCAATTTTAAGTATCAATTAATTTTAATTAAATTTTATACTTGTAATATTCTTGTAAAAAAAAATCTTGATTCAAATAATTGGGTTTTATATGTGAAGTGGCACACAATATATAAAAAACCAAATCTAGGTATGCATAAAGATAAATTGTAACGATAAGTTTGACGATTTTAGTCAGCCATTTTGGGGTCTCAATACCCGTTTCCCCGTGGCTTAACAGTAATTAATTCGTCTGATGGAAGGCACGAGTGTGTAATAATGGAATCACGAATGTGGATGATACGGATGAGTTTGTTCTTAATGGCCTAATGGTTATTTGCAGGGGTTTTGTATTGTTCTACAATAACTATTATTAATAACGTATATTGTAACATTATTAATAAGATGAGTAACATTTTTTCAAATGACCTTTTTAGGTATCTACGCAAATTCGTAAAAAGTATTTACTTCTCTCGTTTGTTTTATTAATCGTTTCATTATGAGACCTCAATTAAAAATACCTAGACTCAATTACAGATATTTTGGGCAAATATGGTTTAAACAGAGTAATTATACATTTCGAAAGAAAACAATTGTACCTACTTGATTAATGCAATACTCTCTTTACGTTACAAAATATATGTAATTGCAAGTTTCTTACGTCGGTTCTTCTCGGCGGGTTAGGGTTGAACCGGTGGTAGCTTGTTTTTTCCTGTTGACGTTCCGAAAATAGCTTGTTAAGTTTCATTTGGTTTTTTTTTATTTACGTCAGTGAAGGTATCACAGATGGTCACTCACAGATGATTTTATCAATATTATTGAGGCTTCTTTCTTCCGCTCTATATCCAATACGCTGTTTCTTTAAGTTGAATGACCTGAGCGACATAGATAATTATATATTTGTAACATAAAATTTGTTTAAAAGCAGTTTATTAAAGATTAATAGTAAAAACTCCATTCATATTACTTCAGAGAAAACGTTGATCGGCTGCGACAGCCAATAAGGTATTGACGGCGGCAAAGCTTAATTTCCGTTTCTCTAGCTGACACGGTGTGATCTTCTGAGTGACACTTCATTTTCATAACACTTTTGTATGTATACCTTTACTATCTATCAATATGTAAACTTTTACATATTTTTTAAATAAATATTTTAGACAGGCTATTTTTCAGACTCAATTTCCCCCCTATCGTTAGTTGGTAGTCAATGTGACATAAGGCTTTCATCACGTTAGCTTACTGCATATTACTAGACAATCATAAAATAATAAATTTATACCGGAAAAAGACATTAAATTCTTATTTAATAATAAACAAAACTGCCCTTCTTTTTAACTGCTACGCCGTAGCGTGCCGCTACGAGGCTGCTACAGAGAAGTTTTTTAATAGAATTTAGTTTAATAGTCCGCGTAGAGCACATGTGCGCTCTTATTTCTTTGTCTTGGACCTCTGGGATAAAGGATTTATAGAAACTAGCCAGATATCACATATTTTACTGACTCATTAAACGAATGAGCGACGTATTCGTCCAACAATGAAGAGATAAATATTTCAAAGATGAACAATTTAGTATTTTAACTAAGATGTAACATTCCAAATCACGCGAAGTATCAATATAACAACGAATATTAAGTCACAATAAATACACTTGTTAAATTTTAAATCTGAGTTCGCTGTATAAACAACAATAAACCGTCGAAGCAAACTGCAAGTCAGTAGGCCAAATTTACCAACTAGCTACGTTTAAAATTCAAACAACCTCCTACACAAATCGCAAAGTCGAGAGATACTTGACGGCTCCCGATGCACCGAACAGCTTCAGTTCAATTTCGTCCAATTCGCTCTCGTGTAGTTTGTAATTCACTATACGTGCAAACGAGGAAAAATGGCCGACTATAAAAAGTCCGTTTGGAAAATTTTAGATATTTCCTGATGAATTTTATCCATTTTATTTTAGCTTTTAGCATGGCTTATTTGGCTTTGTGAGAATAATTTGCTGATTCATGCAGTACTTTCCGACTAACATTATTAATTTGTTTTTTTATACTTTTTTATTAATTAGTTAATGGAATCAGGCGTTACTTTTCGAAAATCCATAACATAAAATTTAAATATATCTAGCAATATTCTTCGATTTTTTTAATAATGATATATTTAAATTTTACTAAATATATTATTTTATTATATAGATAAAGCATGTATGTGTAACTCGGATCCTATAGTCTTCGTTACTGAGTTTCTGCAAAAGGTCGATGTACGTGTGGTCTGAGAGTTAAACACAAATTTCAAGTCATTTATATGACAGAACAACATTAACTGTCAGTTTTGTTCGAACAATTACAACTGAAGAATGGCTGGACCAATTTTCATTTAGGTAGTGGGTGTAGGTTGTATCCTACACAGATGTAAGACATAGTTGTAGTTTGATGTGTAGGAGTAGAGTGTAGATATAAGAATAGGTTATAATTGAAGACATGAGTGGATAAAGGTGTCGTAAAATACAGATTTCGAGATTTCTAATTTAACCGAGTACTTTAATTTAGAAATTTATTTATAAAGACAATTATTGCGACATATATTATACATATACTTCATCCACTCACGTCTTCAATTATTATATTGTGATCACAAGTAAAACTGTTTATAAGCTCCTAACGATGCGGGTACGAGTGAGCTGGTTTGTATTAAATAAATATAATTTTTCACAAATTGTAAATAGAATATAATTCTGTAGAAGTGAATGAGGCTTAACAGGAATGGTACTTTTGATATTTTCTAAGGCAGCTCGAGCAGGTGCTTGAGTTTCGAGAGGGGAACTTTATAAAATTTTGATACATTTATTTTTAGACTGCATGTGTAACATTAATTTTATAGTTATCTGAGCAAGTTGTTGTCAGTTATGTATATCCACAAATATCTATATTAACAATATAGATATTTGTGTATAACTGATTTTAAAAACAATAAAATTAAAGAAAGTAAAAAATAAATATTTAAAATATTGTTTAAAAGTCTAAGGTTTAAATGTCATCGACACATACATTGCTTTTGTTTTTATTTATTCGTTGATACGTCATTTAAATAAAAAAGACATGTGGCACTCGGGGACTACCGCGGTAAAGCTATTGCATACTTACTTACTTATTGCATATCAACTTATCCGATACAACCAATGCCACCTAGAGGCGAGTTGTTGAACTAAAGAGACAAGCGTGATATTTCAAAAAAGTCATTAAAAGTTCTGCTATTCATCGATAGATGGCAATAAAAAGTGTCCGGTCGGAGTGGGGGGTGTTAGGTTATTTTCGTTACGGAATTTCTGGATTCGGTCTCCACGATCAAGGCCCGCGATAGAAGCTATGCAATAGCTTAATAACATTGATTACAAAATGATTTTTATTAAACCAACAGAAAATGTGATTTTCTCATTAGTATTAGATAATAGGAGTATTTTTATGTTATGATAAACTACACAAACTTTACAATATACCCCTACAATGTATTCACATTAATGGGCTGTTTGTTTACTGATAGTCAGTCAGAGTGTGTCAGATAGCTTTTTCACATGTTTTGTTATCGATAAAGTAAACAGAAACGAAACTTCACAAAGATTGTGAAACGGGTCCTCAGAATATTTGATATAGCGGTGAGCTTTGTAATCGTACACGTTTGCAGTTTGCACAAACTTCACAAAGTGTCAAACGATCGATTTCCATGTTATGTAGTGTAATGTAGTGTAGTGTAGACGTGTCTCTGCACCGGGTTATCCAATTTAATTTATCCGCAAGTGATGACAGACAAATCCCCGTTAACTTAGAAGATTCATTATCTCCGCTGATAGGGATTATGTAAATCGATGAATAGATGATTAAGTTATTTGCATATAACATGAAAGTGTTGGCAACAAAATGATTTTTGTAAGGGTATTTTTACGTCGTGCGGATAATCTATTCTAATATTTATAGCTAAAAGGTTTAGAACTATTGATCTGATTTGAAAAAATATTTCAGTGTTGGATAAGCTTTGTTCTTTTTAGTATCAATTGCCTTTTTGTACGTTCTAATTTTTTTAAATTGATTTTAAAGTAACTGTCCTATTTACCACAAAATAACTTTTCTAGTGAGTATTTAGCATAACCTAACAACTAGCGATTTTTTCCCTACCACTAACGGAACTACCCTCATTTTAACGCATTTTTTTGCAATATTTTTATCTATAAGTCTGTATCTATAGGATATATATATCTAATAATTTGGTTGATAACTGCAATTGACCTTGAAGTTAATAATATATGTTGTTTTATTTAGAATAATTTAGAATTAAGGCTGTTGTTATCTGAATAAAAAAAAACATAAAGTCACTAAGGAACCCTGAATATAACATAATAACAATCACAAAACATTTCAGCTGTCAGACTTGTAGGTCACAAGGCGACGCGATGTCTCGCCAGAAAAATCTTCAACCTTACGTAATGCTGACCTCGAATAGAGAACACTTACATTGCGTATTCAAACCCTGAAAGTAAGCCAAAACACCTTAGTCTAGTACTAGATTTAGATGCTTTGTTTACTTTTCTGGGAGATAACTTTATAAATAATAAGTCTTAATAAACAAAAGTGAAAGTACTAATTTCACTTTTATATAATTTACACTTTATACTTTCTTACTTTTTGAAATATAATCTTATTATACAAACATTTTAATAATATTATATATTGAAGTTTTAATTATTTCATAAAAAGTGACTCTCAAAAATTCTGCATATATACCAAAAACAATAAACTCATATTAAAAGAAAATACCCAAGAACTCTAGTTCCTCCTTAATATTATAAAGTATACAATATCTTGAGAAATAAATCAAATAGAAGTTACTCGTGTTAAGAGCTGAACTATAATTATACCTCCAGGTGCTGCAAAATGAGCAATTTAGGCAAGATGGAGCCAATTTATTTGAAATTACCACTAACTGGCCTATCTGTGGCGGAAATTGATATACATTTTGTAAAAGCTTGTTTGATCCAAATTAAACTTGATACTTAGGTTTAACAGTGTTATTGTATTACAAATACGTTGTTTCGCATTTTCGAAAAAGCTGCTTATCGGTTTATCAAAAATAATCGAAAATCTCGTACAAAAATGCAGCTAGTTAAATATGGGACATAATAACTACTATGGTAACGTTAATTTCAACGTCTTTAGGTTTTTATTTCCATAAAATATGGTTTCCTCAGAGTATTAGATAATAGTAGGGGAGCCCATGATGCTAAACGTGTAGTCACTCGAGCGTCATGGAGACCTAGTAGGTTTTTTACATTAGGTAAAACTGATTAAAAAAAAATAAGAGCGTTTTTTATTTAAGCGGTGGGTTCAGAAACTGCGGCCATTTTAAAGTTTTGGAAAAGAAAATATATTTATAAAATTGCTTATATCGGTCAGTTATTATTATATTTTAGACAACAAGGACTAAATCATTTAGTTTAGTGCAAAATAAAATATCTGCCAAACTTAGTTAGGAAAATATGAAGCTTTATATTTTTATATTTTTTAAAATGTCCCTACAGGCTTACCTAACCTTTGAATCGTCAGTTCTTTTTATGGAAGCTTCTTTGGGGTATACTAAACAGCCCCTCTCTTAATCTGACAGATTGGATGACATTTCAATACCAAAAAAAAAATTTTTTTTAACCCACCACGTTCGAAATCTGATTTCTATACCATGATAACTAGACACAAGTCGGAAGCCTATACTATCTTAATCTGACGCGCTCGAGCTACTACAAAAATCCCCTCTTCGGCTATAAAGTGTTATTAAACTTCTAATTTAGCAGATTTTATATGTTCAAAATTCCTATGAACTCGAAAACTTCAAACCCTTCAACTGCTGTTATTAATAGTTCTACTTCTGGACTGCCAGCGTACCGCGAGCGTAACAAGATAAAACATGCACCAATTCAAAAGTTAGTATTTAAACTATGTTTGATTTATACCTAGTCTGGCCATAAATACTGTTACAATTAAAAATAAATAAAATATTCGATTTGAATTTGGAATCTGTCATTTTTACATGATTATTCATTGTGTTTTCTCATGTTGGCGCCATTACATTGTTTATTATTTTGCGATATTGAAATGGAGTGGGGTGATAAAGAGAACAGAATCGCTGTGATTGCGTTACACAAAGTAGGTATGGAGCCCAATGGAATTTTTAAAACTCTCCATACGCTTGGTATAACAAAATGTTTGTGTACCGGGCTATTAATAGGTACAATGAGAACTCCTCTGTTTGTGACAGAATAAGATCTGGCCGTCCACGCTGTATTCGTACGGAAAAGGTGGTTAAGGCCGTAAGAGAAAGAATTCGAAGAAATCCGGTTCGAAAACAAAAGATTTTATCTCGGGAGATGAAGATAGCCCCTAAAACCATGTCGCGTATTTTAAAAGACGACTTAAGACTTTCAGCCTATAAGAGACGTACTGGTCATTTTGTAACTGATAATTAAAAAAAAAGAATAGGGTGCTAAAATCAAAACAATTACTGAGGCGGTACGCAAAGGGAGGTCACAGAAAAATGTTGTTTACTGATGAGACATTTTTTACAATTGAACAACATTTTAACAAGCAAGATGACCGTATTTATGCTCAAAGCTCTAATGAAGCTTCCCAATTGGCCGAGAGAGTGCAACGTGGGCACTATCCGACGCTGGTTTGGTGGGGTATTAGCTATGAAGGCGTGACTGAGCCATCCTTTTGTGAAAAAGGTATCAAAACGTCGGCAGAAGTGTATCAAGATACCATTCTTGAGAAGGTAGTGAAACCCCTTAACAAAATTATGATCGATAAAGAATGGTCCTTCCAACAAGACTCGGCACCAGCTCATAAAGCTCGCTCTACGCAGTCTTGGTTGGAAACGAACGTTTCGGACTTCATAAGAGCTGAAGATTGGCCATTGTCTAGTCCCGATCTTAATCCGCTGGATTACGATTTATGGTAAGTTTTAGAGAGTATGTCTTGCTCTAAACGCCATGACAATTTGGAGTCCCTGAATCTGAAAACTGCGCTCGCCAACCCGCTTGCCATGCGTGGCAAAATACATGAAGTATTTTGGGGAGGCTTATGTCAGTCTAGAATGTACATCATAGCTGAAAATAAATGATGATGATGACATTCATACAAAAATGTATAACTATTAACTACATTTACGTACAACTCAACACAACATAACGTCCCTTTGGTACCACGTGATGAAGCAACCTATAACATAGCATCAAAAATAATGTTATTGTGTTGCCACAATATATAAAATAATGTTATTGTGTTGCCACAATTTATAAAATTTTGTTTTGTGCTAATGTACCTTCGCAAACGACTTCCCAATTGAACTGTGAGTTTTCTTGTCATTAGTAGGTTTAAAGGGTTTCCAAGGGCAGGTAGAAGAAAGTAAGAAAGAACATAATTGGAGTAGGTGCTTCAATTGTAGGATAAATGAAAAAAAGTAGGTATGTTATTGCAATAACGATAATCTTCTTACATATGAATTGCTGTTCGTTAGTATCGCTAAAACTCGAGAACGCCTGAACCGATTCGGCTATTTATGGTCTTGAAATGTTCGTGGAAGTGCAGGGAAGGTTTAAACGGTTTCTATCCAACAAAGTGGGCACGGGTCAGCTATTAATAAATAAAAGTATGACGATATCTGTGACTCTGTACCAATAGCAGTCCAGCCGGTTTCGTCGGATTCAAATCGCGCCGAGGAAGCATATTTTTTAATTGTTCTGGATCATCGATGTCTTTAATAACAAAAATCATAAAAATAAAATTTGTGAATACAGGTCCGATGTCTAGTCCCGTAAAACAAATGCCATGAGAACAAACGACCAGATAGACGTAGTATGAAAGTACAAAATGTAAAAATTAAAGAAAATGAATATAATAATAAATTAAATAAATATTGTTAAGGCAACGAAATGAGCCCTGGGTGGATTTCAAAGAATCTGTGATTCGAAGAATCCTGACTATAAATACATTTGATAAAATCCACGGAAGCGTAACTTATTCAAGCTGACTGGACCGTTTGAATTACAAAATTAATTTTGGATATTTATGAAAAGAGTCAACTTCGTAATGGGTTTCTGTGTCTGATTTCCTGATAGTTAAAATTACAACCTTTTTTTACAAGGCAGTTTTTAAAGGTTTTGGTTGTACTCATTTTAGACATAATTATTTTTATACCAGTTTCACAGCTTATGTTTTTTGTTTATGGTATATTTTATTTTCCGAATTAAAAATATACACAGCTTTGACGCAAAGTAGTAGATAAATTATGTTAAGTCACTTTTTTTAAGTTGTAAACACATTCCAGTATAAGAAAATATTTGCATTTCAAAAGCGTGTATTACATTTAAGAGTCTGAAAGCCGCTAGCGATTTCATTGCTCTAGAAACCTTCTCAAATTTATATTCCTGTCTTTTAAATAGAAATTGGACAGAAAAGAGGTTAGCTATATGTAAGTGGACAGTATGGTTTCTTAGATACTCAATCCAAGATTAATATATACCCACGTGGTACAGTAGTTTGACTTTCGCCCTAGAGGTCGTTGGTTAGGTCACTGCGTGGGAATAACAACAATATATCTGTTTTAAGTCTGATAAGAACGATGACCTGATTGTCTGACAGTAAAGATTATTTATCCATGCGTTAAAATGGGCATGTAAAAAGGTTTCGGAGTCATCCGTCGTATATGTATGTACTCTACCTTCTGCGACTGGTTTAATGAAACAGATCACTGTCAATCGAAATGGGTGAGGAGATCTACTATAAATTGATAAGTATAAAATGAAATAAATACCGTTATGATAACCACTCGTTTTCGAATCGGTTATACCAAATTTAAATTTAAATTTAAATGATGTATAACGATTCGCAAGCCTACATAATAGAAAGCTATTTAATATGATATTCGGCAAATAAATCTGCAGACTAAATTCTTAGAAATGTTTTCAATACTCGATACAATTTATTTCCTTAAACATATCATACGGCTTCTGAACAATTCTTATTACACGTGTAAAAAAATGTGTGTAGCCAACTCAGATATTTTTTGTATTTTTTTTTTCTTTAATAATACTACCTTATAGATAAGCATGAATAAAGAATATAAATAATATTTCAATGTTCTATTAAACATTAATTAAATGTTTAATAGTAAAAGCGGAAAACCTCTGAAAATGAGCAATCACTGCTACCCATGTACAATCGAATAAGTTAACAAGTTGCCGCTCGACCAGCAGGCTCACTACCGACACAATCGAGAATCGAATCAGTTCGATCTCAATTACGGCTTTTAGTGTTTTATTTGGTGGATTACTTTGAAACTAACCAGGATAAAGAGAATCGTTAGATCGTAACTTTTTGTACTCCCGACCATAACAATCGACTGTAAAATCAAAATAAACAAATGTCAATTTATTTAGGAGTACGCGGCATGATCGAATCTGAATTAAAATTGAATCAGTTTGGAGAGTAAGGTCCCAGGCATAAGATCAAAATCGCTTAACAGCGCCGACACGTAGCTACTTTTGTATATACTCGTATATTATCTTCCCCGGTAAAACGGTCATTTTCATCTGTGTTTAAACAATTATAGACGTCCTAGTGCCAAAGAAAATGCTTAGCTTTCTATTAATAAATTTAAAAAAGTAGTCAAAGAACGTTTGTGTGCTAAAGCTTATTATAAGATAATTGATTTTGTTAATGATTGCACACCCTGGGAATAAGGTGGCCAACCATGATGGCTGCTTATATTTATTTACTATATGTACTCTAACTTTTATAATATTAATATGTGTAGGCTATAGATTAAGTTACATTGTAAAAAATATATACTGTTAAAAAAGATCAATTTTCCATCTTTTTGCTAAAAGTTGGCCCCGTCCGAGTTTCTTACGCCGGTTCTTCTCGGCGGGTTAGGGTTGAACCGGTGGTAGCTTGTTTTTCTTGTTGACTTTCCGAAAATAACTTTGTAAGTTTCATTTGGAAATAAAACGTTTTTTATTTTATTTTATTTATTTATTAGAAACTGTTCGAGCAGAAACTATGCCGTTATCACATAGTACATACATCACTAGAGGTTGTTAGTACGTTTCTGTCCGTAATACCTGTCAAACTGCGTTGTTACGTCGGTTTTTGTCCGAGGCCACGGTATTATCGGCCGGCCTATTCATGGATTCCTCTATGGTAAGGATCTTCCAACATAATTCAACTATTATGCTATTAAGTTATTAGCTTCATAAATTAAATTCACGATCGCAACATCTGCGTACACCCGTAGTAATATTGCCGTACAGTGGGAGGGGTAATGTATTAATAATAGTTACATGATGTATTAACAGCACTAATCGCATATTATTGATTAAGTAATTAATAAAACAATTGGAACGTTATTCCTACGTTGTATTAATCGCGCAAGTTATTGCTGTTAGTAATTTCGGTAACTTCAGAATAAATAGAATATTATATTGCCTTTCTTTTCGCTTGTGCGATTAATTCAGTTAATTTATTTTTTAACTTTACGAATTAAAGAGCAAATAATTAAAACATATAAAATGTTAAATAAAAAACCAGCCAAGTGTGAGTTGGAATTACGCACCGACGCTCCCGTACAAATTTGTTCACTTTGTCAACAGCTTTTAGGCGAATCAGCTGATAGTGTGATGTTAATGACCTCAGCGGTAAGGATTTCTTTCAATACCTATTTATTAGATATTCATTTGCTATTTTTCGACTTTTTTTCTTTAATGTATTTACATATTTTGAGTATGTTATTTTCCTATCCTAAGGGCCAATTTTTCAACCGTCAGGTAACTATGTGACTTTGAAATTTGTTTCACACAAAATCTGTCAAAGTCACATATTTATTCCTTTTGTAAAAGTTATCTGACGGTTGGAAAATCGGCCCTTATAGGTGGAAAAAAACCACAAAGTAAATTAGCTTGTCTTATGTCACCTCAGCAATCTGTACAATTCCAAGTACAATGGTTGACCCATTATTATCATTCTGGTAAGTAATTGCTTTAGATTACAGATGTGTAGTAAGATCACTCACGGGAGGTCAAGTGACCGATTAGTTAGAGCTTGGTGCTCAATACGACACCGACCGTATGTATAACCAAGAAACATGTTCAGATGTATTACCTCTGTTGCTACTGAGTAACGTAACTTTGTTGTTTTGTTGCTCAGTAGCAACAGCGCGGTCGTACAGTAGTTAGCGCGTCGGAGCTCGAGTAGTTAGTTGCTGATTTGATTTCTGCAGATAAAAAATCGAGTTCGTGAACGTGAATTATTGTTATTTGATAGGTACTAGCAACATTCATATTATTTTCGTCCTCTCGCTTAGTCGCTTTCTTCTAAATTTCTCTCAAAGCTTCGATATAAGGTGTCGATTAATAGAATACCAGAAATGGAAAATGGATAAACTTGAGAAACTTGATTCACAAATTGACAAGGCTAATTAATTATATTTTCGGAATTTTGGACATTTTTTGTATTTTGGCATTTCGAAAATGTAAATTTTTAATTCCATCCAAATCTTACCTGTCGAAAAATATACCAACTTATTATCCTTGTAATATGGGTCACATAACTCATAACAAAAATAAACCAGGGTATTCAAAAGTACCTTAAATCAAAAAATAATTTCTTTGCGGTAAATAAATCTTGGCAATTTATAATTGGTATTAAGCGAGTTCAAACCCTGATGAATAATAGGAATAAAAACGATGCCAGCCATTAATAATGAAGCGACACTTGCGCTAATAAATCCTGCCTCACCTGTAGTCCTGGCTGAAAACAGATTTCTCGGCCGATTTTCATATTGTGATCAATACAAGTTTAAAAATGAATAATGTACAGTTGAAAGTTGGAACTTAGATGAATCATAATATGTTACTAGGCATTATATTATTATATTGATAAGGTACATTATTATTATGATATCATTAATCTGACGCGGCATACGTTGTTTTATCATAATGTGGACTATGACTACTTACTTAAAAACAATATATAGGTAGTTTTAAATTTAGCGAGTAATTAGGAAATACTATTTTAGAAAAATCAAGGTTTTACACAGCGTATCTCGTGGTGTCTGTTTTGGCACCTTATATAAATGACGCGACAAATCGCGATTAAAGATTACCATAAAAGTCACAAAACAGATGAGTTTCACCCTGATCAGGGCCCTAATTCTCAGTCCTCGAACATAGTTTTTACTATCGGTCTGTCCCGCTCATGCAAATGAGATTTAGCGCCCGTGCGAGCGGGATATACTAATATTGGAACTTTTTTCCACTGCCCGAGAATCGTGCTCCAGGTGTTCAACGACCAGTGCATTCGTGTGCATAGACTAGGAGCCCGCGAGCCCCAGCATAGTAAGATTCACTCCTTGTCGTAATTTTTTGCATTGTGGGTTTTGCATTTTTTTTATCGCGTTATAGTAAGTATATAAATATATATGTTATATAAATCCAAAACATTCTCTTCACACTATATTCATCTTGGTATATAAAACGTGGGACATACTGTATATCAACTTCTATTATCAGATCCAGAATATTATATAGAGCAAAATTATTCGTCAATACAAATCAAACGTACGCAAACTCGATGGGGTTGTGTCGTATTATTGCGGAGTTTCTCCACCGCCCAACTCCATTGTCAAATCTCAGATCAGCTTCATGTCATAGTGATACTGCATTGTCACGCTACGTAAAAATGCATGCAAAATTTCAAATCAAACGAACAAGGGGTAATGCGTCAACATGCAATATTTCATTACACAGATACGTTATATGTAAATAAAAGATTGTCAAACAGTCTACAAAGTACGAACTGACCAAATTGATACAAGATATTACATAATTATAACTAGTTGGGTATTGTGTTCATCATAAATCTAATTAGTAGCTAACGAATAGAAATCAGCCTTCACTATGGTCGGCCATTATTTTCGCGTTCGACAGGACATCATCCTTCATTATAGGAAATCGAACAAAACGTGTAAAAATCGGGAATAACAGAATATTAATTATCCTGTAGGAGCTTACAGCATGTCAGCATTCTTTTGTACTTTATTTTCGCTATACATTCTGTTTTAAGTTTATCGCTATTTTTTTCTCTGAAGTATCCGCGTTTTTGTAGGAACTTCCACTATATCACACAATAATAAGACAACTTTTTAACACTTTTCAACTTTTTATTACGTTCTAATAGTTTTTACAAAAAAACACGACCGGTTTCGATTAAATCATCATAAAACCGGCCGTGTTTTTGTAAAAACTTATAAAAACGTAACAAAAAGTGAAAAAGTGTAAAAAAGTGGTGTGTTATTATTGTGAACATGAATTTCCATCAAGAACCAAAAGTACATTCAATCAGTTATATTCCACTGTAATAAGTGTCATAGAGATTTATAATAGAAACAATGTAAACTTTTCCTTTCCAACAATCCTAAGCAACAATCTTTTCTAACAACATTAGCGTTAGTAAAAGTTTTATTTTTAATTATATCATCTCAGATTAGGTATAATATATATTTAATCAATTGATATTTTTTACAATAGTCGTTTTAATGCATTGGAATACCATCTATTATGACAAGATAGAAACGACAAACGTGCAACGGTCTAGTACAAAACATCGGAACTAACACATAAAACACGTAGAAAATAGTTTTTTTGTGACAAATTGTATTTTCTTTGCATTCTTCGCAAGCTCAACAGCAGGAGCCATGTAGAGCCTCCTATCGCCTCCTATCGATTAGCTCTCTTGTCACAAGTGGGATCCATTGAACGTTACCATTTTATTCTGTTTCCCGCCGAGCCCTGGCAAACAATTTTTCCTCTTTTGTCCCCGACTCGTAATCGAATTCCATTGGTAAGTACGTTTTGTGGTATGTTGCAACTGCTTAGTCTACGGGGTGACGTTTGCATGGAATTTAATATTGTGAACGGATATTATGTAACTATCTGCGTATCTGGCTTTGTTTCGTCCGAACAATTTTTTGAGATACATAGAGTAACTTGAAAAGTCTTACACTCCGTTCATACCTGAATTGTCTTTGGCGTATTGAATTATAATATTTTATAACTGGTGTAAAAAGAGCAGTCACTATAACTTTGAGATATGATTTTACTACCTTTTCTCATTCTAGAAATGTATTTTTTTTTCTTTTTTCTTACAAAATCAATATCTCTTTTTACACCATGTATATCTCTGAGAAAATATTTTTTTAAAGAATATATTGATTTGCTACAAACTGAGTAGACGAAACTTTGGTCGCCTCCGTGGTCTAGTGGTTCAGAGCTTCGCTCTCGACCCGGAGGTCGTGGGTTCGATTCCCGCGTTGGAATAACAAATAATGTTGTTTTCAAGTTTGGTTAGGACAATTCAGGCTGATCACCTGATTGTCTGACAAGAAAGATGATCCATGCGTCGGATGGGCATGTAAAAAGTCGGTCCTGCGCCTGATCTCTCGCTAGTCGTGTCGGTTTACTGTCCCACTGGGTTATGAGAGTAAAAGGAAGAGAGAGTGCTTCTGTGTATTGCGCACACACTTGGGCACTATAAAATAACTCCTGCGTAGCTGGCCTGGTTTCAATGAAATCGGCTACCGACATCGAAATCGGTGAGGGGAGCTATTATATTTAGACGAAACTAATCAAAGCGTTTTAAAATCAAATTCAAATAATATTTGCACGTCGAGATAATCCGACAAGATATGTGTGTCACTACTAACATGTTCCAGCCTAATGTACCTACTATATTTGGCAAATAAATTATATTATTATTATTATTATCAATAGTGTAGCATAGTTATCTCAGGGACAGATTGAGTTAGTAGATAAATCTTTGTCAAAGTTTATACGACCAAGTAAAAATAAACACCTTGACTTTTTAAATAAAATTCTTTTAAATCGAGTTTTCCACTTAACTGATACCCTAAAGTTCACTTACAAGGTATAATATAAGGTTTCCTTTTAAAGCTAGAGACGAGAAGTAAAGCTTCTTTGATAAGTATTTTATCTTAAAATGTATTTTGAGCTCAACTTGTATTATTTATCATTTATAATAGTATACCAAAAACATAACATAGCCTACCGGCTATTGCATATTATTGCGTACCGAAATTTATTTATACCGGAAGCAAATTTCGTCAGTAACCGATTCGAAATTGATTAGGGTTATAGTTTTTAATTTGTCATGAATAGAAATTTGAAGAAAATGAAAAAAAATAGATTTACTAGGTACTCGTGCTTTTTGAATGAAAAAATATAGTTTATTTATATTTTAAGTTAGGATAGAAACTAACACTTTTAGATTTAGCTGGCATTACGAGGGGGAAATCGGCATGGAAAATCACAATTGTGCCACTTAGGATGCTGAGTAGGTACTCGAAAATGCTTATTTAATACATTTATATTACACATACCTATATTTATTTCATTTACTGTATTATTTTTATACATATTTGCTAACTACTCACGACGTGGGAACATTAAAAATGTTTTGTCTCCCTCAGCGGGATTCATTCCTTCCTAGGGAGACTTCGGGAACCTCCGACATGAGTCACAACCTTTGAATCAATAAAAAAATTACCTGTAAAAAAACGTACATCAACAATTAAAAAGTATAACATATTATTTTTATAATGTAATTATTATAATACAATTAGGCCATGTTTCACCAAGCAATGTTAAAGTTAATCATTCGTTAAATATGTTATCCCTCTCGTAGTTCCTGTGAATGAATGAGAAGCATGGTATTTTAACATGGCGTTAACTATGACATTGCTTGGTGAAACACGCCCTAAATGTTCTTTTTCAAGTTTTCTACACTACATCGGCAGACAACGTTTCGTTTAAAATTTTGGGAAAACTGTGCGTCAAGGAATTCCCGAACGCGGCGTGTTAACAAGTTTTTCTTTAGGGACTGAAGGTCCATAATATTATGTGTATTATAAAACCATTGTTATGTCACTTGCTTTAGTAGGTCTCGGAACTGATTGTTGCTTGTGTTTATGTTGATTAGGACCATGGATTACCAGCTGGCGTGGGTTTCCTATGATTTTGTTCCTAGCGGTTTCACTGACCCCTTACCTTTTGAAGACCCTTATACAATCAGTCTTTTGAAATTTTTTTTTATTGATGTTATTATAGCTCCATGGTAAACAAATAATGTAAAACTAAAATTATTTAAGTCCCATTCAAAATAATGAACATATTATAAAACTTTTAAAATATAATGTGCGAACGAGAAGGGAACAATCGATTGTGACGTCACTTTGTTAAACCTACATAGACATTACACTAAACTGCGTACAAATATCGTTCCGCGAGAAAGAGGTATACAACTTTATTTAATTGCTTAAAACTCAATTATTTAAAAATGTATCCTAATTAGTTTAGATTTTGCTTATCTTTATGATTTTCTGAATGAGTCCAAAAGTAAATAAATTTAATATTCACTAGCCGACCCGTGCCCACTTCGTTGAGCATACTCGTACAAACAGTATTTACTCACAGTTTAAACCTTCCACGAATATGTCAAGACTAAAAATAGCTAAATCTGTTCAACCGTTCTCGAGTTTTAGCGAGACTAACGAACAACAATTCATTTTTATATACGAGTATAAGATTTAATAACCCAATTCCCACCTAATGTACAGGTTACAGGTTACTCTTGAAGTGGTTGACGAATATATATATCTAGGGCAGGCTGTCCGATTAGGTACTGTCCAACTTTAAGAGAGAGGTCAGTAGACGGATCCAGCTCGGCTGGGCAGCGTTCGGTAAATTACGCAACGTCTTCTCGTCCAAAATACCTCAGTGCCTTAAGACAAAGGTATACAACCAATGTGTGTTACCAGTGATGACTTACGGTTCTGAGAGGTGGTGCTTCACGAAGGATCTTTTCAAAAGGCTCAATGTCGCACAGCGTGCTATGGAGAGGGCAATGTTCGGTATTTCTCTACGTGATCGAATCAGAAATGAGGAGATCCGTAGAAAAACTAAGGTTGCTGACATTGCCCGTAGGATCAGTCAGCTGAAGTGGCAATGGGCCGGCCACATATCACGAAGATTGGACGGTCGATGGGGCAAAAAGATCCTAGAGTGGAGGCCACGTACTGGCAAGCGCAGTGTGGGACGGCCACCTACCAGATGGACCGACGACCTGGTGAAAACTGCCGGGTCACGTGGGATGCAGGTGGCAATGGACCGGTCGCACTGGAAATGTATTGGAGAGGCCTATGTCCAGCAGTGGACAAAATAAAAGGCTGAAACGACGACGAAAGAGAACTGGCCTTTCCCATAGTAAAACATATTAAAACATGTATCATTCGTATTTCTGTTGCCAGCTTAACAAGCTTTATATACCAGCTTCATTCCGTTTCACACATTTTAGATTTTAATCTCGGGGGATTATCTCGAAACTATTTTTATGATTTGTTTCCATTTTAATCCTGATCCTGAATTCAGCGTGTTATATAAAATATTTCAGCTCTTATTTAACATCTATTCAATGAAACTATATTTTATAAAAGAAATGGGAATAAAGAAAACTTAACGAGTTCTAGTTGCATTTTTGAAATGAGTGGAAGAAATGATTGTAAATTTTTTACTGTTTACAATGCTATTCCAAAAACTGTGCTAAGTGAAAGTTTTTGTCACCGTTGACCGTGAAGATACTTATAACAATATACTAGATTTTCTAGTCATCTTCACATCGATCGACGTAACAACTGCAATAACTAGTTTTATTCCAGAACTCCCAGTAACACGAGTATAAGTTTATCGATACACTCGGCAATAATGGCAAAGTGACGATATTAGTCCCCAGAGTAGTTGTGCTCTAGACATCCTATTGCTTATGTACATAATATTACGTCGATGCAAGCTTACGATACTAGAAAAATAATGCAAAACTTAAGTAGCTAGGATTAGCATATGCCCGCGCTATCTGTACCGACTTTAGCGAAATGAAAACGTTAGCAGACTGACAAATTATACTTAATATTAACCGTGCAGCAACTAGCTAGTTATATTCAGGCGACATGTACAGAGATATTATAGCTATTAAATCTTATTACACCTTAAACTTGATGCACACATAGGACCCAAAATACAAATGAAGACATACTAGCATAAAAAGACAGTACTTTTTAAACGGAAACTTAAAAAATAATAGAAATTACAGTTACAATCATTTTGGTTTATGATTACAGTCATTTTACACAGTTACAATCATTTTGGTTTATGACACTACCGTTTCTCATTAAGAAACGTAATAATTTTTCTTCTAGATCAAAACATTTCTAGAATAATAAAAGGTAGAATAATCATATCCCAAAGTTATTGTGACTGAATTTTTACATCATTTTTATACAGGCTGTAATACTAATAAGTCATATTAATTTAGAGTGTGTGTGGGTACCGTATAGTTTACTGGGAAAGTTCGCACCAGCGCAGAAAGAGAATTTTTTTATAAATTAGTGCAGGGGCAAATTTCTAATGTTGGGGTATTTCTCATAGAAACTCTCTCATTAAGAAACGTAATAATTTTTCTTCTAGATCAAAACATTTCTAGAATAATAAAAGGTAGAATAATCATATCCCAAAGTTATTGTGACTGAATTTTTACATCATTTTTATACAGGCTGTAATACTAATAAGTCATATTAATTTAGAGTGTGTGTGGGTACCGTATAGTTTACTGGGAAAGTTCGCACCAGCGCAGAAAGAGAATTTTTTTATAAATTAGTGCAGGGGCAAATTTCTAATGTTGGGGTATTTCTCATAGAAACATGAAAGTCAGTCGTTTATAGCTGGTACTTTCAAAGTAAACTCTATTTATGAGGCACATACACATTACACACCCTAAAGTATTATCACTCATTTATTTTATACTAGCTTTTACCCGTGGCGTGAACTATACCTGATAATTAATATACCTTATAATTGATATTACATTGAACTTATCAAGTTCAAACACCTTGCAAGTCAAACACGCGGGAGGAGCGAACTCACCTGAATGTTGGGAAGTTTGCGGCGGAGTTGGGAGTTCGGCACCGGCTCAATGTCAGTGTGACCAGCGTTCAAGACAAATTAAACCAATATTAACCGTGCAGCAAGTTAAACTCGAGCTGTTATAATAGATACTGGCGATTTGTACGGATAGATTACAGCCATTAGCCCTGTACAGTTTGGCCAGTTAGAGTAATAACAGAACAAGATAGAAATGGCTTTGTTTCATTCAACTGGCACTCATGATGATGCCTCAATAATACTAAGTATTCAAAATGCTATCATAATAACGTGTGATTTGAATTTCATAATAATGATAATGCCTCGCAAACCGATTTTGGTGACGGTTGCCGGTTTCATTGAAGCCAGCTACGCAGGAGTTATTTTTATAATACCCAAGTGTGTGCGAAATACAAAGAAGCACTGTCTTTTCCTTTACTCTCGTAGCCCACTGGGGCGGATAACCGACACGTAATCAGAGCATGTGGAGTGCATGTAGAGATCTGCAGGCGCAGGACCGACTTTTTACATACCCATCCGACGCATGGAACATCTTTCTTATCAGACAATCAGGTGATCAGCCTGCATTGTCCTAACCAAACTTGAAAACAACATTTTTTGTTGTTCCAATGCGCGCAATCAAACCCACGACCTCTGTCTGGGTCGAGAGCGAGGCTCTGAACCACTAGACCACGGAGGTGTTTCATATCTAACAAGCATCGTTTAGATCAGAAGATTTTTCTGGCAATTTCATAAAAAAATAAAATTGGTTAATATTGTTTTTAGTTATATTTATTTAGTAAATATTAGGTACTCAATAATAAAATAGAATTATTTGTGAACTATGATCCTCATTAGTCCGATTTTTAAACAAACGCAATTTTTTTTTTAAATCGGAAACGCATTATGTACCTTATGACTGAAAAACACGTAGGTATTCGACTGTGTATTAACGGTGTGTCGCGCTTTCTGCTAATCTGTGACCATTTCTGTCTTGTAGTGGAAAATTAAAAAAATATACATAGAAATAAAATTCAATTGCAACAAAAAATTTTATGAGGACATATTTTTTTATTAATTGCATTCATTGAAAATAAAAATTATATTACGTGCGTAAATAGGTGGAAGTTAATTAAATATCTGAATCTGTATTACGCAATATTTACGATACAAGGATGATGTTTAATAAAACGAAATAAATATTCACTTTAAAATTTAAAGAAAAAACAATATTTTCAAGCTTGGTTAGGAGCTTGGTTGCCAAGTCACTAATCTGTTCCACTGGTTTAAGAGTGTAAAAGTAGAGAGATTGCTCATGCACATCTCACACTAATTAGACACTATTAAACTAAACCCTGCGTAGCAGTCTGGTTTTAGTAAAACCGGCCGCGGTCGTCGCCTCAATGGGAACGCCTCAAGAGGGAACTATATTTATTGTTATTTTACTGTAATCATCGTTAAATGACATTTAGTTACAGGATAGGCTATTGAAAATGACTCACGTATTACTAGTACGCTTCTTTTAAATTCAACCCATACGTCAACAAACCAAAAACACCGAAATTTTCACACAACATATTCACTCATTGTGCACACTTTCACCAGAATATTAAAGGATCATACTTCATTATCCGATACATTTTATAATAATTAATATATTTAAATGCAAAACTTTCACATTAAACGCCATTTTTGACATTGCAGACTGTAGAATATAGTCTATGGATATATAGTGGCAAACAATAATCACTGTATCTTATTGGTATTACCTCATTACTAACTAGTCTATGGTTCTGTCATAGACGGGTTTGTTTGACAAGTAGTTCAATTAAACGGGACGTACTATAGACAGAATGAATTACGGAACTCGCCGATACTAATCATCGATTAAAAACTACTGAGTAACGGCGTATAATGCTGAAGGAAATTCTAAAGCCTGCGATCTTCCTCCGATACCACTTTGTTACTGTCTCATGCTCTGTTGGGGCGCTTCTGTACAGTCAACAAATTAATGGATGCATCATTAACAATTCCTCCTTAAATTACTTTTGAGAGTTATGGTGGTACTTATTGACAGATTAGTAAGTTTGCTAACTTAATTAAGATTACACTCGTGTCTAATGATTTTTTTTTAATATACATATATAAATATTTAATATATACATAAAATAAATATATTTTTTTATAAAAAAATTACAATCTGCCAGGTCGTTCGGGAATCAAAATATATTTATATTAGGTATATAAATTTAATGATAAGTTTTAAAATGTTTAAATGTAAATAGGTAATATAGTTAAATAGTTTGTTTAAAACTAAAGTAGCATTTATGCAGTTTAAAATTGTACTCTATATCTAGTAATAACAGTAATTATCCTTACCTGCAGAGCAATTGCGAAGACTGTTAAAGGCCATTTCTCCTTTAGAGGGAAGTCCTAACCTGTTATAAGTAGGAATTTAAATGAACTATTTCAAAAGGTACCTAATATGATTGAAGCCGATATAAATAACTAACCATTGAAAAATTTAACCCACGCCATTGCCGCAGAGATACGTCCAGTAAGTATTTAAAAAGATGTCGAAATATATTATAGAGCTGATGTAAGAGATTTCTTATTTAGAAATAAGCAGAAGCTTTGTGTCGTGTCTCCATGTAAATTGTTATGTTATAAATGTTTCCGTGTACAATAAACTGATAAAATAAATAAAGGACAATAATTATTTTGATATTTCATGAGTTTACCATCTTAATTAGGTACCGTTGACAAGACGTCTTTATAAAGGGACTCGAAAAACGCAAAATTTCACTCCAACACCCTTGAACCAATAAGACGATGTTAATATATCATCTTGACAGGTATTACTCTGCACCTTAAGCGTTCTCATAATTACGTCACAAACAAAATTTCCTCGTCTAATTACTGGTCTTCTTGGCTTGGGAAAGTAGCGAAGGTACCTTCGAAAATATTTACGTGTAGCATCTTTGTGTATAATCAATGCCTGCAGGCATTGATTATACGACACGAAGATATTGTAAAACGAAAGTATTAAGCAGAAGTTTACATTGTTATTATCTGAAAACACTGCTCGCTAACTCGCCTGGTAAGCGTAGCAACTGCAGAGTATAGACAAGTACCCCCCATGAAATACTTTGGGGGAGGCTTATATACAGTGGTCGAATCAACTGAAATGATGATGATGAAGTAAAAGGTTTTACACAAAATCAGAATATTCTATACTCACTCGCCAAGAATAGGCCAGGCCGAAAGGATAAAGTGATTTGAATCAGCGTATTCCTTTAAACGCTTTTTTTTTATCAAAACGATCTGATAATTCTTATTGCAAATTGTCGTTTCTTTAGCACAATTTTGACAATTATGAAATTTTCGATCTAGAATTAATTTACTCCATCATAACTTAAAAATAAGATCGAGATCTGTGAAATCCAAGTAAACGTCAAAAAACCTGCGTAAAAATATGCAAAATGGCGTGATCATTCTAAGCGTTTTGAAAAGTTTTTGACAGCTGACTGCTGCGTGTGGAACATGGGTGAAAACAATGTGAACGATAAAACGTTATTTTCATTTACTCTCAGGTACTGGAACACAGGGAATATGACCTTCAAAGTACGTGGGTCCATGCCCAAGGCGTAGGTCCATGTAAGGAATGTAAAATATTTAAAACCACTTATTTTGTATTATGATACATTTAATCTCAAAGCTTTTCCTCTAATAACCCCACCATTAGAGGTTTTCTCAATTTCTTGTTAAAGGACCACAGATATGTGTTGCGCTGCCTCTAACAGTCTACAGCAAATTTCATCTTTCGCAGAAGCCGCCCTCAACATTCTTTATGTAACCAATTTGCACGGAATTAATATTTAGTTTTACTTCGTAAATTATAATCCTTACAAATATTATAAACGTAAAATTTTGTATGTCTATTGCTCTTTCACATAAAAAATGGTAAGTACGTTAATGTAACTTTATAATCATATATGTTTTATGTTATGTAAGCTATAGCTTACACAACAGAATAAAACGTAATCTCATCATATATATAGGTACTGCGTGAATTATTCATAATTCATAATTCATAATTTTTATTTGCATCAAAAGTGGTACATAATGTGGTGTTACAGTTTATTCCAAAGATCTAACACTTTTCACTATTTTTAGCATGCAAACTTATAAGGTTTAATTTAATACATTTCAAGTTTATAGCCCTATTATTATTATATATTATTATTATCTATAATTATTTTATCTATTACATTCAACTTTTTAATTATTATATCATTTAAATACATTAAAATATTACACCCATCATATAACGGCGGAGTTGAGAATGTTGAGATGGATGTGTGGTGTGACAAGAATGGACAGGATTAGGAACGAATATATTAGAGGAAGTTTAAAAGAAGCAGCTGTGACTGAAAAGTTGAGGAATAAAAGGTTGGCGTGGTATGGACACGTAATGAGGAGGGATGAAAGCTACATTGGAAGGAAGGCTATGGATGTGGAAGGATACAAGGGTCGAGGTAGACCAAAAAAGGTTTGGATGGACTGTGTGAAGAAAGATATGCGTGAGAAGGATGTGTGTGCTGAGATGACGAATAATAGAGATGAATGGAAGCGAAAAACATGTTGTGCCGACCCCATCTAGAGTGGGATAAGGGCAGGATAAAATATATATATATATATATAACTAGTAAATAATATATAATTCTTACAGGCCATTCTTACAAGCTAACAATTCAATTTTTAATTTTATGTTTTAATAATTTACTCTAAATGTCAATTAATATTACAATTTATATTATGTTATGCAGGTGCATTTAAGAACTCTGCTATGGAATAATAGTTTTTAACCTTAAGCCATTTTATTAATTCTTTTTAAAATTTTATGTAAGGGAGTGATTTTATGGCCGTTGCAATCGCATTGTAAGCTTTAATACACATTGCATAGTATTCTTTTTTAAATAGATTAGTTCTTGGTATTATATCTAGTACTAGTCGTTTGGGATGTCTTTTATTTCTAGGATAAATTTCTTTTGCTTCTTAGAAATAACTGTAGTGGATTTTAACAAAATTAACTAATTCATAAATATAAAGGTATGGTAGAGTCATAATATTAAATTTTTTGAATAGACGCTTACATAACTCGTGTGAAGGCTTACCACAGATCGCTCTTATACACTTTTTTTGAGCTATAAACGCTTCATTAATATCCGTTGAATTACCCCATAATAGTAATCCATATCTAAGTATTGAAGATACATAACCGTGGTAGGCCGAAAGTACAGTCGGAAGATTAGTTATTTGTCTTAGTCTATGTAGGACGTACACATAACTATTTAGTTTTTTACATACTATATTTAAAATGTAATGATAAGTGTCAAATAGGATATATACGAGAGTATGATCTCTGATCTACTATCTGGTTGTCTAAAACCATTAGACATCCAGTTAGATATTATATTATATATTATATATTATAATCCCAAAGTTTTCATTATTTGGGAGATAAAAAAACTTACGCGAATGCGTTAGACCAAAAGTTTGAAGTAAAACTTCTCCAGCTCCGTCTATATTTATATACTTTGTGACTTGGACATACGAAACGTATGCTGTAAAGCTGTAAGAGAAAGAGAGAATCCAAAAGCAAAAGATCACCCCTACTAATATTCATAACATAACTTTCCTTTAACTTCACAAACTTATATCTCCCTCTCAGGTTCCGTTTTCCCCACCTAGTCACACTTTTTGTCACGCATTAACCAGCTTGCTCCCCAGGGCAAGTGTAAAGTATTTATAAAAAATCGTTTAAAAAGGTTCGGGCTGTTTGTAAACTATGTAAAATGGTAAACAGCTGTTGTAGCGAAACTTAAATAGCTAAAATACAAAGACATATTGTGAAGGATACCAAACCACATTGCATTAAATATTCGAGCTCAAAATTATTTCAGTGACTTCATGTGCATTTCTGTTTTAGTTAAATAAATACTTTGTTCATTTAGGTTTTAAGTTTTCCCCGTCCTCCAGTGGACAGATGAAGCTTGGTAAAGCTTGTCGTAACATTTAAGCTCCGTGCTTTATGAATTTATGAACGTTAAGCGTTATAAAGTTATCTACATTTTATAAATAAATAAATATTCCTTCATAAAGCAGTACAGTGTGAAAAGGTGTAAATAAAAATTAATACATATATTAAAAAATCTACGCTCATTACTCAAGAAACACAAAACTTGGCTATACACCTGTAAAAATATAAGATGGACTCCAGATCAACTACCCACTTCCATCATCGGCTTACTCATTCTGACGTAATTAAACCATTAGTGTCTCTTGGTGATTCACTATCCAACGATTTAAATTCTTATAGAACAGATCACAGATTAAGCGAACGTAACTTCTATCATGCCTCCTCGCTGTGCCCGCGACTTCGTTCGCGTGGTTTTTGAGTGACCTAAACCTGCAGCGCACGCAACGAAAGTCCCCAAATGTGAATATTTTTCCCCTATATGTTTCCGTTTTTGCAACATTTCTCACTGTGGCTTCGCTCCTATTGGTCGCAGCGTAATGTTTTGTAGCCTAAAGCCTTGCTCTATGATTGGACTATCCAACAAATAAATAATTTTTCAAATCGGACCAGGACTTCCTGAGATTAGCGTGTTAAAACAAACAAACTTTTCCGCTTTAAAATATTAGTATAGATGTTACTTGATGTTGCCGCGATTTCGTGCGCGCAAAAAGACATCCTCGTAAACTATATAGTAAGCTCTTCACGAGATTATCACACTATGTGAGATCACCACTGTGTATACATTTAAATACGATAAAAAGTTACCATACAATTAGGTATATCGTGAAGCAGAAACCATTTACCCCCTTTTACGAAAATTGTTTAGTCACAGGAGTATGAATTCCCATCCTCATAGTTTATACAAGATGTAAAATAAAGAAATGGTAAAAAGAAAATAAAAAAATTTAGTTTTTGAAAAAAATATATACATTTCCAAAATGAGGAAAGGTAGTATAATCTTAAAGATATAGTGACTGTTCTTTTTACACACTGTAAGGGTAGTGAAATGGACTAATTACGTTTCCATTACGAGGTAAATTATCTCCTTTTGAATATAGAGTTTTGACAAGTTCAGAGAAAAAGTAATTTGCATCGTAAGCTTATATCTATTCATGTACTGAAACGTTCTTACGAGACCTTCAAAGAGTTAAAAGATACAAAGTGAAAATGTTATTTCAAGGAATTATATATTTGTAGATTTGTAAAAGTTTATTTTTTAGTCCGTGACGAAAACAAATGTTATATTTACTATCGTTACGGGTTAAATTTGAACCCGCGTGTTATATTTTAATGAAATATAAATACTACGGATTATCTAGTAAAATTTTATATTCATTAATAGTTTAGGGTTTCATAGGTATAATTAATCTATGATAATACTACAAGTAGGTATACTCTTAAAGTTTTGCTACCCACTGACTTACGTAGTCCAACCTTCTAGCTTATATTAATTAAGACGTTGCCTAAGGATTTTATTCTTAGTATAAAATTTTGTGTACAAAAAAAAGTGGGATGAGATTTTATTCTATTTCATCAACGTTTTTGTGAAGTAGACTATTTTAAGAAATTTCCTATTTATACCTCTAAAGTGGTTTGTTTAAATTTTAAACAAAACACTTTTAAATTTTTAGTGGTTAACTTTGAAAGTTTAAAAGCTAGCCACTCCTAAACTATAAAAGTCTTCTACTTGTAATAGTTACTAATAATATTATAATTACTAGGTTATTAACAAAACCGAATTACAGTGCATATTGATGGCTTATAATATTATACTCTTCATGAATAATATTTAATCTGAGATCTGACAGTAATTTTTCAGAAATTATTAGAGAGTAATACGTCAAACCTGTCAAACATTTTAGGCGCGCTTTTTTGAAATTTTAAAATATTTGCATTCGCGAATCTTGAAGATAAATATTCGCAATCGCATTCGCGAATGTGAAAAATTCAACATTTGTTACATCACTAGTATCAACACATCAAACTATTCTTACACGCGGCCGATTATGAACATTACTCAATGTCATATAAATCGTTCAGTATTTGGCAACATTGTATACAACCACATAATTAAAACAGTAATTGTTAATTCCCGATGGAGCGAATATGCAATAATTAACGGAATTATACGATACCGGTCTCCCATAGGATGCCGGCGAACCAATTTCCAGCAAAATACGATACTAATATTCACAATACTGATTAAGGGCTAAACTTCCCGATCCTTTATAATTTGCTTTCCGATCAGATTAAATTTTACCTTAATTAACTCATTAGGCTGGTAATTAATCTTTAATTATTTGGGGCACGATCATCGTAATTATTTTGTTATCATACGTGTTGTTAGGTAGGCTATTCTACTGCCTACGGCGTGGCGTGTAACTCATGTAACTCACACACATATTATTTTTCAAGAATTTAGGTGGAACATATCAAGTGTTAAACATTTGAAATACGGTTCCTGTAGATTTTGCCATCTAGATGTCGTGCAAAAGTCAGTTAGTTTAACTTTAAATTTACAAAATATATCATTATTTTAATTTCAATATAATATTATTATTTACATATTACGACATTTAATTTGTATTCTTCTTACTTAAGCTATGTCAAGATAATGTTAAATTAATTTAAAAATGGAAAGTCAATTAATTCAAAGTCAAGTAATTAATTCAGTACGACTCCGATGACGAAGCCAAAAGGTACTGTTACATCCCTATAATGTTCCTAGAAGTGCAGACAGAGCGCTGATGCAGCATCAGCACTCTGCCGTCCTAGGTAGCTGCATTGGGCAGCCAGCTCAGTTCAGATCGAGACTCGGGCCACGACGGACACGTATTAAAATCTCAAAACTCTTGTATTGTGTCTTAACTAAATTGTAATTTTCAGTTTAAATAAAAGTTTATTTTTTAAAAAAGAGTTTTTAAAAGTCCGATTTAACATTTGGTGGCAGCGGTGGGATTCGATTATCCCTAAAACCACCCAAATACGTTATCCGAAGACATTTTGTGAAAAAAAAAAAAAAAAAAAGTTTAAAGTGTTAAAAAATTTTATAAAAAAATTTAAAATCTGTGTGCATCGATATCCGACAATCTGAATTCATTATTATCCTCTTTATTCATTAAAAACATCCAGAATTTTCGTGTGTTCCTGTCGTTTTATCACCCCTTTGTGTCCACTGTGTCATAAGTGGTACATAGCTGCGGGCCAAACCAGCCCGAAAGCAGTATCCAGCACCGACCAAGTGAGGTGAAAAGTTCGTGTAAAAAAAAATATCCAAAAGTGTAAAGTGCAGTGCTAAAATAATATTTAAAATCCCGATCGAGTTCCAGTGGGCATGTATCGCGTCGTTGCCGTGCTTATCGCCATCGCCCACGCGTTATTTGAACTGTAAGTGATAATTGTAACCTTATATATTTAAGTTCTATATTTAGACTAGTACTTAAGGCTCAGTAGTATTCATTTTAGTATTTAATATTTCAAAATGCCTAAGAACGATAAAAATTTTGAAAATCTAACCCTTAATATTCCAATGTTTGATTCCGAGGCCGGTCCATCTGGCGAAATAAATCCCCCGGTTAGTTCCCCCAAAGGAACGATCCGAAAAGGAGCTACTTCAGCTTCACCCATTTGATGGTTCTAGAGAAAGTGTGAACTCATTCATAATAAACTGTAATAATGCCTATGACTTGGCCACTGAAATACAAAAGCCAATTTTATTCCGATATATCTACAGTCAACTTCACGGTAAAGCCGAAATCGCTTGTGCTATAAAGGAATTTAAAAAATGGGAACAGTCAAAAGAATTTCTTAGAAATCAATTCTGTGAACGTAAGCATTACGCTCACATACTCATGGATCTACAAGAGTGTAAGCAAGGTTCAAGTGAAAATGTTACACAGTATTCTCTTCGGGTAGAAACATATCTCTCGCAACTTTTGACCGATGTAACTCTATCCAATTGCGCATTAAGGGAACTTCCTGGTCGTTCAGCGGCCATGGAAGACTTAGCCTTACACCACTTTCTCATGGGTCTGCACCCTCGGATCTCTAACATTGTGCGGTGTAAAAACGCGCGAAATTTAAACGAAGCAATAAACATTGCTATATCCGAAGAACGCATACAACAAACCCTATACAAACGGCCTCAGTTAGGAGAACCAAGGTTTAATAACAATCAAAATAATTTTAGAAGCAAACCGTTCCAGTCTAGGTCTTACGGACAGCCGAACACGTCTCGTTTCCAATCCTCGTATCAACCAAGGTTTAATTCACCAAATAATAATTTCAACAACAACAATAATAGTAATAATAATTCGAATAGAACTCCGTCGGAATTTTGTCGTTACTGTAAGACTCCGGGTCATGATATTAGAGAGTGTGCAAAAAGAGAATTTAATAATAAAAGATTTAATAATAAATTTCAGCAACAACCAAACCGAATGCATTTCGTAACCGAAAATAATGATGATCAGCACGTGGATGACTCAACTCAATCAGACGATAACAATTTAAACTAAATTCGGTCTCGCTCTCGTGTCGGGCGAGACAACATAAGTCTAAAATCGACACGAAATCTTATTCTAGCGTTATACGACAGGGTAACCAGCCCCAAAATGGAAACGCTTATAATAAATCTCGCGCCATACAGCAGGGTAACCAGCCCCAAACCGGAGGTGCTGATAAAATTCTACGCATCACACAGCAGGGTAACCAGCCCCAAATCGGAGATGCATTCCTTCAAATCACGCAGCAGGATAGCCAACCCCAAACTCCCGATCTAAAAAAAAATATTAAACCTGTAAAAAAGGAGATTAATAAAATTTATGAAATCCATACTAACAATAGGTACTTACCTTATATTAAACTTAAAACCTCCGTTAGTGAAAAAGAACTTACCTTTCTTATTGATTCTGGAGCATCCGTATGTTTATTAAAAAAGAACTCTATAACATATAATCCTAATATAATATGTAGTGAAGATAATATTACAATCAAAGGGATTGATTCAAAAAATAATTCATTAAAAAGCATTGGTCATTTTAATTTACAATTACAATTTAATCAATCTATAAATATCCTACATAACTTCCATATTTTTGATAGTATTGACCTTCCATACGATGGTATAATAGGTAATGATTTATTCTTAAAACACAATTGTAAAATTAACTATATTGCACATTCATTAGAAATTAATAATTTTAACATGAAACTATTATTTGATGAACCCTCTTATACCATTGAACCTAGATCCGAAACAGTAATTGAATGTTCAATTGATAACCCCGAAAATTTAAAAGAGGGAATAATTTGTGACCAACATATTTCTAATTCACTTTTAATATCAAACTGCCTGGTTAAAATAAAAGAAAATAATAGAGTAAATTTAACAGTGCTCAATACATCCAATGAACCTGTAACAATAAAATCTAATTTGTTATTAAAAATTTATAAGACTGAAAAAGAAAAACAAATTATTAATTTAAATAAACACCAAAGTAGTATTGAAAGGAAACAACAACTATTAAATCTGTTACGTACTGATCACTTAAATTCTGAAGAAACAAATTACACACATGATATCTGCAGTCAATATTCAGATATATTCCACTTACCTGGTGACCAATTAACTTGTACAGACGTATTTCAACATGAAATCCGTACATCATCAGATCAGCCTATTAATGTAAAATCATACCGTTTCCCTGAAATACATAAACAAGAAGTCCAAACGCAAATAAATAAAATGTTAGATGAAAATATTATAAAACCATCTAAATCTCCCTGGTCTTCCCCTATTTGGGTTGTACCAAAAAAACTTGATGCATCGGGAAATAGAAAATGGAGAATAGTAATTGATTATCGGAATCTCAACGACATAACTATTGGAGAAACATATCCAATCCCACAAATTAACGAAATATTAGACCAATTAGGGAAAAGTAAATATTTCTCAACACTAGATCTTGCGTCAGGGTTCCACCAGATTAAGATGAGTCCTAATGATGCGCCAAAAACGGCTTTTAGTGTACCACAAGGCCATTTCGAATTTAATCGAATGCCTTTCGGCCTCAAAAACGCACCTGCAACATTTCAAAGGACAATGAATACAGTGTTATCAGGCCTGCAAGGATTACACTGCTTTGTATATTTAGACGACATTGTAATTTATTCTCATTCATTAGAAAGTCATATAAAAAAATTATCTCTTGTTTTTGACAGACTTAGAAATTTCCAACTTAAATTACAACCTGATAAAAGTGAATTTCTCCGTAAGGAAGTAGGCTATCTGGGGCATATTATTAGCGACAAAGGAGTAAAACCGAACCCTGAAAAAGTTAGAGCAGTAGTGGATTTTCCAACTCCTCAATGCCCAAAAGATATTAAAAGCTTTCTTGGAATAGCTTCCTATTATCGTCGTTTCATACCAGATTTTTCAAAACTGGCAAAATCCCTTACGAATCTACTTAAAAAGGACACGGCCTTTGTATGGACTAATACTCAACAACTATCCTTTGAACAACTAAAATCCAAATTAGTTACTGCACCCGTTCTCATCTATCCTGATTTCACAAAACCTTTCTTGTTAACATGCGATGCTTCAAACTACGCTATTTCTGCAATTCTCTCGCAAGGCGATGTAGGTAAAGATAGACCAATAGCGTATTCCTCAAGGACATTAAATAAAGCAGAAACCAATTATACAGTAACAGAAAAAGAATGTCTCGCGATTGTCTACGGAACAAAAGTATTCCGCCCCTACTTATTTGGTCACCGTTTCAAAATAATAACCGATCACAAACCATTAAATTGGCTCTTTAATTGTAAAGATCCGGGTTCCAGATTAGTTCGCTGGCGATTAAAACTTGAGGAATATGACTATGAAATTCAATATAAAAAGGGGAAAACAAATACCAATGCTGACGCTCTTTCCCGGTACCCAGTAAACTTAACCCAACCTAATAAATTAATTAATGTCCTCGGCGATAATGAAACACAAGAAACTCCTCCTATTATAGTTCAACCTGAAAATTTACCCGTAGTAGAAAGTCCTGGTTTACCAGATCTTCCAGACTTACCCGAATTTTTTGACTTACCCGATGAAGTTTTTGAAAATCCGGAAGTCCCAAATGAAATAGTACTTCCGAATCCTAATATAGAGTCACCTGCATCTAACGAATCCTTGAGTCATAGAGACACGTATTCCGAATACCTGAAAAAAACAAATAATACATTATCATTTACATCTAACGTTAAAATAATAGAATATAACGAAAATTTATTAAAAACAAAAGTAAAAACAGTCATTATACCTACCTCTATAGATATTGACGAGTCGAATCCTTATATCGAAGAAATCCTTAATAATACACCAGAATCTACAATAATCCGAGACCGTGAAAGGACTTTACATTCATTCTTAAAATTTTCTAACAACAATGTAAATTATTATTTATTATTTATTAAAGTTTATTACTACGATAAAAACAGTTACGATGATATTTTTGTAAGTCTCCGAAATCTAAGAAATGAGTTAGTGGTTGAAGGAGTAAAAGAACTTAGTATTTCTGACTTTAAAAATCCTTTCGACAGTCATAGTTTTACTAAAATCTATAATATGTTAATGTACCTTTTCAATAATAGTGAGATAACAATTCATATATATAAAAACATTTTAATTTATCCTACAATGAGTGAAATTCCTAAAATATTAAAAGAAAACCATAACATCCCTATTTCTGGCCACTTAGGCTCGAACAGAATGCTAAAGCGCATTCAAGAAAAATATTACTGGCGAAATATGCGGAGTGACGTCGAAAACTATGTTCGTAAATGTGAGTTATGCCAAAGTAATAAAGCCCTTCGTAAATGTAATCGTGCTCCAATGCAAATAACCACAACATCAACTCAACCTTTTGAAAGAGTAGCATTGGATATTGTAGGTCCGCTTCCCGAAGCCGGTAACGCCAAGTTAAAATACATACTTACTCTTCAGGACGATTTAACCAAGTATTCAGCTGCTTATCCAATCTATAGCATCACAGCAGAAGAGACATCCGAATGTCTAATTCATTTTATTTCCCAGTTCGGTATTCCGAAACGTATATTAACAGACCAGGGCACAAACTTCACTGCTGAATTGTTTAAACAAACCTGTAGCTTCCTGAAAATAAAACAGCTATGGTCAACACCATACCATCCGCAAACTCAAGGCGCCCTGGAAAGGAGTCACTCCACTCTGAAAGAGTATTTGAAATCATTCACCAATGAAAACCAAAACGACTGGCATAAATACGTTTACACAGCAATGTTAACTTATAATACTACAGTTCATTCGACAACAAATTTTACTCCATATGAACTCGTATTTGGTCATAAAGCAATTATCCCAACATCTATTTTTGAATCCTCATTAGAACCAACTTACAACACTTATGTCAGGGTCCTTCAACAAAGGTTGAAACTTTCCAGAGAAAAAGCTATAGAAAATATCCTAAAATCAAAAAAAAAATTCTAAAACCTACTATGATAAACATTCTAGACCAATTAAATATAAAACTGGTGATATGGTTTATGTTAAAAATCATCTTCGTCTTCGTAAAGCATTGTCGGCAATCTGGAAAGGTCCATATAAAGTCGTTAAAATAAATGGTAATAATACAATCACCTTACTAGTAAACAGACGACACGTAAAATACCACTACGATGAAGTCAAATTGGCTGAAAACAATAATGAATAGACTTAGATAGGTAGTCTCATTAATTACATAGTAAAAAAAAATATATATATATATATATATATACATAGGTATATATATATATAATTTTTAGTTTAGTTTTAAAATAAATATTATTATATTCCAGGCTTGGTGCAACAAGCGTTCATGCTTTCTCATCGGATATGATACAACCGATAAATAAAAGTATTGGCATATATTTCGATCCTGTCGGAACAGTCAGAATCTCGGATGAACAACTTCATATCTTAGTCCCAATAGATATTAGCTATATAAAACCGCATATTGAAAATATTAAAAACTATTTAGATTCAACTCAAACTTTCTGTAATTTGAATCTTAATTTTAATCTTACTAATTGTAATAATCATTTAAAACCATTGATTGTTCGCTACGATGGTAATTTGAGAGATTATGGAGCTATCTCTCACTTAACTTCCGATAGAAGTAAAAGATCAGCATGGTTTGCTGGGGTTGGTACTGTATTCAAACAAATAATTGGAACCATGGATGAGAATGATGCAATTCGTTACAATAACGCCATTCAAACCTTGCATTCTTCAAACAAAAAACTTGCATCTTTATTAAAAGATAATATATTAATCACTAGTTCAGCTTTAGAGAATTATAATAAAACGTTAAATTTAATTAAAGAAAATGAAATCCGTTTGAATAGCGCTATAGATTCTATAAGTAAAAATATGTTTAACGTCGAATTAGAAACAAAATTTAATGTACTTTATGAAGAACTTTCATCTAGTATATATACGTTGTCATTCAGAATTGAAAATATAATTAATTCTATTATGTTAGTAAAAAGCCATTCAATCCATCCATTTGTTTTAACTCCTAAACAATTGTATTCAGAACTTGGAAAGAATATAAAAAATTTGCCAAAGAATCAAGAATTACCCTTAAACTTAAATTTAAACAATATACATAGTATTATTGATATGGCGAAACTATCTTGTTATTATGTAGAAAATAAGATTGTGTTTGTTATAAGAATACCCTTAGTTTTTAGAATAGAATATAGTTTGTATAAGCCGTTTCCGCTACCTGTATCACATGATAATGTGGATCCTCAATCATATGCTATGATTGTTCCCACCTGTAACTACATATCTGTAAGTAAAGATAAGAGTTCTTATATTTGTTTAAATAATATTAATAACTGTATGAAAACTATAAATTCTAACTATATTTGTAATCATATGGATGTAAATTCAGTTGAAAGTAATCCTATTTGTGAAACTGAATTATTATGTAAAATTTATAAAAATCTTCCAAAACAATGTGAAACTAGGCTTATTTATGGAAAAATAGATATATGGCAAGAACTTACAAATAGTAAGTGGTTATTCGTAGAAACTCAACCTATAAAAATTGATATTGAATGTCCTTCGGAAATGTCTCAGCATAAAATAATTGGCACTGGAATATTGAACTTACAGACAGACTGCAAAGGTTATTATAAAAATAAAATATTTTCATATAAATCCTATTCTAACTTGACTATTAAATCAATTTCCCCAGACTTTAATCTTATTGACGATCCCTGTTGTAACCCTGAAAAATTAAATAAATTAAAATTAAAATCGACCCCATTAAAATTAACAGATATAAATTTAGAGAAACTCCCTGATATTACTGATAAACAAATAATTACTGAAGTTAACAAAATCATAAATAAACCTGACCCACTTTTGGAATATAACTCCCATTTTCCTATTCTAACATATTGTACAATTGTAATAATTTTAAATTTTGTTATTTTTAAGGTATGGAAGAGATTTAATATGTGTCCATTTTCGATTAGAGCTCAAAATTTAAATTCTAGTACACAAACTGAACCTCCTGCTAATAGGTCAGTTATAGTGGAAACCCCTTCACCTCAACTTAGAAGGGTCATATAAAACTAACCTTTACCGGTAAGTTTTATTTTACGCGGGGGGCTGTTACATCCCTATAATGTTCCTAGAAGTGCAGACAGAGCGCTGATGCAGCATCAGCACTCTGCCGTCCTAGGTAGCTGCATTGGGCAGCCAGCTCAGTTCAGATCGAGACTCGGGCCACGACGGACACGTATTAAAATCTCAAAACTCTTGTATTGTGTCTTAACTAAATTGTAATTTTCAGTTTAAATAAAAGTTTATTTTTTAAAAAAGAGTTTTTAAAAGTCCGATTTAACAGTACGTAATGATTTTGGCAGTATTATATGTTTGTTTGTTACACCAAAACACAAAAACTGGTCCAATTTTAATAAGTGGTGTCAATTGATTCCTAATAAAAGAGAAAGTGTAGTTTTCACACGAAACGGAAGCGGCGCCACTTCCGCCACGGTGTCGTGTGAAAACAAGTTATAATTTATTGGGTTTATTTACGTACTTCACAAAATATATTTCTATCTTTATAATAGGAATAGCCTGTGTTGTATCAAAACAAAATCTTTATTTGTAACAGGTATTATAACTGTTATATTATATTCGTCTCTGATATATAAATATTATTACCGTTGCGGTAAGCAATTCCGTGCATTTGGTCCCCACGTTTTGAGAACTTGCAACAGATGTAGCGGACCAAACATGAAAATTCTTTGCGACAAGAATATTTAGCTTAGCTGATTCACACAGTTTCGTCCGTGATTTTATAATATAAACGCATGATAGTTTGAACGCAGATAGTATAGTACGCATTTAGCAAACCTTTACTTAGATTGCATAAAACACTTATGTGACATTTTTTTACTTATCTATTAAAAAATTAAACTTTAAAGAATGTGAATTCTAGTCGTATTTTAAGAACAGGTTCTTTTAACAATTTTAACAACAAATGTAGTATTTAACATGAATAAGCTTTTTATTAATTTCATCGATAAAAAACTTAGTCGTCTATATTATTTAAAACTTTAAATCAAAACTTCGTTGTCTGTACTTAATTATTGTTAAAACGTGAGGCACAAGTTGCAGGTCAGGCTCGCCATAAGTATACAAGTTGATGTTAACTTTTGAGGACATCCATTAGCCGGGTGAAGTTTAGTTAATGGCTCACTGCTTATACAACTTTGTTACTTGTTACTGTATTAATATTAATATTGAAATTAGTTGCACCATATATAAGACCTGTACCTAACCCCCGTATTAATCAAATATTTACTCAGCGGATAACTTATACAATAGTGTTGTCTTGTGACTTTTTATCGTACCAGATAAGGACGCAACATAATTTATAGATTATACGTTGAGTAAATATTTTTATTAGGAAGGGGGTAAGAACATAATATAGAGTCAGGTGTTTTTCATTTAAATAAATGTAGTGCACAGATGTTTATAATGGTGGCAAATATACAGATTTTTATCAATTGAATGTGTTCTAAAAAATACAAAGTGCGCTTACCCTTAAACCAACGTAAGGTCGATTTTTCAAGTATGTCAAAATTACTTACTACACGACTAATCAAGTACGAGAGATAACGAACAGTAGCGTAGTTTGATGAACGTGTGTGCGTGATAGAGTACTAGAAAAATGTAGCTGAGTTTTGTGGGCTCAGTAATAAGGGCCGTGCGCTATCTAGTTTTTTTTTTTTTAATAAACTAATCTCTTTACACCATGTCATGCACTCATTGGTGAAACGTGCAACACCTGTCTAAACAATATTTTATAATTAGTGCCTTTTATAACCTGTCGCGTGTTTTCTACTCTTATCTACCCTAACGAACTAAACCCCCCATTGTTGCTATTGTTATTTTGACGACCTCTGTAGAGCAGTTTGAGGGCGTTGCCACTCGTAAGAGTGCTCGCGGGTTCGAATCCCGCCGAAGGAACAAAAAGTTTTATGTGTTCATCACGGGTCATGGATGTGTATTGAATATGCGTAAAATAAAATATTAATAATATAATAAAATCTTAAATATATCTATGGTATAAAAGTTTTTTTTTTGTCTAGTTCTCGTAACACAAGTTCTTCTTTTTGGCCCAGATTGACGTGGTGTGAAGCGTCAATAGACATTGTTTTAAAAAGTAGAAACTAGTAAAACTTTCAAAATACCTTGCCCGTAACACAACTTGTTATTTATGTACTTGTGTAAATGTGCGGTGAGAAAGGAGTGAATATTAAATGATCAAACGAACTTCCAAAGTGAAGTTCGATCATTATTATATGAGTCGCTTCATTCAAAGATATAATTAACCAAGTAGTCCCTTAAATCCGCTAGGCAACGTCGCGCAATTTTAAAAGTCAAGTATGTGGGTAGTTGACAAAAAAATACCGGCCTGTTCGGTAACTCGTCGCAGCTGTTCATTATGTTTAGAGAGAGGTAATGCCTAAAAACTTTCTTGCTTTGGGTACTCCAGCAAACATAGTTTGCGCAGAATGGGTGGGAGGGAGATTATATCTTTGAATGAAGCGACTCATATAATAATGATCGAACTTCACTTTGGAAGTTCGTTTGATCATTTATTATATTTCTTCGCTTCATTCTTCGATATAATTAACCAAGTAGATTTTTAGAGAAATGTGAGCAAAGAAAGTTTTTCAGGTTTCTATGATAAAATATGATAATTATTTAAATCATTACATAAAAATTGGATGTATGTTAACATTAAGTAAGTAGGGAAATCAGTACAAAATAAGAGGACCCTTACTACTTATTAGATTTGGTTACAAACTGCCCCGGCGAAATTTCGCTCGTCGGTAATAGTACGGTTATAGAATTAACAGAAAATGTTGGACGCGCTGGTCCACCCTGCCGTCTCATTCATTTATACCGTCCGCCCCTGCGAGTAGGCGGCCGACGGGCGGCGGCGCGGCGGCGGCGCGGCGTGTGCCGTGTGCACTGAACGCGCTCACGTCGACGCCGCTCTCGGATAGCGCCTGACTGACAGAGTAGTAGTCGGTCTGTGCGGTGCTTTAAAAGTCAGTAACAATTTGCAGGGCACAATATGCTAACTATATTCTTGAAAAAAGCTAAATATGAAAGTGGTTAGTCAGGGCCAGGGGCTGAGGTTTTTATTATTTCCGTTATATAAATTTTAATTCGATACTACTATACTATGATATTATTAATAATAATGATTAATAACGTCTAGACTCGATGACCAGTACAGAGGGCAAGGCATTTTTTTTTTTTTTGTGATCTTTTTAGATTCGATCAGTACTCGTATTGGGGAGCCATTGTGATTCTGAACTAAAACTGGATCCCAAATACTAGAATACTTTGGTGTTAAGGGGTTAAAACCTAAAAGCTCCATTCAAAAGACGTTTTACACATTGATTCGAGCCAATAAAAAATTATAGTGCAGACAGATGGCCATTCAAGGTAGGCATAGGTAGTAGGTACCATATTATGAACATCAATTGTTAAATTGTTGGGCTAAAAACGATAAAACGGTAGATTTTTGCGGGCAAAATACAATAATGTTAGTGTTACGTTACATTGTTTAATGGTGCTTTCTACTAGCGAAGCAACCATTAGATTTAGAGTGTCGAGCGGAGAACCGCGACGGATGAAGGCCGCAGAGCCTCGCTGTAGCCAGGGTAAGGTCCTGATGGAGCGTGTGGTGTTCTCTATAATAATATTGAAGAGGATATTTATATGAAATATATTTTATCAGTGTATTTCGGAACAAATAAATTTTTTGAGCATGGGAAATGGTGGCTGCGAAGGCCAGGGGAAAACAAAAATACCACACGCTTCATCGTCTATCAATTTTCTCAAACACTTTAACATAAATCCAAAAGGTGTGAACGTATAAAAAAGTAAAAACTTTGTCAGTTCATAGTGAATCCGGCTCCGGTTTTCGCGAAATAACTATTTGTTCTTGTTATTGGTACCTGAAGCCAATATATATATTTCGGTCTGACCTAAACGTTTCGTTATAATTTAAATGCTTTATTTGATAATTCCTATTCCGTGTTATTTTATTATTCTAGAATCAGCATGATTGTGTTTTGTGTTAACATAAGAAGGTGTAAGTGCACCATTGTATAAAGGTTATTATTGTCAAGTAAGTCGAGATAAATTGTTTAAATGAGGGAATGGTATTCTCCCCATTTGATTCACATAGCTTATGGTTATCTTATAATATTTTCGATGCGGAGCGATAGCATAATTAGTATCCAAATTAATAACATTTTTTCAAACCAAGAAAAACTGATAACCATTTTAATTTTTAATGTGGTGGTGGTATTTAATTCGCCCGACGGGGCCACATATCGTTAAGGGGTCCCTAGACGATCAAAATTGCTTGACAAGCACGTTAATTTAACGTGCTTGTCAAGCAATTTTGACCGTCTAGAACGAAGCTTGATGTGCTTGACAAGCAAACTCGATGCTTGATGTAGCTTGATGAAAAATTATATTTTTGCAATGCTTGTCAAGCATGCTTGATCGTTTAGAACATGCTTGTCAAGCAACACATTCAGTGTACTACGGAACGTTATGGAGAGACCAGGTTGCCTCATTATCCAACCTCAAAAAATTTTTGAAATCATTGGGCTCCGTCAATTGTAGAATCTTTTGCAAATGCTCATGGGTAAATCTATCTCTTAACAAATACCACTGCTTAGACCATCGTCTTGTTCGTTTCTTTTTTGTTTTCTTCAACAAAGCAATTGTGAGAGCAAGAAAAGCCATATCTGCATCTAGAGACATTCTATTACTTTGCAAATGTTTCTGTTTTAGCGCAAGTTCAACACTGGGTCACTCTATCCGACAAAATGATGCGAATGCTTGACAAGAATGTTTTTTGATGTCGTGGCCTCGTCAAGCATGCTTGTCAAGCACGTAAATGCTTGTCAAGCAATTTTGACCGTCTAGGGACCTCTTTACCTTGAGGCGTCAGTGTATAATATCTCCAATTTATAATGCGAATATCGCATATTATGCTTAAAAATTGCGAACATCATGTTCTCGATTGACAAAGATAAGATAAGAAAAAATATTTTAATAATTATTCAGGTATCGTAAACTTTGTGTCGTAATTTTCATGAAATTTCTTTAACATTAGAAATTTGAATCGCTCTAAAATCTTTGTACACCCGGCCGTATTTCGGGGCCGAACACGAAAATGCTAGGACGCATATTAGTTAAGCTAACTCACGAATACTGCAAGTTGCAACGTTGCAGGGTCGACTATTTTCTAACTAGTTGTGCTATAAAAATATAGCAATATTTTTAGCTTTTCAATAGCTTACGATAGTGTCAAGTCTCTTGTATGAATTACAAAATTTAATATTTACAAAACTGTTGTAGACTTACACTTTTTTCTCAATTAACAATAAAACCTAAACATTTCAGTAAAGATAATATTTCGTTTCCAGTATACACTTGGTATAATTATCACCTATACACAAGATATCTTAGGTGACTTAAGTACCCCACTAATTTAATAACCGTTTTTGGATTTCTTAAAAATGAAAGTACCTCTTTCATAATCTTTGTAAAGCTCTTGGCGCATCCGACAGTCCGAACGGCAGGGCAAAGCTTTGTGAAAATTTTTTGCCCTAAGGGTGATTCGAATTGAAAGCGTAGGTACTTTCGATCTCATACATTAGTGGGGACTGGCAAGTGGGCTTCCATTAAATCGGTTAGCTAAATACCCATTTTTAGGTATTAGTTTTAGAGCCGTAATCCTCCATTTTAAAATGTTATTTAGAAACAAATGTATTTTTTGTTTATATGAAAGCATTTACCACCGCTTTGTATCGGGTTCAAAAAAAATCTTTAAAAAAATTGAGTGGGGGTACGTACACATACCATTAAGATTGAATGACATATATATAGCCAAAAATAAAAATCCTGCTTTTCAGTATGCGATGCATTATTTAGTAGAATAGTCTGATGTACTTTCTTACAGAAAGGAATCGAGTATCCCGCTCTTATCCAATTGAGAATTATATAATTCTTTGTGACATTGAGCCAACAATTATTAAAAATGAGTTAAGCGTGTACTTACCTGCACTGCTGGGCGGCGGTGCATGGGGTCTGTTCGAATGAACCTCAAGCTCGCAGCAGCGTAATTTTACCGCCGCGGCGCGCTCGCTGGCGGCGCCGGGCCACGGTTCCCTCCCCGCCCCCCCTGTTCGACGGGTAGCGAGGACGGGTTTGCCAGTTACCTTTATAAGGAACGCGATAGGTACCCGCCTGTTGAAAAGTACCAGCTGCGTGCCGACTTTTCTGGTACCACTCTTTTCATCTGCAGGCCTTTCTTTTCGATACGATCGCAAAGGCTTGCGGCTTTTATTATTACCGAGAGTTTTTCTCCGATCAAAATCTCATCTATTTCTGTATAAATTATAGCGTTTAGACAAGTATTATCGAGACTGGGCGTTATAAGATTGGTACGGCATGTGTAAATTGGTAGTGTGGTTCCGTTAGCTACCGGCAACCGGTACTGAGGTGTGTCTTCTCCCAGTAGAAGCAGGCAGGCAGCCGAGCTGCTGCTGCTGGGCGCACAGAGTGTTCTCGTTGCGCACCATGTCGGGAATGGCAGCCGCTATTTCCGCATTTAGTTTCGGAGTTTGTAATAATTTACAAATATTGGAAGTTAAACATTTTTTTTTTTCTTAAAACTGTCTGTACTCTCTAGCCAAGTCTTTTCTTGAAATTAATGACCATAATTTTGCTTTGCTCTTTAATAATTTTAGAGAATAATAATTCAGCGAATCCGACAAGCGTTCACCTAACGCCAGTAATAACTCTGGGTCTGTAGGTACACATGGGTCTAGTGCACCATTTGGTCCATTCGTTATGGCCATGTGAAAATTATTGAATTATCGCATTGGGAGGTATATCCTCGTTTATCTGGTCATGGTGACCTAAGGGAGGTGCACTTCATCTTCACGATATATACGGCTATTTTTACGTTAATCGTAAAATTCGTAAAACTTTGAGGGTAGTAACTTTAATTGTTACGTTCTGAATAAATATCGTTATACACTCGCAGTGTATCCCGACACCCTATATATCATTATATAGTAGTTATTAACTCGCAGTTAATCCCCACAAACCAGCAAATTATAATAATTCTATTTATAGAATAGGCCGCAGGCCGCACCTCGGTGTTTGTTAACTGATAAGACATCGTCGGAGACTCGCAGTCAACTCCGATGCTTACTATATTTAAAATGTATTTATTGACTCGCAGTCAATCCATACAAGCCAGTTACTATATTTAAAATGTATTTATTGACTCGCAGTCAATCCATACAAGCCAGTTAATTATAAAAATATTATTGTAATATCCATTGCTGTAAACACTTACTGTGTTCAATCTCCTGTCCCTTTTAGACTCCGGTCGTCTAATTTTCCTTTGCTAATAATCGAACTTTTCTCGAGCGCTGCGTTTCGGCATGGTTACAAAGTATACGTGCTCGCGTTGCCTCGCGCAAATAAAGAATGAACAGCTGCGACGAGTTACCGAACAGGCCGGTATTTTTTTGTCAACTACCCACATACTTGACTTTTAAAATTGCGCGACGTTGCCTAGCGGATTTAAGAGACTACTTGGTTAATTATATCGAAGAATGAAGCGAAGAAATATAATCATTATAAAATATATAAACAAATAAAATTGAAAATGCATAGCTTACCTACTAACTATATAATATGATAATAGAAGCAAAAACATATGAAAAATGTTCACGTTCATTTAATGTGACACATGGAACTGGAAGTTTTTATCGGGATCATGTTTAAAACTCATTTTAACTTTAGTCTCCTGTGGACATCCGGTCGGGCATGCATTATACTGTTTTATATTTTGAAACATATCAATGTGATATAACAAATCTTGCGTTTGCTTAACATAATAGTAATAAAATTATGTTAAGCAAGCGGATACATCAAAATCTCCACCAAGCGATCAATAAATAAACAAAATTTTAAGTTCTAAATAAGAACCGAATTATCAAGCAATAAGCGAACTGAATATCTTCAGTAACTTCCTATAATATGTGGAGTTGCTATCTTTACTATTATAGACATTGATTTTTATTACTTTACTTTATTAATTATATAAGATCTTATAACAAGGTCCTAGGTCCTACTTTTACATACTCTCATAGCCAACTGATGTAGACTATAATATGTATTTACACATAATACTATGTCAATGTGATATGTTACTTTTAATATTTATATAATAATATGTAACAAATTAAAGCTAATTTACTCTCGATCACACCAGCATTCAAATAAAAATAAAAACCAGAATAAAATGGGTTTATCCGTTTGGAAGATACAATGTCACAGATAGGCACACACAGATACACGTGAAACTTCCAACCCCTCTCGTCGTCGAGGGTTAAAAATATTACTATGAAATATTTTCTTAATTTTTTTTTGTATTTAAAATCGATTGTCTGGGCTGTGGTTGTTACACGGTTTTCATCGGAAACTCTTTATTAATTTGGCCAATTGGTCAGTTGTTTCAGCGGAGTCGGATGAATCGGCGCCATACCTGCACGTCATCACCAAGTCTTCGGTCTACAACGTTGGGGAGAAGAAAGCTATCTACTGCAAAGGAACGAATCTACTTGAAGTAAGTAACGTGTTTTATTGATGTACCTATGATTTTTTTTTTTATTTGAGATATTTACGTGCAAAAAAGATGTGGTTATTATTTTTTTGTAGCTAAAGAACAACATGCCTATAAGTAAGGTAACAAACTCCTTGCTTTACCTTTGCTCACACCGAATTCAAAAAGAACATTAAATGTAACTACATTATAAAAAAATAGTATTGTACATTTTAATTGATGAAGTCTGTTTTTAAACGTATGTTTATTTTCGTAAATCAATTTCGCTAGCCAGGAATCGAATCGACAGACTTCGGAAAAATACTCCTTCTGTATTATTGGCCCTGGCAGTATAATATATCGGTGCGCTTGCTCACTGTGTAAATGCTGTGCTGTGTCCATTTTTGACATTATACGACAAATAATATTAATAAAGACACCTTTTTGTTTTTATGTTCATTGCATTTACTATACTCTATAATTGTTCTGTATAATAGCGCCTAGCCAAGCGTGTGATTAAGTTAAAGTAAAAGATTTGCTGCTAGCATGTTGCATACATAGCTTAACAACAACGTCTATTAGATAATCTTTACAATCATTTTACTTTGATACAGAAATTATTAATTTGCGTATTCCAACGAATCTTAACTTTAATTAAGTGCTATTGAGATTTAATTATTATTTAATAAGCTCTAAATTAGAGCACTTAATATAATTTAATCAAATATTAGACTCTAACCGGGCTATAAATTACTAGCTGGTCTGGAGAGGCAATAAATTTGCCAATAAACCAGTATTCGGACGTCCGTGACAATATTATGGCTATATCTAACATCTAAACTCTCGTGTGTAACTGACTTTAGTTACTATGTCATTTAATGTCCCAACTCCAATATTATTTGAAGTCATAAATAATTAGAAGGTATTTTATTCACCTAAACCACAGTGAATAGATATTAAACCTACACGGATAAACATAAATATTTGGTAGAGTCCTGTCCATGAAAGACAAGATACGGTGATGTGACCCCGCGAATGTAATAAATAATAATGGCTCCCCTCACCGATTTCGGTGTCGGTAGCCGATTTCATTTAAACCAGGCCAGCTACGCAGGAGTTATTTTATAGTACTCAAATGTAATAATAATAACAATATCTATGGACGCTTCACACTACGTCAATCTGGCCCCACGGAAATATATTTAATACTTTAATACCTATACACATATTTAAGATTTTTATTACATTAATACACAAATTTAATACACATCCATGACTCAGGAACATTTAAAGCTTTTTGTTCCATCGGCGGGATTCGAACCCGCGACCTCCGAGTCAAGAGCCAAGCTCAGAACCACTAGACCACGGAGGCGTCAATGTGGGCAATACACAAAGATACCGACGCATGGATTATCATTTATTGTCAGACAATCCAAACAGGGTGACCAGCCTGCATTGTCCTAACCAAACTTGAATACCATATTTTTTGTTGTTCCAACGCGGGAATCGAACCCACGACCTCCGGGTCGAGAGCGAAGCTCTGAACCACTAGAGACTACATTTTTTTCATAATCTTTTATGAAAAAAATGAAAAAAGAAGAAGAAAAAGAAGTCCCGCTTCTTAGCGGGACTTCTTTTATGAAAGAAATGTAGGTAAGTGTATTTTCACACCTTTAGTACCGTTTATCTCCCAAAACCACCGCAACCCAAACTTCATAATTGGCCATCATTCTTACCTGTGTTGGGAGCATGAACTGAGAAATTTTTAGCTTTTATAAAATAACCAAAGTCTGGCGTCCACGGGTCTGGCTCTATATCGGAAGAAACTAAAAAAATGAAAGCACCATTTCGATATCTTTTACCTTTAAAGGATTTACTTACTTTGCTAAGGTATTATAGGTATAGCTGTGTTTATTTTTAGTGTTCTTATACTGAATATCGCTTTTTCTTTATAATAATTATCAATTATTTCGTGCATGCGTTTGAATATTATGTACTATAAATAATTAATAGGCCCCTAATACCAAAGTCTACTAAGGTAGTCGATAAATAAAATAGATTAGAATAATACTTATATAAAGGATAAATTGAGAATGTTTAATCATGGTTGAATAAACAATTTGCCCGAAAACGGAATCCAAACAAGAAAACAAACATTTCAGATAAGCAAACAAATTTTCACTTAATATTTAACGATATACCATCCGTCAAATACATATTATGTATCTTACATTAAATAACAAGAAGTATATTTTCTGTGTTTTTAATAAAGTGATGAATAGATCACTGAAAAATTAGATAGTTTACAAAAGGTATACTAACAATAATTACTTTGTAAGAAACTCCGTATTGTTAGAAGCACTTTTGTGAGCTAAAACGCCTCATACAATAGTTGTACGAGCACGTGACGTCATACGCCTGTAAGTTACGAAATGTGTGATGCACAACATTTAAAATATGTTCCAACTTTCCGCGTTTATTTTCATACGTAGCATACTCACAACTGGTTTCTGAAAGACTGATCAAATTGATAAATTGATCAAATCAGCTAATCTGAACGCTGATTGGTGAATGATCACTTCGCAGTCACTGTTTTCAGCAATGAGCGTTCAGGTTGGCTGATTTGATCATTTGGTCAATTTGATCAGGCTTTCAGAAACCGGGCGTTAATATTTCTGTGTCTAAACTAATTAAACTACTTATGTAGGTATTGAATGCTAATTATGTATAAAATCTACTTCTTTGTAATTTTATAAAACACAAGCCTTATTTTACTTTTACTACGTGGTATTAGAATATATAAGATACCTCATATTATTTCTTAACAAAAAACTAGATGTAAAATAATATGTACGCTCTAACAATCTCCAACTATTGGTAAAATATATAGATAAATTTAACCGGACACCGAACGAGCTTATTGAAATTTAATTAATAAAGCTTAAAAATCGTCGACGTAGTTTCCACGAAGTTACTTTAAAAGGAGTTTAAATTAAACATTTTTGTTAAGTAATTTTAAGATGTATTTATAGCGTTAGTCCTAATTAAGTCTAGTCTTTAAATTGTTTTTAACATAGAAATGTTACTAAAAAGCGAGACCATATTGCTGACATTTCGCAGCCATGCACCAGACTGTACTCGTAAGCCATGATAACTTAATAATTGAAATTTAACACATGATCTTTACACCACGTCAATCTAGCCCCGTCCTAAGTATCCGAAGAACTTGTGTTACAGGTACCAGATAACGTAATTAAATTTAATACTTTTAAACTATAAACATATTTAAGATTTTTATTATATTAATACACACATTTAATACCTACACATCCATGACCCAGAAAAACTTTTTGTTCCTTCGGCAGGATTCGAACCTGCGACCTCCCGCTCGAGCACCAACGCGCTCAACCACTGCGCTACAGAGGTCGTCAAAGTTAATGAAATATCTAAAGTGGCATACAATAACTACGTGATTTTTTCCCGTTTTGTACAAAACATTTCGTACATAAGACCGACTCCGACTAGTTATGAGTACGATGTTGTAATGTAGAGTTCAAAAATTATTTCCTTTCAGAGGTTGGAGTGGTACTCGAATTCTGGCGAAGTAGTAGAAACACGATCTAATAAGAACACTAGAGTGTACGTGGAGAGACCGAAGAACGAATCATTGGCCAGTACGCTCCTCCTCCTCATCATACACAGCACCAAGATCAAGGATAGCGGCAACTGGACTTGCAAATCTGGCGCACTCAGCGAAACTATTGAAGTCCTTGTAGGAGGTAAGATTTGAACATATCTGTTTTTTCAACCTCCGACGAAGCTTAGTCAGACGAAAACACAAATATAATTTTTTTACGAAGTTTGTAGGAAAAATGTAAATGGCAATTATATCCTTGCTGTACCTATATATGTCGCAGTCATCTGATTGAATCTGCTTATTTAATTGAATGACTAGCACGGTTACTTTATGGCGTCAAACAGCTCGTACAGATAGCAATGTGTTGATATATTTTTTGAGTAATTTACTTTAATGTGCGTTATAATAGTACACGTTCGGAAATTTAGAAGTTTAAAAATAAAATATTAAATGGCTGTCCTAGTCTCGGATTCTAAAATTTGTTGTTAAAAACAGGATTCCATGAACGCGCTAATCATTCAATTGAATAGCGGATTCAATAAGATGACTGCGACATATACATCTTTTTAAAAAGGATACGGCCATTATAACCTCTAGTCTGTTATTAAAAAATAAAAACCCTGACGAAAACATTGGGTGTTATAAGTTTGACTGATGTGCCATGGTATTATAGCTCCCATAAGTATGAACCGATTGTTATCTAGTTGTTTGTTTGACAGCCGACTTGATCAATAGTGTTAGCTCACCTCATCAGTATCGCTCACTGGTTGACAATTCAGAAGTCATTTTTTTATATGATTCTTAAATATTGACAGATAAAATATTCGATAGAGTTATGTGTATTAACCTTTTTTGGTACCTGTACTAACTTTGACCGTGAAACCACTATCAAAGCCGCGTACCGAAGACTTAGATCGGGTCACGGCTAAGCTGAGTTATTAGAAACCCAGTGAAACCATAATATAATATAGACAATACTTCTTCGTATTGCATAGACGAAAATTTTACGTAGAATATTTTTCAAATAATCGTATTAGTTGTTATCTACTTATGATTTTTTTTAATAATGATAAAGCTCGAACAGCTTAAACAGTTTATAATTTCAATTTGTTTATTAATTTAGATTTAATTCTACTAATAAATGATTGACCCCTTACTAATAAACTGTCAAGTACTTTCCTAACGTGTCAGACAAGGACAAAACATGGAATAGTTAATACATTGTGTATTATTTTATTAGTACCTAATAGGTTAAATGTCTAAAATGTATTTTGCAGAAAAAGTAAATCTAGGAGTAACTCTGGACGCGACAGAAGGAGAGGAGACTAAGAACATCAAGCTGGACTGTGTCGCCAAAGGCTACCCTCCTCCAGCTGTGCAGTGGTACAAGGACAGTGTGCTTATTGATGGTAAGAATAATATCTCCCCACACCGATTTCGGTAACGGTGGCCGGTTTCATTGAAACCAGGCCTGCTACGCAGGAGTTATTTTATAGTGCCTAAGTGTGTGCGCAATACACTGAAGCACTCTCTCTTCCTTTTACTCTCATAACTCAGTGGGACGGCTAACCGACACGACTGGCGAGAGAACAGGCGCAGGACCGACTTTTTCGGCCTGCATTGTCCTAACCAAACTTGAAAACAACATTTAAATGATGGAAATAATAGTCTACCTATAAAAAGGGGAGTTCCATCATCATCTTCTTCCCTCACTCGTTCTGCTCACTGACCCTTGTGTATAATATTATTAAGCTTTGTACGTTTACCATTTTTTTTATATAAAAGTCTACTACATTGTGTTTTAGGTTCCGTGCTATAGTTTTTATTTAAAACTGAACGAACGAATAACGAGAAATAGCAGTTTGTCCCAATAGACCATACAAATGTTTCATCACCCATTTTTAAGCTCGACAAAAATTGCTGAACCATTATTATGTTCGCGAATCTGACTCGCACCCGGCTGGTATTTTATAATCAAATATTGACTTTGATGAGGTTTGAACCTGTTGGTCCTGGTACAAGGGTAACCGCAAATAACTAGCACATAATACAGATTAAAAGTTATATTCAAATTCCATGTCTATAAACCAACTTGCATATTCATTATGTAAAATTTTAACATGCACAAAAAGAGTTTTAAGTACCATTTTGCAATGGAAATTAGGAGGGTTTTGCGTAAATTATTATAACTTAAAACGTGTATTATTCTAAGCATATCTACCGAACCGGAGAGAAATATTCCTGTAAAATTATAATTGTAAAAGCTTCGGTACTAAAACAGTATTACAATTTTGGTACAATCAGGACTATAAAACGTATTCCGCCTTGGAAGGCCGGCAATGCACTTGCAACTTCTCCGATGTATACATTAATCGTATACCATCCGTTTGATCGCTTGGACCCTATTTTTACCCTACTAACGCCCGAAATTAATAATCAATCTTGGGATAGCAGATTGAAGAATGACCTCTGTTTGTGATGTGAATATTATGCAATCTGTCAAAATACGTCCATCTTTAGATAGTTTATTGACAGATTTTCAATCTTATATTGCAATCCGATAAATTTCGGGGATTGCACTTTGAGATTGAAAATCTGTCAAGACTCAAGGATCTAAAGATGGACGTATTTAGACATTATTAACATGCACTAAGTGTCATTTTCGAACTCAAATTGCTAAAATCTAAGATTGCTAAAATTTAATTAAGATTGATTATTAATTTCGGGCGTTAGGCAAAGATAAAAGGAAGAGTTATCATTTTAGTAGTTTATGTTTATACATGTTTTTTTCACTGTAGCACCTGAACTACTGATCCGAGGTTTCAATAGCTTTGTGATTTAAATAGTGTTAAATTATTTAATTATAATTGTAGTTATTTATTGAAAAATCAGCAAATGTATGCGTACAATATTTTTTCTAGACGACCGTAAGAAGTACATTGTGAGGAGAAAGGAGGATAATTACCAGCTGGAAATTAAGAACCTCACACATCAGGACACAGGCGACTACATGTGCAAAGTCACCCAGAAAGCCTTATCTTACTACACATACAAACGAGTGCAGCTCTCCGTTCAACGTAAGTTATTGTCGCCACACACGTTCCAGCGAGCCAATCAGACTAGCTTCAAGCCGAGATTTAAGCTAGAACTATATAGTTCTGACTAGCTGCAAGCCGAGTTTTAAGCTAGAGCTATATAGTTCTGACTAGCTGCAAGCCGAGTTTTAAGCTAGAACTATATAGTTCTGACTAGCTGCAAGCCGAGATTTAAACTAGAACTATATTGTTCTGATCTCACCGAACCGCAAAAAAAAAATAGTGCTGAACAAAGAAAGTTTTCATATTCGACATTGACATTTGACACAATGCTAGTGTCTCTGATTTTCAACTGTATTGTATTAGCGAATAGTTCTATTTTTTATTCTCATTTTGACCACTCTAAATACATTCCAGACTGGGAAATTAAAAAACCAGCCCGAACCTTAGGCTCAACTCAAATTGGCACCGAGTGGAAGCGTTGCGTTTTTTCGTGTTTATCCCCATAGCATAAGCATCTCTATTTTGTAACGAGTAATCACCCAAACTATGTAAATTTTTGATGCGATCAAATGGCAACCAAGCCGAATTAAGAACTGTTTTGTAAGTCGGTTAAAAACAGTATGTGATTGAACACTTCGTTTTCGATTTTTCGTAGCAACTCGAACACCCCATAAAATCAGTAAATATATATTAATATAATACTTATTAACCATGTGTTTGATACCTTTTACTTTCTAAATAGCCGCAGGTGTATTGCTCGTTATTTTGAGAATAGCTTGTACTTAATAAAGACCGTTATTTTTCAGACAAGCCCCTGATCGTTAACGACGTAACAAATGAACTTTACTACACAAAGTACAAGACCGAAGAAGTCTACGCCATCTTGAACGAAACGTAAGCGAATTAATGTTACACTTATTATTAAATACTAAAATAAATATAATGCAGAACTACGTCATTTAGTTATTAAAAAAGTTTTATATATATATGTCCTCTGATTGAATCCGCTTATTTAAATAAATGACTAGCGCGGTTATTTAATGGCTTCAAACAGCTCGTACAGATAGCAATGTGTTGATAATATCAACACAATCAATTAATCAAAAAATATATTATATTCTTTTATTAATTTACTTTAATGTGCGTTATAATAGTACTCATTCATAAATTTTGAAATTTAAAAATAAAATATTAAATGGCTGTCCTAGTCTCGGATTCATTGAATTTGTTGGTAAAAACAGGATTCAATGAACGCGCTAGTCATTCAATTAAATAGCGGATTCAATCAGATAACTGCGACATCTACAAGCTGATTCACGGTTCATATATCAAGCCGATTATAGTGTGAAGAGAATGACGCATTTTTTGTCATTCATAAATTACTTTTTATAACTTTGACTTATATAAAGTAATTTTTATGAACGAAAAAAAACGAAGTAAAACTAAAATCACACGGATCTTACTATGCTGGGGCTTGCTGGCTCCTAGTCTATATACACGAACGCACTGGTCGTTGACCTCAGACCTGACCAGGATTGAAACTCATATGTTATAAGACTTGTATATCTTTAATCGCGATTTGTTGCGTATACTTCACACTATATTCGGCTTGATATGTAAACCATGAATCACATGTACTCGTATATACATTTTTTTTCAGAGAGTAGTGTCTCTGAAATCAAAATATGTCTTGTCAGTTAATTTTAATGGTATAGCTGAATAATTTTAATTAAAAAAAACTTTAATTTTAAAATTATTAATTATAAATTTAGGTACTCGACAATATAAATCAAACGAGCTCAAACTGGAGTTGGCATTCGATGGGGTTGTTAGCATTTTATTTTATTTTTAGTTAGTTCCTATGACCACTTCCAGCTCCAAAATCAGTTTTCTTTTTTGATGTCACAAAATTACGCATCCCCCAGGGAGGGTCTCCTAAAGGTATGTGGGACTCCCTGCTCGCTACGGCTGGTTTACCCACTAAAACCTCTTGCGGATTGTCATCAGCCGTTATGTTGGGTGGAGTGCCCTCGATCTGTCTAAACACAGGCCACTCCTCCGACCTGCCGGTTCACCTCTGTAGGGACCTCCATCAAATTAAGAGAGCGCTCCGGCAACAACATTTGATCTACTCTATATCATTTTAATATATAGTATTGTCACGTAACATACAAATTTACGCGAAATTTCAACTCAAATGGACGGGCGGGCGAGAAATAGGAAATTTACCGTGTTAGATCTCGTAACATACACGTGGAGTAAGTAAATTAAAGCTTAAAAATGAGATGTAAATGTAATGTAGCAGACATATACTTTATGTTAAAAAATTGTACAAATTATTTTGAAAAGGATTATTTATTCTGCTTCGAGAATCGTGGGCCGACAGACGGCAACATTCATTTACTTGCTAATTTTGAGAGTATTATCCTTCCGAGAATAAGTTTTTCTTCAAATTCAGCTAATGTTAGAAAGAGGATTATGTTTTACAGAAAGGCTTGATGGATTTTAGCTTGAACGGTATCGTTAGATCTATGCACAAGACATTGTGCAAATGTAAAAAAAAGAAAAGTGAACTGGCAATGCCTAGTGTATAATAATATATTATACGAACCATTTCTCGACAGTATCTACCCCTCTCGGAAGTTGAAACCTATATATGTAATACTAGCTGTGCCCGCGACTTCGTACGCGTGGAAAAGTGATTTAGGGCACTTTAGTATTTTTAAATATATTTTTAGTTTATTGGCGCAACCGCCGAGAACTTTCGCTAATAGGTACTTCCCAGTGCATCCCAGTGTTGATCCCGATCCAGCAAGACACGTACCCGGCAAGCCTCTTGGTATGCAGGGTATAATAATAATATATTACTATCCTTTCGGAGCTCGGCAAAAGAAGTAGGCCTTCGAACAATATGTAGAAGTCAGCAAAGGTATTCGAAGTTAGGATAATATTATTCGAATGCACCGTATAGACCCAGACAATTTTTCACGTTAATTTAGTAAAGTATTTAACTTCGATGTCCGTCTGTCTGTCTGGGTGTCAAAACTTTAACACGTGTAGGTATCAAGCTAAAAATCATATTAAAAACTCAGGATCTACTGTCCCTTCTGGCTGTGAAAAGAAACAGACATCTTGGCCACATCTACCCAAAGATTCAGCCGTTTATATCGCTAATTTTCGTAATTTTCGACACTCCAAAGGGAACCAAAACCTAAAGGGTACTTCCCGGGAATAGAAATTTGATATGAAGCAACATCTTAATGCACTATTAAGATGTTGCTTCATATCAAATTTAAACGACATAGGATAAATTGCGAAACCATAAAAATATTTTCAATTTTTTCAACTTATTACCGTTTTTGTCATTAATGTTTTGAGGTATTAAATTTAAACTTATATTGCAATTACTAAGGTCTTTAAAACGGAACTCTCGGTTAGACATGGGCGAAGCGGCACGCCCCGCCGAGGATCCTTCAGGCACACAACTGAGAATCGAATCAGTTCGATCTTAACGGTTTTTGGTGTTTTATTTGGTAGATTACTTTGAAACTAATTAGGATAAAGAAAACCGTTAGAACGTAACTTTTTGTACACCAGACCATATCAATCGACAGAGAATAAAAATAAACAAACGTCAATTTCTTCGGGAGTATGCGGCACGATCAAATCTGAATCAAAATCGAATCAGTTTGGAAAGTTAGGCCCCAGCTCGGCGCGCCGATCGGTTTTAGTAGCGTTTTTTATAACCTACCCTAAGTATAATAATATAAATAAATGAAATTTTGTTTTAAACAAAATATAAAATAAAAAAAGAATAAATTTGAATTTTTGAAGCAGCGCGGTTGCCGGTTCGCTTCATACAAACGTCCAGCATTTTTTTCAGCAGCAGTCATATATCTTCAAATCAAAGCGACATCTATACGCCATACGCCGTACTTTTAACACGATTATTACTGGGGGCACAGTTAGCGGCTGTGCGTGGTTAATTTCGTACTACCTGTTAGCACATTTTAATAGTAGTTTTTACCCAGCAGTGGGGTGGAGTTCCTTTGGTTGACCTTCGCCAAAATTCCTACCTACCAGCATCTGATACCTACACTACACCCCGACTCGGATGTAAGACGTCACCCATCAGCCTGTATCGCGCGGCGCCCGCGCCCGGTCGAATCACGGCGAAACGATTTTAATTTTGCTATATCTCCTAAACTATTCATTATATTTGCATGGTATAAAGGGCAAATATAGTCTTCATGAAATGTTTAAGCCAACTAACGTATTAAAAATGATAAGGATTAATACCGTGATGGTATAAATAGTTTACCAAAAACCGCTTAATTGCCCGTTTTTTAGATTATCGCGAAAGGCTTTCTTTTAATAATACAGTTAATTAACTTGATTTTTTAAAATAAATGATAATTTATTTCAATTTGTGAAGCAAGTTCAAAAATACAATTTTTATATTATTATGAAACTGTGGAAACACTCTTCTCAGAAAAAAAAATCTGTTAGTTAGGTACTTATTTCATGTTCTAATCTACTTTAGTGCCACATTCTATTGCTTCGCGTCACTGTGTAAGCGATCCCCCCGCGCCCCCCGCATGAACCGTTCGTCCGCAGCCCGCGCGCGCGAAATTCATCCGACTTGCTTCAAATTTATCGTCACTGCTCGGCTCCTATGTATCGTAGCGTTATGTTATATAGCCTATAACCTGCCCAGGAATATGGGCTACAATCGTACCAAGTTTGGTTAAAATCCCTTCAGTAGTTTTTGTTCCTATCGCGCACATACAGACAGACAGACAGACAGACAGACAGACAGACAGACAAAAATTTTACTAATTGCATTTTTGGCATCAGTATCGATCGCCAATCATCCTCCAATATGTATTTTGAAAAAATATTCAATGTACAGAATTGACCTCTCTACAGTTTTATTATAAGTATAGATTGACATGAAAACTGCCACATTTATTAAATACCTTCCAGAAATTACAAAATTTCGTTCATGTAGATAAGCTAAGTAGTCATTAAAAAAAACAATTTCGTGGCTGACTAAGATAAATATGCTTTGTACTACAGAAGATGAGTAGACATACATCGATATGATATCATTTTCTTGATAGAATTTAGCCATTGTACTTAAGGCTTTTTTAATTAATAATGTTATCGTACACTTTATTATAATTGTATTAAGGAGCCCACGCAGACCTTGGGAAGTTGTAAGAAGACATTATAATTTATGTTGTTTTATAATATTTTATGTTACTTTATAATATAAATATCAGAACTTGGCACACATTTAGATTTCACTTTTTGTCTTTGAACTTGGCTCTCATTTGACATTTATGTTTTTATTGGTATTCGTGTTTTTTATGAGAGTAACACTGGGTATACCAAAACAAGAGACGGAGTCGGATTTTATTACTTTTTTAAATTATTCTTCTTATTTTATTTAACAGAAAAAATATCACGTGCAGTGCCATAGCTCACCCACCACCGACGTACCACTGGTTCAGACGTCACAATAACGGCCTCAACGAGGACCCCATTGAAGACGAGGATACGGTAAGAATCGAAATCATAAATGCAGTGTGTCCCACGGTTCACATACCAAGCCGAATATAGTGTGAAGATAATAACGCGTAGAGCATTTTTTTGGCAACTCATATAAATTACTTAGCATAATGCCTTAAATAAAATACAAAGGTCTAAAATTATCACAAGGAGTGAATCTTACTATGCTGGGGCTCGGTGGCTCCTGGTCTATACACACCAACGCACTGGTCGTTGACCTAACACCTGACCAAACTCATCTGTTTTGTGGAGATCTTTAATCATAATTTGTCGCGTTATGGTAATTAAATGAGGTCCTTCTCTTCACACTATATTCGGCTTGATATATGGACCATGAGACACGCTGTATAATGACTAGCTGACCTGGGGGCCTACTCAAGATGCCATAGCTAATTATCGCTTACAAAGTTCGATAGCAAAATGTATGGGATTTGACATAAGGTACGCTAAATGATCGCGATTTGGTATGTCATTTAGCGTACCTTATGTCAAATCCCATACATTTTGTTATAGAACTTTGTAAGCGATAATTAGCGATGGCATCTTGAGTAGGCCCCCAGTGCTCACTTCGTTAAGCATATAAATAGTTTTACAAAATCCTAAATCCACAACCCATAACCCGCAAGGCGAATTAATTTTTTATTTTATTTATCGATTTGGAATACAAAATATTAATACAAATAGTTTAAACGTATATATATGCGGTATTTATAGCATTTCACTATTTTTATTTTCCATTTGCAAACAATGTTGTTACCATGACAACCGTACCTTATAGATTGGTAACGACGAAAAAGATCAAGTCCAGGTTCAAACCCCGGTGACTATTACGTTCATTTTCTTTGTTTTTCAATTTTTTTTAATATAATATAGCCTATATTCAGCGCTGATAGTGTAGTCTTCCAACGACGACAGAATTTTTCATATTGGTTCAGTGGTTTCAGAGCCTATTGCATTCAAACAAACAATCAAATGCTTCCTCTTTATAATATTAGTATAGATAGATAATATAGATATTATGGGCATTCGTATAATCATCAATTATGTTGCGTTTTACGGTTCCCTACTCAAGGGGTAATAACGAGTACCTATTACTGAGACAGAACTGTCCGTTCGTCTGTTACCAGAATACATTTTCCGATCCGTGATAGCTAACGAGTTTATATATTCTTTGACGATGTATTTCTGTTACCGCTATTCTTGGCGCGTAAAAACAGAATAAAACAAAATTTAGTTTTTGCTACTTACATTATATTATATTCATTTAATAAATAAATAATTGAATGTAAGTAGATAATGTGGCAATGGAGGAATAAGTTGGACTGAAAAAAAACCTTATTATTTGGTAACATATGCTTGGGCTACTTCAGAAAAAATCAAAATCGATATGTGTTTCCATATAAATTTTGAGGAATTCCCTCGATTCCTCACGGATCTCATCATCAGGTCACCATTTTGGTGACAATGGGACCAAATTGAAATTATACCCTACACAACACAGAAAAAATATTTAAAAACGGTTCATAAACGACGAAGTTATCCGCGAACAAACATAAAAAAAAACATATATAAGGTAAAGTCACTAGTAATTGACCATGTACCTGTAGTTGACCATTAACGCACATAAACCGAAACCGAAAATAAGAATTCGCGGCAATGTTTTTAACAAATTCCATATAAAGTAGTCAGGGCTGCCATCTGGCCAACGAAGCGCTTGAACTGTGCGTCCATATCTGTCAAATATTCCTAATGGCCGCTAGTTGTTTGTTGAGTGATGCATCGTAAATCTATTATTCGTTTTTTTTTACATATTTCTTAAAGATTAAAAAAGTTTGATTTTAAATATTAGTAACATTGTCACCTAGTTGATGGTAAGATTTTATTCCTTTCTTTTAGCTTAAAGTTTACTTATAATGATAATAGATATTTAAAATTTAAAATTTTGTTAAGATTGAAATACGGGGGTGGTCCACTACTGATTCCGTTTTACCATGAATGTCTAGTAATTGACCATGATGGTCAACTTCTGATATTTCTTTTACCATGTTATTATACTGTATGTAATAACATATGAAGAGCAGCATTAATTAAAATGAACTATTGTAAATATTACAAACTATTGTAAAACGTAAATTTCTCTTATTTTGCTTCATAATTAGCAACCAACCCAATTAAAACTCAAGCATCCTAATTATAGTCATCTACTGATGCAAAATATGGTCATCTACTAGTTTTTTGATGGTCAACTACTAAATCTCATAAAGTAGATTTTGTTTCATGTTTTATTTTTATTCAACCATTGTTTAAGTAAAAATACTGGTTCATTTGTTTAATGACTTCTAAAAAGCTGACAAAAAAACTAACAGTTCTTTGAAATAAGATGGTAATTAAAATGGAACATTAAAAAATGAAATTTTGCGTCCTTAAGTGGTCATCTACTGGTGCTTTTACCTTACGGTCGAATTGAAAAACCTCCTCCTTTTTTGGAAGTCGGTTAAAAAAGTATTAAAGAAGTTTTGGAATTAGTTACTGAAAAGAGAGAGATATTAAAAATCATCGAGAACAGAGGAGAAATGATGTTAGGACACGTGATACGACAACTTTATTATAGGAATAATTGAAGGAAAGATAGAAGGTACAAGAAAACGTGGAAGGCCGAGAAGAACTTTTATAGACCAGGTGAAGGAGAAAGTGATGGTCGTGTCGTATCAAGAGAAGGGCAGAGTGCAGAGAGGAAAGGAGAAAACTCCACCGACAAGAGCGAAACTCTTAATTAGAAGAAGAATGTGCGCACGTGATTATTTTGTCAGTTTTAGTTCCATATTACGATAAGCACGTTTTTTTTAAAGTATGTATGTCGCAGTCATCTGGTTAAATGTGCTTAATTCATTGAATGACTAGCGCGGTAATTTAATGGCGTCAAACAGCTCGTACAGATAGCAATGTGTTCATATATTTTTCGATTAATTTATTTTAATGTGCGTTATAATAGTACCTACACATTCGGAAATTTTGAAGTTTAAAAATAAAATGTTGAATGGCTGTCCTAGTCTCGGATTCATTGAATTTGTTAGTAAAAATAGAGCTCTATGGAAGCGGTATTCATTCAATCAAATAGCAGACTCAACCAGATGACTGTAACATGTACACACAAAAGGCCCCGAAATGTATAAATTTGGGTCACTTGAAAATTTACGTTTTAGAATGATGATCATCACTCATCGCGCACGTGTAATGTATACTATAATAATAATATCTATAGACGCTTCCGTATCTGTTAGGTCAGTTACGTACAAATTCAAGCTTTTGTAACTGTAGAAGTTTTAGCGTTATCGTTTCTCCTTGTCCTCTGAACGAGAACAAAATCCGGCTAGTGCTGTTCAGAAAGAAAATTCCCATCTTTACCATTTCCGCAAATTGTGAAAATTAGACTTTCAGACCACGCAAGAGGGAAAACTTTTTCCCACGAGTGTAAAATAATACCTACACTATGAAACAAATTTGCCAAAAAGTAACACTCGTATTGTCAAGCAGTGAGCGATTTGGTGACGAGGAATTATAGCTAAGAACAGTATTTAAAACAAAAGAAAACTTAAAAGATGTTCAACGGTTTGGATAACGATACCCCAGACACAACCACACTCTAACATCCACAACAAACTTATAACACCCCTTTCTGTGTTCGTCTTAACTTAACCCTTACAATTCGTAAATTTATGTGAAGCCATCATGTTTAATTAAGTACACAAAAAATGCCCAAGTATGATATTTGAAACCTTTCAAAGCTCTCTCGACCTTCATATTATATTCAGCTAGAAAGTAATAATGACAGACTCCATTAGCTTGAGTATCCTTTATAGAGTTAGTAATTAATGTGCCACCTATTATTAAAGTAAATTCATTACATTATAGATTTTACAGAAAATAATGTTAGTAGAGTATGATAATACATAATTACCTAGTATAATATTAACACGTGAAGCAAAAAAGTACAGTTTTACGCCAGTTGTGAGAATGGTGAAAAATAAAATTTGGTACAGTTTTACTATCTATTTTGTGATAGTTAATAAAATAGTTGGTAATTGTGGTAGCTATGTGGCTTGTAGGTGTAGTATATATTAACTTAATTAATATACTAGATTCCATATTAACTTAATTAAAATAGCTACAACACTACCTCAGATATTACTATATTCGCCACGCTTGGCAGGCCGGTTGTCGAGCGCAGTATTAAGAGAAAAAGCAACTGCCTGTTTGTTTTTTACAAATATACACGGTGTAAAAAGGACAGTCACTATAACTTTGAGATACGATTATACTACCTTTCCTCATTTTGAAAATGTATATTTTAAATATTTTTTTGTCAAGAACTAAAAATACTTTTTACCATTTCTTATTTTTTTGTCGCAAAAATAACAATAAAAACAAAAAAAAAAATTAAAAAAAAAAAATTTCTAGAATGAGAAAAGGTAGTATATTCACATCCCAAAGTTATTGTGACTGTTCATTTTACACCCATTACTTATATCGCCTCTGTCATCTTTTAAACAAATCCTTTTAACCCACGGGCAAGATAATAATAATAATATAATAATATCTATGGACGCTTCACACCACGTCAATCTGGCCCCGTGCCAGTGATCCGAAGAACTTGTGTTTCAGTTACCAGACAACGGAAATATATTTAATACTTTTATACTATACACATATTTAAGATTTTTATTACATTATACACAAATTTAAATACACGTCCATGACCCAGAAACTTTGAAAACTTTTTGTTCCCTCGGCGGGATTCGAACCCGCGACCTCTCTCTCGAGCACCAACGTCCTCAACCACTGCGCTACGGAGGTCGTCTGATAGTTGCTAGCTATGAAGCAATGTCACCTTGATAAAGTTTAAACATAAAAACTTAAGTTAATCAAAAAAAAAAACATTACTTAAATCCTAAATACGTAATAATATATAATATGTATATCTCTATCTATATCTACTCCATAATGCATCTAACAACCAACCTAAATGATACTTACTTCCCGAGTACCTAGCTACGCTCTAACACTACAAATATATTAGTTGGGAATTTAATATGCTTCCCACGTATTACGTATTGTTATATTACATTTCCCCTTTACAATAAGAGCGGAGAGAAATATGGGAATGTTTTCTAGGCGAATAAGATTTTCGTCAATTATGAATTTATGACCCACTTCTATTCACTAACAAGAACTAATGAAATGTTGTTGTGTGCGATTAATTATTTATATATTACTTGTATACTATGCTTTAGTATAAAAGTACCTACTACATAAATTAATCCCACAGAACATCGCGCACACACGTGTGTATAGTATAAAAAAGTTTATATATTTTCGTAACACAAGTTCTTCGGATACTTAGCACGGTCCATATAATATATTATTATTATTATTAATTAATAATAACAATAATTACTCCCACATTGATTTCTGTGACGGTGGCCGGCTTTATTGAAACCAGGCCATCTACGTAGGAATTATTTTAATAGTGCCCAAGTGTATGCGGACTACACAGAAGCACTCTCTCTTCCTTCACTATCGTAGCCCAGTGGGACGGATAACAGTCACGACAGGTGGGAGATCAGGCTATCATGCTTCTTGTCAGAAAAACAGATGATCAGGGATCTAATTCTCATAACTCGAACTACGTTTTTACTATCGGTCTGTCCCGCTCATTCAAATGAGATTTAGCGCGCGTGCGAGCGGGATAGACTAATATTCGAAACTAAGAGGCCTGATAATCGCCGCCCAGCCTAGTAGTAGGGATTCGCCGGTTCTGGCTCACGAGCCAGAACCGGCGAATCTACAGGGGTTGGTCGGCCAACTACAGGGGTTGGTCGGTTAAAAAAAAAAAAAAAAAAGTTTGGTGTCAAAATAGGGGTTTTCCGCTACGCCCGATCGATCTATGCGATCCATTTTTGCGTATCTGCACTCCTTAACGTTTTAGGTTTTGCATAAGGAAAGCACTAATAGCACTCATTACACTAATCGTTAAACTCCTCAATGTCTAATGACCATGCGCATCACGCGTTTTGTAATGAACGACATTCTAAACTTAATGACATAGTCGTAATGGCATTGATAATAAACAACATTCTTTTGGTATGTTTCCAAATAATTGAAGTCGAGATTAAAAAAATAAAACTCGGGTTTAATTTCGAATAAATCCTTTATTTCAAAATAACTCTTTCATTAAATCTTAAAACAAGATTTGAACATCATATTCAAAAACAAATCATTCCTGAGTGTATCGCTGCCAAATTCATTTTGAAAGTCTTTCAATGACTTGTTTTTAAATTTATATAGTAAGTACATTAAACAGTACTCTCCACACACTGACGTATAATCATTTTGTAACCGAACATTATTAAAACGCCATTTCCTTGCATTTCTGTTCAAAAACATTTTATGCATCCCCGTAGGGAAACGACCATATGTGTCAAAGTATTCCCCGACCCCATGACTGTCTATGTGGATGGCTACCCAGTGGGAACCTGGTTTGGAGTCCGGATCCAAATTGCTTATAAGGAAAGCGGGAACCGTGACATATATCGGTAATCGGTTCGCAGCATAAGCGTTATAGTGTAAGCTTGGATGGATATTTTTTAAGTATGCTTGTATTTGTAAAGTGTCCATATTTCTTTTACAAGACTATTTAATTCGCTCTTTCACATGCGAGTGAAATAAATAAGCTGTGACCGTCTTATTTAACATGTCATCGACTGGGGTTTTTAAATAAAATGAAAGCATAACTTTAAAAGTAATCATTTATTATAATATATATTATTTAATACATTCAAATTATTTTACAGAGTTTGAACTTAATAATAATTATACATAGATATATATAATACAATATTTACTATCTTAGCTACTAAAGTCAGCAGTTACATTGCGATTTTTATCAATTTCAATAACATTATCGAACTCTGCATAAACAACGCAATTGATCGTTTGAGTCAGAGCAGATTCAAAGCGAACTTCTAATCTCACACTACCGTGTCTAATTAAATTCCAATGAGTAGATGAATTGGCTGATAAATCAGGTGTGAGATCAAATGCTAACAAACAATAACCCTTCGAATACTTATCGTGAGATATCCCATTACCTTCGTTGAGAAAATGTATACCTGTTCCTGTAAATAATGTATGATAGGTTGTAGTAAAAATATTATTATCAAAACATGGTTGTAAAGCTTTTGAAGGAATTTGTTGACCGTCAATATATAAACAAAAGGAATTCATTTTGTAGTTCTCAAAATTAAACGGATTTTTAGACAAACAACCATTAAATGCTGCATTATTTACAAATCCAACTATACATCTCTTAGGTACTTGACACAACGATAGTAAAAAAAAATGTTCCCGTGGGATATTGACAGAGAGACAGAGTCGCGGAACAAAGGTACTTATAAATATATTTTGTGGTTTTTGGGATTCATTAAGTACTAGTTTATTTAAACTAGTTGTTAACTATCTAATTTGTGTGTCGAAACTAGATAACTAATGTTTATTTAATTTGATTCTTATGCAACTTGTGTACTATGCTTGTATAAATATGAAATGCTCTCCGAATCGATACAGAGTGCAGTAAAGTTTAAGTGTATCACTACTCAGAGTCAACATAAAATGGAGGTAAGATATTTTTCTTCTTTTTATTTTACTAATGCAAATATTTTATTTTTAATATTCTAGTAGTTATATTTTTTATGTTTTTTATTTCAGAACAATTTTGCTGAAAATACTTATAAAACATTCTACTTTGAATCTCCAAATAGTGAAACGACCGATTTGGAAATAGTACCTACTCAAGAAATAAACCTAAGTAGAAAAAGATCACCGCTTCCAAGTTTAGATGAACTATTCAATGTTCAGAAAAGCAAAAAAAAAAAAATACTATCTTCTTCAGTATCACGAATACAAAATAGTGGAGACACAGTTTTCGTCTCTACTAACACAGATGATGGACAAACTGCTTCACATTTGATAAAAATCGAAGTATATGATTTAAAGAAGATTTCAAAGATACCAAGCAACGAACATTGGAAAAATACGGAGACAAGGATAAAATTATACACATCGCAAACAAACAAAAACTATGAACATATTCAGAAGTTGATATTTAATTTAACTAAAGAAATATGCACGACTGACAATTGCAAAAAGTATTTTTTTAGCAAGAATGGATGCAATTCATAATAACATAATATAACTGTAAACTCTATTGTTCTATTCTTACTTATGATTTAGTCGTTAATTAATTGTAGTGATCGTTAGTTCGTTAAATAGGGTTTGTTAATATTTGTACCTGTGTTTTCTCTACAAATACCCCAGACATCGATTTTAATATGTTAGTTGGACTACTAGCTTTCAAAAGGATATTACATCTTTCTATTTTTCCTTTCTAAAAATGGATACATGCACGAGCATGTTCTTTGATTCTCAAATAGAAGAAATTCTAGAAGACATAGAGTTAGTTAGATTGTGTCAAGATGCTGAAGAATTTGATACGCTTGCAAACTGTTTCCTCGAAGAGTTTGTTGAAAGTCAACATGAAGCCGATACAAAAAGTAACAAGTACGTATAACTCAATAAAATATATTTATAATATTTAAATTTTGTATACATTTCATTGTAAATAACAACTCGTTTATCTTTTTTAGCCCACCACAACTACAAGCTGGAGGATCCATAAAAAGAAAGTCTGACAGTGTGATCAGTTCGGAATCTAAACTTCGAAATACAACATCAACTTTCTCTAACATCACTAGAGAATCATGTATTGGAACAACTGCAGGAGGCTTACCAACCGAAGGAACCGATGTCGCTGCTGCTTCATATCCGGATAACATACCCACAGAACCCCACACAGGTACCGATTCAGATAACGTATATTGTAGCGCTTGTCAAAAAGAACTACGTAGGCGGTATTACACAAACCATTTAAAAAGTAATCTTCACAAAAACAATGTTCTTAGAATAGAAGGTTCTCTAAAAAATGTTTCCATAATTGAATCTGCCTTTGGTCAAAGAATCATTACTTATAGAATTTTTAATAAATCTCAACAAAATCTTGGAACATTCCAAACACCAGAAATATTCATAAGTTCTATCAAAGACGAAATATTTAAATTACTCGAACGTTCAATTATAATAAAAACCATTTTTAAAGTTAATTTTATTTTAAACGCTGAATTCATACAACAGAGCAAAAATAATACCTGTAACACTTTCGATTTTCAAACAAGTAATTTTATAATTTTTCGCGGAGATGATTTAAACATCTTTTTAGCTTCATTGAGTAATACTTTAACAAATCAAATAAGTAGCTTTGAGAAAAAAGACAGCGGATGGAGTCTGAAACAAATCATAAGCCTGGATATGAATGTTAATAAGTTCAATCCGCTTCGTGGTACTTCTTATATTGATTTACCCCAGGATATTAAAACTAAAAAGGCTGTTATTAATGTTAAAAATCTCGACTATATGTGTTTTAAATGGGCATTGCTCTCTGCATTATACCCAGTCAACAAAAATGTTGAACGAGTATCTTCATACAGCATGAATGCAAATAAATTAAATTTTAATGGTATATCATTCCCGGTGAAGTTAACCGATATTCACAAAGTTGAAAATTTAAATAGTATAAGTATTAACGTTTTCGGATTGGAATTTAATAATGAAGTTAAAAAAAATAATGTTATAGGTCCCTTGTATTTTACTAAAAGTCGCAAAAACGTTCATATTAATTTATTATACATAACAAATGGGACAAATAGTCACTATTGTTATATAAAGAGTTTATCGCGTTTGGTAAGCAAACAACTTTCAAATCATCATCATATGGTTTATATTTGTGATGGGTGTTTATTATACTTTCCTACAAGTGAAAGATTATCAAATCACCAACAAAATGACTGTTCTCATGTAACTGTCGAATTACCAAGTAGCGAAAAAAAATTTAAAAATTGGTTTGCAGAACCAACATCTAACGATAAACTTAGGTTTGATCATTTTGAAAGAAACTTAAAAATACCTTTTGTAATATATGCAGATTTTGAAGCTTTTCTAAAGCCAGTCCATTCATGTGCTAACAATTCATCTAAGTCTTATACCAATAGCATTCAAAAGCATGAACCTTATAGCTTCGGATATTATATAAAGTGTTCTTATGATGAAACTTTATCAAAATATGAAACTTACAGCGGACCCGATTGTGCAAATGTGTTTATGAGTAGATTATATAATGATATACGATTAATTTGTAGTAAAAATAACTTGCAAAAAGCTGCTTATCCTCTAACTGATGAAGACAAAAACAAAATTGATGATTGTTTCATTTGTTGTATTTGTGAAACAATTTTAGGTGAAGATAAAGTTTTAGACTTTGATAGGAATACTGGAAATTTTAGAGGTGTGGCGCATGACTTATGTTCAAAAAAGTTTAGGCCTCCGAATTTCGTTCCAGTATTTCTTCATAATTTAAGTCACTATGACTCACATTTTATAGTTCATGCGCTCAACTTTGTTGAAGGACAAGTTGACTTGATACCTCAAAACAAGGAGAGATACATTTCTTTCACTAAAACCTTATTTATTAACAATGAAATGTTTAAATTGAGATTTGTTGATTCACTGAAATTTTTGCCTTGTAGCCTTGATAATTTGGCAAAAAATCTTAAAGATGAACAGTTTCATACACTCAAAATGAATTTTCCCAACAACCTAGACTTTGTTCGCTTAAAAAGAAAAGGTGTTTATCCGTATGAATTCATGACATCTTATGATAGTTTAAAAGTGACATCCTTACCTAGTCAAACCCATTTCTATAGCACATTAACTGATTCTAATGTATCTGATCATGATTACAATCATGCACAAGATGTTTGGAACCATTTCAAATGTTTAAATATGTTAGATTATTCTAACTTATACCTCAAAACTGATGTTTTACTTTTAACAGACATATTTGAAAATTTTAGAGATATTTGTATTAGAACTTATAAATTAGATCCAGCATACTATTATACTGCACCTGGCTTAAGTTGGGATGCTATGTTGAAGTATACTAAAATTGAATTAGAGCTATTAACAGACTTTGATAAGATAGCGTTCATCCGAGCAGGTATTCGTGGTGGCATATCACAATGTAGCACTAGATATGCTAAGGCAAATAACCAGTATATGACTGGTTATGATAAAATAAAATCAAAATCTTTTCTTGCATACTTTGATGCAAATAATCTATATGGTTGGGCAATGTCTCAATACCTTCCTGTAGACGGATTTGAGTGGGTGGATCCTGACATCGACTTTGATATTCCTGATACATGTGAATATGGTTTCATTTTGGAAGTTGATTTAAAATATCCCGATAAACTTCACGATTTGCACTCCGATTTACCTCTATGTCCTGAAAATATTTGTATAGGTAATACGAAAAATGTTAAGTTAGTTCCAAATTTGAATAATAAAACAAAATATAAAATTCACTATAGAAATTTGAAACTAACTTAACATTTTTCGTATTACCTATACAAATATTTTCAGGACATAGAGGTAAATCGGAGTGCAAATCGTGAAGTTTATCGGGATATTTTAAATCAACTTCCAAAATGAAACCATATTCACATGTATCAGGAATATCAAAGTCGATGTCAGGATCCACCCACTCAAATCCGTCTACAGGAAGGTATTGAGACATTGCCCAACCATATAGATTATTTGCATCAAAGTATGCAAGAAAAGATTTTGATTTTATTTTATCATAACCAGTCATATACTGGTTATTTGCCTTAGCATATCTAGTGCTACATTGTGATATGCCACCACGAATACCTGCTCGGATGAACGCTATCTTATCAAAGTCTGTTAATAGCTCTAATTCAATTTTAGTATACTTCAACATAGCATCCCAACTTAAGCCAGGTGCAGTATAATAGTATGCTGGATCTAATTTATAAGTTCTAATACAAATATCTCTAAAATTTTCAAATATGTCTGTTAAAAGTAAAACATCAGTTTTGAGGTATAAGTTAGAATAATCTAACATATTTAAACATTTGAAATGGTTCCAAACATCTTGTGCATGATTGTAATCATGATCAGATACATTAGAATCAGTTAATGTGCTATAGAAATGGGTTTGACTAGGTAAGGATGTCACTTTTAAACTATCATAAGATGTCATGAATTCATACGGATAAACACCTTTTCTTTTTAAGCGAACAAAGTCTAGGTTGTTGGGAAAATTCATTTTGAGTGTATGAAACTGTTCATCTTTAAGATTTTTTGCCAAATTATCAAGGCTACAAGGCAAAAATTTCAGTGAATCAACAAATCTCAATTTAAACATTTCATTGTTAATAAATAAGGTTTTAGTGAAAGAAATGTATCTCTCCTTGTTTTGAGGTATCAAGTCAACTTGTCCTTCAACAAAGTTGAGCGCATGAACTATAAAATGTGAGTCATAGTGACTTAAATTATGAAGAAATACTGGAACGAAATTCGGAGGCCTAAACTTTTTTGAACATAAGTCATGCGCCACACCTCTAAAATTTCCAGTATTCCTATCAAAGTCTAAAACTTTATCTTCACCTAAAATTGTTTCACAAATACAACAAATGAAACAATCATCAATTTTGTTTTTGTCTTCATCAGTTAGAGGATAAGCAGCTTTTTGCAAGTTATTTTTACTACAAATTAATCGTATATCATTATATAATCTACTCATAAACACATTTGCACAATCGGGTCCGCTGTAAGTTTCATATTTTGATAAAGTTTCATCATAAGAACACTTTATATAATATCCGAAGCTATAAGGTTCATGCTTTTGAATGCTATTGGTATAAGACTTAGATGAATTGTTAGCACATGAATGGACTGGCTTTAGAAAAGCTTCAAAATCTGCATATATTACAAAAGGTATTTTTAAGTTTCTTTCAAAATGATCAAACCTAAGTTTATCGTTAGATGTTGGTTCTGCAAACCAATTTTTAAATTTTTTTTCGCTACTTGGTAATTCGACAGTTACATGAGAACAGTCATTTTGTTGGTGATTTGATAATCTTTCACTTGTAGGAAAGTATAATAAACACCCATCACAAATATAAACCATATGATGATGATTTGAAAGTTGTTTGCTTACCAAACGCGATAAACTCTTTATATAACAATAGTGACTATTTGTCCCATTTGTTATGTATAATAAATTAATATGAACGTTTTTGCGACTTTTAGTAAAATACAAGGGACCTATAACATTATTTTTTTTAACTTCATTATTAAATTCCAATCCGAAAACGTTAATACTTATACTATTTAAATTTTCAACTTTGTGAATATCGGTTAACTTCACCGGGAATGATATACCATTAAAATTTAATTTATTTGCATTCATGCTGTATGAAGATACTCGTTCAACATTTTTGTTGACTGGGTATAATGCAGAGAGCAATGCCCATTTAAAACACATATAGTCGAGATTTTTAACATTAATAACAGCCTTTTTAGTTTTAATATCCTGGGGTAAATCAATATAAGAAGTACCACGAAGCGGATTGAACTTATTAACATTCATATCCAGGCTTATGATTTGTTTCAGACTCCATCCGCTGTCTTTTTTCTCAAAGCTACTTATTTGATTTGTTAAAGTATTACTCAATGAAGCTAAAAAGATGTTTAAATCATCTCCGCGAAAAATTATAAAATTACTTGTTTGAAAATCGAAAGTGTTACAGGTATTATTTTTGCTCTGTTGTATGAATTCAGCGTTTAAAATAAAATTAACTTTAAAAATGGTTTTTATTATAATTGAACGTCGAGTAATTTAAATATTTCGTCTTTGATAGAACTTATGAATATTTCTGGTGTTTGGAATGTTCCAAGATTTTGTTGAGATTTATTAAAAATTCTATAAGTAATGATTCTTTGACCAAAGGCAGATTCAATTATGGAAACATTTTTTAGAGAACCTTCTATTCTAAGAACATTGTTTTTGTGAAGATTACTTTTTAAATGGTTTGTGTAATACCGCCTACGTAGTTCTTTTTGACAAGCGCTACAATATACGTTATCTGAATCGGTACCTGTGTGGGGTTCTGTGGGTATGTTATCCGGATATGAAGCAGCAGCGACATCGGTTCCTTCGGTTGGTAAGCCTCCTGCAGTTGTTCCAATACATGATTCTCTAGTGATGTTAGAGAAAGTTGATGTTGTATTTCGAAGTTTAGATTCCGAACTGATCACACTGTCAGACTTTCTTTTTATGGATCCTCCAGCTTGTAGTTGTGGTGGGCTAAAAAAGATAAACGAGTTGTTATTTACAATGAAATGTATACAAAATTTAAATATTATAAATATATTTTATTGAGTTATACGTACTTGTTACTTTTTGTATCGGCTTCATGTTGACTTTCAACAAACTCTTCGAGGAAACAGTTTGCAAGCGTATCAAATTCTTCAGCATCTTGACACAATCTAACTAACTCTATGTCTTCTAGAATTTCTTCTATTTGAGAATCAAAGAACATGCTCGTGCATGTATCCATTTTTAGAAAGGAAAAATAGAAAGATGTAATATCCTTTTGAAAGCTAGTAGTCCAACTAACATATTAAAATCGATGTCTGGGGTATTTGTAGAGAAAACACAGGTACAAATATTAACAAACCCTATTTAACGAACTAACGATCACTACAATTAATTAACGACTAAATCATAAGTAAGAATAGAACAATAGAGTTTACAGTTATATTATGTTATTATGAATTGCATCCATTCTTGCTAAAAAAATACTTTTTGCAATTGTCAGTCGTGCATATTTCTTTAGTTAAATTAAATATCAACTTCTGAATATGTTCATAGTTTTTGTTTGTTTGCGATGTGTATAATTTTATCCTTGTCTCCGTATTTTTCCAATGTTCGTTGCTTGGTATCTTTGAAATCTTCTTTAAATCATATACTTCGATTTTTATCAAATGTGAAGCAGTTTGTCCATCATCTGTGTTAGTAGAGACGAAAACTGTGTCTCCACTATTTTGTATTCGTGATACTGAAGAAGATAGTATTTTTTTTTTTTTGCTTTTCTGAACATTGAATAGTTCATCTAAACTTGGAAGCGGTGATCTTTTTCTACTTAGGTTTATTTCTTGAGTAGGTACTATTTCCAAATCGGTCGTTTCACTATTTGGAGATTCAAAGTAGAATGTTTTATAAGTATTTTCAGCAAAATTGTTCTGAAATAAAAAACATAAAAAATATAACTACTAGAATATTAAAAATAAAATATTTGCATTAGTAAAATAAAAAGAAGAAAAATATCTTACCTCCATTTTATGTTGACTCTGAGTAGTGATACACTTAAACTTTACTGCACTCTGTATCGATTCGGAGAGCATTTCATATTTATACAAGCATAGTACACAAGTTGCATAAGAATCAAATTAAATAAACATTAGTTATCTAGTTTCGACACACAAATTAGATAGTTAACAACTAGTTTAAATAAACTAGTACTTAATGAATCCCAAAAACCACAAAATATATTTATAAGTACCTTTGTTCCGCGACTCTGTCTCTCTGTCAATATCCCACGGGAACATTTTTTTTTTACTATCGTTGTGTCAAGTACCTAAGAGATGTATAGTTGGATTTGTAAATAATGCAGCATTTAATGGTTGTTTGTCTAAAAATCCGTTTAATTTTGAGAACTACAAAATGAATTCCTTTTGTTTATATATTGACGGTCAACAAATTCCTTCAAAAGCTTTACAACCATGTTTTGATAATAATATTTTTACTACAACCTATCATACATTATTTACAGGAACAGGTATACATTTTCTCAACGAAGGTAATGGGATATCTCACGATAAGTATTCGAAGGGTTATTGTTTGTTAGCATTTGATCTCACACCTGATTTATCAGCCAATTCATCTACTCATTGGAATTTAATTAGACACGGTAGTGTGAGATTAGAAGTTCGCTTTGAATCTGCTCTGACTCAAACGATCAATTGCGTTGTTTATGCAGAGTTCGATAATGTTATTGAAATTGATAAAAATCGCAATGTAACTGCTGACTTTAGTAGCTAAGATAGTAAATATTGTATTATATATATCTATGTATAATTATTATTAAGTTCAAACTCTGTAAAATAATTTGAATGTATTAAATAATATATATTATAATAAATGATTACTTTTAAAGTTATGCTTTCATTTTATTTAAAAACCCCAGTCGATGACATGTTAAATAAGACGGTCACAGCTTATTTATTTCACTCGCATGTGAAAGAGCGAATTAAATAGTCTTGTAAAAGAAATATGGACACTTTACAAATACAAGCATACTTAAAAAATATCCATCCAAGCTTACACTATAACGCTTATGCTGCGAACCGATTACCGATATATGTCACGGTTCCCGCTTTCCTTATAAGCAATTTGGATCCGGACTCCAAACCAGGTTCCCACTGGGTAGCCATCCACATAGACAGTCATGGGGTCGGGGAATACTTTGACACATATGGTCGTTTCCCTACGGGGATGCATAAAATGTTTTTGAACAGAAATGCAAGGAAATGGCGTTTTAATAATGTTCGGTTACAAAATGATTATACGTCAGTGTGTGGAGAGTACTGTTTAATGTACTTACTATATAAATTTAAAAACAAGTCATTGAAAGACTTTCAAAATGAATTTGGCAGCGATACACTCAGGAATGATTTGTTTTTGAATATGATGTTCAAATCTTGTTTTAAGATTTAATGAAAGAGTTATTTTGAAATAAAGGATTTATTCGAAATTAAACCCGAGTTTTATTTTTTTAATCTCGACTTCAATTATTTGGAAACATACCAAAAGAATGTTGTTTATTATCAATGCCATTACGACTATGTCATTAAGTTTAGAATGTCGTTCATTACAAAACGCGTGATGCGCATGGTCATTAGACATTGAGGAGTTTAACGATTAGTGTAATGAGTGCTATTAGTGCTTTCCTTATGCAAAACCTAAAACGTTAAGGAGTGCAGATACGCAAAAATGGATCGCATAGATCGATCGGGCGTAGCGGAAAACCCCTATTTTGACACCAAACTTTTTTTTTTTTTTTTTTAACCGACCAACCCCTGTAGTTGGCCGACCAACCCCTGTAGATTCGCCGGTTCTGGCTCGTGAGCCAGAACCGGCGAATCCCTACTACTCAGCCTACACAACATTGTCGGAACCAAACTTGAAAACAACATTTTTTTTGTTGTTTCAACGCGGAAATCAAACCCACCACTAGATCACGAAGGCTATATTATTATTATTAGTAATAGGGTCCCGCTTTTTATCCAGGGTGCAGAATCCTAAAATGTAGTGAAGAAATACTATTGTTAAATATGGTGACTGCTGTGAGTTCCCACTTTTAATATCTTTTCAGGTTCTTCACTCGGCAGACGGCACCAGTTCTGTGCTGGTACTGAGGCTGTATAACGAGAGCTATCTCGGCGAGTACAAGTGCTCAGCGAACAACACAAAGGGGCATGTGTCCATTGTGTTCCACGTGTCTGTCGGAAACAAGCCGACCCCGCCGGATTTTGTGAGTTTTATCCTTTTAAACAGTGTCGGTTCGATCCCAAGGGGCAATGAGATTTGTCGTATTTAGACGTGAATAGAACAAATTGTGAGTACACTATTGATCTTGGCACACCTGAGCCAGCTGCAGAAGAAGATGAAAAGTGCGGTCACATTCGACATATCTATATAATCAATATTATTAATAATCTTTTATGTTTTAAATAAATAGTAGATTGACTTGGCATTCGCACTAAACGATCTGATGTAATGTGTATAACTTGTTTAAATATTATGTTTTCATGCGATAGCCAACTCATTCTTCTTACTTATTAAAACATGAACTATTTTTAGGTCGTGTTTCACCAAGCAATGTTAAAGTTAATCCTTCGTTAAATATCATGATGTTCCTATCAATGAATGAGAAGGCATGGTAATTTAACAAGCTGTTATCACTAACATGCGTTGGTGAAATCGGGAGTTAGTAGATAGATTATTATCACTATAAGACGTTGTTAGACCAAACCGACTAACCACTACTTGGCATAACATGTATCTCACAACTTTTTACGGTAGAAGAATTAAGTAGCGAGACTTGGCACTTTTTACAAGTTATTTTATATTATTAGGATACAGTTCTACATCTTCTTACTAGAGTTAATACTGGCTTCATACCACTTATGTTACTTCCAGGTTCTTGAAGTGACATTAGCAGCCGCACGTTGTGTGTGCGCTGGTTTAAGTAGTCTTGTATGAAGATGTTGCATAGTGCACAGATTTAGGCGCAATTTTATCGATGTCGTCTGTAGCATTGATTCTACATGTGCGATAAATGAGAAAAAAATGTGGGGACACTATGGAACTCTGCCAGCTGCAGACGACAACGAAAAGTGCGGTCACATTAGACATATACAGTTCTACCTTCATGACTTAATGCCGACTTCATGCCGCCTATGTTACTTCAAGGTTCTTGAAGTGACATTAACAGGTTGTACGCTGGTTTAGGTAGTCTATTATGAAGATGTTGCATTGTATGTGCACGGATTTAGGCGCAATTTTATCGATGTCCTCTGTAGCGGTGATTCTAAATGTAAATGTAGTCTATACTAATATTATAAAGAGGTAACGTTTGATTGTTTGTTTGTTTGTTTGTTTGTTTGTTTGTTTGTTTGAATGGAATAGGCTCTGAAACCACTGAACCAATATGAAAAATTCTTTCACCGTTGGAAAGCTACATTCCTAGCGCTGAACATAGGCTATATTATATGTTTAAAAAAAGTAGGGTTCCTTACTAAAACCCCAAAAATGTAGCCCAAAGTGTAAAAAAACGACCTCCAAAATTTCTTACATCGTGTGCGCTTCGACAACGGCTTGACCAATTTCGCAAATTTTTTTACGGTATGTTCGTTATTGTTACGAAAAGGTTATTATGAAAGAAAATGTTCAAAAAAATAAGCAGAAAATTAGAAAAAAGAAGAAAATACGTGATGGCCACGCGGGGTTTGAACCTGGGCTCGATCGATTCACGTCGTTGGCAGTTTATATGACACGGCTGTCATGGCAACGTCATTATTTACAAATGGAAAATAAAAATTATGAAATGCTATAAATACCGTTTTTATATCAGCTTAAACTATTTGGATTAAAAAAATTATTAGGATTAACAAAAACATGAATCCAAATAGTTTCAGCTGATATAAATACGGTATGTATAGCATTTCCTAATTTTTGTTTTCCATTTGTAAACAACGCTGTTACCATGGCGACCGGTAGACGTTATAGACGTTTGGCTGCGTTTCCATTGACGCGGGGCGAGGCGGACAGGAGCTTGCGGTACCCGAATTGACCAATCACTATGCTCGAAATCTCTGCTCCACTCCGCTTGGGAACCACTAAGTTCCTATGCGCCCCGCTCCGCGTCAGTGAAAACGCCAAGATTGGAGAAGTTTTCCAAATCTATACATCTATACAAACAAATAAAATTGAAGTGTCAGTAAGTATGTAACTTTCAATTAGCAACGTTTTTCTAAATACATATGACATTTTAAACGATATCTTCTGCTTTTTTTGCATTGGCAACGATATTTACTGAAAACGAAAATGTAATTTAAAAAAAATGTCTGTCAGCGTCTCTCTTTGCTCCGGCTAATCTCTGGAACGGCTGGACCGATTTTAACGAGACTTTCACTGGTAGATAGCTAAAGTTATAAGGATTAATTTAGGCTACTTTTCATCATCATCATCGTCGTCATCAAACTCATGATCACCGAATTGGCTGGACCGACTGTGACATTCACCGGGCTTAGCTTATGTTAGTAGGAGTAATCTATACATCTATATGTATAAAAGTAAGTCGTGTCAGTTAAATTATTTATAACTCAAGAACGGCTTTATCGATATGGCTGAAAATTGGTGAGGAAGTAGCTTAGAGCAAGTAGACGGACATAGGATACTATTTATTCTATATTATGTCAGCGTTGCGGGTTCTGTGTTTGGGTTTCGCGTTGTGGGTTCCGCGTTGCGGGTTCCGGGTTTCCGTGTTGCGGGTTCCGGGTTCCGCGTTGCGGGTTCCGCGTTGCGGGTTTTGGGTTCCCATGCTGCTGGTTCCGCGTTGCGGGTTTCAGGTTCCCATGCTGCGGGTTCCGCGTTGCGAGTTCCAGGTTCCCGCGTAGCGGGTTCCGCGTTGCGGGTTTCGGGTTCCCTTGGTGCGGATTCCGGGTTCCCGCGTTGCGGGTTCCGCGTTCCCGCGTTGCGGGTTCCGCGTTGCGGGTTCCGGGTTCCGCGTTGCGGATTCCGCGTTGCGGATTCCGCGTTGCGGGTTCCAGGTTCCCGCGTTGCGGGTTCCGGGTTCCCGCGTTGCGGGTTCAGGGTTCCCGCGTTGCGGGTTCCGGGTTCCCGCGTTGCGGGTTCCGGGTTCCCGCGTTGCGGGTTCCGGGTTCCCGCGTTGCGGGTTCCGGGTTCCCGCGTTGCGGGTTCCGGGTTCCCGCGTTGCGGGTTCCGGGTTCCCGCGTTGCGGGTTCCGGGTTCCCGCGTTGCGGGTTTTGGGTTCCCATGCTGCGGGTTCCGCGTTCCCGCGTTGCGGGTTGCGGGTTTCGGGTTCCCATGCTGCGGGTTCCGGGTTCCCGCGTTGCGGGTTCCGCGTTCCCGAGTTAGGGGTTGTTTTTTTTAGTTGAATTTCATCATAAACTGTTTTTATGCTCAACGAAGTGGGCAAGGGTCAGCTATGTATAAATAAAACAACTAAAGGCATGATACAGCGCGTTGTAGACTGCAGTAGACTTGTAGGGTCGATTTCAAAGAATTTAAATTTGGAATTACGTTAGAGCGTTTGTACACTACACGGAATATACAATATGTAATAAGATCGACTCAGTACCTACAGTCGATCTTAGCTCGATCTAGCAGCGCTCGAAATAAGCTATATGTTGAATAGCAATGTATATTATATAGTATGCTTCTCTATTAACGATTATTTCAGCGTTACTAATTCACGAGATTGTTGTTTATTGCAATTCAGATAAGCTTGGTGGCCGCATCACCTTCCGATCTGACCTTCAACGTGACCTGTTCCACGTGCAACATGGCGCTGGATGACGAAGACATGGCCCAGGATCCAAGGAACCTACTAGTTCTTGGTAAGATACAATATTTGTAGATAAAACCTTTTTGTATCTGGAGATTCTGGAGAATGAGGATTGCCGCCGTTGTAGAATCTAAATGGAACTAGAAGTAAAGTAACTACGAACTATTCTTATTTTTAACCTCCGATGAAAATTAAGGGCTGTTAAAAAAATTACAGTTTGACGTACATCTGTGAGTCTGTCTGTGAGTGTGACATGGTAGCTATCAAACAGGTTTTTGATCTTGTTTTTTTTTATTGACGTGATTGGGAGTGATATTAGTTATAATTTGTCATCATCGCCTGGATTAAAAATAACCCAGAGTTAGCCTCTACTATAAGTTACTCTTCCTAACCTAGAGTTAATTGGCACAAATTGTCTCGTGCTCTAAACATTTTTTAGGTTACTGAATTTAACTTTCTTAGCATTATTCTAACTTTTAATGCATTGTATAATATATAGTGGGAAAATAAATACACCTCCATACGCGTATTTTTTTTGTAAAACGGTAAACCAGAGGCTTCACATATATAATCACCGAAGTTTTCAGACGAACACAATTCAGTGAACTAAGTCTTTCACGTGAAATGTTTGAATCTCAATTTATCTATATTACTCTAAGCCTTACTGAAGTGGCCCGGTGTTTCGAACTACGTGGAATTTCCATGTGATTGGGTAATATGCGAGAGCAGAGTAAACTCGTGCATCTCAAATACTAGATATTTGCATAAATCTTTAACATAAGTATATTTTAGGAAGTTATTACTAGGAATCATTCTCAAGAAACCTGCAAGAATAGTTCATACTAATCTTTTAAACCCCCGACAAAACAAAGGGGTTATATTTTTGACATGTTCGTGTTGTCTTTGTGACATCATAGCTCTTTTTGAGCCGATTTTGATCTCGTATTTTTGGTAGACCTGACTCAAGAGAGACTTTTCATTTAATTCATCATCATGAGTTTGCTCACTACTTTACGATTCGAGGGTATCTTAATAATTTTAATTTTGTTTATTTTACCAAAATGCAATTGTACTCGTTTCACTTATAACAATTCTAGGAAATCTATAAAGATTCCACAGTAAGAATAATCTTTTCTTCATAAAATATCTGTAACAAAATTTTCTTTTCGCATTCCTTTGCAGAATAATTTTACTAACGTTTGCGAATCGAATCTTCCAGATCCATAGTTGTGTGAATTAGCACAGAGATCAATTCCGCAGCACAGCTGGTGCAGTGGCTACGTCGGCGCCACTTCACTTGCTAATTAGGGATTTACATTTTATACAAACCCGCGGCGCCCGGTTTAGATAACTCCGACGATTTATTACATGGATATTATGTAAAACTATATTGATATTAGAATAATTTGCTACCACAAAATCGTCTATTCAGCTATAACGCCTACTGCTAGACATAACTCTCTCCCTAAGTATTAATCTTATTAATTTTAGATTATTACTATTATCGACGACCTCCGTAGCGCACTGGTGTAGCGTTGGTGCTCGACCGAGAGGTTGCGGGTTCGGATCCCGCCGAGGGAATAAAAAGTTTTCAATGTTCCTGGGTCATGGATGTCTATTGTATTAAATTTGTGTATTAATATTATTATAATAAAAAACTTAAATATGTGTATATAGTATAAAAGTATTAAATATATATTTCCGTTGTGTGGTACCTGTAACACAAGTTCATTGGATACTTAGCACAGGGCCTTAGCATTGACGTGGTGTGAAGCGTCTATAGATTTATTATAATTATATATTATTATTATTTAAATGTACCTACTATCTTGTTATTTAGCAAACGCCTGAACAAGACACTAAGTTTTATATATTTTTCAGTGTATTTTGATTTATTATGTAATATTATCATATTTGGTTGCTAATAAAGAGTTTAAAGTATTTCATGGGGCGTCTATACTCGCCACGCTTGCAGGCAGTTTTCGCAGTTTTCAGAATTATCTGTTATTGTCCGCCGCTGAAACGCTGCTGCTCATTCCCGGATATTATAATATATTCCCTCTATTTCCTAACTCGCTTTTTACGGCTTTCATGGGGACAGTTGATGGGGATGTGTTTGGGGGGACCTTTTTCGGGCACCCCACGCATATAATGATATGTTACACACAAATTAAAGACAGTAACTAATTGTAATACCTAGTGGAACATCACATGAGTTAGGAGTTAGAGAGGCTAGACGACAATTTTTTTAATGCATAAATAAATAGTAGGTACTTGTAAAGGCGGTCTTAAAAACAGTAAATTGTGTCAAAATTTTTATTACTTTCAAATGTATGGCGGTTTACAGAATTTTGTATGCCTCTTGAACAATTTTTTACGTTTAACGAATGTAAATCAGTGATAATACTTTAGGCTGTGTATGTGTCCCGTATTGAGAAAGTACCGCCGCTGAAACAGTTACTTTTTTTTATTTATTGTATGGGCAAAATGATGTTGGGGCATTTCTCATAGAAACACGAAAGTCAAGAGTAAGTCTTTAGCGCTAGTACTAAACAGTAAACTCTACATAGTAGGCACATACACACCCTAATGTGTTATCACTAATTTTTTTACACCTTGTACCTATATATTTATTTATCAACACGTATTACTGAAAACATTATCCTTTCCAGGATACTCCTTCGCATTGGTTCAGGTACGCGCAGGATACGAGCCGGACTGGGATGCCGCGTCAGAGTTTTTGGTGGACATCGAGGGGCACAACGGTATGCATTATTTTCAACCCCCGACGCAAAAATGACGGGGTGTTATAAGTTTGACGTGTCTGTGTAAGGCTCAACTCACATTGGGACAGAATCGAAGCGCAGCGAAGCTAAGCGAAGCGACTCGTCGTGTTTGTTCTCCATAGCATATTCGACTCTGTTTTCTAATTGTTAAGGTACAATTTACGATTATGTCAACGTGTGTCAAATGTAGGTACCGAGCGATTCGACGCGAACCGGCGCGCATTGAAGCGAATCGGCGCGAATTTTGCGCTTCGACTATGTGCCAATGTGATTTGAGCCTGAATGTGTAAGTGCCTATCTGTGGCTCCCAAACAAATGATCCGATTTTAATGCATTTTTTTGTTTTAAAAGGTATATCAGTCGAGTGTTCTTAGCTATGTTTGATGGAAATCGGTTCAGGTCTTCAAGGTCATTTGTTAGGTGTGATAGGAATGTTACACGCTAAGCGGGGGGGTTTTTTAATTATTAATTTAGTTTTTAAAAGGACACGTATCACGCTCTATACGAGTTTGGGCCACAATGTCAAGTAGTCGGCCAACGAAATATGTAGTTTTGTAGAGGAAGTCAAGTTTAATATTTTTTACTATGGGAATAACTCTGTAGCACAACTAGTTCAAAAATATACAGGAATTTTGTAAGTGGACTTGTATGGGAGAGATATTTTTTTTCTTGCCCAACTACTTCACATAGTGGTCCAATATGATTATTGTCCTTTAAAATTTTTATAGGAAATTGCATAACATAAATATGCAATATGTAATACTACTAGCTGACGCGTGACAACTTCGTTGAGCGTACCAACCGTTTAAACCTTTCCTGGACTTCCACGAATATTTAAAGACTAAAAACAGCCGAATCAGTTCAGCCGTTCTCGAGTTTTAGCGAGACTAACGAACAGCAATTAATTTTATACATAAGATAGTAACAATTTATGATATCCTGGTATTTTAATAGTCACGTCGCTGCATATAGGGCCTATTCGCTCCATTTCTTTTGTCTTAACTATCTTAATGATTTATTATTATTATGTTCCAGACACGCTTTACACCGTTGGCCCCCTAAACAACGCCACGACATACCACGCGCGGGTCCGCTCCAGAAACGCTGCGGGTTTCTCCGAGTGGTTGGTGGTCACTCCCGACCCCACCACTGCAGCACATGCCATTAAGATGGCCGCCTCCATCATACTACTCCTCGTCGCTTTTGTTGTCAATTTCCATTAGACTGTTGTGATTTGTAATTTGTTTTGTTGAACTACCGTCGTTTAACATGAAATAATAATCTGGGGCTTTATACAATATCCGATCGACTCGACTTTTTTCGAATGGAAAACTTACTGAACGGCTATTGGTCGACGCTTAGCGCGGCAAGCGTTTATTGGCTGTTGTTAATAAGTTATAAAATCCGAGTCGATATACGCTTTGTGAATCAGGCTCCTGATAATTCACCTTAAATACAGTTTTTCACAACAAGTGCTAAATAAGTCGGCTATAAGTCCGAACCATTTTCTCAAACGCTTCATAGTTTCATAATCAGCATAGTCATTATGCCAAGCAAAGACAGTCTGTGATTTAAGGAGTTCTTAACTTTAATAAGCGTCTGAGAATTAGGCCGTATTACTTCTTGAACTCAAATGCATTCAGGATTTACCACCTTTTTATTTTGTATACTTATTTTTATCATTTGAATTAGTGTAAATTATTGTGATACGTTTGTTTTAGCACGTAGTGTCTATAAAATTTTGAAATATTAATTCATAGATTTCTTCAATGTTACATTATATCCTCGTTGCAATGTTAAAATATATGTATTGTAATCTTCTAAAAGACTGCAAGTTTTAAGATTTCGACAGTTTAAATATTCTAATGTAAAGTGGATAATATTTTGTTGTCTATTGAGGCAATATTATTTATATGTAAAGACGGAAAACTAACCATTACCCGAAAAGCAAATAAGATACGGCCTTCTTTTTCATCGGTCTTACGGGGGCTTTTACTGCTCAGTACTCTCAGTAGTCCTGGGTGGCGATTCTCAGGCCTCGAACTTAGTTCCGAATATTAGTATATCCCGCTCGCACGCGCGGTAAATCTCATTTGCATGAGCGGGACAGACCGATAGTAAAAACTAAGTTCGAGTCCTGAGAATTAGGGCCCTGCTCGTGAATCTAATTTCAATAAATCAACATTGGAATTTTTCAGTTGATTTTACATTGGAATTTAATCTTGATCACGCTAGCGCCAAATTTGTTAAAACTTTAGTGTCTATTTTATAGAACTAAATGAAGTCAGCGCGATTACTTCTATCATTTAGTTACATAAAATTGATATTCAATTCGAAAACAACTTGGCGCTAGTGTCTATTAAGATTAGAAAATGGAATATGAATGGAGCGGTCCTGGGTGGGCCTGCGGGTGTATGCATATTGGCCTCAAGGTGTAGGCACATTGGCATCCGGGTGCCGTGCCGGTATACCTACTAAAACACCTGTAATTTGCCACCATGATCTCAGTAACATAACCCGGATCTGCCTTCGATGGACCCTCTTGCCCTTACTAATCTAATAATTGTATTTCACGCTATTATTATATTTTTATTTTTAATTTAAGATGTATAAAATGTGTAATTAAATCTAGAATTAGATAGAACAAACTAAATGTGACGCTATTTAAATTATATTATTTTTCTTTAATAGGCCTAAGTTGTAACTCCCAAAAATATTGCAACAAGAATTGATACATTTACAAAATCTACATACATTTCATTCAAAACTACATAATATTTTGGAACAGAACGACTTGCATTCGAATACCGTGCGGCTATTGGTTAACGCTTATCGTAGCAAACGTTTATTGGCTGCCGCGCAGGAAAGTTCTCGAATCCTAGTCGAATTTACGCATTGGGAATCAGGCCACAAAAAAAACTTTCAAATTTATTTGGACTGGCAGTAATTTTATTAATTTCTGGAGAAGATTGTTTAATTATTATTAATGTAAGAATGTTTAGACAATAAGGTTTAAGGCCTCATCACACTAGAGCGATTGCATCGCTTCTGCCGCTCATGTGAACTATGTCATTAAGTTATATTTAAATCATGTATGCACGAATATCACGTTATTTCTATCGATTTTAGTTAAATCGATGTAAAGTGTTGAGCCTTTAGTATATTTACTCGTATAAAAATACAGATGTCTTATAAATTTTACTAGAATAACAAGTAAATGTTGTGTAGGTTTATTTATAAATTATAAAATATGTGTTATTATTGCGCACTAGAATTATTAATAAATAAATATTATATTTATGATGTCGAGCTTTGATAAAATTTTATCTTTTATGAAAATGTTTCCGAAATAGACCAAAAGGAATTGAACTTCCTTTAGAGAAAAGGCTTATTTCTTATGGAAGAGAATTAAAATTATTTTTCAAAACCTGTCCATTGATTTGCAAAGCAAAATAAAAACCGACCACTATTGTATCGGAAACCTGCAAATCGTATTCATTAGAATTTAATTCTTAAAAATCATCATACTTTACACTTTTATTTACTTTATCGGCAATAGCTACATTTTGTTTAAAATTGCTATACTTAGTCATAATATAGTACTTTGGTGTTTCATCAGAGTATGATGTTACGCTGAATTTTTTATTTAAATTGTTTTTTTTTTTTTTATTAGAATTAGATCAGGAACCACTTTTATAGGGTGATTCATGGTTCATATATTATAATATAGCCGAATAAAGTGTGAAGAGAAAAAACCAGAAGTAAAGAAGTTTTAATGACGCGTGGATAATTTTTTGTTTTGGTACGCGACAAATTAATCGCGATTAAAGATTTCCATAAAAGTCACAAAACAGATGAGTTTCAATCGTGGTCAGGGCCCTAATTCTCAGTCCTCGAACTTAGTTTTTACTATCGGTCTGTCCCGCTCACGCAAATGAGATTTACCGCGCGTGCGAGCGGGATATACTAATATTCGGAACTAAGTTCGAGGCCTGAGAATTAGGGCCCAGGTCTTAGGTCAACGACCAGTGCGTTCGTGTGTAGGTATATAGACTAGGAGCCTGCGAGCCCCAGCATAGCAAGATTCACTCCTTGTGGTAATTTTAGATTTTTTTTATTTGAGTTACTTATATGAAATAATTTATATGAGGAGTCAAACCAAAAAATGCTCTACGCGTCATTCTATTTACACTATATTCGTCTTAATACATGAATGATGAATAACCCTGTATAACTTTAGTTTATCAAAACTTAATATACTTAATGCATTTCTATAAACCATTTATCGATACTGACAATAAATTAACTATAAAATCTTTAACATTTAAATTTATTGATGATTGGTATAAAGCTACAAACTTTTTGATATTTTGCAATTTTATCTAGTTTTATAAAACTATCTATTCTATTATTGTATTAAATTAAAAATGGAAAAAATAAAATGCTCCATAGTCCAAAGTCTAAAAGTTTGCAATTTAAAATTAGATATTGATGAAGTTATATGTAATACCATTACATAATATTATATAAATAATAATATGTTTGTTTTTCTAATGCCATCTCTGATGACAGTAGATATTATGGTAGTTTTACAATATTTTTAAACTAAAGCCATCTTTACTACATTTTTTTAGTCACACAAAATTATGGAGACAATTGGAGAAAGACTGAGAATTAGTCGTTATTATTTTATTCAACTGTTCAATATAAACTTATCTTGTCGAACACTTGATTTCATACTTTCAATTATTTATTATATTTAGTATATATTTTTTCCCATTTTTACGGTGATTAACGTCATCATAAAGGATAATATCGATTCTATATACATAGGTACATAACTTTTAGAAATGCCCTATTATTACCTATATCCCTATGTCATTTCGAACTGGAACATTTCATAGAAATTTACTGTACCTAACTATTGCTGTATTTGTTATGTATATGACCAAAAATTCAAGGGTCAAAACAACCTCCTCTTTTGGAAAGTCGGTTAAAAAGAAAAAACTGTGAATGGATTTGCAGAGAATAAATAAAGAAGTGCTTTTAGAGGGTTAGAATTTTATGTTTCCATTATGTGCCTTTACTTTTAAATTAGCAAAACATTTGATGTTGAATATATTGTGACGATTATATATTTTACTAGCTGTGCCCGCGACTTCGTACGCGTGGAAAAGTGATTTAGGGCAGCAGTTCAAATACATTTTTAGTTAATGAACACTGTCGTTTGGATATTTAAAATCACTAATTTATAGTAATGCTTCTTTATACACGGTATTAGACGTGCATAGGCAAAAGAAGTAGGCCGATGGAGTAATAATAATAGTTTACTGTCAAATAATGGCCGTTTTTTGTCGTAAATGTTTTGAGGTATTTTTTCTATGAAAATGCTAACAATTCCTACTACCAGCTCGAAAAATGACCGTGTATTCTTCTAGACTTCAAAAAAAGGAGGAGGTTCTCAATTCGTCTGTATGTATAATATTTTTTTTTTCTTTTATGCGAACGGGACTACTTGATACTACGCTCATAAACGCGACGAAGATCTCTGTACTGAGACTTTACGCCGCAGCGACTGCAGACGATGATCGTTTTCACACCGACGACGCTGCGCTGCTGGCGCCGAGCGCCAAATTTTTTAAAAGTCTACTCTCGGTGCGCAATTCCAACTCGGACTTGCCCGGTTTTTTATTTATTAATTACCTACGCTAACAAACATGTAGCCTACTTTGGGACTTTACGGTTAAAGTACTAACTTCCTTTAGACGACAAAATAACAAAAGTCCAAAGGAAAGAAAAAACCCAAGTCGTAGCATTAAAACTAATAAATTAAAATATAATGAAAAACATAAATCTTACTTATATTGACATAACTTTTCTAATTTAAATGTACCTATGACATCTCATATATTGAAATAAACTATCCTACGCCTATACTTTATTAATCGTATTTGCAAAACCTAAGTATAATAATAAATTACTTCGCACAAAGTAATAATTATTTTCACTTGTACTGGAAAATAAGTATTACTTTGTGCGAAGTAAATTTAATTGTTCCTTTTAGTTTACCTTTTGAAGTCGTTTTTTAGATTTTTAGATTTTTTGTGATGGGTATAGTATGAGTAGGGATAATTATCGAATGATCAGACGACGATTATTTGAGGACGGAAAATGAAAAACAAAAACGATTAGATAAAAAAAAATAGTAGAAAGAGAAAAAGTCTACCTAGCCTAGCCTTGCGTAAGCCAGAGCGGCGCAATTTTTTTTAATATATATATATATATATATATTATGTATATTGTATATATAGTTTAATTTTTTGAAGATCCCACGGGAACCCTTTCGTTTTTCGGGATAACAATTTCCAATAATGCTCTTCATATTATAAGCTACCTGCCTGCCAAATTGCATTTAAATACGTTGAGTAGTTTGGCTGAAATACCGTCAAATAGGTAGCTACAATTTTTTGAAGATCCCACGGGAACCCTTTCGTTTTTCGGGATAATAATTTCCAGTAATCCTTTTCAGATCATAAGCTACCTGCCTGCCAAATTTCATTTAAATACGTTGAGTAGTTTGGCTGAAATACCTTCAAATAGGTAGCTAAAATTTTTTGAAGATCCCACGGGAACCCTTTCGTTTTTCGGGATAATAATTTTCTAGTAATGCTTTTCAGATCATAAGCTACCAGCCTGCCAAATTTCATTTAAATACGTTGAGTAGTTTGGCTGAAATACCGTCAAATAGGTAGCTACAATTTTTTGAAGATCCCACGGGAACCCTTTCGTTTTTCGGGATAAAAAATTTATAATAATGCTCTTCAGATTATAAGCTACCTGCCTGCCAAATTGCATTTAAATACGTTGAGTAGTATGGCTGAAATACCGTCAAATAGGTAGCTACAATTTTTTGAAGATCCTACGGGAACCCTTTCGTTTTTCGGGATAACAATTTCCAATAATGCTCTTCAGATCATAAGCTACCTGCCTGCCAAATTTCATTTAAATACGTTGAGTAGTTTGGCTGAAATACCGTCAAATAGGTAGCTACAATTTTTTGAAGATCCCACGGGAACCCTTTCGTTTTTCGGGATAATAATTTCCTATAATGCTCTTCAGGTCGTAAGCTACCTGCCTGCCAAATTTCGTTTCATTCCATACAGTGGTTTTAGCGTGATGCGACGACAAACATTCCCATATGGACAGACAGACAGACAGACAGACAGACAGACAGACAGACAGACAGACAGACAGACAGACATTTTTTTCAAAAATGTTATTTTTAGGTTCTGTGGCTTATATAGACCCCCTTTTTTTAATTTTCACTTAAATATTCTTAATGTACAGACATGACCCCTCTACAGATTTATTATATGTATAGATTTTCTTGGCTATTTCAATTTTGTCTATTATAAGCAACGAGAGTTCTATTTATTTATTTATTTATTTTATTTATTTATTTAAAATCCGTACGAGTCAAAATATACTTACATCACTTGCGATTTAATATTGCTGTTTACAATGTAACACTATAAGAACAGTAGTTATATTTAACCCGTAGAGAAAATCACTGTGTTTTAAACGATATAAATACCTGTACCTTACTAAAATATACAATAAATGATATGTAAATTAGACGAAACGTGTTGTAAATAATTATCTGTAATATTTTATAGTTCTTTTAAGTTAGAAGTTACCCCTAATGTCGCCATTGCATACTGATTCTTACATAATAAAGGTGATTTATAAATTATTCACAAGTTTCATTTTATATTATAATTATCTACATAACTTATACTTATATTATATCAATAATAATATTTTAAGTGATGTTGGAATCTTCTTCTTCATTAAGTTTGTAAGACATCTATAAATTCTATTTTCTCTATAATCGATACAACCTTTACGAATTACCTATTAGAAAAAATATTGTATTAGTCTTATTATCAGAAGTTTCTTATTAATTACGCAAAATATTTTAATTGTTAGAAGCACACTTGGTTATATAACCTTTATTCTATACTAGACTAACACCCTTCTGGTTATCAGTTAATTACCCATAGTCCATACTATGTACAGTAAAGTTGCTGCACAGAATTGTTACGATCGCTAATTAGTATTAATCCGAATGCTAGCTAACATAATAAAGCACATACCTTTTGAATCATACTTAAGAGAATCTAGTAAGTCTTTATAGTGTATTATGTGGGCCGATCCCGGCGGCACTGTAATGCCGGGCCAACCCGTGACGGGAGTGGAGCGAGCCCCGAACATCCCGTCGTGGTACAAAAATCAGTTTAATATTATACTGGTCCCGCAGTGCGGGAACTTTCAGATATTAAGCTGAAAAGAACAGATACTACACTTTGATCTTAGCCAAAAGGCCGAGAAGCGATACCGAAAATTGGAATACTGTGGAGGTCGTCAACAGCAAAATGTTTTCGATAGCGCGATGTAGAAATAGAGCAAAGTATGACAGTGACATCTGACAGTATCACGCTGAACTAAAATGCTGCGATGTGGCGCCATCTATCTTTAAAATTTAACACTACATGAAACTCTACATTTTCAATAGACAACTCTACCGACGTTTATCTTTTACTTTCTATATTGTACATAATATAGTACACGAGTTTTTATAATAAGAATAAAAAGTTTAATAACTTCTGTTATTGTATACTAAATAGTACAAGTCGATAAAATAAGAATTTAAAAATGTATCCCGTAGGACAGTAATTACTGTGTTTTAAACCGACATAAATACCTTAACAAAGTATAAATAATTCTGTTTATTGTTTTACAATTGTTGTAATTTATAAGTAACCCATGTAATTGGTCTATGGTTACCCCTGCTCAGCCCTATTGTCGACATTGCAAAAGTTTACTGACTCTGTCCTAATGTGAGTTGAGTCTTACATATTTTTTTATAAATTAGTGCTAATTATTATTTTCATGATTATGTAACATTTTACTCATGTTTTAATAATAATTTTCAGGAAAATATAGAAATCTTCTTCAATCGGTTGTTTGAAAGGCAACTGTAAATTCTGTTTTCTCTATTTTTGTTATAATTTGTTTCCTACCTTCACGAATTATTAAGCAGTTTGGAAGTGGAAGTAATAAAAGTATTATATTATAGGTAGGTAGGTGTTTTACAAAACAGAAGGAATAACACAGGTAAGTACCAATCAAGTGTACGGTGAGAACGCAATCTTAAGACCTCACAATTCGTCTCTTTTATCTTGGCAACGGAATCTACATGGCTGCGCGCGTACTTGCATTCTCTACTGATAAAAACCGTCGTACAATACCGGGCTAACCCGTGCCGGGAGTGGAGCGAGCCCCGAACATCCCGTCGTGGTTTTCGATAGCGCAATGTAGCAAACTATGACAGTGACATCTGACACTATTACAATGAACTAAAATGATGCTATATGGTGTTATCTATCTTTGGAGTTTGATACTGATGGAACTCTACATAAAATGTAAAACGTAAGTTAAAAATATTACCAATACGGTCGTGTCTCTGTTTTAAATCTACTTTGCCTATACCATACGAATAGTAGTATTTATCTAAAACAAAGACTACTTCCGTCTATCCTCGAAAACAAATTATTGTACTTATCGAGGCTTAGTATCATAGAACTTTTAACTACAAATAAACTGTACGGACACAATGATATAATGGCATTAGTATTTATGAAAATAATTACACGACACTTTTAATTATATTAATTTACAAAAAATACACTTAAAATTTTGTACAATGTATAATATAAAAATTAAAAGATAGAAGTCGGTAGAGTTCTTAGATCATATTATAATCTAAGGTAGAGTTCTTTATAAAAAATGTATGTATATCCATGTAGTATCAAACTTCAAAGAGAGATGGCGCCTCGTTGTATCATTTTAGTTCAGCGTAATACTGTCAGATGTCACTGTTACACTTTGCTCAATTTCTACATCGCGCTATCGAAAACATTTTGCTGTTAACGACCTCCACAGTATTGCAATTTTCTGTATCGCTTCTCGGCCTTTTGGCTAAGATCAAAGTGTAGTATCTGTTCTTTTCAGCTTAATATCTGAAAGTTCCCGCACTGCGGGACCAGTATATTAAACTGATTTTTGTACCACGACGGGATGTTCGGGGCTCGCTCCACTCCCGTCACGGGTTGGCCCGGCATTGCAGTGCCGCCGGGATCGGCCCCACAATAAACCATTATACACCACATAAGCTCATAATTAATAATCAGACTTCATTCTTTAAGAGCGCGCAATCAAATTTCATCAAGTCGAAATCGCCGCGAGAGACGATATCGACTCACACAGACGCATAACAACACGCATGTGTGGGTTAACGCTAGGTCGAGCGTACGTAGCGCGCGCGAGTAATATTGGTAGTTTGATCCTAATGAATTTTAATATTACCTACCATTTCAATACTTCTATAAAATTAAATGGTATTTAAGTTATAAAATACAAATTATTCATACTCGACATCGTCCCGCGGCTCAGTCCGCGTTACTGTCTAACCGTCGGGAATAACTTGCGCGATGATTGTGTGAAAAGAGTTTCACGGTGGTTGGTCAGTAGATGAGACGTGAAGAAAGTAACAAACAAACACACGAACAAACAAACAAACTTTCACATTTATAATTTAGGATAAGTAAGTAATGAGAATAAAAAATTCAACAACCTAATTTTAATAAAAATATACCAAGTTATTTATTTTTCATCTTTGATGTCCAGAAATGTTTGTCCCTAAATATTTTACTGACCCACTTCCGACTACCCACTAAAATGTACTAAAATACCAATTTTTAGTGGGTAGTCGGGATGGACATGCTTTTTTCAGTGACAAAAATGCTGTCACTATACTAACTAGCATTTTGCAACCGTCTGATTATTGAATGAAAATGAAATAAAATTAAAGATTATTTGGATAAAATGTACATTATGGTCGGTTGAGTTGGCGGCTGCAATTTTTATGGCGAATAGAGCTATATGTAAGGAATCATTAACCAAAATTTAAACTTGCGGAAACTCGTAGTTTTTTAGTTATTGAAAAAATAAAATTCGTATTTTTGTATGAATATTCGACTACTTTTGACGTAATTCTGCCCGATTATCTAGTTAAGAAAAATAGGTGATTGAACTAGAATAAAAATGGCTTTTGGCGCTATATAAAAAAAACTGTCAAAATTACGTCAAAAGTAGTCGAATATTCATACAAAAATACGAATTTTATTTTTTCAAAAACTAAAAAACTAGGAGTTGCCGCAACTTTTAATTTTGGTTAGTGACTCCTTACATATAGCTCTATTCGCCATAAAATTTGCAGCCGCCAACACGACCGACCGTAATGTACATTTTTTCCGGCATAACATGTATCTCACAAGTTTTTACTGTAGAAGAACTAAGTAGCGAGACTTGGCAATTTTTACAAGATATGTTTTTGATGGGATCTCAGTTCTTTTTGTAGAAGATTTACTAAACGCGTGTTTTTGTCAAAAGGGCAAATACAGCTTTGTAATCCTATACATTTAAATGACATTACAAAGTTAATTATGCAGTTAGTCTAGATAATTCTACAGAAATATTTTTTTAGGTTTTTCCCTTATTTATACACTAAACACTACTTGTATTCCAAATGTGAAGCTTCTATGTCTGCTAGAAGTGCCTAATACTTTTGATGATCGGTCAGTGAGTGATTGAGTCAGTGACAAAAGTAAGGAGTTTGACAAGTTATAATTATGTAACTTCTGTTTCAAATTGAATTACATTTGAAATATACTGTGTTTGTACAATGCTTTCCTAGTAACTAAAAATGAAGGCTTCTTTTAATCCACAACAAAGTTATAGGGAGTTGAAAATGGCCTAAACTGCTACGAGAAATTGATGGTACGGCCGTGCTCAAGTTGACAGAAGCACTGCCGTGCCCCCAGATACTCGGTTATATTGATGACAGTTACATTAAAGCAGACATACACTCAGGGGCTGATGATGATTAGTATAATTTTTAAATAATATATGAACCACACCATCTTTTAACTAAAAAAAACCGCATCAAAATTTGTCAATCATTTAGGAACTGCGATATAACAAACAGACATACAGGGGCTGATGATGATTAGTATTATTTTTCAATATATAAACCACATCAGCTTTCAACTAAAGAAATTGACATAAAAATTTTTTGATTAATTTAGGGGCTGTGATATTACAGACAGACATACAGGGGCTGATGATGATTAGTATAATTTTTAAATATACAAATCACATCAGCTCTCAACAAAAGAAATTGATATCAAAATCTTTTGATTAATTTAGGGGCTGTGATATTACAGACTGACACACAGGGGCTGATGATGATTAGTATAATTTTTAAATATATAAACCACACCAGCTTTCTGCTTAAGAAAACCGCATCAAAATCTGTGATGCATTTAGGAGCTACGATATGAGAAACAGACACACAGGGGCTGATGATGATTATTATATAAATTTTAAATTTTATAAATAAACTCTGAACAAATTACACACCTTTTTTGTGGTAACCTCTTAATATTTTTTTTTCTATATAAATATTATGAACTTTGTAATCGACATAATATAATCTCTGTAAATTTCCCCCATCTATACATATAATAAATCTGTAGAGGAGTCGTGTCTGTACATTGAAGATATTTGAAAAAAAATATGATAGGGGACCTTTATTTACGCAATAGTACCCAAAACTATGATTTTTGAAATTTTTGTCTGTTTGTCTGTTTGTCTGTTTGTCTGTTTGTCTGTTTGTCTGTTTGTCTGTGGGTTTGTGCACGCTAATCTCAGAAACGGCTTATCCGATTAAGATTTACTTTTCACTAATATATTGCGGCAAGCTTCACTTAACATTTAGTGTTTGTTTTATGTAAATCGGTTCATAAATAAAAAAGTTATGACAATATTAAAAGATCATGTCGTTTTTGCTGGACGTTTGTAGGAAGCGCGCGCCGCGCCGGGCTCGGGAGCCGTGCGCCGCCGCGCGCGCGCGCCGCTTCAAATTGTATTAGCAGCAAACGCACCGGGGCCGCGGGGGTGACTTTTATTTGTTAGTTTTAGGCTTGCTAGGTAGGAACAATCTAAGATTTTTTTTCTTGAGTTTATTACGAAAGTTATTTGTATAAAAATAGTTAGTACTTTTACTGTACAGTCCTTTGTGATAAGTAGGTACTGTATACATATTTGTTAGCGTAGGTTAGTAATAAGTAAATAAATAAAAACCGGCCAAGTGCGAGTTGGACTTGCACACCGAGAGTTCCATACAAACCTGATTGACATAGAATTTTGATTTGGTTACAGCTTGAATATATTAGACACCTAAATATTTGTTATAAGTTTCAATTAAACACATTCATGACAAACGGTAGGTACTAAGTTTAAAAAAATCTAAATATTTTTGATAATTTTATAATGAGTTCACGGGAAGTACCCTTTAGGTTTTGATTCCCTTACGAGTGTCGAAAATGATGAAATTTAGCGACATAAGCGACTGCTTTTGATTGCATTGGCTAAGAAGTCTGATTTTTTCACTGCTTCAAGGAACAGTAGTTCCTGAGTATTTTATATAATTTTCATCACAACACGCGTTTCTGAGTAAAAGGGTCTTGACAGACAGACGGACATGGAAATGATCTTATAATATGTGTTTCGTTTTTTCCTTTTGAGGTACGGAATCTTAAAAACAGTTTTAAGATTTTCATAAATATATTGCTCTTTTTTTTGTTTTTTCTATTTAATAAGATAGACGTTAAAAACATCTCGATAGTTACTAAACTGTGTTACAGGGGAAAACTGTTGATACAACTCGATTCCAATCGAGATACCTTTTGAAATTCTAGCCTTTTGCGGCCTGCCCTGGATATGTGTTAACAGTGTGATTATTATGGGTTTTTTTTTGTCAAATATCATAATATTGATAGAGTATTCTCTTATACAAATCTATATATACGCCAAATGCCGTACTTTTAATACAATTATAGCAAAGTTGAGTAGGTACCTACATTTATACAATACGTTATCCGAGAGTTATACTCAGCGTGCATCATTAGCAATGTATAATATTATATTGCATTCTTTATTATAGTTCTCATTCCGTCCGTTGAAATTCATACTACAGCCTACTATTACTGTACATTTTTATAGTATTCTTTGTCCAAATTATGTATTCGATAACTGCATAATATATAGAATTTTGATTAACATAAGTATTGTGTTTACAGTTAAACTAAAAAAGTTATGTCAATATAAGTTAGATTTATATTTTTCTTCATATTTTTATTTCTTAGTTTTTATTATGGACCGAATGGTTTTTATGTTAGGTACAACTTAGGTTTGTTTTCTTTCTTTTGGGACTTTCTATATTTTGCTACTTATCTGTATAAAATCAGTTAGTACTTTAACAGTGAAGTGATTTATAATCAGTACCTACATGTTTGGTTATTGATAAATAAAAAAACCGGGCAAGTGCGAGTCGGACTTACGCACCGAAAAGACCGCAAAATTTTGCGGCGCGCTGTCTTAATATCATTGTCGCCACACCAGCAGCGTCGGCGTGGAAACGATCATCGTCTGCAGTCGCTGCGGCGCAAAATCCATACATATCTTAGTACTAGATGTTCGTCGTGTATGTGAGCGTACTATCAAGTAGTCCCGTTCGCATTATAGTAATTGTACACGGTCGTTTGTCAAGCTGGTAGTAGGAATTGTCAACATAAAGTAGTTTTTTAAATACCTCAACGACAGTTTTTATAACTAAAAATATTTATAAAACAGATTTATTCTAACACTGCCCTAAATCACTTTTCCACGCGTACGAAGTCGCGGGCACAGCTAGTTTCTCATAAAAATATTAATGCTCGTCAAAGCGTCAATTCTGCGTAGTCGCACTATAAGTCCATGAGCGGACCAGGTCGGTGAACCTTTATACGTTGACAGTCCAGGGCAGAGCGACACAACCTCCCCTCACGAATTCTCAGCGGGTACCACAGATTAAGAATTAGTTACTACGTAACAGATGCGACAGCTATATTTTACCGAGTTTCCAGTTGTTACGTTTTGGCAGCACTGTAGCATCTGTCATTTTGACCGCACACCACAGACCATAGCACATCACAGACTACAAACACACATTGTATAAGTGGTTGAATAATCGAGTCCAGCTATCGATACTTTAGTGAGGTATCGATTTTTTTTGTAGGTAGGTTTTTGTAGTTCAGGTAATTTATTTTTATAATAAGTAATACAAAATAAAAACAGGTTACATTTATCATTTATTTATTGATTTTTTTTCTGAATTTCTAATAAGCCCTGATTGATTTATCAAGAACATTAATATTTAACAGAATATTTTTTTAATAATATTTTAATAATTATCCTAATAAAACTCTCTAATGTCGTAATCCAACCATCTAGTGATGGTAACACACAAGTCCAGGTTTTCCTGTTTCTAAGGCCACTTGCCTTACTTGAAGTGTGCTCATATTTCAATTGTTTTCATTTCTTTGATGACACAAAAGTTGATCAGTCACTTCTGTAAATAAATAACACAATATTTAAGATGAAAAAACAATACATAAGTTGGCCGGTTACTTAGTCCGGCCATCAACAACAACAAAACAAGGAGGGTTTCTAGTAAAAACTATAGTTAATTAGCAAAAATAGATTAACTAGTTTTGTCCTTCAGCACTATAAGTTGATTACCCTAAATAAAACTGCAATAATATTCTGCTATAAAATATGCTTAAACTGCCCTAACACTTGTTTAACATTTATGAAAATACCATCTTTTCATAAATGTTAAACAAGTGTTACATAAATTTTTTGTTGTTTCAATGAAGTTATTGATACCCACAACCTCCAATTCCTGAGCCAAGTTCCAAACCACTAAACCTTGGTATTTCACAAAAATAAAACAATTTCAGTATCTTTTCGACACCAACAATTTATACTACGCTAACTCATAAAAGTGTACTTTACAGGAGACACGTTTTAAGGAAAAACAGTAATAACTTTTTTTATAAATAGGATACATATATGAAATTTGGCACCATTAATAGTTAGTCTATGTATTGTAGTATACTAATCTTATTCATATCTAATTATTAATATTTTTTGATTTAACGTAAGTTAACCGTATATAAACGTAATTCCTCAATAATACATTACACGATACACCCGCCTAACTAATGATAGCGTAGTGTGTAACGGGGGATCATGGTATGAAATATGTGTTATTTTTATTAGTTTTCACTACTATTTCTAAAAAATGTGATCCATAATTTTTAACCTTGGGTTACTATGTATATCCACATGATATAGTATGGTAAATTACTATCGTAAATAGCGCGTTTTTAAAGTTAGCTTAATTTAACTGGTGCATGCCATACAGGCAGATAACGTATTAAAAGCAGCCAAATGAAACATAGCGTCCTTTACATCGTAGTGTGCAACAAGTTAGAGTATTATTTCAAATATAGAAAATCGAATGATATACATTCTAAATAAGATTTTGTATGAAAAATATACGTAGGTATGTAAGTAAAAAAAATAATACTTATTTAGTAATAAATCTTTAATAAAAGTTAAGGTAAGTACTTATTAATTAACGTTGAGATCAAAATCAATCAGCTTGACTTCGTTATAAAAGTTTTAATCATAATTCTTAAGTCAGCAAATATTATAACATTAAAATATATTTAGGACAAAAAATACGTAAACGGTATGGTATACCAATAATTATTAGTGTTTTAGTTAATAAATTTTTACGTATGATATTTTTCAGGGATTATTGTTATCGCAATAATATTTTAGGTCTTTACATTTTGCTACATTGCTAACAAATTAATACAATATTAATTGCTAACAAATTTTTGTATGGTTTTTCTTGGAATACCATACAAAAATTCCACTCAGAGCCTTTCCTTGGAAAGGCTCTGAGTGGGATAATCAAGTAGACGCCTTTTTAAAACATCCTATTTGATTTCTTTCGTTATCATTTAAACTATATATTTTATATTCCAACAACCCGTAATTTGCAGGCAAAACTACAATTTTTTTTTATTACCACATAATTTTATCGTTATTAAAATTTTTAGTCCAATTTTTCTTGCTAATATTAGTTTTAAAATCAAATATCATGTTTTGATTGACCTCGATAACATTAAAAGGATTCGCATTAATTCGGTATTCGGCGCCAGAGAATACCATTGGTCAGACGTATATACCTCCCTAGCTCTTACAGCTTTACATTTTTCTATTAGTGCATGAACTAAATCTCCCTCATTTTGTGTATGGCCTTTTTCCATAAAATGATGGCTTGTCTTCATAATATAAACATTTTTGGCAGCTACTAAATACATATAGTATACAATACGGTTGCGATTTTGTCCTCAACAGTTATTTGAACATAAGTTAGCTTCGTGAATTCCCATAAAGAATATGGCATCAAAAGAAGCTTTTGTTATATATATGATTTTTGAAATTAATTTATTTAAAAAATCATATATACAACTTGCCACTTCATTACCCCCTCTCTTAGCCGTTAGCTCATCTCACATAATATAACAAAAGCTTCTTTTGATGCCATATCGTGGATTGTAAAATTATATGCATTGAGCTTTCCCTTATAATAATAAACACTTATATTACCATGTGGTGAGCTTAAAACTTTTTGAAAATCGAAGACGATATGTCATGCTATTTTATCATTAGAGACAGCTAATAGCTTACATACTATTCATCTGTGGGGCTAGATGTGTACTGATGACAAAGATCATATTGATCTTTTTTTGGTAAATGAAAGCCTATTTTCAAATTGGTGTTAACAATATCTGTATATTGTCATAATGTCTGTGCTTTTAAATTATAATTATTATTATGATATCATCATACCACTCAACATACAATTTGAACATTTTTGCGATACTGCAGAATAGTCACTATTATCAAGCGTTGCTGGCGAGAAAATTGAAACAGAAAAAGTAGATATCGTCAACGTCGAATCTGTGTAATTGTTGAAGGCGGTATATTCTGTTAGCGAATCGGGGATTCCTTCTTGGGCGGCCGTAGCTACTTTGGGTGTGAGTGTTTTGCTTTATCTTGGTAAAACATCGGCACCAAAGTATAGTTTAAAGTATTTGGAGGTTCCGAAAAATCACAATAGGGTGACGGTACAGAGGTATCATCTATCTCATCATCCTCTATGCCATCGGAAAGATCATTAGTGACAATCAAAAATCTTTATTTTTGATTGTCACCTTTGTGCCATACTTGGTGGAGTTAATGTTAATGGAGAAGGTGTTTGAATAGAAGTCATTATAGGTGAAGAAATATTAAGTGGAGTATAAGGAGCTCCCAAGGCGTTTATATTTATGTCTTGTAATACTACACGGTCTTCCTGTCTTGGCCTGTCATTGCCTGTATTTTATTGTATTGTATTGCTTACAGATGGCTCATCAAACATAATGTAACTGTCATGAATTCAGGATTATCAATTTCGGCAGGTATCGGCGACGTTTCTATAACAATATGAATAATTTATGTTGAAATAATGTGATTATTAAAATAAATCTTTTATAAAAAAAACCTTGTACCTATATACTCGTATAACCGTTAAGGTAGCATTAATATACATATTTATATCATTATTTTAACACGCTAACTTGAGCATTTTACAAACAAATCAGTAAACAGGAACGTACTACACTACGCTAACTATGTGTTAGCGTAGTGTTGCACGAAATTTGAGAAAAATGGTTTAAATTAAAAAAAATCGGAAGCTACAGCTATAAAACATGTGTATACACTTTTCCCTTAACTAAAATCGTTAATAAAACACTAAGCTTACCTCTCTCGACATTATGAAGCGGTATCTCAATATTTCTATAAACATTCTCAATTAATATTCCTCCTTTCTGGTTAAATCCACAAAGTATTTGGCTCGTTGTTGTGGCATTTTTGTAATAATAAAATTACAGTAGTAATGCAATAAATAACATAAAACAATTACACTATTAATTAATAAATATAGATATCCATTCAAAATCCGCGCATTTCCATCTTACAGAGCGACAAGTGTAGTTAGGCTGATGTAAACAAACAAGCGGCGCTTGCCCTCCCCGCGCACATGCCGCCAACATGAGTTAGCGTAGTTTAGATCGAGTGATTACAAAAAGTACCTTTACTTAGCCTTTTGTAACATTTGTAACTTTGTTATTTTTGTATATTTATTCACGATTTTTTTATAATATGTAAAGCACCACATTTTAAGCCGTTTGGTATCAAAAACGAATTTTCTAAAAAAATGAGTTAGCGTAGTATAAATTGTTGGTGTCGTTTTGTACGTTTGTATGTTAAAATATCATATAGAATGAGTGTCAAAATGCCATAGTACTTAATACATACCCGCTCTTCCAATGACCAACATTTCATCAGAAGCATTTACATCCTCATTGGAGTTCTCTTTGTAATAATTGTTATCACTAAGGCCTAGGGGTATTTCTGTCTGAAACAAATGAGTACAGTTAAGATTAATATTGATATACAAAAGCAAAAAACATTGGCAAACTTAATGAGTCAAAGATTAAGTATAATTATATTATATTGTTCATACTTTATATTACACTAGCTCTAACTATAACGTGTTAAAAGTAAAACTCACCTGTGAACTAATAGTTGCGTTGCAACCGCCGACACAAGACTTAAATAGTCCCTTAAAACGAAAAATGAACAATATTTACACTAAATTAATTAACATACTATAAAAGATTGATATAATGTATCAATAATCTGCGGAGTAATTGAATATTTTGGATCAAATCAAGCAAGAAACGAGGATAAACAAAACACTAACAAACTACACGCGGCCATATTTGAGTTTTGACAACAAAATTACTCTAATCTATGTTTGACAACATAGATCATATTTTGACACTACAAACAGGAAAGAACTTTACGTGTGTGACGTCACAAAACGACGCCATTTTGCTTTCGACCGTAGCGCCAAAACGTAACAAATGGAACTACACTGTCAGCCCCCTGGCGGGTACTAAATAGATCGCGATTTACATGACGCGTGCGCTTGGTTGAAAACAAGTAATTTTTAAAAAATTGAATAATGGGATAAACATCGTTTTTTAATTAAATAAAAAATTGTGTCAACTTACCAATAGTATGATTATCAATTATAAAAATAATATCATCGAAGAAATTTAGTTTTTCCAGTAGAAATACAGCACTGAAAAACGTAAATTATGTCATTTTTAAAAGATTTTTTATGCAGTTAACAATACATATATTTTTAATTTTTTATCAATATTTCATTGAAGGACTTTATAATCTTTTTTATAAAAATAGAAATTAAACTATATTAACACGATTTAATTGTTATTTTCTTTATCAAAGTGAGCTAAAATCGGCATTTTTGTGATTCGGCGTTCCGAAATCTTTAAATTTACTCAAATGTACTACTTAAAACTTTAATTTTATAAAATTATGTCCAAAATAAAGAGTTTATCTTCATATATTTCTAATTGTTTTATTTAATTTAGTTATTTTATGCGTGTGAGGGGCAGTCAAAAACACCGAAAAACTGAAACTTCGTCGTAAATTGAATGCACGCTCTTAATATCAAGATAGGTAGTTATAGACTATAATATCCTATTTTGTCAATCACAATTAGTAACCTAGTACAACTTACCATTACAGTAATAAAAATATATCAGGGTTGGCCCGGCATTCCAGTGCCGTCGGGATCGGCCGTCAAAAAAAATCTAATAAAGATAATATAAAAGTTTTGTGTACTATTCATATATTGTGTTGTATTAGAGTTAGCATTACCGATTTACATCAGCTGTACATAGTGATTAAGATTAACTGATTAATTATAGAAGGTTTGTAGAGAATAATAATGACCACGTGTGCTCCCGTAACTCGTAAGATCTTTTGCATTTAAAACACAAAAAAATGTATAATATTACTTACAACAAACACTTCCAATAGTAAGACTATTTATACATAATATATTGTATAGTTAAACACAAACTACTTGCAGTTTCTTCCACTTTATTTGTTATTTTATAAACATAATTATTACTTAAAATACACGACCGGTTTCGACATAGTCATCATCAGGTATAGCCGTATAGGTAGTTTTTTTTTATTGAATTTCGACCAAGAACCTACAGTACATTCAATAACATATTAATATTGTAGTGACCTACTTTTATTACATTCTATGTTTACAACATTTATTTCATTATTATTTACAAATTATTAGTCAGGGTTCCCCCATACATTGCTTTCACTAGATTAGTATCAAGCAAATTTTTCTTGTGTAGCTTTGTTTTGGTGAGACGTCCAATAATTTCTTGGACGGAACTCTCGATTGTGGTAGTTAACAGAGTTAGCAAGGATAAAAAAAATCTCAACTTTCGAGCGTAGGACCGGGATAACGTACCACGCATGACGCAATTTATAGGACAATTATGTGTATTGAATTACATTAATATTAACTAAGCAATGAAAAGAAAATCAGCTGGTAACTAATAATTAAAAATGACCTCATTATTGATACAAGTTGGCAAGAGGGAACTCTTTGATCAAACCATAAGTTTTGTAGGAGAAATATTTTTTCGGATAATTTAGATCATTATCTGGATATTTATCAAAAAAAAAATTGGAATCACCAACTCCACAAACTTTATTCTTGATATCTCTGTTAGCTACCACAAACAAGAGTACCGTCTAAGAAATTCTTGAACGTCTCATCAAAATGAAGGTGCTCATGATAAATTAGCTTGATACTAATCAAGTGAAAGTAATGTATGGGGCAACCCTGAATATATAATTATATACAAAACAATTTATTAACATACTGACAAAATTCTATGTTCAATAGACCAAAGGTTTTTATTAGTAGAGAATGCAAGTGCGCATGTAGATTCCATTCTCAAGATAAAAAAGAGACGAATTGTGAGGTCTTAAGATTGCGTTCTCACCGTACACTTGATTGGTACTTACCTGTGTTACTCTTTCTGTTTTGTAAAACACCTACCTACCTATAATATAATACTTTTATTACTTCCACTTCCAAACTGCTTAATAATTCGTGAAGGTAGGATACAAATTATATCAAATATAGAGAAAACAGAATTTCCAACAACCGATTGAAGAAGATTTCTATATTTTCCTGAAAATATTATTATTAAAACATAAGTAAAATGTTACATAATCATGGAAATAATAATTAGCACTAATTTATAAAAAAATATGTAAGACTCAACTCACATTGGGACAGAGTCAGTAAGTATGCAATGTCGACAATAGGGCTGAGCAGGGGTAACTTATAAATTACAACAACTGTAAAAAAATACACAGAATTTATACTTTCATAAGGTATTTTTGTCGGTTTAAAACACAGTAATTACTGTCCTACGGGATACATTTTTAAATTCTTATTTAATCGACTTGTACTTATTAGTATACAATAACAGAAGTTATTCAACTTTTTATTCTTACTATAAAAACTCGTGTACTATATTATGTACAATATAGAAAGTAAAAGATAAACGTCGGTAGAGTTGTCTATTGAAAATGTAGAGTTTCATGTAGTGTTAAATTTTAAAGATAGATGGCGCCACATCGCATCATTTTAGTTCAGCGTGATACTGTCAGATGTCACTGTCGTACTTTGCTCAATTTCTACATCGCGCTATCGAAAACATTTTGCTGTTGACGACCTCCACAGTATTCCAATTTTCGGTATCGCTTCTCGGCCTTTTGGCTAAGATCAAAGTGTAGTATCTGTTCTTTTCAGCTTAATATCTGAAAGTTCCCGCACTGCGGGACCAGTATATTAAACTGATTTTTGTACCACGACGGGATGTTCGGGGCTCGCTCCACTCCCGTCACGGGTTGGCCCGGCATTGCAGTGCCGCCGGGATCGGCCCACAATAAAACCTTCATAACACTTCATAAGTGCTTCCTACATTATAAGAATAGGTATTGTTGTTTTATAAGGATAAGTTAAGATAAAATACTATTTAAGGCGAGGAGTAACCGCAACTAGCGCCACTCTATTTAAAATAAATTTTACAATGACACAAAGATCTTATTAAAAAAAGTAATCGGTCCAAACTTTAAGTAAATAGTTAAACTAATTTATTGGCATTTAATTACAGCTCTAAATCCTATACTGTATTTGCTCTCGTAAGTAATAACTAAAACGGCCGTTTTAGTTATTAATTACGAGATATATTATATAATATTAGTTTAACTATTATATATTACTATAATAAATTAGTTTAACTATTTACTTAAAGTTTGGACCGATTACTTTTTTTAATAAGATCTTTGTGTCATTGTAAAATTTATTTTAAATAGAGTGGCGCTAGTTGCGGTTACTCCTCGCCTTAAGCTGCATCTACCAATCCATTTCTTAAATATCAAGACAGGTAGTTATAGAATATAATATTATTATAATATCCTATTTTGGCAATCACAATTAGTAACTTAGTACAACTTACCATTACAGTAATAAAAATATATCAGTACTGAATTACTGACGACGACGTAGAGCAAACTTATGATGATAGACTAAGGCCGTGTTTTACCCAGCAATGTTAAAGTTAACGCCATGTTAAAATACCATGCCATCTCATTCATTGACAGGAAATACGAGAAGTATTACATGATATTTAACATGGCGTTAACTTTAATATTGCTTGGTGAAACACGCCCACGTCCCGATTTCACCAACGCATGTTAGTGTTAACGGCTTGTTAAAATACCATGCCTTCTCACTCATTGATAGGAATTACGAGGGGAACAACATGATATTTAACGAAGGATTAACTTTGCTTGATGAAAAACGCCCTTAGGGCCCTTAGGTGAAATCGGCACTAAATACGCTTGCTAACATTAATGAACTGAATAAACGCATAAAAATGGTAAATATAGTTTATTAAACGACAATATTATATAATAAATAATTTACACAAGACGTATAAGAAACATATAAGCAACAGCTACAATACCTATGCCGCAGCCAAAAAATATTCCGTAGAAAGTAGTGTTCGACTGCACGGTGACTATAGATTCGTGTTTATGTTCTGTCAGAGGCTCGACGTGTGCCTTCATAGTAGACGCCACATCAACATCGGACCATGCCGATACTCCTGCTTCATTCGATGCCCGAACTCTTATACAGTACTCGGTTTCTTCGTTCAAGTCCTTCAATTCTGCTAAAATTACTGAAAAAGTAACATTTATAATAATATAATATCTATGGACGCTTCACACCACGTCAATCTGGCCCCGTGCTAAGAATATAACTTGTGTTACTGGTACAGATAACGGAAATATATTTAATACTTTTTTATTATACACATATTCAAGATTTTAATTATTTTAATGCACAAATTTACAATACACATCCATGACCCAGGAACTAAGAAAACTTTTTTGTTCCTTCGGCGGCATACGAACCCGCGATCTCTCGCTTGAGCATAAACGCGCTCAACCACTGCGCTACAGAGTTCGTTATATTTATAGAGTTCCATAAGTCCATTATATGTTTATTGTCTACATTTTAAACTTATTTAAAGAGTCAATAAAAATCAAAACTTTTCATTCCGAAATTTTTTTTACTATAAAATCATCGCATAGACACGACGTTCAGAAAATATTCAAATGTTTTCTGAACGTCGTGTCTATGCGATGCCTACCACCGATTCGGAACTAGCCCAGCGAGAAGAACCGGCGCGGCGTAAGAAACTAGCATGCGGTCATCGTTTACCAAGAAGATGGAAAATTACTCTTTTCAAATAAAATATACAAATGTCAAAACTAAAACTTTTTTTAACGTTTTCTGGGATTCTATAGTAGACAAATTATAATAAGTATTATTTGGTATATAGTATGGGCTTATACATTGACCCTTAAAAGATTTAAGACTATACTAAAAAGACGAGTAAAACGCTTACAAAGGTCGAACGCTTCAACAAATGGGGCTTAAAACGCTTACTACAAAGGGTTGGTACTTTAGTCAACAAATTACAAAGACATAGTTGGAATTCGAGACGAAAATATGTTTCATCTATTGGTCGGTTAATCACCCATATAGATTAGCTGTTATCGTTCTGTTCTGCACGTTATTTAAGACGCCTAAATATACATCAGGGGGCTGATTCAAGATGTCATCGCTAATTATCGCTTACAAAGTTCGATAACAAAATGTATGAGATTTGACATAAGGTACGCTAAATGACATACCAAATCGCGATCAGTCGGCATCGCGTTGAGTGGAACCAAGCGTTGCTAAGTACAAAACGGACTAGGAAAATTGCTGCTAACACATGCAGAATAGAAGTTTTAATAAGCTATATATTATACAACAATAGCTCATTCTATTAACGGCAAAACGATGGTCATCATTAAAAAGCCATTAACTGCATTGTTATAATAATAATTCTTAATACTGTATTACGCATCAACTATATATAAAAGCGAAAGGTCACTCACTGACTCATCACTAAATCTCAGAAACTACAAAGAATCTCACAATTTAGCATAGAGGTTCCTTTTAAGATGTAGGTGCTTAATAAGAAGGGATTTTGCGAAATTCAACTCCGATGAGGATAAAAAGTGCTTCTATTGATTTACATTTCCTAAAGTCTTAATAGTAAGTTATACAATAATTCTGGCAAACTCCAATATAGCACCTTAAGTTAATATATTAGGCCCTTACATATGAAATTGGCGTTTTGTCGTACTGGCCACTTTGATCTTAAATATATCCTCTTTGGTTAGGAATTCCAAATTCAAATTTAAACAGCTATTTACTCATGCATTTGTGTTTTGAAAATCGTAATTCATTTGTTTTTTTCTCTTTTGCTTTTTTTTCTGCGTCACTCATTTCACAAAATGGAAAACTTAAAATATCACATTATTTACGAGTACGAGTTCCAGCGTGGCACCAGTGCTGCAGAAACGGCTCGATGGATTAATGATGTGTGTGGGGGTGGTGTCGCAAAAGGAAACACGGTGCGTTTTTGGTTTCAACGCTTTCGTTCTCGAAATTTCGACCTGCAGAACAAGCCCCGTGGGCGGCCGGAGACCAAGGTCGATAATGATGAATTGAAGGCTATTGTGGAAGCAGATCCATTGCAAACCACATCAGAGCTAGCTACAGGCTGCGATGTTAGTGACAAAACCGTTTTAATCCACTTGAAGCAAATTGGGAAGGTGAAAAAGCTTGAAAGGTGGGTACCTCATGAATTGAGCGAAGCAAACCGACAAACGCGCGTCGACTGCTGAGTTACATTGCTCAACCGGCACAATAATGAAGGAATTTTAAGTCGGATCATTACATGTGATGAAAAGTGGATCCTGTACGATAATCGTAAACGCTCATCGCAATGGCTGAACCCTGGTGAACCAGCAAAGTCTTGCCCCAAGCGAAAATTTACTCACAAAAAGTTACTTGTAAGCGTTTGGTGGACTAGTGCCGGTGTCGTACACTATAGCTTTCTTAAATCTGGTCAGACGATTACGGCTGATGTCTATTGTCAGCAACTGCAAACCATGATGGAAAAGCTCGTCGTTAAACAACCGAAACTTGTCAATCGCTCTACGCCACTGCTGCTTCAAGACAACGCTAGACCACACACGGCCCAACAGACGGCTACCAAATTAGAGGAGCTTCAATTGGAATGTCTAAGACATCCACCGTACTCTCCGGACCTTGCTCTAACAGATTACCATTTTTTTCGAAATTTGGATAACTTCTTGCAAGGAAAAAAATTCAATTCCGATGAGGCAGTCCAAACCGCTTTCAAAGATTTCATTGATTTCCGTCCGTATGGTTTTTTTAGTAAAGGGATTAATGAACTACCTATAAGATGGCAAAAGTGTATAGATAGCAATGGTACATACTTTGATTAATAAAAATTATTCCTTATTTATATTATGTCTTTTGAAACTATAATTATTTCTTCCTAAGGCCGCAGTAGCGTCTAAAGCTATTGTCCAACACCTTAAAATAAAGGTTTACTATACCGCCAAAATGATTGTTGGGAAGTATGCACCAAATTAAAAAATCAAGCGGCATTACTATAACATAACAGTTATTTGGAAAATAAGTTTTTGCCACGAAAAATAATAAATATGGGCGAAGCCGCGGGCATAACCTAGTTATGTATTAATAAACGAACAAACAGTAAGCGCTTGAAGATCTACTAGACAGCTGTAGGAGGAAGTCTTCGCATGTGCTTGCTAACAATGGGAGTGTTGTCACTACGGTAATAACGCGTTTTTATTATTATATGATTATTATTCATAATTATAATTAACTTTGTAAAAAGGTCCGTACTACTCTGTACAGCTGAGGTATGACGGCAGGTGAGATTTATAAACAAGGTAAATAAAATTCTTTACTGCCTGTAAAGTAAGTAGGAACAATTGACAGTTCGAAACGTTTATTATTAGATGCGGTATTAAATATTGCTTATTAGTAGCTTGTTTTTCTTGTTGACTTTCCGAAAATAGCTTGTTAAGTTTCATTTGGAAATAAAACTTTTTATTACTAATTTAAATTAATTAGAGACTGACTTACCGGAGTCAAAGCTTTGTGGAACTTTGTCAAACACAATATCGGTTATTCTTATAGTTTCAGCATTACTAAAATCTAAATCTTTTCCATTTGGTATATTACTCTCAGTACATTCCTTATATTGTATGTGTATTTCTGTAAAAGTAATTTTTTAATTTATTTTCAATTATACTGCATTTAATATTTATATTTTTTCATAATAATTTACCATCTATCGGAAACTTTATAAGATCGTTCCACGAGATTTTTATTCCTATAACATTGTCAGATGCATTTTCGACGAATACCTAAAAATAAAAATTACATACGTTTGTTATTGTTAAAATATTTAAACAAAAAAGAACAAGTTTACAATGTAAACATTTTGCAGTTTAGTTCGATTTTGTTAGCTTCTCTTTGTTTATTACCTACTACTATCTAGACCTAGCCTACCTAATGTACATTTTACACAGTACATTAACATAAACATTTGTCAAAGTTGAACAATGTTAACAACGTTTGATATAGAACAATATTGACACATGCCATTGTTGAACTCTACGTACATCGCTCGGGTTTTCCGGAGGTCCCATTTTGTAAATTTCGAATGTTTTCTCAACAATTCCGTACGTGTTTGAGGCTCGGCAGATGTAGCGCTGTCCGAAAGTAGACTCGTTGGCGGTTACGGCTAAGATGGACTTGTCTTCTTTGTTTTGTGTTTCATTTTTAGAGAACTCAGTCAGAAGGTCCCCTGTGTCTTTAAACCACCTATACTTTGGAGCCGGATAGCCATTAGCTGAACATGTTAGATCGACACTAAAATGAGATTGATCATATTAATTGTACGTTAAATAATAAGGAAAGTATCTACGTTTAATGGTAAGTTTTAGAACTTTAAAGTACCTTTCGTTCTCCCTTCCAGGAACCAGAGCGGTTTCATTTTCGGTGTCAAAGAATGGCGGATCTGAAATGTAATTTATGTTTGAGAAAAAAATTATAATGTCCTAGAATTACAGGAATGAGCACTACTTTTGCATACAATAAACAATTCTCAGACAAGTGATTGATGACGAAGATTTGTATGTTATTGTCTTGGTTGTTGTACATAATATACTTACATATGAGCACAAAGTACATAATATTATGTATACAACAGAGACACGACCTAGTACTATAAAATGGTATCACCCCAATACTGGCATTTCGACTGGCTATTTTTGTTTTCTTGGATTTCCAGGCACATTCCGGAAATCGCCATCTAGGGCTACTATTGGAAAATACTAATTACTAATTTCGTTTCGTATCTTCTTCTTAATTAAGGAGTTGAATTTACCTTAATGTGATGTTATGCTTAAAAATTATGCTTATCTTTATTTTAATGTCAATATTTGTATTTAATTCGGCAAATTTACATTTTATAATTTACAAACGTTAATAGTAGTGACATCTATTGCATTTTTTTGTATAAAACATAAATTGTATGGGATGGTATTCCATGATAATATAAATAATAGTTTTTATGGCTTGTTAAAAAAGGTTTGTAGCCGCTGCATCCTTACGGAACCCTTCCATTAATACGGCGAAGCGGCCATTTACACCTTTTGACCATGATCATGGAGCATGACCAAGGTCAGCACTTCCAAAGTATCGGGTTGTTTTTGTTAGAATCTACCAAAGCCAATTCAAAACATTGTCACCTTTTCAAAGGTTGAATGTTTTGAATTGGCTGTGGTAATATAGGGCATTGGTATTAACATTGGACTTAAATAGAATACTTACAGTTCACATGTAGGGTTAATATTCAGGTGTTTATTTAGTACACACTCCGGCAATTCCGGGTCCGCCTGCACAGAGACACAGGTGTACACACCACTGTCCTGGTTGTTTAGAGCAACGATTGTTAGAAGACCTTCAAAACCTTCTTTCGAGAACTTTCGCAATACCTTATACTTCCTTGGTTTCGTTTCGTCTGAAAGGTTTAAAAATTATTAGAAGCAGTAAATATAATAAAATTATATTTTATCTACAACTTTCGATAACTATAAAAAAACGATTCCGTTTTCAAGCAGTGAGTGAACTAATGTTGATGAATTATAGCTAAGATCACGACAGATTTCAATTAAGAAAAAAGCTAGACAAAATCGGTTCATTAGTAGTCAGAGCTATGCTTTTATTTATTTATACAATATAATAAATACATAAAAAACTTAATCTACACAGTGTAAACTACACACAGACAAACTTATAACACCTCTCAGATTTATCAAAAAAATACTTACCCGATATATCTTCTCCATTCCTGTACCAGACGATTCTCGGTTCCGGATCACCTTTGGCCTGACACGAGAGTGTGATGGCCCGGCCTCTGTCCACGGTTATCTCGGTTGCCGTGCTGACAAACTCCGCGGGATCTAAGCACAAGGAATTAGTACGTGACTACCGCCACTTCAGTTCACTTCACCGCGATAAGCTCGGGAGAGTTTAACTCGCAGTGGTGTTCCTTTTGACCCCGTTAAACAGGTCTCTTAGACGCGGTGATCGTTTAGGGTTTAGGGAGAACCTAATCCTTCTCAACTAATCCTTAAAGATCCACAAAAAAGAGGTGTAAAATTTGGTGTACTGAGATCGTGTGTATTTACATACAAACAAAATCGGAGTCATATAGAATCAAAAACAGCAATCTGACTTTTGACTTAGTATTGGTACCCATAATAAGTCTTTTTTCATTGCTGGTTTTGATTCTATACGACTCAATTTCGGTCTAACCGTTTAAGAGTTACTAACATTGTACACGAGAATATTATATATAAGACTAGCTGTTCCCGCGACTTCGTTCGCGTGGTTCTTGAGCGATTTAGCAGCGCACGCAACGAAAGTTTCCCCGTTTTTGCAACATTTCTCACTGATGCTTCGCTCCTATTGGTCGCAGCGTAATGGTATATAGCCTAAAGCCTTCCTCTATAAATGGACTACCCAACAAAAAAAGAATTATTCAAATTGGACCAGTAGTTTCTGAGATTAGCGCGTTTAAAAAAAAAATAAACAAACTCTTCCGCTTTATAATATTAGTATAGATATAACCATCTTATATTATAAATATTCTCGTGTCACTGCCATTATACATATTATCTAGATAAAATTTAATTCTTCTTTCGATAAATTGACTCTATGCGGAAATTGGTGCTCATATAAAATTTTGTCCAACTATAGATTTTGAGATATATATATTTTTTTTTTAATACAGTTCAGTGACATCATTGCATTGTGTATTGCATAAATTGTACTTAATTAGTTTTTACTTGTAATAATTATCTTTATTATTTATAATTAGGTATTACCATTATTTTAATATTATCCTTAAATAATTATATAATTCTTGACGTTTTTTAAAAGACGTTCTAAGGTCAAGGGTGTTCAAAGACTTGGTAGTCGAAGAATGCCACATCTGCTTCATCTAGCTCCAAGAAAGGAGTAAATTACAATTCAAAAACAAATATTAAATTTTATCAAACCTGTACAAACTTGATTGTCCTTGAGCATGTTCGGCAGCTCGTAACAGCAGGTGTTGGATTAAAATAACAAGCTATTAGCTAAATGTGTCAATATGAATACTTGTGAAAAACATGTCAAAAGGTTTAAGAGCCGTTGCAGACCTAGCGATTCATTTCATTTACCAACGTAGGTATGTTAGTGTTAACGGCTTGTTAAAACACCATGCCTTTTCATTAATTGATAGGAATTACGAGAGGAACGACATTATATTCGCGAATTATAGAGTTTACTGTGAAAGTATCAGCGCTGAAATACTTAATTACTTTTATTTTTTACCCGACTTCGGCGAAGCCAAAAGGAAGGGTAATGATTTTGGCAGTCTATGTATGTATGTATGTATGTATGTTTGTATGTATGTATGTATGTATGTTCCCTCGTAGCGGTTAAACTGCTGGTCCGATTTTAATAAGTAAGGTGTCTATCGATTCGTAGTGATCCCGCGAGTAACATAGGCTATATAATTTTTCGCAAAAAATTTTTATTGTGAAAATTATACCTCAAAAACTATCTCCAAAAAAATTTAAATTTAGATAATTGTATCGTGTTCGGTATCAAAAGATAGGTCTTGGCAAGCACATTACAAATATGTATTTAAATATTTTATTAATTATCATATTTTATTGTTAAATTCAAAATAAACGTTTAAAATGCGGTCGTACAAGTAGTATCTAGGAGTTGTTTAGTTACGAGTACTTACTGTGTACTCGTTATGGTTAGTTTAACGAAAATATATTTGATGAGAAAACAGAAAAATAAAAAATAAAAAAAAAAGTGAAGAACTATAACCCGACTTTGCAAAAAAGAGGTCTAAAAAGGCTGAAACGAGAAAATAATTCTATTTGAAATCCATATATGCATAGGTACATAAATGGTCAAGGTAGAGCCGTGGTCGTACCCGCTAAACAAATCTATAATATTCGTCTGCAGTTGAAATATACAATCCCAATAGCGGGTACGACCGCGGCTCTACCTTGACCATTTTTGTACCTATGCATATATGGATTTGGCACATCCTAAAATATTATCACTCATTTATTTTACACCAGGTTTTTTTTTATTCCCTCTGTCGCATTTTACGAGGCCCACGGTAAAGATAGTTGTGGGGAGGTACTCGGCAGTAAGAAAATTATTAAAGCAATGTACGTGCAAATAACGTATAATATATTCAGCATCAATGGCTTGGCATTAAACTTGGTGATGTTGCAATCAGATTTGAATCCGTACTTAAAATGGTCAATATTATTAAAATGTCTGCGTGTCTAATCTTTATCGATGCCTGACATAAAACCGGCATGAACCATGCTTTGTTCATTTAACATCTGTTCTTTAATGGACGATAGTATTCGCTCACAAGCAGTGCTGTGCGTATACCCCTGCTCGCTATAGAGATAGACTACAATTTATAGGGCATCGAAACAAAGCAGTGGAAAAGAACGGTAAGTTTGCTGGATGTCATAGAAATTATTAACTTCGTCACGTAGATGTTCGTTTGTCGGTTCTCTTCTATAAAATGGTATACCAATGACGCATATGGACACTTCACGATGTACGTTCCCAGAGCGGCAGGTCCATATTCCTGTGTCATCTACCGACGCTCGTGTCAGTGTGAGGACCAGGGCCGGCACTCGCGACTTCAGGGAGGGGACGAAGTGCTCCTGGGTGAAGACCCGCTTCGTACCCTGACGCGACACAATCTTCCCAGAAGGATTGACCCACTCCACCTGAAACAAATGGTGTTTTAAGAATCAGTTAAGATTTAGCTAAGCCCACCACTTTGTATGGGTTAATATATAGGTATTAATAATACTTATAATATATTATTATATAAAAAAAAATGTTTTTGATTAAATAAAACCTTTTTTTTTACAAGTTAAACGGACTTTTTTCGGCATGAAAAATTTATGTGAGAACACCGTTTAACGTTTGTTATTTTAGCGGAACAGAAGTACATAATCTGTGAAAAATTCCCTTCTATCTAACTATCACGTTTAATGAGATACACGGACGGACAGAGGACACTCTTCCTTGCTTTTAGGACACAGTCCCGATTTCATCAACGCATGTTAGTGTTAACGGCTTGTCAAAATACCATGTCTTCTCATTCATAGGAATTACGAGAGGGATAGCATGGTATTTAACGAAGGGTTAACTTTAACATTGCTTGGGAAACACGTCCTAAACATTATGAAACAATCAAGTATTTCGTAGTGTATGTGACAAACTTATGTCATATGTACACCACCTACGTACAATTACTGTCAATCAAATTCTTTGAATAATAATATGCAAGCAAAAAATAGCAACAGATTCATTATTACAAAAATAACAATAGTTATTTAGATAATAATATGATTACCTATTCAAAAAGTATACCTACCTATCTAAGAGTGAGTAACTGAACAGAAAGGATAATAGTTTATAAATTTTAGAACATTAGAATCAAACTGACGTACCTACTCGTACCTACTTATTACTTAATTTATTTAAGCTCATGTTGCATTACATTTACTCGTAAGTGTTAGACATGATGTATGTTTTGTCTCAGCTGCTGAGAATGCAATGCTGTAATATAAATCCCATCAAAAACATAACTCGTAAAAGTGCCAAGTCTCGCTACTTAGTTCTTCTACCGTAAAAAGTTGTGAAATACATGTTATGCCAAGTAGGGGTTAGTCGGTTGGTCTAACAACATCTTATAGTGATCATCTATACTAATATTATAAAGAGGTAACGTTTGATTGTTTGTTTGTTTGTTTGTTTGTTTGTTTGAATGGAATAGGCTCTGAAACCACTGAACCAATATGAAAAATTCTTTCACCGTTGGAAAGCTACATTCCTAGCGCTGAATATAGGCTATATTATATGTTTAAAAAAAGTAGGGTTCCTTACTAAAACCCCAAAAATGTAGCCCAAAGTGTAAAAAAACGACCTCCAAAATTTCTTACATCGTGTGCGCTTCGACAACGGCTTGACCAATTTCGCAAATTTTTTTACGGTATATTCGTTATTGTTACGAAAAGGTTATTATGAAAGAAAATGTTGAAAAAAATAAGCAGAAAATTAGAAAAAAGAAGAAAATACGTGATGGTCACGCGGGGTTTGAACCTGGGCTCGATCGATTCACGTCGTTGGCAGTTTATATGACACGGCTGTCATGGCAACGTCATTATTTACAAATGGAAAATAAAAATTATGAAATGCTATAAATACCGTTTTTATATCAGCTTAAACTATTTGGATTAAAAAAATTATTAGGATTAACAAAAACATGAATCCAAATAGTTTCAGCTGATATAAATACGGTATGTATAGCATTTCCTAATTTTTGTTTTCCATTTGTAAACAACGCTGTTACCATGGCGACCGGTAGACGTTATAGACGTTTGGCTGCGTTTCCATTGACGCGGGGCGAGGCGGACAGGAGCTTGCGGTACCCGAATTGACCAATCACTATGCTCGAAATCTCTGCTCCACTCCGCTTGGGAACCACTAAGTTCCTATGCGCCCCGCTCCGCGTCAGTGAAAACGCCAAGATTGGAGAAGTTTTCCAAATCTATACATCTATACAAACAAATAAAATTGAAGTGTCAGTAAGTATGTAACTTTCAATTAGCAACGTTTTTCTAAATACATATGACATTTTAAACGATATCTTCTGCTTTTTTTTGCATTGGCAACGATATTTACTGAAAACGAAAATGTAATTTCAAAAAAAATTTCTGTCAGCGTCTCTCTTTGCTCCGGCTAATCTCTGGAACGGCTGGACCGATTTTAACGAGACTTTCACTGGTAGATAGCTAAAGTTATAAGGATTAATTTAGGCTACTTTTCATCATCATCATCGTCGTCATCAAACTCATGATCACCGAATTGGCTGGACCGACTGTGACATTCACCGGGCTTAGCTTATGTTAGTAGGAGTAATCTATACATCTATATGTATAAAAGTAAGTCGTGTTAGTTAAATTATTTATAACTCAAGAACGGCTTTATCGATATGGCTGAAAATTGGTGAGGAAGTAGCTTAGAGCAAGTAGACGGACATAGGATACTATTTATTCCATATTATGTCAGCGTTGCGGGTTCTGTGTTTGGGTTTCGCGTTGCGGGTTCCGGGTTTCCGTGTTGCGGGTTCCGGGTTCCGCGTTGCGGGTTCCGCGTTGCGGGTTTTGGGTTCCCATGCTGCGGGTTCCGCGTTGCGAGTTCCAGGTTCCCGCGTTGCGGGTTCCGGGTTCCCGCGTTGCGGGTTCCGGGTTCCCGCGTTGCGGGTTCCGTGTTCCCGCGTTGCGGGTTCCGGGTTCCCGCGTTGCGGGTTCCGGGTTCCCGCGTTGCGGGTTCCGGGTTCCCGCGTTGCGGGTTCCGGGTTCCCGCGTTGCGGGTTCCGGGTTCCCGCGTTGCGGGTTCCGGGTTCCCGCGTTGCGGGTTCAGGGTTCCCGCGTTGCGGGTTCCGCGTTGCGGGTTCAGGGTTCTCACGTTGCGGGTTCCGTGTTGCGGGTTCCACGTTGCGGGTTTCGGGTTCCCGCGTTGCGGGTTCAGGGTTCCCGCGTTGCGGCTTCCGGGTTCAGGGTTCCCGCGTTGCGGCTTCCGGGTTCAAGCGTTGCGGGTTCCGGGTTCCCGCGTTGCGGGTTCCGGGTTCCCGCGTTTGGGGTTCCGAGTTCCGCGTTGCGGGTTCCGGGTTCCCGCGTTGCGAGTTCCGGGTTCCCGCGTTGCGGGTTCAGGGTTCCCGCGTTGCGGGTTCAGGGTTCTCACGTTGCGGGTTCCGCGTTGCGGGTTCCGCGTTGCGGGTTCCGCGTTGCGGGTTCCGCGTTGCGGGTTCCGCGTTGCGGGTTCCGCGTTGCGGGTTCCGCGTTGCGGGTTCCGCGTTGCGGGTTTCAAGTTCCCGCGTTGCGGGTTCAGGGTTCCCGCGTTGCGGGTCCCGGGTTCCCGCGTTGCGGGTTCCGGGTTCCCGCGTTGCGGGTTCCGGGTTCCCGCGTTTCGGGTTTCGGGTTCCCGCGTTGCGGGTTCTACGTTGTTTTTTTTTAGTTGAATTTCATCATAAACTCTTTTTATGCTCAACAAAGTGGGCAAGGGTCAGCTAGTAATCAATATTATTAATAATCTTGTTTTAAATAAATAAGTAGATTGGAGACGACTTGGCAGTCGCATGAAACAACATAATATTTATCTCACGAGTGATACATATTAAATCAGATCGTTTAGTGCGATTGAATTAAATTTGAAATATAGGTACCGTGTTTATACCATGATTATTTAGTAACTAAAAATGCAGGCTTTCAGTGTAACCCACAACAAAGATATAGGGGATTGAAAATGGCCTGAACTGCTTCGAAAAAAGGATGGTAGGGCCGTGCCCCCAGACAAAGCAGCGCGAAAGCAGTGTTTAAAAGAAGTACAAAATTCCAAGTATGAATAAATCGTCCTGGCTTTCGTTGCGCGCGCACGTCGTTACGCTGCGTCTCGTCCGCGTTTCGCCGCGTTTTCGCCCGTGTCGCGTCCGTGCCGACCACCTTCCATTGGAGCAGTTCCGAAGCCACCTTCTAATGGCGATCGGCAATCCGTACTTGGTTCTTGCGAACTGAGTGTGGATTGTCGCCCTGCCGGGAAGATGAACTGCCCGCCCGCCCCGCTGGGATTTTATCCCAGCGTTGTGGTCACGTGAGGCCAGTTCCCCCAAGCGCCCCCCGCTTGGTGAGATGCACCACCACCTGCAGAAGACCATGGCCGTCCGCGTCCTGCGACGTGGAAGACCACCTTGCGCCGACCCAAAGGCGCGCCACCACCAAGACACCGAGCCTAGCTGTGACGGAGAGGACACCGTTTGCGCCGGGCCCCCGTCGGCATTCTCGCGGGGGGGGTAGTGGTAGCCCCCCGCCCCAATGTCCGGCCGAGACCTGCTGCGCGTCCCGGATCCCACCCCGTCTAGCCGAGAAGTGCTCGGACTCACCGCAGCGCACCCAGCGCCGCCTCCAGGACTGCGCCTCACGCCGCAGCCCTGTACCACCGCCCTCAGGCACCCTGCCTGAGCCTGCCCAACACCCGGCAGACACACCTGCCGCACCCGCCGCTGCTCAACACGCTCACGGCTGTCGGTAGAGCGCCCAGCCGCCGCCGACCACCACCGCAGACCTCCGGCCTGCAACGCTGCCCACCGCAGCCCACTCCACCATCACGCCACCACCATGCCACCATGGCATCTCCGCTGCTGCTGACCTCGCCTCGTCGCTGGGGCTCGCCGAGCACTCCTCGCCGCCGTTCCCGACACCGCATTCAGCGACGCACCGCAACTTCGCGATCCGAAGGTTCCTTGGAAGGGAGGAACCTGGGTGACTGGCTCGGATCCCACGGCGGCCCCGGGCAACGTCGCACCTACCACGAAGAGTGCCAGATGCCGCCTGCCGCCCGGCCTTCTGGAGAGTAAGGCTGTACGGCGTGCGGTTGTAACCAGCGCTCTTCAGCAACGCTCTTTAGCGTTTACCGTTGGCATCCCCATGCCCTTTCCCACCATCATGGCTCCCGGAGCCCCCCCCACTCCCTGGTTGGCTGGGTCCGCGAGTTGGTTAAAGACAGACTCGTCAAAGTCTAGCCCCTCAGGCAATTGTCTTAATAAAGTGTTTTTACGACGGTTTTTCCTTGCGCCCTGACGCGAGGGTTTTGCCTTCAAAAAAACGTCTTGTCTATTTATTTCAATCCAACCTTGGTTAGGGCTTTGGTCCGCGGGACGATGCGCGGCGCTCGGAGGAGTGGACCCACACACGTTCCTCGGTCTCAGGACCGGGGCCTCCACACGCCACATGTCGTCTTGCCATTCAGGAATAAGTCTTCCAAGACTTCCTTCCTTCAAGTTTAAAAGAGTTCAAATTTTATACTCTACATATTATTGAGAGATTTGAATTAAATATAATAATAAGAAAAATCTAGGTTATATTTTTTACTGTTATAAAATCCGTGCAACAATGTCTTTAGGTACATTGATTTTGAATCATTTATTAATCATTTCCCTGATTAAACCTTCTCTGCGTACCGTAATTGAATAAGGCTAAGATATAAATCATAAATAGTATTTTTTTCTTAAATCCACGTACATATCGCCGAACTGTATAAACTACAATGCTTCATTGTTCTAAGTTTTTGTTGCGTACTCTGTAACATTTGTACTCGTAAGTACTAGGTAATAATAAAATCTATGATATCTATATATTAATATGTGAAGCAAAAACTTTAGGTATAGTTTTAAATAGTAGTAACACACAAACTACTTGCTTACACTCAGCATGGCCTGATGCTGACTTAGTCGAAACCGGTCGTGTATTTTAACAAATAAATAATGTAAAAAGCGGAAAAAAAATGCAAGTACAAGTGTATTATTACTATAAAATCTGTCATGAAGTTCCACCAAGAACCGTTTGTAGTACTAGTTATTAAATGTAGATACTGCATTAGGTCCATAAGCATCACAATTTTTTTTGCGGCTTGTGTTGCATTTTTACCGATTTTGTGATAAAATTTTAAAATGTATCGAATTTCCTCATTAGAATCATTCATTTTATCAATAAGAAAAACAAATGAAATTATCTTAACGGCGCTCGTCAGTCCGCTTGTCGAGCGTGGCGAGTACAGACAACTAACCTCCATTAAATACTTTGGGAGAGGCTTATGTCCAGCAGTGGACTTCATAGCTGAAAAGAAGACTAAGAGGCAAAAGAATATCAAAAATTTTAAAATGAAGAGTTTCCACCACAGGGTAACCTCTAGTTATAATAATTGAAAACATGAATAGATGAAGATGATATGTAGCAAAATACTGATTTCAAGAAAATTGACTTCAAACTGTCACTTAAACATTTTAGAATATGTCGTAAGTAATCTGGGGGCACGGTCGTGCCCCCGTCAAGACGAGCCAAGCGAAGTGCAAGGGCACTACCTACCTTTTCTCGAAAGGTTTCGTCGTTTTTTTGAACTCCCATAACTTTGCTTTGGATGATGCTAAATAGTTTGAATGTCGTAGCTATTATACTTTAGATTTTATCGATGTATAAAAACCCCTGATTTCGTCACTAACTCATTTATAGATCATCAAAATTCTTGGGTTACTTCCGGAAATCTTAGAAAGCTGAAGTTATGTATGAAAAAAATATTAAAATGTAAATGCCGCCATTTTGGATCCAATATGGTGGACCACCATACTTATTATAAGAATCTGATGATCTTTGATTTATAAAAGGAATATAATATACAAGTACATAAAAAACCTTGCTCCATATAATTTATGTCCGACTTTATGTATGTTGAGTGCGTTGCACTACTGCAATCAGTATATTCTATTATTCATCTACAAACAGTCGGTCACCAATTATTAATCGGTGACCGACTTTTCCCGAAGATGAAAAATATATTATTATATCACAAAGGAGATAATATAACTGTCGGTGTATGGAACAGGTCCGGCACAAGCTCCATCTGTTGTTAAAATATTTCTTTTCTGTAAAGTTCTTTGTATGCTTAGCATTATTATAGTGTGATTTGTAAGAAACTAGCTTGTCAGTGACTCAAAATATTCTATAGAATTCCTTGTGCTAGTTACCATCATCACTACTACTATTAGGTATAAGGTACTGTTGAAAATACTAGCTGGTATTAGCTAATATTAGCACTTCACACAGTCGGCAGGCGTCGCGACGCTGGGCGTCGGCAGGCGTCGCGGCGCTTGGTGTCGCGGCGCTCGGCGTCGCGGCGCTGGGCGTCGCGGCGCTCGGCGTCGCGGCGCTGGGCGTCGGCAGCCGTCGCGGCGCTAGGCGTCGCGGCGCTGAGCGTCGCGGCGCTAGGCGTCGGCAGGCGTTGCGGCGCTGGGCGTCGGCAGGCGTCGCGGCGCTGGGAGTCGTGGCGCTGGGCGTCGGCAGGCGTCGCGGCTCTGGGCGTCGGCAGGCGTCACGGCGCTGGGCGTCGGCAGGCGTCGCGGCGCTGAGCGTCGCGGCGCTAGGCGTCGGCAGGCGTTGCGGCGCTGGGCGTCGCGGCGCTGGGCGTCGGCAGGCGTCGCGGCGCTAGGCGTCGCGGCGCTGAGCGTCGCGGCGCTAGGCGTCGGCAGGCGTTGCGGCGCTGGGCGTCGGCAGGCGTCGCGGCGCTGGGAGTCGTGGCGCTGGGCGTCGGCAGGCGTCGCGGCGCTTGGCGTCGCGGCGCTTGGCGTCGCGGCGCTGGGCGTCGGCAGGCGTCGCGGCGCTAGGCGTCGCGGCGCTGAGCGTCGCGGCGCTAGGCGTCGGCAGGCGTTGCGGCGCTGGGCGTCGGCAGGCGTCGCGGCGCTGGGAGTCGTGGCGCTGGGCGTCGGCAGGCGACGCTGGGCGTCGGCAGGCGTCGCGACGCTGGGCGTCGGCTGGCGTCGCGACGCTGGGCGTCGGCAGGCGTCGCGGCGCTTGGTGTCGCGGCGCTCGGCGTCGCGGCGCTGGGCGTCGGCAGGCGTCGCGGCGCTGGGCGTCGGCAGGCGTCGCGGCGCTGGGCGTCGGCAGGCGTCGCGACGCTGGGCGTCGGCAGGCGTCGCGACGCTGGGCGTCGGCTGGCGTCGCGACGCTGGGCATCGGCAGGCGTCGCGGCGCTAGGCGTCGCGGCGCTGAGCGTCGCGGCGCTAGGCGTCGGCAGGCGTTGCGGCGCTGGGCGTCGGCAGGCGTCGTGGCGCTGGACGTCGGCAGGCGTCGCGGCACTGGGCGTCGGCAGGCGTCGCGGCGCTGGGAGTCGTGGCGCTGGGCGTCGGCAGGCGTCGCGGCGCTTGGCGTCGGCAGGCGTCGCGACGCTGGGCGTCGGCAGGCGTCGCGACGCTGAGCGTCGGCAGGCGTCGCGACGCTGGGCGTCGGCAGGCGTCGTGGCGCTGGACGTCAGCAGGCGTCGCGGCACTGGGCGTCGGCAGGTGTCGCGGCGCTGGGAGTCGTGGCGCTGGGCGTCGGCAGGCGTCGCGGCGCTTGGCGTCGGCAGGCGTCGCGACGCTGGGCGTCGGCAGGCGTCGCGGCACTCGGCGTTGGCAGGCGTCGCGGCGCTCGACGTCGCGGCGCTGGGCATCAGCAGGCGTCGCGGCTCTGGGCGTCGGCAGGCGTCGCGGCGCTGGGCGTCGGCAGGCGTCGCGGCGCTCGGCGTCGCGGCGCTCGGCGTCGCGGCGCTGGGCGTCGGCAGGCGTAGTGGCGCTGGACATCGTGGCGCTGGTCGTCGGCAGGTGTCGCGGCGCTCGGCGTCGCGGCGCTGGGCTTTTGAATCCAATATGGTGGACCACCATATTGGATTCAACAGGATGTTTATTATAAGGATCTGATGATCTTTAATTTATAAAAGGATTTTAATTTAAAAAAAATATACAAGACATAAAAAACCTACAACCTACTTTTTGTAGGACCAATAATCGTTCAGAGTTTTGCTCCATATAATTTATGTCCGACTTTATGTATGTTGAGTGCGTTGCACTACTGCAATCAGTATATTCTATTATTCATCTACAAAAAGTCGGTCACCAATTATTAATCGGTGACCGACTTTTACCGCAGATGAAAATATATTATTATAATATTATTTATGAGAGGAAAATTTGTTTATTATCCACTTATTTAAAATTAACGCGAATAGTTGTAAATTGCTGTCGGTCACAAAGGAGATAATATAAATGTCGGTGTATGGAACAAGTCCGGACAAGCTCCATCTGTTGTTAAATAAAACAACAATATGATGTGAGATGAATATATAACTTACGTCAGTGTTAGTGTAATATCCGTATAATCTTATATAAAAATCGTTCGATAGCGCGATGCAGTTGCCTCTATGTTTAGAGCTGTGAAACATCTAAACATAAACATTTAACAGTCGGTAACGTTTTATAATGATAAATAAAAACGAAAAACAAACGTTACATAAACGTGGTCTAGTGGTTTAGAGCCTGGCTCTCGACTGTGGTCGTCGTGGGTACGATTCCCACGTTGGAAACACGTTTTAAGTTTGGTTAAGACAAGGCAGGCTGATCACCTAATTGTCTGACAAGAAAGATGATCCATGCGTCGGATGGGCATGCAAAAAGTCGGTCCTGCGCTTGATCTCCCGCCAGTCGTGTCGGTTATCCGTCCCAGTGGGTTAAGAGAGTGAAGAAAAAGAGAGTGCTTCTATGCATTGCGCACACACGCACTATAAAATAACTCCTGCGTAGCTGGACTGGTTTCAATGAAACCGGCCACCGTCACCGAAATCGGCGTGGGAGATATTATTATTATTTTAGCAAACACTAAAATGATTAAACAAGCTTATGACTAAACAACTAGCCACCCGGATAGTTATAGCACTTTAGAAAAAAAAACAAGAGTAAAGTATAAAGAGAGTTCAATTATAGTAGTGAGGTGTTTTATTGAAGTTCGGTGTTACACAGCCACAATGGAGACTTATCGTTTTCATATCAACCCCTACAATGATATCAAATGATGAGAGAGTTTGAGAAAACAATTAATACAATTCATACAAGATTTCATGAATGCCGCCATTTTTAATCCAAAATAGCGATTTATCGTTTTCACAGGTACTCTCACAATATGGGTATCAAATGAAAGAGAAATACAATAAATCATCTAAATTCCAGACTAAGAATAAGGCGAAAGTAATTGCCCGGGGTCAAAATAGGTTATTTTTAAACTCAAACAAGTCCATTAACCAACTTACAAAAATAAATGAAGTCCCACAAAAAACATTTTCATGTAAAAATGTTGCCAAGACGAGTCTACATAGCTTATCCTGTGAAAAAGTTATCAGATATCGTATAAAGCCAAGCTCTAAAGACTACTCGCCCTAAATCTACAAGCACTTGGATCAAGGTGCTTGTAGATTTAGGGCCGATCAAAAAGATCTATCATTAATGTACTTAATTGTCTGAAAACTGTCATTTAGACATTTTAAGATATTATTACTACATAATATCTTAAAATGTCTAAATGACAGTTTAAACCTAATTTTCTGGGTAAATTTATTTGCGACATATTACCTTCATCCATTTATGTATTTAATTATTATAACATATAATTTGCCTATCGGATTATAAACATTAGAGTTATATTTTAAGCCATTTAAATATATATATCGTATGAATTTAATAAAATGATTTTACCCACATTATATTGTTATCTCTTTGCTCTCAGTCCAAAAACAGTTTAATTTTAGAATAAATTAAAGATAATATATTAAATACCTTTTGATTTCGGTTGACTCCCTTGCAAATGATGGTTTTTCTATCACCCGCAGTGTAGTAGTTGTCGGAGCCATAGTCAATCGGTTCTATCTTTACCTCGTGATTATTTGATGATTCCGATATTACTACCAAAACAACAATGAATGGTATTAATATATATGACTTTATTTATAACTATGGACGATTTACACCACATCAATCTGGTCCCATGCTAAGTCCCAATTTCACCAATGCTGGTGGGTGTAAACGGTTGGTTAAAATAGCATGCCTTCTCATTCACTGACAAAAATTCCGACAGGGATAATATCATATTGAGTGAAGGATTAACTTTAACATTTATTAGTGAAATTAGCACTAAGTCCCGATTTCACCAACGCATGTTAGTGTTAACTCAATCATTGATAGGAATTACGAGAGGAACAACATGAAATTTAACGAAAGATTAACTTTAACATTGTTGGTGAAACACGCCCTAAGTATACGAAGAACTTGTGTTACGGGGAAAAGACAACGGAAACATATTTAAAACTTTTATACTTTACATATATTTTAAGGTTTTTTTTTTATAGGTATTATACACATCCATGACCCAGGAACATAGAAAACTTTTTGTTACTTTGGCGGTATTCGAACCCGGGACCTTCGGCTCAAGCACGAATGTGCTCAATCACTGTGCTACGAAGGTTGTCAAGCACACACACATAAAGACATATGCAACAACAATAAAACAATAAACGAACTGTATTTCCAAAAAGCCTCTCTGCTTAGTGCAGTTAATAAAGAAATTAATAATTAATTATTTACAAACATGGATTTGAAAGTTAACGGAAAATATTAATAAATTGACATGTTATGGAAAAATACTCGTTCTTAATGTTTGCAGATCGGTATCATCGTTTATTACGATTTCGCATTTCTTGTACATTTCATTTTAGAAAGCGCATCTTTCGTTTACGTCACAGTACCCGTGGAGGTTTATGAGCCACTTCACCAAAGTAAGTACCATGCATATTATTATTATTTTTAATGGCGGAATAATTTTAATTACGAAGATTAACTAGTTTTTATACATAATTAAGATATATTATGTGCAATGCGCATAATTCAAGTGCACATGAGTATTAAATATACAATATTAATAAAACCGCACTAATGATAATAATTTATATACTTATTATATTTTATTATTGTAATAAATAAAATAAAACTTTTCCGTTACACAAGCACACGAACGTTACGAATACTAATAAATTAAAATTAAATTACCTGATTTAAAATGATAAATAAATAAAATGATATAGTGCAGTTTCATTTTTAAACAAAAAACATGGAAAATTAACGGGTTATTAAAACAGACTACAACCGACCAGAGAATGTTGTGTACAACTGAAAGGTTTTGCCATAGGGATTATTAACGAAATAGGTCACAACTCATATAGTACATATTAATAATAATATTAATTATTAACGTTTCAAACAGTGTCACATCCTGATCATAATAACGACTGCATTTCATTGCAATTTAAACGCATCCATTTAGAATAGGTACACGTTAATTAACGACGAGTTAATTAACATGTAGCTATTAATATCCTTAGTGCCAATTTTACCAACATATTATGTTAAAGTAATCCTTCTTTAAATATCATGTTAGCCCTCTCGTATTTCCTATAAATGAGAAGACATGGTATTTTAACAAGCCGTTAATGCTAACAGGCGTTGGTGAAATCGGGACATAAGGTGGGTTTACATTAAACAAGAGAATGCTCGTTCTATTCGCTTGTTTGTTTGTATTGAATAGGCTCCACTAAACCAATATGAAAAAACTAGATGCGAGTTGCGGATTGCGGGTTCTGCGATGTGGGTTCCACGTTGCGGGTTTAGGTATGAGGGTTCCACATTTGGGGTTCCGCGTTGCGGGTTCAGAATTCAGGGTTATGGATTCCACGTTGCGGGTTCAGAGTTTTGTAAAACTATTTATATGCGTAACGAAGCAGGGGTCAGCTAGTGTTAAATAACTTTATAAAATTGGTGATGTAATGAAAACAGGCCAAGTCAATTTAGAATAATTTAGGATAGAATAACTATAGAACTATATGAGCTCATTATTCGTTTGTTTCTTTATTTAGTAATCTCTTGTGAGAAAAAAACATATCGGCTATTTGTTACTCCACAATACACTATTGACTGTGGAACATTGTATACTATTGAATTCAATGATTATGGTAATCAAGATCATAATCGTGATCTATGAGTCACGACCAATTCTACTTAGGATAAAATACAACTTTATCATAAGCCTTGGCATAATATGTACTAAGAAAAATCCGTTTGTCTAGGTAATTGTTTCGAACAGTAGGTTGATTACTGTAAGAAAACAGCAAGTGGCAACACATAAACGTGAAATGAACGTCAAACGTTGTGATAAAAAAATCGGCATATTTGAAGTATAAAAAATGTCAACGTTAAAATACTTACGAGAATTCACGCGTCAAACTTTGATTATTCTACTATATATTTATATTATAATTCGCCTTAAAATTCTGCAATTATATTTAACTTGTATCTGCACGAAACTCGCGTGAAGTTTTTGCTAACCCACTATACTGTTATCCTTTTTGTACTCTGAAGTTGGCAACTCCTATTGAGAGGGACATATGCCAAAAGATGAAGAAGTATAATTCACGCGTCAGGTGATGAAATTGTAAGTTTATTGTTTCCAGTCTTTTCTTGCTCTCGCTGTACCAGGAGATGAGCACTGTAGGGTACATTGCGGTGACGTGGGATACCTATAGCTCCATTCCTATCGGCTTCACAAACTTCTTAATTCCTTACCCTTCTCGTCTTCAAATCCCTACTTATTAATAAGGGTTTCCTTAGAATGAAGAACCATTGTACTTACATTTTATAAGTAATGATTTACTTCCAAAAGTGTTATTTATGCTATTCTAAATTACGTTATTTATTTTATTCAATTTCAGTGGCTTACTTTAGTTTATATTCTGTTATCGCTCTTTTGACCTTTTGAATTGATGTAAAGAAAGTCACATTAGGTAGCATACTTCATACGTATTTTTAAACCAAATATAAGGGAGTGTATTAGCACCATTTGAAGGCGTTGACCTTAGTCTGAGGTCTGATGAAGACTTGTCATGTTTTACTCGAGTGACTAATATTCGGGTGACGTTTAACACCTATATCCTTACATATTATCAAACAAAGTACACCACTGTGTATGTCTGTCTGTCTATTCGCTGTAAGCTAAAAGACTAGTGAATCAATTTAATGCTGCTTTCCCATACAGATAGAAGGATTCTCGAGGAAGGTTCAAGTGTATTAATTGGATACATTAGGTGCTGCTACTGTCAGTGCGCCAAGATACAAAGTTCGATGTCACAGCTAGTAATATACCTACTAAAATATAGAGAAATTAAAATAGATCAAGTTCGAGGTACCACTCGGGCATTAGGTATCATCAGATTTTAATAGGTAGATACTAATAATACTATTTAGTGCCTCAGCATATGTGTTATTGTTATTAGGTTCAAATTACACGTCCAATAATACACTTCTAGTTAATCGTATTTTACTTTATTCTACTACGTAGATAATACAATAAACAGTATCTTATAAATCACTATGTAGGTACACTGACCCCACTAACCTATCCGGGCCTCTCAAGGAGACTAACTTAAAACTATCTTAGGCATCAACGTCAATGTCATCTTTGACATCTAGTTGTTTTAAATATATGCATAGCATTATGTAACATCTCCCTTTTTCGAGAAACGCATACAATTTAATAATGCTTAAAATATACATGATTACAAAATATAACTTACTAATTAAATTTCTCATGTATGTACAATTTAGGTTGTTTTACAGTTCTACCAGATCTGGTAACATAATCTGTACCTATTTGCCTTTCCACAGGAACACAGTTATCATGCCTACTAATATCCTGAGAATTTTCACTCGTGAAACAACTAGGATTTATGGGAAGTATATTGCACGTATCATGACCATTATAAGAAGGATCTATTTTTTTAAATTCATCTTTACTGTCACCCGCAAAAGAGGAAGGAGGATTTATATTTTTTAAATTATTTTTCCTATGTCTAATATGCGCTCTATTTCTCCTATATATAACACCATTCATATCGGTAATATAATGAGACCTACCACAATCTAGATTTCTATGTATTACACCAGGAGTCCAAAAATCTTTGGGATTCTTTTTAAAATAAATGTCATCTCCAGGCTTAAAGACTTCATTCCTTTGCCTTGCACATCTGTCAAAGTAATATGTCATTTTGTTTTTATTTTTGACATAAGATTTTTTGTAAACAGAAAATTTTACTAAATTCGGTTTTAATTTTTTACACAGGACAGGTATATTCATACGTAAACTCCTAGACATTAATAATGATGCTGGGCTGGGAAAGTCGCCTTTAGCTGTGTTCCGGTAGTGTAGCAATGCTAAATACACATCAGATCCATCCTGAGCGCATTTACGTAGTATATTTTTGGATAGTTTTACAGCGCTCTCCGAAAAACCATTACTTCTTGGATAATATGGACTCGTGGTTATATGCTCCACGTCCCATTCAACCAGAAAAGATTTGAACTTACATGAGTTGAAAGGTGGACCATTATCCGACACTAATGATCGTGGGATGCCATGGCGTGCGAAAAATGATTTCAAGTGTTTCACCACGTTATCAACGTTGTAATTCTTATGTAAAGAAGCTAGCTCAAAATATTTAGAATAGTAATCTACACAGACAAGGTAATTCTCCCCATCAAAATAAAATAAATCAACCCCTACTCGTTCCCAAGGGAGTTGTGTAATATCATAACATTTCAAAGGTTCCTTATTCGTGCTAGGTTTAAATTTAGCACATACCAGACACTGTTCAATTAAGTTTTTAATGTCTGCATTTATATTGGGCCAATAAACTGTTTCCCTAGCAATGTTAAGTGTTTTATTTATACCTAAATGACCACAGTGAATTTTATCTAATATTTGCTTTTGTAAAGCCTTTGGGACTATGAGCCTATTGCCCTTAAAGAGTAAATCATTCATTATATGTATTTCACTTTGAATATTCCAATATGGTTTAACCAAACAGTTAATTTTGTTTTTGCTTGTTGGCCAACCATTTTTTATATAAGATTTAAGCAAATTAAATGATTCATCTTGTTTACTTTCCTTTAAAATTGACTCTAAATATGACTTTGATACTGAAATATTAGAAAAAATTGAATTGACATGATATTGCAAGTCTTGTTCATATTCTGGTACATATGTATCAGTGAGTGAAACTCGTGATAGCGTGTCTGCTATATACATATGTTTACCAGGTACATAAATTACTTCTAAGTCATATCCTTGCAACGCAAGCATCATTCTCTGCAGCCTAGCTGGCACTTCATGAAGAGGTTTTTTAAAGAGATAAATTAAAGGTTTGTGATCTGTATGAACGGTAACAAGACCTCCATAAATATATTGATGAAATTTATTACAACCAAACTGTATAGCAAACAATTCCTTTTCAATCTGAGCGTAGTTTTGTTGAGAGCTTGTCAATGTTCTTGAGCTATATGCAATTGGTCGCTTATTTTGCATGATTACAGCGCCCACTGCATTCTTGGATGAATCTACTGACAAAATTAAAGGTACATTGCAATTATAGTTAGCTAATACAGGTGCTTTAGTAATAATATCTTTTAGTGATTCAAAACACTTTTGATAATTATCATCCCATAGGAATGGTATATCCTTTTTTAACAAGTTTCTTAAGACATTAGTTTTGTCTGCTAAGTTTTCAATGAAAGGGGCTAAAAAATTTAACATGCCTAAAAATCTTTGTAAATCCTTAATATTTTTAGGTGTAGACATATTTTTTACAGCTCTAATTTTATCTGGATCAATTTTAACACCATCTTTGCTAAAAATATAACCCAAATATGTTATTTCTTCTAAAAGAAACTTACACTTGAGCTTGTTTAATTTCAAATTTACCTGCCTAGCCCGTTCTAAAAATAATTCTAACCTCTTATTGTGTATTTCAATTGTCTCCCCATATATTAAAATGTCATCACACCAAATAATTATGCCTTCAATGTCCCCAAATAAATCAATCATAGTTTTATAAAATATTTCTGTTGCAGTATTAATCCCAAAAGGCAACCGTAGAAATTTATAGCGACCAAATGGGGTCTGAAATGTGCACAAATCACTACTTTCTTTTGTTAATTTTATATTATAAAAACCAGAGAACGCATCCAAGTGGGAAAAATATTTAGCTTTAGACAATTTTGACCTGACTTCATCAATATTTTTAATAGGATAATGACTTCTCAATAGATTTTTATTTAAATATCTAGGATCTAAACATACCCTTAATCCTCCTGCCTTTTTCATGGTAATGACTAAACTACTTACCCATAACGTGGGTTTGTTAACCTTTTGTATAATTCCCAGTTGTTCCATGATTTCTAATTCTTTCCTTAACGGCTCGATGAGAGCAAACGGTACCTTCCTCGGGGGATCTATTCTTGGTATGGCATCCTTCTTTAATACAATACTGTGTTCATATGGAAGACATCCTAGGCCCTGAAAAACATCATTATATTTGATTACAATATTGTCACATGTTTCTTCATATAGGTTATGTATATTTTTCACAATTTTATTGTCATTTTGACAATTTACAGAGAAGTTTTTTGTTATTAAATTTAACTTTATACAAGTTGGTAAGCCAATTACAGTTGGACAATTCAAACTTGTTATTACAAAAGTAATTGTTTCAGGCTCAACTTTATTATCTAATAAACAGGATACATTAGATACTGCCACTATGGGAATTTTATGACCATTGTAAGCAAAAATATTATAATTTTTACACTGTTGTTTGTCTTTATTTTTAATATACAACTTTGAGCTTTTACATGTGTCTAAAGACATCATATTTATATCTGCTCCAGTATCAATTATGCAATCTACTCTTTTATTGTTTATATTAAGAAAATAATGCCAAGAATTATCATTTTTACTTAAAATTGTGCTATTTCTATTACTTTGTGATTCAATGTTGAACAATGTCCCTATAGTAAATTTCTTTTTTCGCCGTTCTCGACGTACCCTCTCTTTGGTTAATATTTTCTTTTTCTTCTTCTGACACCATATTTAGTGCCTCAGCATATGTGTTATTGTTATTAGGTTCAAATTACACGTCCAATAATACACTTCTAGTTAATCGTATTTTACTTTATTCTACTACGTAGATAATACAATAAACAGTATCTTATAAATCACTATGTAGGTACACTGACCCCACTAACCTATCCGGGCCTCTCAAGGAGACTAACTTAAAACTATCTTAGGCATCAACGTCAATGTCATCTTTGACATCTAGTTGTTTTAAATATATGCATAGCATTATGTAACAAATACTATCTACGTTTACTGACAATAATACAAGATTAATACAAGCATTAACTGAGTGAAGTTTGATTTTCTCGTATAGAAATCATATGATCCAGACGTAGCCGAAAGATTTATTTAAAGTTCGAGCGTAAAACCCAATGAAACAAAGAAGACGAAATAACTGTATCCCATTGTTTCAGTGAGATGTGACTTGTTTACCATCAACATTTAAAAAATATCACCTTTAACCGATGGTTTCCCAAGAAAAGTCAAGTGTCAGTGGCGCAACCATTGTTGAGTGCAGGTAGAGTCAACAACATCCAAAATAGACACCTACACTTGATGAAAAACATTAGGTACCTACTATACAAATACGCCAAAACAGTCAGCTGGAACGATTTACGTCAATGTAGGGCGAGACATTGCGATGTGACGTGAGGCGTTGCAACGCAAAAATTGAGGACGAAATCGTTCCTATGCATGAAGTCCCCCAATATTAGTGGAACTATATCTATACTAATATTATAAAGAGGAAGAGTCAGTTTGTTTGTTTAAACACGCTAATCTCAGGAACTACTTGGTCCGATTTGAAAAATTATTTTCTGTTGGATAGTCCATTTATAGAGGAAGGCTTTAGGCTATATTATAACATTACGCTGCGACCAATAGGAGCAAAGCGTCAGTGAGAAATGTTGCAATAACGTGGAAAATTATTCACATTTGAGGACTTTCGTAGCGTGCGCTGCATAAACGGTTAATTCACTCAAAAACCACGCGAACGAAGTCGCGGGCACAGCTAGTTATATAGATATTTGGAGTTCAGTATTCAACTATTTGTAGGAATAACCCGTTAGTAAACACATGTTAGCTTTAACCTTCAATCTTTGGGGATCTTGGTTGTATTTTAATGAAATATACAATTTTGCGAAAATATGACGGGTCATAAATCAGAAGCTTACGATTTCTTATATTTTATTATTTATAGGATATTTTGATTTAACATTCCGTTGCACCATCACAACGCCGCGCGTAATTGACGTATTTTTATATTTATGTATATTTATGCAGGTAGTCGACAACTTTTGCGGTCTCCTGTGGAGACTTAGAGATCGTGGTGTTGGTCCCCTGATTAGAACAACAAAAAATGCTGTTTCCAAGTCTGATTATGATAATACGGACTGATCTGACATTGGGAGGTAAATGAGTCATGCATGTACATAAAACGTTACCGAAATCTTAAGTGTGAGGAGTTATCTTTATTTGTAGGAAAATTATAATAGAGTATAATTACAGTGTAGTAGAATATAATATACTCGTAGAGAGTAGAGGCAGTATAGTTAGCAGGTCAAGATTCAGTGTCGGTTCAAAGTCACGCCCTCGCTTAGTCAATACCCTCGATGTTATCACATTATCATTTATCCGTTGCATTTCCGTTAAATATATATTTTTAATATTATACAGGGTCTTTACCTACACATAATTTGTACATTTCAAGAATAGTCACTAATAATAACTTTGGGTTAAATATGCTTTTATTACCTTTTCTCATTCAAGAAATGTATTTATTTTTTTGTGATTCTTGCTTCTAAAAAACATTGTAAAAAGTAATAACACATTTTTAGTTTTTGACGAAAAGCATAAAAAAAATCATTTATAGAATGAGTAAAGGAAATTTTACTTTTCTCATATCCTAAATCTCTTATCCTAAAGTTAAAGTGAATGCTCATTTTACACCCTGTATATTTTTAGAGCCGAGAAGAATTTTTTAAAGTTCAACTGCCAACCAAAATTATGTGGTCTCAACTTTATTTCCTAAAATAATAAAGTAAGCATTCGAAAATATATTTTGTATCGTATTTGTAAAAGACGAAAATTTAAAACCAAATAAAGTTTGCACTTAGCTCTTTTAAATTCAGTAACGTTATGTAGCTGTCGCAGTCATCTAATTGAATCAGCAGTATAATTGAACCGTACTTCTAGCGCGTTTATGAAATGACGACATTTAATTGAAAACTAAAGGACAACTCGTCAGCTTGTTTAATGTAACGTTCAACGTCCTTTAGCATAGTAATTGAATGGGATATAGCATACTCATTACTTTGTAATGTAAGTTTGACCATAAGTTCGCAATTTAAAAGATCCTCAAAATGAGGATATGTAATGTCACACCAAATGAAAACGAAAATATCAAATATGTAGGTATTATCTGTGCGAGCTGTTGCATATTTGTTTTGGTGACTACTAGTGCCAAAAAATTAACAAAATTTCAATAAACTGACTGATTTTACGTCCGCTCTGTTAAAAGGGCTTTGTTACAGGCCGCTAACTAGTTGGACGTTGAGTGCCGCTTCTTCAATAAATGTTCGCCTAGTCAATCAATTAAATGTCGCGTAAAAAATTAAACGCGCCAGACATTTAATCAAATAGCTGATTCAATCAGATGACTGCGGCACAGCGATGTGCTCTTGAGTCAAGACATAAAATTGGTGATATTTCAAAAGAGAAATTGTATATTATAAACATAACGGGTCAACGTTGTGTCGTGAAACTGGTTCTGTCTGACACACATTGTGGAATATGGAATTCTTTTAAATACTTACATAAGGATGATGTAATTTATTTGGAACAAACTATTATGTATGCTACGTTATCGCCATGGATTTACCATGGATGACGGAAAATTATGTTAGTCACATTCATTTACATCATATTATTTTACATATTTGTTTGTATTACTACAAACGAAAAATATATATATACCTACAAGAGTTTAAGGGCTAAAGGTATACGAAAGACAATATCTAAAACTTCTGAAACACGCCCCTTATTTTTGTAACAAACGTTTTAATAATATAAAATATCAAAACATACGATTGCATTAATCAAGACAAACGAAAAAGTATGAAATGAAAAACAGTTGAAAAACTATTACTCGACATCGCAAGAAGTGGGTCTAAAAAGGCTGAAAAAAGATATTCAGATAGAAATCCAGAAATGGATAGGGATAAAATGGTCAAGGTAGGGCCGTGGTCGTATCCGTATAACATATTTTTATCATCAGTTCATATTTCACACCGAAATATGGTAAAAAAATATTTGAAAATATTGTCGTTACAATAACATTAGCGGGCTTAACCACAGCTCTACCTTGAGTATTTCTGTATCGATGCATTTCTGGATTTCTATTTAAGTAATTGTCTTGTTTCAGCCTTTTTTGCGAATACGAGTAGTAGTTTCAAAACTTTATTTAAAAGTGAACTATCGTCACTAATTTGTATAACGTTTAGCTGTCTCTACTCCAGTAGGGCAAACAGGATTTACAAGAACATTTGAAAGGTCCGTAAAAGTAAAATTATCTAATAGTTAATATTCATTGTACGAAAAGCATAACAAGCGCAAATACAATCGACATTCGATAACGATACTTTTACGGAACTTTTGCTGCTTGGCATACCTACTTGTCGTAGTTAATGATTTAAATCGTCAAAGCATGCAATTGCCATGACAAATGATAAACCATATCATGTGACCTAGAACTTTAACTTCGTTATCTAAAAATTCCGCGTAACTCCGCACAGATAACTGGCAGACTGTTTTGGTTTTTTCCTGTGTGTTTAGTTAAAAATTAATACTTGTTTGTTGTTAAATAATATTTATAATATAATAAAAATAAAATGGTAAAGAATTATTATTTAATAATAATATTATTGGTACACAGATATCAATAATATTCTTATTAAAAATATAATTCTTCGCTTCACACCACTTCAGTCTGGCCGCGTGCTATGTATACGAAGAACTTGTGTTACTGGTACCAGATAATAGATATAATATATAATATTCAATACTTTTATAATAATATACTTAAGATTTTTACTATATTTAATTTTAAAGCACATCCATGACTCAGGAACATTTAATAGTTTTTGTTACACAGGCGGGTTCGAACCCGCGATCGCCTCCGACATGCGTAGGCATAAAGAAAAAGTTTAGTTTTGCAAAAAAGTAATATAATATTATATCGTTATCGATATAATATTATATTACAAAACTTTATAGTTTTGTATAAGACTAAAAAAAAATAGGTATTATGTATACCAAATTTTTATAGTCCTAATTTAGGGGCGTAAAAATAGTTTTCCGTGACTTTCAATGCGGAAAAAAAAGAAAATTCCGCGGGAACTATACATTTTCCTGTGATTACAATTACATTACAATGTGCTGGTTTCTTTTATAATAGATTATAATGATTAGTCATTATAATCATCAATAATTTGCTCCTGAACAGACATGTCTGTATAAAGTATTAACTATAATAATGTAAATATACCCCGTTCAGTGGCGTTAGCACTGTTCACAATAATAAGACACAAAATATGATGATTTAATCGAAACCGGTAGTGTTATTTTGTAAAAACTTATAACAACGTAATAAAAATGGAAAAGTGTAAATAAAAAGTTGTGTCTTATTATTGTGAACATGCATTTCCATCAAGAACCAACAGTATATTCAATCAGTTGAATATACTGTTGGTTCGTAAACTATCAAAGAATAATTGTATGAAAATGATGACATCACGAACCTATGGAATTGACATTCGATAACGGTACGAATACGTCCTTGTAAATTCCCGCCTGGACCTACCATATAATATTATAAACGTAAACAAAAGGTATTAACTACCGAATGTGCGATTCACTTCGTTATTGCACGGTAATTAGGTGACACACAATTATTAACTTAAATCATCATCAGGTGTAATTAGATTTTTTTTTTCAACTTACACGATGATTTAATGGAAACCGATAGTTTTTTTGTAAAAACTTATTAAAACGTGAGAAAAGTGGAAAAGTGTAAATCAAAGTTGTGTGTTATTATTGTGAACACGAATATCCATCAAGAACCAACAGTACATTTAATCAGTGACACACAATTGTTAGCATTGTGTTATATCGTTCGCTTTGTTCACTTTCGGATCCTACAAAAAACATGTTTCTTCTTCTTCTTTTGTTTATGGCGGCCTTAGTGAGTTGCCAATGTCAGAGTGGGTGTAGACTTTGCTCTTAATATTGTTGGTGCGGTGAAGTAACAAGGGTTTGATTACTTAATATTTTACAAAACTGATGAATTATCTAAAATAAAAACGAGCACAAGTTAGTATAAAGACATCACAACTTTATATTGTTAGAAAGAATATATGTACATAAAATGTCAATAAAAGGAGTATTTACAAAACATAAAAGGGATTTAAAATTAATAGGGCGAGGAATCGAGGTAGGAAGGAAGTCATATAGCGAGGGCTGATTTCTTGGGCAATTAAAGAAAATATTATGGTCTAAGGTACCCTCGTCTAGGCCGCACTCACAAAGAGAAGTGTCCTTGACCCTGATTTTAGCATGTTTATTTAAAATAATGCCATGATGACATGATATGTAAAATAATGCCATGAGACTAATAACTGGCACTGTTAAATTATCAGATATCATTCACAGTTACCGTTAGTAGTTTTATTGGTTAACATAAAAAAGGCCGCGATCCTACTTTCAATTGAATGGAGTACTAAGATTTAACTGACGAACTAACTGTAGTCTGTAGAGACGAAAATTAGCAAAATGTCATAAGGTTCAATTTACTTTGGTCAAAGTCGAAGCGTCGCTCTGCGTAATATTTAGGGTTTCCTGGAAGAAATTGCTTTGAAGTAATAAGGCCGCCTTTGTGTGCATGTCTGATTTTATGTAATTGTTGTCTGTTTGTTTTTTTTTTTTGTAATTATTTGTGCACAATAAAGTATATATGATTGATTGATTGATTTGTTTCGTACCCAAAGGGACAAATACGGTACCCTATTACTATTACTGTCCGTCCGTCCGTCTGTCATCAAGCTATATCTCATGAACCGTGACAGTAAGGGCCTTATCATACTAGCGGTTCGAATGCCGTTGCGGAGCGGAGCGGGCGCGCGGCGAATGCGTAGCGTACACGCCGCGGCTGCGCAGCGGATCCTTTGCGGACGCGCGGCAGATTCGCAACGTTTTCATCGCGTATTTGTAGCGGGTTAACGACGTTCAGTACAGTCAGTAACAAAATAATTTGCGACGAGGAAACTCTGCTATTAGTTTTGTTACTTCGAAGACGCCAGAGAAGAAAACGAAAACATCAAAGGGTTTGTGAGGATTGGTATCAATTAATCGAATGCAAGAGAGCGACTACTGTGTATTGTTTTGCAAATGAATAAAAAATAATCCAAAAAATCTCAATCAAATCCGTTTGAACGAGACTGTACAAAATGGAGTCCACGTTGCTATTCGCAGCGGATACGTTGCGCGTCCGCGGCGTATTCGTTATTCGTCCGCAACGCATTCGCCGCGCGCCCGCTCCGCTCCGCAACCGCTCCCAAGCCGCTAGTATGATAAGGCCCTAAGGTAGTTGAAATTTGCGCAGGTGATGTATTTCTGATGACAAACTAAGAAACAGAATAAAATAAATATTTAAGGGGTCCCGTACAATGACGACCTCCGTAGCGCAGTGGTTCAGCGCGTTGGTGCTCGACCGAGTGGTTGTGGTTCGAATCCCGCCGAGGGAACAAATAGTTTTCAATGTTCCTTGGTCATGGATGTGTATTAAGTATATTAAATATATATTTCCGTTGTCTGGCACCTGTAACACAAGTTCTTCGGATACTTAGCACAGGGCCAGATTGACGTGGTGTGAAGCGTTTATAGATATTATTATTATTATACAACAAACGGGATTTTTTGCTCGGTTTGTGGGGAACGCACTTGACCGGTTTTTCTATAATATATAATCACTAGGAAAAACATAACGCTCACTCCATAGTCCATACTAAGTATATAGTATAATTTACCTTAATAATTGGAAAATAGAGATATGAATATACTACGGGGAAAACACGAAAAAACGTGACACTTCGATTCTGCGCCGATGTGATTTGAACTTAATAGTATCTAGGTAGTAATAGTACTACGTGCATTTTGACACTACAGTGAGAAGAGGTTTGTATTTAATTTTTAAATTAACAACATATATTGGTTACTTGGTCAATCTGAGGACATTTCACCTTCCTTACTTTTGGGTCTGTTTTAAGGTTGGGTTGGTTGGCTTTCTACTTTCAAGCAAAAAGCCAAAACCAACCAAGCTTTGCCATTTTCATAGTTACCCTAGTTTACATAGTTAGCTAGAAATGAAAAAAAATGTGACGTTTTATTTATCTTAACTAATAGTAGATTATTAGTAATATCTTATCCCTATTAACCTTGTCCATAATTATTAATTATAATAATAATAGAGTAATGTTATGATTAATTGTTATTATCTATAAATCATTGTGAAATTGTCATGACGTGTACCTTGTAAATGTGTTAAATACCTATTACAATTCACACAAACAGTTGCGTTAAATTAAAAAAATTCGATAACACAAGGTGAAGGTAATTTTGTTTAAATACCTTTAAAAATACATAATACCGGGACAATAATACTATAATACATACCTACACCGATTTCTGTGACGGTTACCGATTTTATTGAAACCATATTTTATACTGATTTTATTGAAAATATAATTATGAAGGCATCTCGAAAAAGGGCCCTTTTTCAAGATGCCATCGCTTCAATCCATTTCAAGATGTAATTTAATCTTACGTAGTTAGAAAACAAAAATGTATAGGATTTGACATAAGTAAAGTTCGCTAAATTACAAGCGATTTCGTATGTCACTTAGCAAAGCTTATGTCAAATCCCATATATTTTGTTTTGAAACTTCGATAGTGATTATATCAATGACATCTTGAATTAAAGGCTAGGCTAGCCACACAGGAGTTCTTTATAGTGGTGAAGTGTGGGCAATACACAGAAGCACTCTTTCTTTACTCTTATAACCCAGTGTAACGGAAAACCAATAAAACTGGCGGAAGATCATGTACAGAACTGAATTTTTGCCCATCCGACATAGATCTTGTTTGTCAGACAATCCTGCATTGTCCTATCCAAACGAAATATAGCTTTAACCGAAATCGAACCCACAACATCCAATCGAAAGAAAAACTATAAACCACTGGACTACCAAGACGTTATGTAACTTAATTATCAAAGCGGAATTAGACATTATAATCAATTAAAACTGTTATCAATAAGGTCAAATATTATATCGATCTGGGGCCTCCTGTCCTCTAGCTTCCAATCTGACAGATACGACATAGATTCAGTGGCTCACTAATATTGTATTTTCCGAGCTGATATAGCTATATTAAAAGCCGTCACAGGCGTAGCTATAATATATTAGGTTGGGGAAAAAGTTTCATCGCATTTTATATAAAACTCGAAAGGTTTTTTTATAAAGTTTATTTACAATTTACTAAAGTATATAGGTGCCATTTTGCTCGATAACTTTTTGCCATTTTGTTGGTAGGGACATGGTCCCATTGCTATAAAAATTTTGGGGCTTCTGATGAAAAAACTGCGACAAGTGGTTTTGACAGTCCTCTTGTGATGTCAACCTGCCACTGCCTAAGGTATTCTGCAGCGACCGAAACACGTGGAAATCTGAAGGTGCAAGGCAGGACTATACGGCGGAGGCATTAACACCTCCCAGCCAAACTCCCGTAATTTTTGCTGAGTGGCTAAAGATGTGTGAGGTCTAGCGTTATCATGGTGAAAAACCACACAAAAACGCTAAAAACCGTTTTAATCCACTTGAAGCAAATTGGGAAGGTGAAAAAGCTTGAAAGGTGGGTACCTCATGAATTGAGTGAAGCAAACCGACAAACGCGCGTCGACTGCTGCGTTACATTGCTCAACCGGCACAATAATGAAAGAATTTTAAATCGGATAATTACATGTGATGAAAGTGGATCCTGTACGATAATCGTAAACGCTCATCGTAATGGTTGAACCCTGGTGAACCAGCAAAGTCTTGCCCCAAGCGAAAATTGACTCAAAAAGTGGACTAGTGCCGGTGTCGTACACTATAGCTTTCTTAAATCTGGTCAGACGATTACGGCTGATGTCTATTGTCAGCAACTGCAAACCATGATGGAAAAGCTCGCCGTTAAACAACCGAGACTTGTCAATCGCTCTACGCCACTGCTGCTTCAAGACAACGCTAGACCACACACGGCCCAACAGACGGCTACCAAATTAGAGGAGCTTCAATTGGAATGTCTAAGACATCCACCGTACTCTCCGGTCCTTGCTCCAACAGATTACCATTTTTTTCGAAATTTGGATAACTTCTTGCAAGGAAAAAAATTCAATTCCGATGTCCAAACCGCTTTCAAAGATTTCATTGATTCTCGTCCGAATGGTTTTTTTAGTAATGGAATCAATGAACTACCTATAAGATGGCAAATAACTATTTCTTCTTTAATACTGTCAAAACCCTGCCCATGAGTGGGTTTATTGTAGTAACAAGAGTATGTAGAGGCAAAAGAACCTTAAAAAATTTAAACTTATTCTTATTAAAATATTCAGGGTGATTCATGATTCATATAATAAGCCGAATAAAGTATGAAGAGAATGACGCGTAGAGCATTTTTGTTTCGGCACCCCATCCATATAAATTACTTAATATAACTCAAAAAAAAATTCGCTGACTCCTAGTCTATAACGCACTGGTCGTTGACCTAAGGTCTGACCAGGATTGAAACTCATATGTTTTGTTAGTTTTATGGAGATATTTAATCGTGATTTGTCTCGAAATGGTAAGTAATTTATATGAGGTGCCAAAACAAAAAATGCTTTACGCGTTCTTCTCTTAACAGTATATTCGGCTTGATATAAACCATGAATCATTCTGTATATATTTTTAAATTTCTACTATAGGAGGAAGCCAGGCTGCAGTATTGATTAAATATCATACACCATGTAAACATAAACAATTTTACTTATTCACAGAGCGTATCACTGATCGGTATTCGATTCTAGTTGCAAAAAAATTATAACCTTAAATTTTGACGTTATTTATTAGAAGATTATCCCATAAAATATATTTCCAAACTGTTATACTTGAGTAATGAAATGCCACTGTTAGGTAAAATATATCATCTGGATAAAAATACATTCTGTATAAAGGCCGCAGATTAGCTCGGTCAGGGGCCAGGGTGTGTGACACTGTTTGCGGTAGTTCGCGCCTGACCTTCCACGAAGGGCTGACCGTGACCATTGTGATATGGACTATTATGTTATTCCGTTCTTTGATAATACTTAATTAATTAAGTGATTTTGAAGCAAATGCGGTGTGTGGGCGCGCGGGTTGGGGTAACCGAAGCGACCTTGTCGAATTGGAAGTCATTAGTGAATTTTGAAGGATGTATAACATAAAATCTTATTAAATGTAAGTCAAGCTAAACCCAGTAAATTCAAAGGCAAACCTAACTTACCTAAATCATTGAAAACTGGGCCACCAAGTGACATTTTGTAAGCATTATAACAACCTCATTACAACAGAGTAATCGCAGGTAAGTGAAAGTAGGAGCGGACATGTTAAGTGTCCTGCAAATAAATTTCTACTTTTGACATTTGCCAAACTAATGTAAGAGCGAAATTTCTGTTTTGTTCTATATGAGCAATAATGTTTATTAATTTTGTGTCTGTTAAACAAAGCAAATGATTAGTTATTGCAGTGATGTATCCGAAGCTACGAGAATTTAGATAACGTACTCGTACATAAACCGCCCGATAGGCAAAAATAGTTAAATAAAGTCATTAATATTTCAGTGAAGGAATATCGCAAGGAAAACTAAGGACTTCAACTCGTAACAACAGAAATAGAATAACAAAGATAGAAAATAATGAAACGAATGAGATCGACGTTATACAGAGTTATTCATGATTTATATATTAAGCCGAATATAGTGTGAAGAGAATGACACGTAGAGCATTTTTTGTTTTTGGACCTCATATAAATTAAATAATATAACTCAAAAATAATTCAGTGGACTAAAATGACCCCAAGGAGTGTATCTTACTACGCTGGGGCTCGCGGGCTCGCAGACACTGGACACACGAACGCACTGGTCGTTGAAATAAGACCTGACCAGGATTGAAACTCATCTGTTTTGTGACTTTTATGAAGATCTTTAATCGTGATCATGTATTATGATCTTCGAAATCGTGATTATGCGTTATGGTAAGTAATTTGTATGAGTTGCCAAAACAAAAAATGCTCCACGCTTCATTTTCTTCACACTATATTCGGCTAAATATATGAACCATGAATCACTCTGTATATTTTTTTTTGTGTCAAGACAAGCTGCCATTGCTAATTACGACGACGAAGTTCAAAAGCAAATGTGTATGGGATTTTATATAAGTATGGCTAAGTGACATAAGGAGCACTATTTTTTGTTATCTAACTTCGTTATCGTTTTGATATTGTACCAACTTTGTCTTACCCTATGGAATCCGACAGACCCGGCTAGTATTAAGCTCATGGGTTCAATAGGTACAAGCAGGATTTGTTAACTAGAAATTAAAATGGGAGTCTTTAATTTAACATGCATATCGACATTGGCAATTATTCTTGGCTATTCGCCCTACCGCAAGTCATTATGCAATATCTCTCCCACTACTCACTAGAACTTTCTTACAGACAGGTAGGGGAAAATTACCAGCCACCTAACCTTACACACCAAGCATAGACATGTAAGCATCAGCCCTATCAGAAACAACTAACATAATATTATGTACGTATTCGTAACGTTATCGAATGTCAATTGCGTGGGCGCTGTCATATTTTTACAATTCCCTAGTGATCACGTTAACATTGAAAATTACGTATTAGTATTACCACTGTTTTACGCAGTTTTAATTGTTCAATTTATTACATACGTATAATTAAATTTAAACATATATACAACATAGTTTATAAATTTACTTATTATTATAATAATATATCAAATTCCTACATTAATATTATAAATGCATAACCTTATTTTCCTTGTTGACGAGTCCTTATTATTAATTGTTGACGAGGAAAAGATTTTGTTACATTATAAAGTTATTATTGTAGCAACAGAAAACCAAAGTCACAATAGGAAAAATCCCTTCTCGAAATTAAAATAAGAACATAATATTTATAATTTCTGTCCGTAATAATATTAAAGACATACCATCTAATGATTCAGCCTGAGAAAATTATTTTAGTCATCCGGTATATTATTATAAGTAGGTAATTCAGTAACGGACTACGTGTACAGTAACCTTGTTCTGTGACAGCAAGGCATAAATAGAACAAGTAAATAGTCCAAGAACACTAAATATTAGTCCATAACTAATGCCCGATACGCATTGTTCGCGTTGAAGATCGATAGCCGAGCTATGTTTACCGCACCCAGTAGCTCGCGCCAGTGACCGTATTACATGTATGTGCTAATATCATGCATCTAAACTCGTTTAAGGTCAAATCAATTTACATCAGTTCTTAACCCAAAAAAAAGACAATTATTATGATTATTACATTTTATATCTCACTGCATTAGCATCGGTAATCGGACAAAAATAAGGTACTAAATTAGATGTATATTTTTAGGTACCTTTTTGTGCTTAATCTATAGCTCAGCACTAATACAGTTTAAAGGAATATTCCGTTAAATCGGTCACGAAAGTATTGAAATTCGTTTATCGTATCTCTTGCGTCGAGAGATAAAATAAACAAAAAACAAATACCTACTACAATATTGGCACAAAATGTTTTCGAGTCGACTGCATTGTACACCGTATCTTTTGTACCTCTCTCTTTTATCTTTAGCTTGACACTGATCGAAAAGAAAAAAACTTCGGATATCGGTAAACCGACAAAAAATGGTGTAAGTAGTTTGTCCGTTGCATGGTGCACCCAGCCGCGCCGGCCGGCACGCGTTCCGCGCGGCGGTGATGAACAGTCGAGTTCCGACGCTCGAGGAAAGCGCTGTCTAAACACGCGCGAGTTACAGCTCCAGATTGTGAAAGTATACCCGGATTTACTGGTAGAAAGTTGAAGGTTAATATTTTCATTATTTGTGCGACAATTCAATTTGCGAGTGTGGTGTCATGATCGAGTAATTTTAGGCATTTCAAATATTATAGCAAAAAAGTGAAATGCAGAATACATTTTTGTTACGAAGAACTATAAGTTAAAAACTATAAGTTACTGTTATGATAATGATTGAGTCATACATAGTGATAGCAATCAAACCAACGTTATAACAATAATTATTGCTAATTTTTCTGATACCTGAAAATGGGTTTTAATTTATATTATGATATATATTTTATGTTCAACTCTAAATAGGTATGTGAAAAAATAATAAGTAGAAATTTTACTTACCTAACAGCATTAAGTATTTAATTATCTTCATAATTTTGATAATTCATTATTACCTACTTGATTAAATATCTCACTTATTTCGAATAAAATTAAAGTATTATATACATTCAGGTAGATTTCAGTGACTTCAGATTTTTAAATAATTTTGATATAAGTAGGTACCTACTACGGAAACCTCATACATATTTAAATAATATAATAGAATTTACTATTGTTTCAGCCTATGCTTAACAAAAAAATCGAATTCACATTTTTTTTTGCTTTGAATAATTCATTGTACCTACTTAAAATTAATCAAAAATTGAAATTATATTTCCTTTTTTTTAATATTAAGTAAAATATTATTTTTACTAAACAAATGTACTATATTTGAGAGAGAACTAATTATTTACTTCGGCATGGCATGTATTTTGCCGTTTCATAATTAAAATAAGAGATGTAAGTGTCATCTGCAAATAATACTGTCCCGTGTTTTTCATTTATGAGGTAGGTCGTTTATATAAAATAAAAAAGATAAAGTACTAAGCTAGACCCTTGCGGGACCCCATCCCTTTTTAGAGCTTAAGGATCTTTTTTACTCAACTCAACCCTCCGAGTTCTGTTTGATAAGTATGATTTCAAGAGAGAGAGAGGTTCGGATCCTTTTCTCCATTGTGGCCTAGTTTCCTGATCAATATTGTGAGCTGCATACAATCAAATGCCTTGGGGAGAATATTGCAAGATCATCCCGCGAACCCTCCAAAGCTTAAAAAAAAAAAAGTTATCAAATCGGCGCCTGCATCTGTTGTAGAGCATCCTTTTGTAAAACCAAATTGTTTATCATGTAAAATGTTATTGATATAAAAAGGCATTTAATTATTATTTTTTCATATACTAAGCAATGGTAGAATACATATAGTCCGGAAATTAGATGGATCTGACATACTACCGGACTTAAAGAGAAAAAGTAAGAAGGACGTAGGTAATACTTTATGATTGAAACATAATCATTAGATGGATGTAGGTACGCCACATTTAATCCAAAAATAAAAAATAGTTGATAAGTTAGGTGCGATAATGTCGAGTATCGATTTAATAACTTTCGTAGATAGGTCCATAAATCATTAAACAATATTTAATAAATTAATATATTTTATCACGTCTTGCAGTCATAATAATTATATTAATCTCTAAAACGAAAGTACAATCGGTTTTTAAAAAAAGTAGATCATCATCTCAGAAACTATTAGCGCGTTCAAATAAACAAACTTCAGTTTTAAATAATTACTAGCTGTCCCGGCAAACTTCGTATTGCCTTATTAATTAATTGCTTGACATACTGACTGCAGCGCCACCTATCGGTTCCAATTGTAAATCTAAACCATTCTCGAATCTCCACGAACACACACAAAAAATTTCATCAAAATTGGTCCAGTCGTTTAGGAGGAGTTCAGTCACATACACACGCACACAAGAAATATATATATTAAGATTGAGCATAGATTTGTATACAAGTCATGTTATTCCATATGCATCTTGCCCATTATCTTGATTTTTCCGGTAGATGCAACGTAGATATGACAGAATTATTTTCAAGTCTCTACTAATAATAATAATAATAATAATTAAAAAGTACATTTTAGGACATGCAGTCCCCCAAACAGTCGGTGGGTTTAGCGCTCTGTTGACAAAACTATAATGTAATACATAATTTTGTTAAAACTAACAACAACTTTTGTATCAATAAATTTAAAAGTTATTTTTTACTTTATGACTACATAGATACTAAATAGAAACCTAAAAGAGACACTCTCTGGCGTTTAACTAAGAAGCGATTTATACAAGAAGAAGAAGTATATACGATGAACAATGTGAACAAAATATAATATTTCGCTACAGACTTTATTGTTTTTGCAAGGTTTTAGATTATCAGCTGCGTACCAAATGTATCGGCTCACATTACGAATTACGATAACAGCTGAACAACAGATTTTAACTTATTTTGCATATCACAGCTGTACACTTGTACTAATACGTACATTACGTGTCAATCACGAATCACGAAAAATATATTATCTGTAATTAATTTTAATTGGATAAAGTGCTTCAATTACGTAAAAACTTATCTATACATATAATAAAATAAATATTAGGTAAAATAGCCCATTCCACTGAAACTACCAGTAGTTTACTGCCTATTTAATGCAAGCAAACGATCCAATATTTTAAAAATCTGCTCTATACTGCATTTGCCAAAAACATTAAGGCCGACTTTCACCGAGCAATTTCATAGTTAACGCCATGTTAAAATACCATGCCATCTCATTCATTGACAAGAAATACGAGACATGATATTTAACATGGCGTTAACTTTAACATTGCTTGGTGAAACACGCCTTCAGTGGATTTTATAGCAAAAATTATACATTTCCCATGAAATTTCGTTTTGCGCGAAGCAACATCTAGTTTCTATATGGAAATTTTCTTACTTTTAATATACACAGAAACAGATTGCCTAAATAACAATAAAAAACAGTAATATTTTTGTAAATTAAACATTTAATGGTATTTTTACTTAAGGCGAGGAATAACCGCAACTAGCGCCACTCTTATTAAAATAAATTTTACAATGACACAAAGATCTTATTAAAAAAAGTAATCGGTTCGGTAATTATCTACTTAGAGTTTTAACCGATTACTTTTTTCAATAAGTGTCGTTGTATAATTTATTTTTAAAAGAGTGGCGCTAGTAGCGGTTATTCCTCGCCTTAAGGAAATGATTCATGACTTGGTTTTTTCTTTCCTTAACGAACAAATTTATAATAATGGTGTCAAAGATTAATGTTTTTTTCTTAAAGGAAGACTAATACGTAAATATTTGATAATGATATACTTAAGTAGTATTTTTTACATTGCATGTCATTTGTAATTTTAAACATTATGAACTTTAAATAAGGAAGATAAGTAATTGTCATCTTACAAGAATAAGATAAAAATATTTTAATAAACTTATTTACATATAAGTTAAGATTTAACAGGGGACTTTATTGTCAATAAACTTTTAATTTAATTTTTTACCTTCGCAATCAGGAATTCGAGAGTAGGTATAGAAAAACACAGTATCTTTTTACAGTAGGTATAGAAGCCAAAAGGAAAGGTAATGATTTTGGCAGTCTATTTGTATGTTAGCTTTATATCCTTTTATAAGTTAAAAACAACTTTAATTTTAAAATTTTAGTGAGTAAGTATAGGTAAATATAGTTTATATACCAACTAAAATGCTAAAATTAGTAAAATGATAATATTTATAGCATTGCGTGTTATTTCTGATTTTGGCACTAGACTGAAAATCTACTGCCAAGAAATTACTACTATAGCGTACAAGAAAGTCATAATATATCATTCTTCCTAGAATGGGATTGTGTAAAAGAGAAATTATTCGATTTAGATTTATATTTAAATAATGTTTTATTGAAAACAAATACGTACCTACATCAAATTCAATTATTAAGTTATAGTCATGGGGTTGTTATTGTTTTGGTACATTGTAACTTTATAAAAAATTCATACAATCAAAGTTTTTTTTGCTGTACCTATTAAAATAAATGGTATTGTAACTTCTATAACTATTAATATAATTAGATTAATTTTGGGAGTGTTATAAATTACATTTTTGGCATCAAACAATATTTTTATATGTTAGGGGTGTTTCCCCACCCAATAGAATTTTTCATGCGTATGTGTTTTCATATAATTACAATTTTGTGATGTATCTACATGCACAAAATCAAATAGTTAATAACTTTAATGTATATTTATATCCGTTTGATTTTCAAACATAATATTCACATAAACACAGATTATAATATTGAAAATACTTATTGCTGAGAGGAAAGTTTATATTCAAAGCCATATTTATATTCTTATCTTCGATTAATACCTCCATGCCTTATCAGAATTGATCATTCTTATCCTGTTATTTTTAAAGCTGGGTTAAAGGCTATTTAATAGGTAGCCTCTTAGGTAACCTTCAGCTTAAGTGGCCTCAGCAAATAATATTCATAATTTTTTTTACAATTTTTATTGTAAACGAAAATATAGTTACAAATGAAGAGGAGCGTGATAGACGAATACGCACCTACTAACGTGGATGGTAGTATATTTGTAACTCTTTCACGCAAAAACTACTGAACAGATTTTAATTAAATTATGTTTTTAAAATAGTGGGATACCTATACCTAGTATTTGCGCACACGAAGTAGCAGGAAACATCTAGTATTATAACAGGTACAAATTGTTGTAAAATACAGATGAAAATAGGTGGCGAAATGATTCGATCACGTTAATAATATATTATTTTTATTATGTGCCTCAACTCTGCGCCAATGTGAGTTAAGTCTTAGGGTCACCGCAGACGGGTCGCATAAGCCAACGGGACGCAACAGCCTATTGACATACTTTTTCAAACATTATAGTTATTTTGTAGACTCGTCTCACACAATCTTCTGATTGTATTAAACAATTGTTGACAGTAAAAAGTGTGTTTATTTATTTAAAAAAAAATGTTGGCTATCCTTTTTGTTAAATCCGCGGCCGGTTCGGTTCGACAATTGTAATTTACTATCAAAATTTACCTTAAAAAATCTCTTTTTATGTTTGAGTTTAAATAAAAACCTTTTTTATTTATTTATTGTGACAAATGAGTAGCGAGAGATTGTGGCTGCGGTCGCTTGAGCTCTTACCCTGTGTTCCAGGAGACGCTCTGAACGTTCAGATCATTCATAACGCTGACATTGACAGCTGACAGTGCCTGTGAAAACAGTTCAAAACGATCCTAAACAGTGCTAAAGAAAATAGTAAACGAAAATAACATTTTTTTCGTTCAGATTCATAATTTTTTTTACAATTTTTATTGTAAACGAAAATATAGTTACAAATGAAGAGGAGCGTGATAGACGAATACGCACCTACTAACGTGGATGGTAGTATATTTGTAACTCTTTCACGCAAAAACTACTGAACAGATTTTAATTAAATTATGTTTTTAAAATAGTGGGATACCTATACCTAGTATTTGCGCACACGAAGTAGCAGGAAACATCTAGTATTATAACAGGTACAAATTGTTGTAAAATACTGATGAAAATAGGTGGCGAAATGATTCGATCACGTTAATAATATATTATTTTTATTATGTGCCTCAACTCTGCGCCAATGTGAGTTAAGTCTTAGGGTCAGCGCAGACGGGTCGCATAAGCCAACGGGACGCAACAGCCTATTGACATACTTTTTCAAACATTATAGTTATTTTGTAGACTCGTCTCACACAATCTTCTGATTGTATTAAACAATTGTTGACAGTAAAAAGTGTGTTTATTTATTTAAAAAAAAATGTTGGCTATCCTTTTTGTTAAATCCGCGGCCGGTTCGGTTCGACAATTGTAATTTACTATTAAAATTTACCTTAAAAAATCTCTTTTTATGTTTGAGTTTAAATAAAAACCTTTTTTATTTATTTATTGTGACAAATGAGTAGCGAGAGATTGTGGCTGCGGTCGCTTGAGCTCTTACCCTGTGTTCCAGGAGACGCTCTGAACGTTCAGATCATTCATAACGACATTGACAGCTGACAGTGCCTGTGAAAACAGTTCAAAACGATCCTAAACAGTGCTAAAGAAAATAGTAAACGAAAATAACATTTTTTTCGTTCAGATTTGCGTTTCTTTAGCACTGTTTAGGATCGTTTTGAACCGTTTTCACAGGCGCTGTCAGCTGTCAATGTCAGCGTTATGAATGATCTGAACGTTCAGAGCGTCTCTTGGAACAGGCCCTTACTAGTCTTGTTTAGTATTTTATTAATATCTGCTACTTGTCAAGTTATATGCCGTATATTTCCCTACTGCAGCTAAACAACCTATTTATTTTGTCTTACTACGCGTGACGCGTATGTTTCAAATACGCAAATATAGATTGATAGCGATCAATCTATATTTGCGTATTTTTTATCATCCGATTAGAAATTTTATAAAAATACGTGAATGTCAGCAATAACAATAATCATAGGAACTAAAAATTTTAGCAGTGTGCGGAAAAACCAGTAATGGTTTATGTTATACTGTGTAGATTAAGTTTTTTTTTTATGTAATTCTTTTATTGATTTAATAAAAAAAAAAAGTAATATCATGGACCAATAATATAGATACTATAGGTCCATGGTAGTAAGTGCGTGACATGAGAAAAATACGTGTGGCATACTCGGGGACTGCCGCGGTAAGCCTATTACCATAGTATTTTCTATTCATTCAATTATATTGTATTGTATTGTATGTTTTTTTTATTATTCGTTCGCCGCGCTAAAATCACGATAAAATATTATAATATGCAATTGCTTAAAAAATTAATTACACCTTTAATTCTTGTCGATTAATAACTATATTTTTTAATATTATTTTCCATTTGTTTGTATTGTTATAATTAATAACATACTTATCAAAATTGTTAGCCAAATTTTATTGGTAGTATTTCGTATGCACGTGCCATAATCTCACAGATGTGCGACGAAAATGTCATAATTATTTAGCAACTTACACAATGTTTGCTAACAGTTAGCAACTTTGCAAACGTGGCTTATGTTTACTCTTCGTAACTAGCTTTTGTATGTAGGGGCACTTTTATTTTCGACCATAGTAACTAGGCTTGTAACACAAGTACATCACTAAGTGCCGTTGAGATCAAACGGATTCGATTCTCGATTGTGTCGGCTATGCCTGCAGATTTAAATTAGGTAGTTTTGTGTTGTAAAAACTATGTTGCAGCTCGCAAAATGAGTAGGTACGCTTGGTAAAGCGTTCTGTCGACTTCATGACATTAAACTGTAACATGCTGTAACGTACACAATTCTTCTACAAACTTTGTACCGGATCACGCATGTTACGGTTTCAGCTTGCACCCGGCTATCGTACATTTTCCCCACTTAACACAGTAATTATACTACCCAATCAGTATTAAAAAAAAAAGTAAAAACATCTTTATTTTTTCTAAGTTATTTTTAGTACTCGGCATGCGCCACTTTTGTGTGCGGTTTTATTAATCGCTTCCTATTCCTTAAAAAAAGTATTGTATTTGTGTAAATAAAAATAAGTGACGATCACAAAAGTAGGAAGTCGAAGAAGGCAGATGTAATTAACATAGGGTATGTTAATTACATCTGCCTTCTTTACTTCTTCGCATGTTTACGTACCCCGCGTCGGGGTGTGGCTGTAGGCATTTATTTCAAAGAATACGACCGAGCTACAATACTGTATGATAGTACTACAGCTGTGCTCTTACTAACAAAAATATTTACTCACTAGGTATGTTTAGTCATTGTTTTTCAAATAAGTTTTCTAACTTATCAGACAGGGAGAAAACGTCATAACTGATACAGTGTGTAAATATATTTTAATATTATCGGTGTACTTATATAGGTATATCTTATTTATGAAATTTGAAATAACTTATCAAAATATGAGTAGTACTTTCGCACGACGGAGTTAGTGATTTGCAGATAGTGGTACTTGCGCAAAGCCTATAGCAATAGTGATTGTGGATAAGAACAATGCACTGGTGGGTGTTGGCACGTTGCTAGTATGCAGTATGCACACTATAGTATGTGATAACACAGTAGCCTTGACACCATAAGAGTTATGTATTCTGTTCATCGTCAGCATCAGCGACCACTGGCGTCACTATAGGGAAGTGAGCTAATTGTCAATGGAAGTGCAGGCTTCGGATCTGTTTACACCAAGACGCGGTTTTAAAGTTTTGTATAACGCCAATTTTTATGTCGAGAAAGGGAATTTTAAGACAAAAATTGCAAAAATTAAAACAAAAGACCTCCTTGCCTCACAATGCTAAATATTTTTTTACTATTTCCATACAAGTATTGTATTGAGAAAAATGATTCAAAGTACCTACTTACTCAAATTTTCAGCTTATCGCGCGCTCGTAGCCTTAATAATAATATAATATACAGAATTGAACTTTATTTAAGTACTACATAAAAAATGCAAGAATTTTAATTGCGGATGCACGGTCCAGTGTCCACCCGCAAAGCACCATGGCAAATTGTCACTCATTCGTCACTCTAATTTCGGCACCTTAGTGCCAATTTCAGCAACACATGAAATTGGCACTAAATATACAGTTTTACGGCTGACTTTAATAATATAGTTTATTTATTAAAAAATGAACCCGATATTCTTCAGTCTGAATAATTTTAATCAGATAATCAAGATAACAACACAATATAAATCAGCTGCATCTCAATTTAAGATAGGACATATTGCCGGTTCACAGTCGATATACTTTCATTCCATGTAACCACAAAGTAAATGATAAATATTTCCAAAATAAATTCAAACCACCCAGCTGCCCAAGATGCTAATAGGAAGCTGCTTAGATTAGGTATATAATAAGGATTTAGATTATAATCGATTGGTTACTAATATGAGGGCTATATCATTCTGTGGTTTTGTACCTACCTCAAAAGGAAAAAACGGAATTCTTTTATCAAGACTTTATTGTCAGTCGTCGCGTCTCGGTATGTATTGAGGTATAAGTGGTTAAGCAGAAGCCTGTACTCGGTTTACTAGGCTATTGCCGTTGTTGGAGTGTTTTTTAACTTACCTATTGGTAAGTTAAAAAACACTCCAACAACGTAACAAGTAGCAGATATAGGTGATGGAGTGTTTATTTAAAAGCAGTTAGCCTCGATTCTTATCATGATTTTACACAATTGAACGTTCGACTATGCAGATTGTTAAACCTTGGTTCCACAATCTGATTTCTGTAGGTACTTCAATTGTTATAAAATGGGAAATTCTAAACATTCCTTACGAAGTTTTTTGTCACAAGGAAAATCCAATCCAGATACCAATTAATGATTATGCCTGATGAATAATAATACTATCGTTATCGTACTATCGAAATTGTATTTTAATCAAATGCCATACCAACATATATCATGTTACACAACGTGCATTTTTGTGTCACTCGTATTAAACGCTTACGTTTTTTCGTTTCAGATATCCGAACTATTGCAACACGATGATAAGGTAGTAGCGAAAGTACATCGGACAGTTTACCTCCAGCGGTGACGGGACAGGGTCCGGGTGACTATAGTGGGTTGGAGTGAGTCGAGGTGACTTATCAGTTAATGTGTGTTAAGGAGTCAAAATGACCCCCGGTGTGATCGACGATAGCATAGCTCTGAGCAATAACAATGTAGTGCCCCTGTTACCAAGAAACACAGTGTGTTTAGAGTTTAAAGATATATCGTGTGCAGTGAAAACGTTCCACTTCAGTAAACTACGAATTGGTAAGTTCTCACCTTGTTATTAGATTTACTATATTTGCAAGACCGGACCTTTTATCCGTGGCGTGTTGGCGTGAGAAAGAATAGCACCTCCCCTTTAACCATTGTTACCCTGAAAGTATACAAATCCCTCCACCGATCCCATCCATCCATCGGCCCCATCAACCGATGGTATATATACGGGCCGAAACAGGGAAATCGCAACCTATTGTCTCGGTCGTTTCCCTTCAGTGAAAAGAAAAGTGTCCACAGACTGTCATGGAATACATCGTAGTCGCTGTCGCTTCTAATTGCAGTCCGTCTGCACCGTACCATTCTAATGGTATTAGGTATTAGGCTGCGTCAGTGGAAACGCAGCCTAATATTGGTATCTAATACCATTAGAATGGTACGGTGCAGACGGACTGCAATTAGGAGCGACAGCTACGAAAATACGCATTAGCCTTACGCATTAAAAGTGTATCTTAGACTTGGGCCTAAGATACATTTTTGATACGACATTGTTCATAAGGCTAATGCGTATTTTAACAAATGATTAAGCAGCCTAGAATTCAATCACATATAATGTAGACAATGAGTAACGCAATTGTTTGCAATTGAATGTACTCCGCTTTGTTTTTGTAGCGTTTGACGCGTTTGTATTTAGGCTCGTCGCACACTTATGTTACAAACGACCCAATCATATTGACACATTTTTTTTTATAAAGCGGCAACTTAAAATGTATGAGAATTTTAGTGAAGGTGGTTCTGTGGCGTAAAGTGGCACCTATAAAGGACTAGATGTTTCCCGTTTCTTTGTAGACATAAAATAAAATAATGCGGAAACCGTACGTTTTCCTGTGATAAAAAATCCCTGCGTATTAATCCAGGATGTAAGCTACTACCATAACCAATTTGATCAAAATCCGTTCAGCAGTTTTTACGTGAAAGAATAACTAACATCCATCCATCCATACTTACAAATTTTCGTGTTTATAATATTGGTAGGATATAATGTTTTACTTTACTAGTACAACTTTGGGCATTAGTTAATGCATGAAGGCCGACACAATACATTTTACAGCGCCAACAAAACACGTCGATAACAGCGAAGGTTGCCAGTAGCTATATCGATATTGTATGTTACATACATTTAACGTGATTTAGAGTTTTAAGGTTTCATATACACCTAGTTACTAGAAAAAGAAAAAGATATCCTAGAATCTGATCCCTAGCACAGAAGACTGTAGAAATTGTTTAATTTATCTGAATATAAAAGGTAAGACAGATCCTAGTCAAACATAAACGGTTTAATTCAAGTGTGTTGCACTTATGGCTACGCAATACATACACAAAAAAATAAAAAACTATAACCTGACTTCGCAAAAAATGGGTCTAAAAAGGCTGAAACAAGAAAATACCTAATTCAATTTGAAATCCAAAACTCGCTATTGTATTGGCAGAATGGCATTGAACCTTGCAATGGTGAATAATTATGCCTTTTCAAGTTCTTTTTTTTTGTACAGTATATCGGTGTGCACTGATGTTTAGCTTAATTTATTGTTTAGCTTAATCTATATATATAAAAGAAAGTCGTGTTTGTTACAACACTTATAACTCGAGAACGGCTGAACCAATTTTCATTGTTTTTGATTCGTTGGATTTGTCTCCTCCCCGAATAGCAGAATACATATTAAAAATAGTGAAAAATTGATGTGTAATGAATAATTAATCATGTAAATAAATGCTCATATTTTGTTCATCAAATGTCAAACATTTGTTGTCAAATGATATAACAACTATGCGTTCAGAAATCTATTAATGTATGTCAGTTTGTAACTTTCAATTAGCAACGTTTTTCTAAATGCATATGACATTTTAAACGATATTTTCTTCTTTTTTTTGGCATTGGCAACGATATCTAGGTACTGAAAACGAAAATGCAATTTAAAAAAATGTCTGTCTGTCAGCGTGTCTCTTTGCTCCGGCTAATCTCTGGAACGGCTGGACCGATTTTAACGAGACTTTCACTGGTAGATAGCTAAAGTTACAAGGATTAATTTAGGCTACTTTTCATCATCATCATCATCATCGTCATCTAACTAATGATCACCGAATCGGCTGGACCGACTGTGACGGGAGCATTCACCGGGCGTTAGCTTATGTTAGTGGGAGTAATCTATACATCTATATGTATAAAAGTAAGTCGTGTTAGTTAAATTATTGATAACTCAAGAACGGCTTTATCGATATGGCTGAAAATTGGTGAGGAAGTAGCTTAGAGCAAGTAGATGGACATAGGATACTATTTATTCCATTTGACAGACAGCGTTTCCGTGAACGTTGCGGGTTCTGCGTTAGGGTTTCGCGTTGTGGGTTCCGCGTTGCGGGTTCCGGATTCCACGTTGCGGGTTCCGCGTTGCGGGTTTCGGGTTCCCATGCTGCTGGCTCCGCGTTGCGGGTTCCGGGTTCCCGTGTTGCGCGTTCCGGGTTCCCATGTTGCGGGTTCCGCGTTGCGGGTTTCGGGTTCCCGCGTTGCAAGTTTCGCGTTGCGGGTTCCGGGTTCCCGCGTTGCAGGTTCCGGGTTCCCGCGTTGCGGGTTTCGGGTTCCCATGTTCCGGGTTCCCGCGTTGCGGGTTCCGGGTTCCCGCGTTGCGGGTTTCGGGTTCCCATGTTGCGGGTTCCCGCGTTGCGGGTTCCGGGTTCCCGAATTGCGGGTTCCGGGTTCCCGCTTTGCGGGTTCCGGGTTCCCGCGTTGCGGGTTCCGGGTTCCGGGTTCCCGCGTTGCGGGTTCCGGGTTCCCGCGTTGCGGGTTCCGGGTTCCCGCGTTGCGGGCTCCGGGTTCCCGCGTTGCGGGCTCCGGGTTCCCGCGTTGCGGGTTCCGGGTTCTCGCGTTGCGGGTTTCGGGTTCCCGCGTTGCGGGTTCCGGGTTCCCGCGTTGCGGGTTCCGGGTTCCCGCGTTGCGGGTTCCGGGTTCCCGCGTTGCGGGTTCCGGGTTCCCGCGTTGCGGGCTCCGGGTTCCCGCGTTGCGGGTTCCGGGTTCTCGCGTTGCGGGTTTCGGGTTCCCGCGTTGCGGGTTCCGGGTTCCCGCGTTGCGGGTTCCGGGTTCCCGCGTTGCGGGTTCCGGGTTCCCGCGTTGCGGGTTCCGGGTTCCCGCGTTGCGGGTTCCGGGTTCCCGCGTTGCGGGTTCCGGGTTCCGCGTTGCGGGTTCCGGGTTCCCGCGTTGCGGGTTCCGGGTTCCGCGTTGCGGGTTCCGGGTTCCCGCGTTGCGGGTTCCGGGTTCCTGCGTTGCGGGTTCCGGGTTCGCGCGTTGCGAGTTCCGCGTTCCGGGTTCCGGGTTCCCGCGTTTTTTTTTTTAGTTGAATTTCATCATAAACTCTTTTTATGCTCAACGAAGTGGGCAAGGGTCAGCTAGTTATATTATAAATTAGCTAAGTGACATCAGGATTCGCTTGTCATTTAGCAAACGTTGTCAAATCCCATACATTCGAACTTCGTGAGTGATAATAGCGATGGCATTCTGAATGGATTGATGGTCAGAATCAGCTCTAAAGGGGTCTTAAACGTTCTAGGGTCCTTAATAACCACATAACCGTCAATGCAATCGATCTTATCATTCTCTATTTAGCAACACAAATGAAAATTCGATTATATTTATTACATGAATACATTAGAAGAAGAAGAAGACAAGGTTTCGTCTGATCACGATGACAATAACTAGTCTATAATTATTAGTCAAGAAGTTTTGGCTATCGCCTTATATAATTAGATTAGTAGATTACTTTAATTAGCGATAAATATATAATTCTACTGTACGTACTGTAGATACCTGTATGAAGAACTATCTTTTGCCTGCGGTTTCACCCGCGTGGAATTATGTGTGTGGCAAAAATTTCTTTAGTAAATAATTTCACAGTTGTAATAATTTCGGTTTAAAACCTACACCGATTTCGGTGACGGTGGCCGGTTTTATTGAAACCAGGCCACCTACGCAGGAGTTATTTTGAGCTATTATCATTAGTTTAAGGCGTGTTTCACCAAGCAATGTTAAAGTTAATCCTTCGTTAAATACCATGTCGTTCCTCTCGTAATTCCTATCAATGAATGTGAAGGCATGGTATTTTAACAAGCCGTTAACACTAACATGCGTTGGTGAAATCGGGACTGAGTCTATAAATTAAACAAATATTATATTTCTATCAAAGCATAATTAGGTACCTACTTTTTGCACGTATGTAGTTGCGAAAAATAAAGTAATATGTGATTACTAATGCTCATAATTATTCAGTGGGTAAACTAATGAAAATACAGGTATGAAAATTATCCTGATTTTTCATTATGATACTTAATAAATGATTGCTATATTGAGAACATAATTTGCGGTAGCTAAGTGGTCGTGTTCCTGTAGCGATTAATAAATAACAACATCCTACTTCCACGATGTGCAAATGTGCGATATGGCCATTACATACATCCTCACGCAATACCAACATTCAACAAACAATTTCAACACCGGGCGAATTGAAACTAAGTCCTGTTATTACGGCAATCAATGAAGTGCCAATGTTGCGAAATACTCCTTAAACGTACTTAAATTATTTACGCAGACCATATTGTGAAATCTACATTCACCGTTTCGACTTCAATGTTTTTTAAAGGTACTAAAAAATAGATATCCGAGGAATTTCGTGGCTATTTAGCTGGCTTAAAACTACTCTCGCAATAGGCCAAGGAAGTGCTCCGCGAAGTAGTCAAGGTACCAAAACTGTGTGGCGAAGCGAAATGCGTGCCCAGTGCCTTAGATAGTCTACTTCGGCTAACCTCGGCCCACTTCGCGAGTAGTCTAGACTCTGCTTATATCAAAGTCATGTGTTCTTAAAATTGGCACTTTAGAAGCCCTTAAATACCGTCGATAATGTAACGCCTATTACTTAATTCTCACAATCTAGAGCCTGCGGTCCAACCTACGATGGCCTACAATCTTATACATGCCCATTACCGGTTTCGATTCTTGAGTAGAATTCGCTGTGCCCGTTTTCATTTAGGGCGCGTATAATTTTTAACGTACTTAAATCAATCAAAATATAGTATTTAAATCAATCGTTGAGTATGTGTTGTGAAAACACGCCATTTTCGTTTCTCAACGATGCGTTGGATCGAATAATTGTTTGCCTTGCAATCGATGTTCTTGGGTAATTTTTTTATTCAATGAGCACAGTGTGTTGAAGTCCTGAGTGGACTAATATTTACCCATACTGTGTAGACACCTGTAGTGTGTACTGTGGATGTTCCACACTTGAATCTTGCTAAAATAAACAAAATTAGAAACATCATAAGAAATCAAGCACATATTAATTGAATGTCTTATATATAATATAGAACGTCTGCATGTAAACCTCCCTAAATGTTTCAAAAAATGTCTAGAAAACACAGAAAAAACTGTACAATATCAAAAATTAAATAATCATTATGATTTCAAATAAAAAGTTAAACCTAAAGTGGTCGCTAATGACGTCAATCGAACCCACGACCTCCGGGTCGAGAGCGAAGCTCTAAACCATTAGACCACGGAGGTGAATGTTTATGCGGCAACTATGATAATCAAATGCGGCGACTACAGAAACTGCGATTCTAGATGAGCATTTAGTACTTTTCCTATGTATATTTGATAATACAATGTTAGCCAACTAAGTAAATACTTAATTATAGATGTAGGAATATAATCGTGGGTTATATTATGAAATAACTATGTCATCGGATTTCCAGTGTGATTGTGCTCTACATTTTGTGCTAATGTTAAACTAGAATGAACTTTTTGTCGCCATTATAATACAGTGCAATGTTAATAATACAAATGAATCTCACTGATATGGAGTTCTATATCAGTGGGCTAATTCATTATATTTTATTAAGTACATTTATAACGTATAATGCTGACCTGGATCTATTTTCTACAAAATATACGTTAAAGATTTGAAATTAAATTATCTACCAATAATAGTAATAAGACGATAAAATTGCAATAAGACTTTTATTTAAAGCCTCTTTACTTCTATATAATAGTTAAGGAATAAAATGTAGTTGCTATTGCAAGCAAGCTCAGCAGGCTTACTCCCGACACAATCGAGAATCGAATCGGTTCCATAACAACGGCTTTTGGTATTTTATTTGGTGGATTACTTTGAAACTGACCAGGATAGAGAAAATCGTTAGATCGTACCTTTTTAAACTCCCGACTATATCAATCGATTGAGAATCAAAATACACAAACGTCAATTTATTCGGGAGTGTGCGTCACGATCGAATCTGAATCAAATCGAATCAGTTTGGAGAGTAAGGCCCCAGTTAGTGTACTAATTACGGCCGATTATTAAAACGATAGTTTAGAGATTGGATTGGAATTTTAAACACAGTGCTAGTGGCAATATCAAATAACTTGGCGCTTGCTTACTTTAATATTAGAGAACTTAAAAATAATTAGAACTTTCAAATTCCAATGTCGATCCATTAAAATTAGATTTCTGGATAGGTGCGCTTATAGTTATTTGATATTACTCAGTACTTACTCTTACCTCTTGTAGGCCAGTAAATATATTTTGTCTCGGTAATAGGCAATTCATACGCACACTCTGCCAAAACCCAACATTTGGCCATCTAAAAATATCATAATTTACGTAAGACTGGTTCTATTTAACTTTAGATTTCCTCTGAACATCTATCCTTTTAATATTATCCTTAAGGCGAGGAATAACCGCAACTAGCGCCACTCTTTTTAAAATAAATTTTACAACGACACAAAGATCTTATTAAAAAAGTAATCGGTTCAAACTTTAAGTAAATAGTTAAACTAATTTATTGGCATTTAATTACAGCTCTAAATCCTATACTGTATTTACTCTCGTAAGTAATAACTAAAACGGCCGTTTTAGGATTTAGAGCTGTAATTTAGGTTTAAGGTTATTCCTCGCCTTGAAACAAAATACATACTCTGACAAGAATAAAAATTTTGCACTTTGCGCTTTGTAATATAGCCAACTAATATGCAATTAGATATATCCAGTGATTAAGATACAGACACATAATATTATATCATTAGACCGATTAGCATGCATGAGTCTGCGAAGTGATCGCCTTTGACCTGATATAATTAATAGGAGGAACTGCTGTACTTAATTAATAACGTTTGTTTTTAATTGCATTTTAATTAAGGAAGATACGTTGCATTTTTCTAATAGCTGTTTACAAGTTTAAATTGATAGGTATATGAGTTGTAATTGGGACCCAGGCTTCAGTTATGATAGGAGTTTGTTATTATAGCCTCCTGGTTAACAAATTATGTTAGATAAAATTAATCAAGTACCATTAAAAATAATGAAGATATTAAACTATTGAATATAATGAGCGAACGACAAGGGAACAACCGATTGTGACAACACTTTGTTAACCCTACATAGACATTAATAACATCAACCTGCGTACAAATATCGTTTTGCGAGAATGAATTTGATATTTTTATTTAATTGCTTAGAACTTAAATGTTTTAAAAGTTATCCTTATTCATATTTTAGATTTTGCTCATCTAATTTATTTTATTCGAATGAGTCCCAAAAGTTCATCCTTACATATGAAATTGGCGTTTTGTATGGGAGGAACATAAAGGCGATTTTATCATATTAAAATATATGTTATTAATCAAAGTATTATACATTGCTATCTATACACTTTTGCCATCTTATAGGTAGTTCATTGATCCCTTTACTAAAAAAATCATTCGGACGGGAATCAATGAAATCTTTGAAAGCGGTTTGGACTGCCTCATCGGAATTGAATTTTTTTCTTTCCAAGAAGTTATCCAAATTTCGAAAAAAATGGTAATCTGTTAGAGCAAGGTCCGGAGAGTATGGTGGATGTCTTAGACATTTCAATTGAAGCTCCTCTAATTTGGTAGCCGTCTGTTGGGCCGTGTGTGGTCTAGCGTTGTCTTGAAGCAGCAGTGGCGTAGAGCGATTGACAATTCTCGGTTGTTTAACGGCGAGCTTTTCCATCATGGTTTGCAGTTGCTGACAATAGACACCAGCCGTAATCGTCTGACCAGATTTAAGAAAGCTATAGTGTACGACACCGGCACTAGTCCACTATTTGCTTGGGGCAAGACTTTGCTGGTTCACCAGGGTTCAGCCATTGCGATGAGCATTTACGATTATCGTACAGGATCCACTTTTCATCACATGTAATGATCCGATTAAAATTCCTTCATTATTGTGCCGGTTGAGCAATGTAACGCAGCAGTCGACGCGCGTTTGTCGGTTTGCTTCACTCAATTCATGAGGTACCCAAGCCTTCAATTCATCATTATCGACCTTGGTCTCCCGCCGTGCACGGGGCTTGTTCTGCAGGTCGAAATTTCGAGAACGAAAGCGTTGAAACCAAAAACGCGCCGTGTTTTCCTTTGCGACACCACCCCCATACACATCATTAATCCTTCGAGCCGTTTCTGCAGCACTGGTGCCACGGTGGAACTCGTACTCGTAAATAATGCGATATTATAAGTTTTACATTTTGTGAAATTAGTGACGCAGAAAAAAAGCAAAAGAGAAAAAAACAAATGAATTACGGTTTACAAAACACAAATGCATGAGTAAATAGCTGTTTAAATTTGAATTTGGAATTCCTAACCAAAGAGGATATATTTAAGATCAAAGTGGCCAGTACGACAAAACGCCAATTTCATATGTAAGGACCTAATAAAAATATTCATTCAATAACCCAATTATTTAATTACTATAGGTACCCAGTTACCCAAGGTTTAGCCACGTAATGGGTTAAGCTGTACTATCTTACAGCTGTTTGGTCTGGACAGACCTGTCGAATGCGAAGCCGGTGATGAAAAGTATCGTAAAAATTGAGGTTCTTGTCGTTGAGAGAGAAGCCCTAGCATGTATTATAAGGTAATGATTTGAGTGAGAATTGTTATAGGAACCGTATAGTATAGGATTGAGATGGAGGAAAGAATGAAAGGATGGATGCAATATTCCCAAACATTTTTTAGCCCTTTTTAGATAGACAGAGTTTTATTTTTGACACAACACATTATTTTGAAGAAAATAGTCAGTCAGTATACGTCACTAAAGTAATACACATGTTATGCAAACGAACGACCAAACATGTATTTAAAAAATTAAAAGTACTGTCGCACGTTGCCTCGTGACTGTAGACACACAAATATGTAGGTTTTCTAATTTGTTTGTGTGTCAAGAAAGCCACACGTGGCTTTCACGTTAGTACTTTCATGACGTGTATGAGGAAAATGAAATATAAATATTATCAACTGATCGTAATGCAGGAAATTGGAAAAGAAATTAAAAACATGCTATTTATATTTTGCCGATATCAATATCTATTCTAATTAGATTAGCACGATATTATTATTAATATGACTTTTTAAGTAATTGCTCAATTAGTAATTGTATCCTGTAAATCTATACTAATATTATCTATACTTTAATATTATAAAGCGGAAGAGTTTGTTTGTTTGTTTGTTTAAACGCGCTAATCTCAGGAACTACTGGTCCGATTTGAAAAAATATTTTTTTGTTGGATTGTCCATTTATAGAGGAAGGCTTTAGGCTATATAACATTACGCTGCGACCAATAGGAGCGAAGCGTCAGTGAGAAATGATGCAAAAACGGGGAAAATTAATTACATTTGAGGACTTTCATTGCGTGCGCTGCATAAACGGCTTAAGTCACATTAAAAAACCACGCGAACGAAGTCGTGGGAACAGCTAGTTACTTATACAAGGTTTTCTATTTCTTATCATTTGCAAATTCCAAGTCAAGGCGCAAAATATTTTGATGATAAGATTATAGCAATATGTCAAACTACAGATGGTACAGCGCTAACTTCACCGATACAAGAACAATGACCCACTAACGAGCCGGTTTAGTTTTTGTGTTTACCGGCGCGGCGTTAGTGAAAGTTACGCGACTTCGTCCGCATGTTGAATTACCAGCAAATTTCCGGCGTGCAATTTCACTGCGAAAATTGAAGACGTGAATCGATGAAGGTGATATGTTAAAAAAATTACCCCTAAACGGCTTAACCGATTGTAATGTTTTTTTTGTATGTGTTCAAGTAGTTTCGAGGATGGTTTAAATTAACAATAGGACCCGGTAGGTGGCGCTGTTTACAGCAACAAAAAAGTCTTAGGCGGTACGAAGTTATATTTTTTTCGTCGTACAGACGAGGGATTCCAGTAAAAGACAGCCTGCTCAACTACTAGTTTTGATTGCTCTTTAAAAATTACAAAGACTTTTCATTATCCTTTAGCATCGTTGCCATGTGGATGCCATCCATTTACGAGTAGTTCCTCAATATTCATCGCACACGCGGACTACAGATTTGAGATTGACGTGTTATAGGACGTGTGGACCTATTAATGCATATTAATAAGTTGTTTGACGCTGGTTTGCATCGACGTTTAAGGAGCTGTTGGGGCTTGCACACAAAATTGCGAATCAGCGTTATGAGAACAACGGAAAAGACATGTGAAACGGGTTTTGTTTTGATAGACATCAAACCGTAGTGTTTACAAACTGAAATAACGTGTTATATAAACTGAGCAATATGAGTTGTGCTAAGATATTCTGCATACTTTTAGTACTATTTATTAAAAAATTTAATATCTTATATTACTCGTCTCTAGCAATATCCTAGCTAGATATAATATATTCAAATTTTATACTATGGATTTCCGCAAAGTAACGCCTTATTTCATTAACTACTATTTATTGTTAGTGGTAAATGGTATGCAACTATGCACTATGTAGCATTGCGAATTAAGAATTAGTTACGATGCGATATGTGAGCATACCCTTAAACGACGTTTGATTCGCAAATCGTGTTCCGCTTATCACAGTTAACCGCTGTTTAACCTTCGCTCACCTACTGCTTAGCGCCAACCTCAGTACTGTTTAATTTTATGGTGCTGTTAAACTCACGGCATCACGACGATTTTTAATCAGATGGTTGGGACTGTCAAGGGCAACTGAACAAAATCATTCCATGCTCCATTTTAATTGAAATAATAATCATTATCTTCACACCGCGTCAAGCTGGGGACTAGATTCGAGGAGGAGGAGGAGGATATTAAGATACAATATTCAATAATTAATAATTATATCAATAACACGAACGTAGACAAACCTTTTTGTTCCTCTGGCCGGAGTTGAACTCGCGATCGTCAGCTTGAGCACCGACGCGCTCAACCAATGAGCCAAAGAGGATAACCGATCCGAAGCGAATCAAATAACAAATCTAAGTCTAAAATTCCAAAACATATATATTTTGTATCGAATCTAACCTAGTTAAAAAAATTATTACGAATTTTTTTTTTTTTTGCATGACAAAATGCGTTTGTTTTGCATTTGTATAATTTTTTTGTGCCTTCGTGAAAATATTACAGATTCTCTTAAAAATCTACAATACGTACCATGTCTTTAGGATTTAAAAACGAACACTAGAATCCATAAAACCAGTTTTATTACATACGCTAATTTATGAACCGAGTGACCCAGAGATTTTACATAACGGCGTTTCCCATAAAACACACTTAATTATGTAACTCTTACGTTAACCTATTTACATACATTTTTGTGCGTAATCGTCTTCATTTTAATTTTGGACTCACAAAAGTGCCATTCATTCTCTTTCCGGAGGCTTTGACCTGGGCGAGTATCCCGCCCATAGCCTACTTTCTGCAACTCCTTTTCTTCTCTTCTCTTCTTCTGTTCTGTACCGATATTCGGGCCGATTTTTTCTCTATATTATTTTTGACCGACTTACATATTAGCAATATGAATTCTATTTTGTTATTAGTATCTCGATGGTGGGCACCCTTAACCGTAAAATAAACAAACGTCTTTAAGAGATGTAGAGTTAACATTATAAATAAACAACTAAACCAATATTTTATTAAAGATGTTCAGTACAATAACATGATCAATAATCAATATGAAGTTTAATTAAACAACCATTAATTTACAGAATATGCATAAGATTATTGTGGTCTTCGTGCCAATTTCACCAACACATGTTAAAGTTAATCCTTCATTAAATATTTAAATACTTTCAATGAATGAGAATGTATGGTATTTTAACTAGCCTAACATGCATGCACTAAAATGCATTGCTGAAATCAGGACGTAGACTGACAGTCACATACAAAACTAATAAAAAGAAGAAGAAAAGAAATAAAAAGGTGGAATCCTCTTATCCCGGACAGAATATAAAATACATATACTTTTTATAAAAAAACCGACCACCTTTTTTATTTCTTTTCTATTTCTTTTATTAATTGTTATTCAAGACGCCATCACTATTATCAATTACAAAGTGTTCTTGCATCTTGAACAAGGGCCTAATATAATATAGGGATAATAATATATTAAATGTAACATAAATATTGTTATTGGCAGTCCGAGTATGTCAGATTAATCTGAACGATAAATAATAATTACTCCCAAAACTTAAATTGTTTCACATTTCTGACCTTTTTGAGATAACCTCTAAAAGTTCTACAAATATATATGTGTAGATTATACGTTTATATTTTACTAATTTCGGAGATTATAACTTTTAACACAGTAAATAAATTAAGAATGAAATACGAGTTCCGATAGACATTGGTTTCCTCGCCTAGTCCCACTTAGATCCTACACTACCTACACAAAAAAGAACTTATTAAAAACAAGCTTTACTATAGCCATCTTCGCCCTTTATCATCAGACAAGTTACCATCTAGCACCAAAGTACTCATTAAGACGAATCAAACGTGCCCAAACTCGATGAGGCTGTGTTGTTTCACCATCGAGTTCGTAAGGCCATTTTCCCTCTACATCATTACAAAAACCCATGTCAAGAAAATATAATTAACATAATATTCATGTAAAATTTCAGATTAATCGATAATTCGTAAGATTTAATTACAAATAATAGGAAATTAAGGAAATAAAAAGCTTATGAAACGTTTGAATAGCTGTGTTGTTCTAGAGCACAAGGACCTTTATAGCGCGTTTATGACATTCTTCAAATTTTTTTCAGAGACTCGACAAATCCTCAACGGCGTGGAAGGATGCTTCAAGCCCGGGGAGCTCACAGCCATCATGGGGCCATCTGGCGCAGGGAAGACGACCCTGCTGAATATCTTAGCGGGTTATTCGTGAGTTACTTTAAGCAAGATATTAAGGCTTAACTCATATTGGCACAGAGTTAAAGCGCTTCAATTTATTATATACATTCACTAGAGTTCAGGCTATATAATATTACGCTGCGAACAATAGGAGCGAAGCGTCAGTGAGAAATGTTGAACTTCAGAAAGAAAATTACTTATTTACATTTGGGGACTTTAGTTGCGTGCGCTTTATAAACGGATTAAGTAACTCAAGAACCAAGCGAACGAAGTCGCAGGCACACCTAGTACTATATATACATAATCATAAAATTAGGTTACAGAAAATCAGGTGATTGCCTGCATGCCACTGCAGCCTGCATTGTCCACTTTTAAACAACATTTTTTGATGTTCCAACTCGTGAATCGAACCCAGGACCTCCGGGTCGAGAGCTAAGCTCTATATCTCTGGCACACGAAGGCGTGGATTTTTTAATTAACAGATATAATTGAAACACCTATTATCACCTTATCAATTATTCGAATGATTTTCCTCCTTACTCATAACATCTATTTAAATACCATTATAGTCGCCAGCCTATCATTACTCCACTAATACTAATTAACAGTTTTGAGTTAATCGTCTACAGTATACGAGATCAAGGATCACTGGTATCTATAACACCGCAAACTTAGTGGAAATACTGCAGCCCAAGCAGGAACATTTGAAAGCTCAGTAATACTGAAGTTTTTTTTTTATTTGAATTTGAATGCTATGTTACGAGTAGTTGATCATTCATTTGAATAGCGTTCGGAAAGCTGGGGGTATGACTGATTTAGCCCAAAGAGGAGTATTAAAAGCTCCGTAAAAATTAAGTTATCGAATAACAGTTATATGAACAGCATTTCAGCGCCAATACATTTGACATTTCATATCGTTACTTTTACTGAGCTTTTAAATGTTTTTGCTCGGGCTACTGAAACAACATTTCACTAGTAGGTTACAATATTATGCTTAAAATTATCGTAAAGATAACACAATAGGCGATGTGTAGCCTAGTATGAAACCCGGGCTATTAAACGGATCTATTTCATAAAAATCGGATTAGTAGTTAAGAAACTTGGCAGAACAAACATACATAGACTGCCCTTTAGACCACTTTTATTTGGTTTCGCTTTCTAATAAAATACCAACTGGGACCTAATGTAAAATAAAACTACGTTTAAAAAAACCGACTTCAACAACTAAAAAGTATTTTTAAAATTAATTACTGTACAAACTTTCTATTAATAAAAAAATACTTTGTATGTTCTTTTATGAGTCAAAGCTAAGGTAGGTTTGTAGCACCTATAGGTGAGCAACAAGAATGTTTATGTTTGTCGTCGGCTGACACTGTCTCCAAAAATAAAATAAATTATTTCAAAAATATATACTTTTTAGTTGTTGAAGTCGATGTTTATAACCTAGTTTCTTTTTTAGTTAGGAACTCCCAAATTAGCCGTACACAAAGTAAAATTACATCGTCCACGTATATAAAATACGTATGAATAAAACACATAAATATTCATAAAAAGAAAAAGGCCATCGAAATTTTTATGGGACCAAATTAATCCGCATCAAACAAAAAAATAATCACGGAAATAAAATCATAAATATCGAAGTAATCGGTCCTTCGATATTTATGATTATTTGCGGGTAAAATACTGGTAATCGAAAAATAACTGGCAGTCCAACCCGAGAACGGCGAAGCCAAAAGCCATAATTTTCTATAACTAAGATAGTTATAGAAAATTGTTTCTTTAGGCTTTTATGGCGTAAGGCCATCCCAAATAGTTAAGGAAATTTTACCTAAACGTACCTTACATCATTTAGCAATGTTCATTACTTCTTATCTATATCTATACATATAATAAATCTGTAGAGGGGTCATGTCTGTACATTAAGAATATTTAAGTGAAAATAAAAAAAGGGGTTCTATAAAAGCCACAGAACCTAAAAATAACATTTTTGAAAAAAATGTCTGTCTGTCTGTCTGTCTGTCTGTCTGTCTGTCTGTCTGTCTGTCTGTCTGTCTGTCTGTCTGTCCATATGGGAATGTTTGTCGTCGCATCACGCTAAAACCACTGTATGGAATGAAATGAAATTTGGCAGGCAGGTAGCTTACGACTTGAAGAGCATTATTGGAAATTATTATCCCGAAAAACGAAAGGGTTCCCGTGGGATCTTCAAAAAATTGTAGCTACCTATTTGACGGTATTTCAGCCATACTACTCAACGTATTTAAATGCAATTTGGCAGGCAGGTAGCTTATAATCTGAAGAGCATTATTGGAAATTGTTATCCCGAAAAACGAAAGGGTTCCCGTGGGATCTTCAAAAAATTGTAGCTACCTATTTGACGGTATTTCAGCCAAACTACTCAACGTATTTAAATGAAATTTGGCAGACAGGTAGCTTATGATCTGAAAAGCATTACTGGAAATTATTATACCGAAAAACGAAAGGGTTCCCGTGGGATCTTCAAAAAATTGTAGCTACCTATTTGACGGTATTTCAGCCAAACTACTCAACGTATTTAAATGAAATTTGGCAGGCAGGTAGCTTATGACCTGAAGAGCATTATTGGAAATTATTATCCCGAAAAACGAAAGGGTTCCCATGGGATCTTCAAAAAATGGTAGCTACCTATTTTACGGTATTTCAGCCAAACTACTCAACGTATTTGAATGAAATTCGGCAGGCAGGTAGCTTATGACCTGAAGAGAATTATTGGAAATTGTTATCCCGAAAAACGAAAGGGTTCCCGTGGAATCTGCAAAAATTGTAGCTACCTATTTGACGGTATTTCAGCCAAAATACTCAACGTATTTAAATAAAATTTGGCAGAGGTAGCTTATGATCTGAAAAGCATTACTAGAAAATTATTATCCCGAAAAACGAAAGGGTTCCCGTGGGATCTTCAAAAAATTGTAGCTACCTATTTGACGGTATTTCAGCCATACTACTCAACGTATTTAAATGCAATTTGGCAGGCAGGTAGCTTATAATCTGAAGAGCATTATTGGAAATTGTTATCCCGAAAAACGAAAGGGTTCCCGTGGGATCTTCAAAAAATTGTAGCTACCTATTTGACGGTATTTCAGCCAAACTACTCAACGTATTTAAATGAAATTTGGCAGACAGGTAGCTTATGATCTGAAAAGCATTACTGGAAATTATTATACCGAAAAACGAAAGGGTTCCCGTGGGATCTTCAAAAAATTGTAGCTACCTATTTGACGGTATTTCAGCCAAACTACTCAACGTATTTAAATGAAATTTGGCAGGCAGGTAGCTTATGACCTGAAGAGCATTATTGGAAATTATTATCCCGAAAAACGAAAGGGTTCCCATGGGATCTTCAAAAAATGGTAGCTACCTATTTTACGGTATTTCAGCCAAACTACTCAACGTATTTAAATGAAACTTGGCACAAAGGTAGATTGTAACATGAAATAACCAACATAATATTTTTAACCGACTTACAAAAAAGGAGGAGGTTTCTCAATTCGTATTTTTTTTTACCTATAAATCCCAAATAATCGTCGTCTGATCATTCGAGAATTATCCCTACTCAGTCTATACCCATCACTAAAAATCTGAAAATTAAATAATTTTAAACAAAAAAAAAACGACTTCAAAAGGTAAACTAAAAGGAACAATTAAATTTACTTCGCACAAAGTAATACTTATTTTCCAGTACAAGTGAAAATAATTATTATTTTTTTGCGAAGTAATTTATTATTATACTTAGGTTTTGCAAATACGATTAATAAAGTTTAGGCGTAGGATAGTTTGTTTTCAAGATATGAATGAGATGTCATAGGTACATTTAAATTAGAAAAGTTATGTCAATATAAGTAAGATTTATGTTTTTCATGATATTTTTATTTATTAGTTTTCATGCTAGGTACGGCTTGGGTTTTTTCTTTCTTTTGGACTTTTGTTATTTTGTCGTCTAAAGGAAGTTAGTACTTTAACCGTAAACTCCCAAAGTAGGCTACATGTTTGTTAGCGTAGGTAATTAATAAATAAAAAACCGGGCAAGTCCGAGTTGGAATTGCGCACCGAGAGTAGACTTTTAAAAAATTTGGCGCTCGGCGCCAGCAGCGCAGCGTCGGTGTGAAAACGATCATCGTCTGCAGTCGCTGCGGCGTAAAGTTCATACAAATCTCAGTACAGAGATCTTCGTCGCGTATATGAGTGTACTATCAAGTAGTCCCGTTCGCATAAAAGAAAAAGAAATATTATACATACAGACGAATTGAGAACCTCCTCCTTTTTTTGAAGTCGGTTAATAATACACGGTCATTTTTCGAGCTGGTAGTAGGAATCGTTAGCATTTTCATAGAAAAAAACGGCCATTATTTGACAGTAAACTATTATTATTACATCGGCCTACTTCTTTTGCCTATGCACGTCTAATACCGTGTATAAAGAAGCATTACTATAAATTAGTGATTTTAAATATCCAAACGACAGTGTTCATAAACTAAAAATGTATTTGAACTGCTGCCCTAAATCACTTTTCCACGCGTACGAAGTCGCGGGCACAGCTAGTTTCATAATAAAAATCAGCAAGACTACAGACTTTTTTACGTATTTTAATATTATTATTTCATAACAAAATCCCAACATTCTAAAACTGCATTTAAACGGTATTTGTACCCAGCAACAGTCAGGACACAGTTACGAAAAACCGCAATCATGTTACGAACACCTGACATAATAGTTCACCAAGGTTTTTAAATATCATTGAACTTATAGCGAGTTGTTTATAACATTTTCGTAACCTACTCGATATTGGCTGAGTTAGATTCGATTGGCGTTCGCAATTCGCATTTTTGTGCCATATATGAAAATGAAAATTCTTTTATTTCCAAATAGGTTAGTTACTAACACTTTTAGAATTGTCCTACATGATGACCTACCACCGGTTCGGGGACTAACCCGGCGAGAAGAACCGGCGTAAGAAACTCGCTCGGGGCCACCTTTTAGCAAAAAGATGGGAAAATTGTTCTTTTTTAAAAAATATATAACAATGTTATAACTTAAATAAATTACAATTTACAAATTTATATATACTATATAATATAGAAGTAGCCTCGAAAGTGGCCACCTTATTCCCAGGGTGTGCTATCATTAACAAAATCATTAATCTTATAATAAGCTTTAGCACACAAACGTTCTTTAACTACTTTTTGAATTTATTGATGGAAAAATTTTGAACGTTTTCTGGGATCTTATTGTATAGGCGTATACATTGACCTTTAAAAGATTTGCTTACTTTGCTAAGCCTGATCATAGGTATATCTAACTTGTGTTTATTTCTTGTATTTCTACAGTGATTGTCGCTTTTCGTTTTAAAATTATTAAGGTTTCTTTCTGACATACATTATATTGTCCAAAATGTATTGAGAGGCGACGGTCAATATTCCTATTTCCTTAAACTTTTCTCTCAGAGATTCAAAGGACGACATCTTGTAAATGGAACGTATAGCTAGCTTCTGCAGCACGAATATTGTATTGATGTCGGCTGCATTTCCCCATAAAAGGATGCCGTAAGACATTCGACTGTGAAAATAACTAAAATATACTAGTCGCGCCGTGTCTTCATCAGAAATTTCTCTAATTTTTCTGACTGCATATGCTGCAGAACTGAGCTTATCTGCTAGTTTGGCAATGTGTGGACCCCACTGTAATTTGCAATCTAATGTTATACCTAGAAACACAGTGGTGTCCACTAAGTTCATTTTCTCATCATTTAATAGTATATTGGTTTGTACTTGCTTGACATTGGGCAAGCTAAACTTCAAACATTTTGTTTTATTAGAATTTAAAAGTAAGTTATTAAATCAGTACTGTTATATTATATTAATGTTATATTATTATACTGTTATATAACTGTTATATTAATTCAGTACTGTTATACTTAATTCAATTCACATTATTGGGCCGCGTAAGCCTTACAAAAGTTTTGTTAAGGTTGTGTGTGTGCGATAAGAAGATCCTTTTTTCAATACTGATCTTATTTTAAAATCCCAAGAAATATATAATATTCTTTATTATATTTACCAGAGGATTATCGTTTTATAAATTTATATTTTTGTTTAATTATAGTTTAAAACAATACAATGTAGGTAACCCCCATTTTTTAACGTTGTAACCTTTTTTTCTTTAAATATTAGTGAAGTAGGTATGAAAATTACTTCAGTATTTTAAGCGATCAAACTGAGGGGACTATCGTTTTATTTTTTTTCAAATTTCGCCTTTTTTTGTTTTTATACGATTTTAACGCGCTCCGATTGGCGCGATACCCGTTATCGCCAAACAAACAGTCATTCAAGCCCTAATTATAATCAAAATTAAACATTTTAAGTATCCTCCGAAATGTATAGCGGCGAGTTCATCCGTTTGAGAGCTAAGATGCCGCAGCCAGACACACTCACACAATACATTTAACTATAGTTTAGTTTTATATGTATACTCTACACCAAATACTTTGTTAGGCTCCTGAATTATTCATAATTCAAAGAACTTTACAGTTATACGAAACAAAACATTTAAGTTTAGTTTTTAGTTTAAGTTATTTAAAAGTTTTGTTTGTTTTCCAAGCAATGAGTGAACTGATTGATGATGATGAATCTAAACCTGACGTGATCTAAGAACACTCTTGATCACGTCAGTATTCAAACTAGATCCAAATTGGTTCATCCATTCAGGAGCTACGATGTCACAGACAAATACTCACAGAGAGACACGTCCAATTTTAAAACCCTCAGTTTAAAATAAAATAAAAAGTCTGCTTTAGTAAAACTTTAATCAAAATATTAAATAACTATAAATAAGTAATAAAAGTCATCTTATCTTATTAAAAATTTCTTACATTTACATATTAAATCTTTGAATAATTTAACAGAGTGTTTTATGTTATGTAACCATTACCACGAATTACAACACAATGTAGACATGGCTGGCTGACTTAGCAATTTTGTTTTGCTCAATGTTAGTTAGTTGCCTTTAATTTCCAAACCTATCTTCATTCTTCATCTCACTGTATCTTACCAATTTGCCGTGAATATTGTTGTATATGGACTGTGCGTCATGTGACCGTTTTGTTGAATTCAAAGAATATTTTTGTACAAGAAAAATGCAATAACATGTCGGTAGAAAAAATTCGTAAAATATTTGTTTCAAGTTATTCAAAAGGGTTTTTCATTATGATATGATTGTATATTTTGTAATTTGAAGAATATTGAGGCTATATTATGCTAATGCAACGAAAAGATCGTATACTTGTACCTACAAAGACGATCTTCTTCCGTCGTCCCGACAAGTCTGGCTAGGATCAGTTCCTAGCCAGACTTGTCGGGTGAACACGTTATTTTGCAACTTGAGGCTCTGATGACATGTAGCTCAACATGCCAACATACTGATTAATGTGTGTTTGTCCAGGACAAAAGGTGCCGCTGGTTTGGTAGCAGTGAACGGCGTGAGTGCTGACGCCTCACAATGCAACGGCCGCGGCGGCGCCCGCTTCATCCGACAGAACGATGACCTGCGCATATACCTCACCGTCCAGGAGTCTATGTCTCTGGCAGCGGCTCTCAAGCTGGCAGACCTTAGCTCGCAAGAGCGAAAAGAAAAAGTAAGTAATAACCCGTGTGTCGAATCAATCAACGCCAGTTATGAACGGAATTTTTCGCTAATTCCAAACCAATCGTAGCACGCCATATTTTATATTAATGTATTTTAGCATGCCACTTCCATGACTAAAGAGTCATAGTAGACATTGCATCGAATGTATCACATACATTTTGAGTGTACCAGAGCCTTGGAATAGTTTACGACTAGGAGCAAATGACTCTCGAACACATAGGAAATGTCAATGACCAGAAATGACAAAGCTATCACGATTTACTTTATCAATCTCCAGCACTTTGGAGCTGGTCAGATGTGCTCAAAACTTTTTCGTCGTCACTATTTTACTATCTATTATCTCATAACTTTGCCTTAGCGCCTTTGTACACCAGCGCCAGACCTTGTCTATATTTTAGCACAGTTGCAGAAGCTAAAACTGGATTAGTTTTAGATCAGCATCGTCGCGGGTGCTCCAACGTGTGTAAGCATACTAATTATTGCCATTTGTTCTATAGGTTCACGAGACGCTGGCCTTGCTAGGCCTAAGTGGGACATCTCTTACGCTCTGTCGAGACCTGTCAGGTGGTCAGAGGAGACGGCTTGCGGTCGCTCTGGAGCTCCTATCCGATCCATCTTTACTCTTCCTGGATGAGCCTACCACGTAAGTGATACAACGGCATGAGTAATACTACACTTACTTTTAAACGGTCATACAAATTATATTGCTGTAACGTTACTAACAAAGTCACTTTGTGATGACGACAATGAGGTCATTGACTTGATACTCAATTGAAAGGTTTAAAATGTTTTTCATGTTTCTCAGTATCGATATCGTTAACAAAGCGACCAGTAACTACTTTCAAGTCCGTACAGTCGAGTAAAAATGATGTGTTGTTCAATACACATCATTTTTACTCGACTGTTTCAGAAGGAGGGTAAAAAATTCGACAGTATGACTGTTTATAAATGTATTTTTGGTATACAATTCAGTCAGAACAGCTTGATGGATTTTAGCTTCAGAGGTCCTTCTCATATTTAATGTAAGGGCCAAGTGAAGTGAGACTCGCTAAGGGAGCCCCTCTAAATATCTATTTTATTGTGTTTTTATAAGTCATAAGTATTTTAGGCATAGCGGCAACAGAAATACACCAGCTGTGACCATTTTAAATATCTGACTATCACGCTTCTTGAGACAGGTTCTTCAGCCTGGTGACAGACTTACAAAAGGACGAACGGATTGCGGAGTCTTAGTAATAGTATTTTTACTACTACTATCTTTGTGTAGGGAACCCTGAAAACTGTATTTTTTTTAATTACTATGTTTTTTTCTAGTGGCTTGGACTCTTCTGCTTCGACCTCTCTAATATCATTACTGAGTGCTCTGGCCAAGGGTGGGAGAACACTAGTAGCGACTATCCACCAACCGTCAGCGCTGATCTTCGAGAAAATTGACACAGTTTACTGTCTTTCCGCCGGCCATACTTTGTACTCTGGACCTCGTGGTAATCTACTACCGGCTTTAGCAAGGGCTGGCCTGCAATGCCCGCCTTATCACAACCCATCAGATTTTTGTAAGTATTCATGTTAGGCCATGGTGTCACTCTTATAAGTCCTAAGCTGGGACTATAATATGATCCAGAGACTAGAATTATAGCAACGAGAATAGGTGCATCGAGTCAAATTCGACAACTCGACACTGTGTGTTCGAATTTCAATTTATAGAATTTGAGTACTCTGAATTGTCTTTCTCCGTATATATTCCAGACAATACAGATGTTATAAAAGATGGAAAAAAATGTTTGTAAGGTTGCAAAGACGCAGAGCTTATACTTGAACTTTAACTCAGGAAACTCACTAATGTTTCACTGATTGATTTTGGTTGGTTGATTCTTGATGGAAATTTATTTTCATAATAATACACAAGTCTTATTAGCACTTTAAAATTTAAAGTGTTTTTTTTTTAATAAAGTGCAAAAGTATAAATCAAAGTTGTTTATTATTGTCAATAATGTTCCATTATTTTTATCCGAGTACGACGAAACCAAAAGGTACTGCTTTTGGCAGTCTATCGATGCAGTATGTTTCTTCGTTTCTTACGCCGCAGCTATTGACGCGGCGATGTACGCAAATTTTGTTCTCATTTTTTCATAAAATTGTGGTTATTTCAGTAATGGAAATAGCGTCAGGAGAGTACAAGGTTGACTTGAACAAAGTGGCAGAGATTATGCTGCAGTGTAACGTCGAGTCATCCTCCACCTGGGAAAACAACACGACCATCATCTCCACATTTACAAACCCCATTAGTAAGTGTTTTATCTATGGTTTTCCCTGTATTATATAGAGGACTGTGACAAAGCAAATAACAAATTACAAATAATAATAATGTAAAGAGTAAAGATATTTTTGTTTGTTTGCACTATATGTTTGTTGGCTGGATAGGCTCTGAAAATACTATGGCAATTTTGATGAAATCATAGACCTACCTGTACTGTAGGTACAGGTAGGTCTATGATTCTAGGGATGAAATAGATATGAAATTTCGGATACGGATATGGAAATGAAATTATTTCGGATTATCCGTTTGTTTCGGATAATTTCAGTTACTAATATTAAATTTTAGTTTCCTTTTTACAGTAGCAAAACTTTCATTTCGGTTTCGGTTACGGTTACGGATAGTTTTTTATATCGGATATCCGATAGTTTCGATTACGGTTACGGTTGCGTACAAAATCTCAGAAAACATCTAGTATAAAATAAACTATTTATTACTGTTTAAAACATATATGAATTGAGAAACCTCCTCCTTTTTTGGAAGTCGGTTAAAAATAAACTGTTTATTATTTCAATAATTTTTTGATGTCCATACATTATTATTACGTTATTTTCGTATTTTTAAAGGACAGTTTGAAATTTTACATGTAATTTAATATAATTTTTTTAGGTTTTGAAATGAAGACGAAAGACATGAAAAATTGTAAGAATATGCAGAAAGTTGCGAAGCATGTTTACAGACCGGCCGGAATTCTTTCGCAAATTGGCATATTATTATACAGAAACTACTTGATCACAACTAGAAATTATGTGAGTATACCTTTTAACCCCCATAATAACAGTTAAATGTTTGACGTGAATGTCTGTGTGTATAATATGTCTCGCAAACAGAAAACTATTTGGATCTTTATTTTTGTTTGAATACAATTAGAAAATTAACTAAATTTTTGAAATTTTGGTTAAAATTATTTTCCGTGATTCCGTAAACTTTATAAAACCCATTTCGAGGAAAAATTTGGTCAACAGCAACCACAGGCAGCAACCTGATGGTTACTAATATACCCTAATCTCATGATAAGACCGTATATTAGTAACCTACATCGTGCGTACATTGTGGTTTTAGTGACAAAAACTGTCATAAATACTAATAGCAGTATACATTACGTGCGTCATACGCACTTGTACATGCGTGTCTGTTGTAATTTACATCCATACAAATTAACATCACGTGCCTTGGTCGTATAATAAATATAAAGTGACAATAATTTAATAATAATAAACTAATAACAACTTGTTGTAAGTTAATTAGTAGGTACAAGTGGCCGTTTTAATAAACGGTCTATCTTTAACTTTACAGAGGATCTCTGTCACATTATATGGTTTTCAAACCCTAGTTACAGATAAGTTATTGAAACTCGCAGTAAAATTCAGTCACAGAAACAAGTTTGTTTTAAATTCTGTTTAAGTTTGATTACAAGGTACCCCAGGTTTCTGGCTGATCTATTCGTCGATCGGCTAACATATGAGTTAACAAGACATTCAGGGGCCTTACTCTCCAAACTGATTTGATTTTGATTGAGATACGATCATGCCGCGTACTTCCTAATAAATTGACATTTTGCTTATTTTGATTCTCAGTCGATCGCTATGGTCGGCAGTACAAAAAGTTACGATCTAACAATTTTCTTTATCCTGATTAGTTTCAAAGTAATTCACCAAATAAAATACGAAAAACCACTGATATCGAACGGATTCGATTCTCGATTGTGTCGGGAGTAGGCCCGCTGAAAGCTCATTGGTGAACGTGGCGAGTGCGCGAAGTTGTTGCGAGTTATGATCACCAATGAGCGTTCAGAATAGCTTACTAAAAAAATATCAACACATTGCTGACTGTACGAGCTGTTTGACGCCATTAAATGTTCGCGCTATTCATTCAATCAAATAAGCAAATTCAACCAGATGAGTGCGACATAGATATAACTGGCAATTAAATCATTATTAATTACATCTAAGTCAAAAAATAGACCGTTTTTTTACTTGAATGGTACTAAACCAAGGTAACAATTATTGTTAGAAATTTAACGGCGAGGAATAACCGTAACTAGCGCCACTCTTTTTAAAATAAATTTTACAACGACACAAAGATCTTTTTAAAAAAGTAATCGGTTCAAACTTTAAGTAAATAGTTAAACTAATTTATTATAGTAATATATTATAATAGTTAAACTAATATTATATAATATTATATCTCGTAAGTAATAACTAACGGCCGTTTTAGTCATTACTTACGAGAGTAAATACAGTATAGGATTTAGAGCTGTAATTAAATGCCAATAAATTAGTTTAACTATTTACATAAAGTTTGAACCGATTACTTTTTTTAAGTGGCGCTAGTTGCGGTTATTCCTCTCCTTAAGGTATAACTCAAATAGCAATTAATACTCAAACTAAAATATCTATGTATTTTGCGTGCCAACCCAAAATTACGGTAAATTACAGTATTGTATTCGCGTGACCAACTAACCACTACCCAGTTTTGTGTATGGCGATTCTTCGTGAAAACGTTGCGCCACCCGATTGTTCGAGTGACCCACTATCGCAAGCAATAATTTAAGATATTTATTACATTTTCTCTATGAATATTTTATAGATAAATAACTCGACATTTCACCTTTATTTCGCTAGATTCAGTTGAAATCATCAGTACTTTAACGGATTTTCTCAATAGGATATTAATGCTTTTTTTTCATTGGTCTTATTAAAAATCTCTAAAAATATATATAACTAGCTTTAACACAACGCTAATCTGGCAGTGGTTAGTATAACTCGTGTTATGGGTACAACGACAATAAATTGATTTTTATTATACACATTTAATACACAAATATGACCTAGGAACACAGAAAACAGTATTGTTCCTTTAGTGGAATTCGAACCCGTGACCTGTCTGGCACCGACGCTTTAACTGAGCCTCAGTCGTCAACATATTTCTTAGTAAAATATATCGACATTTCATCATTAAATAATTAAAATTCCTTATTTGAGTTAAACCGGCGTCACAGAACCTTTTTCCTTTGTTCGCTTCAGGAAGCTTCGAGTGACCTTCCAATAATGATCTGGTGAAAGTATTAACATGCTGCTCCGATGAATCTGCCTCACCCTTTTATTATCTCAATTGAGCGTGTTTAAAAAACAATACTGTATGAGTAATGGCTTGAAGAATTTCTTAATTGAGTATGCATTACGCACGACTTTCACACTAGGGACGTGATAAAAGTTTTGTGTTCGTTATTGCTTTCTGTAAGAAAGATTTAAAAAAAGTATATTATACAGGCTATAATATTAATAAGTGATAATACTTTAGACTTTAGGGGGACCAATGTCCCGTATATAGAGTTTACTAAGAGAGTACCCGCGCTGAAAGAGGTACTTTTTTTTTATTATTGTACGGGAAAATTTATTATATTGGGGCATTTCTCATACAAACATAAAAGTCAAATGTTAGTCTTTCAGCGCTGGTACTTTTACAGTATGCTCTACATAGGAAGCACATACACACCCTAAAGTATTATCACTCTTTTACTTTACACCGTGTATATATGGAAGAATAGACAAAATGACAGATACATAAAGAGAAACGGTCATCTGTCGTTTTGTCTCTAAAATCTGTTAGTATTTGTGAAGATAAAACGCTTGTCTATGGGTCCTAAGGGTGTGTTGCGGGGGTTGCTAGAATTATGGTAACCTCTTACCATAATGTAGTACGTTCGCTGATTTGCCGGTTACACGTTGTAGTCTGAACCTCTTTTATATTATTTCACTCATCGTTTTGCCACACTTTTTTTATTTCGTCTCTGCATCACCATATGGTTGCCTAATAGAAAACGCCCTTTGGCATTAAGTCCCCCATAGTTCATTGTGCAAAACGTGCAAAAATACAAATAAATAAACAAAATTGTATGATTAGATTGAATTTCAATAAATTATTTGAATCGACTGGTTGTTTCTCTTGAGACCCTAGCAGGCAGAAAAAGAGAGCAGACACTATTACTTAGTTCGTTAGGAACAAACGCTATTCAAAGCATAATAGTTTACTTAGTTCGTTAGGAACAAACGCTATTCAAAGCATAATAGTTTACTTAGTTCGTTAGGAACAAACGCTATTCAAAGCATAATAGTTTACTTAGTTCGTTAGGAACAAACGCTATTCAAAGCATAATATTTCACTTAGTCCGTTAGGAACAAACGCTATTCAAACCATAATAGTTTACTTAGTTCGTTAGGAACAAACGCTATACAAAGCATAATAGTTTACTTAGTTCGTTAGGAACAAACGCTATACAAAGCATAATATTTCACTTAGTCCGTTAGGAACAAACGCTATTCAAACCATAATAGTTTACTTAGTTCGTTAGGAACAAATGCTATACAAAGCATAATAGTTTACTTAGTTCGTTAGGAACAAACGCTATTCAAAGCATAATATTTCACTTAGTCCGTTAGGAACAAACGCTATTCAAACCATAATAGTTTACTTAGTTCATTAGGAACAAACGCTATTCAAAGCATAATATTGCACGTAGTCCGTTAGGAACAAACGCTATTCAAACCATAATACTTAGTTTACTAGGAACAAACGCTATTCAAAGCATAATATTTTACTTATTTCGTTCGGAACAAACGTTATTCAAAGCATAATTTGCATTTTTTCTATTCCAGTCTCTTTTCCTGTACCGGCTGGTCGCTCACCTGATCATCGCTCTCATATTCGGCTACCTGTACCTGGGCGTGGGCAGCGAGGCCAGCAGCGTGCTGGGCAACTACGTCTACCTGTATGGATCTATGCTGCTCGTTGTGTACACTGGGAAGATGTCTGTGACAGTTACTTGTGAGTACCTGTTTCGATATTTGGGCTTGGGGAGAACGGTGCATGATTGCGATTTGTACAGAACCCTTCGTGCGCTACTCCAATTCGCACTTAGCCGGTTTTTTTTTCTCAGCGGTTACCTATTTAAGCGTGACGTTCTGTGTCACTCTTAAAAAGTAAGCTTTTTTACGTTTAAACGTCAAGCCCGACTGCACATTAACTACTTTTTTATTATGAAATCAAGGTGCGCATATTAAGATTACCCTTAATATACCTGGATGTATTAATATTATTTTATTAATAGACGACCTCCGTAGCGTAGTGGTTGAGCGCGTTGGTGCTCGAGCAAGAGGTCGCGGGTTCGAATCCCGCCGAGGGAACAAAATGTTTTCAATTTTCCTGGGGCAAAGATGTGTATTAAATTTGTGTATAATATATTAAAAATCTTAAATATGTTTAGTATAAAAGTATTATATATATTTCCGTTGTCTGGTATCTGTAACACAAGTTTTTCGGATACTTAGCACGGGGCCAGATTGACGTGGTGTAAAGCGTCCATAGATATTGTTACAAATTAATATAATTAACAATTTTGTTTCAGTTCCACTAGAAATGGACATACTGAAGGGTGAATACTACAATCGCTGGTACAATCTGGGGCCGTATATCGTCTCAATCCTTGCCGTGGAACTACCATTCCAGGTATGTAACATTTTAATTCATTGACTGTACAATACGTCAATAATAATTATTTAATGTATTACAATAGCAAACACTTATTCACGTGGAAAATATTATATAAATTATAGGCGCGCTCTATCATGGTTTCGATCAGTATTGGAACATTATTATGTACTATATTTGCCTTGACCTACAAGAATATAATTATTATAAGAAAATTTATGCCTCAAAAACTCATTAGATGGTCGATTCTACTATTTTAATTCAACGCAGCATACTTACAGTCCGAATAAGCAATTAATGCAAAGAAGCAAAATGGTATTCTCATAAACATCAAACAATCGTTAAAAGACATTCACCGCGATGCGATTATTATTGTGTCAAAGTCTGAGTGTAGAGTATTTTCCATGACAGAAGTCTTACAGTAGTTGGTGGAACTGAATATTGTCTAGATATGTATTATTTGTTACAATAACAATACAATAAAATCATCAGCTGATCGCATAAAATTTTTATAAACTAATTGCGTTTTTTTTTCTTTAGAGATCTTGTAGATAGGTTTATTACTCATTCGCGTCGCCGGTCATATTTTATTCTTGACCATATTATAGAGTATGTGGTTGGTCTCATATGGTCAAAGATATATTGTTAGGTGGCGATAAGGTTGGCGGCCAAAACAAGTAGCGCGGTAAGTAAGTGAATGAAAATTTTAACGAGTGTGAAGTTAGCAGAAATAAAAATATATTTATGACTAAAGTAATTAAAAAAAAGAAAGCAGTAAATTTTCAATGAATTGAATTAAGTATGACGCAAAAAAAATTACACAAAAAGCAGAAAAAAAAAGATACGAGGTAATGAAAAACTCAAATCTTCATTCGCCTACATGATATATATATTCGGCTTATTGTTGCTCAATCGCAATCATATTTATAATTTATCTAAATGAGGTCTAACCGAATATAAATTATATACCAAATAAATATAAGTATGCGTAATTAATTTGGCAATAAAATATTATGTTTTCCCTTATATCTTGGGACCCTAATATGAGTATGTTTGTTTTTACACTTTCAGATGATATCATGCGTCTCGTACGTGGTGTTGTCGTATTGGCTGACAGACAACCCGCTGGAGCCGACGCGCGCGACGCTGTTCCTGGCCACCATCGTCGCCACGTCGCTGTGTGGACAGGCCTGGGGGTACTTCATCGGATCTACTACACCCACCAAGGTACATTTTGAGGAGCACACAGTATAGTCAACGGAAAACGTCTTTGATGTCCTGTTCCGATTTCCTGGCAAAGCCGTCCACTGGGTTACTACGAGTAAAGGAAAAGAGTATAAAATTAAAATATAATATTATATATCTAGCAATTTACCGCGTTTTTTTGCTAGATTTAATATATTTAAATTTTATGCCATGGATTTCCGCAAAGTAACCCGTGATTCCATTAACTATGGAATAGATTGTGTATTTTACACGTCATACTAAAAAAATATATACAGAATGATTCATGGTTCATATATCAAGCCGAATATAGTGTGCATAGAGCAATAGAGCACGCGACAAATAACGTTCGAACGAACGGAGTTACAAAACAGATGAGTTTTAATCCTGGTCAGGTTTTAGGTTAAAATGCTCTACGCTTCATTCTCTCCACACTATATTCGCCTTAATATATGTACCATGAATCATCCTGTATATGACTCGGACTTCTTAATTGGCCTGAATTCAACGAAACCGGTTACCGACACTGAAATAACTGTTTATTATTACCTACAACTTAAACATGTTCCTAAAGAACAATACATTTATAATTTCAGATTGCAGTATTCGTGGGGCCAGTGTTAGCTTGCCTGTTCTCCATATTCGGGTTCTGCCTGTCTCTGCGGGACACGCCCATAGAGTTCAAGTGGCTGCATCACATCTCCTACTTCAGGGCTGGGTTCCACGTGGCCGTGCATTCGGTGTATGGCTTCAATAGAACGAGAATGCACTGCTCCAAAGGTAAAATATGTCTAATTTAAAGGAATACCTTAATAAAGCTTAAAACATTTATTTTTCATAGGAACTTACAAATCACTCATAATTATTATGAAAATATTTTTAATAAGTAAAGAATACAAATAAGTAATACTTAAAAAACTTAATAAAGACGCTTAAGGCGAGGAATTTTAGTTGAACTATTTACTTAGAGTTTTAACCGATTACTTTTTTTAATAAGATCTTTGTGTCGTTGTAAAATTTGTTTTAAAAAGAGTGGCGCTAGTTGCGGTTATTCCTCGCCTTCACTGCATTATCATTTGATCCTTGATACGAATTCAAAATTTCAAATTTATCCGACCTCTGGAAATTGCTCCAAATTATGCTCAAAGATTCGGTTACATATTACATATACCTATATTGATAGATACAATATATATACAAACCAAGCTAATAAAATTGTATAGAAGTATAGTAGCTCGTTTTGATTAATCGTAGAGAATAGAGTAAAATGTTGTACTTTGGGAAGTAAAACGTCTACTTTCTTCCAATCCATCTTTAAGAGGAAACACCACGGTTGAGAGAAATACAAAATAGGTATTTATAAAATCTATTGCTGTCTCACAGTGCTTTAGCTAGCCAGCACTAGCGCGATAGAGACAACTGCAACATGGACTTAAATTACCTATTAAAAGTACCAGAAATCGACGTTTAGGGGATTCCTGTTTCCTCCTCCAAAACATAACCGATTTAAATATTTTTTTCTGTATTAGATAAAAAAAGAATTGAGCTAGGTTCCTATTTTTTGTTTTTGTTGTTTATTGTAGTCAAATCTGTTTCCTAGATATTTAAACATAGCGGAGAGTCTGGTCATTTTTTTTAGGTTTTTAAACGTCCATATTTCTTTAAATAATTAATTTATTAAAAAAAGGAAAAAATAGGGACATACAAACAATATCCATAAATATTCAGGAAAAAATTGTTACTCTAGAGGTGCTATCCAGGGAGGAAATAGAAATCCCCATGACCCCTATTTTTGTATGGAAAAAATTTCCTGGTGTTTCCTCTTAATAATAAGAAAGCCTGAAATACATTGGCTAAGAAACTTACGCTAATGTGTTGTCCTCCTTATTTGGGGGACACACGAGATTATGAGATGTAAAGTTAAATACATACTAATTACTAAATGCTATGATCATATATTACTAACTATGCTTTAATTAACACACTTCAAGAGATCACAACTACAAATATGTAACTATTTAACAGTGTCAGTAAAAACAACATTTTATGCTTTTTAACACTTGCCCGAGTTAATTGTTAGAACAAAGCGGCCCTTATTTTCGGTCCAATCTACCTGGCTTTACTACTTTTTTGTTCCTTCCGCATTTTAAATACGCAATCAATATTATAATATTATGTCAATGTTAGTAGGTACTTGTTTATGGATTGTAAGAGAAATATTCTAAAAGATGGATAAACTTGAAATGTGCTAAATTTCCTATGTTTACGCAATACTTGTAAAATTGTTGTGTTATTCACGCAATAATCTATACTAATATTATAAAGCGGAAGAGTTTGTTTGTTTGTTTGTTTAAATCTCAGGAACTACTGCTCCGAATTAAAAAAATCTTTTTTTGTTAAAATGTTTAGGTCATAAATTTTAACACGGAATAAATAATAGTACTTTAGATTAAAGCCCTTGCCCTTAAAAGCTTTTGCATAAAAAAAAAACTTTTTGTTTATTTTTTTCAGAATACTGTCACTATATCACGCCCAGCAAATTCCTCGTCGAGATGGACATGGCCGACGTGGACGTCGGCGGCAACATGGCTATCGTCCTCTCCACCACCGTCCTGATGCATGTCCTCACGTGCGTCATTCTCTGGTACCGCCTCAACAAGAGATGAAGCTTTAAGAGGAAACACTACGATTTTTTTTCCATACACAAATAGGGGTCTACGGGATTCCTGTTTCCTCCCTGGATAATGTTGCTAGAGTAACAATTTTTTTCCTGAATATCTATCTATATTATTTGTAAGTCCCTATTTTTCCTTTTTTTAATAAATTAATTATTTAAAGAGATATGGACGTTCAGAAACCTAAAAAGAATGGCCAGACTCTCCGCTATTTAAACGTCCAGGAAACAGATTCGACTACATTATACAACAAAATCAAAACATATGAACTCAATTCTTTTTTAGCAAATAAATAAAAAAATGTTTAAATCTGTTAAGTTTTGGAGGAGGAAACAGGAATCCCATAAACGTCGATTTCTGGTACTTTTAATGGGTAATTTCAGTTCAAGTTGCAGTTGTCTCTATCCCGCTAGTGTTGGCTAAGGCATTGCGAGACAGCAATAGATTTTATAAATACCTATTTTGTATTTCTCTCAACCGTGCTGTTTCCTCTTAACAGTTCACGTTAACGACGGTTAAGTTGATAGTTACACTGAACCGGATTAGGTTAGACATGACTGATGTACATCTATCGATGTATGTCTTACTTACCAATTAAGTTATATGACCGAAACACTGCAGACACTATATTTTAGCAAATAATGGAATACATTTAGAAAAAAGCTTCTATGAAATAGCGGTTTATACTTAAATGATTATATAAAATGACTTGCTGGAATTTTGCCTCTGACTTTTAAGGTGCTATGTGCTTGGTGTTTGTAGGTATTGATTGAGTATTATATGGTATTAGGAAAATTTATTGATATTATAGCGTAAGTTTACGTTAAGAGTTAGTTAGGTGATTATACCTCCGAGCGTCTTAATGATCCAAAAACAGGATATTTATAGAGACCTAAGGAATTGCTCAATAGAATTTTGTATCTTATTAGCAATTCCAGCTTGAATTAATTTTTACCTAATTTGTAAACTAGTGCATATGATTTTTTTACGCAAACCTTACCTAAACCCTGAAGCGCTCGTGAAAATAAAATGTCGCTAAGATATTTTGTCTCCCGACTATGTTCTATGACTATGTACAAATCGGCTTCCTATGTCATACCGTGATCACTACTATACAATAATCATAAGTAAAAGGTGCACTGCACTTACTTTGTTTTCCGCCCAGTGCTATATTTAAGTGAAGGTTATTTTTTTAATTGGAAGTTTGCAACACAAGTAAATCCATGACGAACATAGCTTAGAATTTATGTAGATAGGCCTTTACACAAAAAATCCCTCGAAGATACAATATAACAATATTATAATCCTGAGTGTAACTTTAGGGTTCGGTTTTAGATTTAAGTTCACCTTATCTGTATTAAATATTGTAGAAAAGAGTTGTATGCATAAAAAAATTGCCAGGTTTGTTATTTAGATGAAGTAAAACAGTATTTATCTGCATGTAGCTAGATTAAAAATAATTATAATATCAACTCAAAATTACAATTTTAAAGCGTCACATTTACGTTCTTGGTAAGGAAATCTGTAAACAAACCTACAAGTTATTTCTGAAATCTCGATTATTTAATCTCAGTTATATCTGTGCAACCGTTAAGTTCATTTCTCATTTATATCGCTTATTTAAACCTACAATTTAATTAAGTACATCTTCACATGTTCAGCATCCCGTGACCACTGACTAAAGACCATTTTTCTTCCTTTGTTTTTTTCTTTCCGTTAAAAATCATTTCAGCACCTGGATAAAATCGATAATGCCAGGTTGAATTTATAGTAAAATTACATAAATTAAAGTGCATTTATAACCTGTAAGAAAATTGTATTCATGAAATTACAAGCCCTAGTTATCTAAGTATCTACCATAGCAAAAGCTGAACTTTCATATTATAACCGAAGACATAAAATGTTAATATTTATAAGGACTGTGAAAAAGAGATAAGCTGTCAATGGTTGCTGGAAGTACCAATTCAAAACGACGGAATTGTAACAAAATTAAATAAATCACATCAAAATCTATGAAATGTATTTTTATTGTATTCTGTGTTATACATTTTATCTACCTAATTGAAACTTTAGACATGGGGTCACACAAGAAAAAAACCTTCAAAATGTTTATCATCTTGACACTTCTGAGTATGACACGCGCAGGTTTGCGTGAAGCAGGATCTACATTTTTTCGGTTTCATGGTTTCCGCCTAATGTCTACCCCTACTCTATGTCTGTGTTGGGATGGTATCAATCTGTACTATAACAGCTATATGGAGCTAAGCATATTGCTTTGATTTTTTATTAGCTTTTCTCTAGTTCATAATGAACTGTGAAATACTGTACTTGTTTTGGCATATCTACAATCTTGTATAAACAAATTCGGCACACTTGACTTAATGACCTAAAAAGAAGTAAAATTCACGAATAGCCTGGTTATCAATGGTTACTATGCTGAGAATTTGGCAACTTATAACTGTATCCATATTTCCTTTAGAAAAATGCACGGCCTTTGCTGATTTTAAACATATACCTTTATTGAATGCAGGTCATACAACAGTATGTAAAACATTTTATTTTACTTTGAAAATAACTTTTTAGTAAAATGTGACGTAGCTATTAGCAAAAAATATTTTTTAGGATTCCACAGTTTACGAACCTGTTATAATTTTCTCGTGTTTGTACGTCCGTCCTAGGTCTACCGACCACGGTTAGTGCCAGGCTACAAAGATAAAAGTTAGCGTAGCTGATTTTGTGTAGGTATTTAACACATCAACAAAGTGAAAAAAAAATCACGATTTTTTTTTCATTACCTTGCCGTAACATAGCCAAAGGATATGTGCCCTTTACAACGCAACTTAAAATACGAGTTACGTATATCATTTTGATTACAAGCAGGTATTTTATATTTTATCAAAATGTTAATCATTTTCTGTTGAATTTTTTCCTGTTCGTGCGTTCTGGAGTTATAGCGTCAGGAAGGAAAACCCGACTTATTTTCATACAGTAGATTCATAGTTAAGGTACTATGAATTATAAATAAATATTTTATTTAACGTCTGCGTTGAACCACCGCGTACTTGATTAACATTTTGATAAAATATAAAATATATGTACTTAGGTAATTATTCAAATGTATGTAACAAAATACCTAGTAGTTACTTTATTTAAAATAGGTTATCATGTATTTAGAATAGATTGTTTTGAAGTATATTTTCAAGACTGACATAAATGAGAAAATGTTATCCGAGTAAGATACAGGCTTAGATTAATAAATAATTGGTCGAGACCAATTATTAATCTGAGGATACAGATATAAATAATATTTTAATTGTTTAAAGAATACAAAGGAGGAACTAGAATAAACTTAATTGTCGTTTCTCGTATTTTCAGAGAAACAAAATGGTTTATTTTTCCTATAAGGTATAATTTTATAAAACGACAATTAAGTTTATTCTAGTTCCTCCTTCGTATTCTTCTTCTTTTAATCTTATATGTATATAAATATAATTATGCTAAATATAATTTATTGTGATATAAATTGTAATTTAAGAATTAAAAGCCATCCAGCTTTTAATTGGCAAAAACTTTTCTTGTCATCCAAATGTATGAAATAAATATTACCTGCCTACACTCCTAAAGGGTTGATCAATGGGACTTCGTTATTTTAAGAGGAAACACCACGAAATTTTTTCCATACAAAAATAGGTGTCTAGGGGATTTCTATTTCCTCTCTGGATAACACCTCTAGAGAAACAATTTTTTTCCTGAATATTTATGGATATTGTTTGTACGTCCCTATTTTTTCCTTTTTTTAATAAATTAATTATTTTAAGAGATATGGACGTTTAAAAACCTGAAAAAAATGGCCAGACTCTCCGCTATGTTTAAATATCTAGGAAACAGATTTGACTACAATGAACAACAAAAGCAAAAAATAGGAACCTAGCTCAATTCTTGTTTTAGCTAATACAGAAAAAAATATTAAAATCGGTTAAGTTTTGGAGGAGGAAACAGGAATCCCCTAAACGTCGATTTCTGGTACTTTTAATAGGTAATTTCAGTCCAAGTTGCAGTTGTCTCTATCGCGCTAGTGCTGGCTAGCTAAGGCACTGCGAGACAGCAATAGATTTTATAAATACCTATTTTGTATTTCTCTCAACCGTGGTGTTTAATTTAGAATAGCTGTTAGCGTGCTACCCCAGACAACGAGACAATATTTAACCTTGCAGCAGAAGCAAATTCGTCTGATGTGTATGATGAATTCTTAACCTTAAAAATTCAGAACTGAAATAATTATACATAATATACCTATAAGCGAGTAAAGAAAATAAAATAGAATCTAGAACAACTAAATATATATTTTATACCATAGAATAATTTATTAGCTTTTAACATTTTCGGCAACAATTTAAAGTTCGTTTTCCTCAAAGCCTTTGGACGAGATCTTAATACGGAAAAGTTGTTGTGATATTTAAATTTGCTCGACCTACCAAAATTTTTGTGTTTTGTAAATTTTAATTTTGTTTGTACTGTTTACATATTATATAAGATTATATTGTTTAATATCTGATGCAGCCTAAAGTTGGTACTTGTCACAGACCCGACTTGTTCAAAGTTTACTTAACAGTATGCTTACATACGCACCTAAGATCTCGTGGCGTCGCTGTGCTAACATATTTTGTATGATTTTTGCGCCGCAGCGTCAGCAGACGATCATTAAATTGTCTGTACGCCCGCGCCGGCGCAGCGTTGCCGACCATGTTCTATCGGCGCGCCGTCGCCGGAAAATTTTGCTCGGAGTCCATGTCTAATTTCGATTATTGACTTTAGATCGCACAGAATACAGTCTACTTCTCCACAAAACAGATAAATTTTTCTGTACGATCATGTTTGTGGAAAAATAAACTCTATTATATTTTAGCATTATTCAATAATCAGAATGCAGATGGTGAGCTACAAAGACAAAGTAAGTATATTATGGACAAAGGTGGGTCTGACAGCCCAGCAACAAGCGGAGGAGGAGCACCGATGGGTTTTAGTATGAGAGCCCTGGGTGCACATCTCACTGCGTTACCCGGTTGACATATCCCGTTGGCCCTCCCCAACCCTTTTCTATAGAGGATTTCCCATAAAAGAGTAAGTAGGTCGTTACATAACCAAATTACAGTCTCCGTCCAACACAAACTTTTAGTAGGAACGATAATCGAGTTAATATTAAAACAGCTTGTTTCGTACTGCCTGTGTTTCGTACTTTTTTTTGTCTATCATAACATTGTATAGCAAAAGTTTAATGCTCTAGGACTGAGACACTGATATCAGCGCGGTGGACACATGATCGTAATCACTTCATCTTGAAATCGGCTCAAATCAATCTCGTTCTCGGCTACTGTCCGGCGAAAGGGGCGGTGATCATGGGTTCGATTCTCGCGTTGGAACAACAAGTAATGTTGTTTTCAAGTTTGCTTAGGACAATGCAGGTTGATTACCTGATTGTCTGACAAGAAAGATGATCCATGCGTCGGATGGGCATGTAAAAAGTCGGTCCTGCGCCTGTTCTCTCGCCAGTCGTTTCGGTTTATCGCCCCACTGGGTTATGAGAGTAAAAGGAAGGAGAGTGTATTTGTGTATTGCGCACACACTTGGGCACTATAAAATAACTCCTGCGTAGCTGGCCTGGTTTCAATGAAATAGGCTACCGACACCGAAATCGGTGAGGGGTGCTATTATATTGTATTATATTATTGTACTAACTTACGATGTGCGGCAAAATTCCATAAAGAAAAAATTAAAAATAGAATATTATACTGTCTTATGTCATGTTGTTGTTGTGTCTTGTTCTTATCTGTCTAGTTTATGACCAGCAGGCATACTCCCGAGTCAATTGAGAATCTAATCCGTTCGATCTCAACGGCTTTTGGTATTTTATTTTGAAATTTGACAACGAAAACGTTGTCCTGGTTAGTTTCAAAGTAATCCACAAAATAGTTCGATCGTTAGATCGTAACTTTTATTTCTGAGCATATCAATCGACTGAGAATCAAAATAAACAAACGTCAATTTATTCGGGAGTACGCGGCATGATCGAATCTGAATCTGAAAATCGAATTAGTTTGGAGAGTAAGGGTATGTGTGTGATTTTGAGGTACAAGGCGCTAACGAGGCGGAAAATTGTACTCACGCGAATTTTTTTATGATAACGTATAAATTTTATTGTTTTTGTTTTAGAATAATGAAATGTAAATAACATGTCAAGGCCAAGTATCTCTAATTTATAATAAGTATGAACTGAGATAATATGAAGGTTAGAAATGAAATGATTTCTGTGTCTTTGTAGACGCTAATACGGATTTTTTTTTAATGGAAACAACAAAATGAAGAATAGACTTTTTTTAACTTAAATGTACACCAATTTTTTTTTATCATAGGAAAGAAACAGTTCAATAGTTTGGACAACATACACATTAACTGGTATGCATGCATACGGTTCTACACATCAATCTTCACTAATATTATAAAGAGGAAAGATTTGTATTTTTGTATGTAACCTGCTTAACTCAAAAAGTACTGGACCGATTTTAATAATTATTTTTTCATTAGAAAGCTACATTACCACTGAGTAACATAGGCTATATAGAAATCAATTGCTGTTCGTTAGTCTCGCTAAAACTCGAGATCAGCTGAACTGATTCGGCTATTTTTGGTCTTGAAATATTCGTGGAAGTTTACACGGTTTCCATGCTCAACGAAGTGGGCACGGGTCAGCTAGTAGTAAGGTAACATTATAAATTCTACCCGCAAGGCTTTAAGCGTATTTAGGCGGGCCTGGGATTTCAGCCCAATACATTTTGTAGCAACTTACGACACACACACAACTACGTTCACATTTTTATAAGACAAGAGTTAAACAATCAAAAGTTTTTCTCAATATAATAAGTACCCAACTAGTACTAAGAATGTTTTTTAATTGATGTAACAGCCCCCTGGTTACTAAATGATGTGAAATTAAATTTATTTAAGTACGTAATAAAATATCTTCATTAAAAATAACGAAGATTAAACTATTAAATATAATGTGCGAATGAGAATAGAACAACCGATTTGACGTCACGTTGTTAACCCTACATAGACATTACACCAACTTGCGTACAAATATCATTTTGCTGTTTTAAAACTTGTACCTACTAATTCTTATATTAGATTTTGCTCACCTTTTGATTTTCTGCGTAATTAGTCTAAAAGTAAATGTAGTGTGCACTAAATTATACGAAAGGCGGGCTCCTTTTACCGTCAACAATTCTAGTACGTCTTACTCTTAGTACGTCTGTCTTAATACTGATTGAGTGGGGCAGCCCCCCACCAATTATAGTACTTATATTGTCCACGATATAGAGATCACCATTTAGTCAAACACTACATCCCTTCCTTATTCAGAAGTATATTTTAATAACTCTAAGCTACAGTCGTAAGATAGAAAAGTACAAGTATCAAACCTAGTCAAAATGCATATTCAGATTTAACCATAAGAATAACTTAATTTCCTCCCGATGTATGATAGCCATACTCAGCCTATTCCTTTCCCTTTCTTTTTAAATGATTTGGTGAAAGAGCATCTATGTATATAATAATTACATCAATGATCAAACGCTTTTAAAATCTTAGTTTAAAAAATTTAAGCCCAAAAGTAACTTTGATAGTATAATATAATATTAGCTTATTTACTAGCTTTTAAATTCCATCATATGAAATATTATATTAAACATTTAAGGCCCATACTTCTTGTTAGGAACAAAGTCTGTTACTATCCAGTAATGTATGACAAATAAAGACACAGATACAGAATATACCTTGTACATTATACATTGTATATCCTTAGCCTTTTTTTATAAATTTAATTATACTTAGCCTTTCCCTTTCCTTTTCTTTTTAATTGATTTGGTGAAAGAACATCTATGTATATAATATTTACATCAATGATCAACTCATTAAAATCTTAGTTTAAAAAAATTAAGACCATAAGTAACTTTGATAATGTAATATAATATTAACTTATTTATTAGCTTTTAAATTCCAACATAAGGAATATTATATTAGTAACAAAGTCTGTCACTATCCAGTAATGTATGACAATAAAGACTAAGATACAGAATATACAAATACATTGTAACGATTTAGTTACAATTCTATTATGTAAAACTTCACAGAGATCAGTGACATGTCAGGACGATTCCATGATACTAACTGTTTGCTAATAGTCATACAGATGACACTAGGCTGTTCCTACATCGCGGCATCGAAACGCCGAGCCCTAGTAAAGAGGCTCACGTATGTAACATAATATGCTGTGCTGAAAAATAGTACGCAAGCAAATTGCCATAGATATAACTAATGTTTCTGACCTTTATTTATTACATTAATTATCTAATAAGATATTGATTCCATAAAATTCAACCATTTTAATTCCAGCCACCGAACGAACAGGTTTACTAGTATCTATAACAGTAAAACGCCATCTAGAACAATTTCCAAAACTTGTTTCAATATCAGATATCAGATTGTCTCTCTTTGCTGGTGTTTTAATTGTATAATAATATTTTATGATGAATTCCCCATCCTACCTTTAATGACTTTCTGTTACGTCTCGGTACCATATTATGGTTTTCATTTGAGACTGAAGGCTCATACTGTCATTTAACACCTTGGTTACTACTCGGTAACATATGATTTTCATTTGAGAATGAAGGCACATACTGCCTTTCAACACCTTAGTTACCACTTGGTAAAGTATGATTTTCATTTGAGAATGAAGGCACATACTGCCTTTCAACACCTTAGTTACCACTTGGTAAAGTATGATTTTCATTTGAGAATGAAGGCACATACTGCCTTTCAACACCTTAGTTACCACTTGGTAAAGTATGATTTTCATTTGAGAATGAAGGCACATACTGCCTTTCAACACTTTAGTTACCACTTGGTAAAGTATGATTTTCATTTGAGAATGAAGGCACATACTGCCTTTCAACACCTTAGTTACCAAATGGTAAAGTATGATTTTCATTTAAGAATGAAGGCACATACTGCCTTTCAACACCTTAGTTACCAACAGGTAAAGTATGATTTTCATTTGAGACTGAAGGCTCATACTGCCTTTGTACACCTTGGTTACCAACAGGTAAAGTATGATTTTCATTTGAGACTGAAGGCTCATACTGCCTTTGTACACCTTGGTTACCAACAGGTAAAGTATGATTTTCATTTGAGACTGAAGGCTCATACTGCCTTTGTACACCTTGGTTACCAACAGGTAAAGTATGATTTTCATTTGAGACTGAAGGCTCATACTGCCTTTGTACACCTTGGTTACCAACAGGTAAAGTATGATTTTCATTTGAGACTGAAGGCACATACTGCTTTTGATCATCCGTGCTCCTATTCAATGCACGGTTCGCAGTTTAATCCGGGTTCGTACTGCCAGTATTTTATAGTAGAAGGGATGAGACGGTGAGAGATTCTAGAAGATATGAATGAAGCTCGAGGTCCTTGGTAGATTTTAGCCATTAAGGCTTGCTTAGCTCGCAGGTCGTAATCATTATCTGTACTCAAAAGTTGTGATTAGATTTGTACCTACCTACGTTATTCATGTTCTTCACAGAACAACATTTTATTACTTTATTATTTCTAATAAATAATAAAGTAATAAAATGTAATAAAATATGACACGTCATTTCAATTACCATAGCGTAAAATATAAAGTTCTTATCAGTGCTACTGAGTATTTTGAATAATAATTAAAATATAACAACAATATAAATATCAATTTTAAGAACTATGATGGCAAATTTCCCTCTCCCAGGTTGTAGCCATACCAATGAGATACTTCCAGATTCTAACGTATATTACGGACGCCTTGTTTTGCTTTCCATCCGATTCCGGTAACAGTCATTCAAACCAGTGGCCAGCTATGCCGGAGCCATCTTTAAAAAGGTCAAGTACAATACACAATAGTAATCCATCATCCCTCAACATCGCATCCAGTGGAACGGACACCTGACACGGCTGGAGGGAGATAAGGCGCTGAACCAACCTGAACCAACCCTCCTCACACCTGTCAGATGCATGGATGATCTTCTTTTTCAGACTGTCAGGTTATCAGCCCGTATTGCTCTAAACAATTAAAAACAACTTTTTTTTTCTTTTTTACGCGGAAGTCCATTGTTCTCACCCACCACCTCTAAGTTCCAGACGAATTGGCCGACCATTTTATGAGAATTCAAAAAAAATATTTAAAACCATCATTGGTCACCGCTTTCCAAGCACTACATTATAAAATATTTCTAAAGTAGTTCTCACTCGTAGAATACTATATAGATTATAGTAGTAGATTATATAGCACGAGGAAAGGCCTAAACTTTTAATCCTAATAAAAGCTTAATTTTCAAACTCATTCAACCACATCAATATATAATATTCGAGTAGAATTGAATATAATATGTATGCAATACACAAGCAATAGGCAGTTTAAAAAATCCACTTACCATAATTCCACTGTCTTATAATATGTACAATGTACATACCTACATTCTATAGCTCTATCCTTTTGTCAAGTAATTATTGTTTAATTAGGTTTTTTCATACTCGGTAATTTGTAGATACTGACTTATTTGACATAGTATTTCAACACCATATTATAATGTTAATATTATGTCTTTAGAGCATAACATTATTATAGATAGAAGGTTAATTAGAATATAACTAATATATTGAAATATGTGTAATAATGAGTATCTGGTGGTATTTAATAGCACACAACAAAGTTTATTTTTAGACTCTTGTATGTTTCGACTTTTGAAGATACAACCCAGTACTGAGATATATAAAACAGTACTCTCACAGACGCCAAATAAGTCTTGTAAGTCCTCAAAACCCAGTTAAAAATGCACAAGAGACTTTAGTTATGATTCAATCAAAGTAACAGAAAAGTCTTAGTTAAATAGAATAGTTCATTTACATCTTAACTTGTGCATTTACCATGTTTTTTGTTAATTATACACCGGTAGCAATGACTCTGATATCAATGTAAACCTTATCCTTCATTAATATTATTTAATAATAAAATATATGAAAATTAAGATTGTACCTACATCTTATCTTAGCTTTGCATTGCTGTAATTGTCAAAGATTTAATTCCTGCATTGTATGTAACAACTTCATATTCATATTATAATTAAATAATTCATTCTGAAGCAGACGCTTTTTAGAATACTGCGTAGCATTGCAATATTGGAGCTAGATAAATTTTCCTTGCATTGTTCTATAATAATATCCAATATACTAACTCGCTTCAGACAGTTTGTACCACCCAAAGCTACATAGTATTTGAAACTTCTTTTTTTTTCTAATTTTGAATATGGGTTGTACTTATTCGCAGAAATGAATAACACATTTTTATAGTTTTCGGTCACGGTTAATTACTGATTTAGAACCCATATCTAATGCGATTAAACTAACATATAAATCTATTTCATCTTGCAGTCACTTGTAAGATACAAAGACAGTATTTATGAGAAGGGTTTTTAAAGGTTTCTGTTTATTCACTACAACCTGCTATATACCTATGTATTAACAAATTCAATAAACCAAGTAAGCCAGCCAGCCAGTCTTGTAAGGGGCTTACAATATCCTTGAGTTATTCATATATTACTTGAAATTTCAAGTGACTTCATATAATGAAACCTTAATTATTTTTTTAAATTAAAGGAATCCCAATTATGCATGGTGTATAATAATAATTAACATGTTGGTCTTAGATTATGTTTTGTATTAAGAGATATAATATAAACAACAAAACCAAGGACAGACTACATGTTTTTGCTTAAAAAGTAATAGCTGTTGCGCCTTTTACAGTATAACTATTACAGTTGCAAGTGCACCGCACAATACAACAATTGATGTGGACTTTATAGACACTGCCTATCTACGCTGTATTAATTTAAGTTTAAACTATTAATTTAAGTTTATATTTCCATTTTACACATCATAGTTTACTACATACGTATACTATAACTAACTGTCGGTTCTCTAATCTGGATGCCTTATCGACCCGATATTACCATAATTATAATAAATATTTAAAGATCAAGTTTAAATTTTCCATATAATAATATGAACTGAGCTAGTATTAGAGTATTGTCAAGATCCACTATACGCACATATTTTAGTGCAATGTAATTACACTTTTGGAAAAACCCTTTTATTTGTTGGTCTGTTTATAACTAATATTGTAATGGAAAGTAACTAATTTATCCATCTTCCAACTATCGTTGCGTTATAGAACGGCAACTATATGTAGTTCTGAACAATATGATACTGTCGAACTGATGTGATGATGGAGTCGAGAGATAGGCTCTTGCCTATCATTGCCTTTCATGAGGAATATCGTATCAAAATCGTGCTTGCACTTGTGAGAACAGTGTAATATTGAAAATTCCGATGAACCCTTAGACGGGCATTATGCAGCTTCCGCCATCTTCATCTTTTTTTATACAAACGTGTTTTAACTATTAATTTTTCGACATTTAGAGGAGCTAGAACTTTAGATGTCATTTATTTTACACGTCAACCTTTAATTTCAATAACGAATTCGCCATCTTAGACAACCATATAACTTTGTTATTTTATTACTCACTGTTAAATTCATCATATTCGTAGAATATTACTTATTTGAACGGATGATTTTAACCCCTTATCCTGATACACTTTTTGTGCCCAGTTTAATAGACTCGTATTAGGGTGTAATGAACATTCTTACTAAACAATTAAGCATTTTCTTATCTTTTAAACTCCTATGAAATGCAATACAATTACGCCAGTTAAACTAGTTTATAATCATGATACTTTAGTGTACTTTAGGTGTCAATGAGCTCATCCTTCCTTTTCAATTTAGTTTTTCAATACGCACGTGATTTACAAAATTAATTATTTTTTTCACTGACCTTATTACTGACTTACTAGTATTATAGGTTTATCCTCGTCGCCATTTGTAGTGTGCACTAAATTATACGAAAGGCGGGCTCCTTTTACCGTCAACAATTCTAGTACGTCTTACTCTTAGTACGTCTGTCTTAATACTGATTGAGTGGGGCAGCCCCCCACCAATTATAGTACTTATATTGTCCACGATATAGAGATCACCATTTAGTCAAACACTACAGTAAATATATTAAGAGATGTTGAATATCTACTTGTAAGTCGTTCGGGCGGGCGGACTCGTAGAGCAAGGCTACGTAGGGCGGAAAGACGTCTCAAAAAACAATTTATAAATATTATCATATTATGCATTAGTATAATAATATACTACATCTTAATATATATATTTCTTGTGTGCGTGTGTATGTGACTGAACTTCTCCTAAACGACTGGGCCAATTTTGATGAAATTTTTTGTGTGTGTTCGTGGAGATTCGAGAATGGTTTAGATTTACAATTGGAACCGATAGGTGGCGCTGCAGTCAGTATGTCAAGCAATTAATTAATAAGGCAATACGAAGTTTGCCGGGACAGCTAGTAATACATAAGTATCAACTTCATAGATACATATTTTAAACATTAGTAGGCATACCAAACAAGTTTTTTTCTATACATTGTTTTTTTTGGACAAAACAATAAGCAACAAAGCAAATCATTTGTCATTATGTACGCCATAGCCTGACAAGCTAAAAACACTTACGTAATATTGTAACTAGGTGCCATCTCAGGTGATAAGTAAAAATAATTAACCGAAATTGCCATATGAATTGTGTATTCGCCATATATACTCCGAGGCTTTTTCTCGTCATCATATTTACATGAAAACAAACATAATAACCGTGACTAGCGAGCCTCATTTTACACAATACTATTTTTTGCTGTCTCTGGGTCATGGACAAATGATAAATGCCTACATAATATAATTAATATGCTCAATCAATATTCAGTTATAAATAAATTTTATGGAACGATTATTTTTAGCGTGTTTCACATTTATGGTTAAGGCACAAATCAATGATAAATAATTACAGTACCAATCATTGACGTACTAGATTAAAATATGTTGTATGTGTATTGTAGGTGCGAGTGTCCTCTGTCGGCTGTCCACCGTAAACCAGTTGAATTCCTGTCAATTATAATTATTATACAATGCGACTTCTTTGGTAGTATAGGTACGTCAATGTCACGAATACATAATTAAAATATTTGAGTTGTTTGACGAGTTCCAGTTTTTGATACGAACACATTGCGACAAGTATTTATTTTAATTTTTAATCTATTTACATATACTTAGTAGAAACAATGAATTCGTGTTACCAAATTAGAAGCTCAACTGATAGTGGAATTAATGAAAATTCAATTATTAAATTAACTATGAAAAAAGGAATTTTGCATGTGCTTATTACAATTGAAGACATGAGTGGATGAAAGTGGTATGCCGCAAAATTCTGATTTCAAGAAAATTGAGTTCAAACTGTCACTTATATATTTTAGAATACGTCGTAAGTCGTAACGTATTAAATACATCGTCTTTAGAATAAATGCTTAATACGTTACGAAATAATATCCGTAAATGTTTAAATTACAGTTTAAAGTAAAATAAATATAAGTTTCTGGGTAGAATTTTTTGCAACATATTATATATAACCTCCATCCATTCCTGTCTTTATTTTAATATTACATATTGCTTTTCTTCCCTTTCACTGTTAATGTCGATCTGGGGGCTATAAATAGTGGTTAGTGAATAATGAATTAAATAACATGAATTAGTATAAAGTAGTATATATAGTAACTGATTGTTGTCCAACGCCATAAAATAACATTTAAATTAAAAGGATGAAATCGTAAGGACCCGCTAATAAGTATAGAAAAATCACACCAATAGTATGTAATAATTAAAAACCCCATTATAATTATTTATAATGTACACAGGAATTAACACGTTTTAATTTTATGACTCAATAAAATATGAGTCATAAATAAATCTATGAGCCAATATAATATAAGTGTTACTCTTGTATTTGAGTCAAAGCGTTTTTCATGCGATACGATTTCCGTATACCGTGACTTACGTACCTTTAGATGTTCATTAGGTGTGTTATATATTTAATTACATGTTATAGTTATAACAGTGAACATCTAAGAATAAAGTATACATCATTAAGTATCATCAAATACAAAATAAGCAGTAACAGAATTTATCTACATTGTAACATCTTGTAGATACTATATTTTGAGCAATTAAATATAATATTATTTCTGTCCTCGTATCTACCTAATAGGTTATGACGCATATCAAATAAAAACCAGCCAAGTTCGAGTCGGATTTGCGCACAAAAGGTTTCGTACAAAACGGAAAAAATCACGTACGATGTATCCCAGATGCCCATAAATATTTATTTTATTCTGTGCCCGCGACTTCGTTCGCGTGGTTGTCGGAAACACTATCGTGATTATCTTTTGATTGCTCACGTTGGTTTTTGTTATTGTGATTATTAAAAAGGAATAATTCTATCATACATATTTTTTGAGTAACTTAAAATGTTTATGCAGCGCACGCAACGTAAGTCCTCAAATGTGAATATTTTCCCCGTTTTTGCACATTTCTCACTGACGCTTCGCTCCCTTTGGTCGCAGCGTAATGTTATATAGTCTAAAGACTTCCTCTATAAATGGACTATTCAAAAAAAATATATTTATTCAAACCGGACCAGTGGTTCCATGAGATTAGCGCGTTTAAACAAAGAAACAAACAAACTCTTCCGCTTTATAATATTAGTAATATATATTGTTAATATAGCGGCAATAGCAAGGCAGATTTTTGTAAAAAGAGGAAGAGGCAGTGAAGTCTTAGTAATAGGGTCCCATTTTTACCCTATGGATACCGAATCCTAAATAGAAAACGTATGAAATAAAACGGCCAAGCATCATTAATTGTTTTGACTGAAATGTATGTGAAGTTAGGCCTGGTAAAGTAAGAGCGCATAAATCAAGAATCTTGGCTCTTCATGAGATCTGATAACTTCACAGGCGTAAGCTATATAGACTCGTCTTGGCAATATTTTTACATGAAAATGTTTTTGGTGGGATTTCATTTATTTTTGTAAGTTGGTAAATTGAATATCTTGAGTTTAAATATAACCAATTTTGACCCCGGGCTTTTACTTTTGTCTTATCCTTTGTCTGGAATTTAGATGATTTATTGCACTCCTGTGTCCCCAGATAGCTTTTTGGGCTTTGTTGTTAATATTGTGGTTTTTGTAGCAAGACGTACGAATCGCGACTTTATTTATAATGTTAATAAGTCACATCTTAAATTGATAAAATATTGCTGAATGTCATTTATGTACTGAAAGCTTAAACAAAAGCTAGGGACACGTAGAAACATTGGAATGTGAATAAGGCAGATATCCTTACAAAACACATACTTATGCTTTCCAGATCCTGGAAAAATGGCAGATCAACTTGTAAGGATGATTCAGATATGCCTACCAAAATTCCAGAAGCTGAAATTCAATATTAGGTAATCTAACAGAATGCCTATATTATCTTACATTCACATTAAATATACTCGTTTTGAATTAGATTTGTTTTGATTATAGAGACTGGAGTGCGATAAGTGAGTACTATTCTCATGCATATTATTATCTTTTTAATTCTGTCATAATCTGAATTTTTAAATATGTGTGTCGTAGTACCGGAATTCTGTCTATATGCATTAGGATTCTTAAATTAAGGAAGCGATTTAGTACGTATGTGAAAATGGTTATAAATATTAATATGAGCCTGGCATCGGGCGTACATCAGCAGACATAATAATAGCTCCTCCCACCGATTACGGTGTCGGTAGCCGATTTCAATCATCAACTCAGTAGGAAGGTAACATTAAGTTTGTGGGCATGCTTGTTTTGTATGGAAAACTGACATTTGACGTGAATTTGACATCCTTATAGGATGACAAATGAATGTGACGATTTTGACATCTTTAAGGCTGCGTTTCCACTGAAGCGGAGCGGAGATTTCGAGCATAGTGATTGGTCAATTGAAAGGCACTGCTAGCTCCACCCCGCTCCGCGTCAGTGAAAACGCAGCCTAAGAGATGTAAAATAAATTGTAAGATTTTGATTTCATGTCCTGACAATTGAGATATAGTTCAATTGAATCACTGTGACTAGATTTTTTTAAAATAGATTTATCGGCTCCGCCTCGATGTAATAAAAATCTAACTTTATATTAATTAGTCTTTATATTAAATAATCCTTACAAGATACATAAAGATGTCAAATTTAGTCCCAATTTCACCAACGCATGTTAGTATTAACGGCATGTTAAAATAGCATGCCTTCTCATTCATTGATAGGAATTACGATAGGAACAACATGATATTAAACGAAGGATAAACTTTAACATTACTTGGTGAAACACGCCCTAAGTCCGGTGGTTTCCAAACTGGGACATGTGGCACTACTTACCCGAACTTAAGAGAATACACCACAGACTAGAGAAATGCAAAATATGAATTTGTAAAGTAAGTATATATTACTGTCCCGCAACTGAACGATCAAATGGATAGAGACAACTGCATCTTGAAGTGATCTATTACAAGTACGAGAAGTCGACAATTATCAGACCCCTCTTTCTTCCTTAAAAACTTAACCGATTTAGGCCGTGTTTCACCAAGCAATGTTAAAGTTAACGCCATGTTAAATACCATGTTATCCCTCTCGTATTTCCTGTCAATGAATGAGATGGAATATTATTTTAACATTGCGTTAACTTTAACATTGCTTGGTGAAATACGGCCTTAGGTACTTTGTTCAGTTCTGTCGCGGGGGATTCTGTCCTTAGAACTTTTGCACTCAGTATCTTCGTACTGGGCGCGCCATTTTTATTTTCACCACGTGGAGGGATCTGAGGATCTCTGGCCGTGGTTCTCCGTCCAGGCCCTCCCTGTTCGGGGCTTCCGTCGGGCGTGAGATTGCATATGAGAGGTACTTTGATCATTATAAAGTAAAGAAGCTTGATCTATATTCACATGTTTCGATTATATCATAAAATGTACTCCAATTTGTTTCCTTCATGTTTAAACACACCCGAAAATCTGGTCATATTTTATCCATATCGCTTTTAATAATTAATTTATGTCTAAAAACTATAACCTGACTTCGCAAAAAAGGGGTCTAAAAAGGAAAAACGGCCATTGTGTGTCCTCTTAATTTGCTATACATAGAGTAAATAGCTACTTCACTTCGTTATCCTTTATGGTCCGGCGAAATCTTATTTTTATTACGATCGATGTAGAGATAATATTATATTTAAAGAAACATCTCGTAGCGTATTATACAAACTATATTCTTATTATGCATACGATCCAGATTTAGTATTGTGATAAAATAAATTAATTAAAATATTTACCTTTTACACCAAAAAGACATTTTTTAATTCATTTAATATGTATAGTTGTTTAAAGAACCTGATCTTTAAAATATTTCACAGTAGCGCTTATCGTGTCGTAGGGAGCGGTGTTTTACACTTAATATTGTGCGTTATATTAGTGACTAAAGTAGTTGTAGTAGTAGTTAGTGGCTACTACTTAGTGGTTGTGAGTTAAGGTAGGAAGATGTGTTTTTTCATTATATATTTAATTCCAAAAAATCTACTATATTTTTATATTTTTAAAAGATATTTATATTTATAAAGTTGAGCTATATCTATTTCCTTTTTATAAATATACATTTTAATTCTCAATTATAAATACAATTTTAAATTGACAAAATTGACCTTTGAAAATTAAAAAATTAAACTTTGGTATTAAAATATAAATTCTTAAAAAATTTATTTTTTATGATCATATTTTTTTGTGCTGTGCCAAAATATATCTCTATGTAAATCTGTTATAGACAATAACATGCGTTTTCCAATAGTAGATTTAATAGAATTGGAATAACTTATGCTATAATCTCTTAATTATAAGAAGTTGCTGACAACAGAGAGAGTACTTATATTTAATGTAAAAATTACACTTTCGTGGTGTAATGTTCAAATGTTTAATTAATAAATGTATCAATAAAAATCTGTTAATTACATAATGGTAAAGAAATCACAAAATAATTGGCTTAACATATGCTGACAACAGAGAGAGTACTTATTAAAATTCCATATTTGTGGTAATGAATAAATGTATATTATTATTATTATTACTTATAGGTTAACAGTGTGCAACATTTCTCACTGACACTTCGCTCCTATTGATCGCAGCGTAATGTTATATAGCCTAAAGCCTTCCTCTATAAATGGACTATCCAACAAAAAAATATTTTTTCAAATCGGACCAGTAGTTTTTGAGATTAGCGCGTTTAAACAAACAAACAAACAAACTCTTCCGCTTTATAATATTAAAGTATAGAAATAGATATTATATTGTGTTTCAAACACTTTTTATGGTTGTTGAATGCTATGGTACTGTGGATCACGTTCGACAGTTATTAACGTAAATGGTCACGGCTTGGATAACAACTTCAACTACCATTAAACTTCAACGTTAATGTTTTCAGAAACCACAAAAAACAACAATTTTCTATAGTTTTTTCCTGGTTGCGCTTCCAAAAGTAAAAACGTTAGTGTTTAGTTTATTATAATAATAACTAGCTAACCCGTGCCCACTTCGTTGAGCATAGAAACTGTTTAAACCTTCCCGGGACTTTCACAAATATTTCAAGACCAAAAATAGCCGAATCGGTTCAGCCGTTCTCGAGTTTTAGCGATACTAAGAACAGCAATTCATTTTTATATGTAAGCAATATAAACTACTCAAAACAAAATAGGGCCCACTTTGTTTTTTTCATCGGCAAAGAAAACTATTAAAAAAATATATTATTTATGGGTAGATATAGTGAGGGTAAAGTGTTATTAATTGGGTAAAACAATAAAATAATGAAAATAACTTTAATTTTCTTAAAAATACTCATTAACATGAAAAATGAAAAATTTTACATAAAAAATAATTATTTCAAGTTTTATTTTTGGTAATTTAACAAATAGGGCGGGTTACATAGGGGTGTCCTAGTATCGAGTGGGTCCTCCTCTACTACGAACGCACTCTCTGAGCCTGTTTGGGACACTCAATTAAGTGGGTGACATTTTCCTAGGGTATTTGCTCCCAGCACATTTTTAAAGCGTTTATGAGCTCCTGTTCACTGTGCACTTCACTATAATTAGCTTTTAGGCTTCTTTTCATCTGGTCCCATAAATGTTCGATCGGATTGAGGTCGGGGCTCATTGCCGGCCACGGTAAAACTGAGATATTGGCTTCAGATAGAGCCCTCTGGGTTAGGCGAGCCGTATGCGCACGAGCATTATCCTGCATAAGAATAAAATTATCGCCCACACGTTGTGCATAGGGGACGATATGAGGTCGGACCACACGCTCGACGTAGCTGGCAGCAGTTACGGTACCCTCGTTTAAAATTACCAGCTCCGTTTTACCCATTAAGCTGATACCGCCCCACACCATAACACTGGGCCCCCCAAACCGATCAGTCTCGCGGATGCAAGGGTTGGTAAAGCGTTCACCTTCTCTTCTCCACACTCGTATGCGTCTGTCATCACTTAAAAACTTAACTTTTGTCTCATCTGTGAAGAGTACAGTCCTCCAATTGTCCATGGTCCAATCCAAACGCTCACGTGCGAACCTAAGACGAGCTGCACGATGAGCCCTCGTGAGTTTAATGCGCACAACACGCACTCTGGATCGTTGCCCGTCTTCATGCAGTCTGTTCCGGACCGTTTGGTCACTTACCAGCGTACCAGTGGCTTCCCGGAGTCGATTTTGTAGAGCACGGGCGGTGACGGTGCGCTCTCTACGGGCAGATAATCGAAGGAATCGATCGTCTTGAGTCGTTGTGGATCGTGTTCTACCTGATCCAGGTCTCCTAGCTACACTGCCAGTCTCCTGATAGCGTTCCCACACATTTCTGATCGCTCGTCGTGAAAATCCAAGTCGTAATGCTACTGCTCGCTGTGACTCTCCCTCTTGCAACAATACCACAGCTCTTGAAGCACTTTCCATGTTCATATGGTTCCGAATACGTGGCATTATAACGTGCTCTAGTAACTCTTTTAAAAAAACAGTAAAACAAAACAAAAAGCGTCTGTAACGATAGTCGGAATACAACTGAATAAGAAATTGTGCATTGGGTGATTTTACTCAATTTGTTTTGCCTGGCCACTTGAGGGTAAAAATTAAAAAAAGTGTTGTTCAAAAGATCGATAAGAACTCATAAACATGTAAGTTTTACGGTGAAACACTTGAACTGGCCCATAAATAAGTTGAAAGCAACATGTATTACACTTTTTGTGAAAAAATCGTGGTGGGCCCTATTTTGTTTTGAGTAGTTTATATTAACGCCTCACACCACGTCAGTTTGCCTCCGTGCTCCGAAGAACTTACAGGAGTGTTACAGGAGCCTGTCAACACAATCTAAAATTTGATACTTTTTGTACCATACAAAAGTATAAGTATTTAATTTACTCCGGTGGTTTAGCTCCCCGGAAGTTCGATACGCGCGTTGAAACAACAAGAATGTTGTTTTCAAGTCTGCTATGTAAGTTGTAACCCAAGGTGTATATATAGTAACAAAGATAATAAAGAGACAACAAAGGATACGGGTAGAAGTTCGTTGACGCATTTTTTTATCTATGGAAGCTTCACACCACATCAATCTGGCCCCGGCTAAGTATCCGAAGAACTTGTGTTACGGGTACCAAACTACTGAAATATATTTAACATGTTTTATACTATAAACATATTTAAGATTTTCATTATATTAATACACAAATTTAATATATATCCATGATCCAGAACATTGAAAATATTTTGTTCCCTCGGCGGGATTCAAACCCGCAATCTCTCAGTCGAGCACCACTGCGCTACGGAGGTCGTCACAACTTTGGAAGGCCTTGCCGATTCTACCACTCAGATTTACCTATAGATTACACCATTTTAATCTAAATGTAATGTGTCACTAGCTGGTGACTAGTAATAAAATAATTTATAAAATAAAATGCTGAATTTACAATATTTAACTAAAGTTCTATTAATTAATTTTGATATGGATCGGTACTTTTCTCTCCCTTTGATATAGACCTCCTCCAAAGATTTCCATTTTTCTCTCTCCCTCGTAATTTTCATCTATTCAGGGGCCTTAATCTCCAAACTAATTTGATGTTGATTCAGATACGATCATGCTGCGTACTTCCTAATAAATTGGCATTTGTTTATTTTGATTCTTAGTCGATTGATATGGTCGGGAGTACAAAAAGTTACGATCTAACGATTTTCTTTATCCTGATTAGTTTCAAAGTAATTCACCAAATAAAATACCAAAAACCACTGATATCGAACGGATTCGGTTCTCGATTGTGTCGAGAGTAAGCCCGCTGGTCAGCGGTTCTCTTTAGATCATCCTACCAGCGTTTTGTTTGTCGCCCTTTGTCCCTTTTCCCATCTCTGGGGTACCATTTATACCTACATATATTTAAATCAGATCAACCCTTCACACACATGATATGTATATTTATGCAGCACAATTCTTAAGTATCGAACTATCGTCTAACAAATTTCTAAGCAACAACCAAACAGATAAATAAATCTAACAGTAATAAAGCTATGTGGTGATAGTATGTAATTTACGTAAGTATACGGTACATTTTTACATGCTTCCGTTTGTGTTGCGTGTATCTTTGAAACAAAATGTGTATGCTCCCTCATTGTCTTGAATGAAATGTTGGCAATCTGAACTGAAATTAAAAATTGCTTAAATTCCCGTTCAGACACACTCTGCAATTACCGTCTCCTACATAGTAACAAAAAATGTTGTAATATTACAATAAAAAATTAATAGGGAGCGTCTACAATTTAGGCATCGGTGAGCAGGCTTATTGAAATCAATCAAACCAACGGATGAGACAGGCAAGAAACCAGCAGGCTTATTCCCGACACAATCGAGAATCGAATCAGTTCGATCTCAACGGCTTTTGGTATTTTATTTGGTGGATTACTTTGAAACTCATCAGGATAAAGAAATTCGTGAGATCGTAACTTTTTGTACAGCTGATCATATCAATCGACTGAGAATCAAAATAAACACACGTCAATTTATTCAGGAGAACGCGGTACGATCGAATCTGAATCAAAATAGAACCAGTTTGGAGAGTAATGCGATTCTCGTAACTTGAACTTCGATTCAAACGTCAGTCTGTCCCGCTTGCACGCGCGTCTAATCGTACGTGCACGACCGGGATAGACTCGAAACAATTCCCCAGGCACATTAATGGCTATGCCCAGGGATGAAATGAAAATTAAATTTCGGATTCGGATATGGATATTAAATTATTTCGGATTATACGTTTGTTTCGAATAATTTCGGTTACGGTTATTAAATTATGGTTTGCTTTTTACAGTAGCGAAAGTTTCATTCGGGATTCGATTACGGTTATGTATAATTTTTATTTGGGATCTGATAGTTTCGGTTACGGCCCTGGCCCAAGACTGACTTCTTTATTCCATGCCGATTCAATGTGATAAAATGTAAACACAAAATTAAACTTGATCAAATTTACGCGTGCCATTGTATTTCTTAATTGTACGGTGAGTAATGCATTATAATTTATGGTTGCATAATACATTATAGCCGCCTATATTTAAGCTTTGTTTACATTTGGATCACATCGAAACGAGTTAACGGGATCTGATCATCTTACTTGTCAGACAATGCTAAGATCACTGATCAGCCTGCATGGTCCTAACTATACAATTTTATTTAGTGGTTCCAACAACGCTGAAATCAAACCTCTAGAGTCGAAAGCTAAGCTCTAAATTATCTTAGTCTAAATGTTAATCTTCTAAACAAAATAAGGGTATGACTAATATTATGATTTAGCAAATTACCATAATATTAGAAAATAATATAAATAAATATTGTATTTCCAAATGAAACTTAACAAGTTTTTTAGTTAAGAAAATAAAATACATAAACAAAAAAATTGAATTTTCCTGTACTACCAATGTCCATATTAAAACTAATAACACTACTAGGTGTTATTAGTTTCCTATATAGCTACATTTTATTCGTACTTTATGTATCTTGCTATCAAGATTAACCATCTTAATTTAATAGGAGTTTTAATAGTATATAATATACTATTAAAACTCCTATTAACGCCAGGAGTTATTTTTAACTTATCGTCATTTTAAAACCTTTACTACAAAAAATTAAATGAACACAATAACATAGAAAAAAATTTAGATTTGATGACGAATGACGATGTGAAAACGTATTTTTTCGCTACTTGAAAACTTGTTCTAGCTCATAAATGATTATAACATTATTAATAAAAATTTATGAGCATAAATTAACAGTTAGTTTATAAATAAAAAAATATTACGGCGTGAACAATATTAATAAATGCGGTGTTAATTAATACATATTCTGGTATTGCCTGTAGGTCAAACTACTACTGAAGTGACGCTCATGGGCCTTACTCTCCAAACTGATTGTGATTCACATTCGATCGTGCCGCGTACTCCCGAATAAATTGACGATTGTTTATTTTGATTCTCAGTCGATTGATATGGTCGGAGTGCAAAAAGTTACGATCTAACGATTTTCTTTATCCTGGTTAGTTTCAAAATAATCAACCAAATAAAATACTAAAAGCCGTTGAGATCGAACTGATTCGATTCTCTATTGTGTCGGGAGTAAGCCTGCTGGTCTCATCACTCATGCTGTCCTTATCATTCTGCAAAGGAGTATTAAACTATGAAACCAGTCGGAAGCCTATTGTAATTTGTGTCCATTATACTTACAACACGTAACTTTTTTTTTTGCTCATCGCGTCATATCTGACAATCGCGACATTTTTTTCACAACTTAAGGTATATTTTAAGTTGTAAATAAAGCCATTGTGGCTTTGGCATACTATGATTTTTTTTTAATTTATAAATAATTTTGGGCTGATTAATATACTTAATCATAATAATTAATATAATTTTGTTTTGTTAATATGTAATTTATCTTAAAATTTAGTAAATGTAAAATTATTTAAATACCAAATCAGATCTTTCTTGTTAATTATTTGGATTAATATCTTCTTATATACAAAAATTAATTGCTGTTCGTTAGTCTCGCTAAAACTCGAGAACGCCTGAACCGATTCGGATTTAGTCTTGAAATATTCGTGGTAGTCCCAGGTAGGTTTAAACGCTTTATATGCTCAACGAAGTGGGCACGGGTCAGCTAGTTATCATTATAATACTATTAAATGCAAGAAGTTCAACATAAAAAAACAGACTAGTTTTTGTTTTTGAAACACATTATTAATAATGCCTGGATTAATGTTCACCTGGTCCATAAAATTTGTTTTTATATATTTCATCGTCCTTAAAGGTCAGATAGGAAGTCAAAATTGAACTTTAGCCACTGCATGATACACGTTACGTTTGTAGCTTGAAATTCGAATGAGTACCTATCTATCGAATAAGTATATAATTATACTGCCGACCTTTAAGGACGATGAAATATGTATAACATTTTTTTCACCTTTTCGTTCGATTATTATTTATTTAATGCTATATTAATAATATGTTCTTTTACAGGATAAGATAAAAGTATAGAAGTATAGTGACCGAAGTGATCCTGATCATGAAATGAACAAAACACTATTGCGCGAATCAAAACTCGTTCGCTTGCGTGTGTAAGGGTGCAGTGAATCCTCGGTGCATGCAAAGGTACATCACAAGTTCATAATCATTATTGTTTATCAAATGTGCACCAACAACAAAAAATACGTGTAGATGTGTAAAAAACAAGATCGTAAAAAATAATAAAAAATAACCTTTACATTTACATTTTAGGTGAATATGGAAAATAAAATGTCAGAAGATATAGTGCAGATAGAAGAGAAAGACAAAGTGTGCGTGGAATTCGAAAATATAAGCTACATTTTGAATCAGTTCAATTTTAGAACACTTCGATTGGGTGAGTTGCTGACCGTATTTTATGAATATTTTACTCTATTTAGATCACAGATTATAAATTCTGATCGGTGACTGATTACTTACGCTCCACTTCTTAAATCTTCCACTTATGTATTTATCGTATTTATACACATAATCAAACCTGTTGACGATTTAATGAAGTTATAATTTTTATAATATATAGGATTTATCTTGCTAGGATGAAGAGCGTTTTCATGACGCGATACGGTATCCAATATCGGATACAAAGAAGCACTTTGGGTGCTGAAAATATGCCGAAGACATACGTCTGCAGCTGCAACTCGATATTAAAGTGTTTTCCCATGATCCAATCCCATTTGTTAATTTATTTCTTTTATTACATTTACTAATTACTTGCACCAGTATCACCGTAAAACCACACAAAGGTTTATCTGGATGCAATATTTATGATATTAAATTACAATTACCGATATCGCGCTGATATGTCATGTAGGTAGTGAAAATTACAACGAAAGTTATATTACCTACTTTTAACTTAGTTCCAATACAATAAAATAAAAGAACAATAAGTGCCTTACATTTTCGACTGCGATATCGGGGATATCGAATGTGAAAACGCATGTAGTACGAAGTGTGTCAATAGAGATTTGTTCTCTATATTGAATGCTGAGGTCGACCGTGATATCTTAATAATATTATTTATTATACATAGTGTAAAATAAATGAGTTATAATGCTTTAGGGTGTGTACTGTGTATGTGCTGACTATGTAGATTTTACTATGAAAGTAGAAATTATATGAAAGTAAAAAGACTTACTTTTGACTTTCATGTTTCTATGAGAATTGCCCGCACTGTCATAAACTTGCTCATACAATAATTTAAAAAAAATACTGTTTCAGCACTGGTACATTCACAGTAAACTCTATATACGGGATCCATACACACTCTAAAGTATTATCACTCGTTAATATTACAGCCTGTATAATACAACCCAATGGAAAACGTGTTAAGTCCAATTGATTCGATATAATTTTGTTATGCTTATGTTATGAAATGTTTATTATTTATTTACCTACTTGCTTAGCCACCATGCTTCTAAACACTTACAAAATTGTATAAAAGTTATATTTCTAGGTTAACTGTTAAAGTAATTACGTCTTTGAAAAAACTGTTTACATTATTCGCAAGCTTTGGCTCCTTTTTCCTTTTACTTTTTAGTGTATTGAAGTCAAAACTCAAAGTAAACTGTAGTAGAAAAAATCTATTTGTTAGCTACAATGTTACAGACAGAATGATAGACACCACACACTCCATGTTTATAATTTCCACCTGATTTTTCTTTCGAAAATCAATTGTAAATGCGTATGAGGAAAAACTCCTAAATTAGCCGTACTGAAACTACATGATGATGCATTAGGTATGTAGTTTCAGTGTAAATAATAATAATTAAGTGTAAAAACTACTAGGCCAAACTATGTACCAAATGGCAGCTATTCTGCGTTTAATAAAAAAGAATCACGCAAATCGGTGTACATAATATGCTGAATTGAGAACCTCCTTTTGGAAGTTGGTTAAAACATACACGAAACAAAAATAATGATTGTGTTAAAGTAAGTAACTACAGTCGGACTGGGTAACTTTGTCTTTCAATATAACTTTGGCCCTCAACTTTTTACCCGACTTCGGCGAAGCCAAAAGGAAGGGTAATGATTTTGGCAGTCTATGTATGTATGTATGTTCCCTCGTAGCGGCTAAACTACTGGTCCGATTTTAATAAATGAGGTATCAATCGATTGGTAATGATGCCGCGGGTGACATAGGCTATATAATTTTTCGAAAAATTTTGGATTTTAATAATTAAACCTCAAAAACTATCTCCAAAAAAATTAAATTAAGATAATTGTGTCACGACACAATTATCTTAATTAAATTTTTTGGTATCAAAAGATAGGTCTTGGCAAGCACACCACGAATATGTAATTAAATATTTAATTAATTATTACATTTTATTGTTATATTCAAATTAAACGTTTAAAATGCGGTCGTACAAGTAGCATCTAGGAGTTGTTTAGTTACTTATCTATTATGTAATGGTTAATTTAATAAAAATATAACATTTGTTGTATTTGTTATGGAAACAGAAAAAAATTAAATAAAAAAAAGATTAAAAAACTAAAACCCGACTTCGCAAAAATGGGTCTAAAAAGGCTGAAACAAGAAAATAATTCAATTTGAAATCCAGAAATGCATAGGTACAAAAATGGTCAAGGTAGAGCCGTGGTCGTACCCGCTAATAAAATCTAAGCATCAGTTCACAGTGAGATACGGTAGAAAAACAACTGGAAAGAGCATATTTGTCTGCCGTTGCAAGGTTTGATGCCGATAGCGGGTGCGACCACGGCTCTACCTTGCCCATTTTTGTACCTATGCATTTCTGGATTTCAAATTGAATTATTTTCTTGTTTCAGCCTTTTTAGACCCATTTTTGCGAAGTCGGGTTTTAGTTTTTTAATCTTTTTTTTGAATAATATATTTTTTTAAGTTTCTGAATGCATGCAATCTAACTAAATTAGGCATCGTTTGCTTTTTTTAAAGTTTTTGAACGTATTCTAAGTTGTTAGTCTAAGCTATAGCTGTCAGTTTATTTTCGTTTGACGTTTGAAATTTGCGCTAAAATAAGTGTATTTAAAAAGTGGTTTTAGAGTTATTATACTACATATATAACATGTATATAACAACCCCAAAATAAAGATGAGTGGCTAATTCGGCTGACTTGTTAGTGATGACATTTAGTAATCTGACAGATGTAAAATGTAAAAAAATGAAGCCTATGTTAGATTTAGCCTTAAATTGTTGAAAAAGTGCACATTTTCTTCTATAGTTTTAACGAGAGCCAAAGTTACTCCACTGTCCATGTAACTTTGGCCCTTGATACTTAGGTGGTTTTTTCGTTATTTTTATTTTAATTGACTGAATCCTTTATATATTTATTGACAAAGCAACCTTGGATGCAACTAAGAACGGAATTTATAGGCAATTAACAGTGAATTAAGGGCCAAAGTTACCCCAGTCTGACTGTATATCATAAAGAATAATTATTATTGTGTCATCACAAAAGAACGATAATAATAATTGTCGTTGCGCATAATATAAATATTCCGGTCAAAGACCTAAATATATGTACGCAGTTTAGTAAGCTTTTTAATTCTAAAAAAGGAACCCGTAATAATTAAAATTATTAATTGAGGCTAATAATAATAATTTTACATAAGGGATATGTATTGTTGGTATCTTTGTTTGGTACTCTTGAAAAGTCACTTGATAGACAAAAACACTATATTGAGTAGCTCATCAACTGTGTGACGATTTTTTATTTATAAAGACACCGTTATGTTAATATTTGTCACTGTTATAGTTATAAATTTAAAAAAGAAATTTTAATTCACATTAATAAAATTGTATTCACACTGTTATAACTTATAATGATCTAACCACGATCTAACAAACAGTACATTAACATACATTTTACGAATAATGAAAAACTTTTATAATTTAATTGTTGCATAATATTTGTTACTGTTATAATAAAATTATAAATTTAAAAACGAAATTATAATTTACATTTATAGAATTGTGTTCATAATGTTATAATGATCTAACCACGATCTAACAACAGTATATTAACATACAATTTAAAATTAATGAAAAACTTTTGTAATTAAGCTAGCTGACTCGCGCCAATTCGTTGAGCATACAAACAGCACATTTTCTCGCCGTTTAAACTTTCCCTGAACTTCCAAGAATATTTCAAGACTAAAAATAGCCGAATCGGTTCAACCGTTCTCGAGTTTCAGCGAGACTAGCGAACTGCAATTCATTTTATATATAAGAAAAAAGAAGATTCTTGCTGATAAGAATTTATTTTATTTTTGCAGAAAAGAAAGAAATTTTACAAGGTGTCAGTGGATGTTTCAAATCTGGAGAACTGACGGGTATAATAGGACCTTCTGGCGCCGGGAAAACCACTCTGCTGAAAATACTGGCTGGCTATTCGTAAGTTGAGAATAAATAAAAAAGTGAAGTGAGCTTTGTCAAACAAACACTGGAGCTGGTTTTATGTATACAGAATGATTCATGGTGTGTAGAGAATGACGCGTAAAACATTTTTTGTTTTGGCACCTCTTATAAATTACCATTACGCGACAAATCACGATTAAAGATCTCCATAAAAGTCACAAAACAGATTAGTTTCAATCCTGGTCAGGTAAACGACCAGTGCATTTGTGTGTATAGACTAGAAGCCTGCGAGCACCAGCAGCAGATTCACTCCTTGTGGTCATTTTCGACCTTTGAATTTTTTTTTGAGTTATATAAAGTAATTTTTACGAGGTGTTAAAACAAAAAATGCTCTACGCGCCATTCTCTATTCGGCTTAATATATGAACCATGAATCAGCCTGTAGGTAGTGCGCGTACACTGTATTGTGTGCGTGTACTGCAGCTACATGTGTTATTTACGTAGCCTATGTGTTAATCCATCATGTAAACTACTACCATACCAAGTTTCATCAAATCCGTTCCGTAGTTTTTGCATGAAAGAAAACAAACACTCACAAACTTTAATGTAATAAGATACAAATTTATAACGTGATACCTATTTACACATTATAGGTGCTCTTAATAACGTCTGAAATAGCCACAGATAAACAAAAAATTGTTGTTCAGTTATAATATTAGTAAAGTATTTAAATACCTTTAAGGATCTTACACATGTTTTTTTTTGTTTTAAATTTCAATATTATTAATGTCTGCGTCGAAACACAATTACAATTTTAATGCTAACAACAAATGTAATTGTGCTATCCACGATGTTTTGTAGTATATCTACAATCTACATGTCTTCCTATGCATTATAATATATATTTTTTATATGTCTATGTACGTTACACAATACACACCTCGTCAAATCTAGCTTTTTGCTAAGTATCCGAAGAACTTGTGTTACAGTCTACAGGTACCATCCATGGGAATTATATTTAATTATCATATATACTACACACATATTTAAAAACTAGCTGTGCCCGCGACTTCGTACGCGTGGAAAAGTGATTTAATAACATACATTTTTAACAATAGACGTGCATAGGCAAAAGAAGTAGGCCGATGAAGTAATAATAATAGTTTACTGTCAAATAATGGCTTGGACATGCCATATAATGACATAGGATTACCCCCAATAGATGTAATTATATCTTGAATAGTCAGACATAACTGCTCAGCATCAAAAAGTACACAGAACACCATCATGACTACAAACAAATGGCGTAACCGCTGAGGACTTTCGCAAATAGGTACTTGCCAATGTTGATCCCGATCCAGTTATATTAGTGACATGCCCGGCAAGCCGCTTGTATGTAGGGTATATTAGGTATATTACCATCCTTTCGGAGCTCAGCAAAAGAAGTAGGCCCCGAACAACATGTAGATAGTAGAGAAGTTATTCGGATATACCCGGCCAATTTTTTCTCGTTAATTTAGTATAGGATTTAACTTCGTGGTCCATCTGTCTGTCTGTAATGCAAAACCCTTTATCTCAAAAAACATGTGTAGGGATCAAGCTAAAAAGCATATCAAATACTTAGGATCTATAACTGTCCCTTGAAGCTGTGAAAAAATCAGACTTCTTAGCCACCGCAACCAAAATAAATTTTTGTCATTTTCGACAATTGCAAGGGAATCAAAACCTAAAGGGTTAAAACTCTTCTACTTCCCCGGAACTCTGAATCTTTAAAGAAAAATGAAGCAACAACGTTTGAATTTAGTGCTGACAAAGGATAAATTGCGAAACCATAAAAATATATATTTTTTGAGTTCACTACTTACCGTTTACCGTAACTGATTTTATACAAAAAACTTTCGTAATAAAGAAAGTCAAGAAAAAAAACTTAGATTGTCCTACCTAGTATAAAAACTAAGAAATAAATGATCAAGAAATACATAAATCTAAGTTATATTGACCCAACTTTTTTAGATAATACATAAATCTAAGTTATATTGACCCAACTCTATTACGTGTAAATCAAAATTCTATTTATTAGGTAGGTATATTGTATAATAGTTTACTTAAAAACAAACTATCCTACGCCTATACAAAAATAATTGTTGTATTTACAAACCCTTTTTAATAATATAAAAACCCTTTTTACTAATATAAATAAATGAAATTCACTTTTATCGAATGCCATTCTCCCCCGGTGCGTTCGCTGCGAATAAGAAGCGGCGTGCGCGGCTCCCGGGCCGGCGCGGCGGCGCGCTTCCTACAATGTCCAGCAAGTACGACATGATGTTTTTAAATTGTCATAACTTTTTTATTTATGAACTGATTTACATGAAACAAACACTAAATGTTAAGTGAAGCTTGCCGCAATATATTACTGAAAAGTACATCTAAATCGGATAAGCCGTTTCTGAGATTAGCGTGCACAAACCCACAGACAAACAGACAAACAGATAAACAGACAAAAATTTCAAAAATCATTGTTTTGGGTACTATTGCGTAAATAAAGGTCCCCTATAATATTTTTTCTCAAATATCTTCAATGTACAGAGACGACTCCTCTACAGATTTATTATATGTATAGATGTTATTGAATTACTACACAAATATAATACACATCCATGACCCAGAAACACAGAAAACTTTTGGTTCCATCCGCAGGTATCGAACCTGCGACCTCTTGCTCGTGCACTAACGCGCTCAACTACATACTATGTTTAAGTCGTCGAATTATAGACATTTACTTTGTGATTGTGTGAAATAAATCAGACGCGGTGCAGTAAACGCGCAACAGAATGTTAAATTTAGCTATCCCAAATATATTAGATATTTAAAAGATCGGGTATTTTGGTGTATGGACTATTTAAACAAATAGTTAAAAATTGACCTCCAAGATATCTTCTTTCCGGAATTGGTTGCTTCTCAGTTCTCTGTTTGTTGTTTTCCTAACTTAGTCTATTAGATATGCTACACCTATTAACATTAACATGTAGCTATTTAAGTATGTAATTGGGGATAAGGACACACATTAATAAGGTATGAAATAAACAGATCGATAACCCACAGGCCATTGTCGACTATCAGACAGATTGTTGACGGCCCTACAAGGTCGCATACTGTAATGTCACTAGCGGTGTACTAATTGAGTAGGTAGGTCATTAGTTCATTATTTGGTAAACCGTATAAGGATCAGCTTTCACAGAGGATTTTAAGGCACATAATATTTGAAGATCACGTTTCACTGTGCACGCACCTCGGTGTCCGGAAATTACTAACCTAAGGCAGCGTTTCCACTGACGCGGAGCGGGGCGAAGAAGATCTTAGCAGTGCCCAAATTGACCAATCACTATGCTTGAAATCTCCGCTCTGTTTCCATGGAAACAGCACGGGCACCGCAAGCTCCTCTCCACCCCGCTCTGCGTCAGTGGAAACGCAGCATAACACTGCATGTATCTTCAGAGCTCGTTTTCGTTTCGTGAACTGACCATAAGGCTCAACTGACATTGGCAGAGAGTCCAAGCATCGCGTTTTTGCGTATTTATACCCAAAGCATATTCATCTCTATTTTCTAACTATTAAGATACAACATATTTAACATCTCACTTTCAATACCTCTCTAATAATCAAGACAAAACCATATGTTTATCATACAATGCCCTTCTCCTATGTCCTCCTCATACTTCTAGCCTTGTCCATTCACCCTTCCACATACATGCATTCTCTAGAATGATCTCCCTCTGGAAATCAGATTTACTTCAACCGGAGAAACTTTATAACGGAGGGCCCATCAATGGCATCTAAGTTTTTTGGCAGAAATCTAATGAATATAATATAATATTATCTTTATTTATTTATTATTTTTGTATGTATAATTATAATGTAGGTAATAGGTATATCATAAAATGATGTAGGTATTTGTGTAATATTATAGTATAGTGTGTAGTTTAATAGTTTTTATAGTACCTATATTTAGTAAATTTTGAAACATAGGTACAATAGAATGCTAATAGCATAATTCTTCTACATAATTTCTCTCATAGTTTTGCAGCACTTTTTCGTTTATTTTCTATCTGCATCACTCTATGGTTGACTGGTAGAGAATGCCCTTTGGCATTAATTCCGCCATTGTACAATGTGCAAAAAGTGTAAATAAATAAAAATAAATTATAAATAGATATAGTATGGAGCAAGCATAACGCAGTGGTTGGCGCGTTGGTGCTCGAGCGAGAGGTCGCGGGATCGAATCTTAAATAAATATATAAAATCTTAAATAAGTGTACCTATAGTATAAAAATATTAAATATATTTCCGTTGTCTGGTACCTGTAACACAAGTTCTTAGGATACTTAGCACGGGGCCAGATTGACGTGGTGTAAAGCGTCCATAGAAAAAAATATTGAACGTTTTCCTTCCAGAACACTAGGAGCTAAGGGTACAATAAAGATAAATGGCACGGCCATGTCACCGTCGCAGTCCGTCACCCGGGTGGGCACGAAGTATATCCGGCAACAGGACGACAACATGCGCTCCTGCCTCACGCTGTACGAGGCGATGCACTTCGCAGCGGCTCTCAAACTTTCACATTTGACGTCTAAGGAACGACACAAAAAGGTAACCCTGACGTGAATATGTCTAATTCCTTTTTAGGCTGCGTTTACACTGACGCGGAGCGGGGCGGAGAGGGGCTTTGCGGTGCGAATTGACCAACCACTATGCTTGAAATCTCCGCTCCGTTTCCACGGAAACAGCACGAGCATAGTGATTGGTCAATTTGGGCACCGACAACGCAGCCTAAAAAGGACATTCTCGTATCACCGCGATCAATATAAAAAATGCCAAAAAAATAGTTACATCAAATAAAAAAATATTTTAAATATTTTAAACTTGCTACCGTTTTCCTCCTGATTGCTTAGAGGTATTAAATTGTTTTTTTTAAACTCGTGTATAATATACCTTTAGTTATAATACTTCGTGCTTTAGTCCCATTTCACCAACGCTTGTTAGTGTTACCGGTTTGTTAAAAGACCATACCCTCTCAATGTCAATGGATAGAAAATACAAGTGGGATAACATGATATTTAATACAGGATTTAACAAACAGTGTTTGGTGAAACTGGGTCTCAGAGCGTGTTTCACCAAGCAATGTTAAAGTTAATATTTTGTTAAATATCATGTTGTTCCTCTCGTAATTCCTATCAAGTACCGATCAATGAATAAAAATGAGGCATGGTATTTTAACATGCGTTGATGAAATTGGGACTTAATCTGTAAAAATATCAAAATTCGATGTCAACGCGTTACTTAGTAATTAATATACCTACAAATTTGTACGGAACCCTTGGCGCGCTAGTCTGACTCGCACTTGGCTGTTTTTTTTAAATAAGAAATTACATGCCTAAACGGCCAAATCACAAGTATAAAAAAGTTACAATTATATCAATACATCCTCACTTGACTGAGGACTCAAGCCAGTGAGGATGTGAGGAATGGGAATAATATAAATAACTTAATTAGTATTTGGAATGTTCCTTTTTTCATTGATGTTATTACTTATTATAGCATTTAGGGTAAACAAATAATATAAAACTAAAATTATTACCAAAAAAACTAAAAGTAATTAAGTGCCTGCCATTAAAAATAATGAAGATTGAACTTTTGAATATGTGCGAACGAGAAGGGAACAACCGATTGTGACGTAAAGTTGTTAATCCTACATGACTCCGAAATGCGAAAAAGAGATTTTGCTCATATTTTAGATTATCTGCGTAATGAGTCCAAAAGTAAATAAATATTCATTAAATAACCCAATTGTACCTTACAACCCAAGTGCGGCGAAGCCGTTCTAATAATACGCCCAAAATAAGAAAAAAACTTTGACCCATTGTTAGTTCTACCGGATATTGATTTAAATGCTAAGTGCCAATTTGACAAACACGTGTTAAAGTTAATCCGTCATTAAATATATTATACAAGTTAATATGTATACATCATGTAATCCCTCTCGTATTATTTGTTTTAATTAAATTTAATACCTATGTATCCATTTTTTTCAGATAATTGATATTTTATTTGATCTAAATATATACGAATCTCAGAAAACATTAATTGGGAAGCTTTCGGGTGGCGAGAAAAGGAGACTGGCGGTTTCTTTGGAACTCCTGTCTGACCCGTCCCTGATGTTCATTGATGAACCAACAACGTAAGTGTATTCGGCTCCTTACTTTTTCCATAAAACAGAATATCTTAATTTAACTTTTCATACTATTACATGACCTTATAATATAGCATAATATTGTATAGGCATATATAATATTTTTAAACATAGTAAACATTTTGCGTCTTTTTCCGCTTCCGGCTGCCGAGCTGTTAACGTCGCTTGCACTTATCCGTCGAATTTAATTGTGAATTATTAGTTTCCTTAAAGTATACATAGTAGCATAAAATAGTGACGATTACTGAAACTAGCGTCTAAACTCAGCATTTTCGTTTTGTGATTTTTAGTAAAATTTTCAAATTACTTGTGACAAGTAACAGCTGTGATTGCGACTGACATCTGACAGTGACACGAAAATTAGAAAGGTGTCAGCTACAACATAGACAAAACTTTAAATCAGGCATATAAAAGTTGCCACATTAAAAAATAAATAAATAAAAAACTAATAAAAAAAACAATGGAAGGACTGTTTCAAACATAGAAATAGGATAGTTATTAATCTGAGGTTTCAAATGCTCTTCGATCAGGGCCCGGCGGCCTGATTACCTAACTCCGGTCGCTTTCCCGTCTCTCGAGATCAACTGCCATTGTGACGTTACATCTTTTTAAAACACGGTTTAAAAAGTTGAAATATCATAATTTTGACGTTTTAACTTTTTAAATCGTGTTTTAAAAAGTTTTAACGTCACAATGACAGCTGATTTCGAGAGATGGGAATGCGACCAAAGTTAGGTAATCTCAGGGCCCAGATTACGTAACTTCTGTGGCTTTCCCGACCGTAATGAGAGAGGAACTAAAGAATTTATTTAAACAAACTCACAGATCAATAAAAAGAGGTTATGCTAACCATAGAAAAAAAGTTATAGAGAAAAATATGCTCACCTTTCGAAGTTCAAAACGGGCCTGGAAACAACTCTCAACGCACAAGAATTGGATACAAAATTTGAATAATGATAATGGTGAAACTAGGAACAGAGAAAGTATTATAAAATGTGCAATGGACTTCTATGCATCTCTCTATAAAAAACCACAACATGAAGATAATGATAAAAATGTTAGCAATGCAATCGATGAAGGCATGGTAGAAAAACAAGTAGAACCAATAACAGAAAAAGAAATAATAACGTAAATCAGATTACTCAAAGCCGAGAAAAGTCCAGGAGAAGATAACATTACCAACGACGCCCTAAAAATAGGAGAGCCACTGCTCGTTACATACTCGTATCTAACAGTATTCTTTAACTTAGTACTCGAAAAAGAGCAAGTAACAATGGAGTAAATCAAACATTATATAAAAAGGGGAATCCACTTGATATAGGCAACTATAGGCCTATTAGCTTACTTTCAACTATGTATAAACTGTTCTCGACCATCATCCTTAAACGAATAGCACCAGATATTGAAAAAAACCAACTGATTGAGCAAGCGGGATTCCGGCCACATTACTTAACAACAGATCACATTCACACACTTGAACAACTAATAGAAATGTTTAACGAGTTTAATAAACCCCTATACCTACATAGCTTTTGTCGACTATTCCAAGGCGTTTGATAGTATAGTACACTCATCGATATAAAATGCGCTTAAAAATAACGATATACACAAAAAATATGTGAACATTATAAAAAATATATATTCTAAAAGTGTCAGCAGAGTAAAACTGGAAAAACAAGGAGAGGAATTTATAATTGGAAGAGGAGTAAGACGAGGTGACCCGTTGTCGCCAAAATTATATAGGCTATAGTTGAAGACATTTTTAAAAATATTAATTGGAAAAACAAAGGCATATATTCAACAATAAATTAACACACCTGAGGTTTGCAGACGACATTGTTCTGTTAAGTGAATCCGCCACAGACTTAGAATCAATGTTACAAATATTGAACTCAGAAAGCAATAAAGTTGGCCTCGACATGAACGCGTCCAAAACGAAAATGATGTCAAACAGCCACAAAAGAACAATAAAAGTAGAAGAAAAGATTATAGAATATGTAAATGAGTATGTGTATCTGGGTAAACTAGTGTCTTTTAGAGCAAAAAGCAATGAAAATGAAATAGACAGACGTATAAGCATAGCCTAGAAGAAATATTGGGCACAAAAAGAAATCCCAAAGGGAAATTACAGTCCTAGTATAAAAAAGACAATAATGGATTCTTGTATTCTTCCTAGTCTAACTTACGCTAGTGGAACATGGATCTTTACAGAAAAAGTAAAAAATAAAATTAAATCATGTCAACATGCAATGGAACGTAACATATTAAAATTGAGAAAGATTAAAAAGATTAGAAACACAGTTATACGTATGAAAACAAAGTTAACAGACGCTCTTAATTTTTGCTTAAAACAGAAATGGAACTGGGCTGCACATCTCTCCAGATACAGAGATAACAGATGGCCTTATCAAGTAACCAAATGGCAAGGTCCAAATGGCAAAAGAAAGGTGGGAAGGCAAAAGAAAAGATGGGAAGACGACATAGTAAAAATAGCAGGAAAAAGATGGATGGAATCCGCCAAAGACGGAGATAGGTGGAAAACATTGGAGGAGGCTTTTACTCATAGAGGGGCCACATAAGCGAAATAACAAAAATAATTATATGAAAAATGTTGAATGTATATTTAAGTGCTTAGTGGAAATAAAGCTATTGTAGACTCCCAGATGAAATGAAGTGAAATTATTGAATAATTGTGGACTGTATATTATTATAAGATATGAAGGTCGTCTACATCTGATGGTTGGTTTATTTTATTTTATTTTATTTTATTTTATTACATTTGGAAAACTTACGGCTAGATACAAAAGTAGATAGAATTACACAAACGAGAAGGCCAATTAAAAGTTTTCACAGATAAACAGAAAGATAAAGAAACAAAGATGAAGTCGGTGGTTAGAATAAAGTGAAAATAGAAAATAAAACATGTTTGATAGAGAGTGTTTTAAAATCTATCGCACGGCTGTGTGCGCAGGCCCCGCGCGTCCCGCACGCCCCTCGCGCGCCGTTGCGATGTAGTCGCAACAGCTATAATAATAATAATAAACATTTTGCGTATAATACATACAATGTATGTTGGCTTGGCCACCCCCGTCCCCCACATCATCCTAAAATCTAAACCTATACTATACCTATTTAATTCCATCTTAATATGTCAAGAAAGAATGCGAAAGAATACCGCTCAGTCTGCGCCACATGAGATTGGACTGCCAAGTGCCAATCAATTTATTTATATTTTTTTCTATAACAAAAACTAGAAAAGCTAGATCTATTTAAAATTACATTTGTCGAATGTATACGACCTTGGTGCTAACTACTTCCTGCATTATCTAACTGGTTTTTTGTGCAAATATAATATTTTGCAGGGGTCTTGATTCTTCTGCCGCGAGATCACTACTGGTAGTGTTAAGTAAACTGACTAAAGGTGGAAGAACTATCGTAGCAACAATTCAGCAGCCCTCGGCGATGTTGCTGGAGAAATTTGACAGCATCTACTGCCTGGCCAACGGGAAAACTCTCTATGATGGCCCCCGGAAAAACCTAATACCTGCGTTCAATTATGCAGATATTCGCTGTCCATCTTATTATAATCCTGCTGATTTTTGTAAGTTATTTTTGTAATGTAAGTTATAAGTAGATAATACGATGCTTTATTGGTATCAAAATATTATTTTCGTATTAGTATTTCGTAATAGGTACTAATTATAATTTTTAACAAAAGATAATTCAGTTTTGTATATCGTCATATGCCTTATTGTATTATTATTCTACTTTCAAATGTGTAGTACCGAGTATGTGATACAATAGGACATTTTTTTTAACATGATTTGACCTTTATATTATACTTTATATTTTAATAACTAATATTATAATTTCAGGCGCGTATTATATGCAAATTTTTTAATTTAAGCGCCTTAAATATGGTATTAGCAATGTCATTTTTTTCATAATAGTTATGTTTTATATTCGTAGGTGAGGGTTTAACAAGAATAAAATGCATATTTTAGTATGTATACCTCAAATCTAGACCGTGGACTCATTAAAATTATTTATTTTTAGTAATTGAAATTGCGTGTACTGAAACTAGAGCTCGTATCGATAAGGCTGCGACAGAGATGCTCAAATACAATCAGGACTGCGCTGGGAACTACAGACCAAATAATAATTATGTTCCATCTAACTGTAAGTATTTTATACTGCCAAACGTTAAATGTACCTACTTTACTCACAGCTTGTTTCCATAACTTATCTGCAAGTAAAAGTAAGAAACTATTCAATCTTACAGCAATCCACTGTAAGGTTTTTAACTGTAGATAATCACGGCTATATCTACTACTTTACATAATAACAGAAAAAATACCTCGTAATCTGTGGTCATTGTATTAAGAGGAAACAGCACGGTTAAGAGAAATACAAAATAGGTATTTATAAAATCTATAGCTGTCTCGCAGCACCTTAGCTAGCCAGTACAAGCGCGATAGAGACAACTGCAACTTGAACTGAAATTACCTACAAAAAGTACCAGAAATCGACGTTTATGGGATTCCTGTTTTCTCCTCCAAAAGAATTGAGCTAAGTTCCTATTTTTTGATTTTGTTGTATAATGTAGTCTTATCTGTTTCCTGGATGTTTAAACATAGCGGAGAGTCTGGTCATTTTTTTTTTAGGTTTTTGAACGTCCATATCTCTTTAAATAATTAATTTATTTAAAAAAAAATAGGGACGTACGAATAATACACATAGATATACAGGAAAAAAATTGTTACTCTAGCGGTATTATCCAGGGAGGAAACAGGAATCCCGTAAACCCCTTTATCTGTATGGAAAAAATTTCGTAGTGTTTGTTTTAAAGTTTTATATTTATTACTCTCTTCAACAACAAGTCTCTTTTTAGGCTTAAAAAAAGAAAAAATCGTGGAAACCAAAGCTCAAAACGAGGCAAGCGCTTTGAAGCAAACGTTAATATTGACGCGACGAACATTCCTGATAGCAACAAGGACTTTCGTATGTATTTTTATCTTCACTATCAGCTAAAATCATTCTAACTCCGACCTTACCTAGTTTACTTACTGATAACATCTGATATACAACTACAATAATCCAGATAACCATTTTATGGTCGTCAATATGACAACTATGGTCGTCAATAGCTTAAACAGTAAAAATATGTGAGTATGTATTACCGATAATGTGTAAAATGCCGGTATGTTACATATTATGTATAACATACCGGCATTATACACATTATCGGTATCATTATAGGCCTAGGCAATGTATAGAATACCTGGGGCGTCCAGGCAATGTATAAAATATGACTATAATTGGCCACATTCTACTTTGCCTAGGAGTTATTGACTATTCCTAGGGATTGTATGAATGTTCCACTAATGTGTAAAATTAATAGATGTTGGTCTAAAATTTAATTCTTATTAGATTATGATCAATGTTATCAAGCCGTGTTCTGGCTTTATTAACATCAACAATGAGATTGTGTTGAGGTCCATAAAGTATATTTTTTATATCATAAAAATATATTTTCTTGAATTAAATCTTTCGGGACTCTATTTTCATACATCGTCTGTCACTTCGATAGCTAAACGAGGGTCCGTAAAACGTTCCTACTATATTCATGTAAAAAATGGCAAAAGACAGACATAGTAACTAAATTGTAAAAGGTGAAACAGACGATGATTAAAAAATTACGATTACTAAAGTACATTAAATGTATTTTAAATGTTCTCGTTGTATTTCAGGACTTCATTCTTTATTTGAGGAACCTACTACATAGTACTTACTTAAATCAAAATATTATCCCCTCCCTGCATTACCAGCTATGCATTCGATATTGTATACATATAATAACTAGGCAAGTTATAAAAAGAAATAATATTGGAACGAAGTTCCTTATCGCGCGTTGTGAAAGGGGGCTAGACGGAAAAAATTCTTACGAAAAGTTGTCACGACACTTTTTGCTATTGTAAGCTGTGCGGCGTCGCATGTTTCTCTGTCTGTCTCTCTCTCTCTCTTATAGAAAGCAAGCCAGATACAGAACTTCGTTCCATCCGGGTGTCCCTTGACACCTCTCAAGTTTTTTCATATTATACTACCAAGGATTTTAGGTAGATAAAATATATATTACCTATGATATTACCTAGGTATTGTATATATTACCGAATTAAATCACCGATAGCATAATATATATTATTTATTTTCTTTTTCTATAACACATCGTTAAACACTAAATATTATGTAGAATAATTAATTTGCGCCTACAATTTAACACTAATCTTTGGTGGTGATGAATTGAAGACCAGAAACCATTATGCGCTTACCACACGAACTATAATAGTACGTCCCGTTTGATTTTGACACAAACGTAAACAAACCCGTCTATGGCACAACCATAGACTAGTTAGTGATGCGAAAACAATACAATGATTATTATTGTTTGCGACTATTAATACATAGGTTATTCTACAGTCGACAGAGTCAAAATGGCGTATCTTTATGCTAAGATATGAATGAATTCGGATACGAAAACTTACCACGCGGTTATTGGTCAACACAAGGAAAGCGTTTATTGGCTGTTGCTAAGAAAAGTTGTCGAAATACGCTTCGGAAATCAAGCCATTGGTGTTTAAAAATCGTTACAAATTTCAGAAATCGTTCCTGTTTCGTATCTTTGCGTACTTGATCATTAGTTTTCTGATCGGCAAAGTATACTATATGAACGGCAGCGACGCGGCCACGGTATTAGGCAATGGTTCAGCCATATACTCGTGTGCTATATTCCTTATATATGCAGCTCTAATGTACGTTACATTGTCGTGTAAGTATGTATTTCCTACCGCTGTAATATTAATAATACCTATGCCTATAGATTTTACCTTAAACAATTATACGAACGAAGTCGCGTGGTTTTTGAGTGACTTTATCCAGTTAAAGTCCCAAAATGTGAATAATTCTCCCCGTTTTTGCAACATTTCTCACAGACGCTTCGCTCCTATTGTGTTGGCAGCGTAATGTTATATAGCTTTCCTCTATAAAGGGACTATTCAACAAAAAAACTTTTTTCAAATAGGACCAGTAGTTCCTGAGATTAGCGCGATTAAACAAACGAACTAACTCTTCCGCTTTATAATACTAATGTATTATAGATTTGTTGCATTATTTTTTTTTTGCCTTTTTTAAATATATTTTTTATTAGAATGAACATAGTATTTGTTTGTTTGTTTCTTGTACTTTAATTATGTTTTTAACTGTGTTCGTAGTTGTAGTAGAATTTTAAGTTTGTATCCTGTTAATATCCCATATGTGTTGGTGTTCCATTAAGAGGGATTTCAGGTTTTAATTAATTTTTATATTTCAGCGCAATTAGAAATAGAAGTAATAAAAATAGAACATTTTAATCAATGGTACAGACTGGGTCCACACATGGTGTCTTTCCTATCGGTAGAACTAATTTTCCAGGTAGGTATTTTAATTTTATCAAAATATTATTACTGACCGCGAAAAGTTTGTTGAATGTTAAAATTGTTTCAGTGATTTCCATCTGATTAAAATTTGTATAATTTTATTTGTTGTTACGCGACGGTTGTTAAAAATATATTTGCCAATGAGGATGATGATGTTTTATTATATTTTTTTCTTTTACTTGTTCTAGATACTGATAACAACAATATGTTCTGTTATTTGCTATTGGCAAACCGGTAATCCGATAGAGTGGGACCGAATGACGCTCTATGTTGCCGCCATGCTTCTCATGTCTTTGTGTGGTGCTTCATGGGGCTTCTTCTTAGGCTCAACGGTACCAATAAAGGTATATTTTTTTAAATATTTATAGATACCTAATATATTAAAATGTTAATTAATAATCTTGGTCTCACTATATAAAATCGAATGCGATTTCGATCTCCTAATCATCGATCAATATAAGCACATCGATCAATATAATTTGGATCATATTTTTTAAATATTAATAGATCGAATTACATAATTAAATATCCAAATTGAAATTATTTTATGATTTATTTGAGGCTTAACAAAAGCAACAACGATAAACAATCATAATTTTCGTGAATCATAAAGAAACATTTATTTAACTTCCGATTCGCTTTATCATGCGGCTTGATTGATTATAAAGTATCCTAAATTATAACATTGGTACATTTAGTACCAATAAAAAGTTATCAGTTAAATAAATGTCATTTCTAATCAATGTAGAGTTGAACCCTTTAACTCATATTGCAATAAGAGTTCAAAACATAATATATTTATCAATCTCATTAATATATTTCCAGCTCGCAGTGTTCATCGGGCCCTCCATGACTTGCATATACTCAATATTCGCGTTCTCCCTGCCTCTGAAGTACACGCCCTACCCGTTCCGATGGCTCTACCACATCTCCTACTTCAGGGCTGGCTGTCATATTGCCGTTAACGCTATATACGGCAATAGAGACAAGCTTCCGTGTTCAAAAGGTACATATTTTTTTACAAATACAGAGTATTTTCTGACCAGTTGTCCACAGAGGCAAGTTAAATGTAATTTTTTATGGATATGTCTCTTCAGTTGGAAACGAACTTATGCGGCTGCCATCAACACTCAAGTGTTGAAAGCCTCTGTAAAAAATAACAAATAATTTGAATAGTTTAATAGTCATATTTTTAGAACCCGTATAACGGCTTCACCTTGTAGCAACAAGTTGATTTCGAACAATAGACCTGAGTCTTGGTTACTGTAAGGTGTCGAGGTAGATAAAATAAATAATATTTTTTTACAATGTAGTTACAATTAATGTTCTTTTTGGAGTCGGTGTCAGCTAAAGAACAACATCCTAAAATTGCTGACCTGTAAGTAAAATTGTTACAAACTTACCTTTGCTGACACTGACTCCAAAAGGAACATTAATTGTAACTATATTGTAAAAAAATATTATTTATCTTCTTAGTTGTTGAAGTCGGTTTTTTAAACGTAGTTTTTTTATGTATCTAAAGTAAACTACAGTAGGATTAATCATTTCATCTGTTTGGTAGCTACGATGCTACTGACAGACTGACTGATACACACACACACACACTCCATATTTATAACATAACCTCCTTTTTGTGTCGAGGGCCAATCTTATTATAAATGCGAAAGTAAGAAACTCCTAAATTAACCGTACTGAAACTACATCATTATGTCCATCATAAAACTAAAATGTAAAATAATGATCATAAAATAAAAACTACTCTGTCAAACTTTAGGAGACCAAATGGCAGCTATTCTGTATCGAATAAAAAAAGAATCCCGCAAATCGGATATCGGCGTCATTGGCGTGGTGTTCATAATTATCTACATAATATATTATAAATCTGGCCGAATTGAGAACCTCCTCCTTTTTTGGAAGTCGGTTAAAAATGCATGAAGTTATGATTGTCGCTTTAAGGTCCAGTGGTTCAACACTTGGCTCTCGTCTCTGGTGGTTGTGGGTTTGAATCCCGCTTTAGAATAATAAAATATGATTGTCAAGTCTGGTCAGGACGATACAGGTCGATCACCTGATCTTCTATCAAGGGCGATGACGCGTCTGATGGACGTGAAAAAAGTCGGTCCCGTGCCTGATCTCTCGCCTGACGTGTCCATCATTCTTTCCACTGGATTTATATTTTATACTCATTAAGGAGGAGAGAGTGCTCTAATATATTGCGCATACACTTGTAAATAACCCGGTGTAACTAGTTTGGTCTCAATGAAATCAGCCACTATCACCGAAACCGGTGTGTGGAGCGGTTATTATTTAATTGTGGAAGCAGGTGCAACTTGGTTACAGTTAAAGCTACAGCGGTAGCAGACAAGGTGTTGTCGCGACACAAATTTCTGTCTCTGAAATTCCTACCCTAGTTAACCGAACCTATTAGCTAAGTTGTCATCAAAATCGAAAATCGAAATTTTAAAACAAAAAATCCACAATTTTTTTGTTTTCGAACTTTGGCGTTGTGTTTAGCGACGACAACTTGAAATTGGTTAAAGGTTCAGGAGCCTTATTCAACACTAGCTGTCCCCGCGACTTCGTTTGGTTGTCGTAAACACTATCGCGATTATCTTTTGATTGCTCACTATAGTTTTTGTTATTATGATTATTAAAAAGGAATAATTCTTTCATACATATTTGTTGAGTAACTTAAACCGTTTATGCAGCGCACGCAACGAAAGTCCCCAATTGCGAATATTTTTCCCCTTTTTTGCAACATTTCTCACTGACGCTTCGCTCCTATTGGTCACAGCGTTATGTTATATAGCCTAAAGCCTTCCTCTATAAATGGTCTATCCAACAAAAAAAGAATTATTCAAATTGGACCAGTAGTTCCTGAGATTAGCGCGTTTAAAGAAACAAACAAACAAACAAACTCTTCCGCTTTATAATATTAGTATAGATGTCATTATTATTATCACTTATGAAGTATTTCATGGGGGTTGTTGCGTATTAGTCACTACGCTTGGCAGGCGGGTTGGGAGCGGCAGTTTAAGTGCCAATTTCATCAACACATGTTAAAGTTAATCCTTCATTAAAAATCATGCTATTCTTCTCGTATTTCATGTAAATGAATGAGAAGGCATGGTATTTTAACAACCCGTTAACAACAAACAAGCGTTGGTGAAATCGGGACTAACTCGCATGTTAGTGTTAACGGCTTGTTAAATTACCATGCCTTCTCATTCATTGATAGGAATTACGAGAGAAACAACATAATATTTAACGAAGGATTGAATTTAACATTGCTTGGTGAAATACGCCCTTAAGATAGTTAATTTTTATATATATTCCACATTGGCGCTGCTGTCTATATCTGGACAATTATTCCCTTTGGCACCTTTTACGACACCCACAGGAAAGATGATAATCGGCTTCTTACTCCGGCACACTACAGATTTACTTGTCTATGACACAACCAAAGACTAGTCAGTGATGCCAATTGGCCAATATTAATACAATGATTTTTGTTTGCTATGAATACATAGACTATAGGCTTAGATATATTCTACAATCGGCAGTGTCAAAATGGCGTATTTTTTCTGTGAATGATTTTCATTTGATGTTCAACCATATTAATTATTGTTTAATTGTTATAAAATGTATTGGATAATGAAGTGTAATACTTTAATATACCTGTGAAAGGATATTAAATAAGCGTGCACAATAAGTGAATAAGGGAAAATTTCGATGTTTTCAGTTAGTTTACCTTTAGGTTAAATTTATCAGGGACGAACTATACTACTATAGGATACTACACAGTAATTATTTGCATTTCAGTGTACTGCCACTACATGTCGCCGAAGAGTTTTCTGGTAGAGTTTGACGTGGCGCCGATAGACATCACATCCAACTTTGCCCTCATCGTCTTCACTACTGTAATGCTGTACTTCTTCACATACTGTACATTGTATTATAAACTTAATAAACGATAAGTCCTTTCGCTTAAATACCAATGCTAATTTTATAAACTTAATAAACGATAGCTGGTCCTTTAGCTAAAATACCATTAAGATTACGAAGTTATAAATCAAAAATATATGGACACGCTCGCTATGTCACTTAGCGAACGTTACGTTACGGCTAAATACTGAAACGATAGTAAAATTTAGTGGTTCTTAAATAACATGCTGATATTGTCATTCCGCCTAGAAGTGACAGTGACAGTCTGTGAATAGGAGGGCTGTTTACTTTAATTTGCCTTTCAGAATTCGACCTATTTCTTATTCGACTATGAATTTGGAAGATTGAAGATTAATGAAATAGTAATGTAATTTTTTTTAATTAGGTACATAAGTAGGTAGATCTACTTTTCATTGTTGTGTATCGTTACTATGTTGTACGTATTGGATGGAAAATATTACATTAACAACTGTGAGTCTATGTGTTAGACTAAGGGCGTGTTTCACCAAGCAATGTTAAAGTTAATCCTTCGTTAAATATTATGTTATCCCTCTCGTTTTCCCTGTCAATGAATGAGAAAGCATGGTAGTTTAACATGGCGTCAACTTTAACATTGCTTGGTGAAACACGACCTAAGTTAATTATAGAATAAGTACTAGGTATATCTGCATTGTTGTTTATCCCATACAGGCGATAGTGGCTTTAAAGTGGCATTGAATTATTAATATTATACAAAGAATGGAATGCCCGAACACTAGGTTTTTGGGTAATGTATTTTTTTATCAGGCGATAGAATTATTGGAATAAAAACCAAGATTTACTTACTACATATTATGATATAGTTTGATTAAATGTTTATACTTTCATAATATAAATAAATATTTATAAATATGAATTGTTTCATTAAAGCTAAATTTGTAAAAAGGGTATGGTCAACGAAATCGATAACTGAGATTAGCGATTAATGCTGAAAGGAGTGCTCGATGTTGTGTCAGTTGTGTGCTCGATTTTGATTAAAATTAAAGCAGCATTATTCATAAATCCGAATCTCTGTCTGGGAATATCTTAAAAAACACTCATACAATCGAAGACATGAATGGATGAAGGTGATATGTAGCAAGATTCTGATTTCAAGAAAAATGAGTTTAAACTGTCACTCAAACATTTTAGAATACGTCGTAACGTTTTAAGTACCTACATTAATCGAAAGATCCATCTCCAGAATCAATGTAATCTAATGAAACATTTTAGGATATTATGTAGTAACGTAAAGACGTTACTACATACTACCTATATATATACTAAAATGTTTAATTGACAGTTGCAACCCAATTTTCTGGGTATTTTTTATCCATTCATGCCTGCCATTAATATAAAATGATTTTATATTAATTAAACGAAGTATAATTATTTTAATACGATATCTGCTATAATTGCCGTTTAAAAAGATAAATAAAATATGCCTAAGATGTACAGCGAGTCTTAAAGTAGCAAAACACATAATATTAATATTGCTCAGTGAGAAGGAAATTATTGTTATAGCAATATTATATACAAATAAGGTATACCTATGTTCTGTTTAGTAATAAAATTTTATATAGTAACATGTATCACAAGTATCAAGTAACAACTCCTTGTCTACTGAGATTATTCCTTATTTTTTCACCTACCAACAAATGTATTTAGTTTTTGTTATTAGGTTAGCCCATGGCTGTCCCATTTTCAGGATTGATTTAGTTCAGGCATTGATTCTTTATACGTTTCTTTAAATACAAATCGCTCGTTTAAAACTACAACGTGGCACAACGAAAAACTGGAATTTTGGGAAAACGACTTTGAAACTTTTAAAATCTTACAACTTTTAAAGTAAGAAAGCTACAAAAAAGATTATTTTGCCCATTTGAAACTTTACTAAGAAACTATGAAACTCAGTGAAAATTTCATTGATTTATAGATATTTTTTATGAAATTATAGTTTTATAAAAAAAAGTCCCTACATGTCACGTTCTTCCTATAAAAATAATGAACTTACTGACTGACAAAGGGGTATATCACGTTATAGGTAACAAAATAAAGAGATTTAAGACTGTGGTACAGAATATATTATATAGTAATAATAACACTGTTGAAATTTTAATAGTATTTATTGAAAAAAACTATTAGCTAAAGTGTAACTTACTAGTTTTATAATCAGTTTAAAACAAACAAATAATAACAAAAATAAGTAAGTGGCGTCTTTTATATCTAAATTAAAACCTTAATTTTATCAGACTAAACAATCCTACGTCTAAAAATAATAATTAGACCTGATATTATGAATTATAGAAGGATTAAAATTTATTATAGTGTCGTAAACGACAAAATTTGTACCAAAATAAGGTTTAAGTGGAAAATTGTTGCTAAAGTATCACAAGGTACTTAGGTAACGTTAACTATTTTTATAATACTTACTTAATTTAAACATGTTTATAAAGTTTCTGAGGGCCTATTACAAGCTCATTATTCCAGCGAGTTTACGCCATACAACATGGCTGCCTGGAATTTTCGTATTACGATCACATAATAACTGCATGATGACAGCTAGTTAGTGGACACTTGACACTGGACTTGCTTCCGAATGTCACTTTCAGACTACCAAACTAGGATGGAGCCATTCAGTTTAACATGTCGCTGTAGTATGAAAAATAACAAGGCAGTTTAAGACCGTATTATTGAATTGCCTGGAACCAGGCTGGTATTGTAAAAGATCATAATACGGCCCCTGGTCATAGTTCATACTTATAATTAGGTAGGTACTATTTTACAATAACCATAATGACCAATAACAGATACAGGAAATATCACATCTTTTTTTAGGATCAGAAGTAGGTACTAATATTAATCTAAGATGGCATAATTCGTGAAAGGAGCATTGCTCTTCTACGTCTTCACGAGCTTCATTCTGTGGTGTGAATGCATTTTCTTCCTGATCGCATATTATATCCGCAGCAATAGCATCTTAAAATGTAGCTCTATGTATGTATTGGTCTATAGAGCTGAAAATACAATTTTCTATGCCTGTACTATTTATTAAGTCTTTTGACAATTCGTTTATTACGCCGTCAGTGTTGTCAAGGTGTGAGCTTCTTCATCATCTGCACTTTCTTCAATAACTTTGTTGATGGTGAAATTCGGCTCTCTAACAGGATCGTCGCTATCCTCGATGAAGAATTCCTCAGCTGAGCTTCTAGATGCTCTTCTCATGCTGGAGCTGCTAGAAGAATTTCAACGCCGACGCTTTTCTGGAGTTTTCTCATCTTGATGATAATTTTCATTAGCCATTTTCACTATTCTCCTTGATCGTGAACCCATCTTGAACGAAAAAAAAATCTTTATTAATAAAATATTATTATAAACAATGTGACAAAACGATGAATTTCTTAATATAATAACAATATTTCAAATATATATCGTGACATCCTGTTATAAACGCAGCGTATATTTAAATAAGTGTAAAAAATTATTGCATACAACGTGACATGCTAACAAAAGTCAATTTTATTTTCATAATTTTCAAAGGAACAACGTGTTATCAAAGTGATGACCAAGTACGATCAATTAATTCTTTAATGCTAAAATACGACATAACAAGTGTGACACATTATAGAATTAAATAAATAAGTAATAAAATATTTACCTTTACTCCAAAAAGGTGTCATGCAGGTCTTGACACGTTGCTGTCTTATACCGCAAGCAAGTACTCTCACGCACTGCATTGTCACACTGAGGAGGCGCGTTGTGGAAATAAGCTTAGCTGCTAAACGGGGCAGCGCTACATCGTGACAAGCTCTCTCTTTTCCTCATACTTTTGTCGGTATTGGCTTAAATTGTACCACGTTTTTGCACTAAATAGATTCGGGTACGGTGAATAAAATGGTGGTAATAACTCAAAATCGAGTTATGCCACTGTGACACGTTGTAGTTTTAAACGAGCGAAATGTACTAAAAATATTATATTCATGTCATAATCACGAAATTAACACTCTTTATTAAAAAATACGGCATCTTTAAGTTAACGGAACCAGCTTCATTAGAACTTGCTTAGTTTTTCGTTGATTATTTTTTAGATAATCGCAGTATCAGCTACTAAGGCCGTGTTTCACCAAGCAATGTTAAAGTCAACGCCATGTTAAAATACCATGCCATCTCATTCATTGACAGGAAATACGAGAGAGATAACATGATATTTAACATGGCGTTAACTTTAACATTGCTTGGTGAAACACGGCCTTAGTCTGAACTAAATGAGTTACGAAGGGAACGATATATAATTACGTTTTTAAATAATACACTAGTGGCGTGACACGAACACGCCTGGTATCGATAAAATTCTTCTTATCTGGCTGGAGTTTATTTATCTACAAAATATTTGTGATGTTTATTTTAGAAAATAAACTTCATTATAAATTAAAGTACTTTAAGTGATAATTGACTAATAAGAAAATAAAGTAATTAATTAATTAATACGTAGGTATGTACAAATGTATTAAAAAATATCGGTTTCTACTCCCGTGTCTCAATGTTAAATAATGAGATTTCTATGAAATGCTGAATTAATAAGTTTACATATTTTTTTCTATTTCACTTTCTTGAAAATTAAATTGTGTGTCATTTAACATTGTTGTTTGACAAAAACAGTCATTAAGAAATATCTCTAATTATGCATTACGCCTTACCTCAACATTGTAAGCCGATGTTATTTTTCACATATTAAACGACATGATTAGCTGGGGATAAAAAGTTATCGATAACAACATTGTATAAACGTCTCTAGTCTCTACCGCTAGAGTCGCCCGCGCAAGTAATGTTCTTTACTCTTTAGTCTGCCGTTACTCGCTCGTGCGGCTGGTGGCTCGCGCGGCGCAGCACTAGTGTTGCTCTTTGTTTGGTTCATACACAGACCCTTTGTACTCACTGGTCACGTAATGGCAGCGCAACTCTTTGTTTTGGTGAAGTAATCACAAGTGTTCGTATTAATCGAAAATGGCTACTTCGATATCTATTCTCGACACGCAGTCGGATTCCCAGGAGACCAACTCAACGTCTTGCGTGGAGGATACGTTCAACATTTCCTTCGAAAACATATATTATAAAGTGCGCGGTTTTTTAAAAGGTGAGTGAACTCCAATTAACGATCACATAATCACTACACTCTAATATCTAGTCGCTATATTACAAGTTATATCTTTAGTAATTAAAATTGTCGAATAAAATGTAATTATCAATAGCAAATGACAGCATATTTCAGTACTTATCTGGTTATCTATGGAACAGTGGAACACACAATACATTGCTAACGACACAGTTCCAGTGATAAAGCCACAGTAATTCATTTAGACCTAGAGATGTGGACGATGTGGTAGAGCGTATGCTCTATCACATCGTCCACAGAGATATAGAAATATCATTACTTGAGTATTAAAGTAATGTTATTTCTTACAATTTATATACAACTCATCACTACTGTTACTGCTACTATATATTTTAAATCCAATGATGATATGTAAATAAACTAGTTTCCTTACACGCTAAACATTTCAAAGCTGGTTGTCGCTTGTCGCTAAGAAAAAATATTACGAAAGATGTTTTGTGTTACATTTGAAAACTCTGCTGTCTCTTTTTAACTTTGTATTGTAACAAAAATAGGTAGGTGACTGAAAATACAAAACATTATAACATCAGCTAAAGAAATATTATCATCTTCTTTGCCTTGTTTAGTTTTTGCATGTTCTATATTATGAACAATATACAATTTCGAAATATAACACACTATATGCAGCCATAAAAACGATCATACATTCCTCATTATTTGTAAGTGATCATGTAGTTTTATCTTTCACTATGATAGGTCCTAAGGTCACAACGCAAAGAATTTTCATAAAAATTGTTGCTGCAATATATTGAATATAATTTATCATTAATAATGGACGGAAAAGGCACTTAAAATGTGGTATTTGGTTAATTGATTTTAATCCCCGTACGTAAATAAAGCTTACGTAAATTACGTAATATAAAGTAGAGGCTATATTTTCTATTGCATGAACAGCTATGGAGTATTAAGAGAAAGAGTATACTAAGGGCGTGTTTCACCAAGCAATGGTAAAGTTAATCCTTCGTTTTATATGTGTTCCTCTCGAAATTCCTATCAATAAATGAGAAGGCATATGCTATTTTAACAAGCAAACGTTAACACTAACATGCGTTGGCAAAATCGGGACTAACGTTTTAAATTTAATGACAATGTAACACTCAAAAAATGTTGAACAGCATTCTAGTTAATCTTACAAAAAAAAGACAAGTTAGCAAGTGTAAATTCACTTTTTGTGGTGAATGTTCTGTCTGAAGGTCGCAACCAATGTACTATCTCATAAACACCAAAAATAAATCTTGATTTGATAAATTTCAATTTTCAACGGACCTGATAGTGATGACGAAAGACCGATTACGACCTAGGGCCAAAAGTATTACTGTACAATTAATATTGGATTTTGCGTCCATTAAAAAAATAATTGTATGTAGGTACTTATAATATAAACACATCTCATATTTATTTATATTGCGAAGCTAAAATGTAATATTAAAGTACCCGATCCTAATAAAAGACCCCGTGGTAAGGTCTCTGGTTACAAAGGCAGCCATTTGTAGAACCACGGGATGATCATTGGCAGATAATCGTTACCAAAATTGCAGTTATTTCCAATAGATCTTAAGAATACCAGGAAAGACAAAATAGCAAATTAGTCTATGTAAAATTAGAAGGATCCTGCAGCTGTCATCTAGATTCTATAGGGATAAGAGAGTCTTATTATTTTTTATAATTAATAACTTATCCGTTAGTTTTTGGTTTTTTACAAATAGTTTATAAATAGGTAGAATAAATTATACTTTTTCATGGAATCTACCATGAATAGTAAGTATGCTAATTAATTTCAATCAAAATAAGTTGTTAATAGCTAGTTTAAAAAACTCGTACCTGATTCCGGAAACGAAACAAAAAATAACTTGGAATCAGATTATTAATTACTTTATCACGTCTAACTGACTACGTAACTGATGCCGCATCATCCCGGTCAGTGTGGCATGATAAAACTGTTTCACTGGTGCAGCACAGATATTTTCGATTTGCTTAGCACAAGAAAAGAGAAAAAATTGTTTAGAATTGTTCGTTAGTCCTTATATGTAACACAAATCACTACAAAAACCCTAAATTTTAATAATACGGATATACTGGGACTTGGGATACCCAATATTCCCAATTACATTTTTTCAATTTATTAAATATAAAAATATTATTCCAAAGATCGAAAATAGTTAGTATTTACTTGGTATGCACTATGCACCTATAATAAGTGACACAACGCGAGATACGTCAACAGTAGGGAATGCAATCCCGACTCGAGATTGCAAATTCGTAGAAATGTCAATCCCGCGGGATCCCGGAATTTTCGGGATCCCAATTTTGCCGATGAAAAATTCAGTGTAGATTTTTATTAGATAGAAATTTTCAATTAGGCGATGTAGGAACGGCAAAATCTCTAGTATAAATAAATTGTAAGGTAAGTGATACAAATAAGGCCTATAATCAAATAAGGCCTATAGTGGGAAAAAGTCTTTTAAAATATATTTACATCAAAAATACTCCACACTTACATAAACAAGAGCTCCACGATTCTGAAAACAATCCCCGAAAGGCCCGATCGCGATCACAACGACGGTAAAGGCCAATTGTCTGTCGAGCAATGGTATTTTCATTGCGCGCTATTAATTTGTCGTCATCGAATAATACATATATATACGTTATTCTTTAAAGTTTTGTTTCAAGTAACGTATGCGGATTACAATATAACTCATCAAAAAGGTAACTATGACTTCAAATTGTAATTTTTAAAATATGCGAATTAAGTACTGCTTTTAATATTTATGAAGTGCAATGTACTAAATAAGGCCTACTTTTTTAATAGGCCATATTTCTGACCCTAGGCCTTATTAGGAATTTACTCAATTTTAACTTTATTATGTTTGTTTACAGATTGATCATCTTAATCATTTTTAAATTATGACCACCGAAACATTTAAGAATTTATTCTTCTTCAGAAACAGAGTGTGACATCGCAAATGTAAATCCCAACAACGTTACTTAACCTAAGTCTGATGGCGAAGACACTGAAGATGACGAACCTCTGGCTAAAATTGCAGAAGACTGATTTCCAAAAATGTATGCCTACTCCTGACTACAGTGTTGTTAAGGACCATCCACCTAGGAAAGCTTTAAATTATAAAGGTCAACGAGTTACCAAAGGCTTGACAAAAAGTGATGTAGACGTATTTGTGTTTCCTAATTGTCAGGGAAATTGATTACCTCTACTAGTACTTATTATCAGTAAGACTGATTAATGTTCTTAAGCAAATTATGGTACTTAATACGTTCCAAGGCCTTATTTAGTTACCTTGCTTAATTAAGGCCTATCAAAATATATTTTAATTTTCAATATTTAACATTTTTTTTGGAAGATATGTTAATTTGCTATATTTTTTTTGTATGGATACGTTTTTTTTAATATTATTCTTTATTTGTTGTTGATATGCGACTTCAAGACTGACTTGCAATTCAAGCAAAATATTTAGTAAAATAACTTGGGATGTTGCTCAAAGATCTCATGGAAATACTTGTTAAAGGCCTCAGAAATACATATTTTATGTAGTTAATACCCTAATAACAATATTTCTATAAAAAAAAATTATGTAAGTATATAGGCCTTCTTAAATCACTATGTTTTTAAAAGGCCTAAGGTTAAGGTTCCAGAATTACCTCTTTTTAAGTGATTTTTAAGTAAAGATCATAATATGTTTTCTTAAATAATAAAAATTTATGAACCGAAGAATAATGTCTTGCTTTTATTTATCACTATATTCGAATAATTTATCAGGATATGAGTGTTTGAAATTAGGTAGGCCTTATTTGTATCACTTACCTTACATAACAATATTAATATTATGCATAATATCGAACTTATTTATTTGATCCTATGTGCGCCATTGAATAGATTAGAAATATAATATTATATAAATATACGATACCTAATACATTACCTACAGAAACATATTAACCAAGTAGGCTGTAACAAAGATCGTTTTAAGTGAAACCATAGACCAAAGAATACTAGTGTATAATCTTAAATATATATAAAAATGAATCGCTGTTCCTTAGTCTCACTAAAACTCGAGAACGGCTGAATAAATTCGGCTATTCCGGAAGGATTCTCGCGGAAATCCCGGGAAGGTTTAAACGGTTCGTCACAAACTGTTTCTATGATCAACGAAGTGGGCACGGGTCACCTAGTATACTAATAAAATACTACTGAATAATAATGTATCTATGGTGAAACCCTTATCTTGAGTTATTAAGATAGTATGCTTTTATTTCTTCCAATTAGGTAGATACAAACCTTATATAGAAGTAGTATTCATAGATATAGAGAAAAATTACTTATATCGTGTCAAAATGGTCTAAAATAAGTACCTATATTTTTTTTCGTAACTATTAAGGATATTATTATCATTAGCTAATTAATCAAAATTATTTTTATACTATATCTTTGGTAGCAATGTCGATTAGAATAAAAATTTAAAGATAATCAAAATAATTATTGTTACGCGTAGGCATAATTGAATATTATTTATTTCATAATGATTTTTAGGTTTTTTACTAAAAGAATCTTGTTATCACAAAATAATAATAATATTATAAATATTATATTGCTGCAGGGCGGGCTCTTCGATTGAGCCTATCCTTCATCTCCATTTGTATATACATTTTTTTTTGTATATTTTCGTATACATTTCCATATAAATTATATGTAGGTATATTTTAAGCTTTAAATGTTATACTTTAACTAGTTTTTAATTATTTATGTATTTTTGGATTTAATGTACCTACGTTTAAATTATTAATGGCAATTATTAACTTATGATTACTATTATACTTTATACACTATTCCCACGAGGTTTATAATAAAATAAATTACAAAATATTTTAATAAGCGTTATATAATATTTTACTGCAAGATACCATCAAACCTCGAAAATCTATTGTAAACTATAGTAGGTACACTTAATATTCTGTACATGATATCTAATATTATAGACTCTCGTGGCATGCAAAAAAATTTTACGATATTTCAAATTAAAATAAACCTTTTAACCCACGGGTAAATGCAAATGTTTAATTTTAGTAATTCTTAAAAATATGTTGCTCATAAATTATTATATATTTAAAATAATTCATGATCAACCGATCATGAATTATTTTAAATAACCATAAATTCGTTTTAAATTTAAAATAACCAATGAACGTTACATGTGTAATTTATATGATACATATACAGATAATAATTACCATTTAATTCTATCGATATTGAAACTGCGCAGCCCTAAACGCATGGCTAAGCAAAAATGCACCTTCTAGTTTCCGAGTTCCGGATACAATATGAATACTTAAGTGTTCAGGAAATAAAGTAAAAAAACTTTAAAAACAACAATGGAGTGGCCATTGTTATTTCAATAAAATACAGATTAATACAAGTTGTAAATTGTACATGTACATTGTACATTATAAATTAAGCAAGAATTGAATGTTAAAATGTAATTTATATTTTACGTTATGTCCTATTGTTATGTACCTGTGTCTTTTGTCACTTGAAAATTTGATACATGTATTATTTAATATTCCGCTGAGCCTCTAGGTCAGAAGACAGAACCTTCTAAGCACTTCAAAACACTTATTTATCCTCACTCCTTGCGTGTGAACAATCGTACCTGTTATAAGTATGAACGTACGTTCGATTTTCTGAGGTGATAAAATCAATAATAAACTTAAACTCGTTTAGATTCCAGGGTTCGGCGTTGCGGATTCCGAAAATTCACGAAACCCTAAGCGCGTGTTTCACCAAGCAATGTTAAAGTTAATCCTTCGTTAAATATCATGTTGTTCCTCTCGTAATTCCTCCTGACAATATCACACCAAAAAAAAATTGCAAAATAGGTCCAGCCGTTTTATTGAAGGACATTTTTTTACCTTGGATTACATTATTGGAATTTTAGTAAGGATCCCTAATCAAAAAATATGTATATATAATATAGCCTATGTTCAGCGCTGATAGGGTAGCTTTCCAAAATGACAGAATTTTCATTATGGATTCAGTGGTTTCAGAGCATATTTAATACAAACAAACAAAAAATCGAATGTTTCCTCTTTATAATATTAGTATAGACATAGATCTGTTCCTAACGCTAAAGACCTTAATAATAAAATTAAATTCAAACCTGAAAATATATAAAATTATGGACGATCATAATAATCGACTACTAGTATATATACATATATCTTATTTAAAATTATGTATAAGTATTTCTAAACTTGTGATGGCTAGTGGCCTCATCACGAAGAGTCTTAATTATTATTCTTATAGGACAGGTTTTTTGATCATATAATTATACCTAAGTACCTTAGTAAGTATCAAATATAACAAGTCTCATAAAATTATCATAAATACAAAAATTATTCACATATTACTTTACGCCTTGTAGGTATGTGTCTACTGTAGCTATGTGTATACCATAGATTTTCTGCAAAAAAAATATTTAATTAGTATAATTAATATATATTATAATAAAATATATTATATTAATTAAATAAGATTTTTTTCCTTCAAGGGTATCTGATATTATTAAAATAATCATTGAACTAATACGAAATAATGAGTATACCGTCGTCAGACTCATACTTAGATTAGCAGTCAGTAATGACAGTTACAATAAACACATTATTTTATTGTAATATTGATGTTGGCGTACTTATTTATCTAGTTATAGTAAGTAGGACATAGTTGCAGTAGGTAGTAGTGATGACTAGGAGTAAGTACTATCTGTAATTTGTAAGTATATGAGTCAGGTAGCTAGCGTTTGATCTTGCGGTCGCTGTGGCTAACACAGTTTATAAGTAAACGTAACTTCTGACCTTCAGACACATTTGCAGGTCGTTTACAATCATTCGTCTAGTATTTTTTAATGGAAATCTTTTCTACCTCAATCTGGTCCCATGCTTCTCAAATAACTTGTATTACGGGAACCAGATAAAGAAAATACATTTGCGGATTCCGGGTTCCGCGTTTCGAGTTCCACGTTCCGCGATGTAATTGAATTTCAACACATATTGTTTGCTCAACGAAATGGGCACGGGTCAGCCAGTTATTTTAGATACACATTTATTTTATACACTTCCATGATACAAGAACATGATAAAATAACACCTTTTTTTTTGTAGCGGGAGTCTAACATAAATAGCCAGCCGGGACAGCTTGTATATGTCGCAGTCATCTAATTAAATCAGCTATTTCATTGAATGACTAGCGTTTTTATCGAATGACGACATTTAATTGAAAGACTAAAGGACAACTCGTCAAGTTGTTTATTGTAACGTCCAATGTCTTGACTGAACATTGATTGAACGTCATTTAGTCATGTAGTCATTGACTGAACGTCATTTAGTCCGATTTTTTAACCGACTTCCAAAAAAGGAGGAGCTTTCTCAATTCGATGAATAAGTAGGTTTTTTTTGTTTGTTAGCGAATAATTTTCCGATTTTTTAACCGACTTCCAAAAAAGGATGAGCTGGAAAAAATTTAGTATAAATCCCTCTTAATTGGGGGGTGGAGGGAGGGGGAGGAGGGGAGGGGGAGAACCCCCCCCTACCACTCCCACCTTTAGGAGACTACTAGTTTGGAAGATATTTATGGTTGAAGTTTTGAGGTTATGTCTGTGTTTCCGGGATATTTCCAGGAGTAAAACAGGGGAGAAAGGTGGAGACGGCGGTAAGGGACAAAGGAAATCCCCCCTACCCTCCCCTCTACTCAGCAACCACTATTTAAGAAAATATTTACAGTTGTAGTTTAGAGGTTAGATAAAACAGACAAGTTCTACGTGGAGTCGATAGATTTGTTTTTGGGACAATGTCGGTCTGTCACGTCTCCGGCGCTGCGGGAAATGCAGCCCCTTCGCCCATGCGTAACGAATGACATCAACCAACACTCGCCTTAGGCAGCTCCGGCTTTCTGGTCGCCTTCGGCGACCAGCCTCCGACGCCACGGCGAGTCCTGGTTTCTGCATTTCGTTACGGCGGGCGGGGGCTGCTCTCCCTCCGCGCCTACGCGCTTAAATATACACTCTAGGGGTTGACAGACAAGTACTACGTGGAGTCGGGGTTGATAGATTCGCTTTTAGTAAAATTCAGTCACCTGACTGATTTTATGTCCGCTCTCATATAAGGGCTATGTTACAATATAATAACTAATTGGACGTTGAGTGACGATTGTACAATCAATGTTCGGCCTAGTCTTTCAATTAAATGTCGTCATTCGATAAAAACGCTAGTCACTCAATGAAATAGCTGATTTAATTAGATGACTGCGACATATACAAGGGAAGTTTACACAAGGGTAGTTTTTTTCCCGGGTATACTAGTTGTCCCGGTAAAATTCGTACCTTGACGCAATGACAGAATTACAATTACCTAATATTTAGTATATTACTTTCCTCGAAAACTCTATCGATTGTTAAAAACAGCATGAAGATCGGCTATTTATGTAGAGATATAAGGGGGTGTTTAACCAAGCAATGTTAAAGTTAACGCCATGTTATATATCATGTTATCCCTCTCGTATTTCCTGTCAATGAATGAGATGGCATGGTATTTTAACATGGCGTTAACTTTAACATTGCTTGGTCAAACACGGCCTAAGTCTTCGAGGTTATTATGAACAGACGTCGTTTTTACGGTAGAAGAACTAGCGAGACTTTACTTTTTTTACAAGTTATGTTTTTGATGGGATCTGGGGGCATGGGAGTGCCCCCGTCAAGACGAGCCAAGCGAAGCGCAAGGGCACTACCTACCTTTTCTCGAAAGGTTTCGTCTTTTTTTTTAACTCTCATAACTTTGCTTTGGATGAGAATCATCCACGTAGTTGAAAAATTCAACATATAATGACCTGGTGTCATTATATGTTGAATTAATTTAAAGTAAAAAGTTTAAGTTAAATTATAAAAACATGAAACCTGCAAAGTTTGAATGTTGTAGCTATTATACTTTAGATTTTATCAATGTCTAAAAACCCCAGATTTCGTCACTGACTCATTTATAGATCATCAAAATTCATAAGGTACTTCCTGAAGTCCTAGTAAGCTGATATTATTTATGTAAGCTGTTATTGCTACAAAACCAACAAAAAAATTATTTAAATATAAATGCCGCCATTTTGAATCCAATATGGTGGACGGTACAAAATGGATGTTTAATATGTTTATTATACGGATATGATCTTTAATACATAAAATAAATATTACATTATACAACGACAAAGAACAATTATACAAGTTGTGACGGAATTGACACGGTTTGAAATGTAACGTTTGGGACGCCAAATCTCGTCACTTCTGGATCAAGGATATGGTAATATCCTCGCCGGTAAAAGACGATACAATAGGACAACCACACCAAGGAACAATGCGTTAGTACTCACCAGGTCTGGAAGCGAACCTGTGGGCCGTTGGATAATGGCGTTCGCTGGATGTTCGTTGCCGAATGTGTTGTAGTTTTTTGTTATTCTTTAGATACACCAGCCGGCCGGCTGTCACTGAGGATTAATACAGGATTCCACACGCGGTGGACGTTAGATTACATCCAAAATCGGTAATTTGAAGCTAACTCGATTAGTCTGGCTCCGCGTATAAAGGGCGAAACGCTAATGGCGCGTGTTCATTTGTTTTTCACAGCAACTCGCGCGTGGCGCTAGGCTTGTACCGTGCAATGCGATTGGTTGAATTGTCAACATTGTATGTCTAGCGGCCCAATGAGAATTGGCGCGCGATATTTAAAATATTATTTATGAAACAAAACGATATAAACTAAACATTCCGCCCACCAAAATACCAACGGAATTTTCCGAAAAGTATGAAAGAAACAATAAGTTAAGAATTACTTACGATACTAACTAAAATTACTATTTAAACGTTAATAGATAACAAAGATCATTCTAATGGAAGGGGACATAGTTTGACTAAAGGTCGTATAAGTGAATGATCCTTACGGGTTCGTATAGTTGCTACCCGAACTACTCCGTCAGGCCCAGGATGTAATGAAACCACTCGTCCTAGCGGCCAATGTAAAGGAGGTCGGTTGGTGTCCTTAATAAGAACCATAGAATTAACAGGTAACGGTTTTGAATCCTTAGTCCATTTTGCCCGCTGAGTAAGTGCATTTAAGTACTCATGTTTCCAACGCTTCCAAAACTGCTGTTGAAATAATTGAATAAGTTGCCAACGGTTTAATCGGTCAATTTTAACATTTGTGTAGTCGGTATCTGGAACCGCGGTCAAGGGTTCTAATGTTAAAAAATGACCAGGGGTTAATACGTTCAAATCGTTAGGGTCTGAGCTTAATGGACACAAGGGTCTTGAATTTAAAATCGATTCGATTTGAGTGAAAAGTGTTGAAAGTTCTTCAAAAGTTAGCGTCTGATCGCCAATAATACGGTACAAATGAGACTTGGCGGCTTTAATTTGAATTTCCCATGCTCCTCCGAAATGGGGAGCGGACGGGGGGTTACGTTTAAATGAGATGCGCTCTGCGTGCGAAGCCTCTTCAATACAGCATGCTAGTTGTGCGCTAGCACCTACGAAATTTGTTCCACAATCCGAATGGATAATGTTACAACGGCCGCGACGCGAAATAAATCGACGCAAAGCCGCGATGAAGCCGTCAGTCGATAAAGTAGATACTACCTCGAGATGTACAGCCCTTGTACTTAAACACACAAATAGACATAAATAGGCTTTATCTAGTTTGGCACCTCTATGGGAACCCAACTTGATACGAAAAGGTCCACCGAAATCCACGCCTACCTCCGAAAAGGGTTTTGCCTGATTTACACGAAAGGCAGGTAAGTCGCTCATAAACGGTTGCAGAGGTTGCGGATTAAGACGGTAACATCGTATGCATTTGGACAGTTGATGACGTATAGCACGCTTAGCCGTGAGGATCCAAAATTGTTGTAAAATCAGATAATGAGTGTGTTTAGACCAGGATGAAAATTATTTCGATGAATCGATTCAATTACAGCGGCTGTAAGAACACACTTTCTTGGCAATAAGGCAGGATGTTTATGCTCGAATTCCAAGCCCGAGCGAGCGAGACGTCCGCCCGCCCTGAGGATATCCTGATCGTCAAGGAACGGGTTTAGCTTTTGAAAACTACGGGGGAGCAATTTCTTTTGTTTTAATTTTAATATCACGTCAGAAAAGTAACGTTTTTGAAAATGTTTAACGATAGTAAAAAGGGAAATATGCCGTTCTGTTTCGGTTACGAAAGTATTATCATAGCGCGAGACAGTGCGCCGCACGCTGTTAGCAAATCTATAATTGTATGCTATAATACGACAGATTTTGTCCAAAGATGAATATTTATCAAAAAGATAATCGATAATTGACGTTTGTTGAGCGGTATCGATTCGATCGGTGACGAGAGTTACACGACGTTGCTCAGCGAGTACCTCGTCATTATTAGTATGAATTTTCGATATATCTACTGGCCACTGAGATTGTGATTGGGACAACCACTTTGGTCCCGCCCACCATAATGTGTTGTTCAGTAGATCACTAGGCATTTGGCCACGTGAACAAACGTCTCCAGGGTTTGTAGCAGACGGTACGTGCCTCCAGCACTCGGGAGGTACGATATCCTGGATATGGCTAACGCGGTTCGCCACGAAGGTCACCCAACGAGAGGAAGGCGATCTCAGCCATGCCAAGGCAATAGTGGAGTCACACCACAGATAAGTGTCATGGATACTAATCCTTAGGGTGTCTTTAACGAATTTTAAAAGATCAGCTAGTAGAACTGCTCCACATAGCTCCAGACGAGGGAGACTTTGTCCTTTGAGGGGAGCAACGCGTGCCTTAGCACAGACAAAGAAAATGCGAACTGAACCATCGGACAGAGTGACACGTAGATAAATGACTGCGCCGTACGCTAGCTCCGAACTATCACAGAAACCATGCAACTGATACGATAAAGCATTTTTGATTACAAATTTGCGTGGAATGTTGAGGTTTCTGACTAACGGAAGTCGATGAGAAAAATTGCTCCATTGGGATACAATTTCCGGTGGAGGAGTTTCATCCCACGATAAACCGAGAATCCACAGTTTTTGGATTAAAACTTTGGCTTTGATTGTCAACGGGGACAGAAAACCCAGAGGATCAAAGATTCTAGCGACCTCGCTCAAGATTGTTCGTTTGGTACATGGATTATTTGACGGTTGAACGTTAAAAACGAACGAATCTGAAGTCGGTTCCCATTTAAGACCTAGAACCTTGACGGTCGTGTCTTCGGCTTCGGTGAATGTGATAGCTTCCGAAAGACACACTTCTGAAGGTAAATCATTCAGAAGTTCAGGATGGTTGCTAACCCATTTTCGCAGCTCAAAAGAGCCAAGAGCGAAAAGGGCGATAACCTGCGATTTAATGTCACGTGCTTCATCCAGCGAAGTACTTCCGGTTACTATGTCATCAACATAGAGATCAGAAGTTAAAACGGTTTTAGCCCTCGGGTACTTATGACCTTCATCATAGGCTAATTGCTGGATAACGCGACATGCTAGAAATGGAGCTGAAGAAACTCCATACGTTACGGTATTAAGAACATATTCTTGAAGTGGCTCATCTGGGTGAGCGCGCCAAAGAATGCGCTGATAATGATGATAATGGGGATCCATTTTTATCTGACGATACATCTGACGCACATCAGCCATGAAGACTACCTCATGTTCGCGATAGCGAAGAAGAATTTCAACAATGTTGGATTGCAACTTTGGACCAGTCAGTAGCATTTCGTTAAGAGAATTGCGGTTGGCATCCTTGGCGGATGCGTCAAAAACGACACGAAGTTTTGTAGTTGCGCTGTCCGGTCGTAGAATGCAATGGTGCGGTATGTAATACCTACCCTGACCCATTTGTTTAGCAGGCACTAAAGACATATGCCCACTGACGATATAATCGGTCATGAATTCGATATATTGTTGTTTTAAATTCGGATCACGAGACAGACGTCTTTCAATAGCATGAAAGCGTCGAAGAGCTATGTCTCGAGAACCCTCGAATATTGGCTCTGTATTTTCCTTGAATGGAAGACAGACGACATATCTACCTGTCTCATCACGATAGTGATTATGGACGAAATTATTTTCACATAATTGTTCATCTGGAGAGAAACGATAGGATTTAGGGATGTTATCGATTTGCCAGAAACGTTGCACGATATTATTTAAATTGTTATCGCCTTGAGGAGACGACACACCTAACAAACACGAAGAAGCGAGTTTGGTCCTTCCAAGAAGAAGCCATCCGAAGACAGAATTAAAAGCTCTCGGTTGTGAAGTGCTGCCTTTCAAACGTTGTGTAAGCAGTGATTCAGCGAAAACATCGGCACCTAACAAGACGTCGATCGGACCAGGAATGTCAAAACCAGGATCAGCAAGCGGTAATGTCTTGACTTCCCATCCACCCGTGTTAAGTCTCGCTATTGGTTGGTCTCCGCATATTTTCGGAATAACGAACATATCGAGACGGAATTTAGTATTACAATTGTAATCACACCGTTAATTGAGGTGGAGTTACCCCCCAAGCCAAGGACGTTGACGTTAGTAGTTGAAGGCAGTATGTTCAGCTGTTGGGCTGCGTGTGCCGTTATAAAGTTATTTTGGCTTCCGGTGTCGAAGAGCGCACGAAAACTATGAAAATCACCAGATGAATTACGGATCTGTATAATGGCAGTTGCCAGTAACACTGTCGAATGAGATGGAGATAAAGATTCCTTCGCAACTAAGGCCAATGAACCAGATTTGTCAGCAGAAGACTCGCAATTACCAACCGATTGCTCCCGGTGCAGAAGAGTGTGATGTTTACGTTTACACTTTCGACAAGAAAATATTGAATTGCAATGCCGCACCGAGTGAGACGCGTTTAAACAATTATAGCACCATTTCCTTTCGGTAGCCACAGCCATGCGATCATCGGTCGATTTAGAAAGAAAAGATTTACAAGCCGATATTTGATGCTCATCCCCACAAAAGGAGCACTTACGAATGAATTTTGAACTTGATGACACCTTAGTAGGTTTTCCGTTATGTGCATGACTATTCCCGTCAACGCCATTTACATTGACATGAGAGGTCACAAGTGCATGTGCAACATGGTGTCGCTTCGATTTGAATGGGGTTGCCCGGGTTGCCGCAACCTCCTTAAAGGTTGTTGCGGGTTTGCCAGTGATGGCGGTAAAATGTGTATCTCGAATCATCGCTTCGCATTTAGAATTTAAAAATTCCCTAATTTGTTTATACTGTGGTAACTCCACATTACTATGTTTTTCTTCAAATTCACGTCTTAATTTAGTGTCGAGTTTCGCCAAAATATTATAACAAAGTACAAAGTCCCAGTGTTCAGTAGGTAATTTTAACTGTTTTAATACAGTCAAGTTTTCGTCAATCGTATCTATCGAACTTCGAAAATCTTTAGCGTTTGTAAATTTAAAATTAATATCCAAAATTTCACGCCAACAGGTAAAAGCCAGTTCGCGTTTATCTTCATATCGGGACTTGAGAGCGTCGTATGCGTGTACGTAGTGCTCCGCCGCGACGGGGAACGTTCGAATAAACGATAAGGCATCACCGTGCAAAACAGAAACTAAATAATGAAATTTCTCAATAGTAGTGAGAACAGTGGACTCGTGAATTAACGCGTTATAAGTAGCAATGAATTCGGGCCACGCTTTGATAGCACCAGAAAACGTCGGTAGTGTAATCTTCGGTAGCCGTATGTTACCGCCGAGTGTAGGTACAATCGAATCGCATCGCGAATCAATTGTTCGATAAGACGAACTCGGTTCAAGAATACGATGTAATGCAGACGCTTGAAAATAGGCGTCGTCGAACAACTCCTGAATCTCGTTATCCCTATCATCGACGTCATCTTTCAAAAGATCTAAGATAATAAAATGGGCCTCTTGGAAATCATTAGCAATATTTTTTATTTCTTGACAATATGAAAGAAACAATTCCACTTTTGTTTCATCGGTTTGGGCCAAATTTCCGACTTCCAGGGCCTTTGACATACGATTATATGCTATAGTACGTTTACGTCGCAAGCTAGGTAAATTATTAATAGTATAAGAGACATCGATACATTTTTTTACGGAAGGTTTAGACTTACGCCTCGTTGGAAAAGACATAATTACAACTCAACTAAACAATATTCGTATTTATTGTAAACACACGAACAGTAAACAACGTTTATTAATATTTAAAAACACCGAGTTAGGTAAATGAACAACAAAAGATATTTGTTCGATCGGCGCGATGTTTATAATATAACGTCAATCGATAAGGATTGGAATGGATGCGCCACCGCGTAATACCTATTTATTTTAAAACTCGATGTAAATACCAATAAGTTTTACAAGTCAACATTAATATGTTATATATATTATACCGCTTACTATTATAGATCGTTTGATAATGTTTACAGAATTCAATTATACTGTTCAATTGAAAATAAAGCTTTAACTTTTGTTTGTACTACGTACCTACTAACGATTGCTTTAGAATTACGACTATATGTACTTAGTTAATTTAAGTGTATTCTTAAAATAATTTTAAAACAATAACACGATATAAAAATGTATAAACCAATCTAAATTAATACACTTTAAGGTTCAAATTAGTATACGATTAGCGCATCCAGTATTTAGTTGATTAATGTCTATAATTGACGACACGATATTACGATACGATATTATTCGTGTTATTATTAATGTAAATTATAGAAAGATAGGTAACACTGTAATACATGTATAAAATATTGTTAAACGATTACGTTCTACTAGAAACTTCGAGAATGTTCGATGTACTTATTTTTTAAAAATGGAATACGGTAGGTATGCAAAATGGATTATGGAACCAAGACTTAGAATTTATTAGCAACAACTTGTTATTAGATATATACGATTAAAGTAGTTACAATTACGAAGTAAATCGGTATTTGGCAGGCTGAATGTATCTAAAGTTCCCTGGTTTCGGCACCAAAAAGATGTGACGGAATTGACACGGTTTGAAATGTAACGTTTGGGACGCCAAATCTCGTCACTTCTGGATCAAGGATATGGTAATATCCTCGCCGGTAAAAGACGATACAATAGGACAACCACACCAAGGAACAATGCGTTAGTACTCACCAGGTCTGGAAGCGAACCTGTGGGCCGTTGGATAATGGCGTTCGCTGGATGTTCGTTGCCGAATGTGTTGTAGTTTTTTGTTATTCTTTAGATACACCAGCCGGCCGGCTGTCACTGAGGATTAATACAGGATTCCACACGCGGTGGACGTTAGATTACATCCAAAATCGGTAATTTGAAGCTAACTCGATTAGTCTGGCTCCGCGTATAAAGGGCGAAACGCTAATGGCGCGTGTTCATTTGTTTTTCACAGCAACTCGCGCGTGGCGCTAGGCTTGTACCGTGCAATGCGATTGGTTGAATTGTCAACATTGTATGTCTAGCGGCCCAATGAGAATTGGCGCGCGATATTTAAAATATTATTTATGAAACAAAACGATATAAACTAAACACAAGTACATAAAAAAAATAAAACCTACTTTTTGTAGGACCGATAATCGGTGAGATTTTTGCTCCATGTTATTTCTATCCGACTTTATTTATTTGAGTGCGTTGCACTACTGCAATCAGTATGTTCTATTTTATTCCGATTATTAATCGGTGACCGACTTTTTGTAAATGAAAAATATATCTATGAGAAAATTAGTTTTTTATCCACTTATTTAAAATTAGGTATTAATTTTTTGGTAAGTAAAAATTAGGTAAGAATTAACAGGCAGCAAGTAGTAATTTGTTGTCAGTGTATATAAACAATTATTACGTCGATCACTTGAAATCGGTCCGGCATAAGCTCCCGCTAATTTTATATTAACATATTGTTTATAGAGGGAGAATTGGAATCTTAAATACTACTATTTTAAACTTCTATAAAATCTTATGTAAAACCGTTCGACACTTCGATAGCACGATGCAGGTAGCTAACAGCGCAATCTATGTTTAGAACTGTGAAACATCTAAACACACATTTATGAACACATTTAACAGTCGGTAACGTTATAATGATAACAATAAACGAAAATATTACACGATCAATGTATAAATAATTTTAGTGTTTAATCTTATGACTATTAACATAATAATAATATGATTTTTAACACGTCACGTCATGACGTTTAAAGATGGCCATAATCAAAAGAAAACCTTAAAGCTATTTTGCAAAAATAAAAATAAGTACATTTTATATTACATTATATTATTTAAATAAGTATCAACATGCTTTATTAAAGGCAATCTCCCTCGTATATATAAGTAATTCTCAAATTCTCGAATGTTTATTAGTGTTGAATTTATACTAGTGGCACCCTAGGATATCCAAATAAGAAGTTTCACTCCAGCAATAAAATAATGTATATTTTATAATTTATATTTATATATAATATAATAATATAACAAATAAAGAAATATGGGCGAGACATTAATTTGAAAATCCGCCTCTACCTCTTAAAAATTGCGGTGAAAGTTTATACACTATATAATATTGACAGTGACATCAGTCGACGTCACTAGGCGTCACTAGGCTAAGGCGTTGACTGTTCTATTTTCCGTAAGTAAAGGCCCGAGGTCAAAATAGGTAATAAATAATAAATAAATAATATCTTCAAATTAAAAAAAGTCCATTAACCAGCTTACAAAAATAAATGAAATCCCACCAAAAACATTTTCATGTAAAAATGTTGTCAAGACGAGCTTACACAGCTTACTCTGTAAAAAAGTTATTAGATATCGTATAAAGCCAAGCTCTACACTACACCTTAATGAAAATCTATCAAAAAGTGGTCGAATCTCATGTAGAACCAAAATTCTGGATCTATGCGCCCTTACTTCACCAGGCTTAACTTCACTTAGGCTACATTGCAGTTAAAACGTGATACTTGACCGTTTTGCTACCGTTACGAACATTTCATACGAATTCATTAATCGTGTGCGAAATATTAACATTTGGCATATTTATTATATTCGCTAACGTGGCTGACAATACTAAATTCCATATAATCGTAACACGTACTACTGTGTAATGAAGATCAGCTAGTATTTTTTTTTATAAATTTAAAAAACAGATTATTTCGTGGCTCGCCTTCATATAACTTGGAATAAATAATGTTTGTATTAGAAGATTAAGGTCGGACTTGTCAAGTTTTCATCTACCTATGTATTATAAAGCGAAAGAGTTTGTTTATTTGTCTAAACGCGCTAATCTCAGGAACTGATGATCCGATTGGAAAAAATATTTTTTTGTTGGATATTTTATTTATAGAGGAAGCCTTAAGGCTATATAACATTACGTTGCGACCAATAGGAGCAAGCGTCAGTGAGAAATGTCGCAAAAACGAGGAAAATTATTCACATTTGAGGACTTTCGTTGCGTGCGCTGCATAAACGGTTTAAGTCACTCAAAAATATGTATGAAAGAATTATTCCTTTTTAATAATCATAGTTACAAAAACCAACGGGAGCAATCAAAATATAATCGCGATAGTGATTCCGACAACCACGCGAACGAAGTCGCGGGCACAGCTAATATACGACTAACTTATTTTATTCATCCTACCTCTCTAACTTTGCTTGGTGAAAATTAGTTACTGTACTTAAGGTTACTTTAATAATGTTATTGTAAGTAATACATTATAATAATTGTATTGAATAGTAGCCAACTCGATCTTGGGCTTGAATATACAGGTGATTCATGGTTCATATATTAAGCCGAATATAGTGTGTTTTTGTTTTGGCACCTCATATTTGTTTGGCAATTACTTTCACGACAAATCACTATTATAAATCTCCATAAAAGTCACAAAAACAGATGAGTTTCAATCCTGGTCAGGTGTTAGGTCAACGACCTGTGCGTTCGTGTGTCTAGACTAGATCCCGTGAGCCCCAGCATACTAAAGCATACTATAACATAGATTCACTCCTTGTGATAATTTTAGACCATTTAATTTTTTTGAGTTATATTAATTTATATGAATGATGAATGGTGCCAAAAAAAATACCTACTCTCCGCGTTATTCTCTTCCCAGTATATTCGTGTTAATTTAATGGCGGTTGATTAATTTTTGCGACAGTAGGTATAATATGGACAGTTATAACAAAATTATTTTATCATACAATGTCAATTCTAAAAATAATTGCGCAGTCCATTAATTGAATGAGCGGTAACAATTATGCCCATTTCATTATTTTTTAATGCTCATTTTTGTTTACTTTACTGCTTATTTTTTATTTTGAACTAGTTATTAAACGTTCCATTTATAATTTTTAACTTACCAAAACTGCTATGTACAACTGCTTCTTTAAACCAGTGCCGTTTTTTATATAAACTTTGTGAAACCGAGTGGAACGTACACGCTCTTTATGGAATTCTATGAAACGTTAATGTCAATTTTGTCAATCTTATATATAAAAATGAATTGCTGTTCGTTGGTCTCGCTAAAACTCGAGACCAGCTGAACCGATTCCGCTATTTTTAGTCTTAAAATATTCGTGGAAGTCCAGGGAATGTTTAAACGGTTTTTTTTTATGTGGGCACGAGTCAGTAAGTCTTATAATAAAAATATTATTTATCTTTCTATATTTTCTTAACATATTTTTTTTAATTTTTGAGGTATACTTTTTTTCTTTATATAAGTTGGCAACCCTATTAGGGACCCCCACACCGCGTGTTCACTGTGACCCTGCACGCGAGACGTCCACCGGAACACGGCAATAAAGTTATCAGGAGCCAGCCAATAGCCAGTTAGCCGCCGACAATGAGGATAACAGATCCTTTATGTAACCGTCCTCAGCTGACTTACTGTACTCATTATATTTTGTACTCACAAAAGGTATAATGAGGTACGTAGATTGTAGGTACTTTCGGCTGTTACTGGGAGCGATATTTAGCGCGTACGCCCGAAAGATGTAATATAGTTATTTGTTATACTACACGGCCTCGGCTTAGCGAAAACGAAACGAAATCATCATTGTCATTAGCTATGACGTTCACCCCTGAACATAAGCCTCCCCTAAAGTATTTCGTGGGGGGGAGGAGGGTAGTTAGTAGTTACCTATACACGTCACGCTTGGCGAGCGTAGTAATTTTCGAATATTACAATATCCGTGGAAACGCTACTGCCCATATCCATATAATATATTCCCTCTGTCACCTTTTATGACACCCGCGGGGGAGATGGTTGATGGGGGGGGTTGCGATTCTTACTCCGGCACTCCACTGATAAAACCATGATAAAACGAAATAAGTCACAGTGATGATTGTGCTGTCACTAACTTTTTTGTAGCTACGAGATAAATGTTCTTATGTATGAAATATCTGACATGCGTTTATGTTCATGCTCACAATATTAAGAACACATGGATAATAGATATTGTTCTTTACGTAACAATCTCTAAACATTAGCTTATCAAGACTAATCCACTAGTCTTGATAACGTATCGTAAAGACTTTGACATTATAATTTTAGTAGTGATTTGATGTAACCGTCTAAGCAGCCTAGTGATTTACACGAAATGTGTTGCTTATCTTGAATGTCGGGTGGTCGATAAGCTGCAAGCACTTAGCAAACGACCACTGTTGAGTGCAGTACACGACACATCTCTATGATAAAATAAAATTAATAAAATGAAAGCCAAGGTGTAGCCTTATCAGAATAATACAATGATGATACTAATGATGAAAGATTTTTTTAAAGATTTGATTGTATTTATTTATTTTTTACAAACATTACATCACTTTGAATGAACCGGACTCCGTTATATACTTTGCAAATTCTAGTATAAATAATATAACTTAATACATCCATTTAGTGTAGTTTTGTATATTTTATCAGCTAAATTAGTAAAACGATGACGTATTGTATGTATATGTTTAAAACTTCCCTTCATGATGTCGTTCGTACTCAAGTCAGTTTCACCTCAAATTTTTCTTTAAGAGTAGCCGGCGGCCACATAATAGTAGATAAATCCATGCTGTCACACTGTTTTATAACGAGTATCACACTTTAATGAAGATTTAATGAAAAAAATTCAACACAATGCTATCAGTGCCAGCTGTTTCACGCCATATTTGTTTTGGTGACTACTAGCCATGGACGTATTAAACAAACTACGTCCATGCTACTAGCGCCGAAGACGCGAGGCGAGATAATATTATGTCGAGCTGTCTCACTGCCTCACGCCCAACACGTAACGCTTTGTCGACAGTGGCTGCAGACATACATCTCGCGTTATGTCGTGTCCTGTCTCCGGGAGTTGTGCTAGGGGATAAGACTTTAGTATAGTGACATCACACTAAAGTTAACATATACGTGCCAAATGTTCACACATGTTGTCGTTAGTATAATACATCGATATAAATATATTAAAACTTAAAGTAAAAACTTTAGTAGAATCATACTATAATTGTGCGAACATAATAATTAATATTATGTAGGTGTACGAAATTTAGCTTTGTAATTTATAAAAATTATAACTTGCTCACTTACAAAGTTACAATAGCATCCGTTATTACATAGGTATTAGGTAACATCTATAGGGTTGACACATTATTTTCTTCTTCTTTCTTTCGGATTCAATAAATAACATTTCTTTAATGTTTTATTGCGTATCTTAGAATTAAAAGAACCCTAAAAAATATTTATAATTTAATTATGGTCGAATTTCGACTACAGGGTGACCTCTAGCAGTCAAATCTTTGATGAACACGTTAGCCCGTGTGTGCTACTTATTGATGTTCTCCGATTAACTGTAAACCTTGAATGAGAAATAATTATTTATTAATTACGCTACTAATTACATGATACGCGACCTATTTAAGTTACGTATGGATTTGAATTAACGTAAATATTTACTGTTTGTAAGTATACAATAAATGCGTGATGTTAATTGTATATAATATGTGTGAGCCACTATGAACTTATGAGCAGAATTGCACATAATATTATGTGTGTCATAATAATATGTAATGTGTATTGACGAGATAGAGATATTTATAAATAGTTCGCCATATCTACGCAACTCTATCATATTTAACAGATACTGTATTTTATGTATGTACCTAAAGAAGGGGTAAAAGGCACATTTGGCAGAAACTCCATTCAATGTTGCAATTTTAATACATTTCTAATTCAATGTTAATACACGACAAACCTCGAAAGCTTCAAACGGTTAGGACAAAGCTGAAACCACTGTACAGAATATTAGATATTATTATGCTAATTGACATTTGGATTGTTGGCAGCTGCTACGGTAGGAGTTTCGTAGCAGATGCCTACGAATAATGCTAGAGGCTGTAACAAGCTGAAGCTGAAGAGCGTAGTTCTTGATTGTAACTTAACTATAAAAATAGGTTACATTCCCAGTTCGAAAGTTACTATTAACATTCGCATTTTTTGTTTGACAGGTCTAGTCTAGTAGAGAGTGTTCTTAGCTGTGTTTGGTAGAAATCGGTTCAGGTTTTTAAATCATCAAGTCATTTGTTAGGTGCGATAGGAATGTTTCACGCTAAGTCGGGGGTTCCTTTAATTATTTTCATGTTTGTTGCAGAGCCAAAAGTGATATTAGATGGAGTCAACGGGCAGTTCAGTGCGGGGGAGCTCAGCGTGCTCATGGGGCAGTCCGGCGCGGGCAAGAGCTCGCTGCTGGACATCCTCGCGGGGTACACGTAAGTTCTTCTCTTATCTCTTGCGGGGTACACGTAAGTTCTTTTCTTACTTATTGCTGGGCACACGACAAACCTTAGTACTTTACTTATCTCTTGCTGGGTACACGTAAGTTCTTCTCTCACTTATTGCTGAGTACGCATTACGCAACAAACATAAGTCCTTTACTTATCTCTTGCGGGGTACGCGTAAGTTCTTCTCTTACTTATTGCTGGGTACACGACAAACGTTAGTACTTTACTAATCTCTTGCCGGGTACACGTAAATTCTTCTCTTACTTATTGCTAGGTACACGACAAACGTAAGTTCTTTACTTATATATTGCGGGGTACACGTAAATTCTTCTCTTACTTATTGCTAGGTACACGACAAACGCAAGTTCTTTACTTATCTCTTGCGGGGTACACGTAAGTTCTTCTCTTACTTATTGCTGGGTACACAACAAGCGTTAGTACTTTACTTATCTCTTGCCGGGTACACGTAAGTTCTTCTCTTACTTATTGCTAGGTACACGACAAACGTAAGTTCTTTACTTATATCTTACGGGGTACACGTAAATTCTTCTCTTACTTATTGCGGGGTACACGACAAACATAAGTCGTTTACTTATCTCTTGCGGGGTACACGTAAGTTCTTCTCTTACTTATTGCTGGGTACACGACAAACGTACTTTACTTATCTCTTGCGGGGTACACGTAAGTTCTTCTCTTACTTATTGCTGGGTACACGACAAACGTACTTTACTTATCTCTTGAGGGGTACACGTAAGTTCTTCTCTTACTTATTGCTGGGTACACGACAAACGTACTTTACTTACCTCTTGCGGGGTACACGTAAGTTCTTCTCTTACTTATTGAGGGGTACACGACAAACGTTAGTACTTTACTTATCTCTTGCCGGGTACACGTAAGTTCTTCTCTCACTTATTGCTGGGTACGCATTACGCAACAAACATAAGTCCTTTACTTATCTCTTGCGGGGTACGCGTAAGTTCTTCTCTTACTTATTGCTGGGTACACGACAAACGTTAGTACTTTACTTATCTCTTGCCGGGTACACGTAAATTCTTCTCTTACTTATTGCTAGGTACACGACAAACGTAAGTTCTTTACTTATATATTGCGGGGTACACGTAAATTCTTCTCTTACTTATTGCTAGGTACACGACAAACGCAAGTTCTTTACTTATCTCTTGCGGGGTACACGTAAGTTCTTCTCTTACTTATTGCTGGGTACACAACAAGCGTTAGTACTTTACTTATCTCTTGCCGGGTACACGTAAGTTCTTCTCTTACTTATTGCTAGGTACACGACAAACATAAGTTCTTTACTTATATCTTGCGGGGTACAAGTAAATTCTTCTCTTACTTATTGCGGGGTACACGACAAACATAAGTCGTTTACTTATCTCTTGCGGGGTACACGTAAGTTCTTCTCTTACTTATTGCTGGGTACACGACAAACGTACTTTACTTATCTCTTGCGGGGTACACGTAAGTTCTTCTCTTACTTATTGCTGGGTAAACGACAAACGTACTTTACTTACCTCTTGCGGGGTACACGTAAGTTCTTCTCTTACTTATTGCTAGGTACACGACAAACATAAGTCGTTTACTTATCTCTTGCGGGGTACACGTAAGTTCTTCTCTTACTTATTGCGGGGTACACGACAAACATAAGTCGTTTACTTATCTCTTGCGGGGTACACGTAAGTTCTTCTCTTACTTATTGCTGGGTACACGGCACTGCATTTACTTACTGAGGGTTACATGTAAGTGCTTCAGTTACTTCTTGAGGGGTACACGTAAATGCTTTTCTTCTTCCTGAGCGCTACTTAATTATTGAGGGGCAGAAGTGCTACACTTACTTCTTGAGGGTTACACGTAAGTGCTTCACTTACTTATATATATATATATTGTATTGTATTACTTCTTCTAGGGATATATGTAATTGCTTTATTTACTTATTGAGCTAAAAAAAATAATATAGGGTTAAATATATTATTCTGAGAATTTAGAAGAGAGCCTTATGGTTTATTTATATTGTATTATAGGTACTAATATCAGGACTTGGCACCCATTTAGATTTCTCTCTCATTTCACTTTTATGTTGTGATACTAATGGTACAAAATATTATATCAGTTTCGTGCGATAGCTCACTGCGGACGCGCGTGTTTTACTCCGCTTAACTTGTTATTGTATCTCAGTGCCTACGTACGACGCGATAGAAACAAAACATCGATAACGTAAGGGGGGTATCTCCTGGCAACAGGAGACCCTTGTATTTATTATGTCTTCAGACCCAACGTATCTAACTAACCCAATGTCACAAACATCTACATCGTCTATTATACCTACAATGTCTCAACAAACATCGAGTTACGCAAATGTAACATCATCAACGTGTTATCCCAAAAAAGATCAAGCTGTGATATTGGATGCCATTGAAGGAATACCTTTAAAAGAGTATATTATTGGCTTATCATCCGTAACACCTGCTACATCTATTAGATTTGTGTCGCGTATATCCAATGCGCGAGTGTGCATATATCTCGACACAAAAAAAACAGCTGATGCCTTAATTGAAAGCAAGAAAAGAATAACGATTAAAAACCATACTTTAGATATCAAACCCTTGGTGACTAGAAATAAAAGAATTGTTTTGTCCAACGTGTGTCCAGTTATACCGAATTATATAATAGAACAAAAATTTGAAGAATTGAAGATTAAAATTATGTCACAAATATCCTTCATGAAAATTGGTGCCACAGAACCGGGGTTTTCTCATATACTTAGCTTCAGGAGACAACTATTTATAAGTCCAGAAGATGACGTTAACCTTCCCGAGTCTTTTCAAGTGTCATTTGAGGACACAAATTATTGGATATATGTATCAACAGATGCATTAAAATGCTTCACCTGCAATTCGATTGGTCATTTAGCTAAAAATTGCACAAAACAGTCGTCAAACGCCCAACTACAGACTGTGGAATCCGAAAATCAAGAAAAGAATAACCGTCATGACCCAACATTTAGTACTTCGTTTATTCCTCCACGTGTCCCAGAATTATCTCAACCCTCTGAAGAAAACACAAAAGGAATGAAACGAATCCATTCACCATCAATTAGCGAAACTTCAAAATTAGAATGTATAACAATAGAAAATAAAGATGAAAGTAGTGATTTTATGGAAGTTGAAACTGATGAGTCTAGCAGCAATATTTCAGTAGAAAATAAAAATACTAAAATAAAAAAGAAGTTAAAAAGATCTGACTCTCAGAGAGAAGAAGAAGTTTGGAAAAGTATTGAAAACAGTATTGATGAAATCCAGAAAGACAGTGAGTTCCCTATTAGTTTAGACCAGTTTATTAGTTTACTAGCTGTGCCCGCGACTTCGTACGCGTGGAAAAGTGATTTAGGGCAGCAGTTCAAATATATTTTTAGTTTATGAACACTGTCGTTTGGATATTTAAAATCACTAATTTATAGTAGTTAATGCTTCTTTATACACGGTATTAGACGTGCATAAGCAAAAGAAGTAGGCCGATGGAGTAATGATAATAATTTATTGTCAAATAATGGCCGTTTTTTTCTATGAAAATGCTAACGATTCCTATTACTACCAGCTCGAAAAATGACCGTGTATTATTAACCGACTTCAAAAAAAGGAGGAGGTTCTCAATTCGTCTGTATGTATAATATTTTTTTTCTTTTATGCGAACGGGACTACTTGATAGTACACTCATATACGCGACGAAGATCTCTGTACTGAGATTTGTATGGACTTTACGCCGCAGCGACTGCAGACGATGATCGTTTTCACACCGACGCTGCGCTGCTGGCGCCGAGCGCCAAATTTTTTAAAAGTCTACTCTCGGTGCGCAATTCCAACTCGGACTTGCCCGGTTTTTTATTTATTAATTACCTACGCTAACAAACATGTAGCCTACTTTGGGACTTTACGGTTAAAGTACTAACTTGCTTTAGACGACAAAATAACAAAAGTCCAAAAGAAAGAAAAAACCCAAGCCGTACCTAGCATAAAAACTAATAAATAAAAATATCATGAAAAACATAAAATCTTACTTATATTGACATAACTTTTCTAATTTAAATGTACCTATGACATCTCATTCATATCTTGAAAAAAAACTATCCTACGCCTATACTTTATTAATCGTATTTGCAAAACCTAAGTATAATAATAAATTACTTCGCACAAAGTAATAATTATTTTCACTTGTACTGGAAAATAAGTATTACTTTGTGCGAAGTAAATTTAATTGTTCCTTTTAGTTTACCTTTTGAAGTCGTTTTTTTTTTTTGTTTAAAATTATTTAATTTTCAGATTTTTAGTGATGGGTATAGACTGAGTAGGGATAATTCTCGAATGATCAGACGACGATTATTTGAGGACGGAAAATGAAAAACAAAAACGATTAGATAAAAAAAAATAGTAGAAAGAGAAAAAGTCTACCGCTGCTCGCGAAATTTTTCAACACATATATATATATATATATAGCTTACTGAAACGTGAAATTTTTTGATATTATAGATCCAGGATATGGTGCAAAACCTATCTGTTTGGTAATATATGCTTAGACTACTTCAGAAAAAATCAAAATCAATTCACATAAATTTTGAGGATTTCCTTCGATTCCTCACGGATCCCATCATCAGGTCACCATTTGGTGACAATGGGATCAAATTTAAATTATACCCTACACAACATTAAAAAAAATTAAAATCGTTTCAGAAACGATGAAGATATCCGCGAAGAAACAAAAAAAAAACAAACATATATTTACGAATTGAGAAACCTCCTCCTTTTTTGTAAGTCAGTTAAAAATATTATGTTGGTTATTTCATGTTACAATCTACCTTTGTGCCAAGTTTCATTTAAATACGTTGAGTAGTTTGGCTAAAATAAGGTCAAATATGTAGCTACAATTTTTTGAAGATCCCACGGGAACCCTTTCGTTTTTCGGGATAACAATTTCCAATAATGCTCTTCAGGTCATAAGCTACCTGCCTGCCGAATTTCATTTAAATACGTTGAGTAGTTTGGCTGAAATACCGTCAAATAGGTAGCTACAATTTTTTGAAGATCCCACGGGAACCCTGTCGTTTTTCGGGATAACAATTTTCAATAATGCTCTTCAAGTCATAAGCTACCTGCCTGCCGAATTTCATTTAAAAACGTTGAGTAGTTTGGCTGAAATACCGTCAAATATGTAGCTACAATTTTTTGAAGATCCCACAGGAACCCTGTCGTTTTTCGGGATAACAATTTTCAATAATGCTCTTCAAGTCATAAGCTACCTGCCTGCCGAATTTCATTTACATACGTTGAGTAGTTTGGCTGAAATACCGTCAAATAGGTAGCTACAATTTTTTGAAGATCCCACGGGAACCCTTTCGTTTTTCGGAATAATAATTTCCAATAATGCTCTTCAGGTCGTAAGCTACCTGCCTGCCAAATTTCATTTCATTCCATACAGTGGTTTTAGCGTGATGCGACGACAAACATTCCCATATGGACAGACAGACAGACAGACAGACAGACAGACAGACAGACAGACAGACAGACAGACAGACATTTTTTTCAAAAATGCTATTTTTAGGTTCTGTGGCTTATATAGACCCCCTTTTTTTAATTTTCACTTAAATATTCTTAATGTACAGACATGACCCCTCTACAGATTTATTATATGTATAGATTAGATAATTCTAGAGGCAAACAGAATGTTAAAGATTTAGTTTATTCTTATACTGATAATATTAAAGACCTTATTTATATGTGTAACTCTTTACATTGTAAAATGAACAAAAGCCTTAAAAATAGGTGCTCCAGACTTACAAAAAAACTACATCAAATATTAAGTAACACTTAAATTTTCTTGAATAACTTATATCACAAATTTAAATTATTATTTTCTCTTTATTATAAAAATTATACTATGGACATTTTACAATGGAATGTTAACGGTTACTATAAACGTTTAGAAAATATACATTTACTTTTAAGAAGATTACTTCCAACTTGCATCTGCTTGCAAGAGACTAATTTTACTGCGGATCATTGTGCTAATATTAAAGGATATGATTCATTCTTTACAAATAGGACTACAGGTAATAGAGCGAGTGGTGGAGTCGCAATATTTATTCAATCACACACAATTCCAGAAAAAATTATATTAGACACAAATTTGGAAGCAGTAGCCATAAAAGTAAAACTGCCATTTTCCATTACAATATGCAACATATATCTTCCCAATAGTAAAAGTCTAAACATACAAGAATTAAATGATTTGCTTAGACAACTCCCTATCCCTTATATTATATTAGGTGATTTTAATTCTCATCATTTTTACTGGGGGTCCGAAAAATGTGACAGCAGGGGTAAGTTAATAGCTGACTGGATTGATGAACATAAAGATATTTTAATCCTAAATAACGGTCAACCTACACATTTTGATTGCTCTACTGGTCACACAAGTAATATAGATATATCTTTGGCTTCACAAAATATAGTGTCATATTTTGAATGGAATGCTTTGGAGGATTTATATGACAGTGATCATTTTCCAATTTTAATAAAAGATTTAATTACAACTATTGATTTATCGCAAAATTTAAAATATCCTAAAAAATGGAAATTTGACAAGGCTAATTGGACTATTTTTCGTGAAGAAATAGATCAAAATATTAAAAATCTTATATTGCCAAATAGGTTAGGTGACTTCTCGGTTAATGAAATAGTCAGCAATTTTAATCAATTAGTACATGAAGCAGCGACAAAGGCAATTCCTACAACATCCGGAATATTAAACAATAAGAATTTACCCTGGTGGACCGAAGATTGTAAAATTGCAGTGAAAGAAGCTAAGAAAGCGTTTAGACTCTATAAGAAACATTTAAATAATGACCAAACTTCAATTAAGTACAAGATAGAATATAAGAAAAAGAGAGCGAAAAGCAGAAGAATCCTTAAAGAAAATAGAAGAAAGTATTGGGAAAATTGGGTATCATCTATCAATTATAGTGCACCACTTGGAGATATGTGGAAAAAGATAAATTGTCTTAATAAAAGGAACATTAAAAGTAACTGTATTACACTTGAAAAGGAGGATGAAACATACACATATAACCCTATTGAAGTTTCTAATATTTTAGCTTGTACTTTTGCAAACAATTCCAATTCGAATAATTATTCTAATGAATTTATAAATTTTAAAATTAATCAAGAACAAAACTGCAGTTTTGATACTTTTGATAATTCAAATTCGATCAATAATGAGATTTTAATGCATGAGCTTTTAGTTGTTCTTTCTGATGTTGGTAATTCTAGTCCAGGACCCGATAATTTACCGAATCTTATAATAAAACATCTGCCAGTTAGTGGCCTTAATTATCTGCTATATATATTTACAACCATATATGGAAACAACAAGTATTCCCTGATGTTTGGAGGGAAGCTTTAGTAATTCCAATATTAAAACCAGGAAAAATACCAACCCTACCCACAAGTTATAGACCTATTTCGTTGACATGTAATTTATGTAAGATATTAGAGAAAATTATAAGCAAACGACTAAAATGGTATTTAGAAAGCAATAACTATCTTTCTCCGTATCAATATGGGTTTCGACAGTTTCGATCCACCACTGATCATTTAATAAATATAGAATCGGAAGTTCTTGATAGTTTTGCGAATAACAACATTGTAATAATGGTAGCTTTAGACATTGAGAAGGCATATGAAATGATCTGGAAACATAGAGTGCTAAATATACTACAGGACATGGGTGTTAAAGGAAACACGTTAGGGTTTATCAAAAATTTTCTTTCTGATAGATATATCAAAGTAAGAGTGAATGACATCTTCTCTAATAAAGTACTATTAGAAAACGGTACCCCCCAAGGCTCAGTAGTTAGTGTGATTTTATTTTTGATTGCGATTAATGATCCCACATTTGTAAACCAGTAAAAGGATTTCTCTTTGCTGATGATTTAACTTTAATCTGTAGTGGCAGGTCATTAAAACCAACATTAAAACTGGTTCAGAATACATTAGATAACCTCCAAGAATGGTCTAAAAAATCAGGATTTAAAATTTCAAAAACCAAAACTGAATTTATATTATTAACTAGAAAACGAACCCAAGTAAGAAATGTTCAATTAAAATTAAATGGGCATAACATAAAAGAAACTAAAAACTTAAAAATATTGGGACTTACATTTGATAAGAAATTGATGTGGGTGAATCATATAAATAAACTTAAATCAGAATGCTATAAGAGGTTAAATATAATAAAGGTATTATCGTCTACAAAATGGGGTGCTGATAGAAAGTGCTTATTAAATTCTTATCGTGCTTTGATAAGACAAAAAATTGATTATGCGTCTATTATATATGATTCTGCAAAGAAGCGCACATTAAATTCATTAGAAGCTGTACAAAATCAAGCACTTAGATTGTGTATTGGTGCATTCAGGACTAGTCCAACTATGAGCATCTTGGCAGAAGCTGAAGAAATGCCGTTGGAGTTTAGAAGAAAGGAGTTAGTAACAATGTATGGGTTAAAAATTTTATCTCGATGTAACAGCCCAACCTACAACTACTATACCCAGTCATTAGCCGTGGATTCGGAATATGAACATCAATCAAAATTATCCCAACCGCTACGTATTAGAGCTGCCAAATACAGTAAAGAATTAAATTTTATAGTACCTCCAGTTTTTACTGAACAATTGCCCCCGTTTGGCCCGTGGGAATATTATGAATTTCCGATAAACTTAGAATTAGTTAATTGTGAAACAGAAAATACATGTAACGAAATTTTGAACAAATATGTAGATCACGAAAAAATTTCCACTTACAGTTCCATAGAAAATAACCAATCAAGTTGTTCTGTAGTAAAAACAAACAATTGTTATAAATTTAAACTTTTAAACCTTTTCTCAATGTTTAGTAGTGATGCAACGGCTATAATTAAAGCATTACAAATTATTAGTAATGAAAACTCACCTCAACAAAAATATATTATTTTAACCAAATCAAAATCATGTTTACTAGCCATTTCAAATTTAAAAAGCAAAATTCCTATAATCATAGACATACAATTGAAAATTATTAGTCTTTTACAAAATAATTACAAATTTGAAATTATGTGGATCCCAGAATGTTTAAAAATTGAATCTGAAGCTATAAATAATTGTAATGAAATTAGTATTCAGTGTTCAAATAAGACAACATATTCTGATATAAAGAGATATATATCACATAAAATAAGATGTCGCTGGGATGTATTTTGGAAAACTGGCAATACCTCAAAATTATTTAGTGTTAGAAAATCAATTTTTGATAAGCTTCCTCTTCACTTCCTATGTAGATATGATCAGGTAGTAACCACCAGATTGCGAATTGGCCATTCAAATATCACCCATATCCATATTATCACAAAGTCTGAAAAAAGCAAATGCAAATGTGGATCTTTTCTTACTGTTCTCCATCTCCTAGTGGAATGTCCAGAATATAATACAGAAAAATGTTTATGTAATTTACCTAGTGATTTAAAAGAATGTTTGAATAATGAAAATGGATGTACTGCAACTTTAAAGTTCCTGAAAATGATAAATGTTTACAAATTAATTTAAGTAAGATATTGTATAATATTATGATTTATATAAAGTGGTCGCTAATGACCCAGATGTTGAAGCGACAATAAATAAATAAATAAATAAAAAAAAAAAAAAAATATTATATAAAACTACCACCACTCAAATAATAACAATTAGAGTGAGGGCAACATTTATTTATTCGTAAAACTTAATAAACAAACTGTACAAATGCGGACTTAATGCCTCAAGGCATTCTCTACCAGTCAACTTTTGAGCGTTACAAAAACCAAAGTAACAGATGGAAACTAATAAATCATAATACACTTGTTTCTTGCTTCTTTTTTAAATATTTTGTATAACTTGTGTTTTGGTAAACTTAATAATCGGTAAGCAACAACAAATCTTATTAATAATAATACTCGTAGTTACCATTGGCACACGGAAATAAATATATACGTACAACAATGTCGGCCTGTGGTATTCAGAGATCATAAAAATGCATTTCATCACAGACCACGGAGTTATGATAATGGGTAGCAAGTAATAACTAACAAGCTATGATTAAATAACAATAATGACTAACCATGTCATAAGTTATTTATTATCCTTTGTACCTTTAACCATAACGTACATATAGTTTTTTTAACTGACTTCAAAAAGATGGTAATTTTTCGATGGTGGCTATCGTGTATGAACTCTTCGTCAGGGGCGCCTGTATAGTGTGAGGTCTTTAAAAATGTGAAATTCCACTGTTAGGGTGTTGGCTACTTCTATTTAAATTAATGTTTCGAATATTTAATAATATGATTAATTGCGGCAAATATTATTAGTTATATCAATTAATGTGAATGCTTTGACTTTTGAGAGAGTTATCTTTTAGAAACTTCCTTTCATGTGAATACTCTACAGTCCTATTGTATTAAAGATTATTTAAATGTAATTTATTTTATAACATTGTAAGTTATACTTTAGGACCTCACTCTAGAGTGCGCCATCTGGTGGTGGTGCACCAACCGTATAAATATATATATTTTTGTGTTCGCGGATAGCATCACAAGAAAATTCGAAGGAAACCATCGACAACCGTAGCATTACTTCTTCTAGGGATATATGTAATTGCTTTATTTACTTATTGAGCTAAAAAAAATAATATAGGGTTAAATATATTATTCTGAGAATTTAGAAGAGAGCCTTATGGTTTATTTATATTGTATTATAGGTACTAATATCAGGACTTGGCACCCATTTAGATTTCTCTCTCATTTCACTTTTATGTTGTGATACTAATGGTACAAAATATTATATCAGTTTCGTGCGATAGCTCACTGCGGACGCGCGTGTTTTACTCCGCTTAACTTGTTATTGTATCTCAGTGCCTACGTACGACGCGATAGAAACAAAACATCGATAACGTAAGGGGGGTATCTCCTGGCAACAGGAGACCCTTGTATTTATTATGTCTTCAGACCCAACGTATCTAACTAACCCAATGTCACAAACATCTACATCGTCTATTATACCTACAATGTCTCAACAAACATCGAGTTACGCAAATGTAACATCATCAACGTGTTATCCCAAAAAAGATCAAGCTGTGATATTGGATGCCATTGAAGGAATACCTTTAAAAGAGTATATTATTGGCTTATCATCCGTAACACCTGCTACATCTATTAGATTTGTGTCGCGTATATCCAATGCGCGAGTGTGCATATATCTCGACACAAAAAAAACAGCTGATGCCTTAATTGAAAGCAAGAAAAGAATAACGATTAAAAACCATACTTTAGATATCAAACCCTTGGTGACTAGAAATAAAAGAATTGTTTTGTCCAACGTGTGTCCAGTTATACCGAATTATATAATAGAACAAAAATTTGAAGAATTGAAGATTAAAATTATGTCACAAATATCCTTCATGAAAATTGGTGCCACAGAACCGGGGTTTTCTCATATACTTAGCTTCAGGAGACAACTATTTATAAGTCCAGAAGATGACGTTAACCTTCCCGAGTCTTTTCAAGTGTCATTTGAGGACACAAATTATTGGATATATGTATCAACAGATGCATTAAAATGCTTCACCTGCAATTCGATTGGTCATTTAGCTAAAAATTGCACAAAACAGTCGTCAAACGCCCAACTACAGACTGTGGAATCCGAAAATCAAGAAAAGAATAACCGTCATGACCCAACATTTAGTACTTCGTTTATTCCTCCACGTGTCCCAGAATTATCTCAACCCTCTGAAGAAAACACAAAAGGAATGAAACGAATCCATTCACCATCAATTAGCGAAACTTCAAAATTAGAATGTATAACAATAGAAAATAAAGATGAAAGTAGTGATTTTATGGAAGTTGAAACTGATGAGTCTAGCAGCAATATTTCAGTAGAAAATAAAAATACTAAAATAAAAAAGAAGTTAAAAAGATCTGACTCTCAGAGAGAAGAAGAAGTTTGGAAAAGTATTGAAAACAGTATTGATGAAATCCAGAAAGACAGTGAGTTCCCTATTAGTTTAGACCAGTTTATTAGTTTACTAGCTGTGCCCGCGACTTCGTACGCGTGGAAAAGTGATTTAGGGCAGCAGTTCAAATATATTTTTAGTTTATGAACACTGTCGTTTGGATATTTAAAATCACTAATTTATAGTAGTTAATGCTTCTTTATACACGGTATTAGACGTGCATAAGCAAAAGAAGTAGGCCGATGGAGTAATGATAATAATTTATTGTCAAATAATGGCCGTTTTTTTCTATGAAAATGCTAACGATTCCTATTACTACCAGCTCGAAAAATGACCGTGTATTATTAACCGACTTCAAAAAAAGGAGGAGGTTCTCAATTCGTCTGTATGTATAATATTTTTTTTCTTTTATGCGAACGGGACTACTTGATAGTACACTCATATACGCGACGAAGATCTCTGTACTGAGATTTGTATGGACTTTACGCCGCAGCGACTGCAGACGATGATCGTTTTCACACCGACGCTGCGCTGCTGGCGCCGAGCGCCAAATTTTTTAAAAGTCTACTCTCGGTGCGCAATTCCAACTCGGACTTGCCCGGTTTTTTATTTATTAATTACCTACGCTAACAAACATGTAGCCTACTTTGGGACTTTACGGTTAAAGTACTAACTTGCTTTAGACGACAAAATAACAAAAGTCCAAAAGAAAGAAAAAACCCAAGCCGTACCTAGCATAAAAACTAATAAATAAAAATATCATGAAAAACATAAAATCTTACTTATATTGACATAACTTTTCTAATTTAAATGTACCTATGACATCTCATTCATATCTTGAAAAAAAACTATCCTACGCCTATACTTTATTAATCGTATTTGCAAAACCTAAGTATAATAATAAATTACTTCGCACAAAGTAATAATTATTTTCACTTGTACTGGAAAATAAGTATTACTTTGTGCGAAGTAAATTTAATTGTTCCTTTTAGTTTACCTTTTGAAGTCGTTTTTTTTTTTTGTTTAAAATTATTTAATTTTCAGATTTTTAGTGATGGGTATAGACTGAGTAGGGATAATTCTCGAATGATCAGACGACGATTATTTGAGGACGGAAAATGAAAAACAAAAACGATTAGATAAAAAAAAATAGTAGAAAGAGAAAAAGTCTACCGCTGCTCGCGAAATTTTTCAACACATATATATATATATATATAGCTTACTGAAACGTGAAATTTTTTGATATTATAGATCCAGGATATGGTGCAAAACCTATCTGTTTGGTAATATATGCTTAGACTACTTCAGAAAAAATCAAAATCAATTCACATAAATTTTGAGGATTTCCTTCGATTCCTCACGGATCCCATCATCAGGTCACCATTTGGTGACAATGGGATCAAATTTAAATTATACCCTACACAACATTAAAAAAAATTAAAATCGTTTCAGAAACGATGAAGATATCCGCGAAGAAACAAAAAAAAAACAAACATATATTTACGAATTGAGAAACCTCCTCCTTTTTTGTAAGTCAGTTAAAAATATTATGTTGGTTATTTCATGTTACAATCTACCTTTGTGCCAAGTTTCATTTAAATACGTTGAGTAGTTTGGCTAAAATAAGGTCAAATATGTAGCTACAATTTTTTGAAGATCCCACGGGACCCCTTTCGTTTTTCGGGATAACAATTTCCAATAATGCTCTTCAGGTCATAAGCTACCTGCCTGCCGAATTTCATTTAAATACGTTGAGTAGTTTGGCTGAAATACCGTCAAATAGGTAGCTACAATTTTTTGAAGATCCCACGGGAACCCTGTCGTTTTTCGGGATAACAATTTTCAATAATGCTCTTCAAGTCATAAGCTACCTGCCTGCCGAATTTCATTTAAAAACGTTGAGTAGTTTGGCTGAAATACCGTCAAATATGTAGCTACAATTTTTTGAAGATCCCACAGGAACCCTGTCGTTTTTCGGGATAACAATTTTCAATAATGCTCTTCAAGTCATAAGCTACCTGCCTGCCGAATTTCATTTACATACGTTGAGTAGTTTGGCTGAAATACCGTCAAATAGGTAGCTACAATTTTTTGAAGATCCCACGGGAACCCTTTCGTTTTTCGGAATAATAATTTCCAATAATGCTCTTCAGGTCGTAAGCTACCTGCCTGCCAAATTTCATTTCATTCCATACAGTGGTTTTAGCGTGATGCGACGACAAACATTCCCATATGGACAGACAGACAGACAGACAGACAGACAGACAGACAGACAGACAGACAGACAGACAGACATTTTTTTCAAAAATGCTATTTTTAGGTTCTGTGGCTTATATAGACCCCCTTTTTTTAATTTTCACTTAAATATTCTTAATGTACAGACATGACCCCTCTACAGATTTATTATATGTATAGATTAGATAATTCTAGAGGCAAACAGAATGTTAAAGATTTAGTTTATTCTTATACTGATAATATTAAAGACCTTATTTATATGTGTAACTCTTTACATTGTAAAATGAACAAAAGCCTTAAAAATAGGTGCTCCAGACTTACAAAAAAACTACATCAAATATTAAGTAACACTTAAATTTTCTTGAATAACTTATATCACAAATTTAAATTATTATTTTCTCTTTATTATAAAAATTATACTATGGACATTTTACAATGGAATGTTAACGGTTACTATAAACGTTTAGAAAATATACATTTACTTTTAAGAAGATTACTTCCAACTTGCATCTGCTTGCAAGAGACTAATTTTACTGCGGATCATTGTGCTAATATTAAAGGATATGATTCATTCTTTACAAATAGGACTACAGGTAATAGAGCGAGTGGTGGAGTCGCAATATTTATTCAATCACACACAATTCCAGAAAAAATTATATTAGACACAAATTTGGAAGCAGTAGCCATAAAAGTAAAACTGCCATTTTCCATTACAATATGCAACATATATCTTCCCAATAGTAAAAGTCTAAACATACAAGAATTAAATGATTTGCTTAGACAACTCCCTATCCCTTATATTATATTAGGTGATTTTAATTCTCATCATTTTTACTGGGGGTCCGAAAAATGTGACAGCAGGGGTAAGTTAATAGCTGACTGGATTGATGAACATAAAGATATTTTAATCCTAAATAACGGTCAACCTACACATTTTGATTGCTCTACTGGTCACACAAGTAATATAGATATATCTTTGGCTTCACAAAATATAGTGTCATATTTTGAATGGAATGCTTTGGAGGATTTATATGACAGTGATCATTTTCCAATTTTAATAAAAGATTTAATTACAACTATTGATTTATCGCAAAATTTAAAATATCCTAAAAAATGGAAATTTGACAAGGCTAATTGGACTATTTTTCGTGAAGAAATAGATCAAAATATTAAAAATCTTATATTGCCAAATAGGTTAGGTGACTTCTCGGTTAATGAAATAGTCAGCAATTTTAATCAATTAGTACATGAAGCAGCGACAAAGGCAATTCCTACAACATCCGGAATATTAAACAATAAGAATTTACCCTGGTGGACCGAAGATTGTAAAATTGCAGTGAAAGAAGCTAAGAAAGCGTTTAGACTCTATAAGAAACATTTAAATAATGACCAAACTTCAATTAAGTACAAGATAGAATATAAGAAAAAGAGAGCGAAAAGCAGAAGAATCCTTAAAGAAAATAGAAGAAAGTATTGGGAAAATTGGGTATCATCTATCAATTATAGTGCACCACTTGGAGATATGTGGAAAAAGATAAATTGTCTTAATAAAAGGAACATTAAAAGTAACTGTATTACACTTGAAAAGGAGGATGAAACATACACATATAACCCTATTGAAGTTTCTAATATTTTAGCTTGTACTTTTGCAAACAATTCCAATTCGAATAATTATTCTAATGAATTTATAAATTTTAAAATTAATCAAGAACAAAACTGCAGTTTTGATACTTTTGATAATTCAAATTCGATCAATAATGAGATTTTAATGCATGAGCTTTTAGTTGTTCTTTCTGATGTTGGTAATTCTAGTCCAGGACCCGATAATTTACCGAATCTTATAATAAAACATCTGCCAGTTAGTGGCCTTAATTATCTGCTTTATATTTACAACCATATATGGAAACAACAAGTATTCCCTGATGTTTGGAGGGAAGCTTTAGTAATTCCAATATTAAAACCAGGAAAAATACCAACCCTACCCACAAGTTATAGACCTATTTCGTTGACATGTAATTTATGTAAGATATTAGAGAAAATTATAAGCAAACGACTAAAATGGTATTTAGAAAGCAATAACTATCTTTCTCCGTATCAATATGGGTTTCGACAGTTTCGATCCACCACTGATCATTTAATAAATATAGAATCGGAAGTTCTTGATAGTTTTGCGAATAACAACATTGTAATAATGGTAGCTTTAGACATTGAGAAGGCATATGAAATGATCTGGAAACATAGAGTGCTAAATATACTACAGGACATGGGTGTTAAAGGAAACACGTTAGGGTTTATCAAAAATTTTCTTTCTGATAGATATATCAAAGTAAGAGTGAATGACATCTTCTCTAATAAAGTACTATTAGAAAACGGTACCCCCCAAGGCTCAGTAGTTAGTGTGATTTTATTTTTGATTGCGATTAATGATCCCACATTTGTAAACCAGTAAAAGGATTTCTCTTTGCTGATGATTTAACTTTAATCTGTAGTGGCAGGTCATTAAAACCAACATTAAAACTGGTTCAGAATACATTAGATAACCTCCAAGAATGGTCTAAAAAATCAGGATTTAAAATTTCAAAAACCAAAACTGAATTTATATTATTAACTAGAAAACGAACCCAAGTAAGAAATGTTCAATTAAAATTAAATTAGTCTTTTACAAAATAATTACAAATTTGAAATTATGTGGATCCCAGAATGTTTAAAAATTGAATCTGAAGCTATAAATAATTGTAATGAAATTAGTATTCAGTGTTCAAATAAGACAACATATTCTGATATAAAGAGATATATATCACATAAAATAAGATGTCGCTGGGATGTATTTTGGAAAACTGGCAATACCTCAAAATTATTTAGTGTTAGAAAATCAATTTTTGATAAGCTTCCTCTTCACTTCCTATGTAGATATGATCAGGTAGTAACCACCAGATTGCGAATTGGCCATTCAAATATCACCCATATCCATATTATCACAAAGTCTGAAAAAAGCAAATGCAAATGTGGATCTTTTCTTACTGTTCTCCATCTCCTAGTGGAATGTCCAGAATATAATACAGAAAAATGTTTATGTAATTTACCTAGTGATTTAAAAGAATGTTTGAATAATGAAAATGGATGTACTGCAACTTTAAAGTTCCTGAAAATGATAAATGTTTACAAATTAATTTAAGTAAGATATTGTATAATATTATGATTTATATAAAGTGGTCGCTAATGACCCAGATGTTGAAGCGACAATAAATAAATAAATAAATAAAAAAAAAAAAAAAATATTATATAAAACTACCACCACTCAAATAATAACAATTAGAGTGAGGGCAACATTTATTTATTCGTAAAACTTAATAAACAAACTGTACAAATGCGGACTTAATGCCTCAAGGCATTCTCTACCAGTCAACTTTTGAGCGTTACAAAAACCAAAGTAACAGATGGAAACTAATAAATCATAATACACTTGTTTCTTGCTTCTTTTTTAAATATTTTGTATAACTTGTGTTTTGGTAAACTTAATAATCGGTAAGCAACAACAAATCTTATTAATAATAATACTCGTAGTTACCATTGGCACACGGAAATAAATATATACGTACAACAATGTCGGCCTGTGGTATTCAGAGATCATAAAAATGCATTTCATCACAGACCACGGAGTTATGATAATGGGTAGCAAGTAATAACTAACAAGCTATGATTAAATAACAATAATGACTAACCATGTCATAAGTTATTTATTATCCTTTGTACCTTTAACCATAACGTACATATAGTTTTTTTAACTGACTTCAAAAAGATGGTAATTTTTCGATGGTGGCTATCGTGTATGAACTCTTCGTCAGGGGCGCCTGTATAGTGTGAGGTCTTTAAAAATGTGAAATTCCACTGTTAGGGTGTTGGCTACTTCTATTTAAATTAATGTTTCGAATATTTAATAATATGATTAATTGCGGCAAATATTATTAGTTATATCAATTAATGTGAATGCTTTGACTTTTGAGAGAGTTATCTTTTAGAAACTTCCTTTCATGTGAATACTCTACAGTCCTATTGTATTAAAGATTATTTAAATGTAATTTATTTTATAACATTGTAAGTTATACTTTAGGACCTCACTCTAGAGTGCGCCATCTGGTGGTGGTGCACCAACCGTATAAATATATATATTTTTGTGTTCGCGGATAGCATCACAAGAAAATTCGAAGGAAACCATCGACAACCGTAGCAACGATTATTGCGTTTGATATTTTTTGATTGAGTATGAAAAACACTAATAGCGGAGAAATATACAAAGGAATCCCTGAACACTAACTTGGTGTTTGGTCTCGACTTATTTGTATTGATAAGAGCATTAAACTTTTATAGGTTTTGATTCCACGCGGACGAAGTCGCGGGCAAAAGCTAGTACAGAATTTTGTAAGTTCTTGCAATAATAATGTTTTATATAACTTTTAAAATAAAAGAACAAACAAAATTGCAATCTGTGGTTTCCGACGTATAATTACCGACGGTCATAATAATATAACAACCTACTTTAAAACTTATTCTGTTTTTAAAACAGAGCTAAAGTTTATTGACGTTGCTTAAGTAAAATGGAAGTACTAAGTTCCTAGGTCTACTAATTTATATTTTGTACTGACAATAGCATAATATTAAAATAAACTCTACCTCCAAAGAAGTACATAATTATATCCATAAAGGGGATTTCCGACTAAGCTATATGATATTTTAGCGCACTATCGCTTAAAGAACGGTTATTATAGGACTAGTTAATAAAGGAAAGATAACTCTAACAACTAATGCTTCTGCTCCTCAAAAATGAAATTGACGACCTCTGTAGCAAGTTTTCTGTGTTCCTGAGTCGTGGATGTATATAAATTAATATATTGTGTATAATATAATACAACTCTTAAATATTAATGTAGAGTATAACAGTTTGAAATGTAGGTTCTTTCCTTTGCGTTGTCTGGTAACCTCTAAAACAAGTTTATTTGGATACTAATTAGAGTTCTTTAGATTTTAACGGGGACCGATTAACGTGGTGTGAAAAACATTCAAAGATATTCAATATTTATATCTGCTCTCAGCAACAGATATCGCAAACGTATATCGATTGTAATATAATTTGTAGAAACCAATATTTTAATGGAAAGTTAAATGCAACTTATTGCAATACTGATCTTACGAACATACTGGAAACTCGTTGAACAGTAATATATTTTAGTACAACCTTGGTTAATGTTAATAAAGCGTGATCTAGTTTTGTTAATTTCAAAACTTGTTAAAATATTTGTACGTAGCCTCAACCTTAAGGTTACGCAAATGGCCATGCAGGCTACTTAATATTAATTTAACACAGATTTTATTTTAAACTGTACCAACTTACTTTTAATTACGCAGTTTTGGTTGAATGCTCGTTGAATAATATGACACTGATAATAATTATTATTAATATACTTCTAATACTTACTGAATATATTCGCTAATATGTGTTGTATTACTTACAAAGTAACATGTACATTTTCATAGAGATTTAAACGTAATCTAAATAATACTCTAATATAAGTACTCTCTGATATTATATAACGAAAGAAATGCGATAAAAATGTGTTTTATATGGAGTAGAAGTAGTGTTAAATATTTGTAAATATTGTAAATTAATATTTCAAATTATAATATGTAACATTTATTTCTTTCGCATATTTATATACTGACAAATATTGTAACTAAGGCAACCGCCATTGGTGTCACAGATAATATATATCAGTCCTCCGCCACTATTCTTGATGTACACTTGGCGCAGGTAAGAGCTGCTCCAAGTGTCGACGGCAGACTGTACCAGCATCTGTTCGGACTTCATAATGTAGCCGACCCAGGTGACGTAAAATAATCCCGAATTCCCACCTCTGGTTTCCATAGGATCGAGCTTGGATCCGGTCGCCTGGCGCAACCGGATGTATATTATCTGTGACACCAATGGCGGTTGCCTTGGTTACAATATTTGTCAGTATATAAATATGCGAAATAAATAAATGTTACATATTATAATTTGAAATATTAATTTACAATATCTGGCGACGATGTCGACTGGAGAATATAAGAAATGGAAGAAAGCCCGCGCCTCATTACGCGCCCAACTTACAAGATTAGAAAACTTCATAAATACACATGAAATTCTATCACATACAGAAACTCAAACGAGACTTCAATGTCTACAAGAAAACCTACAATCACTTCGAGAATTGCAACAGAAAATAGAATTTGAAACCCCTGATGAAGAGTTGGAAAATGAAATGGAAACGAGGTACGATATTGAGGAGAAATTTACATTATTAAAAACAAAATTGTTAGAAAGGTCGGACCACGATAGTCAGTTTGCATCAACACAAAATTTAATTTCAAGTTCACAACTAAGCACGAACATTCAAAAAAAATCCAGACATAAAATTAATTTCCATCCTTTACAAGAAAACGAAACCTTTAAAAATTTTGTACAGCGGTTAACCGTATATTTTCTGTTGAACAACATTACGGATCCAAAAATAGAAGTATACACATTACTTTTGGCATTACCACCGACACTTCATGAAAAACTCTACGATCTCTGTTCCCCCGAAGAACCGATCAACATGAACTTCAAAGAATTGACAGACCTTTTAGATGAATACATAGATCCAAAACCCAGTACATGGGCGTTACAACATAGATTCATTTCCCGACAACAGCAAGAAAACGAAACTATTGCCATATCCGCTGCAGAATTAAAGAAAATGTCACTACATTGTGAATTTAAATGTCTTAACTGCAAGAAATCAACATTAGAAAGCTTCCTATCACTTCAGTTTATTCGAGGTTTAAGAGATACGGACATAAGAACAAAAATCTTACAAGAAAGAGACACACCACTTTTTGCAAGGCTGATTCAGATTGCCTCAGCTATGGAAATGGGAAAACAAGAGAACAGTAAAATGTCACAGATAATATATATCAGTAAATAATACGATTTTGGAGAATTACAAATTTGAAATATTGCAATATGGTGCCCGTGTGGTAATTCTGCATGTGATGAAGCGTTTGGTTGCCGGCATGTCTCTGACTAGACTCCAGATGGTCCACCGGCATGCGTAAACAAAACTAACTCTTTCAGCGTTGCTTCTTTCATAGTGAACTATACATGAGACATAATAAGCAGCCTTAAATATTATCTGTCATTTATTTTACATGTTGTTCATGTAAATTGTTACTTTTGTAACACATTTTGTTATAATATTATTTTATAATGTTCTTAGTGTTTACATTAACAAACTGAAACAATATTATTATTGTTTTTTATCTTCTCTTTAATTTTTTGCTGTATTAAAATATAACTTTACTACCTTAAGGTCGTGTTTCACCAAGCAATGTTAAAGTTAACGCCATGTTAAACTACCATGCTTTCTCATTCATTGACAGGGAATACGAGAGGGATAACATGATATTTAACGATGGATTAACTTTAACATTGCTTGGCGAAACACGCCCTAAACATTATTAAAAGTAATATTTAGTTATGAAATAATATTATTATGAGTTGCCCTTATCAACACCAACTAATCAACAGAAATAATATTATATTATGCACCTAATTAGCATAAATTTTCCTCTATAGGTACCTATTTCATTCCACACAATACATTAATACAATACATTCCAAAAAATTAATTAATCGAAAAATCTAATCGATATCTGTTTTAATGAGAAAGGAGATGATAAAAAATGATAAAATTAAATAAAACGATAGTTCCCTGAGTCTTACCTCACTTAAAATACTGAAGTAATTTTCACACTCGTGTCACTAATATTTTAAAAGAAAAAAGTTATAACGCTAAAAAGGGTGTTGCATATATGTTTTTTCTAATATAAGCTTTATTTGAAAAAAACAATTTATAAAACGATAATCCTCTGGTAAACATAATGAAGATTATTAAATATTTTTTTCGATTTTCCAGTATTGAGAAAAAAGGTTTAAAACCTACTCCAATTTTGTTGTGTTGTGCACACAGCAAAAATTCAAAAATATCGAAAAGAACGAATTTTTTTGAATAATATGCTAAAGTGTTACGCAAATAGATGTCCTTCACTCAAGTCACATAACCATCTTTCTTTAACAATAACTACATACCTATAACAGTTCCTACACATACAATGATTTTAGATTATCGTTGCTCATATCTCTACACCCAGCGAATTTTGAGGTTACGTTTTTGGTGGACGTTAAATATATAGGCTATAATATTAATGCGTGATAATACTTTAGGGTGTGTATGGTTCCCGTATATAGGATTTACTGAGAAAGTACCAGCACTGAAAGAGGTACTTTTTTCACAAACATACATATTAAACTTTACGTAGGAGGCACATAAACAGTAACACCCTAGTAGTATTATCACTCATTAATTTTACACCTTGTGTATTATTTAGTGAAATGATAGTAGTAGAGTATGTCTGCCCCTGCTGTATGTCACTTCATTTTTCTCTTCTGCCGGCACTCCCGGAGTGCAAACGGTTTTTTTGTACGTATGTCGAGTACTGTCTTTTTAACACGTTTGCGAGTGGTCATACTATCAATGACCGATATGGCTCACATTATCACAATTTTCGTACATTATTTTCAAGTGGCAGTCTTGTCTTATCACCAAACAGGTGTTCAGTTGTGACATTATGCGCTAAATCTTTTCGCGTATACTTATCTATGTTACTTTGTTGGTTTAATCTCTTTTCCTTGAGAATACGTAATATGTTATGGACCAAATAATCATGCCCAGCCATTATGAAAAATCATGTATAATTATGTCCGGGCTTTGTATATGTCGCAGTCATCTGGTTGAATCTGCTATTTGATTAAATGACTAGCTGTGTTACTTATAAAAATTGTCTATCCATAGGATATTCCAAGCTTAAACTAGGAATAGTTATACTCGGTATAAATTAGGAATAACCTAGGATTATTTTCTGACTCATAAACTCGGTATATGGTTGTCATAACTATACCACCGCTATCCCCGATGCACAAAACGGCAACGCCGCAAATCATAGAGAATACTGTTAAAAAAAAGTAAAAGGTTGCTTTTTGTCTGTGAATTCTGTCAATTGTCAATTTTAAATCAACAGATTTTGATCGTTTGTTCCGAAGTTTGTTTACACGTGATAGTTTTTGTTGAATAAATTAACATAATTATAAAAAATTTGTTTTAATTAAAATGGCATCTGGTAAAAGAGAACGCAGTATCTACTGGGAAAAAGAAGAGATAGAGATAAATTATCTTCATTTACCTACTTGTAATAATTATGAAATCTACATGTGGTATTTTATTTTTTCTTGTTTTAAATGTTTTTGTTTTTCGTAAAGATTGTCGTAAGTATGTCATGTTGTATTTGTATTATACTATTTACATTTTCCACTTCTTGTATGTATGTAAGTGCCCTTCCTACATTTAATGCTTATTTTATTATTATTGAACCACAAATAAATAAAACTAATTTATTTCCGCTTTTTAGGTAAGGTTGTTTCGAAATATGAACTGTCAACCCAAGTTATACCGACGTTAAACTAGGGCGGGGGTTGGTATAGCGATGGAATAAAGTTTGTATGGTAGTTACACCAACCTTATACTAGGTTTAAGTTATACCTTGTTTATAAGTCGTGATTTTGCTTATTCCAAGTTTATTCTGAGTGTAACTTTCTATACTCGGTTTATAAGTAACACAGTAGGGCGTTTATTCGTCGTTTCAGCCTTTTAGAGTCCACTGCTGAACATAGGCCTCTCGTGCGACCGGTCCATTGCCACCTGCATCCAACGTGACCCGGCAGTTTTCACCAGGTCGTCGGTCCATCTGGTAGGTGGCCGTCCCACACTGCGCTTGCCAGTACGTGGCCTCCACTCTAGGATCTTTTTGCCCCATCGACCGTCCAATCTTCGTGCTATGTGGCCGGCCCATTGCCACTTCAGCTGACTGATTCTACGGGCAATGTCAGCAACCTTAGTTCTTCTACGGATCTCCTCATTTCTGATTCGATCACGTAGAGAAATACCGAGCATTGCCCTCTCCATAGCTCGCTGAGCGACATTGAGCCTTTTGAAAAGATCCTTCGTGAAGCACCACGTTTATTGAATAGCGTCATTTGTTTGAATATCCTTTTCGCATCAAAAAAAAAACGCTTGACAATTTGGTAATAAAGCAATCTAGCTTTATTACCAAATTAAATATATTATATCTAGCAGTATCCCGCGAAACAATTATAACCACAACGTGCAGGCAGATGAGTGAGTGTACGCATAGGCATGCGTTTGATGCACCTCCCTCCTCCCACACTGCTTTTGCGTACACTCGCAAGCAAAAAACATGAAAACACCACCACCACACAAGCAATAATGTTAACACGATCGTGCAAAGTCCCACCACCATGCAGGTTGCAAAACTCGACGCGCGTTTCGCTCCGACCCCGGAGCATCCTCAGGATGTTGACTCTGCGAACAATGTTCGTTAAGTGACTTAAATGTGACTTAACGAACATTGTTCGCAGAATCATAATGACAAAATAAATAATAAATTTTATATACTAATTAATCCCTTCGCCCGATTAAGTTAAGCCCGCGCATTATTAATAATGCCCTTATCAATCATCTGGTCCATAACATATATAACCATTTAAATTTTTTTATTGATATCCTCGTTCATGACAAATAACTATTTTTTTCCGTCGTGATAATGACATTACGGATCCCGTGTTAGAAGGGGACTCCTACCGCGGGTATGTGGGAATCGCCGCGTCCGAAGAGATGGTAAACTGGACGCAGCTTCCACCCACTAACAACTCGGCGATACTCCGTCACCATCGCCGACGGAGCCGCGAGGACACATTACATACATCCGCGAATGACAAATAACCTGATTGTTCAAAATATTTGTTAATACATAGTGCTTTTGTCCTCGACCTCGCGAAAAAAGGAAATCAGAATCCTTCTCAATCAACTCGCGGTCCGTTTGAATAACCGATCTATATAGGTCTCCCTATTTGTTTGGTTGCAGCGGCGGCTTTAGGCTGCGTTTCCACAGACGCGGAGCGAGCTCCGTTTCCACGGAAACAGCCCGAGCATAGTGATTGGTCAATTTGGGCACCTCTAAGCTCCTCTCCGCCCGGCTCCGCATCAGTGGAAACGCAGCCTTACCCACTGCGAGTCTCCGGGCGGCAGGGCTTTGCGAGGCCCTTTGTCTTATGGAAATATATGGATGTACCTTTGTCCTTTGCTTGACGTGAGACGCGAGGCCCCTGCAAAAGCGAGGCCCCGCTTGTAGGCCCTATTCGCCACCCCCTAAAGCCGATGCAACGCATACACGCTACAGCGGCCACATTGTATGGCTTTTAAACTTTTGCTATAGATAGATTATTATTTATTACTAATATGATGATGCATAATCTACTTAGTAGAGTCAGTTCTTTTAATCACAGAGCTCCCTGATGTACGGAGCTTATTAGTTATGAGTCACTCTTATCGTGAGATATTAAACCACTAGAGTTTGACTATCTCATACTGGGTCCACAGGTGTGAATCATAATGACAGATATCAATAAAATAGCCCAAAACAGTATACAATGTGTGAGTCACCTATACAGTTAAATACATTAGTCGACCTGATTTTTCGGATATCATATCAACGGTTTTCTTTTACTACTCGTATCAAAGATAGCATCAACCGCCATAACATGATAAAACGGGGTGATTCACTATTACGTTTTGTGTAAATGGTACGTGCCGTGGAGCGTGCCGAATAATTATACCTATACTAGCTGACCCGTGCCCACTTCGTTGACCATACAAACGGGAAGATTTAAACCGTTTGTATGCTCAACGAAGAAGTAAGAAATATTCGTGGAAACGAATATTGCAAGACCAAAAATAGCAGAAACGGTTCAGCCGCTCTCGAGTTTAAGCGAGACTAACGAATAGCAATTAATTTTTATATATAAGAAGATAAGACTAGCTGACCCGTGCCCACTTCGTTGAGCATAGAAACAGTTTGTGACGAACCGATTTAACCTTAATATAGCCGAAGATATACTATGTGTATTGTATATCTTCTTATATATTCTCGGAAAAATATGGATCCTTTTGGCACAGTCGGGTAAAAAAGGGGATAATAGATACATGAAACTTATGGACTCTTAGTTATGCACTAGGTACTTTTGCAATCTTAGTATGTTTTTAAGTTTTCAAACTTAGTTCCCTTGCCCTTCCCCCCCTCCTGGCTCCCGGAGCCCCCCCACAGTCCCCTGGTCGGACGGGTCCGTGAGACGGTTAACGACCGCTCGCCAAGTCGCCCGTCAGGTGATTGTTTTAATATAGTTGCTCGACGGTTTTTCTCCGCGCCCTGACGCGGGGGTTTTTCCCTCAAAAAAACGTCACTAGTGTCTTTCATTTACCTCTTCCCAGCAATGGTAGGGTTTGTTCCGCGGGGCGAGGGGTGGTGTAGGGGGAGTGGAACCATACACGCTCCCCGGTCCCAGGATCGGGGCCATGCACTGCTCGTTGCCTCTGCCATTCAGGTCACAGCCTACCATGGATCTCCCCTTTAGCGCCACGGTTTTCCCCTGCGATAGGCGGGGGGTTTTTCCTAGAAAAACTGGAATGACTCTCGGCCCCGGTATTCCCATACCGGCGCCCTTCGACCCCACGTAGAGGGGCTTGCCCCTGGTCGTGGTTCCCCCGCCCTAGGCCACTCTGGCCCGGCGTGCGTTAGGTAGGTCAAACTTAGTAAAAAAATGTTTAATAACATACGAGTAGCATTACCAATAAAGAAAAACGATTTGAAATAAAATAATATTTAAAATATGAAATCACGAATAATATAATTGGCACCTACTTTTAATATAGCGCGAGCTACATGTCATTTAGTACTTACCATAAAAGGAGAGTGATAATTATTTTTAACCGACTTCCAGAAAAGAGAGGAGATTCTAATTTTGGCCTGTTTTTTTTAATTTTATTTTTTTACGATTTGCGTGATAATTTTTTTTCGACACAGAATGTCATTTGGTCCCATAAAAATTTTACATACCACCAAAATTTTTAACGACATATTTTATCTAAACATTTTTTACATTGATGATTTTCACCACCGACTTCAAAAACAACATTACTACTAAAGATTTGGATTTATTTAACCGAATGAATGGATGAAGATGATATTATTTTGTTTAAGTATATATTATATTATATAATATATTTAATGTATTTATTATTTATATAAATATCTATTGAATTTAGAATTACTCCTACGTCCGATATCTCGTTTGGAATGCATCTACCTTACTTTTATCTCTAAATCACCTAAAGGTTGACTGGTGGGAAATACTGGTGCATGATGTATAAATAAATAAATATATAAATATCACAAACATTTTAATCAAGAAAATTAAGTTAAAACAGTCGCTTAAACATTTTAGGGTATGGCGTAAGTCGTAACGTACATTGACTCTAAAGACGGTTCCTTAGATTTGCGACTTATCATCTTCACCCATTCATCTCTTCAATTGTAACACCTCATTATTTCTAGATGTACTTCAATATCAATACTTATACCTTATGTTATCAAATAATCATATAACTAATTATATTCTATTATACCTATTATCAATTTTGTGTTGGAAATGAAATACATACTCAGTTTCAGTGTTATGTAACTTACTAATTACTTAGGAAAAGATACGGGGGCGTTATTGATGCCCCTGTATATTTTCCTGTTTCAGATTAAATTTTTTCGTTTTATTTCATTTGTTGATTTAAATTAAATTTGCATAATATTAATTATTATACAAATTAGTACACAACATAATTCAACATATTTATTGGGAGTTGCATTACTCTGTTATATATCTTTATTATCATAATATCATGAGACCTGATTCAAAATAAATAAACTCACTCTAGTTGACTGGATGTTTCCACGTTTCCCTCGATTCCATCATCACTGAGATGCTATTATCAAATCCTGATTTTTTCATCACATCACAGACTTAGCGAACCTTATGTTAAATCCCATACATTTTGTTTTCGGACTTCGTAAGCGATAAATAGCGATAGCATCTTGAATCAGGGCCCTGAAATATCTCCTTTCTAACAAAAAAGAATCATCAAAATCGGTTTAACCATAAAGTTATGGTTTTACTTTCCCTTTCACACGCTGCCACCGCGGTGGCCTATCTTTAGACACGTATAAAAATTTATGGTGGAATTGAGAAACCTCCCAATTTTCTTAAATCGGTTAAATTGTATACTAACTAAACTTACTTAAGAAGCAACCTTAACCTTTGCGTGTTGACTTTGATAAGAAACTCTGCAAATTTTTTGTGACGATTTTATTATAATATATCGTCTGTAAGGTCAATGTGTTGGAGTAAAAAATAAAAAAGATTGAAATATAATAATACGATAATGACGGTTCAAGAGATATTATCATGCGATGAGTATTATAATAATAGTTTTAGTTTGGAATAAAGTATGTACTTAGTTTAACTTAGTTCTGATTTGTTTTAATGATTACCAATGGTTAAGTAACTAACATAAAACGTAACCAATGTATTATAATAGAAACGTTATATATTAAAAAAATATATAAAAAATAAAATGATTTCTCCATACAATAGACACTCAGCGGCTCGCGGCGTCTAAACTAACTTTTTAACTTTATTATTGTTTTACACAAATCTACTGTTTATACTAATTTAACGTGACATTCGTTCAATATTTATATTAATTTAAAGTATATAAATGTTATAAGAAAATCTAACTTTATGTTTTACAGAAAACCAACAAGCGGCAGAATACTTCTCAATGGCAGAGTCAGGAATGAGAAAATGTTCCGTCGACGGTCGTGTTACATACTGCAGGAGGACAAAATACAAGACACACTCACTATTGAGGAGTCCCTGACGATAGCTGCTGAGCTGAAGCTGGGCAACCACGTCAGCAAGGAGCAGAAACAGGAGCGGGTATGTTCAGACTTACCTTTATAAAATTATGTCGATAAATGCATAATTAAAGATTTCGCGTGAATCCTAGGATCTTTGCAAACGGCCGGCCGGCTGATTAGTGATTACCTACGTGAAATTGCGATTAGCAAAAATCAATTTGTTCTGAATTTTAAGTCCCGATTTCACCAACGCATGTTAGTTAATGGCTTGTTAAAATACCATGCCTTCTCATTCATTGATACGAATTACTAAAGGAAAAAGATGATATTTAACGAAGGATTGACTTTAATATTGCTTGGTAAACGCGCCCTAAAGTTTTAAACTGCTTTCCTGTTTGATTTGATTTTTAAAGTTCAAGAGTAAAAAGAATTGGGATTGCTTTGTTTTTGCAATATATACGTAACAACCTTGCGGATATACCTACGTAACAACCTTGCGGATTATTTATATATTTTATATATTTTAAGGATTTGAATTCTTAATAATAATCGATATTAATAAGTATAGGTCTTTAAACAATATTAGACAATCAAGCGACTAACTGGGATCTACTAGCATCGATGTTTATTCTAGAACAAAAATTATATCCTATAAAATGCAAAATTATTAAAATTTCTAAAATCTGATGACTAGGAGTAGATAACTATTCTAAATGCTTCTTCTTAATTACTAACTTCATTAATATACGACGAAAACAAATTATTTTCAAAATTTTGCCCTTGCCCACTAAAATGATTGTGGATTGTCACAGAGCTGTGTCACAAAATATGAACAAAACAGTTTTTGAAGATGTTTATACCTTTATGTACCAAGGAAAACATCCAACTTGACATAAACTCTATTTTTACAAACTTATATTATGTAGGAACACAATATTTCTGAATGTGTGAAAACAATGAAACTTTTACATTTTGACAAGTAGGTACACAATTATCAAAACGGAAGCAATAAATTTTTCTGTAATCTAAACATTCGCAATTTGTAGTTCTACAGTGTGTTTGGTGTAACGCCAGTCTATTAGTGGAAATAGAAGGGGGGTGAAGACTAATCATTGGATTTCTTCCCATGTTCTTCCACCTTCTACATTGGCCGATTTGAACTGTTTCTGAGGTTTTACTGCTTTTATCAGTAAGGCCGCCAATTTAAACAGATTTTTATTTTTCTACTTTTCTCAATGCACCTAATGTTATTTGTTTAAAATAAAGAATTTTTATTATTATTATTATTTCTTCTGAGAAAATCTAACGAGAAGTTTGGGTCATGGTAAAACACTCATCTTTTTATCGTCAGTGTTAAAATTTGACATTGTTTTATTTTCAAATTTTAAATTGTGCATAGTAAGCCGTAATTAGGGCCTTAAAAAAACTTTGGAAAAATCTTAATTTTACTTTAAAGTTACCGGGAATAAAAGAATAGGAACCAATTAAAAAAACATTTTTAAAACTACTCTATTTAACGCTCCTGCAATAATAAATAACTAAATTTCACTAATCCCTAAATTACTTACTAGTAGTTTCTGAGATTAACGCGGTCAAGTAAACAAACAAACTCTTCATCTTTATAATATTAGTATAGATATGAAGACATGAATGGATGAAGGTCACAAAAAAATTACCCAGAAAATTGTGTTTGAACTGTCACTTAAACATTTTAGATGTAATAACGTATTAAGTAAATTGATTCTAGAGACCTATATATTAATGTAACGTTACAACGTAACACGTTATTACGTATATATACGTTAACGACGTATTCTAAAATGTTCAAGATTTTAGAATACGTCGTTAACGAACATTTCTTGAAAGGTAAAATTTTCTTGAAATCAGAATTTTGCTGCATATCACCTTCATCCATTCATGTCTTCATATAACACACAATTCAGAAATTTCAATTGATGTGTCTTTATACCCAGGTTTATATTTCACGTATTATTTCTATCTTTTACCAAACACTCTGTATATTTACTCTTTAATTTATTCTTTATCTATAATTTTACCATGTTTGACTTTAAAGTGATAAAGTATTGTGTTAATATGAATTTGATTTATCGTACCTACTGAGAACTACCGATAATTTGTAGTATAGGAGAAACATGATCCGCCTTTTTAATTTTAATATTAAGCCTCATTTCCTACGTATACTGGCGTCATTATTGTACAGTAAACTTTATCGCAATTTCATTGAGACAGTGTTGGCAGACTATACAGTCTATAATATTAAGGAGTGATAATACTTTAGGGTGTGAAATGTGAATGTGTCCTATATATTATAGAGTTTACTGAGAATCTACCAACGCTGAAAGAGGTACTTTATTTTTAACTATTGTATGGCAAAATTTATGATGTTGGCTTAGAATAATTACACATGTGTAATTATTCTAAGGATGTTGGAGCATTTCTCATACAAACATGACAGTCGAAAGCAAGTCTTTCAGCGGTAGTACTTTCACAGTATCTACATGCACATACACACCCTCAAGTATTATCATTCATTTATTTTACACCTCGTAGAGCCACTATATTTTTTTACAATTGACTTTTTTTTTAGATAAATGAGATTATAACGTCCTTGGGGGTTGTAAACAATCGTCACACAAGAGCGTGCAACCTGTCCGGAGGTCAGAAGAAGAGGCTGGCGATAGGATTAGAGCTGGTGACTGACCCAGCCATCATGTTTCTCGATGAACCCACCAGGTAATTTTGTTTGATAATAAAAAAAAAACAGTAAAATGTCTATGAATACTTAAATCGCACAAAAAATGTTGCCTTCCAAATCGAGATGTACGAAGATTTGGAATTATTTTACAAGTTAGATCTAATACAAAAGTTAAAGTTAAATGACATTCGAATTCGCTCGTCATTTAGCGAAGCTTATGTCAAACCCCATTGTGTTTTCGAACTTCGTAAGCGATAAATTGCGATGGCATCTTGAACCAGGAGCACGATTCTCGGGCAGTGGAAAAAAGCTCGAATATTAGTATATCCCGCTCGCACGCGCGGTAAATCTCATTTGCATGAGCGGGACAGACCGATAGTAAAAACTTAGTTCGAGGACTGAGAATTAGGGCCCAGGGCCAGGACCGCGCGTGCGAGCGGGATATACTAATATTCGAGCTTTTTTCCACTGCCCGAGAATCGTGCTCCAGGACTCAGAACTTCCTTTCCGCGTGGACTACTACATCGAATTTTTCAGATTCTTCGTATTTTATTTTGCCCTCTGGAAAATAGCAGTTCTAACAAAACACGGTTGATAGTTGAATATCTTGCAAAACGGATAAAATTGTCTCGAATGTTTTGAAATGACCTTAACCGATAGGCCGTGTACATTTTAATGTAATTAATTAGCAATCTAATTACTTTTTACCTGCACTCCTCACATGACATTTTATGGAGCAATTTAAATGAAATCAGTACATTTATTGGCGTCTATGTGCAAGGAACGACTTTATACATCGTAAACTGTATTGACTGTAAAAGCGTTAAGACATATGCAGTAGGCGTTTAGACATGTGCAGTAGTTCATCGCAGTAGGTAACGGCTTGAAATCTTTGTGGGTAAGTGTAAACATGATTTTTTGACAAGAAAGATAAGAAAACTAAAAAGTCTGCCCTGTGCCAGATCTCCCGAAAGTCGTGTTGGTTATTCGTCCCACTTGGCTAAGAGGGAAGGAAGAGAGAGTGGTTCTGTGTATTGCGCACACTCTAGGGCACTATAAAATAACTCCTGCGTAGCTGGCCTGTATTCAATGAAACCGGCCACCGTCACCGAAATTGGCGTGGGAGGAATCATTATTATGAATCGCCTAATGACTAGGTAATCAATCGGCTATGCCCAAATATAGCATATCATTAAACGGCTCGTTAGTTTGTTTCGATTGTCAGAGTTTTTTTTTCTTTTGACTGTTATGAGATCATATTTCTTACTTCTCTCTACTTACACCAACCGGTGATAGGCCTTATACAAGGTGTAAAATAAATTAGTGATAATACTTTAGAACACTCTAAAGTATTATCACTAATTTATTTTACACCTCCTATGTAAACTGTAGAAGTACTAGCGCTGAAAGATTTACTTTTGACTTTCATATTTGTATGAGAAATGCCCCAACATCATAAATTTTCCCATACAATAATTTAAAAGAAGTAAGTCTTTCAGCGCTGATACTTTCACAGTAAACTCTACATAGTAGCCACACACACCCTAAACTATTATCACTCGCCTTGTATAGACACGACGTTCAGAAAGAAGTTTCATTCAGAATTAAATTAATTGATTTTGTTTCTTGCGCAGCGGATGTTCGCATTGAAGAAATAGAATTTCGATACGTACGTAATAAACATACTTTTGACAATGTTTTATAATAATAGAGCTAAATTAGCATGCAGATACTTAATACGCAAAAATTTTAAAAAATATATTATGACAGTCAGGAAATTAGTACCCATTTATCCTACTCACAATTTCATCACAAATAAAGTTGTTTAATACCCAACGAAGTAGGCAGGCACTGCGTAATCAGTCAGTAAATCTGTTTCCGCATAAAACATTTGTATGAAACTCAAATATCATATATAGGAAAAAACTTTGTACTCCTTTTTACAAAATTTGCGCGTTCGAAATATTCCGCTCTTATTAGAAGAGAGCGCAGAATTCAATTTCTCAAAATCACGCCTAGAAATACATTAAATAAAATAAAATAACAGCATTATATGCAACTCACTCACACGACCATTCGTTTGTATAATAACAGTAGGTTTGACGTAATTTCAAATTTTTAGGGTACCGGAGCCAAATAGAATTAAACCCTTTTCTTTTACACAAAAATAGATAATAAAATTTTTAGGGCTTTTTTTTACTTAGAACTGAAAATAAAAAAAAAAATCATCAAACCCGTGTGTCATACCATTTATGAATAGGTCTTTAAAAATAATATTGAGGTTTATAGTATTTTTTTTTCTTAACTGAATAGTTTGTGCGAGAGACGCTTCCAAAGTGGAAAAAAATAATTTTAACAAAAACACGACCGGTTTCGATTAAATAAAATTAAAACAACACCTGATGATGATTTAATCGAAACCTGTCGTGTTTTTGTAAAAACTTATTAACACATAATAAAAAGTGCAAAAGTGTAAACAAGTTGTGTGTAAATAAAAATAAAAAAAATAAAAAAGCTTTTATTCAAAATTAAAACATAAAGTTTGTTTTTTGAAGGTCAATTTTGAAAATAAATTACAATTACAGTTACCAGTTACCACCTTGTTGTGTTATTATTGTGATCCTCAAAAGAGTTGAAACTTATAATTGAAATTAACATCGGGGCTTGTAATTATTATTATTACTAGCCGAAATGGTTTGACGGCAGTCACAAGCTAATCTGATTGAACTTTGCTACCTATTGTGACAGAACATTGCCCATTCTTTCTATTGTTATGATTCAAGTAACACGGTTTAAACATACAGAACGTGTTATTAATAATATTATAACAATGTATTTACACTGTATTAATATTTTAACTATAATATTTATAAACTATTATAGGTACATATTACCGACAAGTAACAGACGAGAGACAATAGTTATGTTTTATTATCTACTTTGTGGTTATGTGAACTGTGGTTTGTGCGAATGAGAAAAAATAGTATATCCCAAAGTTATTACAACTGGTTTTTACACTCTGTATACTTGCGCTTCCGTCCATCAATACGTAAAATATCCAAAGAGTCTGTAATAGTATGAAAAATAATAAGTTTTTATATTTTGGATTCGAAAACAGTCAAAAGTGGTTCGTTCTTTTATCTTTACGTTTTCCAGTTTTTCTAAGAAGTTCTAAAGACGTTTTTATAAACGGAACGGCAAAGAATTGCTCTGTTATCATCTCGTAGGTACCTACTGCGGATAGCAACTAATTACATTGCTTGCAGGGACCGATTAATCCGCTATACGGCTGTAGCGGTATCAATACAAACCGTTTTATTTTAAATATCCATATTAAGGGTTTTTAACTATGCGCTTGTCTTAAGCGGTATTAAACCGTTTAATGCAGCTGCGCCAATAACCGAAAGAGACAACAAATTCGTGGTACACGCCGTGGATCAAATCTATGAAAAGCGGTTTTTTTCATCAGTGACTTGAGGTTTCAATAGCCTTGCTAATTTTGTCACTTTAAGCTAATGTTTAAAGTGACCAAATCAATGTTGCACAATGCACAGCACTTATATTTTATACTAATATTATACTTATATTTTAACATACTTATATTTTATACTAATTTGAATTACCTAAATTACAATTCCGTATAATTAGAAAAAAAAAAGATGGGAATTAACTTTTCGCTCTTTACCAAATCAAGATCAAGGAAAGACAATAATAAACAAAAATGGACAAGAACTTGCATTAAATAACATCATCTTATACCTTATGTCATACGCAATTATGATCATTTTTGGTATGCATCACGATTGCTCCGTCACGGTAGAAATATGATGAAAATGTTCGCCCAATATTTAGGCGAAATTTGACAAAATCGATGGGTCCAAACCAAAAATTTGTCGAAGTAGAAACAAAGAAGTTATAAGGGTTTTAAGTTGGCCGCGCCAACGTAACGTCCACGATGGCGCGGCCATGGAAATCTCAGGAACTACGTGGGTTAGAGATCTAATTCTTTTTCTAGTATGAAGATTGAATTTGGCGAAAATTGTCGAAAAAGAAATTATAAACTAGAAATCGATATTTTAAGAGATTTTTACCTCAGAAGCCGTGGCGGCGCAGACGTGCACTTCGTGTTTCTTTAATGTTGATTATTTCTTTATATCATAATACTTAGTACAAAAATCTGATACAGGAAGTAAGGGCTTAATTTGTCGAAACTAATGAAAGCAATAAATACAACGAAATGTTATTTAAACAGACAAATCGGACCGAAACAAAAAATAGCATGGCCGCGCTGATATCTCATTATCTGTAATTGCTAGGATTTCGGTTTTTATATCCATTTATTCGACACATTAACCTGATTAGAATGGCATATCGTTTTACCCTCAGAATGGTTTTCAACGCGTGTAATCTCCAAAAATGTGCTCTCTTGTACAATGTTTGAGTAGGGTAACCATAATTTCGATTTTATTTGAGAATACGTTTTACTCTACTAGACGAAAATGTATCTATTTCCTTAATAATGCCAACAAACGGAACAATTATTATTAATCATTATTTCATACTTAAACGTAAGTATGTAGTACCTATGCCCGTAAGCGATCAGTTGTAGATAGGATAATAATATTATGTTAAGTAAGTATACTGTACCTAGGAAGGTTACTTAATATTATGCATTTCTTGCCCTTGATCCGTTTTTGCGAAGACGGGTTATAATTCTTTTATACACTCATCTATATTTTTTGTCTCTATATCTGTCTGTATGTGCAACATCAAAAACCACGGAAGGGATTTTAACCAAACTTATTACGATTGTAGACCATATTCCTAGGCAGGTTATAGGATATATAACATAACGCTACGATACATAGGAGCCGAGCAGTGACGATAACTTTGAAGCAAGTCGATGAATTTCGCGCGCGACTGCGGACGAACGGTTCGGGCGGGGCGCGCGGGGGGATCGCTTACACAGTGACGCGAAGCTATAGAACGTGGCACTAAAGTAGATTAGAACATTAAATAAGTAACTAACATGATTTTACTAAAAAGACAAGTGTTTCCACAGTGTCAATAATATAAAAACTGTATTTTTGAACTTGCTTCACAAACTGAAATAAATTATCATTTATTGTATAAAATCAACTTTTGGTATTATTAAAAGAAAGCCTTTTGGGATAAACATAAAGAAACGGACAATTTAGCGGTTTTGAGAAGCTATAACGGGTGTAAAAAGAGCAGTCACTATAACTTTGGGATATGATTATACTATCTTTTCTCTTTCGGACGGTGTGAGGAAGCGAGTTCCACAATCTGACCGCATGAACGGTGAAGGAGTAGGAGTAGGAATTAGAGCGATGTGATGGGAGGGAAAGGTTTGTTCTGGATTTGGACCTACAAGGGATATCAATGGGCCGGGAAAAGTTAAATCGATCACGAAGATAGGAAGGAGAGAGAGGGTTATACAGGATATTGTAAAGTAAACAGAGGATATGGGAGTTGCGACGGAGACGGATAGGAAGCCACTTGAGTTTTATCCGAAAGGCTGATATCTGATCAAACTTTTTTAGACCAAAAATGAAACGGATACAGAGATTCTGCAAGCGTTCCAGTTTAGTTAGCAGCTCTTCGGTAACGTCTAAGTAGCAGGAGTCGGCATAGTCGAGGATAGGAAAAATGAGAGTTTTGACGAGGAAAATTTTGGTTTGCAAAGGCAAAAAGTTTTGAAGGCGCCTCAGCATGTGCTACGAGTGGTGTACCTTTCTGCTGACTTCACTAACCTGCGGATTCCAGCAGAGATTGCTGTCCAAAGATAACCCTAAATTCTTAGCTGTGTCTCTGAATTCGATAATAGTACCATCATATTTGACCACAGGCACATTGTGTAAACGTTGCTTTATATACTAGTAAGTATATAACGCAACGTTTACACAATGTGTAAACGTTGCGTTATATACTTACTAGTATATCCCAAAAAATCGCAGGCTATGATAATAGGCAGTAGCCTATTATCGTAGCCTGCGATTTTTTGGGATTTACCAACAGACCAAAAGATTTAGCCCAATTTGATATGCTCTGCAGATCATAGTTAATACCAGCAACTGTAGAATCAATATCATCAATATTAGAATGACGATAGAGTTGCAGGTCGTCTGCGTAAAGATGGAAATTTGAGTTGATTAATGAGGAAATAATATTAATCAATATAGAAAACAGGAGGGGAGAGAGTACGCCACCCTGGGGAACACCCGCTCATTCTAGAAATGTATTTTTTTTTCATATTTTTTTTACAAAAATTAAAAAATAAATTTTTTTTGGCTTTATTATTATTTTTTTTATTATTACAAAAAAAAAGAAATGGTAAAAAGAAAAAAAAACATTTTTTTTTAGTTTCTGACAAAAAAAAAATACATTTCCGAAATGAGGAAAGGTAGTATAATCGTATCTCAAAGTTATAATGACTGCTCTTTTTACACACTATATATATAAATATGTCATTCGATAAAAACGATAGTCACTCAATGAAATGGCGATTTGAATTAGATGAATGCCATCTACCATAACGGTATTAATCCTTATCATTTAAAATACGTTATTCTGCTTAAGCATTTCTGAAGACTACATATTTTTCCCTTTAGACCATGCAAATATAATGAATACTTTAGGATATAGCAAAATTAAAATCGTTTCTCCGTGATTCAACCGGGCGCCGCGTGATGCTGGCTGCTGCGTGATGTGTCTTACGTCCGAGCCGGGCTGGAGTACTGTTACGTCTATTGGGGTTAATCCTATGTCTTAATATGGCATATCTGAGCCTTTATTTGAAACTATTATTATTACTTCATCGGCCTCCGTGTGACCATGTATAAAGAAGCATAATACCCAAACGACAGTGTTCATAAACTAAAAATATATTTAAAAATACTAAAGTGCCCTAAATCACTTTTACACGCGTACGAAGTCGCGGTCACAGCTAGTACTTTTATAAACATCATGGATACAGAAATAAATGAAATAAAATCTAGGTCTAACAAGGCTCAAACAAGAAAGTTAATATTAGGCAGATGACTAAAAATGCATAAGTACAAGGTCGGACTCGCTAATAAAATCTAAGCGTCACTTCATACCGAAATACGGAAAAAAGTGCCTTCTTGAAAAAGCATATTATTCGTCTGCCGTTGGAATAATATTAATTCCAATAGCGAGTCTTAACCACGGCCATGGGTCTCTATGAAAACCGGCGTTACGCCGGCTTGCTTTGCTGCAGGGAATGAGGATACTTGTCGTAGATAAGTATGTACTTAATTTCAAGGGCAAGAAACCCATAATATAAGTAGCCTGCCTAGGTACAGTATACTTACCTAACATAATATTATTATCATATCTACAACTGACCGCTTACGGGCATAGGTACTAACTACATACTTACGTTTATGTGTGAAATATTTAGTAGTAATAATTCCATTTGTTGGCATTATTTAAGAAATAGACACATTTTCGTCTAGTAGAGTAAAAGTATTCTCAAATAAAATCGAAATTATGGTTACCCTACTCAAACATTGTACGAGAGAGCACATTTTTGGAGATTACACGCGTTAAAAACTATTCTGAGGGTAAAACGATATGCCATTCTAATCAGGTTAATGTGCCGAATAAATGGATATAAAAACTGAAACCCTAGCAATTACAGATAATGATATATCAGCGTACAAAGAAGCGTTACGTTGGCACGGCCATGTTATTTTTTGTTTCGGTCCGATTTGTCTGTTTAAATAACATTTCGTTGTATTTATTGCTTTCATTAGTTTCGACAAATTAAGCCCTTACTTCCTGTATCAGTTTTTTGTACTAAGTCTTATGATATAAAGAAATAATCAACATCAAAGAAACACGAAGTGCACGTCTGCGCCACCACGGCTTCTGAGGTAAATATCTCTTAAAATATCGATTTCTACTTTATAATTTGTTTTTCGACAATTTTCGCCAAATTCAATCTTCATACTAGAAAAAGAATTAGATCTCTAACCCACGTAGTTCCTGAGATTTCGGCGGATTCTTAGAAGTTGGCGCGGCCAACTTAAAACCCTTATAACTTCTTTGTTTCTACTTCGACAAATTTTTGTTTGGACCCATCGATTTTGTCAAATTTCGCCTAAATTTTGGGCGAACATTTTCATCATATTTCTACCGTGGCGGAGCAGTTGTAACGCACACTCATTTTTGCGTAAAATGGTGCGCCAGTCTAGTTGTGACATGCATGATGGAACAAATTCAGCCAATAGCGTTCCGCGGTACTTACTTATCACGCATCCTTTTTTAACACAGAAAAACGAACGAAAATGAACCTTATTCATAAACGGTTTATTTATACCGTTGATTCAGCCGTATATACGGCTGAAGCGCATGTTAGGGTTTTTCAGAGAATCGTATAAATTAAACAGTTTAAAACACCAAAATGGGTAACCTTTTCGGTCCCTGATTGCTTGATAAATGTCATAAGTTTGGTGTCGCTTTAGCGTTTATCATTTGGCCCTCAAAAACAATGAAAATTCTCTCAATTTTATAGCTCAACTTTTTACTGGCCCTCAGAAATAATGAAAATTCTCTCAATTTTATAGCTCTACTTTTGATTGACTCTCAAAAAATAATGAAAATTCTCTCAATTTTATTGCTCTACTTTTTATTGACTCTCAAAAAATAATGAAAATTCTCTCAATTCCAGTGGTCTCGATAGCTCGACGGCTAAGCAAATTGTGTATCTTCTGCACCTACTGGCTCGACAAGGCAGGACTGTGGTGATCAGTATACACCAGCCGTCGGCAGCGCTGCTCTCTCTAGTGGACAGGATATACGGTATAGCCTCTGGAAGGTGCGCTTATATCGGCTCCGTCCGTCTACTCAGACCTTTCCTAGAACAATTCGGCCTAGTGTGCCCCGTCACTCACGATCCCGTGGATTTCTGTAAGTGTTTATTTTTTATTTTTTATGCTTTATTCATTTAAGTTACTCTTCATACACAGTCATGTAGTACGCCAAACTGATCTAGCAGTTTGTAGGCGCACCATAAGTACTTAAATGCTGTTAGTGACATTTTACGAGTAGGTACATTAACAATAATATAATGCAATTTTTGCAATACACTTACATCAAATATAACACTACATTGTTCTATTTTTTTATTTTCCTCCCTACACACCATAACTATGGTTATGAATAGTAGCTAATTTAATATATCTTAGTAAATGTGTAACACCAATGTTTCATAAATTGGTTATATTAATAACGAGATGAAGCCCTAGTTACCTTGCTTGCCCTAGTTACTTGCCCTAGTTTCTAATTAACTCTACCTAGAGCAGGAGTTCCCAACCACGGGGCACGCCTCCTAAGTGGGGCGTAGAGACATGTCAAGGAGGGCGGAATGCCTTATTTTTTATACTACTAAGGTGGCAAACAGCCAATAAAAATAGAAAAAATTAAACAGCAGAACCTAGAATTAACCAACTGGTTCTAAACATCTCAAGTGTCTTATTAGTACCTCTTCTTTTATTATATTTATTATAAAATTTCATCATTTATTATTTTAATTTTTTAAAATTGTTCATTATAATTGTAGTAAAAAGCTTTGAAGGGCATGAACAATTATTAATTGTCAGGGGAGCCTTAACAAAACAGAGGTTGGGTGACCTAGAGCAGCGGTTCTCAAACTTTTTTGGTGACGGAACCCTTTTGGAAAGCAAAATACTTGACGGTACCCTACAATAAAACAATAGTTTTTAAAAGTGTATTCTTTATTCATAAACGTAATAAAGGTAAAATGTAACAGTTACTAATTATTACCTACTTTAACATGTCACATGGCAAGTACATTATTACAAGATGTTATAAAAGAACAATCTAATCAATGGGAGGTATGAAACTGTTTTTTATTTTTTATTAATTGGTTTATGTCAGGTTTGATAAAAGACAGTTGCAGTCTCATATCAGATTTCGGTGTCCAGTCTATTGTGATATTTCGTTTTTTTTTCTAAATTCTTGCGGAACCCCTACAGTGGTATCACGGAACCCTAGGGTTCCGTGGAACACACTTAGAGTATAGCTGAGTCCTAGAGTATGCGGGGTTCGATTCCAAAAACACAATTGGTATTCAACTTCCTCCTTAACATGTTAATGTCATTTGAAACTCGTAACAAACAGACAATATACTCCTTTTGCTCAAATTACGTTTAAACACAACGCTACATTCAGTAATTTAGGCGAAGCAAAGGAACCGTTCGCAGTTATCGTGCAACTAATAAGGAAGTATCCATTGCGCCCGCGCCGCCTACAACACAATTTTAGAACAAGAATGTCATAGTAGGTACTCCACTTGTAACGGAACCTACAATTTTATTTTGCTCGTAAACTTTTTGTGTAACCGTTTTAGCCTTGAAACAGTCAAACAATAATTATAGTGTATTTATGTCGGGATATTATGCTACACATTAATATATTAAAATAAAAGCTTCCTCTATAAATATAACAAAAAAAACTTATATTATAGATCATTTTTATATTGTTTTCCTTGTAAACTTTAACAAAAACTAAATAAATACGAGTATGTAAAATGTAAAAAAATATATTATTCAGTAAATATTTTACAAATAACAGGGCGCTGATTATTGATACCATCGCTATTATCACTTACAAAGTTCGAAAACAAAATGAATTGGATTTGACATACTCGTAAGTTTCGCTAAGTGACATACTAATTAGATTATTATTTAGTGAACCTTATGTTAAATCCTATACATTATTGGTTTTTGAACTTCGTAAGTATAACAGCGATGACATCTTCAATAAGGACCTTACTTACATTAATTTTTTATTTTTCAGTTATAGAAAAAAGTGCAGAGAAAGCTCAAAATGACTTAGTGAAAAATTTAGAAAATGGGAAAAGTATACAATGGATAGAAAACACAATTGAGATTGATAGTGATATAATAGGTATGAGTTTATACGGTTCCGTAGCTTACATTTGGTAACCCTTATTATTACTATTTTTATTAATGATAAAAAATATCATAACTACTAACTACTAACTACCTACTTATGTTAATAGCTACCTCTGAAGTAAAGATGTTTGCAAAGAGACAATTGAGACAAGCGCTCTAGATTTAGGGCGTGTTTCACCTAATGTTAAAGTTTATCCTTCGTTAAATATCATGCTTTTTCTCTCGTGATCAATGAATGAGAAGGCATGGTAATTTAACAAGTTATAACTAATATGCGTTGGTGAAATCGGGACTTAGTATGAACCCATGTTACAAATAATTATAACATTTTAGATAATATGTTTAAAAATAGTAAAAGTGATCGGCTATGTTTGACGACGTTGCCGCCGCCGAAAGAAGACCCCACCAGCAAGATATTATTGGCACTGAAAAGTACGTATCCAACGTCAACTTGGAAACAATTCTCTGTGCTAACACGAAGAGCTTGTTTAGTGAGTATATTTGGAGATTTAACCGTCTCTCTTGCTCGGTGAAGGCTAGAATAATTCTATGGCTAGTTATACGTCTCGCTTGTGGGGTAGCGGGGTAGGAATAGAAATTCCCCATCAACAATATTATTCGTGGATGTCGTAAAAGGCGACAAAAGGGATATTATATACAAAATGTAATCTAACACAGGGGATATATTGAGCGAGCGTAATGAGCATTCGATTCTCGTTCCAAAAATATATGTAACATAATAATATGATCTTAATTTAAACCTATGAATTAAATGAAGACATGAATGGATAAAGGTGAAGGCCAAAACTATAAAGTCAGATCTTGGATTTTGTTCATTATTGGATAAATATCCAATACTGAACAATATCCAAGATCTGACTTTATTTTTCTGTGGTCCGCTTGACGTGAAATACCCCATATAATAAATATTTTAATGGCATGGCAATGGCTTAATTTTTAGAGTTCGGTGCTTCTAAGGGTAAAACTATTGAGATGCTGTCCGTCTGTCTGTTAGTATTTACAAAAAAACGTATTTTTTTTATTTGCTTTTTACTTTGTACACGTGTCTGTCGCACTGGGTCGGTATTTTCCCACTTGACCATTAAATAATAAAACTAATTAGTACAGCATTGTACATTAAATATAAGGTAATATCAATGCAACCATCTCAACAACAAAACCATTACCAAAATAATGTAAAAATAATGGTGGCTGTAACATGATTGCCATTGTTACCTTTTTATAACGATGGGTTAAATGTATGTCCTTGTTTAAAATATCATTATGTTCTATACGCATCAAACATATTATTTATTGTACTCATAATTTTCAATAAAATCCGAATACACATTATAACTATTATGTACAAAGCGACATGAAACAGAAAAAAAAAGTAAAGAAAAAAATTACTGCTAGTTTCTGAGCATACCCTAATAAAAAATATTTGCACATTGAATAAGCTATACAACGTTTTGTCCTTGTCATACGTTAGATATGCGACAAAGAGAAAACATTATAATATGACGCCTCCGTGGTCTAGAGGTTCAGAGCTTGGCTCTTGACCCAGAGGTCGCGGGTTCGAATCCCGCTGAGGAAACAAAAAGCTTTCAATGATCCTGAGTCATGGATGTGTATTAAATGTGTGTATTAATAAAATAAAAATATTAAATATGTGCATAGTATTAAAGTATTAAATATATTTCCGTTGTCTGGTACCTGAAACACAAGTTCTTCGGTGTGCAGCCTCCATAGATATTATTATTATTATACACCTTCCATTTGTATTATTTTTATTAGTAAGTAATAGGGTTAATATTTTTTTATATTTTTTCAGCTGCTATGGCGTAACCCATCAAATATCCTCATGATAACGGGTATCCATTTGCTGATGGCTCTCTCCGTGGGCTTGATATTCTACGACATCGGCTGGAACGCGGCGAATGTGCTATACAACTACCGCTTTCTTTACTACTGCCTCATGTTCATCATGTTCACAGCTTTCAGCAGCGTTTCGGTTACTTGTAAGTATTATTTTTTTAGACCACAAGGCGCATTCTTTAATTAAATAAGTTGTCAGCATGGATTTAGTGCATTTACACCAATACTACAGCGGGGGGCAAGTGCGAGCATTTCAGTGCCAATTATTTTGAACTGTATCGACATACTTTAAAGACATAGACTGACTGACAGACACCATATTTATAATTTCCACCTCCTTCGAGAGTCACTTATAAATGCGAAAGTAAAAAAAACTCCCAAATTAACCGCACTAAAACTACAAATATAAATCATCGACAAAAAAAGGTACCGACAAGTGTTGATCTATACTAATACTAATATACTAATATACTAATATACTAATATTATAAAGAGGTAACATTTGATTGTTTGTTTGTTTGTTTGTTTGTTTGTTTGTTTGAATGGAATAGGCTCTGAAACCATTGAACCAATATGAAAAATTCTTTCACCGTTGGAAAGCTACATTCCTAGCGCTGAACATAGGCTATATTATATGTTTTACAAAAGTAGGGTTCCTTACTAAAACCCCAAAAATGTAGCCCAAAGTGTAAAAAAACGACCTCCAAAATTTCTTACGTCGTGTGCGCTTCGACAACGGCTTGACCAATTTCGCAATTTTTTTACGGTATGTTCGTTATTGTCACGAAAAGGTTATCATGAAAGAAAATGTTGAAAAAAATAAGCAGAAAATTAGAAAAAAGAAGAAAATACGTGATGGTCACGCGGGGTTTGAACCTGGGCTCAATCGATTCACGTCGTTGCCAGTTTATATGACACTGGTGTCATGGTAACGACATTGTTTACAAATGGAAAATAAAAATTATGAAATGCTATAAATAACGTATTAACATAAACTTAAACTATTTGGATTCATTAAACTATTTGTCCACCACTAATAAATAGTCGGGTCATTTTAATAGGTAACATTTGACAGTTTATCAAAAATGAGCGACGTAACGTTGTAACGACGACATAATAAAATAAATATTTTCTTTTTGTTAAAACTGCAGAATTTACTAAACTTTATTTAATAATTATTAGATATTTATTGTCAACATAACCAATATGAGTTTTTTTACGATTTGCTTTCACTGATAAACGATCTTAAATATAATATACAAACTTAGATTATTAATTGGTCTCAGCGCACCAATTATTAATCTATGTATACAAATTATGATTTAATGAAATAAACGTCGTGATAATGTTACGTCAGTTAAGTAACACTTTTTCTTATTAAACACTAGAGACTTACTCAAAAAATCGATTAATCTTTTAACAACTATAAATATACCTATTTAAAAAAAGTACTTAACTTATAAGTTGTAATAAGAATATATTATAAATGTTAATTTAAAAATCAGATCGAAGGAGTTAGATCCATGGTCATAATTCACGAACAATTAAAAAAAAATCGAAAACGTCATGATATGACGCCACTATGTCGTCATTTGTCTTTGTGCGAAGTTAACGTCTGTCTGTTCTGTCTTTTTTTTTTCTTGCTACTGAAAACGAAAATGCAATTAAAAAAAAAATGTCTGTCTGTCTGTTAGCGTGTCTCTTTGCTCCGGCTAATCTCTGGAACGGCTGGACCGATTTTAACGAGACTTTCACTGGTAGATAGCTAAAGTTATAAGGATTAATTTAGGCTTCTTTTCATCATCATCATCGTTATCTAACTAATGATCACCGAATCGGCTGGACCGACTGTGACGGGAGCATTCACCGGGCGTTAGCTTATGTTAGTTTCATCTTTACATCAGCTTTTTGTATTAAAGTAAGTCGTGTTAGTTAAATGAATTATTTATAACTCGAGAACGGCTTTATCGATATGGTTGAAAATTGGTGAGGAAGTAACTTAGAGCCAGTAGACGGACATAGGATACTATTTATTCCATTTGACAGCGCAGAACCAGCAACGTTCACGGAAGGGTTTGGCGTTGTGGGTTCCGCGTTGCGGGTTCCGGGTTCCCGTGTTGCGGGTACCGGGTTCCGCGTCGCGGGTTCAGGGTTCCCGTGTTGCAAGTTGCGGGTTCCGCGTTGCGGGTTCCGGGTTCCCGCGTTGCGGGTTCCGGGTTCCCGCGTTGCGGGTTCCGGGTTCCCGCGTTGCGGGTTCCGGGTTTCCGCGTTGCGGGTTCCTGGTTCCCGCGTTGCGGGTTCCGGGTTCCCGCGTTGCGGGTTCCGGGTTCCCACGTTGCGGGTTTCGGGTTCCCATGCTGCGTGTTCCGCGTTGCGGGTTCCGGGTTCCCGGGTTGCGGGTTCCGGATCCCCGCGTTGTGGGTTCCGGGTTCCCGCGTAGCGGGTTCCCGCGTAGCGGGTTCCGCGTTGCGGGTTTCGGGTTCCCATGGTGCGGATTCCGGGTTCCCGCGTTGCGGGTTCCGCGTTCCCGCGTTGCGGGTTCCGCGTTCCCGCGTTGCGGGTTCCGCGTTCCCGCGTTGCGGGTTCCGCGTTCCCGCGTTGCGGGTTCCGGGTTCCCGCGTTGCGGGTTCCGGGTTCCCGCGTCGCGGGTTCCGGGTTCCCGCGTTGCGGGTTCCGGGTTCCCGCGTTGCGGGTTCCGGGTTCCCGCGTTGCGGGTTGCGGGTTCCGGGTTCCCGCGTTGCGGGTTTTGGGTTCCCATGCTGCGGGTTCCGCGTTCCCGCGTTGCGGGTTGCGGGTTTCGGGTTCCCATGCTGCGGGTTCCGGGTTCCCGCGTTGCGGGTTCCGCGTTCCCGAGTTAGGGGTTGTTTTTTTTAGTTGAATTTCATCATAAACTGTTTTTATGCTCAACGAAGTGGGCAAGGGTCATTTGTTATAAATTGTAGGTAAAATATATTCATAAAATAAAAACGGGCAATAAAAATTTTATGTGACCAAATGTTTTAACTATTCTGCGTTGAAGAAAAAGAGAATCACGAAAATCGGATAATTAACCTCAGAGTAATCGGTGTACTTACATAAAAAAACCGGCCAAATTGAGAACGTCCTTCTTTTGGAAGTCGGTTAAAAAGTTACCAAAGTGGCGTTGACCTGCCGGCCGTCTCTATCGCCCCCCCCCTCCTCCCCCCCTCACGCCACTGTCATAAAACTACACCTACACCGTCCAATTTCAAAAGGTTTTTTGATCAGTTGGCACATTATCTGTTGCTTTGGTTATGCGAGAATTTTTATCACGTCTTAATTTCAGTTCCAGAGCAAATACCGATAATAAGACGAGAGCACTTCAATAGATGGTACAACGCGGGATCCTTCTACTTCGCCACGCTGGTGTCCAGCTTGCCTATACAGACAGTCTGCACTCTGCTGTTTGCCTGCATAACGTTCTACATGACTGGACAGCTGCAAGAGGCTAGGCGATTATTCATCTATAGCCTTACCCTGCTACTAGTCTCCTACGTAGCTATAATAATAGGCCTTTTCACCGGATCTCTATTCAATGTCAAGGTTTGTGTCAAAGATTAATAAATAATATATAATGTATAATTTCACTAATCCCGCACTTCAATAGACCGTACGTCCAATAATCCGGCAAACTCCGCCCACGCCGCACTCGTTCCTACATGTTTATTTAATATTACAAACGTTTCATCTATGAAATGCTTTATTTTATTCATTACCTTTTTCTCTATAATCCAGTAATCCGACTCGACGACGACGAAGACGGATCTATAATCCAGTAACTATTAAAAACCGGAGGGTGCTGGATATTGTAATGTTCGTATTACTGAATCCGAACATTCCAATATGCGGCACCCTCCGGTTTTTAATAGTGCAGGGTTAGTGAGATAACACTAATATAAAAAATCTCCTAGAACACACACAAACAATACAAAAATTTATTGTGTACATAATATTATAATAATCTAATAAATATCGTCTCCGTGGTCGGTCGTGGATTTGATTCCCGCGCTGGAGCAACTAAAAATATTGTTTTCTAAAGATCCATGCGTCGGAAAAAGTCGGTGCTGCACCTGATTTCCCGCCAGTCAGCGTCAACAGAGAAGGAAGAGAGAGTGCTTCGGTGTATTGCGTTGACATTTAGGCACTGTAAAAATAACTAGCTGGCCTAGTTAAAATGAAACCGAGATAATCTAATAATCGTCTAGAAACCCTCCGAAGGTAAAAGTCTCTGGAATAGCCCACTTTTCTCTATCTCTAGCTGTGCTTAACCATCCTGGGCCAGCTATAGATTTTATGTCATCCGCCTTTGTCATAATCGGTCGACCTCTATACTTTTTCCAATTAGGCCATACCACCGTGTATTTCTTACAATCCACTGCAATAGTCATATAGTGTGGCAAGATGGCCAGCCCACCTCCACTTTTATTTATGAGTTAGATATTTTTTAGTTTGTTACATTTCCATACAAAAGCACAGGAGTTCTTTAGGGCATCTATAATATTTTACTTTAGTCTTTGTCACATTTGTTTATTGGCCCATAAAATTGGACCACAAACCGGTCTCAAATGCCAGAGTCGCGCGCTTCGCCTGCTACTAACAAATATGTATTTGGAATGTCCAGTGTCGTACGAGTAGATAGTAGATCAGATACAGGTGCGTGTATGTGTGTGTGTGTGTGTGTGTGCAACCAGTGTTTACCAGCAGGGCAATCGCGCTAAAAAACTTTAGCTGAAACGCAACCGAAACGTGAACGTTACTCGACTTTATGACGTATTCGGTATCGCGCTATCCCTTTGACACCTAGGTGAGACGAAACTGCAGGGCAATCGCGCTAAAAACTTTAGCTGAAACGCAACCGAAACGTGAACGTTACTCGACTTTATGACGTATTCGGTATCGCGCTATCCTTTTGACAGCTAGGTGTGACGAAGCTGGACCGTAGTTGAAACTCAAACGCTGTCAAACAAAAAGTTCATACGGAGCTAGTTTAACTCGCACGCAGCTCGAACGTTTGGAACAAAGTGATCGTATATAAGTTACGTTTTTGAATCTAAATTGTGTAAAGGAAATAAATACTAGTAAATTTATTGACGATTATGGTAAAATAATAGACAATTTCGAAAATCTTAGGGTCGCATCCCTAATGTCTGACAAAAGGTTGCGTTTCGTTTCGTCTGAGGTTAAGTAGCAATTGGAAGGTAAGCGCGATACTAAAGTTTGTTCAGCTGGATTGGAAACAAAACGCAGCAGAAACACAAACGAAACGAAGTTGAACCTCAAATGAAACAATAGCGCGATTAGCCTGCTGGCCCTTAGTCCATTGCCTATTCCATTCAAACAAACAAATAATCAAATCCTCTTTATAATAATAAGTATATATAAATGATAATAAATGTATATAAAAAAATTACGATACCAATGTTTCTTCTTTACAGAATGGTGTTATTTTCGGACCATTTTTCATAATGCCGTTTACAATATTCTCCGGATTTTTCCTGCGGTACTGCGACGCTCCGGTATTCATGAAATGGATTTTCCACTTGTCATTCCTGAAGTACGGTCTATCCGGCATGGTGATATCTATTTACGGCATGGATCGACCCAAAATCCCGTGCTCAGACACGGGACACCTAGTGTCGAAGTCGGACCCGATACTCTATTGCCACTACACTTCCCCCAAACGGTTCATGAAGGACAACGAGGTGGAAGGGGTCGAATACTGGACGGTGGTTTTAGCTTTATTTATCATATCATTTGTGTTCATTCTATGTGCCTATATAGCTTTAAAGATAAGATTAAAATGTAAATGGTGAGCAGATTTTTGTAATATAATTTTTAAATGTAAAATGGCTGTGAATTGGGACCTCCGAGAGGTAATATTAGTCGGACACGCGGTGCAATGTTGTAAAATTTCAAGCAACGTCGCTCCGCCCGTCGCGTCGTTATGAAAATTATTAGCCCAAAAACAAGATTCTATTTCGTCGCCTTCTCAACCTCGTATCTAGATATAAAACTACAGCTTTTCGGTTGAGTCAAAAAACTATTTAATTATTAAGGTTTTTGACTCAACCGAAAAGCTGTAGTTTTAGATTTCATTATGACATGGATTTTGGATGTATAATGTTCATAACTGAACCTCATTTAAAACAAAATCCATGACAATAAAATCTAAAATTATTAAGTTTTTTGACTCTACTGAAAAGTTGTAGTTTTATAGATACGAGGTTGACAAGGTAAAGCGACGATTTGTAACTTTTCAGATTATAAAATTATTATAGTTATTAGGGATGGGCCGAATGTGGTTTGAACCGAATACGAACTTCGGCCGAACATCCGGTAAAAATGAAAAATTTGGCCGAAGTTCGGCTCAATTTCGGCCGCGCTTTTTCGTGTTGTGACTTGTTTACGCATTTGCTGCAAATATAGTTAATAGTGTAAGAAAAAATACTTTAATTTTTGCTTTTTGATTAAGTGAATGGAGATTTCTAAGACTTAATGAGATGGGCAGTAAAATTTTGTCTGTTGATTAAGTAAGAAAGATTTCTAAGGCTGGTTTTGTTAGTAGAGAGTAGAGCGGTTTAATTTTGTGTTTTGTTTGAACAAAAAACAAAGATTTTTGAGACTGGTAGTTAAAAAGGCCAATTTAAGATATTGTTTATCACGTATGACTGCTTTTTCTAATTCAAATAAATGACTATGAATATCCGACTTATTTTATTTCACTGTTATTAAAGATATATTTTTTTCATCAATTTCTATTACGATAGTGCAAGTATATTTAGTGCAGAATGTTCGGCATTTTACCCGAAATTCGGCCGAATGACGAAGTTCGGTTCAAGCTGCCGAAGTTCGGTTAAACCGAATGTAAAACGAATTTCGGCCCACCCCTAATAGTTATATATATATGGGCGGTAGACTTGCTTGTGATTATTATATTATGTATGGTGTCGGACTAATGCGATCGAGCCAATAGGGTGTAATTCCTCAGTGTCGAACGATGTTTATCAGTTGCTGTAACCGAGATAAAATAGCAATATGTCATAGTAATTAAATGTTTTTTTTTTTAATTTTAAGAAAGTTTTATACGTAATGTTTAAAAATGAAGGTATAAAAGGGTAATTAATGATTAATTAATCATATATCTAGAGTAGAAATGGGTACAAAGTTTTGATATTTATAACCCAATCGTTCTGAGACATATTATAGTCATAGAAACGAATGTGCCAGAATTTATGTACAAACTATTTATTAATTAATTTGCACTATTAATTATATCTAAGGCTGAAATAGTCACATACATATTAATATTTTTTTATACCATTATCTATTTCATATTTCTGAAATCCGTAAAACGGCTTTATAAAAACAATTAAAAAGTTAAGAAACTTATTATTTTTGGATAAACAATGTTTGTTATAATATTACGACAAATGTAGTCGTTCATATTACAAAATTAAATCAAACAAACATATCGGGTGCTTTTGTAAACTACAACCCAATACACCATAATTTTTGTAGACGATGTTTGGATAGTAACAGTAATTATATACCTATTGTCCATATTGGTATTCTATCACGACTATAATTATGTAGTTTCATAACATGTAATGTTAATTACTCAGAACTATCTATATCTATATCGCTACAAAATTTAAAAAATATCTGCAATTAGGGGATTAAATATATTTAATTTGATAATGGATAGTTTACATATGGGTATTAGATACGTTATATTTATCCTTATCTTATGTTTCTCAATCATATTATATATATGTTTGAACGTAGCCAATTTTGTAAGGCTGATGTAAATACTTGAAAGTTAGAAATTACCCTTTAAATTGGAGTAGCAGTGTAAAAAAATTGCTGAAGTAAATAATTTATAAAATAAATATTTTTTAATAGCTGACATGTGTAGCATAATTATAGTACACGAACAAAGAGTCGATGAATAATAATTGTTAACAATCACGTTGTAACTAAATATTGCTCAAAAGTTTTCTTATTTTTATAAGTAAATACAAAGTAATTAACCAAAGCAATTGGAGTTTCTGTTCTGAAATGTTAACCTTAACAATGTTTTGTTTGCGTTATATCATGCAAAACCAAAAAATAATAGCTAATTAGTATACACTACACGGCCTTACTCATAAATATAGAATGTTACACATTCTAAATATAGAATGTTACACATTCTATATTTATGAGTAAGGTTTAAGTGATAAAATTTATTGCCATAATTCTCGAGCTGTTGTATCCGAGCCCTTTATTCGAAAAGCAACATTCCTATACTATAAGAATTAGGGCGTGTTTCACCAAGCAATTGCTTGGTGAACCAAGCAATTTTAAAGTTAACGCCATGTTTTTTTTTCCATTGACAGAAAATACGAAAGAGATAACATGATATTTAACATGGCGTTAACTTTAACATCGCTTGGTGGAACACGCCCTTAGTGTGAAATAAATTTTAATTAATGCAAACATATTTGAAAACAGCCCTATCTATTATATATAGTGATTCACGTGGACTTTCATTCACAAAGTTAGTTGTCATTATGATTCATCGCTACAATAAAAAAATAGGTAATGGATAGATAATATGGTAATCACTATCATCACTTCACTATCATCACTATCACTATCACTACATAATAGGTTGGGGAAAAGTCTTTTCGCATTATAGTATGTATGAACTTGCCATAAAATCTCTTGGGCTTATACATCGGTATATGGCATGACGAAAGATTTTGAAATTCACTTTTGTAAAGTGGATACACATTTGCTAATTATGAAAAACCCTTTATTTCGGTAACAAACTAATGAATATCAAAGATTATAACCATTTTTCTAATATATTTTCAATAGTGCGCGAAAACAGGTCGAAGTGTCATGGCGTCGAGTGTGACGTCACGCCTAGGTAAACGTCAGATGCTTAAGTAAACCATATATAAAAGAGTAATATATATTGACTAACAGCGATGGACCATACACAGACAGGACAGCTATTGTATCTGGCTGGTTTTGGTAGCATTAAGAAGTTTTAACTTTACAGAAGACAATTCCAAATTCAAATTAGGTAAATTTTTATTTGTTTTTCTTATTGTTAAAATGAGAATCGTAATCGATACGTTTTAAAACTTTATTACAAAGCCGCGAAAAAATTTTTAGATGTTTTTAATGCAGTATCTTTGAGAGTAGCGCAAATTTAGTTTAAGCGTTTTCAATCCGGAAATTTTGATCAAAGATGCGCTCTGTTCCCCTGTTACGGACAAAAATGATGCCATTTTTGGAACAAAGTGGTGAAGATCGGCATATTAGTTGTTTCAGCTACATCGTAATGCTGAAGAACTGGGGATTGACCAAAAAGCTGAATACACAAAAAAGCTCGAAATTTGGGTGCCTCATGTGCTCACTGAAAGAAACCTAATGAGCCGTGTACTCATTTGTGATTCCTTATTACGACGTAATGAAACCAAGGCTAACTGATAACTCATGATGAAAAAACAAGAACGTGCGAAAAAGATCGTGGTCAAAGGCCGGTCAGGCTTCACAGACTGAGGCGAAACCCGGGTTAACACGCAACAAGGCTCACCATTAATAGTTTCAAAATTTTGCAGTTACTACTATTTCTGTTTCTGATGTAATTTGACGCACACAGTCGTTACCCAAGCACGCTTAAAAAGTTGGGTTCACTCTTTTTATAATCTAAGATCTTATGAATGTCGGTAAGTAGATAATATAGTGAATTTGCTACATAGATTAAACATTTATATAAGATAAGTGCTCGTAGACGGTCTACGTCATAAGATGTTCGATCAACCACCGAGATATGATGACAAAATTACCATTGTCGATCCAGCTACATGTAGCCAGCTACACAGGAGTAGCAGTAATGGTGGTGTGGTGGGCCGTTTGCCCGTTTAAAAAAAAGGCAATGCGAAACAACTCAAAACAAATGGTAGGCATCATATTATAGAAACGATGTTCAGAAAATATTTTTGAATAAAAATATTTGACTTTGACATTATTTCCCGGTTACAAATCCCGAGAATTTTTTGTGTACACGGATTTTATTGGATCTCAGAGTCACGGTCGTAAGTTCACATACAGACCACAATGATGAGAAGTAGGAACTCTTGATCCTTCGGTAATCTTTATCAGCATCCCTCCAAATGGTCAACGGAACGTAAATGCAAAAGGTCGTTGGAGGTATGTCAATACTAATATAAATCCTTCCACAAATAGGTACTTCTGTTATTGTTTATTAAAAATGTTTGTAGCAAACAAACATTTTTAATTTAATTTCTTATTATGACAGAAAAGGTGGTGCGTCGAACTAGACGCGTTTATTAAAGTGTGGCCAATATTAGCAAATTATCGTGACTTGTGGAAAGAGACATAGTTTTTTTTACCTTTGCCCAGAAGTAACGGCTATTAATGATAATAATAATAATTATGATGGTAAACAGTTTGGTAAATGAAGTGCTAAAAGGGCAAATTCCATACTAAACAATAGCACCTTACGCGTAGATACGAGGCTTTAACAAAAGATTCACTTTCAAACCTTTTAGTCAAAAAGGGCAAACTATAGATTATAATAATTAATTATTAAAAATACTTGTTTCAATAGATTAGGTTATCGCAATACAGGAAGTATTGCGATAATTTAGCAAATAGATGAAAATATATACAGGATGTTAATGAATAAATATTTTTATATTCAATGAGATTTTAGTAACTCTTTATTTTTATTTTATTTTTTTACATGTAACAAGGAAATTAAGTTGTGATGTATATGTCGCAGTCATCTAATTGGAATCGCTATTTCATTGAGTGACTAGCGTTTTTATCGAATGACGACATTAAATTGAAAGACTAGGCTGTGTAATGTTGTATTGTCTGTCAGGTGATTGAAATTTTTTCTCACTGCGGCGCTAGTAGTCACCAAAACAAATATGGCGTCAAACAGCTGGCACTGAAAGTTTTAAACATGCTGTACGTCATCGTTTTACTAATTTAACTGATAAAACATACAAAACTACACTAAATGGATGTATTCATGTTATATTATTTGTACTAGAATTTACAAAGTTACATTTATCGATAAAATATCGGTAGTATGAGCGCAAATTAGAAAAAAATGTCACCTAACTAGATATTCCATAAGTAGGTAATTCGTCGACTACGCTAAATGACTACATGACGTTCAGTCAAGACGTTGGGCGTTACAATAAACAACATGACGAGTTGTCCTTTAGTCATTCAATATATGTGTACATACTTTGAGATTACCGACGTATATCTCGAGATAATAACCATAAGGACCGGTTTCTTAAATCATTAAAAGTAATTATTCACAGGACTAGTAGCGAGTACTGCCCGAGCCCCGAGGTCGTGGTGCTACAAAAACACTACAATAATCGGACCAGTAGTTCCTGAGATGAGTTTGTTTGTTTGTTTAAACGCGCTACGTTTAAACAAACAAACTCTTTCGCTTTATAATATTAGTATAGATTCAAACATTATTTCATTATTTTCATAATTGTAAATTTAAACTTTGACGACCTCCGCGCGAACACTAACGTGGTCAACCACTTGTGCAGTGGTTGAGCGCGTTGGTTCTCGAGCGAGTGGTTGCGGATTCCAATCCCGCCGAGGGAACAAAAAGTGTTCAATGTTCCCGGTCATGGATGTGTATTAACATTTCCGTATAATATAAAAAAAAATCTTAAATATTATGTGTATAGTATAAAAGTATTCAATATATTTCCGTTGTCTGGTACCTGTAACACAAGGTCTTCGGTTCAATCTTCGGATACTTAGCACGGGGCTAGATTGATGTGGTATGCAGCGTCCATAGACATTATTATTATAAACACTCATTTAAAACCGTTCTAGGGTTTCACACCCAAAGGGTAAAAACATGACCCTATTACTGAGTCTTTTCTGTCTGTCTGTAACTTCTTAACCATGAAGTCATTTTCACAGTTGTTATAGTATGTTTGTTTCCGCTATGACAACAAATAATAACACCAGAATAAAATTAATTATATTATCTACATTTTTGTCTACCTCCGCGTGCGAGTCTGACTCGCATTTGCCCGTTTTCTTCTATTCCCTTTCAGTAGCCATAGTCACGGGAGGACAGTGGTGACAAGAGGCACCTTTTTTAAATTTGAAGACATTCAAATTTCGATCTACCCGATTTCTTTTTGTGTTTCATAGCAGAATGTACACTAGTATCCGTAAGTGTTCGAATTCACAATAAATAATTCGTGTAAACTTATGAAATAATTATTTCATAACATTTATTACTTGGCGACATTTACTACGAGGCAAAAATAAATATGCTATTACATAACCTATATTTTTAAGACGAAAAGATGATCGTTTCATCGAGCCCGCTTTAAGTTAACGACCTAAGAAAACCAGGAAAAACGTATTGATTTAGGTCGGCTGCTTTATATAAATAAAAATGAAACGAGCTAAAATAATAATTTATAATAATAGCTGCCACGACAAGCTCGGTTTTGGACGACGATGGCAGAATTTTGAGAAAAAAAATTCTGTACTATACTAAAGTGTATGAGAAAGATGATCCGTGGAGGGTTTAGAGCTTAGCTGTAGACTCGATAGTCGTGGTTTTTTCCTTTTTCCATTCCCACTCTAATACAACTAAAATTAATGAGAATATTCCCATCCAGGGCATATAAAAAAAATCGGCCCTGCGCCTGTTGTGTAGAGCGCTACAAACATTACTACAAACCGAGTAGTAGAGTGACTACTATGATACACAGTAATGATACACAAATTATATATATTAGCTAACATTAACATTAGATTTATTAAAATACACGATCGGTTTCAACTAAGTCATCATCGGGTACATAACTTACAGTACATTCAATAAGTCCAATAACATATGTAACTACAATGAGTACATAATCCAGTACTAGGAGTAATTTTTGCAGCAACTTGAGCACACAGCACACAACAGGCGCAGTACCGATTTTTTATGTGCCCATCCATTCTCACACATTTTAGTTGTATTAGAGTGGGAATGAAAAAAGTAAAAACCCACGACTATCGAGTCTACAGCTAAGCTCTAAACCCTCCACTGGTTTAGATCATCCACACGTCACAGGTGTCGGGCTTATAATAACGGTACCAAAATATGTTACTTGTTAGTCACAACGAGCTTTCCTATAGTAAGTATGTCCGAGATAAATTTAACATGAACGTAAACAAACCCGTTTATGACACAACCAAAAACTAGTAAGTGATGCCAATTGGCCAATAATATTACAATGAATTTTGTTTTCTATGAATCCATAGACTATAGGCTTGTATTCTACAATCGGTAGTGTCAAAATGGCGTATTTTTTCAGTAAAAGATTTTCATTTGCTGTTTAAACATAATAATTATTGTTTAATTGTTTTAAAATGTATTGGAAAAGGAAGTGTAATCCTTTAATATACCTGTGAAAGTGTTGATAAGTGTGCACAATAAGTGAATATGTGAAAATTTTGGTGTTTTTGGTTTGTTTACGTTCAGGTTAAATTTATCAGGGACGAACTATACATACTTTCGTACAACTCTATTACCTACCGAGAATTACATTATCAAAAATGCCAGTGCATATTAGTTAATATTTAAATTTTATTGATCGCTGGAAATATAATGCGTTTAATGTTATTGTGTTGGGAATGTCGTAGACCGTATCAGTCACATACGCTTGACAATATATACCTAATTATATTTTACACGTGACAGCCAAAGGGTTAATTATATCAAGAGGATAATGATAATTCAATACTGATAAGTATTGATAAACACGAAGCGAGCGACGGCTGGTAAATGCTGCATTTAGTACTCTGTAAGGTACAGGATGCAAACGGGCCAAAGTACTTGCATCACTTTAAAGACAAGTACTCATTTCCGTGCATCAACGTGTCGTTGTAGACTCAATTCTGAGACGGACAGTTTTAGTGAAAGTGATACAAATGGATCTAGAAATAGGAAAAGATGACTCCAGTGTTGATGACGTTAATCTCATAGTATTCATGAACATCAAGTGCAGGGTCAACAACGCATTGAGTAAGTGTTTTTGTTTTCTTTCTTCCAATTGCAGGAGGTAGGGTTGCTAAAACAGATAAAACACATAGATAAAATTTAAATTTGCTTTAAATGAAAAAGAAAGGCTTAAAAGGACGTTTTTTAATACTACTACGATAAATGTATAAAAATATAATATGAATATTTTGAAATCGAATAAACGGCCGCTTGACTGCCAATTCCTTATTTTATTAGGATTTGGTTACACCTCCTTTGCGGTAATCCAAAACGAGAATTGCCGGCCTTTTTAGTACTCCAGTATATATTTGCATTTGGTACAGAATTATGTCAGCCGGCAGGTTATGCAGAAAATTATCAACCTTTTATCAGTTTAACTGTGTGGACAAGTTGTTATTATATTCTAAATAGGTACACTAGAAATAATATTTGTGTACTATCAACAAACAAATAGTATTATGTGAGTTAGCCATACGAAATACCTACGTAAGTTTCAGATTCAATTGCAAAAAACTCAAGAATTAAACAATTTTAATAGTATGTGGCTAATTTTCCATCTTTTAACCTTTCCATCTTATAACACGTATTATAGACATGATATTATTACAGTTTTTAGGTGTTGAGGTACATTTTAAACATAAATGTATATTTTAAAATATAATTGGTACTAGGTTACCAAATACGAGATATATAGTTTTAATTATTTAACTTTACGAATTACTTGTTAAGTTTTCTCAAACATCGTTATTCTTAGATTAATTACTATGAATTGTTCATATATTTTAATCTTTATGTTAATTCTCATAAAATTATATAAAAAAATACATATTTAATCCGAAACTATTAGGTATGTTAGTTCTTAGAATACATCTTGCTTTTATCATCATAATTACCCATTTTAATGTGTGTTGAGAGCAAAAACTAAAACTTAAATAAAATAAGTGTTAGAGTTTAACTATTCGTAAGAATAACCCGTTAATAAAACACCCAATCTTAGTAAATATTTAGTTTTTACCCTTTTTTCTTTCTTTTATAATCCTTGAGACTGGGTATAGGCTTATTATCGTGTAGCCAGCATTCGGTTAGGATTATCAAATCTGGATCAGAGTTCAGTTGAGCTGCATGTGCCAAGAATGCATTAATGTTTTTATAAACGCTACGGATATTCTGTGTTATTATTTTTAGAAACTTTCCCGATTCTTTAACTAAGTCATTACAAGTCAATGTGTCACAACTGTAAGCCGTCGCCACTGTTATAGTATCGATATCATTATTTATACTTTCAACAAACCTAGCCATTTATAATAGTATAAAAATTATTTGTAACGACTACCTGTAACTGAGAGTGCTGGGTAAGTGTATAAGACCTAAGCTTCATAATAGACACGAGATTAAAGATATGCAATTGGCTCGTAGATAACAATTCATCAAAATTGATTAAAAATGGATGTGTGTATATAGCAAAATAATAACAAATTACATGCAACAAAATAACAATATCAACAAAAACAAAAATTAAATTCAAGTTTATCACATACAGAAGGGTTTTCGTAGGGCAGCGTAGTTTCTTGGGGACTTCTAATAGTCACTGTTTCATACGTAGTTTATTTAAATCTATTCACAGTCTATTCTAATATGTTGTTTGCCTTCATCTTGTCTCAGGTAGGATTTCCCAAATGAGGTCCAGCAGAATCTATATCCGTGCTCTTTCGCCGAAAGTTCGAGCCAGGTAATTTAATCGTTTTTTGCAAAGCGATACTTTCTGAAATAAACAATGGCTTAGCCGGTCCTTCCAGATTTAGATGTGAAGTGTTCAATTTGTTTGCAGGGTTTTTTTTATATTTTAAATATACCTTTTCAATAATATTTTCTTTCATTATGACGCTGCCCAGTTCCACCATAATATTTCCATTATCATTTTTACTTTTGGTGCGATAAATATCTTTGACATCTTGTTCTTGAACTGGAAAATCGATAACATCTCCAGCTTTTGCTACAATTTTACATAAATTATACTTATTTTCATTATTTAGTTTAGGAATATTTCAAGTTTAGTCGAGGCAAATATTCGTTCCTGCAACTCAATTTTCTTTTCAAGCTGACTAATATACAGGCGATCTTTATTTCTTTGTTTTTCCGCATTCTCGAATTTAACTTTCATATCTTCGTACTGCTTGGAAACAAAAGCAATAGACTCTTTTATTTCTGTGTTTTGAGTCAAGAGTTCTTTCATAGAAGATTGTAAAGAAGTAAATCTGCTTCCATTCTGAGAGTTTGATTTAGCAAGCATATCTCTAACTTCACTTATAAATTTTTTAATAATAGAATTGTCTTGCTTGCGCCTCGTAGTTCCATTGCTTCTTTCCATGTTAGACAAATCTGACGCGGATCCCGATTGAGAAGCTTTCGGAACCTTCGTCTGCCGTTGCAATATTAGCCTTAAAAACACCCGATCTATATTTGCATTTACTACTAGCTTTTAATTTGGGTGCTATATAATATATAGAATACGAGCTTTTTTCGCCGGTTGTTCTCTTCGGGTTATAGTTAAACCGGTGTTAGCTTTTTGTGTTGACATTCCGAGAATAACTTGTTAGTAGTTGGAAATTAAAAAAATACATTTTCATTTTAACATTTTGTCGCTAAATCACAGCGCTATATTTAGGGGTCTGCTTGCATGGAAATGACTGTACCTTTCTCATTCAATAACTTACAACAGATTATTATTTTACTTAGTATCTTCTTAGATAATAGAGCATTAATTCAGAGTCAAATTCTAGACCTCTTGGTCTAGATTTTGACTCTGAATTAATGCTAATCTATACTATCCATACTAACATTATAAAGTGGAAGAGTTTGTTTGTTTGTTTAAACGCGCTAATCTCAGGAACTACTGGTCCGATTTGAAATATTCTTTTTTTGTTGGAGAATCCATTTATAGAGGAAGAAGGCTTTCGGCTATATAACATTACGCTGCGACCAATAGAAGCGAAGCGTCAGTGAGAAATGTTGCAAAAACGGGGAAAATTATTCACATTTGGGGGAATTCACAGTTGCGTGCGCTGCATAAACGGTCACTTAATAAACCACGCGAACGAATCTATCATATTTGTCTCCTTCTAACTTTCGTGTTTCTCTGTGTCGTTCTACAGTAGGGCCAAGAAGTTTAAAGTTATCGCCTCGCCTAACTAAGGTAGTATAATCGATATCGAATAGTATAAAAAACTAAGAGTCTCATATGCCTCTGATAATCAAGGAAGAAAAATCTGTTTGTTAGTTTGAGTAATCGTTAAAAAATGTATCAAAATGTAATCGGGCCAGTAAGATTTAGATATGACATAGATTAAGAAGTTAAGTAGTTCAAAGAAGCTATTTACAACACAAAATTACTTACGATTAAACTTATAATTACTTACGGGTAAAAAGTAAATCACTCTATTTACTATTAAGTATTATAATTAAGTTATGGTCTCAACGCTTTCTATTTTAAAAACTTTATAAGACTGGAATAATCAATTAACTGCTTAAATACACGTACAGTTTCAATAACCTTGGTCCTACACCAACACCTACCATCTACATAAGTGTATGTATAGGAACTAGGTAACTTACATACAAAACCTACACATACTACTGAGTAGGTACTTACTACTTTTACTTATACGTTAAACCAGGGAACAAGAAAGAAAATGCCTCCTTGTTCCTACTTACTAGCAATTACATTATCCCTTAATTCCACTAAATTCACTCCTTGGAAGTAATACTTGTCTCGTTTGTGAGGTTGACAAGATAAAGTATGATTTATCAATATAAAATAAATATTTATAACGATGGTCATGAAATTAAAATCACGTATTATAATTGTGACAAAGCAATTAATGGAGAGTATCGTTGGCCAATTTGTATTGTCTTGAGATATGTTTTTTTTATTAAAATAATTAATTATGTACCCAGTGGGAGCCGAGGAAAATTATTTGAATATACTTTTATTCAATTCGATACAATTAATAAATTACAGTAATACCTTACACTATTTTTATACTTTATGTAGGAATCATATTAAGGCGTTGACCCTGTTGGGACTATTGTCAAATTTATTATATTAGGCTATTAGGCTATTGCCGTTCTGACAGCGTTAACTAATAGCTACTAGATAACTTAAAATACTTTTTACACATACTCCAATTACTTTCATATATTTTGTTCCACAGAATGTAACAAATTCTTCAAATAGACCTCACATGTAGCAAATCAGACTTATTAAATAATTAAGTGTCTTCATTCTCCCCTACAAATAAAATAAATTTCAATATTTAATAATATTTAGCACATCATTATTTACGTAATTTTTGGTAGGTATTTTTCTACGCAATAGTTTTTGTACATTATCATAGCTGTTAATGCTATGATAACCGCACATACCGTTGCTACTTGCTATCTCATACATATAATTATATATATTATTTATCACATGTCACTTGTTAGTTGGTACCCTCAATCCTCATCAAGGTTAAACAGGCCGCAGAACGGATTTTAAATGGCATCACGTTATAATAAATTATGATTATAATGAACTTATAAAGATAACCACAATTGTTGTAAAAAAACTTTAACACTACGTAAAAATTCCTTCTAGAATTATTTCTACAATACACTACGTATTGTAGAAATATAATCATCACAAAAGTGAGATCGTTGGAGGACATAACACTCTATACAAAAACGGCACAATCAAAATTAGGTCATTGGTAGCGAAAACACAGTTGAAAATGGAGCTATTGGATATTATGAAATGTATTTTTAAGGGCTATAATACATTAATTACGATTATAGTTACTAGTACTGTTAGGAAAATATTTAATGAGGCTCCCATACAACAAACATGATTTTTGCTCGTTTTGTACGGAACCGGACTCGAACTTGCCCAGTTTTTACCAAGTAAGTACGGCTAAAAATAGCGAACGAAAAAAATATCGGTCAAATGTAGGCGAAATTTTCCATAATTCATATTCAAATAAATTATAGTTTTTTAGGATTTTTTTCCTCTTAGATACGCAATAAACTAATATGTAAATGCTGACTGTGAAATTAAAAGTTCCGTGTGTTTTGCAATCATAGATTAGACATATTATACAAACTTCTGAGTGTGAATGGGGTAGCGACTAGCGTGTGTAACTTTATTTTTATTAATTTTCTATATTTCATACTAGCTGTGCCGGCGACTTCGTTCGCGTGATTGTCGGAAATACTATCGCGATTATCTTTTGATTGCTCACGTTGGTTTTTTTATTATGATTATTAAAAAGGAATAATTCTTTCATACATATTTTTTGAGTAACCTTAACCGTTTATGCAGCGCACGCAACGAATGTCCTCAAATGTGAATAATTTTCCCCGTTTTTGCAACATTTCTCACTGACGCTTCGCTCCTATTGGTTGAAGCGTAATGTTATATAGCTTAAAGCTTTCCTCTATAAATGGACTATCCAACAAAAAATATATATTTCAAATCGAAGCAGTAGTTCCTGAGATTAGCGCGTTTAAACAAACAAACAAACAAACTCTTCCGCTTTATAATATTAGTATAGATGTCATATTATGCATATGTTTGGACAATTCTCCTACTATTGTACCTAATAATTTTTGATTCAGATACTGCCACTGTATTTTCTTGTTTGTACATTGCAGTTTGCTCTTTGGACATACTAACTTGTGATCTCATTGTTGCTTGTCGATTTTTGTCAAGTAAAATTTCTTGTTGCGATATGTGAAGTGTGAACTGCCAATTACAATCAAAACCGATAGGGGTTCTATTTCAAAATAAGAAAGATCGTGTGAATGTCTGTACTTTTGAAATATTGTGATAAGTAAACCACTTTATTCAAGAGTTTACAATAAGCAACATTACGCTATTATGTAAGACTAATAGCCAATACGGATTTGGTCATAATATCACCATCATTGTCATATATAATAAATTAAAATGTGTAATTTTTTTAGCAATCGAATAAAAATTAACGTCGCGTCTAATGTGACAGGTAGGTAGTAGGTATTAGGTTGTTCTATAAAAATAAACATTACATCATACAATACTAAATTTAACACAAGGAACTTGTTATGGGATTTAGTAACCGAGGTCCTTGAACTTGTAGAGGTTACAGTTAACACTAGAAGAAGATATAACACTATAAAGCTTATTATTAATAACATAACAATTTGTAAGTCTACATTATTGCAGACAGAGACAGTGAAATCACTGATTCTATCTACAATAATTTAGAGTTTAGAGAATAGAGTAAAACACGAAATATGAACCGTTCCTTAAGGTACACCATAGGCCATAGCTGGCAGGTACTACATACTACCGATCATGTAAAGATGAATTCCTGACAAATCTGTTTCATCTTGTTCACGCCTTAAGTTATTTTTTAATCAGACCAAATTACTGCCTCTCTTTCTTCTGGGACGAGAAAGAGACAGGAATTAATAAACTATTAGAGATACATATTATGTAATACTTCCATCCATAATATGTAATACTTTATTTAAAATAAACAGAAAGGTAGGTACATAGAGAAGTAAATTTTAATGTACTATCATTTAGCAAACGCCCGAACAAGGCAATAAGTTTTATATATTTTTCAATGTATATTGATTTATTATGTATGCACTTGGTTGCTAATAAAGAGTTTGAGTTTAAGTTTACAATGAATTAAAAATCTGCTCTTAAATAATTGTGAGTAAAATCGAACATAAACTTTTGAAGTAAGTAGTTATTTTGAAAAAACCTATTACATTTTGATAGTCACGACTTACGGCAGCCTTCTTATACTTTTCCTGCACAAAACCTACAAAAAAGCAGACAGCTAACTTGATAGGGCGTTCAAGCGACAAGGATCAACTTTTACATCCTAGACTAGACCAGAATCATAACGCCAATTTGCGGATCAGGCTTGAAAACAACATTTTTCGGCGTTCCAACGCGTACTACTTGTACGACCGTGCACGTACCTAAAAAGAAGTTAAATTGGGTTTTATTACTTGGTGTTCTAAATGATTTTTGGTGTGTCGCTCGCTTATATGTTCTTTTTTCTAGCCGGGTTTAAATTTTAATTTATAGAAATTATGTATTATCTAAGCTGATCCGGGGGCACGGAAGTGCCCTGGCCAAGTTAAGCACGGCCGTATTATCCTTTTCTCGAACCAGTTCATTTTCGACCCCCTTTATCATCGTTGTGGACAAAACTAGAAGACTCTATTTTTAACCGACTTCCAAAAAAGGAGGAGGTTCTCAATACGGCCTATTTTTTATCTATGTCATGGCCTACCATCCCATACATTTTTTTTATTTTTTTATTTATTGAATAGATACACCAACAACATATTGTGATAACATGCATAGTTAAAAATCTATTACAATTTTGCTTAATACTAACACAATTATTGTCAATTATAGGTGTATGCAATCTATGTTGAATACAAAAAAATGCAATAGATGTCACTACTGTTAACGTTTGTAAATTATAAAATGTAAATATTCCGAATTAAGTACAAATATTGACATTAAAATAAAGATAAGCATATTTGAAGCATAACATCACATTAAGCTAAGAATAAAAGATACGAAGAGAAATTAGTAATTAGTATTTTCCAATAGTGGCGCTAGATGGCGGTGTGCCTGGACTTCACACATTATTTATTGGAAATCGAAGAAAACAAAAATAGCCAGTCAAATTGCCAGTACTAGGGTGATACCATTTTCTAGTATTAGGTCGTGTCTTTGCTTTGTGTCTATAATTACTTTGTGTCTATGTACACCGATTACTCTGGAGTTTATTTGCGTTTAATGATATGCGTGATTCTTTTTTTATTTGACGCGGAATAATTTTAAATAGTTTGGCCCTGTAGTTTTTATTTAATGAACATATTTCACCAATTTCCAGAGGTCATATTTGTATGAACATTTTTCACTTTCGCGTTTATAATTATTGAATCTCGACACAACAAGGACACAAATAAATATGAAATGTGTGGTGTCTGTCTGTAGCATCGTAGCTACCGAACGGATTCATACTTTATAGTTTACTTTGACTTAGACACTAAAAAGTAAAAAATAAAAAATAAACTACGTTTAAAAAACCGACTTCAACAACTTAAAAGTATAAAATAAGATTTTAACAATATATAATACAATTAATGTAATTTTTTTATAGGTGGTAGGAATCATATAGAAACCACGTACAGAAAAAAAAATTGCAAAATTTACTCTGAATAAAAATATTTCATTTCATTTGAATACATGGGGTGCCTGGCGCGTAGGTACCTACGCGTCGTATCTTTGTCTATATTATACCGTGTAGAGTCATTAATTATTATGTTACATACATGTTTACATCTATGTGTAGATACTCGTATGATGTGTGTACAAAATACAAATACAATTTGATAAACGCCGCACGCAAACGGAATCAAGCATTCACTTGGAGTGGTGAATCTCGGGCCTTCGTCCAATGACCAGTGTGCTGTCAGTGCTTACATAGCCTACTTATGCAGCAGTCGTGTGTACGAACTTAGTTTAATCGGTTTAATAATAAATAATAGTGTGATGAGTATTATTGAAATAGACACCATTAAAAAACCCGCGTGCGGTGCCACCGTTTTCGTAGATCTGGCTTTAAAACTCCCTGGTAAATATATTTATTTATTGCCAATTTAGATCTTAATTATTCTATCTAATGTTTTGTTACAATGTTGTGATTTTCTGCAAAAGTGATAGTAAATAGTATCGATTGTACAGATGTGTGTCTGACACAGTTACGGTACTGTTTATTAAGCATTTTACTGTTCTCATTTTCTTATTATATATACAATAAATTATTATAAATAAGCTATAACATCAGTCACATAATTATAATATTATTAATTGCAAAAAAATCTGAAACTAAATTTCTGAACATTGTCTTCTAACATTGGACTTTCTGAGTAGTTTTATACATATAGGTATAAGTTGGCAGGTTCTTAATTAAATTGAGGGAAAATATTTTATTGATAAGGCGTTAAAATATTCGACAGTAGGTATGTAGAATTTAAACCTATATTGATATATCTAAAATTTTGCTATTGCAAAAATTATATTCGTGATCATAATCATTTTATACCTAGTGCTACATTTTGTATTAATGACAACTACAAATAATTATAATAATTTAGCAGTCATTATTAAAAACTAGTAATTTGTTAATTATCTCAACAAAACGAAATTATATTTTGGGAACATGATATTACCTTTAAGAAACCCAGCATAAAATACCGCTTGAGTTTGTTTTGCTGGGAGTGAGGTTCAGGTGTACCGAGTAGGTAAGCGGAAGGGTGCTTACGTCTTTTAAAAGACCAAGAAAAACTTAATAAGCAACCTCCTTTACAATCTGCCTAGGTACTGCTATCCCTATCTACAACTGGTATGGCCGCTAACAGGCGGACGTACAATTATTAATATGATTATACCACGGCCTCGTAGAAAACGGGCACGAGAAAATGCTTGCAATGTTACAAGTTAGTAAGCGTCCCACTCAAATATATCTATATCTGAGTGGGAATACAAGATACCTAAATTGGTATTGTATCCATTACATCTTGTACCTTTTTATACAATAAGTACCTAATCATACATTAGGTTTCACTCAAATTATTTATAATATAAAAGAACCTTTTTTTTATTAATAATTAAGTGTAATGTAATTTCAAAGCTACACGTAAAATTTTAACAAGCGGTACCTAATTAAAACAAAGTATTTCGCGCTTCTGTCTGTTCGCGAGAAACTCACTGATTTTCATGCTGTATTCACGAATGCATGGAGTGGATTTCTAGAAAACTTTTATTGTATTAATTACACTAAAAGTTTTCTAGAAATCCACTCCATTTATAAACCAACAGGCTTACTCCCGACATAATCGAAATCAAATCTCATCGACTTTTGCTGTTTTATTTGGTGGATTACTTTTAAACTAACTAGGATAAAGAAAATCGTTAGAACGTAACTTTTTGTACTACTATATATTTTTGTATAACTATATTAATTCACTGTGAATCAAAATAAAAAACGTCAATTAATTCGGGCGGTGGTATGCGGCACGATCGAATCTAAATCAAAATCGAATCAGTTTGGAGAGTAGGGCCCATGATATGTGACGCTGCTGGCGCGGACAGTATAGTGATTCAAAGTAGATTGTTTGCCGTTCCGGGACAGTTTTGATCTGTCCCTGTATATTTAAAAAAAAAGTTTTGTCAATCACTCAAATATTCTGTTCATGCGTCAGATTTACTTATCGTTGGCTGATAATAATAAACGTAGCATATTATTATATGAGGTCAAATTGCTATTGTGATTATACAGAGGGCGCAGCTGAGTTCGCTACCCGATGATTATAATTATTATCTTTACGATAATTATTTTCCGACTAAAACCGACAACGGTATTTCATCAATGTACCGAAATATTACTTATGCGAAATGTCAAATGTTACCTACCTAAGTACCTACTAACCAATACCAAGTTCATATACCAAGGTCCAAGGCGAATATTGTGTGAAGAGAAGGACGCGTAGAGCATTTTTTGTTTTGTTTTCATAAATATAAATTACTAACCATAGTCCATAATACGATGAAAAAATATACAAAGGTCTAAAATGATCACAAGTAGTGAATCTTACTATTCTGGTGCTAGCGGGTTCCTAGTCTATACAAACGAACGCACTGGTCGATGACCTGACCAGGGTTGAAACTCATCTGTTTTGTGACTTTTATGGAGACCTTTAATGGTGATTTGTCTCGATATGGTAAGTAATTTATATGAGGTGCCAAAAGTCAAAACATAAAATGCTCTACGCGTCCTTCTCTTCACACTATATTCGACTCGATATATGAACCATGAGCACGCTGTAATTGCGAACAATACGGTAATATAAATGCTGTTATATTATAATTAAATTATATATTTTCTATACTTTGGTTAATAAAGGGAAAAATAACAAAACACCCGACAAGTGCGATTTGGACTCGCGCACGCACTTTCACGTACAAAATACAAAAAATCCCATTTGTTGTTATCAGCAACAAAAGAAGGAGAAAAAATAAATAGTACGTAATTTTCGCAAAATCCAAAACTATCGAGGTTCTTGAGACAGACAGACGGACGGACAGACAGCGAAGTTTTAGAAATAGGGTTCCGTTTTTATGCACTTTGGGTACGAAACCATAAAAATCAAAAACGTCTAGCACTAATTACATTTTTCTTCATTATGTCATGTTATTCACAATGTCTCTACATGAGCTAGAGCATATTAGAAAAGTAGCTTTCTCTTCGCCGTGCGCAATGATGTAATGAACTCAGTCACTAATATATACTTATATTATAAAACGGAAGAGTATGTTTGTTTGTTTGTTTAAGGCGAGGAATAACCGCTACTAGCGCCACTCTTTTTAAAATAAATTTTACAATGACACAATGATCTTATTAAAAAAAGTAATCGGTTTAAACTTTAAGTAAATACTTAAAGTGGCAGTTTTAGTTATTACTTATGAGAGTAAATGCAGTATAAGATTTAAAGCTGTAATTAAACGCCAATAAATTAGTTTAATTATTTACTTAAAGTTTTAAACGATTACTTTTTTTAATAAGATCTTTGTGTCGTTGTAAAATTTATTTTAAAAAGAGTGGCGCTAGTAGCGGTTATTCCTCGCCTTAAACTTTAAACGGGCTAATCCCAGGAACTACTAGTCCGATTTGAAAAAATCTTTTTTGGTTGGATAGTCCATTTATAGAGGAAGGCTTAAGGCTATAAATATAATATTACGCAGCGACCAATAGAAGCGAAGCGTCCGTGAATAGTTACATTTTAGGACTTTCGTTGCGTGCGAAGCATAAACGGTTTAAGTTACTCAAAAAAATATGTATTTCTTTCATACATGTTTTATTCCTTTTTAATAATCATAATAACAAAAACCAACGTGAACAATCAAAAGATAATCGCGATAGTATTTCCGACAACCACACGACCGAAGTCGCGGCCACAGCTAGTATTATTATACATTAACACGTTTTTCTAGACTAATTATTAAAATCTGTGTCAGATATCACTATCAGTTTGTTATTTGACCTTCCCCGAAATAACTTTTTTGTTTTATTTATTTCTGCTCTTGATTCAAGTTTAAGCTAGAGATGTGTTAGTACCTAGTCAATTATATTTGTAGGTCAACATCTATATCCGTGGGGCGTCGAAAGCGCAAGAATATTCTTCTTTCCGTGGGTGTCGTAAGGCCTCAGTCTCGAATTTTGCGGGCAGCGGGGCGGGAGCGGCGGCGGCGAGGGAGCGGCAGGATCTTTTGCGTAAAATCAAGTGGACCGGTTCTCGAAAACAGCGGCGCGGGTGCGGGTAACGAGTACCGCACCCGCGCCGCTGCCGCCGCCGCTGCCGCCGCCGCTGCCGCCGCCGCTGCCGCCGCCGCTGCCGCCGCCGCTGCCGCCGCCGCTGCCGCCGCCGCTGCCGCCGCCGCTGCCGCCGCCGCTGCCGCCGCCGCTGCCGCCGCCGCTGCCGCCCCGCTGCCCGCAAAATTCGAGGCTGAAGCCTAAAAGGCGACAGAGGGAATATATCTCGACGTGAGACGCATAAGGTCGGATGTCTCTCTCTGGTCGGATACAAACATCCGACCGTAAGGTCTCACGTCGAGATATATCCGGAAAAAGGCAGAAGCGTTTCCGCGAACATTGCCATCATTTAAAAACTGCGCTCGCCAGCCCGCCAAGACTCAAGAGTGACGAGTATAGGCAATTATCCCCCAAGAAACACTTTGGGGGAGGCTCATCTCCAGTAGTAGACGTCATAGCTGTAATGAGGAGGACGATCTGTGTTCAGCAGGCGTACTCCCGACACAATCGAGAATCGAATCAGTTCCATTTCAACGGTCTTTGGTATCTTATTTGGTGGATTGCTTTGAAACAAACCAAGATAAAGAATATCGTTATATCGTAACTTTTTGTACTCCCTACCAATTGATTGATTTTGAAATGAAACTGATTTCATTTTGATTCAGATACGATCATGCCGCGTACTTCCTAATAAATTGATATTTGTTTATTTTGATTCTCAGTCGATTAATATGGTCGGGAGAACAAAAAGGTACGATCTAACAATTTTCTTTATCCTAAATAGTTTCAAAGTAATTCACCAAATAAAATTCGAAAAACCACTGATATCGAACGGATTCGGTTCTTATAGTTTCGGGGAAAAAAGGCTGTGACATACGGACGGACGGACAGACATGACGAATCCATAAGGGTTCCGGTTTTTGCCATTTGGCTACTGATGCCTAAAACATTTAATTTTATTCAGATAGTTTTCACACGACACCGCGGCAAGAGCGGCACCGCTAGATTAATTTTCTTACGATCTATTATAAATTATAATATTTTGATTTTGAATTTATGATATGATGTGATGATGTCATGTCAAATGTTTGCAAATGATTTCTTTAAAAATAATATTTTATTTTAATATTCTTTAGAAAATTCTAGCGCACATATTCAGTAAAACAACACAAAAATGGACCAAAAATAAATTTGATGTGATTCCCATTTTAACGTGTAGCTGTAGCGCCGCTGGTCAGCTCGCTCCACATTGTTGCTGCTACAGATTTTCAGAACAGTGCAAAAGGAATAATATAATATTACAGTTTATGCCGAATCTACAATCACATACTAGTTACATACAGCCTGCACGTACCCGGTCCCACTTTTTTCTGAAAGAAAATATCATCGGAAGAAGCAATTTTACCCAATTCAAACCAAAAACGAAAATATTGAACTTTTAATTCTGTAAGTGTATAAAATAATGAATTATAGTTTGGTCATTTAATTTTTTACGTTTAGTTTTTTACGTTAATATAAGCATTTGTTTATAATGTAGTTTTCTATATGCATAATTGTTAATAGTTTACCCAGACTTTGTGCCCCTACCAACGAATGCTAAGCAGCCAGGATGCAGGGACAGAGACTGACATTTCGACCGTGTGTTTGGGAAATCTGCAGTGCTCATTTTGTCCTCCAGCCCGTTATTTTAAAAGTCAGAGAGGTTTGAAAATTCATGTAGGCATTTTCTCATTTTCTCTTCAGGTCTTTTTTTCGGGGGTAGGCGTGCAAAAAGTTAAGTTGAACTTTTAACTGCTCCTTAACCAAAATTATAAATTAATTATTTTAAATCAATATTATGTAAAAATTTATACCTGCATCTACTAGTGTCACAATCTCCTATAATTGCAATAATAAGATACAGTATATAAACACTGTTTTCTTAAACAAATTATATCACTTGCACTTTTGTCAAAATTTGCTGTTATTTTTCTCTTCCACTTGTTTACAATGGAGTCCTTGCAAGAATCAATAACACAAATGAATAAGATGTTTAACTCGAAGATGATGGAGTTCCAGCAGGAGTTGTGTGCGGTCCAGACTACAAACACCTCTACAACACTGGCATCTGATTTTTGTGAGTTCAAAAATTTTATATTGAATGCACTTAAGATGATGCAGGCTCAGTTGGAAATATTGATGGATGCCTATGATCAAACTGAGATGAGGCACAGAAGAAAGATTTTGCTTGTGCATGGAGTTCCCGAAGCCAAAAAGGATGCACAAGAAGCTATTGCATCTTTGTTGTCTTCCCAGTTAAAAGTCCAAGACATAAACATTTCTTCAGTAAAATATTGTCACCGCTTGGGACGCTTAAAGGAATCAAAACCCAGACCGATCTTGGTTAAGTTTCAGAATTTTACTGATCGGAATGAGGTTTAGAGGGCTAAGACCAGCCTGAAAAATTCCGGCATCACTCTATCAGAGTTTTTAATTAAAAAGAGACATGAAGTGTTCCTGGCGGCCAGGCAGCGTTTCGGTGTTACAAAGTGTTGGACATATAATGGCTCTATTTTCGTTGCTAGATCTGATGGCTCCAAAAGCAGTGTTTGTAGCATAGCGGTGTTGGATGCCATTTCTGATCTCTGTGGTGATATGGCAGAAGTCACATCTCAAGTTCCGGCATCCAAAACCAAAAATGAAACTGGAACAAGACCAAGGCGAACCAAAAAGTAAATACTCTAAGGGTAAGGGTACTAATACTTTAAATAATAGCATGGTAACTTTCTCAATCTTCACATATATACATATAAATCTATAATTCTGCTTTGCTCATATTCGCTTCTCATTAATCATTCACTTATAATTTTATTGTCCATACTTAGATCTCATAGTTACTTATTTCTATGCATCATCACTAATTTCTTTTGTCACAAATTGTCGGTATTTCGAAAATGAAACATATTTAATTTTGTAATCTGTACTTTTTGAAAATGTTTGATATTGTTTCATTTTCTTTAACACGAAGCTTTTGACAGATGTGTTTCGGTGACGTCTGACAGGAGTGAGTGATAGTTATTCTTCTTCGTCTTCTTAATGTCACTTTAATTATAATTTTTTTTTTTGTTTTTTGTGTGTGGACATGAAATTTAGCATGAGCCATTATGTACTTAACTGATTTCTCTTAATCTAGTATTATGTATATAAATTGCATCTTTGTTATGTAATTTTTGTAACTAATAAGCTGTGCTTGTACTTAGAACTTTATTATTATATCTCAGTATAACTCCAATAAAATTTTAATTGCCAATTTGTGTTGGGCTAGCATCTCATCTTAAATCTAATTATATTTTGTTAGAATAACTGCTCATATTTAGCTAGGTGTTTAAAAATAATAGGCATGTTTGGATTCTTTCCATTTATCTACCTACTCTTTTTCTATTTATTTACTAATTTTATTATAGCAAATTTATTTATATACTTATGTTTTTTTTATGACACAGTGGGCTGCAGGCCAATTATATTTCAATTGTTGTAGGATAATATATTTATAGTGTTTTATATATTTTATTTATATTTAGTTTGTATTATTATCATGAATGTAAGTGTTGACTCATTTGCTTCAGATGATTTTTTATCCATTTCTTCTAACAACAGCGATGATAGTTTTCAAAGTGCCACATTTATGTCTCTTAGGGATACCATAACTTCAAATTTTAACACAGTTAACAAATGTTTTAAGGCCGTTCATATTAATGCACAGAGCATTCCGGCTCATTACCCCGACTTGCTTGCGTCTTTTGATCGGGCTAATGTTGATGCTGTCTTTATATCGGAAACGTGGCTTAAGCCTTGCTTACCATCAACATGCTACAGTTTACCCGGTTTTAAGTTAATTCGCAACGACCGCATTGGGAGGGGTGGAGGTGGCGTTGCGATTTATCTACGTTCAGACTTGTCCTACACTATTATTAGCTCGTCAGCGCAACCCCCTCCATCTGATGCTCTCGAGTTTTTGCTGGTAGAAGTCCAGGTATCGCACTATAATAAATTATTACTCGGGGTCTACTATTGCCCATCAATGCACAATGATTACTTCTCATCCTTTGAAAATACGCTTGATGCTTTTACACCGTACTACGATCATTGTGTTATAATGGGCAATTTCAATACTTGTCTACTTAAGGGTGATAGTCGATCGACTAAACTTAGTTCATTTTAGATTCATATAATATGAAATTACTACCTCTGAATCCTACCCACTGCTTTCCAGGTTCCCGTCCTTCCCTGCTCGACCTAATCATAGTCTCCTCTCCTAATCGTGTTACTACGCATGGACAAGTCTCAGCTGATATGTTTTCATACCATGATCTTATCTATGTCGCCTATAATGTTCGCCCTCCCAAAGCTAAGGTAAAAACTCTTCTTCAAAGAAATTTCTCTTCGATGAATATTGAAAGCCTAGAGGAGGACGCACATAACATAGACTGGTCAAACTTACTCTCAGCTGATTCCATTAATGACAAAATTGATATATTTAACGCTAAACTTAAATCTCTTTATGATATTCATGCACCTGTTAGGCCCGTTAAAATCAAACATCTTCCCGCTCCCTGGTTATCAGACGAAATCAAATCTCTGATAAATGCTAAGCATGCAGCCAAAGCCAAATTTAAAATAAAAAAGACAGAAGAATATCGTAACAAATATATTAAAATCCGGAACCGCTGTAATATGATGTGTCGTGACGCACAAAGACGTCATATTCACGCCTCCGTTGAGAACGGGGATCCGGCTAAAACATGGAAATTTCTCAAATCCCTCGGCGTGGGCAAATGCTCTGAACCGCAAGACTCTCATAATATAGATATAGATTCACTTAATAACCATTTTACTTCCTCTTTTAATCTCGACCCCAAAATTAAATCACAAACGTTAAATTATATTTCTTCGCTACCTATATTGAATTCTGATCCGTTCCTTACTGTTCCAGTTTCCGAGTGTGAGATTAAAAAGCACATCCTTTCCATATCGTCAAACGCAGTAGGAGATGACGGTATCAGTCGTAGAATGATCACACCAATATTAGATATAATTGTTCCTGTTCTTGCACACATTTTTAATTCATGTTTAGAGTCTTGTACCCTTCCTGATGCCTGGAAGGCAGCTTACATAATTCCTTTACCTAAATCCTCCTGTCCTAAGACTGTGTCTGACTTCCGTCCTATTTCCATCCTACCCTTTTTATCAAAAGTTTTAGAGCGAATCATTCATCACCAGCTTACGCAATTTGTTACCCACAACAGCTTACTCAGTCCGTTCCAGTCCGGTTTTCGCACTGGTCACAGTACGACTACCGCATTGGTAAAGGTAGATGATGATATACGGTCAGGTATGGATGATAAAATGCTTACTATTCTCACACTTCTGGATTTTAGTAATGCCTTCAATTCCATAGACCACGATATTCTGCTAGCCCGGCTTGCATCTTTAAATCTTTCACCATCAATAATTAATTGAATTCGTAGCTACCTTGTAGGACGACGGCAGAGAGTTAAATCATCTGATTATTTCTCCGATTGGAGTTATATCTATGCCGGCGTGCCTCAGGGTGGTGTGCTATCTCCTCTTCTGTTTGCAATTTTTATAAACCCTATAACAATATCGATTTCATCATCCTACCACTTGTATGCGGACGATCTTCAAATATACACACAGTCTCCTTTGGACAATCTGAATTCCGCTTTTGATCTAGTGAATCACGATTTGTCGAATATTTGTGAATGGAGCAAGAATCATGGACTTCTTATTAATCCTATTAAAACTCAATTAATTGTAATTGGTAGCCCCGGGCTAATTTCTAGAGTTGACCATGATTCTTTACCTCCTGTCCTTATAAATGGTGTAACAATACCTTTCAGTAAAGTGGTTAAAAACTTGGGAGTGTACTTTGATGAACATTTATCGTGGACGCATCAATTGCAAGAGATTAGTAGAAAGGTTTTTTCTACCTGGCGTTCCCTAAAACGTCTACGATATGTTCTTCCGATACCCACTAAGGTAGTTTTGGCTGAATCCCTACTCCTTTCCCATTTAGATTATGCGGACGCTTCTTTCACTAACTTGACGGAGGAACAACTGAACAAATTGGAGCGCCTTCAAAACCTGGCTTTGAGGTTTGTTTTCGGTTTACGTAAATTTGACCATATCTCCGAGTATCGCCTCAAGTTAAAGTGGTTGCCAATCCGCTACCGCCGTGACTCTCGTGTTCTCTCCTTTCTTTATAACATCCTATTTGACTCCCATTGTCCCACTTATTTAAAAAGTAATTTTAACTTCCGTACCTCTGACAGACTGGAACTACGATCTATATCTAATCTTCTTTTTGACATTCCTATCCACCACACTAAATACTTTAATTGCTCTTTCATTGTAAAATCCATTTCCCTTTGGAATTCTTTACCTATCCATATAAGGCAGGCTGAAACTATACATCGCTTTAAAACTCTTATAAAAAATCATTATCTGGAATCATATTGTGTCAACCCTTAACTTATGTAACTAACACTTATTATTATAAATTAAAATATCATGTAGGTTTATCTATTGTATATATATATATATAGATATATATATTATATTATATTGTATACATATATTATATATTTATTGTGTTTATGTATTATTTTATTTTATTTACTTTTATTTTATTAAATATACTTTTGCGCAACTCCCATTCTCTAGCATTGTTTTCTCTAACACCATAAGGTTGTCTGGAAGAAATTGCTATCTAGTAATAAGGCCGCCTTTGTGTGCATGTCTGATTTTTGTAATGTATATTTTTTTTTGTTTTTTTTGTAACTTGTTGTGTGCACAATAAAGTATATTTGTATTGTATTGTATTGTAGGCAAATGTCACAAACAGCTTTCCTCCGTTACCCCTCCACTTCCAAACGCCGCATATCAAACCAATTTTTGGCATGAATTATCCAAATTTAAATGTTCCCTACCAGTTGTAAAGCGGATCCCTAGAGGCGCAAGAGTGATGGTGGCTCAGAAGCTTGCCGAAACTGTTCGAAAAACAGTACTTGAACTCGAGGCAAGCCTGGGAAAAACTCCTCACCTTTCCCTACCGCATTCTACACGTCAATAGAGATCCGCTTAACAATGCCTCCCTCACTTCACGAATAAAAAAGAACTGTTTTTCGGATACCGACCTCAACATAAATTTTTCTTAATATTCCTCCACGCTCAAGTATAACGTCGTGAAAATCGTTGAAAATAAACTAAGTATGGGAGACGTTAAAGGCGCGTGACACGGTCGCCCCCGACTGCCCAGAAACCCTCGTCGCCCTACAGAACAAGCACCCCTCACAAATATCACCTAATCCACCTACATCTGCCGATGATACAATACCACCTCTTCAAACGTCGGCAGACAATGTTTGAGGTGCCATCATGTCTTTTCTTCCGGGTTCAGCTGGCGGCCTCGACGGTCTCACCTCTCAGCATATCGAGGATCTAACCAGCTGTTGCTGTGGAGAGACCGACGAGAAGCTACTGCATGAGCTCACGAATTTGTGCAACTTGATGCTTCGTGGAGAGGTTGTTACAGACATTGTGGACATCCTGTACGGAGCTAACCTCTGCGCCCTAAAGAAGAGAGATGGTGGTATTCGTCCAATCGCTGTTGGCTCAACATACCGGCGTCTTACCCGCGACCCTCTAAGTCCAGCAATTTTCAGTCTTGCCATACACTCGGCCATAGAGCTTCTAAATTCAAAATTTAATGTTTGGTATTTGGATGATGGTACTTTAGGAAGCGACGCGCATACCGTACTTTCTGATTTTCAGAACCTAATCCATGAGCTCTAAATATCAGTCTGGAATTGAACTTGGGGAAGTGCGAACTTTTTGTCCCTGATAATTGTCAGGACAGAGATGCCATTATATCCTGGTTTATAGATGCGGCTCCACAATTATCTATCATTGACAAAGGTTCGCTCCTTCTCTTAGGTTCCCCTATTCTAGACGAGTCCCTACCAGATTTTATAAACAACAAGTTACAAAATTTCTGTGATACTTTAGACCGCCTTCTCCAAATTAACTGCCATATGGCCTTTACCATAGTTCGTTATTGTTTATGTGTCCCAAAATTTACGTATGTCTTGCGGTGTTGTCAGCTCTGGAAGTTCCCTGAACTTCTAAGCGTTTAGATGACACCCTAAAACATACGCTTTCTTCTATCCTAAATATAAGTTTCGACCACCGCTCATGGACTCAAGCTACACTTCCAGTAAGGTTCGGTGGCCTAATTAAAAACAGTCATCTCCAAAATATTAGAGCGCTCAAACTGCCTTTAACCATTCCTTTTGCGGACGAGGCCAAGAACGCCTGGGACTTCCATAGTGCCGGAAGCATTGTGCCCGAAAACACATCTTCCCAAAGGCTTTGGGATGAGCCCATCTGCCGACTGGTACGGAATTGTCTTTTTAACACGTCTTCCAGTCCTGCAGAGCGGGCTCGTCTTTTAGCTGTGGAAAGGTGGGACTTTCATCACCAATATTGCACTTCCATCTGTCAATATGGGAACATTGCTGGACCAAAGTACATTTCAGCTAGCTACTGCCCTGCGTCTTGGTGCCCGCCACGTCGTCCCTCATCAGTGTATTGGCGGCGCTAACGGAGACAGCTATGGTCATCACGGGCCGTGCTGCACTCGAAGTGCTGGACGCATTTCCCGTCATCACAGCCTGAATGACCTCATCCGTAGGGCTCTTGTCACCGCCAGTGTGCCAGCAATACTGGAGCCCTCCTCCGGTCTGGCGCGCGACGATGGTAAGAGACCCGATGGAATGACCCTGGTTCCCTGGAGTGTGTGTCGGGCCCTTGTATGGGACGCAACCTGCGTCGATACTCTTGCTCCGTCTTATGTCCAGGTCAACTCAAGCTGTGCGGGCGCGGCCGCTTACCAAGCAGAGATCCTCAAGCGGCGCAAGTATGAGACCCTTGGCGGTGACATCATATTTGAGCCGTTTGGGGTTGAAACCCTAGGCTCCTGGGGGCCCGGTGCACATAAGCTTTTTAAAGCACTGTCTAAAAAGCTTATGGAATTGACCCAGGACCCTAGAGCGGGGACCTACCTAGCACAGCGGATAGCCATTGCTATCCAACGCGGCCATGCTGTCAGCTTGCTAGGTACTTTGCCAGAGGGGGACGACCTGGCGGCTTTTTTGTATTTATAGAGTAGGTAGGTCTAGAGGTAGGTTAGGTTAGTTTAGTTATAATTTTTTTATTTTATTAATATTTGTATATATTATTATTTTAATTATTATTTTAATCTTATTATTAAGTTGCCACATAAATGTTTTGTAATTTTATTAAACAATAAATTATAATATATTATATGGAACCTTACATGTCAGTAAGTATTTGCCGTGCCACTTCCATCGTGTGAAAACTACTTTACATATTGTGTTTGGACTTTGGGAGTTGGTGCTTGGGACACGTTTGACTAAGTCTAAAACCGGTCCAATGCAAGTTTCCGCAGTTTCACTAGACTTCATAGTATTATTGCTCACAAAATAATATACCTACGCACTATATAACATACAAATTCCTACATATACAGCCGTGATCGGACCCGCTAATAAAATCTAAACGTCAGTTCACATCAAAACACGGTAGAAAAAATAGAACTTAAAAAACCATAATATTAGTCTGCTGTTGCAAAATTCGACGCCAAAAGCGGGTGTGACCACGGCTCTACATTGAACATTTTTGTACCTATGCATTTCTGGATTTTAAATTGAATTATTTTCTTGTTCCAGCCTTTTTTTGCGAAGTCGGGTTTTTAAACGTTTAATTTTTTTATTTCATACTTTTCTGTTTCCACATCAAACATATCATTATATTTTTACTAAATTAACCATTACATAAAAAGTAACTAAACAATTACTCCTAGATACTATTTGTACGACCGCTTATTAAACGTTTATTTTGTATTCAAAAATAAAATCTAATAATTAATAAAATATTTAAATACATATTCGTGGTGTGCTTGCCAAGACATATCTTTAATTGATACCAAACACGAAACAATTTTGTTTAATTTTCAAAATCACAATTAAAAAAATATAAATACGCACGTTACTCGCGACACCATTAAAAATCGATCGACACCTCATTTATTAAAATCGGACCAGTAATTTAGCTGCTGTGAGGAACAAACATACATACATGAACTGTCAAAATCATTAACCTTGAAACCATTCGAAATCAATGAGGAGAGCTATCATATTCGTAATACCCGTAGGGGTATTACGAATATAACAGCTCTCGCAGCAGACGGCGATTTCGATGTCGGTAGCCAGGCCAGGCAGACAGGAGTTATTTTATAGTACCCAAGTGTGTGCGCTATACACAAAGACACTCTCTTCCTTTTACTCTCATAACCCAGTGGGACGGTAAACCGACACGACTGGCGGGAGATCAGGCGCAGGACCGACTTTTATGTTCATCCGACGCATGGATCATCTTTCTTGTCATACAATCAGGAGATCAGCCTGCATTGTCCTAACCAAACTTGAAAACAACATATTTGTTGTTCCAATGCGGGAATCGAACCCACGACTTCCGGGTCGAGAGCGAAGCTCTGAACCACTAGACCACGGATCTGGGGGCACGGGAGTGCCCCCGTCAAGACGAGCCAAGCGAAGCGCAAGGGCACTACCTACCTTTTCTCGAAAGGTTTCGTCGTTTTTTTGAACTCTCATAACTTTGCTTTGGATGATGCTACATAGTTGAAAATTTCAACATATAATGACACCAGTAAATACATGAAACATACAAAGTTTGAATGTTGTAGCTATTATACTTTAGATTTTATCAATGTCTAAAAACTCCAGATTTCGTCACTGACTCATTTATAGATCATCAAAATTCATAAGGTACTTCCTGACGTCCTAGTAAGCTGATATTATTTATGTAAGCTGTTATTGCTACAAAACCAACAAAAAAATTATTAAAATATAAATGCCGCCATTTTGAATCCAATATGGTGGACGGTACAAAATTGATGTTTAATATTATGTTTATTATACGGATATGATCTTTAATACATAAAAGAAATATTATATTATACAATATTATACAAGTACATAAAAAAAATAAGACCTACTTTTTGTAGGACCGATAATCGGTCAGATTTTTGCTCCATATTATTTCTATCCGACTTTATTTATTTGAGTGCGTTGCACTACTGCAATCTGTATGTTCTATTTGATTCCGATTATAAATCGGTGACCGACTTTTTGTAAATGAAAAATATATCTATGAGAAAATTAGTTTTTTATCCACTTATTTAAAATTAGGTATTATTTATTCGGTAAGTAATAATTAGGTAAGAATTAACAGGCAGCAAGTAGTAATTTGTTGTCAGTGTATGTAAACAAAATAATACGTCGATCACTTGAAATCGGTCCGGCATAAGCTCCCGCTGACGTTATAATCAAATAATCAAAGAGAACTATAATCACTATGATTATAATTAATAACGTAATCATTGTGTTTAGAGGGAATCTTATGTAAAAACCGTTCGACACTTCGATAGCGCGATGTAGGTAGCTACCAGCGCAATCTATGTTTGGAACTGTGAAACATCTAAACACACATTGATCAACACATTTAACAGTCGGTAACGTTATAATGATAACAATAAACGAAAATATTACACGATCAATGTATAAATAATTTTAGTGTTTAATCTTATGACTATTAACATAATAATAATATGATTTTTAACACGTCACGTGATAACGTTTAAAGATGGCCATAATCAAAAGAAAACCTTAAAGCTATTTTTCAAAAATAAAAATAAATACATTTTTTTTCCCTTCAAAAATGCTAAGATGCACTTAGGTGTATGCACTTAGCATTAGTTTATAAGAGCCGTACAAGAATTAGTACCTCTAGTGACCAACAGATGGCGGTGACCGTCGTCTACATACGATATATAGACTTACCGTATTATTTTAATAAGTATCAACATGCTTTATTAAAGGCAATCTCCCTCGTATATATAAGTAATTCTCAAATTCTCGAATTACTTATATTGTTGAAGTGTTGAATTTATACTAGTGGCATCCTAGAATATCCAAATAAGAAGTTTCACTCCAGCAATAAAATAATGTATATTTTATAATTTATAATAAAAATATATAATATAACAAATAAAGAATTAATATGGACGAAACATTTATTTGAAAATCCGCCTTTACCTCTTAAAAATTGCGGTGAAAATTTATACACGGTATAATATTGACGGTGACATCAGTCGACGTCACTAGGCGTCACTAGGCTAAGGCGCTGACTGTTCTATTTTCCGTAAGTAAAGGCCCGGGGTCAAAATAGGTTATCTTTAAATTAAAAAAAGGCCTATTAACCAGCTTACAAAAATAAATGAAATCCCACCAAAAACATTTTCATGTAAAAATGTTGTCAAGACGAGCCTACACAGCTTACCCTGTGAAAAAGTTATCAGATATCGTATAAAGCCAAGTTCTACACTACACCTTAATCAAAATCTATCAAAAAGTGGTTAGATCTCATGTAGAACCAAAATTCTTGATCTATGCGCCATTACTTCACCAGGCTTAACTTCACTTACGCTATATTGCAGTTAAAACGTGATACTTGACCGTTTTGCTACCGTTACGAACATTTCATACGAATTCATTAATCGTGTGATAAATAAAACGGCCAAGCATCACGTTTTAACTGCAATGTAGCGTAAGTGCAGCTAAGCCTGGTGAAATAAGGGCGCATAGATCAAGAATTTTGGTTCTACATGAGATCTAACCACTTTTTGATAGATTTTGATTAAGGTGTAGTGTAGAACTTGGCTTTATACGATATCTGATAACTTTTTCACAGGGTAAGCTGTGTAGGCTCGTCTTGACAACATTTTTACATGAAAATGTTTTTGGTGGGATGCGTATTACTTATTTATATACCTACCCGTAGGCCAAGCAGGAACATTTAAAAGCTCCGTAAATGTAACGTAATCGAATGTCAATTGTATTTTGCTGCTGTTAATTGGTGCTGTCATGCTTTACATATTTAATTATTCGTTAAGGTTCCGCGTTGCGGGTCCCAGTTTACGGGTTTTCGGGTTCCGCGTTGTGGGTTCCAGGTTCCGCGTTGCGGGGTACGGGTTTCCGGGTTGTCGTGTTCAACGTTGTGATAGGTATAATTGAATTTCATTACAATTAAAACTGTTTATATGCTCAACGAAGTGGACACGGGTCAGCTAGTTTTAAATAATATTAATTATTTAAACATTTAGCTTAACCATTATTAAAATTGCATGTAAATGTTTTTTTAATGCTAGCGAATACAGGAAGGACAGACATGAAAAAAATATTTCGAATATTCTACACTTATATTATAAAGAGGAAAGATTTGTATTTTTACCCGACTTCGGCGAAGCCAAAAGGAAGGGTAATGATTTTGGCAGTCTATGTATGTATGTATGTTTGTATGTATGTATGTATGTATGTTCCCTCGTAGCGGCTAAACTACTGGTCTGATTTTGATGACTGAGATGTCAATCGATTCGTATTAATGCCGCGAGTGACATAGGCTATATAATTTTTTGAAAAACTTTGAAATTTGAAAGTTATACCTCATAAACTATCTCCAAAAAAAATTAAATTAAGACAATTGTCTCGTGTTTGGTATCAAAAGATAGGTCTTGGTAAGCACAATACGAATATATATTTATATATTTTATTAATTATAATATTTTATTGTTAAATTCAAAATAAACGTTTAAAATGTGGTCATACAACTAGCATCTAGGAGTTGTCATGGACTTTCTATGTATTGGACAATTTAATAAAAATATAATAATTATTATATTTGATGTGGAATCAGAAAAATATTAAATAAAAAAAAGATTAAAAAACTATAACCCGACTTCGCAAAAAATGGGTCTAAAAAGGCTGAAACAAGAAAATAATTCAATTTGAAATCCAGAAATGCATAGGTACAAAAATGGTCAAGGTAGAGCCGTGGTCGTACCCGCTAATAAAATGTAAGCATCAGTTCACATCGAAATACGGCAGAAAAAAAATGCCAATAGCGGGTGCGACCACGGCTCTGCCTTGACCATTTTTGTACCTATGCATTTCTGGATTTCAAATTGAATTATTTTCTTGTTTCAGCCTTTTTAGACCCATTTTTTGCGAAGTCGGGTTATAGTTTTTTAATCTTTTTTTTATTGTATGTAACGACTTAACTCAAAAAGTACTGGACCGATTTTAATTATTATTTTTTATTATAAAGCTACATTATTACTGAGTAGCATATCTTAATATATATATTTCTTGTGTGCGTGTGTATGTGACTGAACTCCTCCTAAACGACTGGACCAATTTTGATGAAATTTTTTGTGTGTGTTCGTGGAGATTCTAGAATGGTTTAGATTTACAATTGGAACCGATAGGTGGCGCTGCAGTCAGTATGTCAAGCAATTAATTAATAAGGCAATACGAAGTTTGCCGGGACAGCTAGTGCTATATAAAAATCAATTGCTGTTCGTTAGTCTCGCTAAAACTCGAGATCAGCGGAACTGATTCGGCTATTTTTGGTCTTGAAATATTCGTGCAAGTCCCGGGAAGGTTTACACGGTTTTCATGCTCAACGAAGTGGGCACGGGCAGCTAGTAATTAATATGACAAAAACACATTTTGCTTATTAACTACTGTAAATAACAAGTCTCTCTCCTAGAGTCCGTTACGAAATCTACATGACTATGCAAGCTTGCCCTATATAGGGCATATGTATAGTTTTTACTTATTATTTTACTAGTACACTTTTTTTTTACGATTTCTATGTTATTATTATAGGAACTATGTTACTCACATCCTTCGCAGCAAGATTATATAGTTAATCTTCGATAAGAGGTTAATTTAAAATAAATATTAATTGAAAAGATAAAGCAAGGTTTTACATTATCTAAGAACATTTTTTTTGTTTCAGGTAATAATGTCTTCGGAGGAAGGAACGAATCTCAATACCTTCTCAAAGGAGCCTGTGGAGCGATCAGACCTGGGCGGCTGGCGTTCATTCTGGGGCCCTCTGGCGCGGGCAAAACCACCCTACTGAACATACTAGCTGGGCGCAAGTAGGTAAATTGCTCACTCAGATATCAATTTCAGGCCAAATTTGGACAGAAAACTTTCCAGTCCGAGCCCAAATCTAGCCCTGCTTTTCACTTTCCAGTGACCTGTAAAGAACTTAGGCCCGTATTAATACAGAAGTCTCAAACCCAACCTCACTTGAGAACCTATTTGACAGATAAAACAACGTTTCGTTTCACTTTTAAAAGTGAACAACTTTACTTTTTAGTTTTAACATGATTGTAATATGCAGAATTATAGTGTGATAATGTATCAATAACAACATTATAATGATCATACAAAATATTATCTTAAAGTAAATTTATTTTAAGTATTTTTCCTTATATTATCGTATATTACTTAATGTATTATTTTTATGTTGTATTTTTCCCTAATGTTGATTGATTAACATTATTCTCTACTCCATTTTCAAAATATCAGGGGAGCCCAAGGGGGATTTTTGGAGTAACTTGAGCGCGTCTGATTATGATAGTACATATATGTGTCCCACATGCCTCTGGCAATCTAGGCGTGAAATTTTGTTTATTTGTTTCCCCCCCAAAAAGTTTAAATAAAAAACCGGCCACGGGAGTCGGAATCGCGCACCGAAGGTTCCGTAAAAACCTATTGACATAGAATTTAGAATTTGTTACAGTTAAAAAATATTATAGTTCTGAGTATTTGATTTTCAATTTAAGACATTTGAGCATTCATGAGGAAAACGGTAGTAAGTTTTAAAAATATATATTTATATGATGTAACAAAAAAATTTCGATTTTCGTAATTTTTCCTATAATAGTATATAAAGTTGCATGGTACAAAATTTCAAGATTCTGAGTTCACGAAAATGTCAAAAATTTGCGGCATATCTTTATACCTTTGATTGCGTTGGCTAAGAAGTTAGATTTTTTCACAGCACCAAGAGACAGTAGACCATAATATTTGATATGAATTTAATTTGATACCTCCATTTTCTGAGAAAAAGAATCATGACAGACTGACGCATCCTATATAGGTGCCGTTTTTTAATTCAACTCATCAGATTAATAATTGAAAATGGTAGTTAGGTTTCAAAGAAGCTCCAACATCAAATACTGACGATTAGAAAGTCTAGCAAGTTCATACATTATTATATTACATTTAAATAATAGAGACCTTCAGATATTCTATGTATAAATTTATTAATTATATATATATATATATACCTCTTACATTTATTATATATATATTATATATTATGATTATATATTATATTATATTAAGTATATTATATACTTTTACACACAACCTATCTTTCAGTCTATGATTCTTTCCTATGTCAAAAACCAAAGGGTTGCCTGGAAGAAATTGCTTTAAAGTAATAAGGCCGCCCTTGTGTGCATGTCTGATTTTATGTTTTTCTTAGTATATTTATATGTTACTCTGTAAAGATTTTGTACACAATAAAGTATATTTGATTGATTGATTTGATTGATTGAACTCAGCGTAACTCTTGTCAATCTTGTCGAATCTTAAAAACTATATTAAGCTAGTATTTTGAAATTTACTTTTTTAAAGTATAAATAAGGCTGTGTCCGCTCATTCCATGACTGAAATAAAAAAACTAATGCTTTTTCCTTGTTTTATCTAATCACCAAAATCCCATAATTAAGTAAACGATTAGCATCCTGGGCTCCCTAACTATAATATTATAACCGTGATTCGCCCCTACTCCTCTGTAACCTAGCTTATTTTCCTTGTAGGTAACCTTAGATTAATGACACCGTTATTATTCTAACCTTACCTCTTAAGATTACAAAGGAAATAGCGAATTGCAATTTAGAGATATAAATTATTCAGAAATTATTATTATACATAGGTATCTGTCGGTGTATACAGAAGTACTACATGTACTACGCCATCATGGTGTAGGCAGAATGTACAGGCACTGATTTTTAATGTTTAAGACCTTGTTATATATTATTAGTAGAGACTATTCTCTACTATTACTCACATTGGGTCCAGAAATTTTCATACGTAGGTATGAAATGAAATTATATTTATTGCAAGAGTGTAGGTAGTACATAACGAGGTCTTAAGTATTAAAAATCAGTTCCTGTATATTCTTCCTACACCACGATGGCAACATGGAATTTTTTTCTTACCTATTATAGCTTACTTTGCCAGTTGCCATAGCCACGGTAATCTTTACAGCGTTCACTGACTCATTAAATTAACGCCGAATATAATTAAAGGCATGAATGGATGCCTTCATCGATATATGTGGCAAAATTCTGATTTCGATAAAATTGAATCTGTCACAAAAACATTTTAGAATAGGTCGTATTCGTAACGTATTAAGGCGAGCAGTGACCGCAACTAGCGCCACTCTTTTTAAAATAAATTTTACAATGACACAAAGATCTTATTGAAAAAAGTAATCGGTTCAAACTTTAAGTAAATAGTTAAACTAGCTTATTATAGTCATATATAATAGTTAAACTAATATTATATAGTATATCTCGTGAGTAATAACTAAAACGACCGTTTTAGTTATTACTTACGAGAGTAAATACGGTATAGGATTTAGAGCTGTAATTAAATGCCAATAAATTAGTTAAACTATTTACTTAAAGTTTGAACCGATTACTTTTTTTAATAAGATCTTTGTGTCATTGTAAAATTTATTTTAAAAAGAGTGGCGCTAGTTGCGGTCACTGCTCGCCTTAAGTAGTAGGTATATTAATCTAAAGAATCGTCTCTATAATCAATGTACTTAATACGTTACTACATATCCTAAAATGTTTAAGTTTCAGTTTAAACTCAATTTTCCGGGTAGAATTTTTATATACCTATATATATATACTGATACAAAAACGAATATGGTATGAAGAGAAAGACTCGTCGAGTATTTTTTGTATCGGTATATAAATATAGGTACATTTTTATAGGTACATAACAAGGTCTTAAATATTAAAAACCAGGTCCTGTACATTCTGCCTATACCATGATGGCGTAGTACTCGTATTCTTTTACGTATCCTTTTATAATTGGTCATTTTTATATTTATAAGAAAATATAAATCATTTCATTAAACGTTATTAATGCATTTTCAATATACAAAGTAACCGGCTTCGTAAAGGCTTAGGTATTTAACTTGTTTGTACATCCCTGACCCGCGCAGCAAAGTGCAAGGCAGGTAATGACCTTGTAAAGGTACGTGCTACCTGCGTGTCTTTAAATTAACTTTACATAAGAGGAATATATTATAATCTAGTCGCAACACGTGTGTTTATTTTGCGTCGACACAATTTGCATTTCTATAGTGAATAAATCTAGAAGATTAAATATTATATCGAGAAACTTTAAGAAACGTTAAAAGTGTTTGCTCGTTAGACAACAAACGCGTACGTAGATCTAGTACTTAGGGGTCAGTAAATGCCTACCCCAAGCTTAAACGAAGCTCCTATTTCTTGCCTATACAGAATGATTCATAGTTCATAATATATCAAGCCGAATGAATGAATGAATGAATGAATGAATGAATGAATATGAAGAGAAGGACATTTTATGTTTTGGCATCAATATAAATTACTTACCATAACGCGACAAATCATAGTTAAAAATCGCCATAAAAGTCACAAAACAGTTGAGTTTCAACCCTGGTCAGGTGTTAGGTCAACGACCAGTGCACACGAACGTGTATAGACTAGGAGGCAAAGAACCCCAGCATAGTAATATTCACTCCTTGTGGTCATTTAGACTTTTAATTTTTTGAGTTATATTAAGTAACTTATACTCATATGAGGTGCCAAAACAAAAAAAATGCTCTACTCTTCATACTCTTCACACTATATATTCGGCTTAATATATAAACCATGAATCAAGTCAGTAGATCAGACAACACGACCTTCAAACGTGACAGTTATAATAATTTATAAAAAAATATTAAAATTTATAAAGTGTTAAAGTAGTCAATACATACCAAAATGTGACTTATGTGAAACCATAAATATTTATAGTTGGGAGATCTAAAAATACTCTCCTATAACTCCTCAATCCTCATAACTCATTCAAAGGCGACGATGTAATTTTGTTGGTTTCACGATCGACATCGTGAAACCAAAAAAGATCAGCAGATCTTCATCTACAATACTCTCCTACGAAATTTTCAGAAAGGTTATTTCAAAGACGCCGTAAACTTTGTGCGATTTCAGGAAAAATGGCGTTTCAGGATGTCTTCGAGGCACTGGGAGCAACGTCGTGCTGGTGCCGCAGCACGCGACCCTCATAGACAACCTCACCGTCAAGGAAACTCTGGAGTTTGCTGCATCCCTCAAAATACCGAGGGCAACGCGATCTGAGCGCTATCGAGCAGTAAGTTCTTGAGAATCATTCCGGTCGGCGGCTTTAGTTAAGTTGCCATCGTCAATTATGACAACGAAGTTCGAAAACAACGATGAATGGGATTATATATATCACCGTATAATTGTAAGCACCTGTTAAGTTATAATCCACTCAGCGATATTGTAAACTATTGAAGTGAAACCGTCAAATTGTGATCAGTTCACAATTTGACGAAACGCACCTCGCCTTCAGTATATATAGACATAGACTAACCCCCGGTTTCCCGAACGCTATTCAAATGTATGATCAACTAACATGGCATTCAAATCAACGACCCATATTGAACGCTGATTGGTGGAATATTATCAGACAGAAAGGAACGGATAATATATTTTATATATAATCAATATAAAATATATTATCCGTTCAATATTTGTTAAATTTCCACTTTAATTAGGTTAATTAACCAAAGACACCGATTAGTTGACATACGACTTGAATTAGCGAGCGAGGGCGATGTAATTATAAAATATCTGTCCGTTCCTTTCTGTCTGATAATATTCCACCAATCAGCGTTCAATATGAGTTGTTGATTTGAATGCCATGTTAGTTGATCACTCATTTGAATAGCGTTCGGGAAACCGGGGTATGACTTACAAAAGTCAGTCAATGTCGACTTGTATATCATAAGTCACACTAAAAAATCATTGTTACAGAAGTTAGATCTGTACTTTTTTGTAGATAGACCACGTGTTGAGGCAGTTAGGCATGAGCGACGCCCTCAATACTCGGGCGGGAAAGCTGTCCGGCGGGGAGAGGAAAAGGCTGACGATTGCATGTGAGCTGCTGACCGACCCACATGTTATGCTCCTTGACGAACCCACAAGGTAAATGTGACATTCTGCAGTATAGGTAATTAGTACGGAACAGTAGTAGCATCTACTGATATCATATGTCATAGCACTGACACTACACTCGGACCAAATAGAAAGTTAATACAAAGTCGTGTCTAACAAAAATGAAACCGGTCGGCTGATTACGTAACATTAGCAAAAATCGCGCGATGTTTAATTTTTGCTATGACACTAGCGCCAAAAACAATTTAGTGGAAATCATAGGAACTATTAATTCAATGTTACGTCAAACAAACATTGAAGCTAAATTAATTTTTCTGAATTTTAAAACTTTAAACTGCTTTCCTGTTTAATTTGGTTTTAGACGCTTATGCCCCAACCGTCGATAAAGTTCAAGAGTTAAAAAAATGCGATTGCTTTGCTTTTCCACTGCTGCTACACTGCCGTTTTTCTTGCATGTAAAAAACCACACCCCACACAGTTTCATAAAAATATGTGTGCGTGTCAGTGTTATTAGCGCGGCGTAGTTAAAGCCCTATTGTTTGGTCACCTTTTTATTTGATCTGAGAAGTGAGACGTAACTGCCTAGTTCTCATATTCTATACATAGTTAGATATGATACTATAACGTTTTTCTACAGATAGTTATTATTATAAGTTACTATTATCAATTATTATTGTAGGTAGTGCATAGCTATTAAATTAATTGTGATCTTTGAAACCACTCCAATAATAACGATCATATAGGCCATTACCACAGCCATTACGCTGTTTACTATATTTACGGTTAGTTTTATTTATACCAATAAGACTATCGGTGGTGACTGTATACCTATGCGTAGACTATAACGAAACTCAGTTACGCTACAGTTGTAGTCTGATGTCTGTGACTAAGGGCTTGTACACAAAACTGCCAGAAATGACGTCACACAGCCATAGAATTGTCACCCGTGTTATATGGGCGTGTGACGTTATTTCTGCGATGCGACGTCGCATCGCAGTTTTGTGTACAAGCCCTAAGCCCCGATTTTACCAAACTTTTATAAACGTGCTTAGTGCTAACCCGGATTCGATCTCTCTCTTATTCAATGTTAAAACGGGACAGACAGATATTAAACCGTAGCTCAGCGTTGAACGTGGTCAATGCGCTATTGAAATTGGTGCTTAGTTAACTTTTTGCTAGGAATCAGTGTTAACTTTTTGTGTACCTACTCAATTTGCATTTCTCTTTTTGTGTAAACTCTGTAAAAATTAAGTTAACTCTCCTCAGCTTTGATGTAAGATTTGATTTGATGCCCGTTTTTAACCATTCCATATTTAATGCAGTGGGTTAGACTCGGTGTCGTCCCTGTCCGTCGCCAGTGCTTTACAAGCGGTGGCTCACAGCGGCAAGACCGTGGCCTGCGTCATCCACCAGCCGTCCTCGCAACTGTTCAACATGGCCGATGACGTGATACTTCTGTCTAACGGCAGGACGCTGTACGCGGGTGCTATATCGGACGTCCCCTCAAATTTGGCCAAATACGGCTTTGTCTGTCCACAATATTATAACATCGCGGACTATCGTAAGTACATTTAAATGATTTATAGTTCCTACCACATTCGGGGCTACAATAATTTAATTAATAGGCAGCCCAGTGGCCGAAATTCGACCATATTTTTTTTAACTTTCATATTTTGTTTTTTTTAATAGTGATGTCACTCATTGGCCCTGGCAGAATACCAGTGCAGCGAGCTCGCTCGCTGCATAGAGCTGGGTTAGGGTCCATTTGACATCACACAACATTTTTAGATATATAATAATATTTTTGTCTTTCCAACTTGTTCCCGCCTTTTTTGTGTTATAATATGTGTTGTGTGATGACGAAATAAATGGTTTTTATTTATTTATTTAAACGTAGACTTTCTACGAAAATTGCGCGGACTATTTTTTAGTTTCACATAATTACATATAAATTAATATCATATAAAGTAATGATATCGCGGACTATCGTAAGTACTTCCCATTTATTTTTATTCTTTTATCACTTTCGTCAAAGATTATGTCGCTGTTCGTAAGGATCTTGTTATAGTCCTTTTTCTGACCCGCAACAAGAACATTTATTATTTACTGACCAAAAAATACAACAATTAATTGATCAGTAAATAATAAATATATTTTAAGGGTCATTTGATTCAGAGGCTTGATCAGTTACCCTGAATAAACTGGGTCACGCATACCCGGAATTGCCGGGTCGGAAGTAGTTATGTGCAATAACCAAATTACCTACATATTTACAAATTCGATAAATAATACAACAATTAATTGTTCAGTAAATAATAAATATATTTTAAGGGTCACTTGATTCAGAGGCTTGATCAGTTACCCTGAATAAACTGGGTCACGCATACCCGGAATTGCCGGGTCGGAAGTAGTTATGTGCAATAACCAAATTACCTACATATTTACAAATTCGGTAAAGATTAACAATTTTATTTAAAGAGATAAGCAGGCTTACCTACTCCCGACACTATTGAGAATCTAATCAGTTCAATCTCGACGGCTTTTGGTAATTTTATTTAAACTAACCAGAATAAAATAAAGAAAATCGTTATGTCGTAACTTTTTGTAGTCCCGACCATATCAGCTGACTGAGAATTAAATAAACGCGGCACGATCGAATCAGAATCAAAATGAAATCCGTTTGGAGAGTAAGGCCCCAGGACTTGCTTTATACATATTATCAGAAAAATTGTTTCGAAATCAAAGTAGAAACACACAGACCTTTTCAGAAATCTACACCTTTTGAACATTAGTTACTCTACTCTAGTTAGTTTATCTACTACTATACATATTATATTATATTTTTACTTTTTATAAGTTAACGGGGTGTCATATATGACATGTCTTCATGCCTGTTCTCTCATAATTAATTAATAACACTACTCATATGATAAAGAATAGGCATACATGAGGAATACCTCACAGTCCCAGACAATGACTGAGATGTTTCAAGATGATCCTATTATTTCTTAATTATTTTGTAAAACAAATACATAATAATGTTAATAGATAATATTTTTTCTTTACAGTTCTGGAAATTACTAGCAAAGAAAATTCACAGAACTTAACATTTCTAGAAAACGACGCCAAATCGTATGCCATAGAAATGAACAAAGTGGCATGCAGTGCCGAAGTACTTAAACCGAAAAATGGAAACGCAGGTATGAACTGTATTTCAATACCAAGCAGGAATTATTGACAACTGCGTATTCGTTACGGATAGAAGTTATAACGAATGAAATGTCTATAGTCTAGTATAATCCGAGAAAACAGACTTTACGAGTATTATAATAATTGCTGTATTCAATGGGAACACTTTTACTATCATTGGGATTAAAGATTCAATTTGTTAATAGTGTATTTCTACCATACCCAAATTTATCAAAATTGGGCCAACAACCGCGTGCAGATGTAACAAATAAACACCTACAAGCTTGCCTTTTTAATATTAGCATGATGCCTTTAAATATTAGCATGATGTTTACAGACAAGTCAGCGGAGGCCGAGGCGCTGCTGAAGTCCATTAACGTGGAGTACGTGAACGAGTACACGGCCAACTGGGGCCAGCAAATGGCCGCGCTGCTGAAACGAGGATTCATAGGCGCGTGGAGAGACGTGCACTTAACACAGGTATACTATCAATGGTGGTCTGTAGTCTAGTGGTTCAGAGCTTCGCTCTCGACCCGGAGGTCGTGGGTTCGATTCCCGCGTTGGGACAATAAAAATGTCGTTTCCACTGGGTTATGAGAGTAAAAGAAAGAGAGAGTGTCTTTGTGTATTGCGCAGACACTTGGGCACTGTAAAAACAACTCCTGCGTAGCTGGCCTGGTTTCAATGAAATCGGTGAGGAGCTATTATTATTATTATTAATTAACGACATGTGGTTCAGTGGTTTAGCTCTTGTGTGAGCTGTGGCCTGTGTGAGCTTGGCTATCGAATCGTAAGGCCGTGTGCTCGATTCATGCGTTGGAACTTGGGCCACTGAAAAATGTTATGTTCAAGTTTAGTTAGTAGAACGAAGGTTGATCACCGGATTGTCTAACAAGAAATATGATCTATGCGTCGGAATAGCGTGTAAAAAGTCGGTCCTGCGCCTGTTTTATCGCCAGTGCTGTCGGGTATCCTCTGGGTTATGAGAGTGAAAGGAAGAGTGTTCTTATGTATTGCGCAGACACTTGGGCACTATACAAAACACTCCGGTCTGCTTTCAACTAAAACCGAAATCGGTGTTTAAGGAGAATTAAATCAAGGAGAATCGTCAAGAAATTACACTTTTGGGTCAAAAAAAAACACTATTTTTGACCAAGAGAAACATCTCTTGTCGAGCCATTCGTACCGAAACTATTACCTAAATAGAAAGGGTCATATAGACTATTAAATATAAAGGGAAATATAAAGATGGTATATGGGAATAGGGACGTTAATTCATAAATTCATTAAAGTCTTGGGCCTTCAATACAAGTGGTATTAGAGATAATAATAGGTTATTATAATAATAGGATTGTTACCCTGCCTATTAATAATATTATACCCTGTTGTTTATTCTGAGATTATAATTAACTAGCTGACCTGTGCTCACTTCGTTAAGCATATACATAGTTTTACACAACCCTGAACCCGCAACGTGGAACCTACAACCCCGAACCCGCAACGTTAATTGTTTTATTTTAAGTGTGATGTGAAGTTTTTGTAAGTTTTTCATATAGGCATTGTAGGGGTTTTTGGATATGGAAGAATTTCGTACGAATTAATTTTTTATTTTATTTATCGATTTGGAATACAAAATATTAATCCAAATATTTTAAACTTATATAAATGCGGTATTTATAGCATTTCATAATATTTATTTTCTATTTGTAAACAATGTTGTTACCATGACAACGGAAAGGATCGAGTCCATATTCAAACCCCGATGACTGTTACGTATATTTTCTTTCTTTTAAATTTTTTTTAATATAATTTAGCCTATGTTCAGCGCTGATAGTGTAGCTTTCCAACGGCGAAAGAATTTTTCATAGTGGTTCATTGGTTTCAGAGCCTATTCCATTCAAACAAACAAACAATCAAATGTTTCCTCTTTATAATATTAGTTATTATAATTAACTAGCTGACCCTTGCCCACTTCGTTGAGCATAAAAAGAGTTTATGATGAAATTCAACTAAAAAAAAAACAACGTGGAACCCGCAACGCGGAACCCGGAACCCGCAACGCGGGAACCCGGAACCCACAACGCGGGAACCCGGACCCGCAACGCGGGAATCCGGAACCCGCAACGCGGGAATCCGGAACCGCAACGCGGGAACCCGGAACCCGCAACGCGGGAACCCGGAACCCGCAACGCGGGAACCCGGAACCCGCAACGCGGGAACCCGGAACCCGCAACGCGGAAACCCGGAACCCGCAACGCGGAACCCGGAACCCGCAACGCGGGAACCCGGAACCCGCAACGCGGGAACCCGGACCCGCAACGCGGGAACCCGGAACCCGCAGCATGGGAACCCGAAACCCGCAACGCAGAACCCGGAACCCGCAACGCGGGAACCCGGAACCCGCAACGCGGGAACCCGGAACCCGCAACGCGGGAACCCGGAACCCGCAACGCGGGAACCCGGAACCCGTAACGCGGGAACCCGGAACCCGCAACGCGGGAACCCGGAACCCGCAACGCGGGAACCCGGAACCCGCAACGCGGGAGCCCGGAACCCGCAACGCGGGAACCCGGAACCCGCAACGCGGGAACCCGGAACCCGCAACGCGGGAACCCGGAACCCGCAACGCGGGAACCCGGAACCCGCAACGCGGAACCCGGAACCCGCAACGCGGGAACCCGGAACCCGCAACGCGGGAACCCGGACCCGCAACGCGGGAACCCGGAACCCACAACGCGGGAACCCGCAGCATCGGTCCAGCCAATTCGGTGATCATTAGTTAGATGACGATGATGATGGTGATGAAAAGTAGCCTAAATTAATCCTTATAACTTTAGCTATCTACCAGTGAAAGTCTCGTTAAAATCGGTCCAGCCGTTCCAGAGATTAGCCGGAGCAAAGTGACACGCTGACAGACAGACATTTTTTTTTATTACATTTTCGTTTTCAGTAAATATCGTTGCCAATGCAAAAAAAAGCAGAAGATATCGTTTAAAATGTCATATGCAATTAGAAAAACGTTGCTAATTGTAAGTTACAAACTGACACTTCAATTTTATTTATTTGTATAGATGTATAGATTTGGAAAACCTCCCCAATCTTGACGTTTTTATATCAGCTTAAACTATTTGGATTAATAAAATTATTAGGATTAACAAAAACATGAATCCAAATAGTTTAAGCTGATATAAAAACGGTATTTATAGCATTTCATAATTTTTATTTTCCATTTGTAAACAATCTTGTTACCATGACACCCGTGTCATATAAACTGGCAACGACGTAAATCGATCGAGCCCAGGTTCAAACCCCGCGTGACCATCACGTATTTTCTTCTTTTTTCTAATTTTATGCTTATTTTTTTCAACATTTTCTTTCATAATAACCTTTTCGTGACAATAACGAACATACCGTAAAAAAATTTGCGAAATTGGTCAAGTCGTTGTCGAAGCGCACACGATGTAAGAAATTTTGGAGGTCGTTTTTTTACACTTTGGGCTACATTTTTGGGGTTTTAGTAAGGAACCCTACTTTTTTTAAACATATAATATAGCCTATGTTCAGCGCTAGGAATGTAGCTTTCTAACGGTGAAAGAATTTTTCATATTGGTTCAGTGGTTTCAGAGCCTATTCCATTCAAACAAACAAACAAACAATCAAACGTTACCTCTTTATAATATTAGTATAGATATAGATAACAATCTTCCTAATTCTTTTTTTTCAATAGTTATAATTATATTAGTGTTCTATATTATTACTGTGTCATTCTTCCAGTTTAAACAAAAGATTCGTAATACAGTTCTGGAAATTATTTATGTATGTAGACATAATATAAAAGATAACAATTATCGATGATGACATAATATTGTGTGTCCGTAATTAAGTATATCCGTCTATTAAATTATTAATTAAGACAATTATTGGCTTATTAGCATGCCCTTCTAAATTAGAACACAAAGGCACGTGACTCGCGAATCGTGACCCCGGTACAATTCCCCGCGATAAGTATAGTTGACCTCGACAACCAGTAAGAAATATCTGGAACGTCTAAAATAATCTCAGTTAATGAAAGCTTCTGTGTTTGACTAACTTAGGAGCTCGTCGGATATTGAAACCTACAGCAGGCTTACTCTTGACACAATCGAGAATCGAATCAGTTTGACCTCAACGATTTTATATATTTTATTTAGATAAAGAAAAATTAATCGTTTCGGGAATCAAAATAAACAAACGTCAATTTTTTCGAGAGTATGCGGCACAAATGAATCTGAATCAAAATCGAATCAGTTTGGAGAGTAAGGCCCCAGACTTGAGATGTCCTACTTTGATCTTGCGGAGTATCTTGTACAATCCTGTTGTATTGTATTGGCACGTATGAATGGTGTGGAACCCGTACTTTACTTTACTTTTCCCATTGGAACGTGTTCAGCGCGCTATGTTAAAAGTTATTTATCCGCATCGTTGTAGCAGTCTTTATCATGAGTCCTCGGTGCTCACAGATAGACAACTATTCATTATGAACGCAATCCTTTTTTTTAATGTCACAAGGGAAATGCATTACGCATCTCCCAGGGAGGGTCCCTTAGGTGTATGGGGACTCCCCGTCAAAACACAGGCCAGTTTTCCTCCGACCGTCCGGTTCACCTCTATAGGGACCGAACTTCCATTAAATTAAGAGAGCGCTACGGCAAACAGAAGCGCTCTCCTCGGCGCCGAGACTGACAAAGCCGGTGATGAAACGGTGACGTGAGATGGGAGGGCCGCAAAGCGAAACGGAACAGAGGATGGGTCAATCTATCCGTCCGCTCCGAGGCCTCCTTCTGCGAAATGACGTATTTGCAAAAGGAGGCCGCCGCCTGCCAAGCCTCATCGCTTTCGAGCATTCAGCGACTAATCTACTAAAATTAAAAAGCGCAAACCTAATAGACGAACTATAGGAACATGAAGAATCTGTTCTTAACGACAACACTATGTTATCTCCTCGTACCCTACAATTGCAAATAAACATAAGGGTGCCCGGCCACTAGCCATAATCGTTGACCGACTTTTTGTAGGTGAAAAATAGAAAGTACTTTATCCCCGAGCCGAGTCGGACGAAACAGTTAAATTCATAAATATTCATATGCACCTAATGTCAGACAATTAAATTATATTCACATTTCAATTACCTATGCAAGTGTTTCTTTGTTCCTAACCTGTTAACTTCTTCCAAAACATTTAACGGATTAATGATTAACGTTAACTTGCGTTAATTCTTCCGTAATGTAACGGTTTCACGTTTTATGAAGCTAACATTGTTAGTATTAATAGATTAACCATTAACGAAGTTACCGTTTGATCAAAGGTGCCCAGCTATACCTTTGTTATAAACCTATTTCCTTTCGGCCTAAGTTCATACATAAAATACAGGATGGGAACGAAAGTAAAATATATGCGGTTATTCTAAGGCTAAAATACACGAAAATAACGAGTTACTTAAAGTAACGGTAAATTATTATTATTAAATGCTTCCAGATAAGGCTAGTGACACACTTTATAGTCGCGCTGATGCTGGGCGCGCTGTACCACGGCGCGGGGCAGTCAGCCGAGCGGATGATCACCAACACAGCCTGCCTGTTCTTCTTCCTGCTTTTCCTGTTCTTCTCCAACGCAATGCCTACGATACACACTTGTAAGATTACTGCTAGAAGTAGATTTTCTTTTAATTTTTTTTCTTTCTTTTAATTTACTTGATGATTGCAACTTTAAGAAACTTCTTGACGACCTCTGTAGCGCAGTGGCTTAATAATATCCAATATAAATAAAAAAATAATAAACGTCTATCTATGGACGTTTCACACCACGTCAATCTGGCCCGTGCTAAGCATACGCACAACTCGTGTTACAGGAACCAAACAACGGATATATATTTAGTACTTTTTACCCGACTTCGGCAAAGCCAAAAGGAAGGGTAATGATTTTGGCAATTGTATGTATATGTATTGAATTATTTTCTTGTTTTAGCCTTTTTAAGACCACTCTTTGGCGATGTCGGGTTAAGTTTTTTAAACGTTTTTTATACTATACACAATATGTTTAAGATTTTTAATATATTATACACAAATTGAATACACATCCATGACCCAGGAACGTTGACCACTGCGCTACAGTTATGTAGGTAGTATCTACCACTTACTGATAGTATCTGACTAACGCATTCATTTTTTCCAGTTCCCGTGGAATCGAAAGTCGTACTTCAAGAACATTTAAATAAGTGGTACTATTTGTCGGCGTACTGCTTCTCCAAGATAATCATCGATTTGCCAATACAGGTAAGCACTTTTAACGTACTTACGTAATGATTAATACTATTTAATTTAAAAGGTGCCTAATAGTAGTTTCAAAATATCAATGCCCCCGATGTTCTGAGTCAACTTTTTTTAAGCGCACCACGTACAATCAGTGGCGTAGCTAAGTGGACAAGGGCCCCGGTGCATAGAAATAGAATCGACCCCTCACCGCCTCTTTCCTCGTAGCTTGAACTTTTATTGCCCTTCAAAAGATATAGATAGGAATAATATTGGATGCAGTGGGTTGAACTTGTCATTAGCAGGGTAAATCCATTATCATCAATCATCTCTATGAGCGGTTTCCGAAATGTACCTGGACTTCACCCTTTATCTATTGGAAACCAAAGAAAACAAAAATAGCCAGTCGAATTGCCAGTATTAGGGTGATACCATTTTCTAGTACTAGGTCGTGTCTCTGTTATATATCTACTTTGTGCTATGAGGGATAGAATCGCTGTGTTTGATAAAACGCCCTTTGTGGTCAGCGGCCCTGGCGCACTGCACCACTATCCCCTAAGATTTTTTCGCCATGGCATACAATAACGAAATTTCCTATAACAAAAGTTTATGAACCGCATGATCTTTCAATCCAAGCTAAGGTTAAGTTAGACATTTTAAATGATAAACTAATAACATTCAAAAGAAAATTAACAAACAAGTGCGAGACGATTATACAGATGGCTCCTAATGTTATTTATTTTATTAACCTTTTAATTGGAATATACAATATTAGCTAAAATTAAATGATGTAAATATCTGTAATAGTTATTATTACAAGAGGAGAGGATGAGTGTTATTTCGAGACGTTATGTTAAGAAATATTATTGACATTTTACACTCCTTATCAATATAAACTATAATGTTATTTTTAGAATTAGAAATATATTATTATGATTTTAAATATCATCATCATAATCGTCATTTCAACTATAACGTGCACTGCTGAAGATTACCCTCTGCTAAACTATTTCATGTGGGTTATAGCAAAAATTGTAGTGTAGTGTCGCACTTCGGACTGTTGCCAAAGTATCTCGAGTAGGTACTTCGCCGAGGAACTCCGCGAGTAGTGTAGTGTTGCACTTCGGACTGTTGCCAAAGTATCTCTTGTACTTCATTTTGCAACAGTCTTTTGCAACAGCCCGAAGTGCAACACTACACTACTCGCGGAGTTCCTCGGCGAAGTACCTACTCGAAATACTTTGGCAACAGTCCGAAGTGCGACACTACACTACTCGTGCAACTTCGGGCCCTTTGACTCGGCACCAAAAACCGACAACAAATGGAAGTAACCCGAGGCGAAGTAAAGTTTGACGAGGTGAGCCGAAGTGCATCTCTACACTATCCTATTCGTCTAACTTCGTTCAACTCCGCGAGTAGTGTAGAGGAGGGGTAACGACCCTTTTTGCTATGGGTACGGAATGTGGCGTAGTTGCCTGTACTCGCCACACTTGGCAGGCGGGTTGGCGAGCGTTATAAATATATTATTTACATTTTCAGTTGCTATGCGCCACGGCATTCGTGTTACCAGCTTGGTACTTGACATCGCAGCCGATGGAGACGTTCCGTATTGGCATGGCGTGGGGGGTATGCGCGCTGGTCACCATTCTGGCACAGACCTTCGGCCTGGTCGTCGGTGCATCTTGTGGAGTCAAAGTAAGTGTAAATAATATTGACACCTGACGATGACTTAGTCGAAACCGGTCGTGTATATAAACCTTTTAATCTATACTTATAATAAAACTGTAGAGAGGTCAATTCTGTACATTGAATATTTTTTCAAGATACATATTGGAGGATGATTGGTGATCGATACTGATGCCAAAAATGCAATTAGTAAAATTTTTGTCTGTCTGTCTGTCTGTATGTGCACGCATGGAACAAAAACTACTGAAGGGATTTTAACCAAACTTGGTACGATTGTAGCCCATATTCTTGGGCAGGTTATAGGCTATATAACATAACGCTACGATACATAGGAGCGCGCGGCCTGCTGACCAACGGATCGTGCGGGGGGCGCGGGGGGATCGCTTACACAGTGACGCGAAGCAATAGAACGTGGCACTAAAGTAGATTAGAACATGAAATAAGTACCTAACTAACAGGTTTTTTTTTTCTGGGAAGACAAGTGTTCCCACATTGTCATAATAATATAAAAAATGTATTTTTGAACTTGCTTCACAAATTGAAATAAATTATCATTTACTGTATAGAATCAACTTAATTACCTAACTGTATTATTAAAAGAATGCCTTTCGCGATAAAGTAAAAAACAGGCAATTAAACGTTTTTTGATAGCTATTTATACCATCACGGTATTAATCCTTATCATTTTTCACGTTAGTTGGCTTAAGCATTCCATGAGGACTATATTTGCCCTTTATACCATGCAAATATAATTAATAGTTTAGGAAATATAGCAAAATTAAAATCATTTCGCCGTGATTCGACCGGGCGCCGCGTGATGCAGGCTGCTGCGAGACAGACGTCTTACGTCCGAGCCGGGCTGGTGTAGTGTAGGTATCAGATGCTGGTAGGTAGGAATTTTGGCGAAGGTCAACCAAAGGAACTCCACCCCACTGCTGGGTAAAAAATACTATTAAAATGTGCTAAGAGGCAGTACCGGTGTTTGAATTTAACCACGCACAGCCGCTAACTGTGCTAACTGTGCCTGTGTTATTATAGGAGACTTTTATTTATGCAATAGTACCCAAAACAATATATTTTTTAATTTTTGTCTGTTTGTCGGTGCATTTGTGCACGCTAATCTCAAAAACGGCTTATCCGATTTAGACAATTAATTGCTGGGCGTTTATATGAAGCGCGGCGGGAACCGCGCTGTAATCTTTTTTTATTTTATATTTTCTTTAAAACTAAATTTCATTTATTTATATTATTATTATTATACTTTTTTTTATTTACCTACCCTAAGGTAGGTTAATAAAAAAACGCTACTAAAACCGTTCGGCGCGCCGAGATGGGGCCTAACTCTCCAAACTGATTCGATTTTGATTCAGATTCGATCGTGCCGCATACTCCCGAATAAATTGACGTTTGTTTATTTTTATTTTCTGTCGATTGATATGGTCGAGAGTACAAAAACTTACGATCTAACGGTTTTCTTTATCCTAATTAGTTCCAAAGTAATCTACCAAATAAAACACCAAATCCGTTGAGATCGAACTGATTTAATAACTGACTTAATAATCGCAATATAAGTTCCAATTTAATACCTCTAAACATTAATGACAAAAACGGTAGTAAGTTCAAAAAAATTGAAAATATTTTTATGGTTTCGCAATTTATCCTATGTCGGCACTATTAAGACGTTGCTTCGTATCAAATTTAGGTTTTGGTTCCCTTTGGAGTGTCGAAAATTACGAAAATTAGCGACATAAACGGCTAAATCTTTGGGTAGATGTGGCTACCCTTGGTGTACCCAAAACAATCTCACAAAACATTCACTTGGTGTACCCAAAACAATATATTTTTTAATTTTTGTCTGTTTGTCGGTGCATTTGTGCATGCTAATCTCAGAAACGGCTTATCCGATTTAGATGTGGTTCAATCATATTATAATGTAGTAATCTTGACTTAATATTTATTAATTCATCTCAATCTGTTCATAAATAAAAAACTTATGATAATTAAAAAAATTGCTGGACGTTTGTATGAAGCCGCGCTGCTTAAACCATTCAAATTAAATCTTTTTTATTTTATATTTTCTTTAAAACTAAATTTCATTTATTTATATTATTATAATAATAATAATATAAATAAAATACTTACGGTAGGTTAATAAAAAAACACTACTAAAACCGATCGGCCTAACTCTCCAAACTGATTCGATTTTGATTCAGATTCTATCGTGCCGCATACTCCCGAATAAATTGACGTTTGTTTATTTCTAACGGTTTTCTTTATCCTAATTAATCTACCAAATAAAACACCAAAAACCGTTGAGATCGAATTGATTCGATTCTCGGATGTGTCGAGAGTAAGCCTGCTGGATCCTCGGCGGGGCGTGCCACTGCGCCCATGTCTAACCGAGAGTTTCGTTTTAAATACCTTAATAATTGCAATATATTATGTTTCAATTTAATATCTCAAAATATTAATGACAAAAACGGTAGTAAGTTCAAAAAAAATTAAAATAATTTTATGGTTTCGCAATTTATCCTATGTCGGCACTATTAAGACGTTGCTTCATATCAAATTTAAAAATTCTGAGTTCCCGGGAAGTATCCTTTAGGTTTTAGTTCCCTTTGGAGTGTCGAAAATTACGAAAATTACCTACATAAACGGCTGAATCTTTGGGTAGATGTGGCTAAGAAGTCTGTTTTTTTTTCACAGCCAGAAGGGACAGAAGATCCTTAGTATTCAATATGATTTTTAGCTTGATACCTAAACGTATTAAAGTTTTGACACCCAGACAGACAGACCGACGGACATCGAAGTTTTTTACTCAATTAACGTGAAAAATTGGCTGCGTCTATAGGTGCATTCGAATCCTAACTTCGAATACCTTTGCTGACTTCTACATATTGTTCGAAGACCTACTTCTTTTGTCGAGCTCCGAAAGGATGGTACTATATTATTATTATACCCTGCATACCAAGAGGCTTGCCGGGTACGTGACTTGCTGGATAGGGATCATCACTAGGATACACTGGGAAGTAACTATTAAATTAGCGAAAGTTGTCAGCGGTTGCGCCAATAAACTAAAAATATATTTAAAAATACTAAAGTGCCCTAAATCACTTTTCCACGCGTACGAAGTCGCGGGCACAGCTAGTTAAATAATAAAGTGGAAAAACTGCAAGTAATTTGTGTATCATTACTGTGTAACATGTATTTCCATCAAGAACCTACAGTACATTCAACAACATCTATCTATACTTATAATAAAACTGTAGAGAGGTCAATTCTGTACATTGAATATTTTTTCAAAATACATATTGGAGGATGATTGGTGATCGATACTGATGCCAAAAATGCAATTAGTAAAATTTTTGTCTGTCTGTCTGTCTGTCTGTATGTGCACGCATGGAACAAAAACTACAAAAGGGATTTTAACCAAACTTGGTACGATTATAGCCCATATTCCTGGGCAGGTTATAGGCTATATAACATAACGCTACGATACATAGGAGCCGAGCAGTGACGATAAATTTGAAGCAAGTCGGATGAATTTCACGCGCGCGGCCTGCGTTCGTCGCGCGGGGGGATCGCTTACACAGTGACGCGAAGCAATAGAACGTTAAAGTAGATTAGAACATGAAATAAGTACCTAACTAACAGGATTTTTTTTCTGGGAAGACAAGTGTCATAATAATATAAAAATTGGATTTTTGAACTTGCTTCACAAATTGAAATAAATTATCATTTATTGTATAAAATCAACTTAATTACCTAACTGTATTATTAAAAGAATGCCTTTCGGGATAAACTAAAAAACGGGCAATTAAGCTGTTTTTGGAAATCTATTTACTTATACCATCACGGTATTAATCCTTATCATTTTTAAATACGTTAGTTGGCTTAAGCATTCCATGAAGACTATATTTGCCCTTTATACCATGCAATTTTTTTTCATTGAATTTTTGTCTGTTTGTCGATTTGGGCACGCTAATCTCAGAAACGGCTTATCCGATTTAGATGTGGTTCAATCATATTATAATGTAGTAATCTTGACTTAACATTTATTTCATCACAATCGGTTCATAAATAAAAAACTTATGACAATTTAAAAAAATTGCTGGACGTTTGTATGGAACGTGGCGGGAACCGCGCTGCTTCAACCATTCAAATTTAATCATTTTTTATTTTATATTTTCTTTAAAACTAAATTTCATTTCTTTATATTATTATTATTATTATACTTAGGGTAGGTCAATAAAAAAACGCTACTAAAACCGATTGGCGCGCCGAGCTGCGGCCTCACTCTCCAAACTGATTCGATTGTGATTCAGATTCGATGTGCCGCATACTCCCGAATAAATTGACGTTTGTTTATTTCTAACGGTTTTCTTTATCCTAATCCAAAGTAATCTACGAAATAAAACACCAAAAACTGTTGAGATCGAAATGATTCGATTCTCGGTTGTGTCGAGAGTAAGCCTGCTGGATCCTGCGATCCTACTGCGCCCATGTCTAACCGAGAGTTTCGTTTTAAAGACCTTAGTAATTGCAATATAAGTTTCAATTTAATACCTCAAAACATTAATGACAAAAACGGTAGTAAGTTAAAAAAATTGAAAATATTTTTATGGTTTCGCAATTTATCTTAAGTCGGCACTATTAAGACGTTGCTTCATATCAAATTTAAAGATTCTGAGTTTCCGGGAAGTAACCTTTAGGTTTTGGTTCCCTTTGGAGTGTCGAAAATTACGAAAATTAGCGACATAAACGGCTGAATCTTTGGGTAGATGTAGCTAAGAAGTCTGTTTTTTTACAGCCAGAAGGGACAGAAGATCCTGAGTATTTAATATGATTTTTAGCTTGATACCTACACGTGTTAAAGTTTTGACACCCAGACAGACAGACAGACGGACATCGAAGTTTTTTACTAAATTTACGTGAAAAATTGGCTGGGTCTATACGGTGCATTGGAATAATATTATGCTAACTTCGAATACCTTTGCTGATTTCTACATATTGTTCGAAGACCTACTTCTTTTGTCGAGCTCCTAATGGATGGTACTATATTATTACTATACCCTGCATACCAAGAGGCTTGCCGGGTACGTGACTTGCTGGATAGGGATCAACACTAGGATACACTGGGAAGTAACTATTAAATTAGTGAAAGTTGTCAGCGGTTGCGCCAATAAACTAAAAATATATTTAAAAATACTAAAGTGCCCTAAATCACTTTTCCACGCGTACGAAGTCGCGGGCACAGCTAGTAAATAATATTGTCAAAGGAGAAGCAAAACTTTTTGCCAGCAGCTTCGATAGCGTTGAGATCTTTTATATTAACGACTTTTTTGCAAACTTTTGAAGCCTATTTTATACTGGCCTAAGCCTAATCTATGCTCGTGCGCAAAGTCAGATATCTCTACATACATATATATATATTATGTCACAACATCTTCGCGATCCAGTGTTTTAGTATTTGGCCCTCGAATCCGGAGGTCGTGGGTTCGATTCCCGCATCGGAACAACACAAAATATTGCAGGCTTATCACCTGATTGTCAGACAGTCAGGTTTCGTCGAATGGGCGTGTGCATTTCAGACATTTATTTCTCAACTAGCTGTGCCCGCGACTTCGTACGCGTGGAAAAGTGATTTAGGGCAGTGTTATAATAAATCTGTTTTAAATATAATTTTAGTTTATGAACACTGTCGCTTGGGTATTTAAAAAACTAATTTATATAGTATACTGAAAATTCCGACTACCAACTTGACAAATGACCGTGTATAATTGCTATAATGCGAACGGGACTACTTGATAGTACGTTCATATACACGACGAACATCTCTGTACTAAGCAAAATCCATACAAATGTATGGATTTTGCGCCGCAGCGACTGCAAACTATAATCGTTTCCACGCCGACGCTGCGCTGGTGCGCAGACAATGATATAATGTCGGCGCGCCGAAAAATTTTGCGGTCTTTTCTAGGTACTTATTACAAATCACTTGACAGTTAGTACTAACTGATTTTATACAGAAAAGTAGCAAAATATAGAAAGTCCAAAAGAAAGAAAACAAACCTAAGTTGTACCTAACATAAAAACTAAGAAATAAAAATATCAAGAAAAACATAAATCTAATTTATAGGTACTCAACTTTGCTATATATATATGTATTAAAAGTACGGCATTTGGCGTATAGATGTCGCTATTATGGTTCTGCATCGTGCTATCGCTTGTAAGACAGATTTGTATAACAAAATACTATAACAACATTATAGTATTTGGCTAAAAAAATCCTTTAATAATTAATTACACATAAATGCGTTAAAGCATTTTGAAATTAATCCAGGTCGTAAAAGGCTAGATTTTTAAAAGGTAGCTCGATAGGAATCGAGTTGTATTACCATTAACAGTTTTACCCTGTAACACAGATTAGTAACTATTTAGATGTTTTAACGTTCCTATTAAATAGAAAAACAAAATAAAGAGTATTTTAAAAATCTTAGAACTGTTTTTAAGGTTCCGTACCTCAAAAGGAAAAAACTAAACTCTTTTATGATCACTTCCATGTCCGTCTGTCTGTCAAGACCCTTTTACTCAGAAACGCGTTTAGGTATCAAGATGAAAATTATTTAAAATACTCAGGATCTACTTACTGTTCCTTGAAGCAGTGAAAAAATCAGACTTCTTAGCCAATGCAATCAAAAGCTACAATCGCATATGTCGCTAAATTTCGTAATTTTCGACACTCGCAAGGGAATCAAAACCTAAAGGGTACTACTTCCCGTGAACTCAAAATCATGAAATTTGAAACCAAGCAACGTCTAAATAGTACTGACAAAAGTTAAATTACGACATACGTATTTATTTTTTAAAACTTACTACCTTTTTCTACTCAGGTCTCTAATATCTTCAAACTGTAACCAAATTAAAAATCTATGTCAAACAGGTTTATATAGAGCTCTCGGTGCGCAAGTCCAACTCGCACTTTGCCGGTTTTAATGTATTTATTACTAACCTACGCTAACAAATATACTACTACTGATTTTATACAAAAAACTATCGTAATAAAGAAAGTCAAGAAAAATAGTAGATCGTCCCTACCTAGAATAAAAAGTAAGAAATAAAAAGATCAAGAACCTAACTTTTTTAGTTTAATTATTAACACTTGTAAATCAAAATTCTATTTATTAGGTACCCTATAACCCTATATATATAATATAATAATAATAATAATATAAGTAAACGAAATTCACTCTTGTCGAATGCCATTCCCCCTTCGTGCGTTCACTGCGAATAAAATTTTAGGCGGCCGCGGCGCGGCTCCCGGGCCCGGCGCGCTTCCTACAAACGTCCAGCAAGTACGACATGATGTTTTTAAATTGTCATAACTTTTTTATTTATGAACCGATTTACATAAAATAAAGACTAAATGTTAAGTGAAGCTTGCCGCAATATATTAGTGAAAAGTGCATCTAAATCAGATAAGCTGTTTCTGAGATTAGCGTGCACAAACCCACAGACAAACAGACAAAAATTCCAAAAATCATTGTTTTTTTGAATTTGCTATGAATCCATAGACTATATTCTATAATCGGCAGTCTCAAAATGGTGTATTTTTTCTGTGAAAGATTTTCATTTGATGTTTTAACATATGAATTATTGTTTAATTGTTATAAAACGTATTGGATAATGAAGTGTAATCTTTTAATATACGTGTGAAAGTGTTAATAAGTGTGCACAATAAGTGAATAAACTAAAATTTCTAAGTTTTCGGTTTGTTTACCTTTAGGTTAAATTTATCAGGGACGAACTGTAGGTTCATCATAGTTACTTATTCTTTTTAATAATTCTCGTGCTTCGTTTCGAATGTCCGTTTGACTTGGCGCGCGGATAGGTTGGTTTCACATTTGATCGCGCGACCAGAGCGCCGCGTATGAGACTTCTTTTGCGGAATAGACACTGCCACTTTTATTACCAAATAAAAATGTATTTTCTTATGTTCCTATTCTCAAACGACCTCCATAGCGCAGTGGTTGAGCGCATTGGCATCGCCGAGGGAACAAAAAGTTTTCAATGTTCCTGGGTCATGGATGTGTATTAAATATGTGTATAATATAAAAGTATTAAATATATTTCCGTTGTCTGGTACATGTATCACAAGTTCTTCGGATACTTAGCACGGGGCCAGATTGACGTGGTGTGAAACGTCCATGGATATTATTATAATATTATTATTTTGTTGCAGCTCGGTCTCTTCGTCGTCCCCGCCGCCAACATACCCATGCTGATGTTCTCCGGTTTCTTCATCAAGTACCCGGAAATACCGTCCTACCTAAGGCCTTTCGCTCTCATATCTTACTTCCAATACTCTTTCGACGCTTTCATCAAAATAGTGTATGACTTCGGCAGACCGACGTTGCCGTGTCACGAGGCATTTTGCATGTTCAAAAAACCCCATTATTATTTGAAGTACCTCGGACTCGACTCTAACGAATTCTACCTGGACTTCGTGGCTTTGGGTGTATGGATCATTCTTTTGCAGGGATTACTAGTGTGCGTGCTGAAATTTCGTGTCTATAAATGTTGCAGATAAATATGTCCATATTGTTCGTAAATGTGGCAGACTTTTCATACTCTGTGCCCAGTCAAATTATCTAAAATCTAAATGTAAATTGAAATTCGATCAAATTCACTTCTGCATTGCGCTGTTAAGTGACATTTAAATTATACGCACAGCCGCCAATGCTGAGCTTTACACATCAATAACATTAAATTGAAACGGAATAAACCTAGCTAAGTACCTTACATTAGCCATCAGCGACCAATGTAAGGACAACTTGGCTAGTCAATCATATTTTATGTACAATATAATACTAAAATTTATATAAAAAGGCTAAAAAGTAATTAATAACGAAAAGTAACGTGGTGTAATGTCCAAATGTGTAATGAATGAATGTCTATTATTATTATTAATAGGAATTGGGGCTAATATTCAATCAATTGGCTATAAGCCCTTTTAAGGACCCCATTTACGATCCTGTCTACTATCCGAACTAAAGGCAATGCCGGATTAACTCCTTATTCAGAGGATTAACCACGTAGCAAGAGTAGCAATTACTACGGGCCCCGCGCGAAAGGGGCCCCGCATATTTCACGCACATCTTTGCCTGAGCGTATGTTTTTACGTAAAACTTATTAATATTATATAAAAACGTGAAACGTTACTGCTTTTCATTGAGACAATCCACGCCAGACACTAGGTACCCGAATATTTCCTTGGCGTAAATAATTTCATACCGTAAACGCATAAGTTCTATGAAAAGTTGCATGTATAAACGCGTAGAAATTCAGTCGGCCTGATAAAAAGCTCTATAAAATATCTGCCGTATATGCAGGTCAGAGAATTTGCTACGGGCCCAGCGCTTGCTTAATCCGGCACTGACTAAAGGGGTACGGACTGAACGGATGCAAAACATTTGTGTACAATATGGTCTTGTAGCTTTAGACTGTAGCTATTATTATACATATATTATTATACATATATTAGTATTTCGTTCTTATCCTAGTGAGACTAAATGCTCACCTAATATTTAATCTGTTACTTAGGTATGGCGCGCCTATACATTGTTACCTATTTAATCTAAATTGCTATGTTCTTGCTTTATGATAATAATGGTGCTTTATATAATTATTAAGTTAAGTATAGATTAAATGAGAGCTATCTTAATTAATGCCTAGAATTCACAAATGTTTAACATGATTAAAACCCTATTTATCCCTATATAAACCCTACATATCAATATATTGGTTTATATGTTATTTAATATTTGTCTACATAATATAATATGATACATCTCAAGATGTACATTTGTAAGATACATTATCTTTAAATCTAAAGTTGTGAATGTTTCCCAAGAATGGTTGATAGGTACAATATCTATGTAATAATCTATGAATAATCTGTGGCCAGATAGATTTTTTATTTTTATAATAAAAATAATTTTACTTAGTTGTAAGTGTATGTAATGAAAAATAAAATTTTATACTCTTTATAAATTTAAACAACAAATTTAAAATAATTTTGCATTTTATTTTGTCCTTAACCAGTCTTATCTCCAGATCCCACTATACAAGTCCAAATCTATTTTGTAATTTTGGTGAAACGACGAAGTTAAAACTGAGAACCTCCTTTTTTAAGTCGGTTAAAGTTGTTTCAAGTAAGGTACTTCATAAAATCTAAGGCACTTTTCTATCGTATCAGACTGAAGACCAGAAGAAAACATTGAATAACAATAGTCGGTGAATATGAGATAAAAGAGTTAGGCCAAAATTAGTAAAAATACATAAAATTACGACAATAGCTTTATTTTATAAATTAATATCGTCGATTAAAATAAGATACATTAAAATAAATAATTTCGAATAAATGCACTGCGTTTTCCATAATCTTCATTGTTAATTTTGATTTACTAATATATAATTATCACATAGTTAAATATATTTTACAAGCCTTAACTTGTGGTTTACGGTAACAAGCTAAGCGCATAATAAAAACAAATATCTTGTATAAAGATATATGACGATCGTGGAGGTAAATAGACAAACATGAAGTTATACTTTGGCGAGTTGGGTTAAAAATCAGAGTAAATTTTAAGATGCGCCAACAGCTAGTCAACATTTTACAGAATTAGCAACTGTATTTTGTAACCGTGTTTTGTGTTAGTTCGAATAATAATTTCTACAAACTAAAGAATAACAAAAAAGAAACAAGTTATGCCAGAGAAGTATAACTTCTTACGTGCGTATATAACACACTTTTTTTAATAACATGTCTTTGTGAATTGCTGATTGGAATAAAAATAATTAAATATAAAGGAATCTCTTCGTAAACAACTATAAAGATATATAGGTATAATTATTGTTTAAATAACTTCATAGAGGGTTTTTTTTTTTAATCCAAAAATGTAATATTGGAATGAATATATGTAGGTACAGTATATTATACAAACATCGATTAGCCGACAAATAATGAAATCTCGTCGTAATATTTCGACTTGCGTTACATTTAAAAATAAAATAGTTATAGGTATATACTTCTAGAACGCTCTGAAGTTACTTCAAGGTGCATTTCGCAGATATTTTTTATGACAAACCCACCGATATTTAATTATTACCAATGCCCCTTTGAAGCCTAAATAAGGGACGATATGAATAGTCACATGAAATAGCAGCGGCATTGCAATTTCGGTGTGAATCGACCCTTACGGTCCGCGAGACTCGAGAATTCATTTTACATATTATATTTAAAGTCAAAATGTCACTTGTATGAATTGGTTACGACAAAATGTTCGTAGGGCCTAATCTTTACTTTCGAAATCATAATGTCAATACCTGCGCAAGGAAAGGTAAGTCCAGAGCGGTCAGAAGTTTTGCATATTTACATTTCAGGAACATAATAATACTTAAGCTTTGGTGCAATCCGATGCAAGCTCCTCACGTTTAATTGTGCTTCAAAAGCTCAAACGGTTATGGCATGTCGTTCAGCTTCATGAGATGTCTGAAAGTAAAAAAATAAAATAAAAAGTAGGTAAGTAATATATCTTTTTTATCCATTTCGAAATAATATTAAGAGTTTCGTACCTGAATAGTAAAAACTAAAAACGAGAACCTAGGCCTACGACTTTGCTGTCTGTCTGTCTGTCACCAGATTGTATCTCATAATCCGCGGTAGACAGTTGTAATTTTCACAAATTATGTATTTATGTTGCCGCCATAACAACAAATATTGAAAAAATAAAATAATCATTTAAGGTGGGCTCCAATCCGACAAACGCGTTTTTTTGATTTGTGCCTCGGTCGTCCCACAGAGTCTCGTCCCACATAAAAAATTCCCCACTTGTCCCAATTTGTTTGCCTCGCTGGTCCCAAAACTTAATTTTCAATATTTTATTCCCCGCTCGTCCCAATTCGTATGCCTGGCTCGTCCCACATTTTTTTCATATGAGTTAAATTTGATTTAATTGTACAGTCAGCCTAAAAACCTGACTGACCAGAAAGATAAATAAATCAAATTTCTTAAGTCTGTTTTAAGTTTTTCATAGGATTTAGTAAAGTTAAAAAAGTTTATGTTCATTTGTTAAAATAATTTCAGTTAGGTTTTATAAATGTTTTTATTTAGTTAAGATGCAGTAAGTTTTAAGTGAGTTAATTGAGTTAATTTAGGTAAGGTTTTTTGATGCTAATTAATGTTCATAAGTTTTAGTTCAAGTGGTAAAAGTATTTAACTGTTTAAGTTGACCGCCCTGGCAAGTTTAAGTTATATATTTATTTATTATTATTATGAACTAAGTTGTTCATGGCGGCCGGTATGTTAAAACCTCTTTTACTGTTTTTATAAAGATTTTGTATTTGATTTAATATGTCAAGTATATGTCAAAATTGAAGGTAAATTTTCTTGTATTATTTCGGCTGTGACGATGTATGGAGTTTAAGTTTTATTTTTTGGAGATTTATTAATATACACAGTAATCTACTAGTAAAATGTAGTTTTTATTAGTAGAGTAAGTTTTTCAAGGTGTTTACATTAAGCGTGGTGTATTCATAGAGTGAGGTTCAATATTTGTGAAGTTTTAAAGGGTAAGTAATAATTATAATTTTGTCGATTTTTTCATATTTTGTGAAGTCATGATAAATGATTTGACTTATATCACTATTGTGGTAATTATTTACTTTTATATTAGTTGCTGTCTAAGGATTATGGTCTTTTATTATATGCATACTTAACTCTGTGCCTCCTGTGAAAAAGAGTACATCGCTACTTTTTAGGAGACGCAAATAAAATTTTGAAAAATATTTTTTTTCCTGTTTCCTAGGTCCTGTCATGGAGTTCTTTATCTATGGCCCTGTTTCACGAAATCGTCTAGTATTTTTTTTTTAAATGAGTAACCCTTTTTCACATTAACTAGAAATTTGAACAAATAATAATTTGATTTGAGCCCTAATTCACATTAATTTTGTTTACCCATTTTAACAAACTTCAAAAAAAGAGGATGTTCTCGGTTATACTGTATTTTTTAGGTTAACCAATTTTGATAAATCTTCTTTTATGTAAAAGCTGGTGCTTCCCATATGGTCGCATTTTAATTTAGTTAACCTCCTTCATAAAATGAGGATGTTCTCAACTACAAAGTGTTTTCTGGGTGAATCAGTTTTGATGACTCTTTTGATTCGAAAGCTGGTGCTTCCCGTGTAGTCTCATTTCAATTTGGCTCAGTTCTGACAATAGCATGTATGATAAAACCATATTCAACACGTTGAAGTCGGTTTTCAGCTATGATTTTTAATCATTATAGCTATTCACGATTCGTATCTACGAAACGAAACTATTGTACATAGTTTCGTTCGGAATACCTTTCTTAGACAGATGAAAGCTAATTTTTTGCTCTCTTATATTCATTTAAAAACGAAAAGGGTATATTGGACTTGGTACCCCTTTTTACAGGAGGCACAGAACTAATTCACGTTGTATTTGCAGGTGATCAGATATAGAGCCGTGGCTTCTTCATCCTGAAACATGGAGCCAGTGGCTTCATCATCCCGAGCTGATCTTCAGACTGGCTGCAGTCTGGCTTCTACATTCCAAGAGATAACCTTTATTGAATCACAAAGAGGTGTGCCTATTATTTTACATGCCGGTTACGAATATACGAAAAAGCGAGAGAACAAAAATAGCTCAATCGTCTGGAGATGTGTGAACAGAAGGTGTCATGGAGGAATGGTGACTTCAAATAATAATGTGACGAAAATTCTTCGTCATGACATTTGTACGCCCAGCATAGCAAGAAATGACATCAAAGAAGAAATACATCGCTGCAAGCAAGAAGCAAAATCTTCTGAAGGAAAATCGATTCCTTCTGTCTTCAATTCAAGCATAAAAAAATTATTGGACAAAGGTACTGACAAGATAGAAAAATTACCTGAATTATCGAATGTTAAGAACAGCTTGTATAGTGCTCGAAACAAAGCCCAGCAAATAAAGAAAGCTACATTTAAAACGCCGTTTGAAGTAAAAATTCCAGTAAGTTACATGAGTTTTGTTTTATTTGATTATGAGTACAGAAAAACAAGGATATTAGCTTTCGCTGATGTAAATAGTAAAGGACTTCATCAACACGTGAAACATTACCTTGCAGATGGTACATTTAAGTGTGTAGTGAAACCATTCAGACAATTATATGTGATTTACGGTGACCTTGGCAGCACAAGTGAGAAAATTCACGTCGTGCCCTTAATATACATCTTATTAATGGACAAAAAAGAGTTCACATATGAGACTGCGTTTGCTCTTATCAAATCGCAAATTCCAGAATGGCATCCGATTTCATTCAGAACTGATTATGAGAAAGCAGCCATGAACGCAATCCGTAACATCTTTCCGGATGTAATATGCAAAGGCTGTTACTTCCATTTTAGTCAAGCACTTTGGAAGAGAGCAAAGGCGTTAAAGTTAAATAAAAAGAGAATGTTCAAAAAGCATATAGCTCTATGCACAGCGTTAGCTTTGCTACCACCTGAACTTAAATGCGATGGATGGCTATATATAATGGAGGATTGTCCGAAAACTCTCAATATTGAGAAATTCAATGGCTATTTTGTATCGGCATGGCTTGACAACGAATATTATCGAGGCAAATGGGATTTTTGGGGGGATATCTACAGAACAAATAACCCAGTGGAAGGCAGTAACGCTAAATTAAACAGAACATATTCGGGAAAGCTGAACATCATTAGCTTTTTGAATGTGATGAAAAACGACGCTGTTCTTTCTTTAGCTCGCCAAGGTAAACCTCGGCGTGCTGATGATATAGCTCATGACAAATATATATTTGATTCTGTAACGGCAATGTTGAATGGCACTATATCACTGGGCCATTGCCTGGAAAAAATCAGCCCTTTTGTTTATTAATGATATTAATGTGTCTATATTAATGATAAGTTTAAAAATGTTGATTTTTTGGAGATTTAATTGTTAAAATACTACTTTCTCATAAATAGTAGGTTGATTAAAATACTGTGATTGTAATTTGATTGTGATATTAGTTACGTAATAAAGATTTTTAAATATAAATATTTCAATTTATGTTGAAATACCACATTAACATAAATAACATAACGTGGTACTTCTATAAGGTACATATAGGTAAATACAAATGTGTATACGGTCTATAATTATTTGACTGTTACTTATATACAAATGTTGATTTTTTGGAAATTTAATTGTTAAAATACCACTTTTTCATAAATAGGAGGTTAATTAAAATACTGTGATTGTGATTTGATTGTGATATTAGTCACGTAATAAAGGTTTTTTTTAAATAAGTAGTTCTAATTATGTTGAAGTATCTCAGATAAATATTACATGTGTAATACATATATATATCTTAACGTGGTACTTCTATAAGATAAATACAAATGTGTATATTGATAGGTGTAACTAATAGTACTGTGATTTGGATTTGATTGTGATACTAAATAATAAAGATTTTCCTAAATTGCAATAGATCTTTTAATTATTAAAATTAAAAACATGCATCGCAGATGCATACCTAGAACTGGAAGTATTTAATATCTTTATGTTATTAGAAAAAACTATTATTTCAATTTATTGGAAGATATAGTACAATATTTTTTGTCAACTGTACTTTGAATTTGCCAGGAATGTGGGACGAGTGGTGACTTTAAAACTCAAGTGGGACGAACGAGGAATTCTTTGGAATGTGGGACAAGATAGTGGGACGACAGAGGCACAAATCGTTTTTTTGTGTTTGTATGTGTTTAACGTGCACTTTGTAAAACGAATTTTAATTAATTTACATTATTTGTACAAGTGAATATATCATTTAACTGGATCTAATCGTTTATTACTTATTTGCTACGGTTGCTAATTTTAAAACAGTTTGCTTGTTGATAACGATGTAAATGCTTATTGACAGCACTCCTTCTTGTGATAAGTGATAACATTTTTTGTTTATTGTATTATTAAAGGTGACCCCAAAGGTAAATACCCAACCCTATAACTCTGGTGTTCGTCCGTCCGTCTGTTTATCACCACGATATCTAGACATTGAAATCTTTCACACCTGGTGATGATTTAATCGAAACCGTTTGTGTTATTTTGTAAAAACTGATTAAAATCGTAATAATGTGGGAAAAGTGTAAAAAAGAGTTGTGTATTATTATTGTGAACTTGAAATCTTCACACATGATGTGTTTATGTATTTTCAAAAATACTAAACATAGAATAAAATAAAAACCTAAAGGGGATCCCACCTACCAAATTGTGTACCGTACAGACGTATTTTTTGCTCGATACTGAAGTTACTGAAGATAAGATACTGAAGTACTGAAGTTGCATAGATATAACGGTATGGAACCCTATTTGCGCAAGTCCAACTCGCACTTGACCGGTTTTCTATATCTTATATCTTAGCCATCTTAGAAAGCTACTTTAATACGACGGATCGTTGAACTCATTGACAGTTACTATCTTCGGATAGATAACAACACAATCATTGCTATACCATTGTGACGTCACACTATGTTATTTTCGATTCAAATACAAAAGGACACGTAATAAAAATATAAACATCTTATCGGAATAAAAGGATATTTTATCCCGATATCATTTTTACCAAAAGTATAAGACATGACTGGATGAAAGAGATATATTGAAAAAAAAATATACTCAGAAAATTGAGTTAAAACTGTCACTTAAACATTTTAGGATGTGTAACGTATTAATTACATTGATTGTAGAGACGGATCTTTAGATTAATATACTTAATACTCTAAAATGTTTAAGTGATATTATGAACTCAATTTTCTTGAAATCAGATTTTTGCGACACCTTTATCCATTCATGTATTAATTACTTATTAAGTTATTATGCAATATATGCATCCTCACCACATTAATAATTAATAATATTCTTTTAAATAACAATAATTATTGTTGTTATTAAAAAAACAATAAATGTATTTAAGTTGTATTATTAAAAAGTTTATGTGTACAATAAATAGTACATACCTGCAGTAATCTGGTGACAACGTTAGCGTCTTGTACCACAGCATTATATTGAGAGCAATACTCCACGTCCTCAGCGGTCCAAACAGAAACGACAACGTGCCGTATTCCAACCAGAAGAAATACGCCAATAGCAGTTGAATTGTTAGTATCAAAATAAAAGGCAGGTTTTTCAACAACCGTTTAAAGCCCCTGGGGTGTTGTCCAGACAGCCGTACTTGTAAACAATACGACAGTACAAATATAAGAGGTAGCTGCACAAACATCAGTTGTACACTTCCGTACATGTATGTGAAGGGCTCCGGCAAGAGAACACCCTTTATCAATATACCCCAAGCGAATATGGTCCCTATGTAACCATCGAGGAGTTCCCCAGTAGCCCATGGACCGAACGGCAGATAAACTGCGTACAGCACAATTGGGAAGAATACTCTGTCAATTTTAGTTAGTAACCAAACTCTTCTCAGTACTTTTCCCCAAAGCCCTCGTCGTGATTTCGGTGGTCGCCTTTGCATCCTCAAAATTACTAACGGCATTATGTTCAGCATTAAAAGTGTTCCAAATATTGTCTGAAACTAAAAAAAAAACTTTTGTTAGAAAGTTGAAGATATTGGAAAAGTAGAATTAAATTTGAAAATAGAATATAAACAAAGCTTACTACTGATCCAGCATCAACCATCAATAAAATTCTTGCTGAAATATCAAAGGAAAGTATTGAACCATCCAATGTAAAGGGATGCACCAGTGTTGTTTTCTTCTGTAATTCATCTTCAGCACTTACATACAGCTTATGCATACCGGTAGCAAAATTCTTTGGTGACCAGGGACATACATATAGTGGACTCTTTGCTGCTTTACACTGTACCCAATTTGTCATATCAAAAGATATCTTCACACTTATTACATCAACATCACTAAAAGCTAATATTCTCACATGATCCGACTTCAACATTAAATCTAAAGGCTCCCTCCCTGGCATACTATATTGAGCGTGTTTAGGGTTTGTGACTAAAACTATCGGCCACGAATTGTGTTTAACATCAACAAATGAAAATAATCCATGATCAATAGCGGCCACTCTAAACAGGCGGTTGTCTTTCCAGTCACCCAATTCGAGTTCTAGGTATCCCTTTTTATGTTTTGTATACATATTTGGCACCAATCCACCCATAGAATGTAAATGACCACAGACGTATATTTGGGAACCTTTTGCAGTACCAATCAGCTCTCGTAAGTCCAACCTGTCTTCAGACTCAGTATCCGTTGAGAGTATACAAGATGTTGGATAGTGACCAAACCAAACAATGTGATCAGTCTTGTTCTCAGCGTCATGTTTTAATTTACGTATATTCTTTTGTTCCTGTGCATTCAAAATGCCAATAAAATTAAAAGGTCTTCGTAAACCCGGATCCGGGCAAGCATCAATTCCAACAAATCCCACTCTCACCCCATTACTGTCTATGAAGTGAGAATATGACTTAGGATGAGTCAAACCTTGTACAGAATAATTCCTAAAATAATTTTCTTCTGAATTTATTGTCCTGATATTAAAGTTATCTAAAAAAGAAACAAAGAAATTATTAAAAATCCTATTCTTTATTATTGAAACCGAGTCAATGTTAGGCACTTAAAGGGTATGAAAAGGTCCATTGTTACTGAATATTCTTGCAAGTAGATCAACACTAATGCTCTATACTGGAAGCTGATTTATTAATTTTTCTATTGATAATAATTGTCACATACCATGATTTCCTCTTATATCTAACCAGGTAGTATGTTGACTGACACCAGACTCATTTATAATGTTGTGGTAGTATATCCACTCTCTCTTGACTTGAGAACTACCAAGGTTGTCTTTAGCTTTAGCATCTGTTAGATCTCCTGTTGCCAGCACTATTGCAGGCTTTATAGCTTTCACAGTATTGTCACAGAACTGTTGGAACTGTGATATTCTTCCTGGATCTCGAAATATACTTATGTGTATATCAGATATCTGAAGATATAAAGATTATTTTAAATAAATATAGGTAGGTAATATAATATTTTAGGGATTTAAAATGCAGATCAAGGTTATATCGCTTTAGAATAAAGAAGATAATGAATCATATTATATTATAAAAATAGTAAAAGGAAAAAATAGCACATACTTGTAAAAACCAGATGAGGTTATTAGTATTGTCAGATATTGTTCCATATTTTTCTTCTAAACGATGTGTGAAATTTCTTCCTATGTGTATATTCTCAGCATTATTATGATTAACTTGTATTATATCAATTAAGCTCGCCATAAATATGGACAATAATAAACCAAAACATAAAATCGCTATTTTTGAAAACATAATGAAAGTCACTTCACTGAACACTAATATAATTAAGTATTTAAACGACCACTTAGTAATTTCGTATAATTAAACATGGTCGATAAATTAAATAATTTTCAGCATGTTAGGTATGATAATTGTATAATTATAATTCAAAAATGTAAAATATTTCTTTGTTTTGCAGCTATTGTCTGTTTTGACATTTGACAGTGACAATGACAATAACATTGAATAATTTTTTTATGGCGGTACATAGAGCGGTACATAGGTAGTACAGCATAGAGCTATAGGGTCAAGTAAAAAATGCGGGAAATTTTAATTTAAGTTTTCTAAATCGTTTTCTAAAATGACGTCCACAAAATCGTTAATGTAGTAAATGTGTCAATTTATTGAGAATTTCAATAACCTATCTGTATATAATTCCACAAAATCTTTTCTTCTAGATTAATAGTATAATAGGTTATTGAAACCAAATTGTAAGGCACCATTAGTAAAGTGATATGAGATGCTTTACCGGAGAGTATCTATAATATTTGGCTTTATATAATATTGTGTTCCCAATCAATAAATAAAAATAAAAAAATCTATCTAAATTCGGTTATACTCAGAAAAGCCTACAATTTAAAATCAAAACTTCGACAGTTATAATGAAACAAAACAAAGAATACTTAAAAAATATTATGCCGTAACAGAACGTAATAGAATGCCAATTATTCGTTAATGTTCCGCGTTGCGGGTTCCGCAAATTGTTTGTACTTATACTCAACGAAGTGGGTACGGGTCAGCTAGTAAATAATAATAATATAAAAATTTATTACTTACTACCTAGTAGTACTACTATTAAGTAGTAAGTAATAAAAATTTCAAATATAATCTACGCCTTATGTTTGAAATTCCTTAAAATATTCTTTCTTTAATTTTTTTCGAAAACAGTAAGTTTTATCGTGAAAACGTGCCAAACAAAAGTTGTAGTCTCTACAAAAATCAACACTTTATCGAGCGACTCACTATTCGGGAGATATCGCGCTTTAAATAGTTGTTGGAAAATGCATAGATAATAATTATACAACACACATTTCTGCACCACCTATGAGGTAGGTAGTTACTTATGTACCTACTTGCCCCTTTTTAAGTGGTTTTAATTTTTTCGCAGTAGTTGAATCGACGGCGGTTTTTGACGGTTCATTTATTTAATAGTGTAAGTATTTATTGTCCTTACCAACTTTCAGCTATTTATATGTGAATCAGGTCTAAGTCAATTGTCTATTAACTATATCGACTAGACTATCTGGGTGCACGGCCGTACCATCCTTTTCTCGAAGCAGTTCAGGCTATTTTCAACCCCTATCTATACTAATATTATAAAGCGGAAGAGTTTGTTTGTTTGTTTAAATCTCAGGAACTACTGGACCGATTTGAAAAAATATTTTTTTGTTCTATAGTCCATTTATAGAGGAAGGCTTTAGGCTATTATAACATTACGCTGCGACCAATAGAAGGGAAGCGTCAGTGAGAAATGTTGCAAAAACGGGGAAAATTAATTACACTTGGGGACTTTCATTGCGTGCGCTGCATAAACGGCTTCAGTCACTCAAAAACCACGCGAACGAAGTCGCGGGAACAGCTAGTAACTAATATTTTAACTTTGTTGTGGGTTAAACTAGAAGAATGCATTTTTAGTTACTAAGTAAGCATTGTATAAACACGGTATATTTCTAGTTTCACTCAATTTGAAACAGAAGTTTAAGAATTATAACCTGTCAAACCTCCTAATTTTGTCACTGACTCACTCACTCTCTCACTCACTGACCGATCATCTAAAGTATTAGGCACTTCTAGCAGACATAGAAGCTTCAAATTTGGAATACATGTAGCGTTTAGTGTATAAATAAAGGAAAAACCTAAAAATTTTGGAATTTCTATCTACTTATCTAGATACGCCAATTGCATAATTAACTTTGTAATCCCATATAAATGTATAGGATTACAAAGTGATATTTGCACTTTTCGACAAAACACGCGTTTTAGTAAATCTTCTACAAAAATAACTAATATCCCATCAAAAACGACAAAAACATAACTTGTAAAAAGTGCAAAAAGTGACAAGGCTCGCTACTTAATTCTTCTACCGTAAAAAGTTGTGAGATACATGTTATGCCAAGTAGGGGTTAGTCGGTCGCTCTAACAACATCATAATATAGTGATCATAATCAATATTATTACACGTTTATAATATTTTTGTTGGGATAGAGTTTACTGTGTAAGTACCAGCGCAGAAAGTGGTACTTTTTAAATTACTTTATGGGAAAACATGAAAATCAAAAGTAGGTAAGTCTTTCAGCGCTGAAAGAACTATGAAAAAACTAAAACAACATAATTTATAATATATATGCTCTACGCGTCCTTCTCTGCACACTATATTCGGCTTCCCATAGGACCCATGAATCACCCTACGGGGTGGTTACTCCCGACAAAATCGAGAACTGAATTCGTTCGATATCAGTGGTTTTTCGTACTTTATTTGGTGAATTACTTTGAAACTAATCAGGATAAAGAAAATTGTAAGATCGTAACTTTTTGTACTCCCGACCATATCGATCGACTGAGAATCAAAATAAAGAAATGTCAATTTATTAGGAATTACGCGGCATGATCGTATCTGAATCAAAATCAAATCAGTTTGAAGAGTAAAACTCCTGTATTATAAATCTAAGAAGGTCTGATCAGGATGACCCTGAGCACTGTACCTACCCTGTGCTGAAGCGACGGCATCAAATGCAACGCAGGTAGCCGTCAACTGCCGTAGTGAGCTTTCGGCGGTTAACCGGTTCTTTATAAATGTACATTCCACAAGCGGTTATTAATTTGGCAAACCTAGACAACCCCAATTCGCCCACGGTAAATGGTAAACTTTTTAGTCTATTCTTGAATTTTATAATCGCTTTTGATAGATCTACAGATATAAGATTATCGATAGTAGGTACTATTGAATTTTAATTTACCACTGACCTCGAGCAATGCATAACCTATCCTATTAGTAATTCACAGTTGGGCTTGTTTAGATACAATTAAGCTTAGACAAGGTATTTGGGTTAGTCGTTGTACTTGGACAAGCCTACGCAAAGCTTACGGCGCAAAATAAAGGACCTAGGTGTGCTAAATGCTAATACCGTGCCACGAGTAGTATGTACTAAGTGTTATCTTAATTAAAATTTAAGTACTTGAAGCCTTTTTTCTTGATACAGGGGGCCTACTCAAGATGCCATCGCTAATTATCGCTTACAAAGTTCGATAACAAAATGTATGGGATTTGACATAAGCTACGCTAAATGATCGCGATTTGGTATGTTATTTAGCGTACCTTATGTCAAATCCCATACATTTTGCTATCGTACTTTGTAAGCGATAATTAGCAATGGCATCTTGAGTAGGCCCCCTGGTCTAATTGAAAAATTCTTTCAAGAAAATGTTAGTATGGACTAACATTTTCTTGAAAGAATAATTGTTTGGCGTTATAAAGCCTTAATAGTATAAAATTAGACTAGAAGCTTCATCGGGTTAACAGCACGACTTAACTATTTACCTATACTTATCTTACTGTTAACTCTACGAAGTACGTACGTGTACGTCCCTTTTAAATTTAACGTAAACTAACCAACAACACTTATTGTGCACACTACTTTACTTTCACCGGAATATTAAAGGATCATACTATATTCGTAATTTAATATATATTTATCCGTAATTTTTTATTTAAATGTAATAAGTAGGTATATAATTAATTTTGTATGAAGGATCCAGCGATACGAGTAGGTACAGAAGAAGTAGAAAAATAGATAAGGTTATATTTAGGTATAGATTTCATAGCTATGTTTGATGATTGATCACATATTTCTCATTATCATTACGAAACCAAAAATATAGCCCTTACTTGTGTTCACATAACTTATTTGTAACAAGAAGAATACCATTTCAGATAAAAACCGTCCAAGTGCATGTCGAGCCACGCATTGATTAGGGTTTATAGTCAGAGTCGCCTATTTATGAATTTATTTTGAATATTCATTGATCACTGACCTATTGTTTCGTTATTTTTGTACGAATTTTGCCACGTAAGCGAATCAGTTAGCGCTCTATTGCTTCTGAATTAAGAAAGTTATTCAAGCCGTTATAGTAATCATCCCACTTTATGTGTACGCCAGGTACCCAAAAAAATATGTTTCCGCGATTTTATTTTAGCACTTTGTCGATGTTCATACACAACATAATATAATATAATACTTAAGGGGAAAGGGCCTCCGATGTAGTATACTGTAAAAGTACCAGCGTTGAAAGACTTACTTTTTTGTATAAGAAATGCTCCAATATCATAAATTTTCCCATAAAATAATTAAAAAAAAGTACTTCTTTCAGCGCTGTTACTTTCTCAGTAAGCTCTATATATCCATGCACACCCGAAAGTACTATCACTCATTAATAGTAGGTATAGCCTGTATATGCAAAGCTGCTTTTTTCTAGTTAGACGGTAAGCGGTAAGCCGGAGATAGACGGACATGACGAAACCGAGACGAATAATAATAATAACTATGGACGCTTCACACCACGTCAATCTGGCCCCGTGCCGTTAAGTATCCGAAGAACTTGTGTTACAGATACCAGACAACGGATATATATTTAATACTTTTACAGTAAACACATATTTAAGATTTTTATTATATTATACACAAACTTAATACACATCCATGACCCAGGAACATTGAAAACTTTTTGTTCCCTCAGCGGAATTCGAACCCGTGACCTCTCGTTCGAGCACCAACGCGCTCAACCACTGCGCTACGGAGGTCGTCAATTAAACATAATATTATTATACTCGTACCTATATATGATAGAGCACATCTTGGGAGCACAATATACATAGGTAGGTAACTGGGGGTACCTAGTTGAGTTGTTCTAATATATTATGCTCTATCATAGACGAATCTTTGCTTCCGTCAAATAATAGTATAGTTATTTTGTTGAAGCAATGATAACAAAATATTTGTCTACAAAAAGTGAAATAATCACGTCTCTAACATTGATGATTGGTAATAATAATATTTAGTTAAGACAAATAGTAAAATATTTTTGGGATCACATGTTAAAATGTAGAGGACAATGTTTAGATCTTTCTAACCTAAATTCTTCGGATTGGAAAATAATTATATTAATTCATAACCTAAATAATAATTTTATGGTTCCAATAGCTAGTCAGGTGCACCGTGCAGGTAACCAAAGACGCGCGTAAGCGATCCGCGTTCAACATGGGCTCAAATCTCAATCATGTCTTCCAGGCTGGGACGCAACGGGTCCGACCAGTACGCTATCTCGCGGCGAACATTCCACTCCGAGCCGAAGCCGCGGTGTGCCCCGCGCGTGCCTGCATGCCTTCGCCGACCCACGCGCCCTCTCCGCGACTCCGCCTCGCTCAGTCGGTTCTACGCGCTCGCGGAGATTATGCGCCCCGCCGTCGCTCTACCATTTTGAAAATCGCGCGCTCGGTGACGTTCAGTGCTAATGGATGCGGTTTACCACGGATTAGTATCACTGTGATCGGCTCCCTAGGATTTATTAATTGATGGTGAGTGATGCGACGACGCCGCGGACGGCGGCCGCGAATGCGCGCGCTTTCACGATGCGGCCACTTTCATTTTATACACATTGCTTGAATTCCGCGCCAGCGCCGACATCGCGCCGCGGCCGCTGACCCTGTGCCCGCGCCTTTCCTCATCCAACCACACCACTGCTTGGCCAACTCGAACACCACCGACACTGTCGTAAAACATACTCTATCAGTGTTTGTCGGCTGAGCTACGGCCACAGTTGTAATACTAACTGTATGCACCCGCGAATAGTGATGTCTGTCGCTTGAGTTGTTCACTTTTCTGTGAGGTTCAATAATTTTGAAATCTAAAAAATTATTGAACCTAATTGCGGTTTTGTAAGAGCATTAATACCATATTAGATGTGATCATAAAAGCTTCATATTAATAGTTGTCCTATGAGCATAATCCTTGATCATATTTCTATTTGCTGGTAAATTTTTAAGCGAATTAAAATCTTTACACACAAATTTATATATTTTAAAAAAGCGAAGGTTTGATGTAATAACATACGATTTCGGTGCCACAACGCCCACAATTTTATTGTTTAACTATCAATAGAAAACGTCATTCCGCAACTCTACGTTGCGTTGCTACAGTAGTAACTTAGTGAGTAATAAAACCAACCTAGCGTCCACTACACCACGGTTCATGTTTGCACTTTGTAGTCAGTAGAGCTCTCAGGTTTACTATTACACTCATATTGTTTTACTACCTCTGAAACAAGTTTATTAAAGTAATAAACAATTAAGTAACTAATTACTTCTTGAAATTAACTACACAAAATTAACACCTTTATGTATTTAAATTGGCTCTGAATAAGGAATCCGAAAAATTATTAACACGCCAAATACATATAATATGCGCATAATTTTGTAATTATCAGAAATAATATCATTTAAATCCTTAAAAGAATTATTTTGAGCAATGTTTTTATATCCGTGACCTTAAATTGCGTAACAACAATGGAATTTGTATAAAACCATTATCATTGTTGGCCTTCCGCCTTGTCTGTGGAATCAAAGAATATAATCACAACGTGTGTGGAATGGCCAGTTCCATTAAATGAAACCTCAGAAACGCGTAATCACCTCGGTGATTGATAAAACAAATGATTCATTAGCTCATAAACAGGCTACGAGCTACGGCGACCGCATTCCTCTGATAGCACACAGTAAATAAAAGTAACGAATGTCAAGACTCAAGACACGTAATACTTAACACACCTAGTTAAGACATGGTTTTCAGGTTTTATTATGTTTCATTCATAAGAACAAGTATAATAAGAATCTTGCACAAATTTTGAAGAACACACAATCTTGCACCAGTTTCACAGAAATACGCAATGCTTGTTGAAAACTCTACCTACTTGAAATGTAGAGTCCTCAAATATGTAAAACAACAACTAATAAAGTTATAACAAATTAGTCTGTTACTGTTTTATATTATTTATACAGAAAAAAATAACTAGCAAAAGTTGTGGAGGTCCTATAAAATATTATTAATTTTATAATTAGGTATAGGTACTATGCTATTAGCGAGCGGTAATTAGAGAGCACGACAGGAATCTCACGGCAATCTTATATTTTATCACGATAAAAAATCTATGTGTCTTTCTTTGTAGTCTACTCTATATTTCTATAATAAAACAAACAAACAATATTTCCCCCTTTATTATGAGTTTAGATTACAGTGTTATTAAGTAGGTACCCATTTAAATTTTAACTACATATTCACGAATAATTTTAAGATTTACAATAGAAAAAGAGTAGGTATACAAATAGTTAAGGATATAATATGATACCTTTTGTAATAATAGGTATGCTACAAAATATTATAACACCTTCGTGGTCGGTGGTTTCATCTTTCGAGCTTGCCTCTCGACTTCATAGATATTGTGTTCGATCCTCGAGTTGGAACAACAAAAAATATCGTTTTCTCATCTGGCTAGAACAATGCAGACTGATTACCTGATTTTACAAAAGCATGACCTACGCGTCGGATGGGCAAACAAAGTCTGTCCTGACTCTGGCCGGCTGCCAGTCGTATCGATGGTTGACCGACACGACTCCCATTAGGTTAGGAGTAAAGATGAGATAAGTCGTGTAATATTATTTCCCGGGGTAATCCGACAAACGTTTCGCAGGGCAGTATCAGACTACCGAATTTGTCGGATTATAGAGTACTACCTAACACCAATATAGTACAACTTCAAAATCAACCCTTACTTTCAACTATGGTGTGAAGCAGGGATGTTAGGGAGCTCCGTAACCGTAACCGAAACTATCGGATATCCGATATAAAAAATATCCGTAACCGTAACCGAAACTATCGGATATCCGATATAACAATTATCCGTAACCGTAACCGGAGCCGAAATGAAAGTTTAGCTACTGTAAAAAGGGAACCAAAATTTAATATTCGTAACCGAAATTTCCGATACAAACGAATAATCCGAAATAATGTAATATCCATATCCGTATCCGAAATGTCATATCCATTTCATCCCTAGTGTAAGGCGTCGTCCATGGAAAAAAATCCTGCTAATATCTTGAGTGTCTATTGATTTTGACTACGATTCAAGATACCGGTTACGAGCCGTGCGCTGGCAGCTAGTGAACTAAATATATACGAGTTTATACAAGTTATCGTAATACAATGTTAGCGAACGGAAGTGCCTTTTGAGGCTTCAAAAGATTGGGTCATTTAGAAAGCTTTCGTAGCCCGTAGGTCAATCATATCGCCTGGTGTTCTTTGCATTAGATTTTTGAACTTCTTTGATGTTAAATCTCCATAATATGCCACTGAGATTATTGGCATACCAGTTCTTGTTATTTTACACCGATGTAGTAGCTTTTATTTCCTACGAATATTTTTGAATTTTTCCAGTCATAACAATTTTGTTTTTCGTGGGTTTTACAGTAATAAAAAAGAATTGCATCTTTTTTATAAGATTCCATATAAAATTTAGAAATTTGGGATATTTTTAAGTCAATTGGGTTACGCCATCATTTGTAAACGCATGGGTTAAGACGAATGGTCAAGCAAATGACCTTGAGTGTTTGGACGTGGAGCTAACGCCATCTATATATGAATAGTAGTTCAATGTAGCGTGCATTAGGATGTCAAATTATATTTTCACTAGATGGCGCATTTAGCATATTTCTCTGAGTTGAGCAGAGTAATAATAAACAGAGGCTACATTTTATATACTAAATAATATATACTTAGATTTTTTTTTATTTTATCCCCGTTTAACCCTTATTATTTGTATTAGTCGAGCCATTTTAGTAAGTTCACCTCAAATTCGAGATACCCAATTATAAGAAAAGTATAACAAAGAAATATGACCTTTGACCCTTGAAATTTAATAGTAGCGTACACCCTACCATATATATAGATTAATTTATGACTGCTAATTTATATATATATATACAGCGTGTAAAAAGAGCAGTCACTATAACTTTCAGATACGATTATACTACCTTTCCTCATTTCGGAAATGTATTTTTTTTATATATTTTTTTGTCAAAAACAAAAAAAAATATATTTTTTTTACCATTTCTTAATTTAAAAAAAAAATACATTTCTAGAATGAGAAAAGGTAATATAATAATATCCCACAGTTATAGTGACTGCTCTTTTTATACTCTTTATATAATATATACAGGCTGTAAAAAGAGCAGTCACTACAACTTCGTGGGGGAATTACCAGGCAAGAGATATATGCATTGCTACTAGTCATTTGCTTTTAATCCACTGTTTTAAAAACTTTCAATAGGCAATCTACAATGTGCACAACACAGCGATCAGCTGATTACGCTGAGAGGTCTATAGCACGCGTAAGACGTTCATTACGTACTAGGGCAAAAATTATAAAATTTAATTATTTAATGCAGAACGTTGTTCCAAACAGTTTAGCCTTGCGACTAAAATAAATAGCAAAAAAAAATTTTTTTTACAAAAAATAAAGTTTCTAGAATCAGTCGAGGTCCTATAATCATATCCCAAAGTTATAGTGACTGCTCTTTTTTATACCCGTTATATTATATACATTTTGTTTAATTTTTTACAGTTTACTTCTTACACAGGAAACTTTTGTCTATCGATGATTCATACAGGATGTTACAAAAAAAATATTCATTTAAATAAACTTGTTTATTATTTTTGAAGTTATTTTTTTTCCTTGTTGGCAATAGGACTTGTTGGCTTGAATGGTAGGGGGCTAATTTTCTTTTTTTAGACTTTTTTTAATTTTTTTGTTGACAGCCTCTGTTATATACTGTGGGTCTCTAATGCGTATATTTCTCAGATATCTAGGATCCACTAATTCTGGTAGTATGCAATCCATATAGAAGTCTTTCAGCTTTTTTTTTCTGTCTTTCCTCGGCGTTTCTCTCTAAATGCTGGAGAATTCAAAAAATACTCTTTTTGAATTCTCCAGCATAATATCTTCAGCCATATCCGGTTTTGAGCAATTTTCCCCATAGTTTGTTCCATCTTGGGTCAATCTCCTCTAAATATTTCAGAGTCAGTTTCCGACTCTTCATTCGTTTTTCTTCGTTCCGTTTAATTTCGTTGCGTGGACTTTTTCCAACAATTGATTTATCCAGAACGGATAAAGGTTTTTGAGTATTGAATGATACTTTTCTGGTACCTAATATTCTTCATTTTGTTATGTTTTTTCTGTATTTCAAAGAATACTCTGTATCTGTACTTAATGCTAAAAATCTATTACAAAAAATTGTAAGTAAATGATTCCGGCATTCTACTTTTTCAACGGTATAATTTTCATAAGGTCTAGATTGGATTATTTTTGAATACGTGCTGGCGTCCCCGTCCGTCGTCCGTCGTTTAACGCGCATTTCTATACTTTTTTTAAACCCTTGCACCAAGATCTCAGACTACATTCCTGTAGACGGTCCTAAAAGAAAAAACTAAATTTAGTTTTGATTTATTATTAATTATGAAATAGTATAACTATTAGTTATACCTCAGTCAGAGTAATATAATAGTACCTAATACACGTAGAAAACAGGGAAATAAAGGGTACTACGAGTCAAAAAAAAGCTAGTAAATTACCAGAATAATTTTTGTAGCATGTGTGATCTTTTGCCTCTTTACCCTTGTTCTGAGCTAGGACACAAATACAGCAATATTTATTTTTAATGCCATTTTTTATTTTTTAACAACAAAAAAACCCAAGTCAATGAACTGTAAAGGCAAAATCACGAATCACTTTACACGCAGTAGGAGCCAATATTTTGCTGACTAAAGACATGGTTTTTTTAATATTTTTTACGGCTTCCTTTATTGATAATTAACTCAGGTTCATAGCTTCAGAGCTATGGCATATTTCCATGGCAAGCAATTTTTTTAACATTATGTATAACTGTAGGTTTAACTGTATAATAGTGTAGCAGTAAAGAGTAATTGTTTGATGTCTCTGTGATAAGTATTCTGTATGATAAACATTTACATTACAATGACACTGTCTGTACCTAGACTATAATTGTAAATAATTATGCATCTGATGATCATCATAATTTTTATCTTTTCTGTACAGGCGGAATCTTGGGATCTTTTGGGGACTTTCCGCGGTTCCATAGACTTAAAAGTAGGTACCTATTAACTCAATAGCGACCAACTCCTAATAGAACCTATCGTCACCAGGAATACAGCTTCATATCTAATTTTAAGTCTATGGGACCGCGGGAAATTCTTTACATTATAGGTACAATATCAAAAAATATGTCTATTTTATAATTAGATAGATACCTACTTACTTTTTAATATCATTTGCTTTGGCGTCTTTTGCTTTTGTCTGATTTGCAACACGAGTTCTTCTTTTATATAGCAACTTCAATAATCGTTTGTTACTTTGTTTCGGAATACTTTTATTACCTATGTTTGTTTCAAAGTCGAACCGTAATCACACAACATGTGCAAACTATAATATATAATTTATACAAGCCGGTAATGTCAATTGTCATTTGTCAAATCAAAACAAGACCACGCGAGATTGTATTACTCTTATCTGCTTATTTACTGTGCGCGCCGTGCGGAACGGCAACGCTGCATTGTACATGGGTTGCATCGAACTGGCAACGTTGCATTCCATAACTAAACGCCTGATTAAATGTTGTGAGCAAATACTTTACTAGTGGTGTTTGATTTACAGTAGGCACCAAAGACCTTTTATGATATAACTTCTATTTTGCAATAGTATTTGTTACAAATCGACAATGAACACCAAGATACAAAGTAAAGAAGCATGCATGCAAAGATTCATTATAAACGGATAAGCCAAACCAAAAATAAATCCATCCTAAAATATTCATTTTACGCGAGTCATAGCATTTTCTAAAATGTATTTCTGATTACTGAGTAAAGATCGTCAAAATTATCGACAACAACAATATACTTAAAGATACACTTTATAATTACACAAAATTTCTTTATTTCCCCAGTCTGTAATTTAGCTGAAAAACATAGCCTAAAAGTCGTGAAAAACGCATTTTGCTTGACCATTCGCCTTAATAACAAAAAGACGTATATAACTCATAATAATATATTACATAATATTATAAGATCTCGAGTCCCGAATCTCGACTAACGAGCTTTACCGTTTGTTCCGAATTCCGATATTTTTCAAATTATAAAAAAAGTGAAAATGCATCACATCAAAAGCATTTAGTACAGAAAATTGGGCAAGTCTTCCGGTCGAAGAAATTTTGAGATCTCTAAGGCGACAAAAATTTAGACTGATAGCGTCACCAATTGCAAAGGAAAAAAAATCGAATTATCCTCGAAAATATTCTAACTAGTAACAACGGCTTCGAATCTTTAGACCGCCGCGCTGTCTCCGTTTCATTTTCGCAGTAAAATGTTTTTCTACCTCTATTAGAAGCTATAAGAGCCCTGATGACTATAGGTACATAATATAATATATTAGATACAATCACTGCACTGCAAATTGTATCAATCAATTAACAGAACCACGTAGTACCGAATAGGTACCTTTATGAGTTTAGAAGATAACAAACAGTTAAAAGGTAGTAAATTAGCTTACTAACCTATGTACGGTACCAATAGTATACCAGTACATAAAATTACCTACATAAAATTGGTGTAGGTACGTACATTATAATATTGTGTTAGAAGATACGTTTGCGTAATAGTGTTTACGTATTTTTTATTTGGTAGAGTTCCAAACGTTATTACCAATAGAGTAGTATTCGCTTAGATCATATTATTATAATCATACACTCATAGTAGTATTATACTACTATGAGTGTATGATCTAAATATTTACGTTTTTTTTTTATTTGATAGAGTTCCCAATATTAGTACCAATAGTGTAGTGTTTTGGTAGAGTTTCTGACGTTTTCTAGATACATGTGTGAGTTTTTGGAAGAAAATCTGTTTCCAAAATTGTTGAGTTCGATTTACAAATTAACAAAGTCGATCATGTTCCAGTACTTACACACAAGTCACAACCCACCAAATTTGTCTAAGATATGTTTTGTAGAGTCTACACTACAGTTCAAGTTTGTACCTACTACAAAGTTTTACTATGTAATCTCTATCGGAGTTCTTGTGACGATCTTTAAACCTAATGTATAGCAGTTTAACCAAATTTTATTTCAAAAAGTGGACTTGGTCGCTGGTAAGTTCCAGAAACTTGTAGTTAATTTCGCAAGCAGTCGCTATTATATATACAAGCAGTATCTAATAACTATCAAAACAAGTTTGAACTCGTTATGGGTTTTCCAACTAGTTTCTCTACGGAATGTGGTCTGATGTAAGGCGTTAAGGAATGCAGAGGACCCTAGAGGGAGATGTAAACAACGTACTTAATATATACTTGCAATTAAAATGCAATAAGTAGGTACATACACTAATCAACTATCAGTTTCGAAACGTTTTTCGTGTGTGTGACTCTGTATCTCACATGTAAGGCTAAGGCCGTGTTTCACCAAGCCATGTTAAAGTTAACGCCATGTTTAAATACCATGCCATCTCATTCATTGACAGGAAATACGAGAGGGATAGCATGATATTTAACATGGCGTTAACTTCAACATTGCTTGGTGAAACACGGCCTAAGCTTCTAATTTATCGGTAGAGTAAGTATCTACATTCTCTATATCTACATCTACACTATCTACACTAATATTATAAAGAGGAAAGATTTGTATTTTTGTATGTAACGACTTAACTCAAAAAGTACTGGACCGATTTTAATAATTCTTTTTTCATTAGAAAGCTACATTATCACTGAATAACATAGGCTATATAAAAATCAATTGCTGTTCGTTAGTCTCGCTAAAATTCGAGATCAGCTTAACTGATTCGGCTATTTTTGGTCTTGAAATATTCATGGAAGTCCCGGGAAGGTTTACACGGTTTTCATGCTCAACGAAGTGGGCACGGGTCAGCTAGTTCACCATAATATTATAATATTTATAATATCCATTGAATATTTCACACCACGCCAATATGGTCCTGGCTAAGTTCTCATACTTGTGTGTCGGCTACCAGACAACGGAAATATAATATTTAATTTTATAACTTAATAATATTACTTTTAATACACATCGATGACAAGAAACTAATTTTTGTTCCTTAGGTGGGTCAAATCAATCAAAGTTTCAAACCCGCGACCTGTGGCTTGAGTACTGACGCGCCTTACCTGAGCCACAGAGGTCGTCATAATATAATATCATATATTATCATATTTCTTCATAAAAATTAGAAAGCGTGAGTCCAGCTCTTCATTTTGGTTTAGGCTTTAAAATAGTTTTTTTTATTAGCCTATGCTATCCCACTGCTGGACAAAGATCTCCCCCAAGATCTTCCACTTATCTCTTTTCTGTGCCATAGCTGGCCAACCTGGCTGATCTGCATCCAGGTCGTCATTCCATCTTTACTTAGGCTGGCCACGTCTGCGTCGTCCATCTTGCCTGTCGAATTGCTGTTGCGAGATACATAATCAGACTGCAGGTACCCACTCAGTGCCTATCACAACAATTCTAGTTATTATAAACGCAAAACAAAGAACGCTGATTGGTGGAATATTGTCAGACAGAAAGGAACGGACAGATATTTTATAATAACATCACGCTCGCACTTGCAAGATTAAAATTTCACAGAGAAGGTTCACCAAAGACACGACTAGTTGTCGTACGATTTTGTTGACATACGATTTGAATCAAAAGAGGAATGAGGAATTTTAAGCAACAGTTCGAGCGTGATGTAATTATAAAATATATTATGTCCGTTCCCTTCTGTCTGATAATGTTCCACCAATCAGCGTTCAATATGGGTTGTTTATTTGAATGTCATGTTAGTTGATCATTCATTTGAATAGCGTTCGGGAAACCGGGGGTAAGTATAAGTCGGAACTGCCTTAGCAAAACAGCATAGCTTTGGTTATAATTAACATTTTACACACATTAACGTTCGAAAATATCTGATATTCTGAGCAATAATAAACCCATAAATGGCATCATCAGTCCGAATATCAAACTATCAAACTTATTCATCCAAGATGTGTCTTGCTTTGATGTCATCAGAGTTCCAGACATCGATTACTTGTGAATCGAAAGTCCAAACTCCGGTGGCTCAAATTCTATGCTCAATACGTTAACATTTGATCTGTTTTCACTATCATACACACAGACAGATCTATGTAGTGAAATATGGCTGATGAGTTATGGGGCCCCAACGGAACCAGAAGATGCGTTCGAACAATAAGCGAGGTATTTCGATGGTCGGCAGGTAGTTCTTATTTTGACCATTGCTATCCAAGTGATGTGCCTAATTGCCTATGTGCTTAAACTAAACATAATCCAGAATTCTGTTTGCAATTTGGTATCTTCAAATACCTATTTTAAATAATATGTGCAACATCTGAGTAATCTGGTTTATGTAATAGGCATTATAATAGAGTTATCGGGCTAGCAGAAGGGAAAGACTCAGAACTCGATACAGGAACACTTGAGGAATAAACTATAATGAACGAGTAAAAGAGGGGAGTCGAGTAATCATAATACATAGTACATTCAAATCTTATTTTTGTTGCCTTGTCTAACTAAAGGATTGGAAGTTGGGACTTGGGAGAGAGAGTAGAGATCCCTGCTGAAGTAATAATGAACATAACTACCGTGTTAATCCAAGTTGATGCAAGACGCTAGTGGATAGGTTTATACCTGACATTTACCCAAGCAAGCACATCTAGGCCTATCACTGTGCTCAGTGAATTGGTCAAGCGTTTATAAAATTCCTTACATTACCGTCATAACAATACGAGTGTCAAAAGTCGTCGAGGCACGGACGAGAGGTATGCGAGGACGCAAGATGCGGCTAGGGGGAGGGGCGCTCGGCATCTGAAGGTCGTCCGCATTCCTTGCGTCGCCGCTGCTACCGCGCTTACGTAGCGCCCCCCGCGCCCCGCGCGACCGGTCCGCCCCCGCCCCGCCCGCGTGCCAGACCACCGCCAGGGCTGGCGCGAACAGATAAAAGATACTGGTCATTTCGCTAAAATTGTCAAAAATAAAAGGACACTTTTGACTTCCTTAGTCATGGCCTCATTAGACGAATAGTACCAAAACTTTGCTTATTTTGATTTTGGAATCGTAACTGCAGACTTAACAGCAGTCTATTGATGTTATAGCTTATGGTATTCATCTTAACGACAAAAACAAAAGACATTAAAACAAAAAGTGTAAATTTTTACAAACGTTTAAAAGAGCGTAAGATCAGCCTGCAGTGTCTACTTCTGATTTGATACACACTATTAATAAAACTAAATTTGGTGTCACAGGCCGATGGCAGCCCTATTTCAAACTATCGCGCATTTACTAAAACAAAAAAGACATGTTCTTAAAGCTATCAAGAGCTGAAGAGCCGCGGAGGTACCGGATGCGATGAAATTTATTCGCGTCTAGTTTTTTTTGAGGCCATTTTGTGGTGATACATTCCAAGAAACATTTTAAAGTAAGTAGATTTGAAAGGTACCAAACATTATTTGCTGCAAATTACCGGTTTGTAAACATGTCAATAACTTTAAGAAATATTTAGCCCGAATGGCTAAAGTTAGCCGTTCATAACTTAATGCTAACCACTAGTTATGAATAATAAGGTTGAAACAGACGAATAGACGTAATTCGCGTTCTTAGTAGGTAGGTATTTACTTGAAGACTGTGTTTAGTTAAAGCTATGTACTGGCTCTGTATTTTTAATACTTATATTGTATGCCTATTTAGCATTTACGCATACGTACTTACGAGTAAGGTTAGGTTCTTATTATTTACAATCTTCTTCTTCTTATATTATATAAAATGAATTGCTGTTCGTTAGTCTCGTTAAAATTTGAGAACGGCTGAACCGCTTCGGCTATTTTTAGTCTTGAAATATTCGTGGAAGTCCAGGGAAGGAAACGGTTAAACGGTTTATATGCCCAACGAAGTGGGCACGGGTCAGCTAGTATTTTTTTAATTTTTCATTATCATCATAATATTATGAATTTAATACGTTATGAGTTTATGTATGATCTATGATTTTCCATGGTATAAAGGAAGAGTGAGTATTTCTAGCAGCGGTTCTTCTCGGCGGGCTAGGGTTGAACCGGTGGTAGCCTGTTTTTAGACTTTTCCTGAAAAAAGCTTGTTATGTTTCATTTGTAAAATAACATGTATTTTATTTATTTTAATTATTATAATTAGCTATCATTTTTATATATTAAGCAACGAATTAGAACCGTTTCTTTCAATTCAATCTTACCAGCCCTATTTAATTTTGACTTTGATCATTATCTTGCAGTTTCCAGAATAATTACTTACTTACTCAGATAATATAACTTTAACTTAAAAGTTTAAACTATCATAATCGTACCTACTTACTGGGTCAGTCGTGCTATCGTTTTCAACTAATCCAAATGTATTGCCATTTGGATTAGTTGAATTTTTTGATTGATGAAATTGAATTCAAGAGAATTTAACAAAATATTATTAAAACAAAAGAAAATTTAAAAAAGTTCTAAAGCAATCTGCATAAATAATTTGGCATATTATCTTTCCGTCATTCCGGCAATTTATAAAAAAGAAAAAAGCTCACAGGCATGTGGGTTTTAAAAGCAGCAGGTATCAAACACAAATGGTACAAAAAACAAGAGGAATGCACAGATGGCCCCGCGGACCCCGGACATTGTAAAGACCGCTCGTAAATACGCATACACACTCCCACAGACACACATACAAACACGCAAATTTTGGCAACCACAAAAATATTTTTTGGTCCGAATTGCCTAATGCTAGAAGAACATAGAAAAAGGTTTTATTTTTTAAATTATCATCATTATTTCTTTACTTACTGTACATTAGTTAGGTAGGATTTTAGTTTTGAGACTTTAATACCTATCGTATTAGGTACCTACCCTTGTAAATTCTATAGAACATTGTTTAATATTTATCTACATCTACACTATAATATTATAAAGAGGAAAGATTTGTATTTTTGTATTTAACGAATAAACTCAAAAAGTACTGGACCGATATTAATAATTCTTATTTCATTAGAAAGCTACATTATAACTGAGTAACATAGGCTATATAAAAATCAATTGCTGTTCGTTAAAACTCGCTAAAACTCGAGATCAGCTGAACTGATTCGGCTATTTTTGGTCTTGAAATATTCGTGGAAGTCCCGGGAAGGATTAAACGGTTTCTATGCCCAACGAAGTGGGCACGGGTCAGCTAGTAAAAAATAAAATATACATAACTACTTACATATTAGTAGGTATTTCCGTACGAAGTAGAAAAGTTGTAGTAATTTTTATGATGGACTAATGGAAAAGAGCTACTGATATTTTTGAAGCAAAATAATATATTTAAAACCAGAATGATAATTTTATTCTTGACGCGGTATGATTTGTACTTTAGGAGCAATTTTTAATGAATCCTGTAAAACGTGTTTTGATGGCTTTATAATTCATGACATCACCCTCGCATTCCGATGTAATGATCGAATTGATTTTTAATTGCTTCGCTTAGGAACTATCTCAATTCTCACATACTTAGGTACTTGTACTGTTGGTAGAGTTGGCGGGATATTCGGTGTAGGTGTATTTGAGAAATTTACGTGTAAGATTAATTATAGAACAAGACTAGAGATATAAAAAAAAGAAACTACGTTTACAAAAACCGACTTTGACAACTAAAAAGCATAAAATAATATTTTTATAATGTAGTTACAATTAATGTTCTTTTTTAAAGTCGCTGTCAGTTTAGAGGCTCTCTTCTATTCCTATTATCCAACTGATACATAATTTACGTTCAGTTACAATGAAATTACTAAGTACCTAAACATCTCTATCTACTCATCAATATCAAATATGGAAAATAATATTACATATCTACGACAAAGTATATTAATAAAGTTAATAAGATTGATATTAATAAAGTAATAGCATAGATTGCTGGAAGGGCTATTGCTAGGAGCTCATCAAAGAAAGGTTCTATCTAGCTGAAGCAATAGCATTATTCAGAGTAGCGTCAGAACGATTTTTGACAGAATCAACCACAGTCTACATTCCTAATCTCCATGTTCTCTTGTTACAGAGCTTGTAATAGTAGTATCGAGATGCGACATGCGCGCTCTGTGTTCGGTTCGCGGGCCGCTGGGCGGGGCAGCGCGCGCGCTGGGGGCCGGCGCTCGCCTGCTCTCCCTGCGCCTCCCCGGCCAGCAGCCGGTACACTTCGTGGTGGAAGCCAAGGCCAGGGTCAAGGAGCTGAAGTCGCAGGCGTACGCGCACATGCAGCTGCAGACCACGATAGACACAGAGCTCTTCGGTATAGCTATAATGCAAAGTGAGTGTACAAATCTTAAGTATTTTACGTGTCCGCTGCTAGGGCTAGCTTTATTTTGTTTTATTTTATGGTTAATTTAGGTTATTTATTTAATATACACAGACTCTAGACTATAGCAAAATATGCTGTAACAAATGTCAGTAAAAAAAATAGGTGACAATTAGATCGGCTTCACTTATGTACCAATGCAAGTATGAATTGTGTAACAAATATAAGCAATATTCAAGTATTGTTTCGCGATCTAACAACATATTATTTGTAGTCGAAGTTATTAATTATGCATATGTAAATGACGTCAAACAACATTCCAACACGTCAAACCAATCTACATGGTCGATTACGTACGTACGTATTTAAACGTATGATGACTTTTATTAGGCATAGAATTCAATTTTATACTTCCTACACGCGACAGTACACTTATTTATTAGTGCCTACACGTGTGGCAATAATAAATAAGTCGCAGGAACATGGAATATAGGCCAAATTCAGAAGACATCCACTCAAAACAGTGACGATATTTTGATTTTAATTAAACTGTAATGCCAACAATGTACAAACAGTACCTACATTATCCAATGAATATAGTATTATCATTGAAAAATAATTATTATTGAATACTGAAAGCAATTCTTAATTTTGATTTTGTTTTCTTTTCAGACGGAGAGTATCTATTTCTTGACTTGGAAAGCAAACTTTCTAAATATGCGCCAAAGAGCTGGAGATCATCACACACACATGTAAGTGTTTAAAGAAATATTGTTTAAGTTAAGATAAGTATCTAATATCATCTTTTATACAAGCCTTACAATTATTTATAGTTCAATAAAATATTATGCATCTGCAAAAACATGCTGAAGAAAGTTATCTAATCATATTTTTTCCTTTTTCAGGGCCTAGATGCTAATGGAAAACCGCTGCTTGAATTACACCTCATTCTTCAATTTCACGTTGAAAGTCCTCTACTTCTACATGACGAAATAAGTCGACATTTATATTTTCTACAACTTCTACAAAATGTACGTTCCCGAGATGCATTACCCGCAGAAATCCTTTTGCTGTTGATTGGATTAGCGTTACAAGCACAATTTGGTGACGAAGAGGCTTATGAAGGTCAAGACTATTTTAAAGTAGACGATTTTGCCCCACCATCTCTAAAAGGTGACTGGGTAGCATCTGCTATTCGAGCATGTCATCGTGAACACAGAGGTCTTTCCAAGAGCGATGCAGAAATAAGGTTTATCCGTGAAATATGCCTTTTGCCTGACACCATAAATTCCCATAGATACAGACTAAAACAGTCAAAAACGGAACCAGAACCTGGCACAGTGTGGCTTTTAGTTACAGCTAAAGGCATCAAGATATTACCAGACAACGGATGTATGTCTAACTTTATTTGGAGTTCTATTGGAAAATTAAGTTTCGACAGAAAGAAATTTGAAATACGTACAGAAGAAGGCAAAATAACACTTTATTCATCCAGTGAGGAAAAATGTAAATATCTTTTTGCGTTATGTAAAGAAACGCATCAATTTTCTATGAAAATATCTCCAAAGTTAAATGATATTTTAAAGAAAGAAGAAGATGAACGAAAGAACTGCTTTTCTTATTCCAAGTCATTTAGTTCAAATTATGCTCAACATAAAAATGAACAGAGAATATCACTCATATCTTCCACTAGTTCTAACACAACTTCGGGTATTGTAAGTGACAGAGTGCAGTCAGAAGATGAACTGGAAATCATGATCGACTCACCACCAGCTCCCTCAACGGAGAGTTTAGCGTTTGCTCATTTGTTAGATGGTTCTAATACATACTTTATTCGCCCGCAAGGTGCTAAATTAATAAGCAAAACAACGTCTCTTCAGCGACCGAAAGCAAAAGTGAAATCTAAAAAAAACAAAGATGATTCTGAAACTTCTATCAAAGAATGTTCAGTTGATTTAGGGCACTGCTCTACTAGTACGTGCGATGAAACAATGTCTTTACCTGACCAAAGTGTCAGTGAAACGTTAACTGATAGCCCAACTTCTAGTAAAATCAAATGCACTGGATCACAATGCTCTTCGTCGTGTAGTACAGTTATAATGACACGCGCAGCGCTGAGTACTTTAAGTAGAGCGTCCAACGGAAGCAGTTTAGAATTGGGATACAGCCATACAGCACAAAATTCAATGATAAGTGATAACAGCACCGTTGGTATAGATATTGAATTTTCTCAAGACACATCTTCAGCGCTATATGATGGCCTAAATCCACCAATTACCGTCGCCGCATCAAGCGAAACAAGCGGTGTCTACACCATGGGAAGTTCGGAACTTACATGTCGATCGAAGATGTACTCTCCGTCTAATGAAAGTAGGACAGACTACAGAGATTCGCACTTTTCCAGATATAAATCAAACAAAGAAAATGATTTCGCCGATTTCGATAGCGTCTCTTCAATATTAAATAACAAATCCAATAGAGAAATTTTTAAAACTAAAGAACGAAGGGTTCAAGCATCCTCTTCAAATATCGACTGTGTAGACGGTGCATCACAATTTAACAACCAAGCACAAGGCGACAAAGAAAATTTATTCCGGGAGAGAACAAATTCAAACGTAAGTGCTTTATCGTTTCATGGTGACGGCAGTGATCCTACAGACAATAAACATAATTTACTCAGTGCAAGTGAATTAAGTGATTTAATTGTAGGTCGCGGAATATATCCCAAGAACCAGTCCGTTAGTGATACATTTGATTCAGTTTCAGATTACGTTAGGTTACCTTTGCCTTATGCTGGAGACAGCTATCTTAAAGGTCATGAAGATACAGCTCCGTCCGATGACAATTACCCAAATAATAATTTCTTCTTTGACCGCCCACCAACTCCGCCTACTAGAATGGATAGTCGCAAGAGCCTAAATTTATCTCTTCCAAACATCCTGGACTTAGACGACGATTCAATGTTGCCAAAAGTTCCAAAAAAGCCTCCTCCACCGTATGAGTATAATCACAAAACTATATCGTCTCAACCCACCACTCCTAATAAGCCGCCTCCTGCTTATCCAGGAACAACAACCTCTCCTTCGCCTCTAAAACTGATGAACGATAAAGAAGAGGTAGCTGCAAGAGTAGTTACGTCAAAACCAATGATAACCATTCTTAAAGCAGAAGCCGGAGAAGTCAACGTTTCAGGCGAAAGAACTTTTGCAAGTCCAATGGTAATAGAGCATAGATTTCAAAAATCGAAACGACATCAAACTTCTAGCCGAAGAGCTGAACGCTCGAAACTATCCCAAGGAATTAATAACACGTTTTCAGTGGCAAGAGAAACTCCTAGTGTAGACTCAAGCTTGCTCGTAGCAATGATGAAGTTACCGCCTCCGCCTCCGCCGCCTAGACGTTCTAGGCTACCGCCTCCGCCCCCCGTAACGCGATTACCGCCTCCACCGCCACCGCACAATTCCGTCTTCCATCAGCAATTATACAGCGACGTCGACTACGTCTACTACCCTATTCAAGATCCATCCATATCACAACAAAATTACTTAGACCACAAATTAACAGAGTCGCGACTCTCGAATTTACATAAAAGCAGCTTACAGTACAGAAGTACGCCTTTCCTATCTACCACTCTGTCGGCCTCTTCGACGTATGGTTCCATACAAAATCTCTCCGATTCTTATATACAGATACCCGGTACTCGAACGAGCTGGTACTCGTTGGCGAGTAAGACGTCTGTGAGCAGTCATTCCATCAATTTGGAGAGATCTCCATCCCGCATTCAGGACATACCCATGTTCTCTAGAACCAAATCTAATGACAATTTTGTTAAAATGATGAACCCACCGCCAACGAAAACGAGGCGAATGCCACCCCCTCCGCCGCCTCCGTATGAACATAAGAAGAAACTACCCTCACACTTAAAAGAACTAAACATTCCTCACGGTAGCATGTTTCATAGCGAAATAAATCGTAACAAAGGTAGCGAAGCCAATATTGATTTAGATATAAAAAGTTTAAGAGAAAAGAGTAAAAATTTAGATTTGCCGCTAATAGCTGCGTTGTGCAATGATCGTTCTTTGTTGAAACAGACGAAAGCATTTGGTGCCCCAAAGACACCCAAACAGACCAGCAGCGACTGTGATCGCGACAAAAAATCCGTTAAGCCTAATCAGAACACCACCGATACCTTAGATTTAAAAAATAAACAACAATTAATAAATAGGAAACCAATAGTAGGAACTGGAACACAAAAGAAAGTGTTACTGCGAAATCCCACGGACAAACTACCAGCTATACCTAATTCTGAACACACTCCTAGGGCTATGTCAAACACTTATGTTATGCATCCAAATGTAGCCAAAGCAAAGAAAAGTCAACACAGCTCGTAAATGTCCGTATACATACGTCCGTCAGCGGATCTAGTTTGAGTTTTAGGTAGTGCAACCTTTATACAGAAGTGCACTTCTATCCAGCGCGCGTCGCTACTCTTGCCGCCAATAACATAATGCAGTATACGTTTTTCAAAATCTATTACAGAAGCTTTGTATAGCTTCTATATAAAGTATAGAATGTAAATTTTTGAAATTTAGTAAAACAAGTAGATAGGAATGACTAAGGAGTTGTTAAGGTTATTGATCACACACGGCTGATTTCAATTGAGCTGCAGTGAGGTCAAAGACGTCACAGCTGATCAGTGTCGTAGAGACTAGTGTTATGTAATTTTTGTTTTAATTATATTATGTATATTCTTTGACGGTGGCAAGAGTCGGCGCGCAAAGCACTGATAATAAATATAATATACAAAAAGTAAACTTAAATAACAATAAATGGATCTATACCTATGGTGCCTGCTTATTTGGGTTCGCTGACGGCAGTAAAACTTTGCTCATTTATTGTGAATCATTCCAGTGCTATGAGCTTATACATTCCTATATTATTGAAACGAAAGACTGATACTAGAAATGTAATTGCCTCTGCAATAATATAATTTAAATTAAGATAATCGTAGCCATAGTTTCAACAGACTTACTATGCGATTGAAAAATAAATTCCATTGTCTAGCCACCGGCATCTTAGTCCAAAATATTTTTCATTCAATAAATACTTTTACCATGTCGAAGGATTTACTTCTTAATCGCGTAGTACTATTTGCTAGGTGATCGTCACAAATACACTGTAATGCCAAGCCTAGACTACAAGACTACATACCATTAAAGACTAATAAAAGAATTCGTATAATTTGTCAATGATAAAATATTATAAGATTGCAAGTAATTTATGGTCCTTTTCAAAAACCTGTTTCTATAGCGATGCGCCTTCACTTTGTATTGTTTTTTAAGGTTAGTTATAGATAGATAGCTTATTGAAACTGGCCGTAAGTTTACTCGCACATAGTATGACTTTCCTGATAGAGTCTAGTTTGTTCTATTCTTTACGTCGGCAAACGATATGGTAAATTTTGTTGTAGTCTAAGTACCAATTTCACCAACACATGTTAAAGTTAATCCTTCATTAAATATCAGGTCATCCCTCTCGTATTTCATGCCAATGAATGAGAAGGTATGGTATTAGGTATAATAAGCCGTTAACACTAACATCTATTGGTGAAATCGGGACTAAGCAATGTTTTAATAAATAAAACATTATAATTAAATATGTTTCCATTGATATACATTTCCTTTCCAAATGATGTATTATAGTTCGAATCATTGAATAAAGCTAGTTAATTATAGGAATATAATGCTACAGCTATTTATTTCTTAAAGAAGCATGTACATACAACATTATGAATGTATTCCAAAATGTACAAATGTATAGTAAACTATCGTACAAGTAGTTTTTGTTTTATTTACATTTTTTCCTTCACCCATCCACATAATGTTGCCATCTTTATTTGTCAAGTGACTATTCCAATCTATCAAACAAAGACAGGAATATTGACAACTAGCTGTGCCCGAGACTTCGTTCGCGTGGTTTTTGAGTGACTTAAACCGTATAACATGCAGCGCACGCAACGAAAGTCCCCAAATGTGAATAATTTTCCCCGTTTTTGCAACATTTCTTACTGACGCTTCGCTACTATTGGTAGCAGCGTAATGTTATATAAGCGTAAGCCTTCCTCTATAAATAGACTATCCCACAAAAAAAGAATTTTTCAAATCGTACCAGTAGTTCCTGAGATTAGCGCGTTTAAACAAACAAACTCTTCCGCTTTATAATATTAGTATAGATATGCTTATCAGTTGTATAAATATTTATTACTAGGGGCACAAACTAGGGGGATAAATAACTATAAAGTCTTCACAATACTGTATCTATTAAGTAAGCACATTAGACTTATAAAACAACAAAAAAATAAGTATAAACACTAAAACAATAATCTAATAAACTACAAAAGCAACCATTAAATAGGAACTCTGAAGAATTATAAATCAAAAGGTAATAATAATTTACTAAAGTAAAAAAATACTGTCACGTAATTTTCTATGATTAATTCTAACATTTATATTTACCAATGACCAATGAGACTTAAAGGTAAGAAGAATTTTTGTAAACGGGAAAATAAAAAGAATGATTGGCAAAGAATAGTTATGCTGGTGACATAATCACTAAGTGATCAAACACCCATTAAAAAAAAAAAATAGTTATGCTATGCAAGAACATTAGGCGTACAACAAACAACCGTATCCATAACACGCCCCCCATTTTACCAGACTGCTCTAGAAGGGCAGTGTAAAGGTTATGTAGGGTAAGGTAGGTTGGAGAGATGTTTAGTTATTTGGCACGCTCTACGACTTGAGCAACTTTAGCTTGTGAGGTGTTGTTTATTTATCCTTTATTTGCCAAAGTGAAAATATACAATTTACTCATAATGAAACAGCATTTAAAACCTCTGAGGTTCAGCAAACGTCATTCTTTGCCAATATAAAATATTAATCTTCCTTACTTCTAGTCTAGTCATATTATTATAACATTTTATCTATTGTTATACATTTTATAAAAATCTTTGGCGAAGGTCATGAGATTCTATAGCTTTTACTTTTTTATATATAATATTATAGTTACTTGCATGTTACTTTTCCAATTTTAAAATGATAGCAGAATTAGGCAAGAAAGTTACTTTGTCAAAATACATAACCTCACCAATTAAAGATGTGTTAGTACTGGCGACCACCGTACCGCCGTAAAACATGGTCGACAGGTCGGTCGTTATTGGAGTATTGCCAAGGTTGCCTACAAATACACATGTATTTCTTCTTGGGTACCAACGCTCAATAACAATCAAATTCCTATCAGTATTACGAATTTCCATGTTTTTCATAACAATTCCATCCTTATATATCGCTCTTAAATAAATAGTCGGAGTATTACCTCTTAATTGAATAAGTGTTTTCAAAATATCAAAGTACTGGAATTCGGGCTCTGACACGGATTTGGAGTTCCATGGCAATATAGCGACACTGTCAGATTCATCACTCTGTGCAAAGGCCATTGGTACCAAGTTATGAACATATTTGTGTTCATGAAAATCTCCCTCTACTTCTTTATCTGGAATTCCAGACAGCCCAATTTCATCTCCGTAAAACAAACTAACAGTGCCAGGCAAAACCATTTCCATTACTAATAAAGCCAAAGAATTATTTTTATGCCGTGTTGAAATTCTCTCAGTATCAATATTGCCAATATTCCAATGTACCCATGGATAATATGGCTTCTCCCACAATGTACTAGATACTACACTATCAATATGATTTTTCAAACCGTCAATCCCTTCTTCCATATCCAAGTGAACATCAATAAGGTCTATTCTGTTGAGAAAAATTTGTTTGTTGTTATCCTTAACCTTGTTTAGGGCTGCTTCATTAGCAATAAAAATTTTACCTGCACCCATTATATGTTTCCAGTATTGCAGTGATCTTCCAAAATCAGGCTCATCCACAAACTTCTCTAAATTCTTTAAATAAAACCCATCCACATGCTGAGCCCGAGCCCAAAAAGCAACAGCAGCTGAGGTTTGATCTAAATTATCACTCACAATGTCTTTTGGAAAAACCAAAGAAACATTTGAGTTGATCCAGTCATAAGATTTTACCATATTAAAAACTGGTAAATCAAGAATCACTGAAATATCTTTTTCATGGGCAGCTGTCACCAGATCTTGAAAGTCCTTAAGTACACCAAGACTTCTATCAATATTCAACAATGATGTAGTATTATAATATTGCTCAGGATAATTACCAGCTTCAAATATATAATTCAGACGTATAGCTGAGCCACCCATATCTTGGATGTAATCCAATTTCTTTATGAGACCTTTTAAATCACCAATTCCATCATTATTTGAATCTTTAAAACTGGCTGGGAAAATTTCATAAAATACCTTTCCTTGGTACCATGGTAGGTCTGGATTGCAGGTCTTTGGTATTGTAATGACTAATGCAATAATTGCTGCCAAGCACCCAATGAGACCAGACACAACAAACCACAAAAGAAATTTCCTTATCAATGGCCAGTTCCAGTTGACAAAATTGGGGATTTTCCTGCCACCACCAAGACTCCCATTCAGTTTGCAGATTTCAGGCTGAAAAAATAGCACAAGATGCTTAATTTTAACTCAATAAAAAAAAAACTAGTATGAAAATGTTGCTTAAATTAACAACATTACCTCGCCCATAACAATGTCTCCATTTTTACTGAGTGTTTGATAATCTAACATGCTGATATTGTTAATAAGTTGTGCGCTTATTGGATCTTGCACCACCGAATTGGAGTCTGCAGATGAACTTGAATCTCCATGTTGACTACCATCAGCTAAAAAAGGCAAAATAATTACTTTATTAAATACATCTTCAGCACTATAATATAAAGCGGTCTACACACCAAAGCCGCTGACCCGGCGGCACATCCCGGCGGTTTAGTGCCGGCGGGTTAACCCGGCGGCTTCAGAATGTCCAAGCCGAACGACTTTGCCGGCGGCACTACAGCCGCAGCATGTGGTGTTCTAGTAATTGCCAAATAGTCGTAGAGATTGGACGTGTGTGTTTCGAATAATTCAGAAGTAGTATTTTCAGTACCTAATTGACATGGAGGAGGACGATAACAGTGATTTAATAATAGCAGTTTGTGGAGTTATTATCCGGCCGGCAACTGACTGAGTGGAGAGGGATACCGTCGGCATCGGCATGCTGCCCCGCCGGCTTGCCCGCGCGGGCACAAACCGGCGGCATGATTGTACAAAATAAGGCCGGCGGGTTGGGCCGGCGATCCGTGCCGCCGGGTCAACGGCTTTGGTTTGTAGACCGCTTAAGATGAAATTTAATGTTTCAATATAAAAAAACAATGAAACAAGTAGTAAGTAGTAGCAATTTTTAATGAAAGTAATATATGTGTAATATAATATGTAGTTTAAAAGTAACCTGAATTCTGAAGGTCAATAATTTTAGGATTGTCACATAAGTTCAAAAATATATTTTCATTTGTCTCTTCTTCAAGTGGATGTTTGAAGTCCATAGGCGACGGACTTGGTGTTGTAGGTAACAACAGGCAGGTAGATGATTTTACTCCCCGTAGATATTCCTCATTCTCCAATTCAGTTGCATTATTAATTATACTGTGCTCTGGTATTTCATTCATATTGAAAATATTTATAAAATAACATAAAATAATTTATAAAATATTTTTTTTATTCAACCCTGCAATATACATTTCAATGTCAATTTAATATTTGGCTTAGAAACTATTAAACATCCGTCCACAATTATCTCTAATATTATATTCATTGATGTTAATTGGTTAGATGAACATGTACATAATTTAAAATATCTACCAGCAAAATAAAAAGATGACTGCAGAAAATAATTGGTCTAGAATCCTACCTTATTTAAATTACTGCAAAGTGTGCAATAATATAAAGTAGGTAGGTGAGTCTATAGTCAGATTCAATAAAAAATTAAAAATATTATTACCTGCTTAAAACTTAAGTACATACAAATTACAATGATTAGAAATAAGCACTGCGTTTAGGTAATGTATCTGTTAAATATACTTCGATTATTTCTTTGTTATTATAATGGTACAAACCTTTATCAAAATCCTTTCATTTTATCGCGACATTAACAGCTGATAACAAATTAACCTCTAATATTAACCATTTCCACCAAAGAGAATATATTCACCTCTATTAAAATAATTACTCTAATCTATGATATTCACTACCTACGTGATTTCCACTTCCCAATTTTGATTTTCGTTCTGTCAAAAAAAATTCTAAATGTGACGTTTATTTGACAACTGGTTTTTTTGGAAATATATTTGTTGCAACATTGGGCCATTGGAAATTTACAAAACCGAAAAAATAAAATTTTCGCTTAAATTTCCAGACCATTTCTCTAATGTTTAAACATATAAATTATTGTTTAATTGTTATAAAATGTATTGGATAATGAAGAGTAATCCTTTAACTTAACTGTGAAAGTGTTGATAAGTGTGCACAATAAGTGAATATGGGAAAATTTCGACGTTTTCGGTTTGTTTACCTTAGGCATGGACCAATTATACATAGGTACCTACATGCTTTAGGTTAAATTTAGCAGGGACGAACTATAGTTACAAAACTTTTAAAACCCATACCCATAGATTACAGTAATTCTCTTAAAAAGTAGCATATCCTAAAAGACGAAGAAGACGAATGAGACGTCAGATGAATGTTGTTTAGGTTCAAAGATCATTAGATTTTTATTTCGTTTATAATATATATGTACATTTAATGTAGTATCCCAATATTCGTCTGTGCTTTTAATAAATAATTAATTGGTTCTTAGAAGTTAGATTACTTTTATAATAAAATTTTATTACCTATAAAACTTGCAAAATGATATCTATACAGAGTTTAAAAATATGTGACGGTATAGTATTAAAAAAATCTAACTTTCACCGTGATTTTAGCAAGAAAGTAAAAAATGTGAAGGATATTGATTATCAGTATCTCCAAAGAAGTAAAGTGCCAACTACGCACTTTCAGAAATCTCTACCTCGATTGCCTATACCGGAACTGGGCATGAGCAAAGATCGCTTTTTAAATGCAGTGCGACCTCTGATGAACTCTGATCAGTATGCAAAGACTATGCAAATTACAAATAACTTTGCCGACAAAGAGGGTAAAACCTTACAAGAGAAGTTGATAGCTAAAGATAAAGCAAACAAACACACCAGCTACATATCCGACTATTGGTTCGATCTGTACCTGAGAGATAGAGCGCCTTTACCTATTAACTACAACCCTCTGTTAGTAATGCAAAACGACACGAGGCCCGAATACAATGATCAACTAATTAGAGCTTCTAATTTATTGGTAACTTCCATCAGATTCATGCTTTCTCTAAGGGCTCAGCTAATTACACCGGAGGTATATCATCTTAATCCTAAAAAGAGTAACACACCAATGTTTTGGAATGTAACTGGATTCCTTCCTGAAAGTTTATCATGGTTAGTATCTTTACAGTCTTATGCATTCATTATAACTAAAAAAGTTTTAATGCTTTTGTGTTATGTTTTTTTAAATGTGAATCTGTCTTTAATTTTGCTTTCAAAGGGCAATCAATACAAAAAACAAATGATAACAAACTGGGGGATACAGTTTAGTGTTGCAGCTATCTAAATATTAATAACAGCACTTGATAGATAAAGAATCTATTACACTACATAATTTCACTTTAAACTACAAATGGCCATGTCCTTAACACACAACCCTTTTTACCCGACTTTGGCAAAGCCAAAAGGAAGGGTAATGATTTGACAGTATATGTATGTATGTATGTTTGTTTGTTCCGTCACAGTGGTGCGACCAGGGCTTTACCTTGACCATTTTTGTACCTATGCATATCTGTATTTCAAATTGAATTATTTTCTTGAAAAAGTCTGAAACCTTTTAAGACCCGTTTCTTGCAAAGTAGGGTTATAGTTTTTTAAACTTTTATTTTATTATTTAACATGAAGATAACTAAATAATAAAAATATGTCAATTTTAAATTTCAGGTATGGTGCTTACTTATTCAAGGCTTTCCCATTGGATATGAGCCAGTTTCCTGGATTGTTTAATGCATCTAGAATACCCAAAATTAATAAAGATGTAATCTTTAGAGATCCTAAATCGAAGCACATATTGGTACAAAGAAATGGCAATTTCTATGTCTTTGATGTCTTAGACTCTGATGGTAAGCCAGATAAAATCCAACTGTTTTATAATTAAAAGAGTATCCAGTAGGTACTTAATTTTAAGTTCTTACCACATTATTTTATTACAGGTAATATACTCTCGCCAACAGAGATACTGGGTAATATGGCTAAGATTATAAATGATAATTCACCAAAAGCTGAATTTCCCCTGGGAGTGCTGACCTGTCAGAACCGTGATGAATGGGCAAAACAGCGAACACATTTAGAAGAGACTGGCAACTCTGAAGAATTGAAATTGATTGATTCAGCCATATTTAATTTAGTGCTGGATGAGGAGACTATGGGGGAGGATAAATATAAACTTCTTAAACATTATTTGCATGGTGATGGATCAAATAGGTAGTGTATATAATTTCAAATGAAGTATTTAATACTTTGTTATAAAATATGGTTTATCATCCACCATCCATTTTCTTTCATTTATTTAATACTTTATTATAGTAAATTTATGTTGGATATTGAATATTTAGTATCAGCTTCTTTAACTAATTTTTTTTACTCAGATGGTTTGATAAATCAATAAGTCTCATTGTGACCAAAGATGGTGTATCTGGTGTTAATTTTGAGCACTCATGGGGAGACGGTGTGGCTGTTTTGAGATACTTTGAAGATATCTATGGAGAAACAATCAAAAAGCCATTTATTACTCCACAGTGTAAACCGGCTGATAATAATATAAGTGTAAAGAAACTTGGTAAGTAATAAGTTAAGTTAAAAAGTAAAACTTACAGTATATTTAAACTTTTTAATGGTCTGGAGAAAATTAACTTATCTTTGCAATAATTAAAGCTGAAAAAAAAATATTTTTTTTTAATACCCCTTAAATCAGGAACTACTGGACTGATTTATAGAAGGCTATATTATATTACTACACTAAGATCAGAAGCCCAGAGCAATGTTTTTAAATTGTGGGTTTTATATTATTATTTTATGTAGATGAAGACATAGGCACAGCTAGCTAATAATAAAGGCTATGCATTTTTTGCAGAATTCAAATTAGATGACAAAACAAAACATTTTGTCAAAAAAGCTATAAAGGATTACAGTGAATTTTACAACTCTCTAAGTATAGATTACATTTTATATGAAGGACTGAATAAAGATACAATAAAAAAGTTTAAAGTTAGCGGTGACTGTATTATGCAGCTAGGTTTTCAGGTAATTCTGTGGTTTTATTTTTATTCTGCTGAGTATGAAAAGAGAGAAAAGAATAATTATTTTAAAAGATCATATATATGTAGTTGTTGCACACTCAGCAAAACCAATTTCATTTTAATTTTATATATATTTTCAGGCAGCATATCACCTCCTTTATGGTAAATATGTGGGCACATATGAGTCATGTAGCACATCAGCATTTAAACACGGCAGAACAGAAACAATGCGGCCTTGCACAGATAAAACAAAGGTAATATACACTTTATCTGGTTTAAATAAATGCATATTAGGCTAGACAGATAATAAGATAAAGGATAGGCTAGCACAACCCCATAGCACATAGTAGATATATAACAGAGACACGACCTTGTACTAGAAAATGGTATCACCCTAATACTGGCAATTCGACTGGCTATTTTTGTTTCCTTCGATTTCCCGGCACATTCCGGAAACAGACATCTAGAGCCACTATTGGAAAATACTAATTACTAATTTCGTTTCGTATCTTCTTCTTATTTAAAGAGTTAAATTTAGCTTAATGTGATGTTATGCTTCAAAAATATGCTTATCTTTATTTTAATGTCTGTAAAATAAGAACTAATAAACATTTATTTTATAATTTACAAATGTTAATAGTAGTGACATCTATTACATTTTTTTTCTATTAAAGATAGATTGTATGGGATGGTAGGCCATGCCCTTAATGATTACATTCCTACATTATAGTATACACTTAATAATAATAATAAAACATTTATTCAACAAATTTTGATCCCTATATCGCCGAAAAGGTAAGGCGTTTCACCATGGCCTGAAACCGACAATTCCTGGTAATAAATGGTTTCAACAATATTGTCATTTGAAGGATAGATTTGCACTCAGCAACAGCAAATAGAAAGTTACATAAATAGATATCGACATTATAAAATATTATAAGTTTTTTTTGTGTGACTCATGCTATGGGCAATGCAGCAATCACGCCACCTGGAGGTGTTGGTTAGTCTAAAGATTAGGGGTGTCTCTGAAATTTTTTCAACAGCTAACAAGCAATAAAGCTGTATATTTGGAAAAAATTACAATCATGTATTATATAAAAGCGTATACAGGTTCAATAAACAGAGGAGGTTTTAAAAGGTGTTTTAAAATATGAAAATATTGTAAACTTTAGTCATTCAGTCATTAACTTTTCAGGCATTCTGTGACGGACTACATACTAAGAGCAAAGCAGAACTTCGCGCACTGATGCAAGAATGTACGACATATCACTCAAAGTTGGTGAAGGAGGCAGCTATGGGCCAAGGATTTGATCGTCACTTGTTTGCTCTCATGAAAATAGCTGAAGATCACAATTTACCCCGTCCAGAGTTCTTTGACTCGTATGCATACAAGTATCTGAATAAATCTATATTGAGCACCAGTACATTGTCCAGTCCAAATATGATGGCGGGTGGTTTTGGTCCAGTCACCCAAGAAGGTTTTGGGATTGCGTAAGTATTATCATAGGAACCTCAGACCAAACGAAAATTTAGGACGTTTTTTACGTATATGCCTAGTGCGCAATTTTTTTTCTGCAACAGTGTATTTCTTGTCAGACTTAAATTCTCATTAAAATGATTTTAGCAATTAATAATTAATAATAAAATAATAAATAAAGTCTTCTGGCGCTTATGTTTGTTAGCCATAAACTCAAAGACTACTCCGATCCGGTCTTTAAGCTGTTTCCAGCAATGGCTAGAGTGGTTTTTGAGGAAGGTTTTTGTGTTTCAATTGGCCTGGTAGGTGGCGCTACTGTCAGTGTGTCAAGAAACTTAATAAAAATAGCTAGTTTAAAAATAACTTTAATTGCAGATATTCGGTGTTTCCCGACAAGGTGGGCGCGGCTGTTATGAGCTATAAGAACCACAACAACAGCACACACTTCGTGGAAGCGTTGAACAAAATATTTGTTGATATAACAAACATATTATCCGGCGAATGATTTATTATAATTTACCAAGAAAAGTCTGGAAAGTTATAGCAGATTACTTTGCATTTATGTTTTATAAGTATTTGTAAAGACGATAGTACAATACAATATGTTATTATATTGTACTATCGTCGTTACAAATGGTGTAAAAAAATCTAAATAGAAACATTCGGAATAATTGCAATTTATTAAGAATTATTTTTGAGTTGTTTGCATTGTTAAATTTATGTGGGCCACAAGGCATTTTAAACCGTAGGTACTAAATACAATTTGTAAATTAAACATAAAAATACTCAATATTAACTCAAAACCAGCTAAGTACTCATTATGCATTTGAATGTTGCATGCCCAGCATTTTATATGTGTTTGTTGAATGAAGGTAGGACAAAGACAAATTGTAATATATATATATATAATATAAAGTTGTACAGCTTTGCAAGAATAGAGCAACCGTAGGAGTAGGAAATTTTATGTCGAAGATAATATTAAAAAATAGAAAATAGTAAAAAAACTAACAAAAAAAAATATCCCAGATAATAATTAATAACAGTAGGTTTTAACTATTGACAATTGGTCAATCTTTCTTTCATATTTTATACATAACATTCACATAGGTATTGTTATACGTATCTAAATAATAAAGGAACCTAAAAGTTACAACTTAAAATTTGTATGAATGATTATGGGCAAAATTCGACCACAGGGCACTCTTGTGAAATAGAAAGGGTGTATTTATTATACAAGTTTGAAACAAATCTTGTATTTTGAGAATATAATCTTAATATATATATTTCTTGTGTGCGTGTGTATGTGACTGAACTCCTCCTAAACGACTGGACCAATTTTGATGAAATTTTTTGTGTGTGTTCGTGGAGATTCGAGAATGGTTTAGATTTACAATTGGAACCGATAGGTGGCGCTGCAGTCAGTATGTCAAGCAATTAATTAATAAGGCAATACGAAGTTTGCCGGGACAGCTAGTATTATTATAAAAGTCTACAATTACCTCTACAAATTTATAAAAATACAATTTATTTACATTTACATATTTTGATATATTGGATAAGTGTTAAATAATTTTTAATTATGTATTTTGGGAAAATTTACAATGTGGGATTTGAATTGTGCCTTGACGTTTTTCTTTTGAAAAACCATATTTTATAGTTACGATGTAAAAAAATCAGTTAAAGCATAATCAGGAATTGAAAACCATTAATTTAAGAAGCTTCATGTATTGTTATATTGTCATAGGATCATATTGGGCCACTGCCCACGACGTCAAGTAGCCGAAAAATTTTTCATATATTTGTAAAGAAAGAGTGTCCGGTTTTTAAGGCTTCGTTGAATGTTTAAATAATTGTTATAAAAAATATTTTCCGATTAATAACTTGATATCTATGAGTCTTTATAATATAATTATGTTTCTTCAATGTTGAATGTTGAAATGTTGCGACCCGGTATTTTATTTTGATGGCCGCGTACCGGGTCCCGACCCGGCAGTTGGGAAACGCTGCTGTAACTGATTTATATCATGTGATTATGATTATGTACATGTCTTATGTTATTGTAAACTTTTGAATTTTAATTAATCTATTTTTTTAAGTTTTATTATTATACAATTTGCATAGTTAAGGATAGCATTCAGTTTAAATACACACAACATACTTACCTATAATTTTATGTAAACATGAATTACTTAATTAAAGCGATTGTTATACATTTAGATATTTCATTTGTTATTGTTACTGATAGATCATTTTATAATTTTTAATTTTTTTTATTACTTAGGTATATTAGGGGTAAAACCAACTTAAACAAGTAAAAAGTATAAAATAAAATTTTTAAGTTGGTGGCAAAGGTGAGTTTGTAAAAACTCAATGTAAGAAACTCGTAAATTAGCCGTACCGAAACTACATGAAACAATACAATATCATCAAAGGAAACTGATCAAAAGTAAAACAAAAGCTTTCATATGATAACAAGGGACAAAATATGTAAAATTTGTAGGGTGTCAAATGGCAGCTATTCGGCGTCCAATAAAAAAAATTACGCGATTCGGATCATGAATGTCTGAGTAATCGGTGTAGTTACATCATGTATTAATTCTAAGGTGTTGAAATTGAAAGAAATGTTAAAAATTGCGCCTGGTGAATTTTCTTTTATTTTACAAATATTTTTTTTCGAAATTAATAGAAAAAAAAATGTCCATTAATAATTTGTGTCATAATAAAAGCCTTAATACTTACCTAAGTACTCATTGGACAAAAAAATTTTATGTAGGTACTTAATAGTAACCATTTGTGTAGTAAGTATCTAGTTATAATTTCAGCACAACAATACAAATTTCAACACAATTTACTTATACTTAAATGGCTTTTTAAACCTTTTTTTATCAACTTATGCAATTATTATTATTATACCTATTAATATAATATTTTATTATATTATTTAATAAATTACGTGTTGCGAGTTCCAGGTTCCGCGTTGCAGGTTGAGCGATAATGTAATTGAATTTCATCAGTAGTAAAACTGTTTCAATGCTCAATATACCTATATATTAATATAGTTATATTAGGTCCTTACATATGAAATTGGCGTTTTGTATGGGAGGAACATAAAGGCGATTTTACCATATTAAAAAAGGTATATTTTATTAATCAAAGTATGTATCTACCATTGCTATCTATACATTTTTGCCGTCTTATAGGTAGTTCATTAAACCCTTTACTAAAAAAAACCATTCGGACGGGAATCAATTAAATCTTTGAAAGCGGTTTGGACTGCCTCATCGGAATAGAATTTTTTTCCTTGCATGAAATTTTCCAAATTTCGAAAAAAAATGGTAATCTGTTGGAGCAAGGTCCGGAGCGTACCTACGGTGGATGTCTTAGACATTCCAATTGAATCTCCTCTAATTTGGAAGCCGTCTGTTGGGCCGTGTGAGGTCTAGCGTTGTCTTGAAGCAGCAGTGGCGTAGAGCGATAGACAAGTGTCGGTTGTTTAACGGCGAGCTTTTCCATCATGGTTTGCAGTTGCTGACAATAGACATCAGCCGTAATCGTCTGACCAGATTTAAGAAAGCTATAGTGTACGACACCGGCACTAGTCCACCAAACGCTTACAAGTAACTTTTTTTGAGTCAATTTTCGCTTGGGGCAAGACTTTGCTGGTTCAGCAGGGTTCAGCCATTGCGATGAGCGTTTACGATTATCGTACAGGATCCACTTTTCATCACATGTAATGATCCGATTTAAAATTCCTTCATTATTGTGCCGGTTGAGCCATTGCTCAACGCAATGTAACGCAGCAGTCGACGCGCGTGTGTCGGTTTGCTACACTCAATTCATGAGGTACCCACCTTTTAAGCTTTTTCACCTTCCCAATTTGCTTCAAGTGGATTAAAACGGTTTTGTCACTAACACCGCAGCCTGTAGCTAACTCTGATGTGGTTTGCGATGGATCTGCTTCCACAATAGCCTTCAATTCATCATTATCGACCTTGGTCTCCGGCCGTCCACGGAGCTTGTTCTGCAGGTCGAAATTTCGAGAACGAAAGCGTTGAAACCAAAAACGCACCGTGTTTTCTTTTGCGACACCACCCCCATACACATCATTAATCCTTCGAGCCGTTTCTGCAGCACTGGTGCCACGGTGGAACTCGTACTCGTAAATAATGCGATATTTTAAGTTTTCCATTTTGTGAAATGAGTGATGCAGAAAAAAAAGCAAAAGAGAAAAAAACAAATGAATTACGGTTTTCAAAACACAAATGCATGAGTAAATAGCTGTTTAAATTTGAATCTGGAATTCCTAACCAAAGAGGATATATTTAAGATCAAAGTGGCCAGTACGACAAACCGCCAATTTCATAATATGTAAGGACCTAATATTATAAATATTATATCTATACGATCTGTGCGAGATTCATACAATCGTACCGTTTATTGTATGGTATTTTGAAGGGCTTGTTGTTGTGAGGAGTGAAATGATACTCAACTCGTGTAGAACAGTGAATATTTTATTTACCCTACCTAATGCAGTCCTCGCACGCCGGGCCAGAGTGGCCCAGGGCGGGGGAATCACGACCAGGGGCTAAAGAGCCCCTCTACGTGAGGTCGAAGGGCCCGGTATTGAGGATACCGAGCCGAAATAATTCCAAGTTTTTCTAGGGAAAACCCCCCGCAAAACGCAGGGGAAAACCGTGGCGCTAAGTGAAAGAGCCATGGAAGGCTGTACCTGAGTGGCGGGACGTCAAGCAGTGCAAGGGGCCCCGGTCCTGAGACCGGAGAGCGTGTGTGATTCCACTCCCCCTACACCACCCTCCATCCCGCGGACCAAACCCTACCATAGCTGGGGAGAGGAAGTAAATGAATGACACAAGTGACGTTTTTTTTGAAGGCAAAACCCCCGCGTCAGGGCGCGGGGAAAAACCCTCGAGCCTTTATTAAAACTGCCTGAAGGGCCGTGACGTACGGTCTTTAACCGTACGCGGAACCGTCCGACCAGGGAGTGGGGGGGGCTCCGGGAGCCATGAGGGGGGAAGGGTGATGGGACCCGACGAGTGGTGGTGGTGGAAGTCTGGGGGCGCTGGGTTCGCCCGCACGCCGCGCAGCCTCCTTGCAGAAGCCGGGCGGCAGGCGGCATCCTGCGGCATCCCCGTGTGGTGGGTGCGGCGGTGTCCGGGGCCCGCCGTGGATCCCGGCCAATCCTCCGGGCTCCTTCCTCTACAGGAACCTCCGGATGGCGAGGATATCCTTCGGCAGGCGCGGGACTCCTCCACAGATGGCGGTGGCGGTGAGGCAGCGGCAGGGCGCTCGACCGGGCTAACGTGAATCCTCAACAAGACACATCGGCCCGGGAGCTTGCACTGCCACTGTAGGGGGTGCAGGTCTGGTGCCTGCGCTGGTGGTGGTCGCCGACAGGGCCCTCGACCGGGCAATGGTCCGGGAGTTTGCCCTGCGGCGATCTTCTCTGCAAGGCTAAGGCCTGCAGCGGTGTAAGGGAGCGCGCATCACCGGACAATGGGTCCGGGAGCGTGCTCTGCGGCGGTCATCTGGGCAGGCGGCGGAGTGCCTGCGGCGATGGTGTGCTGCAATGTGCAGCAAGCAGGGCTGGAACCTGGGCTGGTGGTTGGCAGCGGAACGCTCGACCGGCAATGGCCGGGAGCTTGATCCGCTGCGGTAAGGGTGGCAGGGGGGCCTGCGATGTGGCCTGGCGGGGGGCCAGGGCACGTATGGCCTGGCGGGATGCCAAGGCGAGTACGGGGTGCGGCTGCGCCGGGGGGCGCAGTCGAGGCGGCACTGGGGACGCTGCGGCAGGTCCGGGCGCATCACGGCGTGGCGGAGCGGGATCCGGGGGGTGCGGCAGGTCGCGGCCGGTGGGGGTGCGGCGCTGCGGCAAGGGGCGCAGTCCGCAAGGCAGCGCTGGATGCACTGCGGCGAGTCCGGGCGCTTGTCGGCTGGACGGAGCGGGATCCGGGACGCGCGGCAGGTCTCGGCCGGACATTGGGGCGAGGGGGTTCCACTACCCCCCGCGAGAATGCCGACGGGGGCCCGGCGCGAACGGTGTCCTCTCCGTCGCAGCTAGGCTCGGTGTTGCGGTGGTGATGCGCCAGGGCGGCGCGGGGCGGTCGTCCTCGTCGTCTGCGGCCGGGGCGCCACAGCACGACACGAACAGCCATGGGCGAGGTGGTGGATGCGGTGTAGCACCAAGCGGGTGAGCGCTTGGGGTAGCTGGCCTCCCGTGACCACAACGCTGGGCGACCCAGCGGGGCGGGCGGGCAGTTCAGCTCCCCGGCAAGGCGACAATCCGCACTCAGTTCGAATGAACCAAGCACGGATTGCCGGACGCCATCAGGAGACGCTGGGAACTGCTCCAGGAAGGTGGTCGGCACGGACGCGTCACGATCGAGACGGACGAACGCGGGATCGACGTGCGCGCGCGACGGAAGCCAGGACGATCCATATTTTATTTACTTTTTTTTTTTTTTTTTTTTTTTTTTTTCGGAAGGGTTCTTACTAATGGCATTTAAGCCGATTTAGTTGCGTCGGACTATAACTAGCCATTTGGCATAGTTGGTTGGCTGAGAAGGGTTGGGGGGGGGGTTATGCCCCGCCCCCTACATCACCCGGGTGATGTATGAATCGGTTGGGGATAGCTACGATTGTATGCTATTATTTCGGTGTGTAGGACGCGGGTCCTCCGTTGAGAGGGGTCGCGGCCCCTTCCTCTCTCTCTGACGAGTGAGGTAGCTCGCGCGCGGTAGCCAGAGCTAACGGCGGTCGTATTGTCGCGATAGTGTTACTTATTTTATTTACAAAAAAATGCTCTATTTATACAAGAAAATTAGCTTAATTATTATTACATAAATGGATGGATTTACAAAGGTGAATTATGATTGGTGAACAGATTAAAAGGTGAATCGTGATTGGCTGCGCGGTAGCGTATATCGCTGTCGCGCTATATGACGTATGTCAATATTTCCGTCCTGCTCGCCGCGGAATGCGCGCGGCGCGTGGAACTCGCGGATTGCGCGGGACGCGGGGCGCGCGAATAAATACCGCAGCGCTCGCGGGGCGCGTTCACTTTTCGGCGGGAACTGCGTGAGGTGAGCTGTGTCGCTGCTGGTCGGCGCCGCGTTGTTGCTAGGTGAGTTTTGAAGGCTGAAGACTGAAGAATGAAGACTTGAAGATTGAAGCATGAAGACTGTGAATATTCGTGCTGCATTTCTGTGAAGAATTCTTATTAGAATTGTAAAAGTCCTTTTCGGGACTGAAGAGTGTTTCAAGATTGAAGACGGAAGATAAGTGTTACATTTCAGTCTCGAATAATTTACGTAATTATTCGAGCGGTTTCTTTCGATGACGAATTCGCTTTTATCAAAGCGTTTCTGTTTCAATCGTACGAACGTAATAAGTGTTTTGTTCAAGACGCTGTGGTTTCAATGTTTCAAGGTTAAACGTGCGTTACGTCGCCACAGTGCTCCCCCTCAAGCGAAGCGTACCGGCAGTCTGACGGCACGACCTTTTCTTGTTGTCTTCAGTGTTGTTGGATTCGCTGGTGACTTCTGCTTGATGGATGGTGCACTTGGTATTGTTGAGGTAATTGGTAAAGGTATCGAGGTAACAGGTAACGGTTTAAAGGTAACAGGTAATGGTTTAAAGGTAACAGGTAAAGGTTTAGAGGTAACAGGTAAACATTTTGAGGTAATAGGTAAAGGTAAATTGTTGCTAAGTGAATTACTCGTGGTACCTGGTAGTTCGTTCGGTAACTGTTGTACGTTGTTCGTTGCTGGTTCGCTGAGGTAATCTTCATAAGTGTAAGCGGGCTTCAAACGATCGATGGATAACGTTGCTGTGCGATCGGGTAGTTGTAATGTGAAATGTTTGTCTTGCCGTCGTAGTACTTTGTACGGTCCGTCGTAAGGCGGTTGTAATGGCTTTCTTACCGCGTCATTACGTACGAAAACATACTCGCATGTTCGTAGGTCGCGATGTACAAAGATACTGCGTTGATTCCCGTGGCGTTGTACGTCGATAATTGGCTTCAATGAATTGATGTTTTTTCGTAACTGTTCAACGTAGGTATGATCGAGGCTTGCTGATGACGATGATGTTTCGAAAAAGTCTGCGGGTAAACGTAGGTTATATCCGTAGGTAAGTTCGGCGGCGCTGGTTCCGGTGTCTTCTCGTATTGCAGCGCGAAGTCCGAGTAAAACTGTAGGTATTTCGTCGATCCACGATGTATTACTGTTGATTAATCTTGTTTTCAGCGAGTTTTTCAAGCTTCTGTGCCAGCGTTCGATGATGCCGTTGGATTGTGGGTGATACGGTGTTGTACGGGTTTTGTTTATACCCATACATCGTGTTAGGCTGGTGAATAGTTGACTCTCGAACTGGCGTCCTTGGTCGGTTGTTATAGTTACTGGACAGCCGAATCTCGCTATCCATTGCTCGTAAAATGTTCGAGCGACAACTTCAGCAGTAATTTCTGTGAGTGGTACAGCTTCCGGCCATCGTGTTGTACGATCGATCATAGTAAGTAGGTATCTATGACCGTTCGATGTTGTAGGTAGCGGTCCAACGATGTCTATGTGTGTGTGATGAAATCGGTCGACTTGAGGAAATGATGATATGATGCTCGATGTATGACGTTGTACTTTGCTTTTTTGACATCGAATGCAGGTTTTCGTCCAGTTGTTAATGTCGTTATTCATAGACGGCCAAAAGAATTTTTGCGTGATAAGTTTTCTTGATGCTTTTGTTCCGGGATGACTAATGTTGTGAATGGAGTTGAAAATGGCACGACGAAATTCTTGAGGTAGGTATGGGCGGATATGATTCGTTGATGTTTCACATATTATTTTGATATCGGAGTTGGGTAGCGTTGTTGTCTTGAAACATAGGTTTTCTTGTGGGAAGAGTGCGGGTAGCTCGCTATCTCGCTCTTGTGCCCGAGATAAGTCCTCGTAGTTTACAGCGGTCGGAGTTTCGATCGTGCTAATACGACTGAAAGTATCAGCGACGATATTGTTTTTTCCGCTGACGTGACGTATGTCGTGCGTGAATTCTGAGATGAAAAGTAGTTGCCGGGCTCTTCTCGGAGTTTCTGTTGTTGATGTTTTTTTCTGTAGGGCGAATGTGAGAGGTTTATGATCGGTAAAAATGATTAATTCTCGGCCTTCGAACGTTTTGCGGAAATATTTAACTGCCATGTAAATTGCTTGAAGTTCGCGATCGTAGGTGCTGTACTTCATTTGTGCTGTTGTAAACTTCTTCGAAAAGTAGCCGAGAGGTTGCCACTTATTGTTAATGAATTGTTGGATTACCGCTCCGGCTGCGGTGTCGGATGCGTCAGAAAATATTGCGATCGGTGCTGTGTGATTTAGATGCGCGAGTAAAACAGCGTTTTTGATGCTATTTTTACAAGCGATAAATGATTGTTTTGATTCTTCGTTCCACTCGATCGGTGTTTTGTCTTTTTTCTTCGCGTTGTGTAGATATGCGTGTAGCGGTGCGTGTAGTGTCGCGGCGTTCGGTACGCTGTCTCGGTAGAAATTCAGCATACCGAGAAATCGTCGTAATTCTTCTATGTTTTTCGGTAATGGAAAATCTTCGATTGCTTGAACTTTTTCTTGTGGCGGTTTGATTCCGTCGCTACTGACGTTGAAACCGAGAAACTTGACTTCTCGTTTGCCGAGTACACATTTGGCGGGATTAATTGTGATGCCGTTTTCTTCCAGGCGCTGTAGAACGCATCGCAGGTGTTCGCGATGTTCTTCTTCGCTATTTGATGTAATGAGTAGATCGTCGATGAATGAAAATACGAAGTCGTAGCCTTGTAGGATTTCGTGAATAAATCTTTGAAATGTCTGACCTGCGTTTCTAAGGCCAGGACACATTCTCGGAAATTCGTATAGTCCAAACGGTGTTATTATTGCTGTCTTCTCGACGTCTTTTTCGTGTACTGGTAGCTGTTGATATGCTCGGTTCAAATCGATAGTGGAGAAAATCTTCTTGTCGGCGAGTTGATATGTGAAATCTCGTAGTCGTGGTATAGGGTAGCGGTCGGGTTTTGTTACCGCGTTGAGTCGCCGGTAGTCGCCACACACCCTTAAGTCGCCATTCTTTTTTGGTACGACGTGAAGAGGTGAGGACCAGGAGCTCTTGCTGGGACGACAGAGACCTTGTTGTATCATGTTCTCGAATTCTTTTTTGACTTGATTGTAGCGATGTGGCTGGATCGGTCTTGCACGACAATGTAGTGGTGGGCCAGTAGTTTCGATGAAATGTTCGACGCTGTGCTTCGGTGTGATGTTCATCGATGTTAATCTTGTGATGCCGGGATATTCAGCTAGTATGTCGTGATATGACTGCGTGACGTCAACACTGCGGACTGTAGGTATGTCCGTGTAGCATACCGGTGTATTTATGTGTAGACTCGTTCGACCATCGATGAGTTTTCTGTTCTTCAAATCGACGATGAGTTCGTGATGTTGCAGAAAATCAGCTCCGAGGATTGGTTTCGAGACTGCAGCGACGATAAACTTCCACTTGTACGGTCGGCGAAGTCCGATGTTTAGCTCGATTGTTTTTTCGCCGTATGTAGGTATTACCGTGTTGTTCGCGGCATACAGTTGAAATGGTAGCGGCTGGAGATACGTGCCTTTCTTCTTAGGTATGACCGATATATTTGCACCCGTGTCTACCAAGAAGGTTAATTGCGATGTTTTGTCTGTGACGAAAAGGCGGTATTGTTTCGTGTGAACGCCGGAGTCCGCTGCTGCTAGCGTTTCTTCCTGTTTCTCTGGTTGCTGTTGAACGTACTTGGTTGTGTACATTGATGGAGATTGGTCTCGTGGCCGTGACAGGGAATGTTGATGGTTTCTTGAATTTGAGCGGAAACGGTGGCGTTGATAATGATGTTGATGATTATTTCTTCTGTGATTTTGCTGAAGCTTGAGTTCTGCAACTTCCAGTGATAATTTTCTTATTTCTGCGATGAGGGCATTCTGGAAGTTTGATGATGATACCGACGTGTGTGCTGCCGATCTGTGTGCTGCCGACGTGTGTGCTGCCGACGTATGTGCTGCCGAAGTGTGTGCTGCCGTTGTGTAAGTCGCAGAACTTCTGGGCAGAGATTCACTGTTGGCCTCCATTTTTCTTTGAACCGCTTGCTGGTTCTTTGAGCAGAGTTTCCTTCTTGAAGGTACTTCTTGCTTGAAGGTGCTTGTTGTTCTTCGGGGTCACCACTTTGGAGGTCTTGTTGTTGTGAGGAGTGAAATGATACTCAACTCGTGTAGAACAGTGAATATTTTATTTACAAAAAAATGCTCTATTTATACAAGAAAATTAGCTTAATTATTATTACATAAATGGATGGATTTACAAAGGTGAATTATGATTGGTGAACAGATTAAAAGGTGAATCGTGATTGGCTGCGCGGTAGCGTATATCGCTGTCGCGCTATATGACGTATGTTAATATTTCCGTCCTGCTCGCTGCGGAATGCGCGCGGCGCGTGGAACTCGCGGATTGCGCGGGACGCGGGGCGCGCGAATAAATACCGCAGCGCTCGCGGGGCGCGTTCACTTTTCGGCGGGAACTGCGTGAGGTGAGCTGTGTCGCTGCTGGTCGGCGCCGCGTTGTTGCTAGGTGAGTTTTGAAGGCTGAAGACTGAAGAATGAAGACTTGAAGATTGAAGCATGAAGACTGTGAATATTCGTGCTGCATTTCTGTGAAGAATTCTTATTAGAATTGTAAAAGTCCTTTTCGGGACTGAAGAGTGTTTCAAGATTGAAGACGGAAGATAAGTGTTACATTTCAGTCTCGAATAATTTACGTAATTATTCGAGCGGTTTCTTTCGATGACGAATTCGCTTTTATCAAAGCGTTTCTGTTTCAATCGTACGAACGTAATAAGTGTTTTGTTCAAGACGCTGTGGTTTCAATGTTTCAAGGTTAAACGTGCGTTACGTCGCCACAGTATGAATGTATGTCGAGCTCGCCGAACGTTCCATAGTGATTATATTCTCTTTGGAACGTTCGCTTAAAGTGGTATAATATACCTATTATATTATATACCTACCTTCGTGGTAGGCGGAGTGGGGGGTGTAAGGTTTTATTTTCGTTACCGAATTTCTTGATTCGGTCGCCGCCCCTTTGATCTGCTCTTTTTTTTTAAAGTCGGTTATATAGCTTAACTACCTACCTCATTACAACCTAGCTCACAGCCAGTTCTCATCCTCTCCTCATCATATAGGTAATAGTTTACCTATCACATTAATTTCAACATCTTTTCTTGCTGTTCGTTAGTCTCGCTAAAACTCAAGAACGTCTGAAGTCTGAACCGAATCGTGTTTTTTTAGTCTTGAAATATTTGTGGAAGTCCAGGGAAGGTTTAAACGGTTGGTATGCTCAACCAAGAGCGGATCCAGCTTTGTCGCCAGAAGGTCGTCACATATTCGTGGTCAAGTCAAGAACTTATAATTTATTTTGACTAGCTGAACCGTGCCCACTTCGTTGAGCATAAAAAACCGTTTAAACATTCCCTGGACTTACACGAATATTTCAAGACCAAAAATAGCCAAATCGGTTCTGCCGTTCTCGAGTTTTAGCGAGACTAACGAACAGCAATTCATTTTTATATATAAGAAGACTAGCTGACCCGTGCCCACTTCATTGAGCATACAAACCGTTTAAACATTCCCTGGACTTCCAAAAATATTTCAAGACCAAAAATAGCCGAATCGTTTCAGTCGTTCTTGAGTTTTAGCGAGACTAACGAACAGCAATTCATTTTAATATGATATACAATAATACGCCGCCGTAAACAAAAGAAGAAGAAGAATAGCTTTACAAGTAAAAAGTAGGTATTTAATTAATGTACGTAAGTATTGTACTTAGAAATTTTTATTATTTATTGGTACAATTGAAAAACTTAACACATACTTACATATTGCATCTTCTCTTGAAGACATCTAGAGAAGCACTATCACTTCTGTGTTTCGGCAACCTATTTCTTAGGTCGAACCTATGAAATTGCCGTTTTGTATAAAACAAATTAAACGTTATTTTTAATGTAGGTATTTTTGTATTACCACTCATGCAATCAATGCATTTTTGCCAACGCAGTGGCAGTTTATTGATGCCTTTCTTAAATAAATCTGCTGGACGGGAAGCAACAAATTCTTCAAATGCATTTTGTACTGCCTCTCGGGTATGGAATTTTCTTAGCCCCCAAGAAGTTATCCAAATTCTGGAAAAAGTAGGTATTTGTAGGAGAAAGGTTTAGTCAGTAGGGGTGATGACGGAGAGTTTCCAACCCCACTTCTTGTAACTTGGTGACCATCTGCTGTGCAGTATGAGGTCGCGCGTTGTCATGCAGGAGCAGCGGAGATGAGTGATTGACCAATGTTGGTTGGAGAAGAGGCACACCGGCGATAGACCACCAAACAGTAACTATCACTTTTCTAGGGGTAAGTTTACGTTTAGGATGAACCAGAATCCAACCAACATGCTGAGCGCTTGCGGTTATCAAACAGAATCCATTTTTCATCGCAGGAAACAATGCGGTTTCAAAATTCCTTAATTTGTGTGTCTATTGAGCTGTGCAAGGCACGTCTTCTTCGCGCTGGCGATCATTGAGTTCGCGTAGCATCTATTTGTCAAGCTTGTTTACGTTGCTAATTTGACGCCAATGGATGAACTGCTTCTGTGCGATAACGCGCGACCTTATACATCACTGCAGACGGTCTCCAAGTTGCCAGAAATGGAGTTGGAAGCTCTCTGTTATCCACCCTACTCGCCAGACCTTGCACGTACAGACTACTACTTTTTCCATAATTTGGATTATTTTTTGGCGGGGCAAAAATGGGTTTAAAGAATTTGTTGCCTCCCGCTGATTTCTTTAAGAATGTCATCAATAAACTGCCACTGCGTTGGCAAAGATGCATTAATTGCATGGGTGATTACTTCTATTAATGCAAATAAAAAATAAACGAAAAAAGGAGTTTAAATTTTTTCATACAAAACCGCTATTTCTTAGGTAAAGACCTAATATATAGCTCTGTGGAAAGTAGTCTTTAGAATATTGAGCAGGTTGATTATTGAGCCTATGTATTTGTTTTGATACTATTCTGGGGCATTCAATTTCTAAATAAAATTATTATGTTCAATAAGTGGTCCGCCTAAGTCCTGGAACCAGCTCAGGGGGGGGTCATGACCCTATTATTCAGTAGGTACTTACCTACATAATATATTAATATATTATGTAATCCAAGAGCGGTATTCATAGTAATGATAAGTCTGTATATATTAATTATAGCGCATTATAATTCATGAAATGAAACGATAAAAAGATTTTAAACATTTGAAAAAATTGTTTAATATGTCTCTTACATACCATAGATTCCGTTCCGTTCTACGAATATTACTACGATATGATATACTTTTTAAACATTTTAAAATAATATGGTTAATCTTACAAGCAATTCGTGTTATATTTTAACTTTACCTGCTGAAACTTCCACCATAAATTAAAATTACTTAAATATGTTATCAGTACAAAATAGAGGCTACCTAGAGACTAGAAATATCTGAAAAAGAAAATCGATTAAATACAGAGCTGTCAGCTGGCGCTTGTGCCATTCTTACTTAGCATATTGGGTACGCTCCTAAAGCCACTGGACCATAAGTACGTTGTGACGTCAATCCGATACACTGTAAAGCCGTTACTAGTTAATATTAATACTCATTTCTAAAAAATATAATTGTTAGCCTCTGTAATAAGTATGTGTGTGTATTTAAAACGTGTTTGAATTTTGAAATTCAATATCACCGTTTCCAGCCCGAAATAAAAAATATTGTTTTTTAATAAAAAACTTCGAACACTGCCTAACCGATTCCGTGCGGATGGCGCCCTAGAGGTGCCATAGGTATTTTCTGTGAATGGCGTATGGCGCTCGAGGGGTGCCAAAATGTTTACCTCTGCAAAACTCTGATAAAACGCCATTTTTCAGTGGTTATCCGTAAATGAAAGTATCCTTATTTGTCACATAGATTACGACTCCAGTGTTAGTTTCGGGATATTGCATGAAAACGCATACTTCAGGAGTCGTAAACCTTTTATAATCAGGTGTCAATGAATACAAAATACAAATACATAGATAGATGTTTATTAAACAATTGTCACATGTTCATGTTTATAATAATCAGTATGTTTGATCTAAGTTTAATTAACGTTTTATTAATATTTATATAATATGTTAAAATAAACAACTTTTATTTAAAACAACCCTTTGCACTACCTTTTAATTTAACAATACAACTAATTAATGTAATCAACATACTCAACAAGCAGAAACAGATCGATGCATATCGACCCGCTTCTGCTTATTTTCTCTTAAGCATTTCTATAATTTTCTGGATAATAACATATCTTTTTCGGTAACAATTCATTTGATTCGAACTGCCCAAAATAATTGCACCCGTGAATATCGAGAACCTCCGGAACTTGATCTTTAATGTCCATCTTCTTTTCCATGCACTTTGAATTATCTTTTGTGGCTATTTTTAACCGCTTTGCACAATTCTTACAGATATTTTCTTTATCATTTTCAATTTCTTGACATTCTCTATTAAGATCCCAATCATCAAAAGTCTGGGAATTCTGTTCGAAGTCGTCATCATCACACTGTGTTTCTATTTGTGACTCAGTATTTGTGACTCAGGAATGAATTTTCTTTTTCTAGAAAATCCTAAAATAAATCATAATATATTATTAAGGTAATTTATAGGTAGGTATTTCATAATATATCAAAGATGAGCTAACTAATCGTATCGTGTTTAACCTATTGAGTGATTTTGTGATTTACACGACTAGCACGGAAATATTTCGATATTTAATAAGCACAAATCATGGATTCAGCCAAACATGTACCAAAGGTTTACGACACCTGATTAATCAAGTCACTTACCTTCCATTTCGGTTAAAAACACGTATGTAATCACATGTAAACACTTAAAACGAACTTATATAACCGCTCGCGATCGATGTTGGGTTGCGACTACAACAATAACAAGTGGAATCCGGAGAAAAAGCGATAACTTACACCTCATGGCGCTTGGCACCTCAGAGGAGCCACGAAAAATTTGTTCGCCGCCAGGCGCTATAGTTTGAAAAATGTACAGCCGCACTGAATCGGTTAAATAAGAAAATGAAAATTCATACGCCCTATTTATAAACCACTGGTTGCAAATTTGAAATTACTCAGATTACCCTAGTAAAAATATTATAATGTGATGTTATTTTCAGTTCACTAACATCATATTTACATGATATTTTTAATGCTACCAAACAATAATCACAGCAGTTCTATCGAGCAAAGTCGTGACTTGTGATGATCGCCATAACTACAGTTGATTTTAATGTAAGGGGTATCAATAGATTCTCAATACAAGCCCGAGTAACATGGGCTATATAATACTTTACGTAGTTTAATGTTAAAATAGTAGGCTAAAATAATTTATACAAAATATAAAAAATGATGGTGGTTATGCACCATCGAGAGCAGTGAGCAACTCAACTGAGCGATGTGCGCAGTATCTTTCGGAATGCGGCCATTATGCTTCAGCCTTCGTAAATGTCAAAGTTCACTGCTTGTGTGTGGAGCGGTGTTGATTTTTCGTAATTTCTCAAAAAATGTATTTATGGTTGAATATAATGTGAAAATTGTAAGAATACCTGAGTGGTATATGTGTTTTATGTGGTGACAATGAAGATAAAGGTAATCATATTTTTTCATTTAAGTTCATCCGAAAAAAAATTAATTAAATTTGTTGCGTAGAAATGTAATTTCTTAATTAGGAATGTATTACGAAATTAAGAAACAAATGAAGAATATAAAACAGAGCTTAAGCTATGTCTATGAATAAAATTATAGCTACAAAACTTTTATACCTAAATAGAAATAATCAGATTTTAGTATCACTGTTATTTTTGTAATCAATAAGTTGATTTACTTGGCTACTGTAAGATTTCAGACTCGTTATTACTTTTAATTAATTTAATTGAATGTTAGTGTAGGTACATTGTATCTTTTATTTTTTGGAAAATATTTACATGCTACTAAACTGAAAAGATCAATAAAGAATATTTTAATGTTTTGTTACAGAAACATTCAACTGTGTTTTAATACAAAAGTAAAAATGTTGATCAAGGAGTATAGAATACCTTTGCCCCTAACAGTTGAAGAGTATCGCATAGCTCAGCTGTATATGATTGCTAAAAAAAGTAGGGAAGAAAGCTCTGGAGAAGGGAGTGGTGTTGAAATTATTGTAAATGAACCCTATGACGATGGCCCTGGGGGAAGCGGCCAATATACTCAAAAAATATACCATGTTGGTAGCCATCTGCCAGGATGGTTTAAGAGTTTATTACCTAAATCAGCACTAACAGTATCTGAAGAAGCATGGAATGCTTATCCATACACAAAAACTCGTTATACATGCCCATTTGTGGAGAAATTCTCCTTAGAAATTGAAACATACTATTTTTCTGACAATGGCCATCAAGAAAATGTTTTTAAACTAAAGGGCAGTGATTTAAAAAACAGAATTGTAGATGTCATAGATGTTGTTAAAGATCAACTCTATGGTGCGGATTATGTTAGGGAAGAAGATCCAAAGTTGTTTCTCTCCCAGAAGTGCAATAGAGGACCTTTAACAGATACATGGCTTGAAGATTATTGGAAAGAAGTTCAGGGAAAAACACAACCTTTGCCAAATGGAAAATCTTTGATGTGTGCTTATAAATTATGTAGGGTGGAATTCCGGTACTGGGGAATGCAAACAAAGCTAGAGAAATTTATTCATGATGTAGCATTAAGAAAAACTATGCTCAGAGCACACAGGCAAGCATGGGCATGGCAAGATGAGTGGCATGGGTTGACAATGGATGATATAAGAGAAATTGAGAGACAAACTCAACTAGCTCTACAGAAGAAAATGGCGGGAGAGGCAGGTGAAGAAGCTGACGTTTCGGAAGAAAACTCCAAATCTCTTGCTGCCACAATGAGTAGTTTGGAAAAGAATGAAGAGACAGCAAGTCCACAATCTGTCAAAAAACATGATGCTGATAAAAATGTTCCAGAGCAATTAAGCCCTGAAGGAACACCACCAGCTTCAAAAAGTCCATCAAAAACTAATACAAGATCTTCATCATCTGGTTCTCTAAATAAAAATGTTAATCAAGGTGCTAACTGGAGAATGGAAACTCTTGTTAGAGAATCTGAAACAGAAACTGGTTCAGAAGATGAATTTTACGATTGTGAATCTACTTTTAATAAATGGTCTTCCATGTGTTCCTTAGATGAAGCTGATATAGATATATCTCCTAGCCAAAACGAGGCCAATCAAGAAGATAGTATATTTAACCCAACATTTCTCAAAAGAGTAACATCTGAAAGAGGATCCCGTAGAATGCCTACCTTACATAGTCATCAGAGTATGGATGGCTGCCCAGATACACCAGTACACAGTAACTGTTCAACAACAGTCCTTATTCTTGTGTTTCATGCTGGAAGTGTGCTAGATGCAAATGTTGATATGACTGCTAAGAAATCTGATGTGACTACATTCAAAGGAGCATTTGAATCTGTAATGAGGCAGCATTATCCAACACTTGTAGGCCATATTACAATCAAATTGGTGTCTTGTCCATCTATTTGTACTGAAGCTCTCGGTATATTGTCCACCTTAAGTCCATATAGTTTTGACTGTTCACCTTCAACAGTGGAGTCTCCATCACTTACTAATGATCTAATACCGATTGGTGCTATTCCTCTTATTGCAACATCATCTCCAGAATATTGTGAATATGTAACAAAAACAATCAATTCTGCCAACATTGTTTATAATGAGTTTATAAAGTCAGATGATGGTAAAGGTTTTAATGGTCAAGTATGTATTGTGGGGGACAGTATGGGATCAGTTTTAGCATATGATGCTTTATGTAGATCCCTGCAGTATCAATCTCGTCATGACAGTGAAAATAGCATACTTGATACTGAAATCACTATTCCAAATGAACCCACCGAAAATTACATTAATAAATCTCATCTTCAAGCACCAACACCTAGAAGAAGATCCTCAACTGCAAGTGACAATCAAACAAAATTGGAATTCGAAGTAAGTGATTTTTTCACCTTTGGTAGCCCATTGTCATTGATATTAGCATCTAGAAAAATGTCAGATGACAAGACAAAAGATATTATTAAACCACCTGCCCAACAAGTTTATAACCTGTTTCATCCTACTGATCCTGTTGCTTCGAGATTGGAACCGCTTTTATCTGCAAGATTTTCGAACTTGCCCCCAATTAATGTTGCTAGATATACAAAATATCCCTTGGGAAATGGACAACCATATCATTTGTTGGAGTTGATACAGAGTCATCCAGCTCTTTTTGGAGATCATTTGCAGATGCCTCCTACCCCAGTACTTAGAAGACTTTCTGAAGCATCAGTTCAAAGTACTGTAAGTGGGCTTGTGGACAATATTCCATTAATTACCATGAATGCCCTTCAACTCAAATGGTGGGGATCAAAAAGGTTGGATTATGCTTTATATTGTCCGGAAGGATTATCCAATTTCCCAACAAATGCTTTACCCCATCTTTTTCATGCAAGTTATTGGGAAAGTTCTGATGTAATTGCATTTATTCTAAGACAAGTTGGTCATTTTGATTTAGCTCTATATAATCATGCCGACGATAAAGAGAGTTTGATGTTTAAACCTGGACAAGACAAAGAAAAATGGATGAAAAAAAGAACTTCAGTAAAACTTAAAAACGTTGCAGCAAATCACAGAGCAAATGATGTGATCGTTAAGGAAGGATGTCCTCAAACTTTTACAGCTAGATTCATGTATGGCCCCTTAGATATGATTACTCTAACTGGAGAAAAAGTTGATGTACACATGATAAAAGATCCTCCAGCTGGAGAATGGATCTTGCTTTCTACGGTCATGACAGACAAGACTGGGCGAATAACATACACACTGACAGACAAGCAAAGTGTAGGTTGTGGTATTTATCCTGTACGAGTAGTCGTTCGAGGAGACCATACCAGCTGTAACTTCCATCTCGCCGTTGTGCCGCCGCAAACAGAATGTGTCGTATTTAGTATTGATGGATCCTTTACCGCCAGTGTCTCGGTAACTGGCCGCGATCCGAAAGTAAGAGCTGGAGCAGTGGATGTTGTTCGGTTTTGGCAAGACCTCGGATACCTCATTTTGTATATCACCGGAAGACCCGACATGCAACAAAGGAAAGTGGTATCGTGGCTAGCAGAACATAATTTCCCTCATGGTTTGGTATTTTTCTCTGATGGATTTTCAACTGATCCCTTGGGTCACAAGGCAGCTCATTTGAATAGCCTCATCAACGAGCACGGGGTCATTCTTAGTGCGGCGTATGGCTCGGGAAAAGATATAAACGTATATAACAACTGTGGTCTATCTCAGAAACAGATATATGCCATTGGTCGTATAAGCAAGAAATACAACAACATGGCTACTACCTTGAACGACGGCTATGCTTCGCATCTCGCGGATCTGAAGCAGCCTGGCGCAGTGAGACCAGCAAGAGGCAACGCTCGCTTGCTCGTGCCGCGAAGACTATTGGCGCCGGTGAGTACAGCTGCGCCCCGAAATCGACGTTAAGTAATTTTTGACTTTGCAATAATATTTTAGTAGTTCAATTAATATTTTCGTGTATCAGTAAATTTTTGGAATTTCGCTATTGGTTCCTAAACATGATAATTATTTCTCTATTAAATGTGTAAGTAAATTCATTCCATTAAACTATTTATTAAATATTACTTATATTTAGGGAATGAAATCCATATGTATAGATTCTAAGAGCATAAGTTGCGCTAATGTGTTACAATATTATAATCTTAATAATGTCACCAAGTACCTAATTGACATAATATAAATTAAATAATCTATATCTACTGGTTATCTAATTCTTACTTGGCTATATTAAATGTGGATATACTTAGTGTTTAATGATCTTGAAAACTACTTTAAATAAGGCTGGGAATCTCTAAAACTTTTTCAAAACATTCTAGTCCTTATGCAATGTGGTATGTCTGTCGCAGTCATCAAATTAAATCAGCTATTTCATTGAGTGACTAGCGTTTTTATCGAATGACGACATTTAATTGAAAGACTAGGCCGAACATTGATTGTACAATCGTCACTCAACGTCCAATTAGTTAGCGGAATGTAACATAGCCCTTATATGAGAGCGGACATAAAATCAGTCAGGTGACTGAATTTTCCCAAAAGCGAATCTATCAACCCCGACTCCACGTAGTACTTGTCTGTCAACCCCTAGAGTGTATATTTAAGCGCGGAGGCGCGGAGGGAGAGCAGCCCCCGCACGCCGTAACGAAATGCAGAAACCAGGACTCGCCGTGGCGGCGGAGGCTGGTCGCCGAAGGCGACCAGAAAGCCGGAGCTGCCTAAGGCGAGTGTTGGTTGCTGTTATTCGTTACGCATGGGCGAAGGGGCTGCATTTCCCGCAGCGCCGGAGACGTGACAGACCGACATTGTCCCAAAAACAAATCTATCAACTCCGACTCCATGTAGAACTGGTCTGTTTTATCTAAACTCTAAACTACAACTGTAAATATTTTCTTAACTAGTGGTTGCTGAGTAGAGGGGAGGGTAGGGGGGATTTCCTTCGTCCCCTTACCGCCGTCTCCACCTTTCTCCCCTGTTTTACTCCTGGAAATATCCCGGAAACACAGACATAACCTCAAAACTTCAACCATAAATATCTTCCAAACTAGTAGTCTCCTAAAGGTGGGAGTGGTAGGGGGGGGTTCTCCCCCTCCCCTCCTCCCCCTCCCCTCCCTCCACCCCCCAATTAAAAGGGGTTTTATACTAAATTTTTTCCAGGTCCCTTTTTTTTGGAAGTCGGTTAAAAAATCGGAAAATTATTCGCTAACAAACATAAAAAAAACCTACTTATTCATCGAATTGATAAAGCTCCTCCTTTTTTGGAAGTCGGTTAAAAAATCGGACTAAATGACGTTCAGTCAATGACTACATGACTAAATGACGTTCAATCAATGTTCAGTCAAGGCATTGGACGTTACAATAAACAACTTGACGAGTTGTCCTTTAGTCTTTCAATTAAATGTCGTCATTCGATAAAAACGCTAGTCACTCAATGAAATAGCTGATTTAATTAGATGACTGCGACATGTCTTTTTTATAAAAGGTGTTCTGATATTGATATTATGTATATTTTACAAATAATTAAGTATCAAAGTATTCCTAGTATGTTTAATAAAATATGTATATTTATAGGGTTAATGCATAAATCTTAAAACAAATTTTATCATCTCTAAAATGTTTTTAATAATATTGCTGCGAATAGTTTACATGATGCGAATTAAAATCTTCTTCTTATAACGTAAATATTTCCATGTTGATCAAATGGTTAACATGCTCAACGTTTTCGTGTTTCGGAAAACTTACAATCGCTTCAATCTTGTTCACGATCGGTCGCACACCTTCCTCAAAACCTAAGTATTCTAATTTTTCGTGCGTAAAACTACACTTATATACATTAATAGTCAGGATAATATCTGAAGTGTCTCTGAACTCCATTGATGTTCACTTGATCTGTCAGCTCCAGAACCCCGCGACGAATTTAGAACTATTGTGACTATGTGCAGGTCAAGGAAGTAACCTCCCCATTTCTTACATACATGTCAGGGTTATTAACCAGATTTAAAGGGATTGGCCGGCCCAAACCTATGTGAAGGCATCGACTGCTGCTTGATTTGAATCGCTCTAAGCATTATTGAAAACCTCAGTGGGTTTCTTAGTAGATAATCATTAAGAAAGATTTTTGCGTCCGAACCATTGATGAAAGCTGCATGTATAAACTCTTAGTTGCCGATCGGAAAAGGGCTTTTCTATCTTTCCATACCTTCATATCCCACGATGGTCTGTATGATCTTCCATTCATGTACCTCAGGAAGTCTTCGCGTTTCATAATAATTATTCACTACTGCGCAGATTACATCATATTCATCGATCATAGAATTCATCATATTCATCGCAGCATATATGTAATAAATGACGATGTTGATTCTTATGGGTTTAAGCTTTCATCATGCCTGCTCTATGTGTCCATCCATGATCTCGACTACTGTACTGTTATTCTCTAAGAATGATTTCGTATCTCGACAGCTGAATCCGCGGTGAGTGTCAATTTTTCCGTACCTTCCCACCCATGCTTCCCATATCTATAACTTAGCTTACATAGCTTTGAAATTTGACACTCGCCGCGGATTCAGCTGCCGAGATACGCAAAACATTCTTAGAGAATAGGACTGCTGTTGCCAGTACATATAAGAGCAAACACGGATGCATGAAGTCTTTGTTGACCGAGTTCAACGTCCAAAGAGTGTCTGTCGATGTGCACACCCACGTGAGTTTGGATGGGCTAATATATAAATAGTTCTCTTCGCACCCTCGACATAGACCTTGCACTAGTAGCTTCTATAACCTTATCGGCTACATTAGCTAGATTTACAAGATCAGTTTCCTGTGTAACCGCTTGTACCGATATGGTAAATGATTGTTCCACATAATCTCCAAGGTCGCATCCGCTATTTTTCCACGGGCTAAATCCTTCATTTCCGCAAGAGTTGTGAAGACGAGCTCTCTGGTCTCTGATTCCTGAAGTATTTGACGCAATCTATCTTTGAGGGTCAAAGACTTGCGCTCTCCAGTTGATAATAATAACAAGACGTTCATTTGCGGTATGGCCGGCTTGTTTAATTCAGACATCACAAAATTTTACTTAGCCGCATCCGAAAATTATTGCGATTCTACCATGGCCTGAAATTGAACGAACGAGAGTTCCGGAAACTTAATACGAAGTAAAAATGACGATTATGACTTTTTCACGTATAACATAATATTATACCTAAAATTTTCTTTTTGTTTGGTTTCTCAGGGATTTCTTTGCTGCGCTAAAAAGTAGCCAGACGTGATAAAATACTATCATATCAAATTTCAACGTTGTTATTGCATGATATCCATATCCATAATTCCATACTTACAAACTTTCGCGTTTATAAATTACATAGTACCTACTTGAGATACTTGTTCAAACCAGCAATTATATCGTAATTATGACAAGTTTTCAATGCGTCTTCAATTATTATACCAATATATGACGCAGTTTATTTATTCTTATCAATTAGTTCGTGTAAAATTAAATAATATTATAATTAAAATTAGAAATAACAATAATGAAAAAATACTAGATTGCTAATTTGGAACTACTTACGTGACAAAAAGTAAAATATTTTTTTTAGCTTTAGTTTAACCTTTATTTCGGGTATTAGCTACTTACAAATTTTAATAATTTTTATGTTAATGTCCTCAAAATTGCTTCCGTAGCGTAGTGCAAAATCTTAAGGATATAATAATGAAGCATTTTAGTGATGCCCTGCACTTAATCATACACTGGAACAATATAATCCAGAAGTCCGGAGTAAAATCATAGCACGGAGAACTCTGGGCTTATACGGTATACCCATAGAGTAAAAAATCGAGTCAAATGTCAAATTTTACATCTAGCCTCTTATAACTTTTATTATTATCGTAATAAAAGTTTAATGGGCCGTATTTCTTAAACGCACGCGACAGAAACAAAATATTAAGATTATTTGAACCAATAGATATTTCAATACAATACCTAATCTCCGAATGGCAGACGCGATGGGAAAACTCCACAAAAGGGCGCCACCTGTACAACTTTTTCCCATGTGTATGCGAACGGCTTTCCATGCACTGGCTAAATATTGATCACTGCGTTTCACAATTCCTGACCGGTCATGGTAATTTTAAAGCGAAACTATACGGATTCAAATTGGTGGAATCTCCTCTATGCGAGTGTTCGACCGAAGGCAACATTTCCGAACAAACGGCGCATCACATTCTATGGGAGTGTGATCTCTGGCGAGATGAAAGAACTACAATGCTTAACAGTCGTATATTACGGTGACCTCGTGGACAGCGCTAGGAATTTCCGTGCTTTTAAGCGTTTCTGCCATAATTATTATTGGAAACATTTATCAACATCATAATAAATCCCCAATAATGGCATAAACTCATATATAGATTACAATGACATAATAATATATATTCCCGTGGTGCTTTCCCTTAATTTTTGGCCTTTTGTGTCATTACAATTTTGTACTGTCTCCCACTTTTCTTGGGGAGGAATACTTCCTACTCCTCCTTTTTTTCTTCTGATTAATTTCGTTGTGGGTCCTAACTCCCAAGACAGATTTAGCTTGTCCCTCGGGCTCCCTGAGATCATATCAAAGGGTTTGTCGTGGTTGGTTACCGCTGTCGATCCTAGCTCACAGGAGTTGCAGTGGTGGGAATGTGAGGTGGGCCAATGCCCGTTTTAAAAAAATAGCCTCTCTATGCTCTATATTGTATACTATTTAAAGTGTTCTGAATTTCCTTCGGAAGGTGATATTCCGGATTATTTAGCCCCAACCTTACATTCAATGTTATAATTACTTAATATCCTAATAATTATATTTTATTACCTAATGTTAAAGATGTAGATCAATATAGTGAGGACAGTGCACATGAAAGATCGCGCGTGTTGTTAGGGGCTCCGCCATTTTGAGGTCATTTTACTGCGTATTTAATATAAAGTATATTACACGACTACATTTCAGCTTCATTTTTTTATATTTTTAATGTTTTATAAGTTCAATACATACCCATATTTAACATTTTGAGAAAAATATATAAAGTACATAGAATCCCAGGAGGTGCCAAGCACGACAGAACGACTGACTGATTTATAAGTGTGTACATAGATTATCAACTAGCCCTTTCTTTAAATTAAGTGATAAAACCGTTAATAGTTGAGCTAAATAGGATATGGAAGGTCTGCGAGCTCATTGGGAGGGCGAGGGATCTCGTGTTATATAACTCTATATATAATAGTAGGAACGAGATGCGCACTCATCTCGACAAACAATCACAATGTGTGTGCCACTGACACAAAGTGGACAATCTCGTAGGCCACATAATTTGACGATCTACTCTTTCGCAGACCAATCAGCGCCAGAGTCAATATTATATCAGTCAATGAATCCATCCTCAGAGCCTGGATTACCTATTGGCCGAACTTACGTCGGTTTTGTCTACGTGTCTTCATAATAGATACTAGTTATCATAGTAGAAAGATATCCTTCAGTGTCTCATAAAATATGGCAAAGGGGTTTTCATTTTAAAATGTACCTACGTGCGCGTGAGATTGTAACGTCCAGTTGCGATAAACCGTTGTAATAAGTTACATAGCACGTCAGCTAAAGTTGACTATTATTTTTTATATTTTATAGCAGGCATTCCTCATACATTTCATGTACAAACTACAAATATGTATACCTAATAAACATTATGTTTTGATACTAAGGTTATGTAAATATAAGCGAAAAGAAGCAAATTTCCATTTAAATTACTCGTTTGTTTTCCTAACGTTGTCTCACCGAAATTGCTTATATTTTCAATTTGAATTAAAAGTCATAGATATTAATTTTTAGTACCGAATAACGACAACATACAACTACCTAAGTACCTACCTGTCTACGTAGGAGCTAGAAGAATACCTCTACCGCATTAAATAGCGCTGGGCCTTGGTTATTTTAAATTTACTGTATTAAAATTAAGTATATTATAGACCTCTATTTTTATCTGTTTTAAGTCTGACTAAGACTAAAATTCTTACTAGTTACTTCTAAGTGTTGTCTTTGTAGTTGAATAAAGTACTAGGACAAATATTATATAGTTTTAATACGTAATTGGGAATTGGGATCGCTTCTATACCTAAGAACATAGTCTTAAAATAAAATTATATCTACATTTACCTGAGTACTGAGAAAGTTTCTAATTTCGAAAAACAAAGGATTATATTGATATTACCTACCTACTTACCTACTGAATTTGAATCAACGTAACTCGGCAAGAATTTCTGAATCCGACGCTGGGAACTATCACGCCAGGAATAGAACGCACTAACAATGCTCTAACGTAAGCGTAATAAAGTTGTGAGAGCGTCGCTTTTAATACTATAGACGTTAGATACAGTTGTTAATCTATCTAATTTGTAATTTGCAACTTTTTTTCCATTGAATAGATCAGTAGAACTGATATTTGTCTCAGATATAGAGTATAGTATAGTAGACTACGAGGAAGGACATAGACTAGACTTGGGCGCCGAGCAAAATTTGCCGGCGGCGGCGAGCCGATAGATCGTAGTCAGATCGGCGGCGTAAAAATAATCATCGTCCGCAGGCGCTGCGGCGCAAACACTGAATCTTCGGCGCGTATGTTAGCGTACTATCAAGTAGATGCGTTCGCGTAATAGTAATAATGCACGGTCATTTGGCGTGCTGGTAGTAGGAATGATCAGTATTTGCGTATAGAAATAACGCCATTAGAACCGTTCGGCGCGCCGAGTTACATACTAGGCGGCGGCGGCGCCCATGTCTAACACCCGTAATTAATAAAACAATATCAATCTCGGACTCTAGACTCGCGATCGCAATCTCTACTTGAGAACCTATTTGAGATAAAACAACGTTTTATTTTCTCTATTAAAAATGAACAACTTTAAATATGTCACATACTCAATTTTTTTTCGTTTTGAAACGTAATACATACCTATTCATAGGGGTTATATATTATAGGAAAATATTAAAATAAGTATAACATATTTTTACGTAATAAAAAATGTAACATAAGTCATGGATGAAGTATACTATAACATAAGTAGATAAAGTTGTTCATTTCTAAAAGTGAAACGAAATGTTGTTATGTCTATCAAATAGTTTCTTAAGTAGAGGTTACGATCGCGAGTCTTGAGACCTAGTTTGAGATAGTTTTATTAATACGGGCCTTTTTATCGTCGTAAAATTCAAAGTCGCGGTAATCTGTATTTCTACTAATACAAAACGTGTGACTTAAGGACCCAAGAGCAGGGAACGGACGGTTAGGGTTAACAGTTTCGATATATCTGTTATTAACCTATTCATATATCGGATAACCGAAACTATCTGTTAAGCAATTATTTCGGTTAACAGAATCCACAGATACCTTTATTTTCAGGATTAGGTTAAACCGAAACGATACAGGTCAACAGAAAAATTTCGGTTAATCGAAACGTTTCGGTATACCCTAATCCTAAAAATAAGGGTATCTGTGCATAAGGTCCAAAATATAACATAATCAGCGCGCAGCGCTGCATCATGCATGTCTGTGCGTGATCTTTCGTCTCATGACTCATACACACAAAGCATGCCGCGCCGCACGCGCCGTGCAATTGTCACTTTCACGCAGGGCTTGAATAACCGAAAAATATCGGTAAAAACGGTTAACGGTATGACGTCATACCTTAAAATTATGGTAACCTTATATAACGGTACCGCTATTATTTTGGTACCGCAAAATGATGGAATCGAAATTTTTTCAGATACCCAAATCTGTAAAATAACGGTTTTATTAGTAGGTACTAATAAAACCCGCCTGAGTCACGTCGATTGCTTTGGTCGTAGAATCTTGAGTGTTAAAAATTACTGACAGTCGTGCGGAGTGCCCTGCCTGTAACGCAGCGTACTGCGTAGGTACTTAGTTAATAGTAAATTGCTAAATAGTTTTTAGTAAATAGTTAATAGTAAATTATTAAATAGTTTTTATTTAGACAGTTTTAGTTATAAAACTTGGGAAACGGATAAGTTAAGGATACCATTAAATTACCTATATAACTACCTACTTGTTTAAAAAAAAATATAGTGCGTAGCAATTATGTTTTATAATGTTTAATTATGTTTTATTGGTGCGTTAAGAGCGTGCATTCAATTTACGACGATGTTTTAGTTTTTCGGTGTTTTTGACTGCCCCTGACATGCATAAAAATTTAATAAAACAATTAAAAATATATAAAGATAAACTCTTTATTTTTGGAATAGTTTTATAAAATTAAAGTTTTATGTAGTACTCAAATGAGTAAATTTAAAGATTTCGGAACGCCGAATTGCAAAAATGCCGATTTTAGCTCACTTTGTTAAAGAAAATAACAATTAAATCGTTTTAATATAGTTTAATTTCTATTTTCATAAAAGTGATTATAAAGTCCTTAAATGAAAAGTTGATAAAAATTAAAAATATATGTATTGTTAACTGCATAAAAAATCTTTTAAAAATGTCATAATTTACGTTTTTCAGTGCAGTATTTCTACTGGAAAAACTAAATTTCTTCGATGATATTATTTTTATAATTAATAATCATACTGTTGGTAACTTGACACTATTTTTTATTTAATTAAAATCCGATGTTTATCCCATTATTCAATTTTTTAAAAATTACTTGTTTTCAACCAAGCGCACGCGTCATGTAAATCGTGATCTATTTAGTACCCGCTGAGAATTCGTGAGGGGTGGACGTGTCGCTCTGCGCTGGACCGTCAACGTATAAAGGTTCACCGACCTGGTCCGCTCATAGACATGTAGTGCGACTAAGCAGAATTGACGCTTTGACGAGCATTAATATTTTTATGAGAAATGGGGAAAATTTACAGAGATTATATTATATCGATTACAAAGTTCATAATATATAGAAAAAAAAACATTAAGAGGTATGTAATGTGTTCAGAGTTTATTTATAAAATATAACATTTATATAATAATCATCATCAGTCCCTGTGTGTCTGCCTCTCATATCGTAGCTCCTAAATGCATTTCAAATTTTGATGCGGTTTTCTTTAGCAGAAAGCTGGTGTGGTTTATATATTTAAAAATTATACTAATCATCATCAGCCCCTGTGTGTCTGTCTGTAATATCACAGCCCCTAAATTAATCAAAAGATTTTGATGTCAATTTCTTTAGTTGATAGCTGATCTGGTTTATATATTAAAAAATAATACTAATCATCATCAGCCCCTGTGTGTCTGTCTGTAATATCACAGCCCCTAAATTTATCAAAAGATTTTGATGTCAATTTCTTTTGTTGAAAGCTGATGTGGTTTATACATTTAAAAATAATACTAATCATCATCAGCCCCTGTGTGTCTGTCTGTAATATCACAGCCCCTAAATTAATCAAAAGATTTTGATGTCAATTTCTTTTGTTGAAAGCTGATGTGGTTTATATATTTAAAAATTATACTAATCATCATCAGCCTCTGTGTGTCTGTTTGTTATATCGCAGTTCCTAAATGATCGACGAATTTTGATGCGATTTTCTTTAGTTAAAAGGTGGTGTGGTTTATATATTTAAAAATTATATTAATCATCATCAGCCCCTGTGTGTATGTCTGCTTTAATGTAACTGTCATCAATATATCTGAGTATCTGGGGGCATGGCAGTGCTTCTGTCAACTTGAGCATGGCCGTACCATCAATTTCTCGAAGCAGTTTAGGCCACTTTCAACTCCCTATATCTTTGTTGTGGATTAAAAGAAGCCTGCATTTTTAGTTACTAGGAAAGCATTGTATAAATTAAACATACATAGTATATTTCAAATGTTATTCAATTTGAAACAGAAGTTAAATAATTATAACTTGTCAAACTTCTTAGTTTTGTCACTGACTCAATCACTCACTGACCGATCATCAAAAGTATTAGGCACTTCTAGCAGACATAGCAGCTTCAAATTTAGAATACAAGTAGTGTTTAGTGTATAAATAAAGGAAAAACCTAAAAAAAATATTTCTGTAGAATTATCTAGACTAACTAACTGCATAATTAACTTTGTAATGTCATATAAATGTATAGGATTACAAAGCTATATTTGCCCTTTTCACAAAAACACGCGTTTAGTAAATCTTCTACAAAAACAACTGAGATCCCATCAAAAACATGCCAAGTCTCGCTACTTAGTTCTTCTACTGTAAAAACTTGTGAGATACATGTTATGCCAAGTAGGTGTTAGTCGGTCGGTCTAACAACATCAATATTATTTTGGAAAGGATTGGCACTTTTTACAAGTTTTTTTATATAGGTTATCCTTTTCATTTCCGATAACAAAATATAGCATGCGCACTGTTTTTTTGAAATGGTCAGACTTCAAAGAGCTGCTATGCTCTGTCCTGTTCTATTGCAGGGGATGGTTGGTTGGGACCTCTCAGTCGCACACAAGTTGCACCAATATTTTATTTTTCAAATTTCGCAGGTAATCCTAAACCACCGTGTTTTTAATAAAATAATCTTTAATTTTATTTAATTTCCATTCAATAATCAGACGGTTGCAAAATGCTAGTATAGCTTACCTGTTTGTGCCTGGCTACCTAATAGTTGTGACAGGAAAAAAGCATGTCCATCCCGACTACCCACTAAAATTAGTATTTTAGTACATTTTAGTGGGTGGTCGGAAGTGGGTCAGTAAAATATTTAGGGACAAACATTTCTGGACATCAAAGATGAAGAATAAATAACTTGGTATATTTTTATAAAAATTAGGTTGTTGAATTTTTCATTCTCATTACTTACTTATCCTAAATTATAAATGTGAAAGTTGGTTTGTTTGTTCGTGTGTTTGTTTGTTACTTCTTCACGTCTCATCTACTGAACCAACCACCATGAAACTCTTTTCACACAATCATCGCGCGAAAGTTGTTCCCGACGGTTCGACAGTAACGTGAAATGAGCCGCGGGCGATTACTAGCATGTCGAGTATGTATAATTTGTATTTTATAACTTAAATACCATTTAATTTTATAGAATTATTGAAATGGTAGGTAATATTAAATATAATTAATTATAGGTAATTCATTAGGATTAAAGTATCAATATTACTTGCACGCTCGACCTAGCGTTAACCCACACATGCGTGTTGTTTTGCGTCTGTGTGAGTCGATATCGGCTCTCGCGGCGACTTCGAGTTGATAAAATTTGATTGCGCGCTCTTAAAATACTATCTACGTTAGTTAGTAGACGACTTGTAACATGTACCTTAACATTTGTTTCACAACCAGGAAATAAACATTTGGAATATTTAGTTTCTTTATCATACGCAAAGTATGCGTAAACTGCGTTCTTACGTTTCCTTCCCATGACTGTGAAGTAGTTAATAATATATTATAAAAAATAATTTTAAACAAAAAAATACCGACTTCAAAAGGTAAACTAAAAAGCAAAAAATAAATTTACTACGCACAAAGTAATACTTATTTTCACTTAAATAAATAAATTTATTCTATAATTTTGAAGTCGGTGCCAAGTCCAGCGTTCTTTCATAATTTTAGTATATAGTAATAGTTACATTGATAGTTGTATATTGTTTTCTGATTCTTTTTTCTGTGACTGCCTACATAGATTTAGTAATTTGATATTGCAGTAAGGTTGTTGAAGTACGTACTTGGCACCGACTTCAAAATTATAGAATAAATTTATTTATTTAAGTGAAAATAAGTATTACTTTGTGCGAAGTAAATTTATTTTTTGCTTTTTAGTTTACCTTTTGAAGTCGGTTTTTTTTTGTTTAAAATTATTTTATTTTAAGATTTTTAGTTAAACAACGCTGAAATCTTCAAACGTGTATCTCTAAGGACTCAGAAGTTTTGTTCACTACTTTAGGTCCAGGATATGGTGCAAAATCTTACTATTTGGTAATATATGCTTGGGATACTTCAGAAAAAATCAAAATCGATATATGTTTCCATATAAATTTTGAGGAGTTCCCTCGAGTCCTCACGGATCTCATCATCAGGTCACCACTTTGGTAAACACTGGTACAACACTGTAGTTGACGTAGTGGCGTATGCTTGCATTTCTTTAAACAACGCTGCAATCTTCAAACGTGTATCTCTAAGGACTCAAAAGTTCTGTTCAGTACTTTAGGTCCAGGATGTGGTGAAAAATCTTACTATTTGGTAACATATGCTTGGGCTACTTCAGAAAAAATCAAAATCGATATATGTTTCCATATAAATTTTTAGGAGTTCCCTCGATTCCTCACGGATCCCATCATCAGGTCACCACTTTGGTGACAATGGGACCAAACGGGAAGCACCACCTTTCAAATAAAAAAAAAATCATCCAAATCGGTTCACCCGGGCGAAAGTTCTGAGGTAACAAACATGAAAAAAAAACATACAGACGAATTGAGAACCTCCTCCTTTTTTTGGAAGTCGGTTAAAAATAAGTTAGCAACGTAACACGACGTGTAAACTGCAACGAAATTAGCGAGCGAATGAAAGATCAAGGAATAGCAAATTGCAACGAATACCACTAATCCCGTATTGTGCAAGTCTTGACAAACTGTAAAGTTTCGAATTGACAACGCCGCGCCGCGTCAGTGTGTGCGACGTTGCCGCTTTGCTCTGAAAATTTTTTCGGTACCGAAATGATTTCGGTTATTTTATTTCTGTTAACAGTTTCAACTAGTAACCCATTCACTTGAGTTATACCAAAACGATTTCTGTTAACCTTAATAGATTACAGATCAAACTGAATAAAGCAATACCGATACAAATGGGTTAACCAGGATTTCGGTTAACCGGTTCAATTAGTAACAGAAATAGAGGTTAACCGATTCAAACGGTTAATGTTTATGAATAGGTTTTCCGATCACTGCCCAAGAGACCCAAGAGATGAATTAAAAGATACTCAGTTCTAATTCAAAACATTCAAATTTCTGAATGGCGCCCAATATCATACGTTGCCTTGTAATCCTACGTTGTCTTACTTCAGTGTTTTGTATAAGAAAATATGTAAGCCAACAATAGTCACATTTTAGGTTAAAAGGACTGTAGGCAATGTTAACTGTTTTAATTGTTATAACATGTATCAGATACCTAGATGTAAAATTATGTCGAAATTAGGAATTGGCGTTGTTATTATTGTTTTAACAACCAAACTCCATGATTACCTAGTACATACCTACCTACCCGATAAGCGATAGTTCATAATAATTATGCCACTGTTTATGAAATGGATCTCATTAAAACAAGCCGACTTTAAAGTATGTTCACAAACGCTTTGATAGAAGTAAACCCGTTGTTAGTCATAGGAATCTAACACTACTAATATTATCTAGTAATATAAATCACATTGTCCTATCATCGGTCATCTACGTTCTTGACACTTAACAGTATTAGGTTCGGTTTATTTTTCTGTACTAGAATAGATATAGATGCCTTATGTTAGTCGTCAAATGAGTGATATCTGGTATAAATAAGTGGAACGTGTCGTCTATACGGGTTCGTGTATTCCAGGAATGTACAATACTCTCCTGCAATGTATAGCTTATAGGTAGGTACATTGAGATTGTAATTTGTAAAGCCTCCCCATACAAATTGTTTCACCGCATTCCTGCTGAATACTGATATTATGTAGGATTACCCGTTCTTGGAATACACGAACGGAACATTATGTGAATATGAAAACAACACGTTAACGTTTACGCTTTAAAGGTATTTAATTGTCTTCTCTTGAAAATGTTCACCTTGTTTTGTTGTTATGTGGCTTCGTATGCGAGGTCAAAGTAATTTGAAATACGTAGGTACGTCTGTTAAACCACAATTTTGACCTATTAGGTAATAGGTAATACATTAAGTCATACATGATTACTTAGAACAAGTATTCCAAAGATGAAACCTGTTGAAAATAATTATGTAGGTATGCTTAAAGTTAAGCATCTCAGGTCAAATTGATGTATAAATGATAAATTCTATGGAAGAATATTATTATAATATAATTAATCATAGTTTCTTGTTCAATGTTATATAAATATATTAAATCTTTTTAAAAGTAAAATATTACTGCTAGCCCAGTCAATTATGTTTAATGTGACAAATTACAATAATGGCATAGAGTTAAAAATCGGCTTATGTGAATTTTAACGTGACTTATTCCACAACTGAAAAAATACGAACGATTCTATTGCTGCAGAAGTTTTCAACCCTACAGAGGCCGAGAATTTTACCTATTCATGATACGAATTCGATGAATCATATTTTTCCCAAATTCTAACTATTGGAATCATTATCTATTTGATGACACCATAGATAGTATATTATGATAAGTCACATTTTATCTACAAGTGCTTTTCATTTTTGTTTAACCTATTTTACTTAGAGAACGTACGATTTATTTGGTGTGGTTTGGCTAAAAATGTATTTAAACAATTTTGAGGGAAAATCTTTTTCGTCTTTAAGAAATTTATGGCAGTCACAATGTAATAATACCGAAGTACCCTATTTTTACATTTCATCCAGTGTTGTCGTCGCTGAAATTTGTACTCTATCTATGGCTCTATGCTAATTATTGTACCGTCGATGTCTATGTTTACTGGGCATAGTTCTGATTTTCTATTTATTATTATTATTACTTACTTCAAATTATGTGCTGTGCGAGCTGTTTTATTAAGATATATTAAATATTCTATGTATGTAGCTACATGTGAATAATAAATTATTGTTGTTGATACTGAATTTATTTTTTATTTAGCCCACACATGTTGCAGCTCTATTTTAATCTTCAGCATTTCCCGATGTTTGTAAACCATACACCCAAAATATATAACCCTAGTCCCTAATAATAAACATAATAACCCATTATATAAAATATTTTCAGGGAAATAATTTAAATGAAAAGTCAAAATAGAAGTTATAAATTTTTATTAAAAATTTCACCATGTTACCAGTGCCTTTCAAGCAGCGCGGTGAAATAAAACAGCACAAGACAATAGGTATTAATTATTGACTTGACAACACTCAAAACAGTAATATGTAGTCCAATCTCAAGAGGTTTTAATTGTTAGGCTGTGTGTATGGTCCTTTTAATCCGAACTCGAAGGACCATAATTGAGACACGACGGAAGCTTATAGTTATGGCATAAAGTATTACATGCTCATTAATATTTTTTCTTATGGGTATGATGTGATTTGACCTTTTTTTCTTTAGTTGTTAATTTTGATGATAAAACAGAAGTACATACCTACCTCTTTAATCTGTACGTACCTATGTCATAAAGCTAACTCCAAACATTTGTGAGATATTTGTAACATCTGATTAACGAAAATAATTTATGTATCGTGCATTATGACAAAATTGTAATTCTGAAAGTAACCTCCTGAAAATGGACCATGTGAAATATTCCTACTGTACTTAGTCAATAATAATATTTTTAAAATATATCTTTACCTTAACTACACATGCTAATAATTGTAATTTATCACAAAATGTGTAATGTGTTTAAAATTCATAAAGTTGATTCACCTATAACATCAGAAATTTACGGGTCTTTTTTACTTTGTGGTAACTCTAAATAGCTATCGCAGCTGCCTTAGTAATTACCTACCATACAGTACCTTTTACAAGTAAAAAAGTAAAATAATATACATTATAAGTATTCTCATATACACAAAACCTAGTTGTACTCTATTTAATATACAATCAAAATGTACATCATAAGTGTAAGGAACATTCATTACAGTAATCTATCAATTTAATTTGAAGAGTTATTCGTTACAGTGTTCTATAAATTAAAAAAAAAACAGTAACCTACACTAGTAACAACATAATATTATCCACGTTGTGGTCGCTAGGTCGCTAGGCAATACCAATTATAGATAAAAATAAGGGGAGGACGTAAATAGTAATAAACACTTAAAGCGATTTGTACGAATACTAGGCAAATTTCCTAAACTGCATTAAAAAATATTATTTACACAGAGAACATAACAGCAACAGCAATTTTATAACGTTCTATAAATTGTTTACGATATCTAACATCTACAGACATCGTTTTGGGATTTGTGCCAATACACAACACAAGAACTACCAAACTGAATGAATGTGCACTGGTGTCGTCCCTCTATACTAAAACTGCCTTCTTTTAACCTCAAAAGACCACAAACACGTTTTTGACAATAATATTAATACATAATAATAATGACATATAAGTATCAACATAACTTGCTCATCAAAATCCTGTATCTAATCTCTAACAATCAAAGAATTTTTGAATCTACAAGAAAAAATGAACCTTCATTTTAATACATCACAAAATTGAAAGAACTCTTTAAACATTAAATCTACTTTTTTATCCGGTGTACCACTAAAGTATGCTTTTTCATCAAAATTTGATAAAACATGACAAATAGTACAAACACTAAGTAATTAGCATATCCACGGCTAATATACAGCTAGGCACATCCCACAACATTCATAATATATACCTACATATTCCTTTCCTCCTTTATATAATCAACGAAAACCTCTTATCTGGAGATTACACATTGCAATATCTATAGATATTAAATTTAAATGATCTTCCTCTTAGAAAATGTTAAGGAGATCTAGATATTGTTTTCCCAAATCAAACCCAACTGATACTTATTCAATAAATATTAAAATAATTTTCTTTTCCACCCATACAGACTTTACTAGCAAATACGCTAAGACCGGAAAAAAAATGTTTTTTTTAATAATATAAAAAACATAAAATAAAGTTGCATGGTCTCATCGGCACTCATTATGCGACATTGACGGTCATTGACTAAATTAGATTTATATTAAAATCAGATGTTAGGTCAATGACGTCAGTGATAAGTAGTTGTTGTTGTAGAGCAGAATAATTTTTCATAATTCCCTGTATAATAATTAATGAAATACGTTCGTACTGAAAAAACTTTAGTTGATTTTAATATACATATTAAAATCAGATAAATGTGGACCTTTTAGTACCTGTGACTTATCATTCTTTCTGCCTTTATTTATGGATAGTTAATAATTTCCTCAAAGTTTATGTAATTCATTTTGCAAAACGTTCTATTTTCAATATTAGTATAGAACTCAGTAGTATAGATAAAACAAGCTTGTTGAATACTAATTTTATGTGTGTACTCTCCATACTTAGCACTACTTACTCATCATTCCATCCATCAACTATTCATTCTACTAGCTAATTAAAAATAAAATAAATTGGCACTTCAGTTACTTAATTTTTAAAATATTCTTTTAGTTATATAAATTGTGTATAAGTAACAAAAGAAACCAACTTTTCATACTGTCTTTATTTAATTTTTTTACATTTAAAAATCAGTTCAATATTTCTTAAATCTACGTTATATTTACGTAAAGTTGTATGATGTATCTAATTGTGGACTATGATACTTGTGGTTTACTGCTATGATGTGACAACATCATTAGATTCAGATTATTATATTATATAACAAAAGGATTACTACAGCAAAGTAAATAATACTGACCACGAGTTTCACGTTACAAATTCAGAGAATAATAAGTCTTCTAAGACAAATGTAATAATATAATAAAGCACAGATGGAATTGTTTAACAAAAAAAAAATACAAAAATAATGTGATAATTCGTAAATAAAGTATATCAACATGTTGACTAGGCAGTGAAATTAACAAATATCAGAGGATAAAAAATATATATATATCTGAAAAAGGTATTTCTTTTTTTGGCTTCCCAATAGATTGTTTTCATAATATTTTATTTATTTATATTATTGAAAAAAAATCTGAATTTACACTTTTTGTAATAATTCACTTTCAAATGTCCATAAATATATTAAATTAGTTAATTTAATTGATAGGCATATCCACAAAATACACATAAATATATTTTTTTTTTGTAGCATGAAATATAACTGATGTAGATATTATGCCACTTATAACTTTAACATTTACTATTACTTAGCATATTATCATATTTTTTGCAGATAACCATTTATTACCTTGGCTAATTTAATGTTAAAGGCGTATTTTAATTAAACCACATCTAAAATGAAAAATAACAAAAAATCTCTTTTTTCACAATTAAGTAAGTAAGTATTTTACACCGTAAACTTTACAACAGCATAACTATGTACTTTGATAATGAGTCAAGTCTAGGTGGCACTATTTGCGTTTTGTATATTGGTCGTTAAATAAACCTAGTGTCCTTTGACATAAGTAAAAGTGGTTTATAACATATCTATAATAACTTGTCCATTTTTTCGTATTCGCAGCCTTACATTATATCCTTAATATTCTATTGGAAATAATAAATTCTTAGAAACGTCACTTAAAGAATAGGGATGATGACTTTTAGTATATTACCTTGCTTACCATTGTGTAATCATCAAAACCGGTCAAAGGTCTAAAGGTATAGGTAACAAAAGATAAAAACTAATATAAAACGTCAAGCCTTTGTTAAACCGTAGGCAAATAAAAGTACAATAGTTTTCTATTAGGTGCTTTCATGTACGTATTTTGGTGAATAATCACAAAACAACTTAATTTTGAATCTACTTATACAGGCTGTAATATTAATAAGTGATAATACTTTAGGGTATGTATGGGTCTCGTATTAGAGTTTACGGTGAAAGTACCAGCTATAAACAGTTACTTTTTTTTTAAATTATTGAATGGGCAAATTTATGATGTTGGAGCATTTCTCATAGAAACACGGAAGTCCAGAGTAAGTCTTTCAGTGCTACCAGCACTTTTTTCACAGTAAACTTTACATAGTAGGCACGTACACACCCTAAAGTATTATCACTCATTTATGTACATAATAATATAAAATGTTGCTATTTTTCACATACCAGTTTTCAGTCATCATCTCTAACTACCTAGTGCCGAGCATCGAGCACGTTCTAGCATGCTCGTGAGCAAACAACTTCAGCCACCTATGTAAGTCGCTATGAGAATACCGTGCCGTTCTTCTGTGGTCTCGTGAATATCACCTCCTCATCATCAGCATTGATACTCTCCTCGGTGGTCAAAGCGACTGTATCGCTGTGGACGACGTGCGGCGACTCATCGAACTCGTCCAGCTCTTCAATGCCGGCTGTATTTAAACAAGTGAGACATTAAAATAAAATTATACATATAAAAAAAAATGTAAGTATAGGACCTTACAGCTTGGCAAAAAAGAGTCTGACGCGGTGACAGCGGAAACTAAAATTTTACACATGTGGCAACACTACTGAACATGTCAACTACTAGTACATTTTATGTCAACACTCCGTTCACGCAAGCTATTTACATTGATTAATTTTATTTGTAGCTCAAATTAGCTCTTCTGAATTGTTCAGAATGAACAAAACTATTCGTAGTAGTGGTAGAGCAGTGATTTTTAACGTTTTATTGCGATGTTTGGCTCGAATCTGAAGCAGGACAAATTTGATCACAAATAGGTAATGTTTATCAAAGAACTGCCGATATGACAGGTATTTATCCCTATTTATCAGCATAATAAGGTTCCTACATATGTTATTATATTGCATATGAATTTATAGTTTTGTTTAAACTATATTTCAGTGATTTTTAGTCTTGTTTACGAACATCTGATTTTGAGGTTATGTTTTTCCGACTGACAATAAATTAATGTATACTTCAACACGAATAACAATGATACTTGAAGTTATTATTACATTATTAAAATTAAATTATTTACATATTACGTGTATTTTTTTGTTTTAGGTAATTAAAACAATTTATGAAGATATTGAACAGCTGGTGATTATCCTCAGAGACGACAGGCAGCTGTGAATCATCAGATTCAGAATATGATTCTGAAGTTGCTGGAAGCTCCAGCGTTATGACAATGTTTTCAGGGGTAGAATAATTAGACGAAACTTTGTTAAATACAGAAATACGATTTTTTTTTTATATTTAGTTTTATTGTATTCCCACTTTAAAAAAACTTGTGTTATAAGTCATATTAATGTAGTAATTCCGTGAATAATATTAGTAGAATGAAATCTATATTTATATTATAAAGCAGAAGAGTTTGTTTGTTTGTTTGATTAAACGCGCTAATCTCAGGAATCTAGTGATATTTACATAAAAATAAAAAAGTTTATTGTTGCCAAAGTTGATTGTATAAAGAAGTAGATACGAATAATGTTTCTTATAAAAAGGTACATACAATTTTAAAATACACATTAGAGTTGCATCATGTGTGAAGCCCTGTTAATCTTGATATGCTCGTAAACCTGTAGTAAGGGTTAACATACCCTTTCCCTCTAGATTTTACATACTGTATACTTAAGTGTTAAATTTAAAATACATTTTATTAATAGAATAAAACTGTGTGTGTGTGTGTTTATATGTCGCATTCATCTGATTGAATCTTCTTATTTAATTGAATAACTAGCGCGTCTTAGACATCGTTAGTTTTTAAGAACGTTATCACATTTCAAATAAAATATATTTTATTATAATAATTATTTTGAGTAAGGTAACCTATACTTGTTTAAATAGGTCAAAACTAAAAATTACAAGTATAAAATTGTTTAAATTTTTATTATTATAATAAAATAAAAGATATTTTATTATAATAATATTATGGTGAGTAAGGTCGTTTAAATCGGTCAAAACTAAAAATTACAAGTATTAAAATTGTTTATAGAGGTACTATTGAGGGTTGCCACTAAAAAAGGAAAAGCGACCTCATTTATTCCACACTCTTTTTTGCCAAGCTAGATTTAATTCAATACTTGATTAAATTTTTATAGTTCTAGACAAGAAAAATATTAATCTAAAAGAAATGTTGTTTTGGTTTAAATTAAAAATTCAAACAAATAGTAAATATTGCCCATCTCTTTTTCGCAATAGTTTGTCACGTCACAAACCAGTACCGCCATACATTAGTCGTTAAAAATGCATATTGCGCGGTCACAGGTCACCATTGCATCTTAGTTATTTCTTACTTTTAGAAAAATTGGTTATGTACATAGTATCAATTTGTATAACAACGAATAGACAAATAAAATTTTTAGGCAACATGGAACTTCCATGCATGTTCCTTGGATGTTTTGTTGCAAATACACTTTTAGTTTGCATAAGATAGTGATAGCCGGTAATTTTATTGTAATAATTATTACGAGTGAAATAATACCTGTATAGTTTGGTGGTGTCAGCAACAAGTACTGTTCTGAGCGAGTTGGCCATAAAAGGTGAGCCATAACACAAAATGCAAGGCAGTCGGCTGAATATGTTATACCTAGAAAAAAAAACATGTTAGTTAAAAGATAGAAACACACAGTAAAATTATAGGGCAAACAAAATCTTACCTATAATAAATTTAAACCTCCACAGTGGACTTATTTGGAGTGCTATTAAAGCAATAATCGGCAGGTACACAAACCAGACGAGGCTGGATGCTCCAAAGTGCAGGAGGAAATTTAGTTTTGCCATATTGTGTTCATACAGCATTGTATTCCGTAGCTCTAACACAAACCAGGTCATGATGGCCACTCGAAGTGTGAGCACAAGCCAGCCAGGCCATGTTTGGTATTCATCTATTTCCTCTATTATATCCACCTCTGTCTGAAAATTTAAACAGATATGATAATATATCTATGTTAAAAAATATTATAAGTTACAGACAGCAATCAATATATTAGCGAGTATTTCAGAAAAAATAAGTTCAAAAGAGTAATAAAGAAAGGTTAAACATAATCCGACTTCATAAGAAGGGGTCTAAAAAACCATAATCCGACTTCATAAGAAGGGGTCTAAAAAGGCTGAAACAAAAAAAATATTGAAGACAGGAATGGATGAAGGTGATAAGTCGCAAATAAAAAATACCCACAAAATTGTGTTTCAACTGTCACTTCAAAACATTTTAGGACATGTAGTAACATATTAAGTACATCTGGGGGCACAGCAGGTGCCCCCGCCAAGATGAGCATGGCCGTACCATCCTTTCCTCGAAGCAGTTCAGGCCATTTTTAAACCCGAATTGCCAAGTCAATCTACTTATTTATTTAAAACATGAAAGATTATTAATAATATTGATTATGATCACTATAAGATGTTGTTATACCGACCGACTGGGTTAGTTGGTCGGTATAACAACATCTTATAGTGATCTACTTGGCTTATCATGTATCTCACAACTTTTTACGGTAGAAGAACTAATAATAACAAACTATTCTAGAATGTTTAAGTGACAGTTTGAACTCAATTTTCTCGAAATCAGAATTTGGCTACTTATCATCTTCATACATTCATATCTTCAATTCAGACAGAAATCCAGAAATGCATAATATGTACAAAAATAGTCAAGTTAGAGCCGTGGTCGTACCCGCTAATCTTATCGACCTTTGCATCGACAGACAGACATTAAATTTCTTTTTTTTCCTACCGTGCCTCTTTTGGAGTTAAGATGTTATTAGCTGGATTATTCTTTCTGAATTATTTCCTTGTTTCAGCCTTTTTAGACCCCTTTTTACGAAGACTGGGTTATAATTTTTTATATCTTTTTTATTTAATCCTACACATCAAAGCGCAACAATAGCACGATCTCTTCTTCCTTTCTTCTCTCTTTTATAAAATGTGGCGTGTAACTTTAAAAGGTCACTGAACTCCCAAAGCTTCTCATATTGGGAATCCAGAGACCCTTAAGAGGAAATGTCACGGTTGAAAGAAATACAAAATAGGTATTTATAAAATCTATTGCCGTCTGCCACTGCTCTAGCTAGCCAGCTCTAGGGCGATAGATGTCTCTATCTGCTGCACGAACTAACATTGCATGTTAAAAGCACAAGAAATTTCCTCCTGCAAAACTTAACCAATTTAGATTTTTTTTTCATAATTTTTTTTTGGTTTACAAAAAAAAAGGCTTGAGCTAGGTTATTAGGTGATTTTATTGCATAATGCAGTCAAAATTGTTTCCAACACACAGCAAAAAAAAGGTTTGGTCATTTTTTTTTAGATTTTTGAACATCCATGTCTCCTTAAACAATTAGCTTATTAAAAAAAGGAAAAAATAGGGACGTACAAATATACATAGATATTCAGGAATAAAATAATTGTTACTTAAGCTGCATTTTCCTATTTCTGTATGGAAAAATAGGTGTTATGTTTCCTCTTAAAAATAAAATAAAACACTGTTTCTAAACAGCAAAATGTTTCCTGTGAAATTGTCTCTTTCTTGTCAAGAGCGAGAAAACATACTATTCAATTTTCAACCGTTTTTAACCAACTTCTAAAAAAGGAGGGAGGAGGAGATAAACTACAACAACTAAAAAGCATAAAATAATATTTTTATATTGTAGTTACATTTATTGTTCTTTTTGGAGTTAGTTTCACTAAAAGAAGAACATTCTAAAGTTGCTGTCTTGAAACTCACCTTTGCTGAGACCAACTTCAAAAAGAACATTCATGAACTGATATAGCATTACTTTCGTAAATATTTTTATTAGTAAGGGAGTAAATAAATACTTACAGTGTTCCACACATATAACAATATGTGCACTATGCCATAAACCATCCATACTCCAAAAACTAGAGGTTTGTATGTTAACTCCAGTCTAGTCACAGCCCAACCTTTTGCTAATAATAAAAGAAGGAGCATGAACAAAGTCTGAAAATAAAACACAACCAATTAACCCAACATAACATCAGATGAAACTTGTTACTAGGAAATACATATAAAACAGAGATGTAGAACTAAATGAAAAAGTTGTATTTACTTGTTTATGAGTTAAGATTTTGACCAGGACTAAAATATATACATAGTGTCGAAATGTTATCAAAATTTCATGTGTCGCCACTGTGACTATAAAAAATTCATGGCAAATATCATAAACAGAGAAAGGCAACAGTTTCAAATACTAAAAAAAATTACTTAGGAATGCATTAGAGAACTACCCAGTACCCACATACCAAAATTTTCAAAATGCATTTCAAATGCAATGCTTGGCTAACAGTCCTAAAAGGTACATTTAAAATTCACATTTCTTTAATAAACACATTATGTGGTTATATTCCCCTTACACTATTTAAAAGATATTGATATAAAGTTTATATAAATATGAATATTTCAAAACTTACCCTACTCATTATATCAAGAATATCACCAGCTACTGCAAGTCCAGCAAAGCCTACTCCATCAGCGGCAAATTTCACAGTGTGCAACACATTAAAGCAGAGTGCTATAAATTCCAGTACTAGACTGGATGTGAATAGTTTTGTCACTGGATGACTCTGAGTTCTGTTAAATAGTTAATGTGTTTAAATAATATATAAAAAGTATCTATCAAATACCATAATGGGATAATAATTAAAAGAAAAGGTTATTGATGCAACAATGTTATAGTAAAAACCAATATAAACAAACTTACCGAACAGCATAAATTTGAACTGGCAAAAGTATAATATAACACAACCAAAACACTAAATACAGTTCCAGTGTATTCTGTCTATCAAACGAGAATTGATACAGCATTGTGTTGTAAAGTGACAAGTTAGGGCTGCCATTTACAAGCCAGAAATCATATTGTATAGTTTGTGGAGTTTTCGTTAGTGTTTTGTTATCTGGTGTTGGAGCCCCAGTGTAGTAATGCCACATGCATGTAACTTCATCCAAGTAACAAGACACCATTGACACATACCAAAACCTGTAAATGGGGGTTATATATATTTTACAAAACACATCTACTAATACAAGTTTTATAAGTAAGGACATTGTAAACATAGTTAAAATTGAAAATAGCTATACCTGGGTTGGCCAGTATTCTGAATAACATATGTAAATTGGTTGTATTTAATAACATTCCATGGCATGTCTTCATCAATACACAGTTTACCTTGAGGACACGGTATTCTCCGGAATAAATCTTGACCATAAGCATTACATTTTGGATGGTAAGCTGAACTATTGAGTTGTTGGAACATAGTTTGACATGCTAGCTCTTTGTTGACAATATCACGACTCTTATAATAATGCAGGAAATGTTTTCTATCCAGCACCGCAAAAGTTATGGGATATTTAAAATTTTCCATAGCAGTTACATTGCCAAATATATAACCATATGTTTCCTTTTGAAAGTGTATATCCGTTTTTTGAAAACCAAATTTGACTAGAAACTTAAAAAATTCTTGAGTAGAGAATTCTCCTTTAATATGTGTACCAGATACGACGAATAGAAAGGAAAATAAAAGTAGAATAGATTTTTCGAAAAACATCTTGACATCAAAATTATTTCGTCAAATAACATTTCTACAGTCGAGAGAACAGTACTAATATATTTTCCATGGTAATCAACTTTGTGTATTTAAACGAGAGTATTAAAAACATTTCATTATTAAATATTTACTTCACAAAATCATCGAATCGTAAATTAAATACAAAAATTAAAAACATTTCGCCCTATTTTTAACTCTAGGTATGCATTTCGCTGAATGCTAGGTGATCCAAGTTTCTATCTGTCAAAAATCTAAATCACAGATTATAAAATATGCCAAAATTAATAGGTATCGATTTTTATAATCCTTTGGGCTTATTAATATAATGTGTGACCTTAGATTATAAACTCATGGATAAGTGACGCAGGAAAGTTTTCTAACAAAACATTATGTCGGTTTTGGTGCGGGGAGGGTAACTCGCACTATAAAAACAAACTACACATCCACAAAAATAAATCTGGATCTTCCTGGCTTCCGTCGCGCGCGCACGTCGATTCCGCCGCGTTCGTCCGCGTCTCGATCGTGACGCGTTCGTGCCGACCACCTTCTGGAGCAGTTCCCGCCGACTCCTGATGGCGTCCGGCAATCCGTGCTTGGTTCATTCCAACTGAGTGCGGATTGTCGCCTTGCCGGGGAGCTGAACTGCCCGCCCGCCCCGCTGGGTCGCCCAGCGTTGTGGTCACGGGAGGCCAGCTACCCCAAGCGTCCAGCTTGGTGCCACACCGCTTGCCCCTCTTCGCCCATGGCTGTCCGTATCGTGCTGTGGCGCCCCCCCGGCCGCAGACGACGTGGACGACCGCCCCGCGCCGACCTGGCGCACCACCACAGCAACACCGAGCCTAGCTGCGACGGAGAGGACACCGTTCGCGCCGGGCCCCCGTCGGCATTCTCGTGGGGAATAGCGGAACCCCCTCGCTTAGGGCCTTCGAGGGTTTTTCCCCGCGCCCTGACGCGGGGGTTTTGCCTTCAAAAAAACGTCTCTTGTGTCATTTACTTTCCTCTCCCCAGCTATGGTAGGGTTTGGTCCGCGGGATGGAGGGTGGTGTAGGGGGAGTGGAATCACAAACGCTCTCCGGTCTCAGGACCGGGGCCCCTTGCACTGCTTGACGTCCTGCCATTCAGGTACAGCCTTCCATGGCTCTCTCACTTAGCGCCACGGTTTTCCCCTGCGTTCTGCCGCGGGGGGGGGGGGGGGGTTCATGACCCCCATGACCCCCCCCCCCTGGATCCGCCCTTGAATCTAGCGCAAACATAAAAACTAATTGCGGAATCGATTTTGCGAGTGAATCGGCACAGCTGCATCGCTAGAAAAATTGGTATAATGTTTTGTTACACGATTTTCAAACTTATCATAACCATGAGCTTTATTTTTTTTTAAGACTTTGTACGTTGAAAACTCTACTTTATGGTCGCGTAAAATTATGTGGCTTCTAGGACATGGATGAAGTATACTTCATCCTAGCTTCTAGGACTTAGATTAAGTATTCTTCATCATGTTCTAGGATGAAGTTTATTTCATCCATGAAGTGGCTTAAACCCACCTTAAACCGTACTTTAATTGTCTATGCCAGGACCATCATTACTTTTTAAAAAATTAGGTAGTATAGTAATAATCTGTGACTTCTGTGAGGTAGTTAGTCTATGGCAAATTGGCAATTCGAGAATTGAGACTGAAATTTATATTAATTTAGAAGTGTTTCTTTTTTGCAATGCAATAACTCGCTATTGCTTAGTTTTATTTCTTTCTTTAATCCTAAATTCAAAAATAATGTTTGCCGCTGTAATTTACTTCTTTGCAAGCCGCCACAATATCTCTGCTTCCGAGTCCCGACTATCTAGCCCTATTCCTTTGTGAAGTGTGAACTCTAAACCTACATTTTGCACTTTTATATTTTTGTGAACTCTTGTGATGTATAATCAAAAGGTTATATGATTGGAGAGTGGTGATTTAAGAGGGACTTCAACATATTTTACACATAAGTTTGTTATGATTTAGTTTCTGTTGTAACCTCAATCAAGCGGAAATGACCGAGCTGCTACTAGAAGATCGCTTCTTTTTATGAAGTTGTTTTGTTAATTTTTCAAGAGGGAGTCCATCTTATGTGATAGTTATCATGGTAGAAATAGGTGCGCCTCAGCAACCTTCAGATGACAGTTTAGAAAATGCAGAATGGTATTGGGGTGATATTACTAGGTGAGTGATGTTTTAGAACATAGCCCGCGGCACGCATACACATAAACATAAATAAAAAAACCGTTCATTTTGCTGCGATAAAAAGTAGCCTATGTTTTAATCCAGTCACTAAACTTCTATTATAATACCAAATTTAACCAAAACCAGTGCAGTAATACTGGCGTAAATGTTTAACCAACTTTCGCATTTATAGTAATAATGTTTAATATCAATGCAAAAGGGAGCATAGAGTAAATCTTTATAAGTGCTAAAAATTAGCATTTTGTGAAATTATGCAATATGTATACTTTTTATGACTTTATAAATTATGTAAATTCCTCTTTAACAAGCAAAGCAAAATTATAACTATTAAATTTCTATTCTATCAATGTATTATAGTTAAGATTTTGTATGTAATAATTAATTACTTGTATTTTACAGGGATGAAGCTAATGAAAAACTCAGAGATACATGTGATGGAACCTTTCTAGTCCGAAATGCCTCAAACAAAGACACTGGATACACGTTAACCGTTCGTAAAGGAGGTACTAACAAGTTGATAAAAATTTATAACCAAGATGGACGGTATGGATTTTGTGAGCCCTTTGAATTCAACTCCATTGTGGATCTTGTTAGGTTTTACACTGAATACTCCCTTGCACATTGTAATAGTAGTCTCGATATTAAACTCATGTACCCCTTGTCAAGACATCAAGACAATGACTGTGGGGAAAATATGAATGATGAGCTACTTGAAACTCGATATAAAGATATTCATAAAGAATTTGTTTTAAAAACAAGAGATTATGATGAACGCTCCGATAAATATATGAGACTCAGGGAAGAAGTTAAATTTAAGAGGCAAGCTTTAGATGCTTTTAAAGAAACTGTCAAGGTTTGTGAAGACCACTTAAAGGTTCAAGAAAAAATGCAATTACAGGCACAGCCTCATGAGAAAAATGATCTGTTAGAAAACAACAGGCAGTTAATTTCAAGAGTGAATAGCCTAAAACAAGCGAGAGCACAACTGCACAACATTTTGAAAGTAACCGTAGAGTCAAATCTATTGCTTGAAAGAGAAATTACTAAGTTAAAATCTGATATTATTAATCTTTATAAAATTAAAGACCGTCACAAAGTGTAAGTATTTTTAAGATTATATTTTTATTGTTGCTGTCTTTGTCTGTCATGTCATTTTACAACAAATCAGACAAAGACAGCAACATTGGAAAGTTAATCTTTATTGTTAATATTTTTTTTGGTGATTGGGTAAGTGATTTTTTATCACTGCAACATGAAATATGCTTTTAATGATTTTTGGTTGTTTCTTTAGATGGTTGCAAAGAAGAGGTAAAACAGAGGAATATCTTCAAGCCTTAGAGGATGACAATATTCACAAGTTAGAAGAGTTGTATGCACACCGTGAGATGATCACATGGATGGTTGAAAACTGCACACGAGAGAAGGCAGAAAAACTACTAGAAGGAAAATCCCAAGGAACTTTTTTGATTCGTCCCAATTCTACTGGTCAACTGGCTTTGTCAATATGTTGTAATAACATGGTATACCACTGTATAATTTTTAAGACTGAAAGAGGTTATGGATTTGCTGAACCCTATAACATTTACAAGTAAGTATTTATTATTTTTCCTACATTATTATTATTATATATTATGATAATGCAGTTTTTCATACAATAACTACATTATAATATAATATCTATGGACGCTTCACACCACGTCAATCTGGCCCTGTGCTAAGTATCCGAAGAACTTGTGTTACAGGTACCAGACAACGGAAATATATCTAATACTTTTATACATTTGTTTACATAAATTTGTGTATAATATAATAAAAATCTTAAATATGTGTATATATTTAAGATTTTTATTATATTATACACAAATTTAATACACATCCATGACCCAGGAACATGGAAAACTTTTTGTTCCCTCGGCGGGATTCGAACCCGCGACCTCTCGTTCGAACACCAACGTGCTCTACCACTGCGCCACGGAGGTCGTCAAAAAAACATTTACTTTTGTTAATTTATTATGTACTAATCTTGGAAGTTTTTTTTTCAGAACATTGAATGAACTAGTATTACATTACGCTGTCAACTCTTTGGAAGAACATAATGAACAATTAGGAACAGCTCTCAAATATCCAATCAATTCCCACCTGGTAAAAAAACCTGAAAAGAAAATCACAGAAAGCCACCATCAAGAAGTAAGACAACACCAAGATCCTCCACTAGAACCTCAACAACACATGCATAGAAGGCAAAGAAGACAGAGACACCCATTGCCATAATATTATCATGCATGTATCAATTGTGGTAACTACAACAGCTATGATCAAGAGTTGTCACCCAAAGGTCTGCAGTCATAAGGGTGTTTGTATCAATTTATGAACTGTAATGTAGACCTTAAGAATTGTCGATATAATTGCTAACTGCTATAGGAGGGATCCAAAATACTTAGGGGTCACCTTATGTTATGTGATATTTTTTAATATATTTGCTTCCTCAATAGTTCTTTTTATATATTATGTCTCTGTGCAAAAGATTGAGTATATAATATTGATTATGGCCATATATGTCTGTCTATTATGACAAAACATAATAAGGTAGAATGTGCGTTGTTCTAATTCTAACAAATATAGTATTAAGATTTGTAAAAAGTGTGGGCCTAATGTACAAAATGTTATGTTATTATGTTGAAAAGAAAGAGTTAATTTATATATCTTGATATCTATTTGTATTACTCAATTATCCTCTATGTGTTTCTAGAATTTAAACTTTTGTACTATTTTCATTTATTTTCAAATGAAAATCATAATATGTATCTTTGTATATTATAATTATTATATGCTATTTAAATATTATTTTGATGCCTAATTTTGACAAATATTGTCAAAGTAAACTATGTTCGAGTGTGATAAGTAATTATTACTATGATTTTAACATGCTAACTTAAAATGTTATTGCTGTACTTCACAACCAATTACCATGAAATTAGGATCTGTCTACAAGCAGCATGCCAAACATTAACATAATCTCATATTCTAAATATACCATGGTTAGTTCTTGGCTTTGTGTTCACTGTAAAATAATACCATGATTATTGTCACAATCAGAATTATTAACCACTTCATTATTTTACAGAACAGTAATTACATTTAATTATATTTCTTAAATAATTGAAGATCTAACTATCTTCTTAACTATTGTGTAATTGAAGTCTAATAAAACATTGCAAATCATTTTTACTATATAAATTACAGTTTTAGTGTAATATAAATGAGATATTTTAAGTTGAATATATATTATTTATATGAGATTAAATCAAAGTTATTTTTATATTTATGTCAGTAGGTATTATCAGATTTTATGTGGAGAATACCGACATTCTAAACACAAATAATATATATTATCTTTATTTTTCTGTATTATCTATGTATCGGATTTCCTATGTGTACGTAGGTAGATTATGAATAATTTATATGATCTCAATAAAAATTAGTTTACAAAAATTGTTAAATAAAACCAATCAGTAATATGTATTAGGCACACTAGTGGATTTTTAACAGTCGCCATTTTTATAAACTTGTAATATAACAAAAGGTGTTAATTAAACAGGATAATATATAAGTTTTTAAAAGATTGGCTTTCATTCAAAAGAAATTGGGTGACATCATCTCCACATTCTCGTTGATTTTCGTCCCTGATTATGTAGAGGCTATTAGGTCCTGTTTCATTGAATTTTCATTATGTTTAGGTACTTATAACCAGTAGTAGATCACTGGCGACCTTATAACTATTACCTGCTTTAACTCGTAAAACAACAAGGGATACATCAGATTGTAGGCGTGCTTATATAATTTTTTACATCTTATCAATACGCATTGGGGATGTTTCACCACTGACAATATCTATAAATGCATCAAAGTTTGAGAAGAACTTAATTCTTCATGTTACGGAATCTTGTCTAAATTTCATTTTGGGGAAGAAAATTTAACAAGTTAGTTAAAATAGTAGTTTTATTATTGTAGGCGTTTTTAACGTGGAGTTTAACTTTAATTACAATTTTATCTACTTACCTTGTTAAATTTTTATAAACCTGCTTCGCTCTCGACCCGAAGGTTGTTGGTTCGATTCCCGCATTGGAACAACAAAAAAAATGTTATTGTAAAGTTTGGTTAGGACAATGCAGGCCTATCACCTGATTTTCGGACAAGAAAGATGATCCATGTGTCGGATGGGCATGTAAAAAGTCGGTCCTGGGCCTGATCCGCCAGTCGTGTCGATTATCCGTTCCACTGGGCTACGAGAGTAACGGAAGAGAGTGCTTGTGTGTATTTCACACACAGTTGGGCACTATAATGTAACTCCTGCGTAGTTGGCCAGGTTTCAATGAAACCGGTTGCCGTCACCGAAATCGGCGTGGGAGGCTTTAACTCTTGTTAGACTAGCTCTAACTGCATTGTGTTGGGGACATTCAGGGTTATACAATTAGTTAAAAGGAAAATATTGGTGGCTGGCCATTTTAAATTGGCTTAATAATAACCTATTGTTGGCTCTCTTAGTGGCCCACAGATAGCGTGTGTTTTCAAATATGTCTTACAACTATTATGTTTCTGTTAGCGGCGGGTATTCATATTAAGGATAGTAGCATTTGTAATCTATCTATCTGTACTATTATAAAGAGGAAACATTAGATTGTTTTGTTTGTTTGAATTGAATAAGCTCTGATACCACTAAACCAATATAAAAAATTCTTTCGCCGTTGGAAAGCTACACTACTAACTAGTGCTAGTGCTGAACATAGGCTGTATTATATTTAAGAAATTGTTTGAGTTCCTTACTAAAATTACTGTTTGTATGCTGAAAGAAGTGGGCTCAGGTCAGCTAGTTATAAATATGGATTCTGGACATCAAAGCATATTCTAAAGTTGTAATTTTGCTTCAGGCTGTCGTCATATTTCAGTCTGAACATACATGACTGAAATAAAATGCCTGCCTGTTACTACAGTTTATTAATTTATAATGTAAACAGTACAAAAGATTGTAAGGTATGGTTTAATTTCTATCATTCTAATAATTGAACCATAAATAATTCTGAATAATTTCTAAAAAGCTAGGTTTAATCTGGGTATAAAAATAAAACAAAGTTAATCCTGTTCACTTAGTCAATATATTTATTGAAATCAAACTTTGATGTATTTATTATGTTTTTGCAAACTGTACAAAACCGTCATAATATGATGTAATACATTGTAGCCAATATACATCAAAATTAGATACATGTTAAAAAATAAAAATGGAAAATGCAATTCTACATAGTGTACCATATTATTAATTGGACTTTTTAGAATCTTTGGATGGTGACCGAGATCTTGAACGGGACATAGATCTCCCCTTCGAACGGGAGCGGGAACGCGAGCGGCTTCTGGAACGGGACCCTGATCTTGCAGAACGGGAACGCGTGCGACGACGAGACCTCGAACGACTGAAACATTATAGTGTCACAATTAAAAACTGAAATGCATAAAAGTTTATGATTCAGAAATTGATGCAAAAATATTTTTTCTTATTTAAAAAAATACTGTTTATTATTTTTTCACCCAGTAAAATTGTCTTGGTAATGTTTTTTTTTTGAAAACAACCCCAAACTTAACTTTTAACTGTCATAGAATATTAAATGACTCTTCAGTGTACAATACATTTACCTGCTGGAACTCTTTTTATTCTTTTTATCACTACTGGCAATAATGTCTGTTATTCCTAACAGCTGAATTTCTGATTGAACAGAATACATATTGCATAAAATGTGTAACTCACTGAGTGCACGCAGTGATTACATGAGTCGAGTGTCACGATGAGTAGACAAACATTATCTCAAAGTAGTTCTCGACAAGTGGAGTGTGCACGTAGGGCTGTAGTTACGTAGCCAGAGAGCGTAGTAAGATGCTGCCAACATTAGCGTTGTACACGCCGTGAAGTAAAAGCTACGTAGCGCAGACTACAAGAAGTGCAGACACTGAAGAGTTCAATCTCGGCGCACAGGCCAATGATAACCTATAACATAGTTATCATTGGTTTATGTGGATCAAAGCAGTGCTATGGAATCTTTATCCTCAAAAAATACAATGTAACATTTTTGTTCAGTTGTAGTTGTATATTATGTTAAAAGAAACAGTTTTAAAGATTCCAATAGTAACAAAAACAGTACACATAAAGTACTTCTCGTAAGTATACCTGCGACGACGACGACGGGTACAATCTCTAGCGTAATGACCACGGTCACCACAGTCATAGCAGCGGTCATCGTATGGCCTGGGCGGTAGGCGGGAACGCGGTGGTGGACCACGGCCTCCATAGCCACGGCCACCATTTGACATCTCTACTCTAGCGCGTCGACCACAAATAGTTCGTCCATCTAACCCCCGAATCTGAAAAGTTACAATATCATAATTTGTAATTTTATGAACCCACCCACTTCTTATTTCTGCTATCCCAATTAGTTTAACTAAGTTAGTATTTTTGTAGTATAAGTATTGAGTATACGTCAGCTAATAAGAGAATCAGGTATCAAATAAATTCGTCCGGGTTGTAGGTTATTAAAGTGATAGGCAAAATTAAAACATGTAAGTAATTGTTAGGTTGTATATTATATTAACAAAACTAATACACTTACTGCATCTTCGGCATCTCTTGGGTCTTCAAATTCCACAAAGGCAAAACCCGGCGGATTTCTAGCGACCCAGACATTTCTGAGCGGACCGTAATAGGAAAACGCATCTTCAAGTTCAGGTTTACTAGCATTGTTTCCCAAATCACCTACGTACACTTTACAGTCACCATAGCGCGACATTTCTCCTAAAATTAAATAAGTCGTAATTTAGTGACAGTAATATATATAATAAAGGTAGGTATTGAAAATGGTTACTTAAAAATTACAACGCGCATACGTAAAGTGCGTTGGTACAACTTACAATGATTGACTTCACACTCTTTTATTTAGAACATTAGCGTAACGGTTGATAATACTTTTTACAATATTATTTTAACTATTCGCGACAATATGGACACGTATTTACTGTAAGACTATTTCGGTAGTTACGATCAATCGAGGACGCCGCTTACAATTTACAAAATGGCTGATTGTCAAAGATAATAGATTTTAGGAATGCGAAACAGTGTTGCCAACTTAATTTTTTACAGGATCGTATCATAGAATAAAAAAGATCGTATTTTGCCATGATTTTCAAGGAAATAATCGTACGCAATGGAATTTCAATAAAACTACATAAATCAAGTAAAATACGGCATGTAAGTAATTATAATTTTGCATCAGCAAATAAACATATTATGGGATTAGGATATTATTAAATTATACTTTTTTTTTTTTTTTTTTTTTTTTTTTTTAATTAAAAGACATATGTTATTTATCTAAAATTAAAATCGTTTCGCAAACAATGCATTGAGCTTTCTAATCATTAGGCCCTGGTTTGAGCAACTTTTTAAATATATCTAAAAATATATTGAAAAGTAAGTAAATAGAGTCTGACAAGCGAGTCGATAATTATTGGATGCGTTCATAAAAAGTACAATTAATAAGATGTTTAGCTAAAGCTAAACATCTTATTAATTGTACTTTTAGTAGTTAGTAAAACAACTCATATAATAAATAACAAGAAGTGGAAACTTGTTATTATTTGTTGTAAATAGATTTATTTTCTACGTACGATTTCATTAAAAAGGTCGTATATTTTGCGTACGATTTCGATAACGCGATCGTACATCGTATATGAGTCAAAAAAGTCGTATAAATACGATTTAAATCGTATGGTTGGCAACACTGATGCGAAATGTGAATGTCAATACAAAAACTCTTAACTTTATGGTTATGAAATCGATTAGAAATTGTCAACTTAGATATATTTTGATGAGATGTCCAATAATTTCTTGGATGGAACTCTCGATTGTGGTAGCTAAGTAGCTAACACAATATGTGAGAATTTTGTTGTTTTCAGTTTGTTTACCTTTAGGTTAACGGCGTGTTTCACCAACGCATGTTAGTGTTAGCAGCATGTTAAATTATCATACCTCACTAATATAGTCATCTCATTCATTGATAGGGATTACGGGAGGGATAACATGATATTTAACGAAGGATTAACTTTAACATTGCATAGTGAAACACGGCCTAAATTTATCATGGACGAACTATAGGTAAATTCATAAATGTCGATAAAATTATTGTCATGTCACATCACTTCTGAAGGTCGTAAATTTCTGGTACGTCAGCGTACTTTTGAAATATAACTCGTATGCCCCGTACTTAAAATATACAATTGGATGGAGATTGTTTACAAGCAAGATTCAATTATTTAACTAGTGCACGAGATACATTTGCCATTTTCAAAACATTGCATTTACAATTTTTTTCATTCAAATAGATATTCAAACAGACCTACACAATAATAAAATAAAATTACAATCACAAATTAAAGTTTACTTCATATATTTTGAGCTTCGACATCTAACTTCTAAGTTCCATGAGTATATAATTATGAGTATTCATCTTAGATAAAGAATCCTATAGATTTGACACATTGCCACAGCCGACAGGGACAAACGAAAAGTATATACAATATCTGTGTTGCCAACCCCATTTAAATATACCCAATTTATTCAGGAATCTTACTACTCGGGACTAACAAAGATTAGTACAGAACAGTAAAATACAAATTTATTAAAGAGAGAAAGTTTGTTCATCTATATATTTGTTTCCATTAAATTATGAAATTTGGAACGGATAAAGCAGGAAATAATATGTTACGTTTATGACGTGTAAATGTACCAACGGTTCCCATTTGCGCATAAAAAGTAGCATTGGCTGCTACTTTACATGCCCTAAACATATCATACAACAAAACCCAAGGTTTAAAAAAAAACATCTTTACATCATAAATCATAATTATTTTCATCACAGACGCGGACGTAATAATAATTTATGTATGTCGGTACTCTATTTATGTTATCGAATGTACTATAATTTCTTGGCGGACATTCTTTTTATGTATTAATAAAACACAAACTATTTACTTGCACTTTTTTTCACTTTATTATAATATATACCTACACCGACGATGACTTCATCGAAACCGGTCGTGTATTTTAACAAATATAAAAATATGTAAATTAATGTAAAATCACTAATAAAGTATATATATTATGTAAAAAAGTATATAAAATAAAAATAAGGTGTTTAAAGGTAATCTGTGCATATAGTCATTATTTAAATGATTTTATTATTTGCATTTTTTTTTAATTATTGGTATATTACAACATTTATGGGTCGTTATTCAAAATGATTATTTCCGTAACTGTATTCATACCGTTTGCTATTGGAAGTAGATGCACGAATTTCTTCCTCCTCGTTTAAGCATTTGGTATTTTCCTTTTCATGCCTGTATATAGTATATAGTTTCATACCATTTCCGGGGACATTTAAATTTTTAATTTATTTCTTATACCAACTACAATTTATAAATATAATCTCATTCGACTATTCACCGCAGTTCAAGAGTTCATGAATGGAAATTTTTGGAGTGACTTTTACGACTTATATTCACTATACGTCTTCCAATAAATATTTCTTCGGCTTTCCTAAAACAAAGCAATAATATATAAAATAGGAGTAGTAGAGGCGTTCGTTAAATGTAGTCAAGATTTCCATTTTTATCGTTATTTTACAGTAAAAAAATAGTACTTTTAGTGAACTTATGTAAGTAAATTTCAGTAGGCTCTACACAAGACTCTGAATATAATATTTTTATAACATTACAATAATCACTTTTATAGTACGTAAATAAATACCATAAAAGTAACTAACCTGCTCGATGACATGACGCGTAGGAATAGATAACGGGTTTAAATATGTCATATTTGCTGTTTTTCTAAAACAACTTTGTTCAAAATGTCTAGAGCATACTCGAGTATATTTGGTTGGTTGCTAGTTTTGTCGGCCTGTGGCACGAATCCATAATTGGCGGGTTGAAGAGTCCTTTGGAAATCTGTAACAACAGTTTCACTATTGCACAGCTTAAGTTTTAATAATAAAATTAAAAATATAATATATATACGGTCGAATCGAGAAACCTCTATTTTTGAAAGTCGGTTAAAAAAGACCCCACTTTTAGGGTAAATTATGAGTACCTTAGCTGGTATCCCCATAAAATCTTTAACATTACTAAGTCAAAAAGTAGTTTAAAATGGCGGACTGCCTGACATTTGTTTCGAGGATGACAATTTAACCTTGTCACATACATTGGTTGGATAATACATTTATTATTGTAATTTTAAATAACATTTTAATTCATTATTTCTATTCACAATAACCTATTAATAGCTTATTAGTGTGCTACGGAACACAACCTGTCGATATTTTATCAAAGCAAGGTGTATTTGTTACTAAAAATTGTACTTACGCATGAAAGGAAATATTTCGTGTTTTTTGCTCAGTACGGCTTTTACAGCCGATTATTTAACATATATCCATGTAAAGCAAGGGTTAGTATTATGTATCACTTAAATTTCTTTTTATTTTCACCACTTAGATCACTATTATTCACTAAAAATCCTGGAAGATACGAGCTGTGACCGAACTGTCAACTGATTTGTTGGGCACATAGCAGTTGTGCCCAACAAACAAAAACAGGAACTCTGACAAAGACAGGCTATATTGTCGCCTTCCTTTTCCTTCCTTAAAGTTTTTGTATGTTGTGATCTCGTTCACACACTTTATTGACGTATTGTAGCAAATCTATGTATTCTTCATCTATGGTATTCATTTAATTTGAGATTCGATAGGTTAGCCTATTTTTCAGAACAGTGATGGACGTCCTGGCAACCGGCAATGATATATCGATTCATTGAATGGTTAAAATCGATTCCGCATTTTTTTTATTCTTAAGAATTACTTTTCGTTAGATTTTTTATAATTTAATTTTTTTTTATCTTGTACCTCGGCTAGAAGGGTAATCGTTGCTAAGGCATAGGTACTATTATCTATTATTTAATAAAGCACAATAGGCTCAATGTTGATCGTTCTATTGTAAACATGTTAAAATGGATAAGGCATTACTTTAATCTATGTTTAAGTGTATTAATCTGTGACATTAAATACCATAAAACAATACAAATTTTATGGTGTTGGTCCACTGTTGTATCATTCCGTAATGTACCTACTGTTTAAATATATTTTAATAATATTATCCGAACTCGCATTTAAGATAAAACATAATATTTTATAGTCTGTGAACTTTATGAATAGCCTTGTTTCCTTTGGCAAGGCAATAAAAGAAAAAAGTAAATGTTCATGAGCGAACGGACGTCGTTTCGACTTTTGTATTCCGTCATGCAATAATTTTTCATACATGATTTCGTTGCTAAAAAGTGGTGTAGATGGTGTAGTTGTTGTAATAAAGAATTAGATACTCATTAGATTAAAATGATACATTAGCATTATAACTTGCGTATTATTATCATAGTTATCGATAGGACTGTGACAAGTACGGTAATGGTGGCCATGTCATGAAAATCCCTACAGCCATGGATGATAGCTCCGTATCTCATCACAACGGAGGGCAAGTAGGATCTCAGATAGGAGTTAGTGTAAATAATAAACAAAATGAAGAATCTAGTCAAAGTGTCCAGTACTCCATTCCGGGCATTTTGCATTTTATTCAACACGAATGGGCGAGATTCGAACTTGAAAGATCACAATGGGAGGTGGACAGAGCGGAATACGAGGTATTTTTTTTAATAATTAGTAAAACTATAATCTTAATTATTTATAATATTATCTTGCTTTACTTGAATGTTACATACGGAAGGTTATTTTTGTTAAATTTCCAATTTTTTGTTATGTAGCCACTAGTCAGTAGTTTTAGTCTAAGGTAATTGTAGGAAATCGAGTTTCAGTATGGTAGTTAATAGACTTGGAAGTATTATTTCCTGTTTTTTTTATATATTTTCATATTGACCTATAATGTATGAAAATGTTTAGAAAAAGCTTTAAAAACAATAATATAATTATTTTTTCATTTAATTCTGCAAAATACTTTTCTACTGTGGTGTATTGTGAATATGTCGGTATTAAATCCAAAATCATGTACATAAGCTCTTTCTTTGATTATTGTTCTTAACCTTCTTTTTTGCTGCAGTTGTATTTTGTGTTTGTTCCCTTAAACAAACACAAAATACAACTGCAGCAATGTTGTTACTAGTTACCTTTACCTTTGAATTTTATAATAATATTTCATTTAATGTATTTTTCAAAAAACAAATGCAATTATTGGACATTCAATTAGTATAACTTTATTTACATAAAAGATAAATCAATTTTGTTCAAAATTAGGCCCACTTGTTGTTACACATATTATTGTATTCAATTTTTTAGAGGATTCTACCTACTATACAATTCCCTTACTATATTATTATCTATTTATAGGTATATCAGTCATGGCACTGAAAATGAGAAAGAATGAATGTTTTAATATTATTTTGTATTTGTTATGTCATTGTCATCAACAAGGGGTTGATTTTCAAGATTAATAAAAATAATAAATAAAGAAATAAACCGCAATAGATTTTTCATAAGCAGTTAATACATAATAACTAATATAATTGAAATGGTTACCATAGAAAATTTTTACCATGCCTTTATATTATTTATTAGTACATAGTCATTTTCCAATTAATATTAATTTATTGAAATAAAAACAGAAGGTAAACTTTGCATAATGATTAGGCAAAGTTTTTATTTAATTTAAGCTTCTCATTATAAGAAAACTAAAACTAAAACTAATGGCTATTTATAAACTTAAAGTATGGATACATTGATGGATGCTTGTTACTCTGTCAGACTGTCACACAAAAACTACTGAATGGATTATGATGAAATTTGGTATGGTATTAGTTTACATGCTGAATTAACACAGCCTATTTTTACCACATACAGAGGGATTATTACCACTGAATTTATCTTTATGCTTACCAAGTAATGGGAAACATCAACATTTAATAATCTCTGAGTTAGCCCTATAATATCTACGAGAATTATTATAAGGGCTTAAACTGCTGCTATTTCAAAAAATTCAGGGATGGAGCAAATGCTTTAAAAGTATCTACAGTCTCAAAGCTACATTTGCTTTAAGGGTGAATATATGCTATTTGATTTTTTTGTGTCCCACAAGCAAATGTGATCTGTTTCATTCAATATTTATAATTTGTCTATTTGACACTACTTTAACATTGGTAATGATAGAGGCCAGACAATATTTCCATTTTTTTTAGTTTTATAAGTGCCAGAGGAGTGACATATTAAACAAGTGACATAACATTGATTATTTACTAAGCAAGGGGTCTGATATTAAATAAAACATGTATTTAAATTATATTACTTGAATATTTTTTATATACCTATTAGGTGAAATTGCAATTTTTTATGAAAAAATTTAAACTAATTTTTTTTATATACTTTTTATTTGTAGTAATCAAAGCTTGAACAAATTGAGCCTTAACACAATAAATATTGAACGAAATGGAATTTTGACACTACTCTGGCGATCATAAATTTCTTCTGATATGAAATGTGCCAGAGGAGTGACGCCAGTTCACGCCAGAGGAGTGACAAAATTACACATAACCTACAAAAACAACATCATTCGCTTTACTCACCACAATTTCATTTAATTCATGACTTCTACACACAATAAACATTGAAATTACTAAATATACAATTTAGTAACGATAAAATATAAAAACTTGTGCATGCCAGAGAAAATACTCCAACGACTGGCACAAACCCGCTTTCCGAAAGTCAATCGCAAATTGACGCCATTTTATTTTAATTTTGTTCTAGGACGTTAGCTGACTTCACTCTGTTGTACGCGGGTAGTTTAATTAAAAAAAGTAACGTAAACATTTTTAGCCAAAAAAAGCCAATTTTACTTCCTTGAGTTTCGCCAGATGAAGTGACGTTATTGTAACATGACATGCAAATAAGTAATTTTATTTTATATTAATATTTTTTTATACAGTTCATTTTGATAAAATATGTTACATTGTTTAAAAAAGCATATAATCATTTAAAAATAATATATAATTAAATACGTATTTCCATTATTTTGCCATAAAACCATTATAACCCGGAAATGGGGAGGCTAGAGGAGTATACATTTCTAACGTTTTTATACTAAAAATGCCATAAATTGACGAATTATCTTAAATAGACTATGCGGGACAGATAAAAGGGAATATTATTTAATATTTAAGCATTACGAAACAATAATATAATAAGTTTAACATAGTTTTTTTCTATGGATCATCGGATTTCAAATAGCGTATATTCACCCTTAAAGCAAATTTTCAAAATTAGATATTGTTTTTTGGTTATTTATATTGAGTAGTAAATTATTTATTTATATTATAGTATGTCCCTTTTAAATTTAACCTAAATGTAAACCAAAAACACAAATTTTTTTTACATAATTACATATTGTGCACATTTATCAACACTTTCACTGATATATTAAAGGATCATACTTTATTATACAATACACTTAACAACAATTAAACAATAATAAATATATCTAAACATCAAATAAGAAACTAGAGCGGACTGTAGAATAATATAGTTTATAGTCTATGTATTCTTAGTCACAATAATCATTGTATTGTCATTACTAACTATGGTTTTGTCATTGATGGGTTTGTTTACATTTAAGTTGAAATGAAATTTGACATACTATAGTAGTTTAAGTTTTTGTGAAAGAAATAAATAATATTTGAAATTTTTTTTTTTTATAAGTATAATAGTTTTCATTTCTCTGTCTATGTGCCATAAGAAAAAAATATTTGTAATATGCTACTAGAACATTTTGTTTTTTTAATGTAGTGTAGTTAAAGTATCATAATATTAATTGCACAAGTACAACACCCTATGCTTACCCCACATGCGGCAAAATCTTACTATAGTTCGTCCCTGATAAATTTAACCTAAAGGTAAACAAACCGAAAACATCGAATTTTCCCTTATTTACTTATTGTGCACACTTATCAACACTTTCACAGGTATATTAAAGGATTACACTTCATTATCCAATACATTTTATAACAATTAAACAAGAATTAATATGTTTAAAGATCAAATGAAAATCTTTGACAGAAAAAAAATACGCCATTTTGACACTACCGATTGTAGAATAAAAGCCTATAGTCTATGGATTCATAGCAAACAAAAATCATTGTATTATTATTGGCCAATTGGCATCACTGACTAGTCTTTGATTGTGTCATAGACGGGTTTGTTTACATTTAGGTTAAATTCATCTCGGACGTACTATACTAACTTGCAATGTTTTTGATAAATATATTATGGTCTATAACAATGTTTTAACAATATCTGGATTATATGCAAAAGTTGTCTCATTCATGTCCTTACCATTATTTTAAAAAGCATTGTAAATTAACTTTTAAAGCTCATTGCTTCTTTTAGCCAATAAGATAATTTTTATTAAAGACTAGCTGTGCCCGCGCCTTCGTTCGCGTGGTGTTTGATTGACTTAAACCGTTTATGCAGCGCATGCAACGAAAGTCCCCAAATGTGAATTTTTTGTTTGTTTAAACGCGCTAATCTCAGGAACTACTGGTCCGATTTGAAAAATCCTTTAGTTGGATAGTCCATTTATAGAGGAAGGCTTTAGGCCATATAACATTACGCTGCGACCAAAACCAGTCGGGCGTCGTCGTCGCCCGACGCCGCGACGCCGACGCCCGACGCCGCGACGCCGACGCCGCGACGCCGACGCCGCGACGCCGACGCCCGACGCCGCGACGCCGTCGCCCGACGCCGCGATGCCGACGCCCGACGCCGCGACGCCGACGCCCGACGCCGCGACGCCGACGCCCGACGCCGCGACGCCGACGCCCGACGCCCGACATCGCGACGCCGATGCCGCGACGCCGACGCCCAACGCCGCGAATTTATGTCCCCATAAAATTCGAGGAGTTCCCTCGATTCCTCACGACGCCATCATCAGGCACCACTTTGATAACTATGAGACCAAGTTCGACTGTAATTGACTTAGTGGCATATGCTTGCATTCCTTTAAACAACGCTGAAATCTTCGAACAAACATAAAAAAACATAATATATAGGTACGGTTGAATTGAGAAACCTCCTCCTTTTTTGAAAGTCGGTTAAAAATACTGTTTTCTATTGCTTCGCGTCGCTGTGTAGGTAGATAAGCGATCGCCCTGCGCGTCCCGCACAACCCGCAGTCCACACGCGTCGAAATTCGTCCGACTTACTTCAATTTATCGTCACTACTCGGCTCCTATGTGTCTCAGCGGTATGTTTTATAGCCTATAACCTGCTCAGGAGTCTGGACTACAATCGTACTAAGTTTGGTTAAAATCCCTGACAGACAGACAGACAGACAGATAGACAAAAAAATTATTGATGGCATTTTTGGCATCAGTGTCGATCACCAATCATCCTCCAATAAGAATTTTGAAATAATATTCAATGTACAGAATTGACCTCTCTAGAGTTATTATAAGTATAGAAATTGCAGTGTAGATATTTTGTCATTGTTAAAAAATAATATTTTATTCAGATTTTTAAACTTATTCATTAGTGTAGCTTAGACATGGGGCCAAGACAAATTTTGTGATCGGCGCGGAGCGTCGGCGTGCGAAACGTTCATCATCTGCAGTCGCTGCGGCGCAAAATCCATACAAATCTTAGTACAGAGATCTTCGACGCGTATGTGAGCGTACTATCAAGTAGTCCCCTGGTAGTTGGAATTGTCACCCTTTTCATAGAAAAAAAACGCCACTAGAACCGTTCGGCGTGCCGAGTTGGATCCTCGGCGGCGTCGGCCGCTGAGGCTGCGTTTCCACTGACACGGAGCGGGGCGGAGAGGAGCTTGCGGTCTAGTTTTCACCATGATTGTGGTTATGACTTGATGGATGTGATGTTAACGTTACAGAGTTTTTACTCTGCTAGGGTAGGGTTTAAGCTAAGAAGCACTAGGACTTCTAAAAACCTATTCAAACATAATATTTATTATTATTGACACACCAACAGTTTGTTAGAATTATTACATTCAAAATCTTAAGTCCCGATTTCACCAATGCTTGTTATTTTTAACGACTTGTTAAAGTACCATGCCTTCTCATTCATTGACAGGTAATATGAGAGGGATAACATGATATTTAATGAAGGATTAATTTTAACATTTGTTGGTGGCACTAAAACTATTAACAATGTTTAAATTCTCTCCTACTCACTAATAATAGGTGTGAAACAGGAATTATACTATGTCTTATAACATTTGCATGTATGCATTTTATTTGTGTCCTTTTTTTCACTGCTCTGCTAGTGTGGGCTTTCCATTTTATTTCACTACTCTGCTAGTGTAGGCTAATGGGCACTAGGACTTAAAAAGTTAAATTAGTAATGTTCTCACCTTAGTATACTTTGGCCCTCACCCTAGCATTGTGTTGGGCATACCAATAAGAGCAATTTTACCATTTGTGTAGCATAATGTAATAGTATCATTTACGAGAAAAACTTTTTTGTACTGCGTACAGTACAAGATGGTAGATATTTTTTAAATATATAATATGTAAAAAGTTATTAATTGTTACTTGGAATCTAAAGTTATTAGTGCTGTAAATAATTTCTATGCGAAAACTTATTTATTTATTTGTGTCTCTGATATAGATTTTTAATTATGTAGGAACTTCTTATTATAAACACACTAATATTTTATTAAATATACGTTAATAAGACCTCATATATTATGTTACGCCATGAATAACTCAAACGACAGTTTTTCAAGGAAAAATAATAGTGTAATTTCTTTTAAAATACACTTTACAAGCAAGCAACATTTTATAATTTTATTTTAAGAATTTATTTGAAATATTTCTTTCCTTACAGGCAAGGCTTGCTTTTCTCCAAGGTGAAAGGAAGGGTCAGGAAAACCTGAAGAATGATCTTGTGAGGCGAATAAAGATGCTGGAATATGCGTTGAAACAAGAGAGAGCAAAGTTTCATAAGCTCAAATATGGTGTTGAATTGCAACAAGGTGACATGCGTTTACCGTCTGAAGAACCAGTGCAGGAGCCAGAACCTGGTGAAAAAGCCCAGTGGAAGCAGGGTCGTCAGCTCATTAAACAATATCTACAGGTAAATTCTTTTATTACAATTAGTTCATTGTAGTTAAATTCAGAATATGAAGGAGAAAGTTATTTTACATATTGTATAACACTTGTAATGATTATTCTTCTAAAAAAATCTGTGTGATAAAAATACAAATACAATATTCTCCTAAAATATTTTTTGTACTTTCAAGTGAGTTCCTAAATTGGTATAGTATAAAAGTATTAGTTGTGATGTAAAGTAAAACTTACACTCCTGTATTATGTATTTATGATAATGTAAATAAAACTGTTGTTAATTTTGAACAGGAAATAGGTTATACAGACACTATTCTTGATGTGCGTTCTAATCGAGTAAGGACTTTACTGGGATTGATCAATGATGAACAAACAGATGAGACCAGTTACAGAAACTGTGATAAACACCAACACTATCAGATGAACACTGCCCTTTGTCGCAAGATGTATGATTATGGTTAGTATGTATTGATCATATGTTCTGAAAAACATGTCTAAAAATAAAACCATGCTTTTTACATTATTCCTCCCCTGATATTGATTATATTGATGCTTGAAGCCTTGAACTGAAAATTGTGAAAAAAAAAATGTATGATCTGTACTAATATTATAAAACGGAAGAGAAGAGTTTGATTTTTTGTTTGTTTGTTTGTTTAAACGCGCTAATCTCAGGAACTACTGGTCCAATTTGAAAAAATATTTTTTTGTAAGATAGTCCATTTATAGAGGAAGGCTTTAGGCTATATAACATTACGCTGCGACCAATAGGAGCGAAGCGTCAGCGAGAAATGTTGCAAAAACGGGGAACATTATTCACATTTGAGGACTTTCGTTGCGTGCGCTGCATAAACGGTTTAAGTCACTCAAAAACCACGCGAACGAAGTCGCGGGGACAGCTAGTATTAAAATAAAAGTTACAGATTATAAATCTATATTTCCTGATGACCCTAGAACCCAATTTCAAATGATTGAATCATAATTGATTGTATGATCCTAAGGTGGTAAAGAGCAGCGCAAAGGTGGCATGTCAACTGGAAGTGGTTACAATGAAGAGGGTTTGTCGGTGCAGGAAACGGCCGCCGTATTCGCGAACTTCGAATTCCTCGCTAACCAGGAAATGGACATGGATGAAATTGACGATCTTGATGCAAAACAAATGCATCACACTGCTGTTAAACAAGGTAGGAGAAAATTAAATTATATCATCTCCCTTATTATATATTTTTACACTGCATAACATATACAATGTTTTCTCCTCGTCTGATATGTTACAAAAATTACTTTTTTATTTTAGAAAGAGGGTATTTATACATATGTAAACTACCTACTTTATATAATAGAGGGTGTACACCTCCTTACGAATAAAAATATTTACATACTGGTTGAGTGAAACACTAATAAAATGTTTTATTAGTAAGAGGGTTATTTTTTAGTTATATTGTAACCATGTGATAAGCTTATATATACTTATATGAACATAATAGGTAAGTGGCAGCAATCAATCGCAGTGGTTGAGCGTGTTGGTGCTCGAGCGAGAAGTCGCGGGTTCAAATCCCGCCGTCGGAACAAAAAGTATTAAATTTTCCTGGGTCATGGATGTGTATTAATATACTAAAAATCTTAATAATGTGTATAGTATAAAAGTATTAAATATATTTCCGTTGTCTGGCACCTGTAACACAAGTTCTTCGGATACTTAGCATGGGGCCTGACGTGGTGTCAATCGTCCATAGATATTATTATTGTTAATCGCATTCATATTTATCTATTTTTTTAATGCGTATAGGCGAAGAAGTAGATCACGAAGCCGAGGAGGTGTTGAACGAGTTGAACTTGCTCACCGAGAGCGAGGCCGACGTCGGCGGCCAGGGCGAGGACTACCCCGGTGGTAAGTGGAACTGTTTGCATTATGGTATTACCGAAAATTGTAACATGTAACAGTGACCTATACTTCGTCCCTGATAAATTTAACCTAAAGGTAAACAAACCGAAAACATCAAAATTTTCACATATTCACTTATTGTGCACACTTATCAACACTTTCACAGGTATATTAAATGATCGTACTACATTATCCAATACATTTTGTAACAATTAAACAATAATTAATGTTTAAACATCAAATTAAAATCTTTCACAGAAAAAATACGCCATTTTGACACTGCCGATTGTAGAATATAAGCCTATAGTCTATGTATTCATAGCAAACAAAAATCATTGTATTAATATTAGCCAATTGGCATCACTGACTAGTCTTTGGTTGTGTCATAGACGGGTTTGTTTACGTTTAGGTTAAACTTATCTCGGACGTACTATATAATAAATACAATCATATCACAAGTCACAATACGTATATTACACCAGCTGGTCGAACAGCCTCCCGCCCACGCACTTGTTCAGCGCCTGCATCAGGTCCCCCAGCTCCTGCTCGCAGGTCTCCTCGGTGTAGGACTTGGACTTCACCCGCGCCTGGCACTGATGGAACACCTCGTACATCTGCCGCACGCGGTTGTTGGCTACAACAGAACATGTAGGATTGGGATGGGCATGATCGCACCAGTGGGGCGCTGGAAAGGGAAGCTCCCCCAATTCCAACATACATATCTATAGGCTTACATTCTACATGTAAGCCTATAGATATGTAAGCATATAGCCTAGTCTATGGATTCATAGCAAACAATAATCATTGTATTAATATTGGCAAATTGGCATCACTGACTAGACTATGGCTGTGTCATAGACGGGTTTGTTTACGTTTATGTTAAATTGATCTCGGACGTACTATAAATGGTAAGTGGACGCAGTACCCACTAAAACATGGCGATACTCCGACAGAACCGTCGCCCACGAAGTCATGCGAAATATAATACAACCGCGACTCCGCCGACGGGAAGAACAGTGACATAGAGAAATAATTTTGTATTTCTATAAATGTGGAAAATTATTAATTAAATGATTCGTATTGCTATAAAAAACCACAAGAAATCCTTTACATATATTATTGATTTAGATGTATGCATATGTATGTTTGAAAATAAAGCGATCAAGCGTTTATAATGCTTTCAATATAAATATCACGTATTTACCGCGCAATAAAGAAAAACAATGACACATTAATTTGATCTTAATGGCAATACTGCATCATTCAAATTATAATTTTTCATATTGATAGAAATACAAAAATATTATTATTAGTATTTTTATAGGTCACTGATACTAAAAAGAAATTATGTAAAGGTTAGGTGTTTTTATTATATTTCTGAATTCTATCTATTAATTATTAATTGTCTGAAATGAAAACTTTGGAATTTAACAAGAACTGTGTATTTTGTTTTATTATCGAAGAGGACAATACAACACCAATGTCGACATATCCTTTGTAGCGCAATCATATGTTTTCGTGGCGTTAATTGCACGCGTTTGATGTTGCAGTGAAATTTCCAAGCGGAAATGCCACGACCATAAGCGGGGAGTCGGACGAGAAGCCGCTGGCTCTGGGCGAGTTGGCCCAGCTCACCGTCAGCAACGAGCCTGAAGCGTACGACGTTGGCAATGCCAACAAGGAGTCTTTCAGGAAGACTTGGAATGCCAAATATACTCTACGCTCACATTTTGATGGTGTACGTATTTTTACATTTCATTTATTTTACTATAGATATATAGGGTAAACCACCCTATTACTACTGGCTACCTATACTAATAAATACTGGCACTCTACCAATTTATTGGCACCCTCAAGTTTTTTAGGAAAATTAAGATTTTTTGTAGCCAGAATAGTCTTTTTTAGTAAAAAATAAACAGTAGTATTATTCTTTATTCAACTGGCAACACACATTTTTTATTTCTTAAAACATTTGTGTCAAGTTGACCATCTGTTTGACAAGCCGGGAACTGTGCGACAAAAATATTAAAAATAATCGTTTTTTACTAAGGTAAGAGCTTTTATAATCTTTAAAAAAAATGCAAATTTGCTATGTTGTTCTTGTACATACTAAATTGGTCTGACTATTACATATACTAGTTGCCTTTTTTAAACATTATTTTATAATTTAAGCGCCAATTTATAGTTATTTGTGGTGTGCCAACATTTGGTTTGCGTAAAATCGCTTAAACCATTTTATTGGCACATGTGCCAATAAAAGAGTTTTAAAAAAAAATCGAGTTTATTAAAAATTATGCCTTGTTTGCTTTAAAATTGAATTTAAGTTGCATTTAAAACATTTTTTATAGTTTTGGATACACCAATCCAAAAACTGGCCCCCTGCCAATTTTGTAAAATCCATTTATTGGCACGGGTGTCAAACATTAGTTTAAAAGGTGCCGATAAAAAATATTATTATTTCAGCCACAACCACTTTCAAAATGAAGCCAAGTCTGAAGAAGTCTAGAGAAAATAGTAGTAAAAAGTATGACCAAGGCTGATTCAGAATATTAACGTGACCTAATAATTACCTACTTATGATCTCAATTGATTAGATGTGATTTCCTTCAATGTACAGTCACATGCACTAACATGGATACATCTACAAATTTATATTTCAAAAATATCTTTACCATATTGTATTCAAAGCGATGTAACCAGCAACGTAATTCAAAATTATGAATAGATTTTTTTCATAATGAAGTAAACAGCAGTATTTCAGTGAATATACACACATAATTATGAATACTCGACAAATTTCAGTAAAATGTAAACATTGTTTATTTCATTATTATGTATACAATAATTGTATCAATAATATGCTTTTTTGCAAATATGTTTTAATTGCCACAAAAATGTATTCGGGGTATGTTGCAATAAGATGTATACATTCATTTTTTATTTTTCTTTTCGCACAGCCGTAACTACAAATGGTAGAAACATGAAATTTGAACTAACTTCGAGTCTATCTGTATGTCTGTCTGTGGCATTGTAGCTCCCAAACAGATTAACCGATTTGGATGTAGTTTTTTTGTTTAAAAGCTGATTTAGTATATGTTCACTTAGGATATGATAGATAGATATACAACACTGACGTGGTCGTGTTAAAACACTACAGCTATGATTCAACAAAATCAATTTTCTTACTGCTGAACAATTTAAGTGTTACTTAAATAGTTGTAAGCCAAAATTATTCTATTTTTTGTTTAAACCTAGAAGACTTTGTTTGGTTTTTTGTTAATATTTTATGAAAAGTATGAAACCATATTTAAAAATAACCGTTTTAAATGTTATGGGAAGTTTCTTAATAAATAAATGTTTATTTTCTTTAAGCAAAGGCTTTTTTACTGTATGAGCTAGCAGTTAGGACCCATTTTTTGATCTAACAAAAATAGTGCCAATAAAAGGTAATAAGTACTGCCAATAAAAGGTTAAGCTATGCCAGCAACTGGTATTGTGGGTGTTTTTTTAAACGTACGCTTTATTAAATAAACCAATTTAATTTATTAATGAAAAGTACTTTAAAATATTCCCAAAAGATTCGAAGACTAATATAAATATTTTTTTCTTTGATAAAATATAATTTTACATGCAAATTTTACCAGTTAAATGGAGTCCCTGCTTAAAGGGCCAATAATTGGGTGGTTTACCCTAAATAAAAATTAATTGCTATTCGTTAGTTTCGCTAAAACTCGAGAACGGCTGAACCGATTCGGCTATTTTTAGTCTTGATATACTCGTGAAAATCCAGGGAAGGTTTAAACGGTTTGTATGTTCAACGAAGTGGGCACGGGTCAGCTAGTTTCATTTATAATTAACTTTTACACTAATACGGATCCACAGTATATCAGGGACTGCAATATTACACATATACACTCGTTTTCAGCGGTTTGACAACTTCTGAGTATAGTTTTTCTGTTTTCCATGCATGAAAAAAAAAAAGCTTGAACAATGTATTGGTACAATGTTTTTTTAAATTATTTTTATGCAATGTACTTGTAATGTAATGCCTCAATGTGTTTCTGATTAAATGTCTTATTATTATTTAAATTAATAAAATTGTACTAGCCACGATACATGTTGAGTATCTTTCCTTTGATGTCAATCATCGTAACATCCAGTAGCTATGAGAATGAAGATGATTTATTTCAAAATTTTTTAGGTAAGAGCGCTCGCTTTTCACCCGACCGAGCCGGCATTGGTGACCGCCTCGGAAGACCACACGCTCAAGCTGTGGAACCTGCAGCGCACCGTGCAGGCGAAGAAGTCTGCGGGTCTCGACGTGGAGCCGCTGTACACGTTCCGAGCGCACTCGGCCCCCGTGCTGTGTCTCGCGATGGGCGCGCCTCGCTCCGAGGAGTGCTTCTCCGGCGGGCTCGACGGCACCATCCGCGTGTGGAACCTGCCGCCGGCCCAGGTCGACCCCTACGACCCCTACGACCCGGCTGTACAGGTACACCACATGCCAACTTTAATTGCCTGTTTACTGATAAAGTAATTATGTAATTTATCTCATACTTACGCCTTTGTTTATGTTTAAGAAAAACGGTTATAAAGTAAATACCATAATAAAGACAAGTAAATTTTGTGATATAATAGAAAAGTTAATATCTGTCAAATTTTAAATATTCCTCAATTCATTAATGTAGAATGCCATTGATTGCAATCCGGTAAAACGATCCCTGTTTTCTTTTCTGGTGTTATGAATAAAAAAGAACACAACCAACCGCGAAATATGCTATGGTTTTAGGGTCCGGTGCTGCGCGAGCACACGGACGCGGTGTGGTCGCTGGCGAGTGCGGGCGGACGGCTGCTATCGTCGTCGGCGGACGGCACGGTGCGGCTGTGGTCGCCACGCGCGCCGCGCCCGCTGCTGCTGACGCTGCGCGACGACCCGCCCGCGCTCGCCGCCGCCGCCGCCGCCCCCGCGCCCGCCGCTGCGGACTTCGCCGATGCCGCCGCGCGCGCAGCCGTCGTCTACCGTGACGGCAAGCTGCTGCTATACGACCTCGAGACCGGACAGGCAAGGCCAAAATATGCCAATAATAATTTAACACTTAAACTATCCAGCTAAAACTCCTTCAAGTGACTAATAATTGCTTTGAAAACCTAAATCTCACGCCTTCGATTGTATCATACTATCCACTTATTAGAATAATATCTTGACAGGTTGTCCTGCGCGTGTCGTGCGAGAGCCCGGCGAGTCGGGTGCGCGCGCACCCCACGCTGCCGCTGCTGGTGACGGCGCACGACGACCGCCACATCCGCTTCTGGGACGCGGTGTCGGGCGCGTGCTCGCACGCCATGGTGGCCCACCTGGACGCCGTGACCGGCCTGGCGCTGGACCCCAACGGCCTGTTCCTGTTGTCGGGCTCGCACGACTGCTCCGTGCGCCTGTGGAACCTGGACTCGCGCACGTGCGTGCAGGAGATCACCGCGCACCGCCGCAAGTTCGACGAGAGCATCCTCGACGTGGCTTTCCACCCGCTGCGCCCGTACATCGCCAGCGCCGGCGCCGACGGCCTCGCCAAGGTCTTCGTCTGAGTGGACGCGCTCGCCCCCCCACGACGTACGACGTTTACGATTTTTAATATTCCTTTTATTCCCCCGGTAAATATATCGTTTCCATTCTCGCGTACCGACCCCCGATTCCGCGAAACGATCGGACGCGAGCGGAGAGTGCGCGGCCGTCTGCGACGTTTCGCGACGAGGGGTCGTCCGCCGACCGCGACGCGACGAGGCCGACCCGCGGCATATAATATGGTATGTAATTTAAATTGCGTCACGAACTCTTATCTCCACGCGGCGGCGGGCGCCGGGCCGCGCTCGACGCCGGCTTTAAGCGCGTAGTGAAAACTCATCTATGTATAGACATGTGAAATCTATTATAATATATTTTTAGACTTTCAGTATGTGAATTTTAGGTTTTTATTGCAACTTTTTCACCGATTTTACGATACGCAGTGAATATGTATGTTTCTATGCAGTAAGGGAGATGTTTGTAATAAATATTATCATGAGGATGTCGACGATGTTTACTTGACGAGTTTTGTTACGTGTCTGTACAGTTAGATTTTATGCAGTACATATTATATGGTAATAATCATCTGCAAAAAGCAATGAAATATTTAGTTTAGTCCTTATATTTTATTTAAATCGATTTGACTTACATTTATATACATAGTATTTTATAGTATTTTATTTTGTCTCACGTACTGAAATACTGCTCTCACGTTACTTTTGAGATTGATAAGCAATCAAGAATTTGAATGAGTAGACATACTATATCGGAAATAAAATAAGAAATGTTTGTTCATAAAATACTGCGATGTAGAATATATAAAATAATAAAAAAACATTACATATTCCTTTATTTTCCTCGAATTCATACTTGTACACATACATCCAAAATTGATAGTAAAACAACATAACCGAACTTTGTTTTTTTATTTATTTTTATATTTTTAGTTGCAACCCTATGATCATAAAACCTTTCTATTTTTTAACCCCACTTTAGCAGTTTTAGCTTTAATTTAAAGATTTATACTCGTAGATTTCGGTGTAAGAAAGTAGTCAAGGGTATCTATTATCTACCGGCTACCCTTATATCCTAGGATATGAACTTAGTCGACCTTTACCCATCTGTGTGATTATTGGGAGTCTTTGTTCACCGTTAGAAGTTGAACTACAATTTGTAAAGGCATGCATACAATGTGCCTAGTTGCAAACTGTAGTAACTAATTCGATGATATATAAACTGTAGATCCTCATGGAGAGCTGTGATATACACTCGCGCTCAGTGTGCAGTTTATTGTAAAAACTTAGAATTTATCATATTTATTACATTAATAGATAATGGAAGTGGGTTGTCTGAAAATTCTTATTAGGTTTTTGTCTCTTTCACGCAAAAACTACTGAACTAATGTCAATTAAATTTTACAAGTATAAAAATTATAAAGGTATTGTATGAAAAAAGTCCGTCATGAATCCAGAGGATATCTTAAAACTAGTAAGTACGCGCAAGTAATTTATTAAAGTCTATCCCATCAAAAAAATAACTTGTAAAAAGTGCCAAGTCTCGCTACTTGCCCTCAGATAAGCGTCGACGCCCGACGTACTAACTTCCAACGAAAACAGAGAGAAAGTTATACGCGTACAATACCTATATATGTGTGTGTGTTTGTCGGTGCTATCGTAGATTCCAAACCGATGAACCGATTTTAATTTGTTTTTTTTAAGTTATCAGTACGAGTTTACTTATTTTTCTTACAAGTGTAGTTGTTTGATAAATATTTTTTTTGCTACCAACATAAACGCGTTTGTTTGTACGTCTGGATGTTTACTACTAACATCCGAAGTCGAAAAATGCAACATAGCATTTCAGTTCAATTTTAGCTACACAGTCCTTTCGTTGCTTCCACAAAATGATTGGAATGTAAGTATCTGATTTTAATTTTTAATATCCGCAATGTGAAGTTACAATAGAGTTTAAGTAAGGTAAATTTTCGTCAGCAATGCAATTAATAAACTTAAATTCTACTTTTAAAAATATGTATTTAAAACTTCTGGTTGACTCTTTTGGTGAGGTATCTTAAGTCATAAAATAAAAGGGTTTATCTATTTGAGACTAATAAACGAGCATGATTCGATATTATGAGGCAACTATTTTCTTATAGCGCGTTTCAATATCTATAAAAAAGATATCTCCGTTTTCTTTTAGTAAGGCGATCTTTTATTAATATTAAATGCTGAATAATGTATGAAGTACCTACCAAATGATATGCTATATGGAACGTGCAGCAACTATATGTGGCAGCTCTAACTCATATTGTAATATCAACTATTGACTGCGAGCCTAGTGCGAGTTTCAGCTCACGGTGAGGAAGTTAACTACTTGCCCTGTGTTCCAGTACCTGATAGTAAACGAAAATAACGTTTTTTTCGTTCAGATTAGCGTTTCATTAGCACTTTATAGCAACATTATGATCGTTTTGAACTGTTTTGACTAGTGTTCCACACGCAGCTGTCAGCTGTCAAAAACTGTTCAAAACTTCAAAACGCTCAGAATGATCACGCCATTTTGCATAATTTTACCCATCTTGTTTTTGACGTTTACTTGGATTTCACAGATTTCACTGATCTCGATGTTATTTTTAAGTTATGGATCGAGCGAATTTATTTTAAAGTCTTTTAAAATGTAGTTATTATTGTTAATTTAAAATATAAATAGAATTTATGAGATAAAAAGGAAATGTTAAATTTTGACATCTGTCAGTCGTTCCACTAGCAGTAAAGTTTGCTACAAACGATCAGGGCCCTAATTCTCAGGCCTCGAACATAGTTTTTACTATCGGTCTGTCCCGCTCATGCAAATGAGATTTAGCGCGCGTGCGAGCGGGATATACTAATATTCGAACTTTTTTCCACTGCCCGAGAATCGTGCTCCAGGGCGGCGATTCTCAGGCCTCGAACTTAGTTTTTACTATCGGTCTGTCCCGCGCATGCAAATGAGATTTAGCGCGCGTGCGAGCGGGATATACTAATAATCGAACTTTTTTCCACTGCCCGAGAATCGTGCTCCTGATCTAAAATTTCATAATTTTCAATATTGTGCTAAAGAAACGACTGTGTGCGTTATGAATGATCTGAGCGTTCAGAGTAAAAGAAGCGCTTAAAGGAACACACTGTTGCATGATGACATCGAATTAGTTACCATAGTTTGGCACTAGGGGTGCTGTTCCGATGCCATACAAAGTAGGTAACAAAAACTAGCACTAGACTCACTGATAGGGAAAAACATTCTAATTGAAGGCACCAGTCGGCAGCACCGTCGATGTGCACGTTTCCTATATGGACGAGAAATTTGCAAGAAACGGAAGATTCGGCTCGATAAAATGAAGCACTATATTTTCAGGCTCTCAGGAATGGGTATATTTCTCTACGTACTGTTCTGGGTGACGCAAAAGTTATCGGAGCTGCCCAGTCCGCCTCCACTGGGTGAGGCTCCGCCGCCGCCGCACGACCGCCATCTGCCGCCGCCGCCGCCGCCCAAAATGAACGGATAAGATATAAAGTACAATTTAATATATTATTGTCCGAGTACTGAAACGGCAGTTAAATTGAGCGGCGTTCGAGGCACTGCAGCATTCCACCTAAAAGTGGCAGTGATAATCTGTGAATAGGCTTTAATCCTAACTTTAATTATAAACGTTTCAGTATTCAGCCGTCAATCTAGCAATTAAATCGCGGGCATGGTATGCGATTAAAGCGAGGGACTTAGCATAATACATTTTTTTACACATGTTACTGCTAGATATAATATTATATTAAATTGTATAATTTCCGCAAAGTAACGTCCCTAAATTAACTGGATAAGTTATTTCTTACATATCTACCAGACTAGATATTTTTGACTTTTTCATAGTTATCGAATACATGTATATTTGTGTGTGGGAATAAAATAATTATTGTTGTAGAAGACACTGTTTATTGCTACAGGTATGGATGTAAGCATTCAATCTTCTTGCTCTTGGCACTGGCATGCTTCTACAGTTTTACCTATTAGATCTCCGTGTGGAAGTCTTGAATTCATTTCAAAAAGTCCGTTATCCATGTGGCCACACTAAAAACCAAAATAGTACCAACATTGTTATAATACTTAAGTTATTTTAAAAGTACTTATTTTAAAAGTATTAAGTATATTTAATACTTTATAATAAGTACTTACGTAGGTACTTTTTAAAAATTGTTAGATAGTTGGTAGTTGAAGACGGATTGACAAGCAGTGCTGATGATGATGAATTATAGCTAAGAACACTAGAACACTCACAAACGAGATCAAAATCTGAAATATATTAAATACGAAGATTGCCGACAACTATCATCGCCAGTGCTCGTTTTTGTATGAAATCGACGAACGATGTACAAAAATGAAAAAACAACGATTCTCGCTATAAGCTATAGATCTTTTGTAAGAAAAATAATGTTCTTTATATTATATTACCCAAGTTGCCATATTTTGACAATGTACACGTCTTGCTGTGGGTTGGACTGTTCTCGACAGAATCGTCCAGGCGTACTCGAAGTATCTATCGTATTTTAGCGCCTGTTCCGCGCAGGCTACGATGTAGTGTGAGGCCGAATCTTGGTCTCCAGATGAACCAGGGACGTCCATTCTTCTTTTATTTGTTTTCTAGAAGAAAACCGAATAAAATATTATCTACACATATTGTAGGTAGACTGCCTAGAGCCCTTATCAAGGAAGTCTACTCTACGAACAATTATATACAATTTTACTAACAAATCGGACAGTCATCAAGTAGCATGAACAGAATCTTCAAAAGTATATACTGAGTAAAACTACTTTTCTACTTGTATATCTACTATAAATACTTATTACTGGTTTGAATACAAATCCTTATAATTAGTTCCTAGCCTATAATAAACCATTATTATCGATTTTTGATAGCGCGATGCAGACCTTAGATATTATGTCGCAGTCATCTGGTTGAATCCGCTATTTAATTGAATGACTAGCGCGTTCATCGAATCCTGTTTTTTACCAACAAATTTTAGAATCCGAGACTAGGACAGCAATTTAATATTTTAGTTTTAAAAATCGTCGAAATTTCCGAATGAGTACTATTATAACGCACATTAAAGTAAATAAATTAAAAAATATATCAACACATTGCTATCTGTACGAGCTGTTTGACGCCATGAAGTTTCCGCGCTAGTCATTCAATTAAATAAGCAGATTCAATAAGATGACTGCGACAGATATATGGAATTACTTTAAACATTCAAATAAGACATTATTATTACTTAGTTGACATTATCAAAAACTTCTGCCAAACCCGGTAGGTATCACTTTTCGATCTTATCGCTACGGCAACAAGTTTCTAATCATCTACGTTTATTATCATTTTATATTTAAACTATATTTAAATTAGCCACTAGGTACCTATAATATGTATGGTAAAATTACCATTATAAAGAACTGCGCTAGTTTTGTCCAAGCATACGCGCTGGGTTGACGACGCACCAAGTCCATGAGGACAGATTGAGTAACGCTGATGTCATGATTTGATAGGCTCGAAGTAGAGATTGCCAGGAGAACTCTAAACAGAGATGTACCTACTTATTAGAACTGCAAATTATTGTCTATATACTATCATGAACCTTCTAGGGTAGGTAGGCCTAATCAGTAGAAAAGGAGCTACGAGGAGATATGTAATTAAAACGACTTACGAAAATGGCTGGCTACAATAAACACTTTTCTCTAAACACATTTTCGCTGCGGTCCAGTTACCCATTAAGTGATGGCACTCTCCCTCCAAACTGAATAGGTAATAAGCCTGAAAAACACATAATATGTTAAATATACACCCACCCACAACTAGAAGTTCCTAATTTGTAATTTTTGTGTCTCGGGTGTTTTGCCAAAGAGCCATGGAGCTCAACATTTTAGGAGTTATAAATGCAGGATAGGTATTAGGCATCAACCTGAAATGGCCAATTGGATCGGCTGGGCTACATCTGCCGAATGCATCCAGATCGCCGCGCTGGGCAAAGATAAGCTCTGAATGGGTACGCAGAGATGGACGAGGCTTACACACTTCAGCTAGATGAAACATTTTACTTAGATAATATTACTGCTATTCAGATACTCCACTCAAGCTCCTTGCGTGCTGCAACTGCTGCAAGTGGTACAGCAAAGTGCTGCAGGCTTACTCCCGACACAATCGAAAATCGAATCAGTTCCATCTCAACGTCTTTTGGTATTTTATTTGGTGGATTACTTTGAAACTAACCAGTATAAAGAAAATCGTTAGATCGATTTGTAATCCCGACCATATCAATCGACTGAGAGTCAAAATAAACAAACGTCAATTTATTCGGGAATACGCGGCACGATATAATCTGAGTCAAAATCGAATCAGTTGGGAGAGCCCTTGACGTCGCCGCGCAACCAGCGGCACAGTGACAGCAGGTGGTGTCGGTGTGCCTCCGGCCACGAGCAGGACAGTGCCACACACATTTTAGTTATTATTATTATTAACATACTCCACTCCTCGTTGCGTGTTGCAAGTGGCACAGGGCGGTCTTGACGTCACCGCGCAGCCGGCAGCACAGCGACAGCAGGTGGTGGTACATCGGCGTGGCTCCGTCCTCGGACAGGGAAAGCGCCAGACACACTTCAGCAAGCTGAAACATTCACATTTTTGAAAATATATTATACTTACTTCTTACATAATATTGACGATGGTGTTGCTGTCGCATTTAGGTACCTATAGAATCTATAGATAGATACAAGAGGTCGTCGTTGGGTCAACGATTCGACTTTAATAATAATCTATAGGTACATATTTAAATATTAATTTTTATGGGTTCTCTTGCCTTTTAGATACACAGTAATAAAAAATATGTGTGATATAGTGTGTGTAGGTAACATTATTCTTAATAATTTTTTGTAAGTATTTTTAAGAATATAAACTAGGCTAAACTAGCTTTCCTTGGCGTAAATAATTTCATACCGTACCGCATACACACACCCGTAAGGGTAGACTTTGTATTTTGTCAAATGTCAATATGCAAATAAATATTTCAATTTCATAAGTTCTACAAAAATTGCTTGTATAAACGCGTAGAAATTCAGTCGGTCTGATAATCAGCTCTACAAAATATTTGCCTTATATGCAGGTCAAAGAATTTGCTACGGGCCCCGCGCCTGCTTATTCCGGCACATGCGGTACGCGGGCCGCAGGTTGAGTACCTATATCTGTTCTAGATCGTACTCACAGTGATCCCGCGTAAGCGTAGCAGCAGGTCTGCCGCATCGTAGTAGGGGGTGCGGCCGACGAGGACCGGCGTGTGGTCCCACCAGTCCCCCAGCTCGCAGTTCCACGCGCGCGGGAATACTGGCGACTCGGAAATGTCCACAGAAATTATACTAAAATGTTGATTTTACTATTGAAAGTATAATCAAAAAGCGTATCTCTTTCTTAGAAATGGAAATGAAATTTTAATTTCGATATACCTAACTAGGTTAGAGCTAACTCTTTTGGAATTGTCCTACATGATGACCAAACAGCCACCACCGCCAGAAACTACCCCGGCGTAAGAAACTCGCACGGGGTACCTATTTTAGCACAAAGATGAGAAAATTGTTTGAAAAAATAGGTAGAGCGAGTAGGCGAGTTGTGCAATCATTAACAAAATATTTTTTCTTATAATAAATAAGCTTTAGCACACAAGACAGTCGTGACGTCACAACTTAGTAGGTACAGCTAAATCACTCCGTTTCTAATTGCATAATAATATGTGATTTCAAGCATATTACTGTTTAACATGTTCCATTATTTTTTCGGAAATGTCATGTGACCCTCGAAGAAAATAGTAGGCACTTGTAACGATCCACATCAGGGTACAAAACGGGTACAGAGCCAGTATTGCCAGGAAGAATACCTCAGCCTCCTCTATTTTTTCGTCCATCACTAAACATGCTTTTGATAGTAAACTGAAATAAGTACATAAGTAGATAGGTTTTTAGGTAGGTTTAATCGTAATAGTCAGGGTTCCCCCATACATGGTTTTCACTTGATTAGTATCAAGCAAATTTTTCGTGAGTACCTTCATTTTGATGAGTCGCCCAAGAATTTCTTGGACGTAACTCTTGTTTGTGGTAGCTAACAGAGATAGCAAGAATAAAGTTTGTGGATTTGGTGATTACATAATTTATAAAAAAAAATTAAAAGTATTTTTTTTTTTGATAAATCTTAAGATAATGATCTAAATTATTCGAAAAAATATTTGTCCTACAAAATCTTTGGTTTCATCAATGAGTTCCCTCTTGCCAATTTGTATCGATAACGAGGTCATCTTAAATTATTAGTAACCAGCTGATTTTCTTTTTATTACTTAGTTAATATTAAAGTAATTCAACAGACATAATTGTACTACAAATTGCGTGATACGTTATCCCGGTCCTACGCTCGAAAGTTGACTTTTTTTTTATCCTTGCTAACTCTGTTAGCTACCACAAACAAGAGTTCCGTCCAAGAAATTCTTGGGCGACTCATTAAAATGAAGCTACTCAAGAAAAATTAGTTTGATACTAATCAAGTTCTCTTGATTAGTATCCCATATATATAACCATATATGGGGGAACCCTGACTATAAGGACGGATATCGGTTCTGGTTTAAGAAATACTAAGTACCTACATCTACTTATTAAGATAGATTGCCTACCTCAGAGGATGACGAGGGTTCAGTATTAGCGCCTTATTGATGCATACATTTGCTAATTTCTTGTCTACATCCAGAAAACAAGTGGCTAGTTCTCGCCAAAGATCCGGATCACGGTTATGCACCGCCAACAGCTACAATGAAAAATCCAAGATAGAGTCCTTTCCATGTTTCATTTAATTTCTCGCGAAAAGTGGAACGGAATATTATATTGAAGGTCAGTGTTTAATTACTTGTAGGAAAAGAAACACTCAATCTCTGTTAATATGTATTAGTTATCTTTAACATTCCATTGCGTGATCGCATCCCCGATTATGTAGAGCATATTATCTAAAGTATGGTATAATGGTGGTACCTTACCATTAATCCAGTAAAATCTGCTTACGTATTAAGAAATTTAATGTTAGCGTTACAAATTTATTTACCTGTAAGTAGAGATCAATAGCGTGTGGTATGTCTTGCATCTGACGGGCTTGTCGCGCCGCTTGAAGCAAACGTCGTTCCTGAAAATCTGGTATACCAAAGACGGTCTCTGTCGCCGCTCGCAGCATATAAATATGTGCCATCGTCCTTAGTTCCTGTGTCACAATTTTAGAAGGATATAGAACCAAATTTAACGACTAAGAGAAAAGATTACGTAACCTACCATCAAAGTCTAGCGCCAAATCAAACAGGGATAAAACTAAGTGCCACAAAGTAGATAATATATAACTAAGTACCTCCCTATCTACATAGAGCCAACCATGCTAACCAACTGCGTGTTGCCAGACTTAACATGATTTTAAGATAAATAGAAAAGATAGCTCAGACTAGGTAGATATAATTTAATTTACAGAAGAAGACTAGTAAACAAAACGTTTGAGAAAAATGTAAACGATAATCATATACTTACCTCGAACGCCTCATCAGATTCTAAAAAAAGGCTCGCAATAAAGTTAATGTTGACGTAATGCGCTGTTTCTTGCCAAAAAGAGGTCTCTATCTCCACCCGAGTTTTGCTGGTAATTAGGTCGTGATGGAACGTGCAGACATCTGAAGATTTAAAATATGGCAATTGGTAAATGAAATTCTTTAGGTTCTGACGGTAGTTAGGCACCCACTTATGTTTATCTATCAAACTCTCTGCCGATTCCTAGAGTAAGAAAACCGACATCAAATAACTCTTTGTATAAATTGCGAGTTCCTTGGGGGAGAGAAAATAATTGCTGCGTACACGACGAGCCTGCGATTTTGTTACGTTGGGTTGGGTTTGTTGGCGTTGGTTATATCACAAAGTAGGTTATATGATGCGTAGGATGAATATAATAAGTAGGTACATAGCACATAGCACTCGGGATAATAGTGACGTCATTTTACCTCGTCGTGGAAGAGTATGTAGCAGCTGGGCTGCGGAGCTGACAGTTTCCCGCCATTGCCGGTCCGTGTGGCTGCGGCCGGCGCACTCGCGGGGCCGTCTCGACTGCTCCTCTCTCCACAACATCGCCATCAGTTCATCACTTGAATTACGTAGATATATCTATACTAATATTATAAAGCGGAAGAGTTTGGTTGTTGGTTTGTTTAAACGCGCTAATCTCACGAACTTATTGGTCGGATTTGAAAAAACTTTTTTTGTTGGATAGTCCATTTATAGAGGAAGGCTTTAGGCTTTAACATTACGCGCTACGACCAATAGGAGCGAACCGTCAGTGAGAAATGTTGCAAAAACGGGAAAAGTTATTTACATTTAAGGACTTTCGTTGCGTGTGCTGCATAAACGGTTTAAGTTATACAAAAAATATGTATAAAAGAATTATTCCTTTTTGATAATCATAATAAAAAACCAACGTGAGCAATCAAAAGATAATCGCGTTTGTGTTTCCGACAACCACGCGAACGCGTCGCGGGCACAGCTAGTTTTAAATAAAACCTGCACTACTACACTTTGTCCTTACATTCCGCAGTCTTCAGTTCGAAGTTGGGCTTACCTACATTAAACGAACATACGATTCGATTTTACGATTTACAATTTTACGATCATTATATCCCTACTCTGTCAAATTATTTCAGTGTAAGCTGACGTAGAGCATTCTTTCCTTGTTCTGTCTGCGTTCGCTTAGGTTCTAGTTCTTGGTTCTCATTTTAACTTGTTGATTTTTTGGTTTAAATCCACCTAGATAGTTTTTTGGATACTCAATTAGGTACGTACAGTAAGCACCTAATTCACTATTAGCACCTAATTCACTAGTAGTTAACTTGATATTTTTCAGTGATATTAAATAACAAAATATGTTAAGTACATACTTTGTTACACTTGGAGGTATGGCTGATTTCTTTAGAGGTCTTGCTAGTTTCATCTCAACTAATACGAAAGGATTAATGCTTTCGTCCCTGTAAGTCATACTTCCTATTGACGAGTAGTTCGTGTCAGTATTCGTCGGTTCTAAAGTTTCCCTAAAATAAGAAAAAAATCCTACCTGAATGTTTAGTTGAAATTAACTAAGAAGTAAGTACGTAAAGGCGTCAAGTTCAATACTTATTTTTCTAACTACATGGAACAGAGAAGTTCGGACATACATCATGATTGTTTCAGTAGATCCAATTCTAGTGGACAAATTCCGGGAAACGAGGTATCCTCCCCCACACTCCTCCGGCGATATCTCAGCGTGCACCTGACGCAGAGGTACCGCCAAGCGTACGGTGTGCTCTATAATATAATTAACACATAAATGAAATCGTAAATTGCAATTAACGCTCAGCACAAAAAATAACAACACTGCACTATAAAAAAACGCAGTTTACTGTGCTATTACTTACATGGAAATGCATTAAGTTATTTCAACGCTTTTCTACGGCTAGATATTTTTTTATTATTGTAAGTCGCTTAAGGGCGTGTTTCACCAAGCAATGTTAAAGTTAATCCTTTGTTAAATATCATGTTGTTCCTCTCGTAATTCCTATCAATGAATGAGAAGGCATGCTATTTTAACATGCCGTTAACACTAACATGCGTTGGTGAAATTCTTATTTCAGACTTATCTACTTGAAACTATTTAAATCACAAATTTGAATATTTGTCTATAAAATTACAATAAATACTAAATATTTTTTTACATTGCATAGAATAGCCTATTCAATGCAAATGGAATGGAAACTAATGGACTTATTTTGACGAAGCACAAACAGAGTAAGTAGACCACGTGGAGGCACTCAGGCTACTTTTTCATTTATGCAAAATATACGGTTCCCGAGTGGAATTTTGCGAGCACGAAGTCACGACTCACGGGTAACATATATAAATAATGTACAAAAAACCTACCACCAGGATATATTAGTTTCACCAAGTCGAGGAAACCCACGAAACAGTAGCGATCCGCTTCCCCGCACAGATGCACCTCCAGCGGCCACTTGTGACGGTGGAAGCAGTCGTACAGCCATTTCTCCGCGCTCTTTACGATCAGAGATCGGTGGAAAGAAGTCCATAGCACAACATCTGATGGAATTAGTGCTATTTAAAACAAGTTTTTAGTATATATTTTTTTTGGAATCTAAATACTATATTTAGTTATAATTTACACAGGTCCACAGGGTTTCAGGGGATGTGGAGCATCCACTGTCATCAACCTGAGTGGATACCTTTTCTACAACTTCTGCATTACACTGCCTACCAAGCCAATCGCAGACCTCGAATTGCCAATAATTATTTGTCTTTCTTTTTATATCTTTCTTCTTATATTTTGTTATTTTTGTCTGTACGTTGTTGTGGTTTTTTTGTGGTTTTTTTGAAATTATGTCTCTCTGCGGTTTTTCTTTTTTAATCTTGTATTTTTGTGTTTATCTTTTCATTGTGTAGTGTAATGTGCGTTTTGTGGAATAAATGTTTATTATTATTATTATAAGACTACTAAGTACTCGTCAATACAAATCAAACGAGCCCGAACACGACAAGGTTGTGTAGTTCTTTTGCGTTCCTATGGCTATATTCCAGCTCCAGCGTATTAGCTCCTATTCGTATAGCACCGTGTCATCGAAATTTTAACTCAGTAGGACTAGGGTAAGTGGGTCAAATAGGTACGAGTGAGATTTCATCGCACATTCGGGAACAGGTGCAATTAAAAGCATTTTGTAAAAATACCTAGCTTGTTCTGAATATAACGGAAATATCAAAGCTCCTAATTCGTAGTTCTCACTTGTGTCAATGGATGTAATTTTCGGGGAGTTATTTAGATTTGCTTTTCGTATATAAATTTGTAAAGTTATTAAAATTTTCGCGTTTCATTAAATCAAGAGCACACTGAAAGTAAAGAAACTTATCTTTTTAAAAAATTACTGGACACTTAGCTTTATGGAACAGTGCGATAGGAACACCAGTAGCTACTTCAGTAGTCCGTATTTTTTCTTACTTTTATTATCAATATTATCCAAATAGAAATGTTCTGGATTATAAAACTCGTCTAATTTGTCGCAAGAAAATTTTTCATCGCATTTGCTATAGCTCTCTTTGTCCACCCGCCGACTCTCCCATTTGGGGTAAAAGCTGGCGTGGTTAAATCTTCTAGGTGCTGGCTCTCCCTTTTTGAATAGCGCTACGTTGGTACTCTATGAAAATACGAACTAGTACACAAATATGTAATTTATTTAAAATTATAATAGTTGAATATATTTTATCCTAAATAAAATACGAAAATGAACGACGAGAAAGACTTTGTCAGATGTCTTGAATTAATATTTATTTTTATGGTATTTTACTGAATACTCAGAATTTTCCTAGTTTTATGAAAAAATGTATAACCTCTACATTACACAAGGGCAATTCGGTGATGCATTCGTATGAAAATGTATTGTCACTTGAAATCTTTATATCGTAACATCCAATTAAGGTAAATTTAAGAAGGTTAGTATCTCTTAAAACTTTATGGTGCTGAGTGTTTTTTTCATTTCTTTCGGCAGTTATTTCAATTGATAAAAGTGGTAAGTTTTGCCAACTTTTTGCTCGTAGAACAGATAGTGTGGCTGAATCCATACGTTTCTCTACCTTTAAATAGTCTGCATCTGAAATATAGCTGATTGAATATAGTTTTTGTCTGAATATTATGTTAAAGTATAATAGAATATTATGTTTAAGCATTAAAGAGTTGCAAAACATAAATAGGAAAATAGGCACGTAAACGTAAGCTCTACCTGCAAAAATTTTAACAATATCAATGTTGCAAATATAACAACCAACTTCGAAAACGTTACTTTCTCCGTATACATCTTCATTTTTTTTTTCTTCCGTTTGTTGATATTCATGAAGTGTAGCAGGTTGTATTGACACTGCAAACATATACTTACATTCGTTTCTATAGATAATTAAAAAAACCAGCATATGCGAGATTTTTGAATGGTGAAACAAACTATTACTGATTATTATTATTTCAGAGATATAAGAAAATATTTTAATGGGCGAATAAAGTAATTACTACAGTCCCCCATTTATCTTGTAGTTGGCCTGCATACGTAATTAGTAGGTACTACCATAAGCGAACTACAAGTAGGTATAACAGTTCGTCTATGGTATTACCATAATATAAGATGATTCTTAATGGTTTATACTTTTATACGTTGGGCATTCACCTATTAGAGGAGTGTCGGCAAACTTATTCATTCTTTGGTAATCAGAGGGATCATAATCTATTTGTCCAGTAAGAGATTCGGATTTCGTACGCTTCAGGTTACTGACAATAGTGTCGAATATTACGAGTTGATCCATGAATGTGGCTTTGATGTTATACTCTCTAGGATCTTCATCAGATAAATCCAAATTTAAAATCTTTATCACCAAAATGTCTCGATTCAATGTTTTTTCTTCAGATTCCGCTTTTGTTGCTTTCATCGTTGCTTATTTCTGAAAAAAGATTTGGTAAATAAAAATATGATGAAAGGTTTGATGTCACTTTAATGTTTCTTAATTTTGTCTTACTTACCTCTCTATTCATAATTGTACAGGATACTGTTGAAAATGCTTACTAATATGTCTAGGAATAAGTATTATTATAGATACTATTATTATTGTAAAAAATACTTTTTCACAATGAATTATGACGTTGATAATGGCTTTATTTGGGGTAAATTGTAAGTCATTTAAATTGACATTGACAGTAATTTTATTTTATTGTTACAATAATGAGCTTGGCCGTACACCACTATAGGGGTTATAACTCTACTAGTCATTCGACCTATAACAGCTTCAAAGCTGTTATAGGTCGAATGACTTAGCTTAGCTAATACAAGTGCCTAGATTTGTCTATACCCAGTTACCGTAGGTAAATAGACAGCGTTTTACAAATAAACTAGTCAATCCTCTACAAAAACAAATGAGATTCCATCAAAAACATAACTTGTAAAAAATGCCATGTCTAGCTACTTAATAGATCATCACAAGATGTTCTAAGACCGACCGATTAACCCCGACTTACTCCGCCGTGTTTTTCACCAAGCAATGTTAAAGTTGACGCCATGTTTAAATACCATGCCATCATGCGTTAACTTTAACATTACTTGGTGAAACACGCTCTTAGCATCATTCTTTACGCTAGAAGAACTGAGTAGTAAGTTATGTTTTTGATGGGATGTAATTTATATAACGTGACAGTCCAATTTTGTGTTTTATCATAAGCACTCTAGTTTTAGATATTACTTAGTTAAATAACGAGCCAACCCTAATAACAAGCCTAACAGAAAATTTACGAGCAATCTAATATCCATTCCTAGTCATTATTACATTGGCCGTAATGACTAATGATAGCTAGTTGTTCATAATCCTTGTGTAGAGTCAACGAATGTAGAAATGATTGCTATAGTTTTGCTAATCGCTTTTTCGGTAATAGTGCCTAATGTTAACGCTGGTATACCGCTGCAAAAAAATGCGAATAATTTCGTAAGTTTCTAATTAATTATATAAAATATGTAAATGCAAACAAATATTAATTCATCCCTTGAAATTCACATCGCTTTCTGCCAATGCAAATGCTGTGAGCGTCAGATCCTGAATCTTGGGCCAATTAAGATACTTGATGATTAGAAAATACCAATATTGTGCCTATTTGCTATTATTTGATACCTGAATTCAAATATGTAGAAATATGAAAGAAAGTGGTACCTAAGACATTTTGGCTCCAGCTTAAGTAAGGTGTTTTGTATATTTCAAGACCACATAAATGATTTTCGTCAGTTTATTTACAACTACTAGAGCCTCCGTCTTTTCAAAACATTAAATATCTTATTGGTTTAGGTTTTGAGTTATACTTATAGTCAATTTATCTGTCTTAGCTTACATATTACAGGGCCCTTATAATCTTGCATGGAATACGTTTGAACTCTGTAAGGGACCGAAAGCGAAAAACTTATCATCCATAGAGATCAACGTTCAAAGGGAAGGCGACGACTATGTTGGACATATGAATTTTACTTTCTTTGGACTGAGTCGAATCGACGAGGTATGATAAAAAATATTAATGTTTTGAACTAATTGTGGTTTAGGTTTTCGATTTAATTAATATTATTCTTTTGTGTTTTCAATTTTAGATTAAGATTGTAGTTAGTACTTTAAAAGATAACGTTAAAAGTATTCTCTGGGCATACAATCTGAAAGATCCATGCCAGCATTTTCTGTTCGCGAGTGTAATTGAAAAGAATCTGAAGGCGCATAACTGCGCGGTGGACAAGGTGACAATTTAATTTCTAATTTATTTGAATAAGCACTCCTCTTCTAATTGGGCAACAAAATATGTAGCGGATTTTAATCTGTCCATGGAAACAAGACAAGTAACGCCTGTAAATTTCATGTGAGTTGATATAAAATACTTTCTGCTCTACTCTGTGCAAAGGAACATTTTCTAAAATGACTTCTTTAAACACTTATGGTTTATAGTTGTAAATATGTGTTGTTATTTGTTACCAACACCTCGGTTAACTCCATGTTTTATTATTTACAGGGTAATTATGAAATTGCAATAAACTTTACTGAATTAACGAAATCGTTATTAGGTCAGTCTTTCTTCTATGGCGAATATATAATGAAGGCGACCGTTATGACGAAAAAAGGAAATATTTTGTGCACTTCCACAAATATATCCGTGTCGAGAAAGGAAAAGGAAATATCAAAAGAAACACCTCAATGATTACGTACCAACTAATATTTTTATTTCAATTTGTTAATCACTTTAATATATTTTAAATGCACGTAAGTATATATTAAGATATTATAATATAATTAATATTTAGGTATAATATAAAATTTCTTTCAAAAAGTCAGTATATAGGCACCGCATACGTCTCCAAAATATTATGTAATGTCGATTAAATTATTTCAAAATCATGAATACAAAACATATTTCTCTTATTTTTTATTTTAAGTGTGTAGGGGAGACTGGGGTCAGTTGGAACATTTTCCGAAGATTTGGCCATAGTGCCTTCATTTTCTATTAATATTCGTTAGTAAAGGATCCAGTTATAGCAAGACTATCTTGCTTTAAAATTATTATGTTGATTTGTATCCAGATGTATCTGAGACGAAATCGCAAGCGTTTTAGAAATCCTCGAAAATTGTTTCAATTGACCCGAACTCAGGGTCAATTGAAACAGTGGATGGGGTCTATTGAAACACCTATAAATGAATAATTTATTTATTGTTATAATCATTTATAACAGTTTTTTCTTTATTAAATCACAAAATTTGATTAAAAGCCTGTAAGTGGTAGTTTCTACCAATGACTAAACGAAAAAACCTAGCATTTATTATTATCAACAAACTTATATTTTCAGGCACCTTCTTGCCTCATTTCAAAAATTGTTTTATTTCTGATGAGGTCTTCTAATTCTCAACTATAAATGTAATCAGCATGTAATAAACAAAAAGCAACGATTCTTATTCATCTTAACTCTTTCTATACTCATTAATGTCGAAGACTAATTAACCATTAATTAAACAATAAAAATATTGCTTTAACTTAACACACCATTCATAAGGCACATATTGTTTTAGAATATGTTAATATTGATAAGTAATGCGATCAACTATTACAAAAGTTACAACAAATGAACATATAGCAACGATTATAAATAAATCTTAAAAATGATTATACTCTTGGTAAAATCAGTCAGAGTCACAATTATGACACAAGTACTTAAGGTCTCAGGGTGTGCAAACCTCATTTTTTCTTGGTGGAGCAATGGGAAAAGGTCTCGGTTCGTAGTTTTTGGGCAATTTCGCGGCATCTGACAAAAATAAGAAAATTAGCGCCATAACATAATTAAATCTACATACAAGGGTCAATTGAAAAGTTTCAATTGACCCCGAAAATTTTGTTTCAATTGACCCAGCAACATAGTGGCGAATATTTAAAATCGTAAAAAAATAACGGCTGATAGTAGGTACACATAAACCACTATAAATTCAACTAGAATAACCATACAAATAAAGGCTCAAATAGTATTAAAATAGATTAAATAAATATAGATTAATAAACAAAACAAAAACATCTAAAAAACTTACTTTTGGTGCTGGAAAAGCAATACACACGTATAATAATTTCCGACGGCCACGGAGCCACGGCTAACACTGAGTTGCAGGTTCGGACATGGACGCCGATCCTCTCCCCCTCAGGAACCATCCAGCGATCGCTTCTCGTTTCGAAGTTATTGCACTTGTTTCTATTGACCCGTGTTTCAATTGACCCCAGTCTCCCCTACATATTACTTAATTAATAAAGTATTATATGATGAAGAGCTACATTCTGGACGTTTTTGTCGTGCTATTACGTTAGAAACTAGGCATGTTTTATATCAAAATATAATCTAAAAGCATTTCTGTCAGTTCCAATATTTGTGAGTTGGAAAATATTGAAAAATGAATATTGTTTAATATTTAAATAACTATTTATTAGGTATGATGATTTTAAATAGGGAGTGCAATAATGTAAAACAGTCGTTTACCATATGAGTAAAAAGAAAAGAAGTACACCAATTATTAGTGGCTATGTATACCTAGTACCTACCCTGTTTTACTCGTTACGGAACAAAAAATCGCCTAGTGTATGAAGATCAACCAAGGTATGTTCAAAATGATAGTTTAGAAAAAAAAACTTATATAATTACACTTAACATTTCTAACAATATAATATAAGAGATGTAATATTAATTGTAATAACTTATTTTAAAATAAACTACTTGCAATTAATTTTAATACTTACTATTGAACTCATCACTAGCTAACTAAATATTTACTGATAAATATAACTATTTAGCATTAATAGGTACACTCCGTTCCGATTCAATGTAATGTAAATGTACATAAATATTTATTGGGACAAGGATTTGCCAATTTAAATGTAATTTATTTATTTACAAATTTCGACGATTTGTCTTTTGTTTATATTTCTATCACACTGAATCCGAACGCAGATAGTCAAGCTCTAAAGCATTATTAATCCGTGGGAATAAAATAGGGATTTGCAAATGCAAATTGCCTTTTTATATTATTGTCTATGGTCACTTAATACTTTAAATAAATCTGTCATAGCCATTGACACTTAAAATATACCTTAAATAATTCTCATTAATTCACATTCACTCGTAAAATAAATAGCTCATCCTGCCACTTTGTACTATGAATTGTATTTTTACCTACGTAATCTAAAACTATAAATACTGAAAAACGTTAAATAACACTAATCTGTGTTACGACAAGACTCATCGCTTCGAGGAAAACTCTACGTACGAGCACTTAGTTTTAAATGCATCTATGATTAAGTTATTTTTTTCCATAAGCAATTATTAATTGATAATTTGTTTTGACGCTAAATGATTCTATTGAGTTGTTGTTGACTCGGTCAATTAAGTACTTTTCCTTGACTATTGTAACGTAGTCTTCCAAGAAGTCTTCCACTCTATCTTTGGGTATCTGAAACGGATTGACTCCTGCTACTGCCTCTGAAACAGACAAATATTTTACGATGTATTAAATTGGACATATTACAGTAGGAAATGCCTATATTTTATATTGTAGATACTAAAGGAAACGATCAACTAGCACTGGCTTATATCACTGGCTTTCTACATTTACTTCTTCTTCCTTTAAAAAAACATGAACATAAGTTTTTTTTCTATTAACTGCAAAGGAGTATGCAATGCATATTCTAATGAACTAGCTACCTCAGGTATATTAGTAACTTAATATATTTTATTCGTCTTATTAAGTACTTACTTTTAATGGCAGCCGTACTCTCATATAGAAATGATCTTTGGGAGCATTTCACTTCAACATCTTTGAATCCAATATCTGTCATCATTCTCTTGATTTCTTTTTCCGGGTCCTGTAATTATTTTTATAAACACTTAAATTTTTTAAAGGCTTAAACTCCTTAATTTTTTTCATTATTACCCGTCTTCGGAAAAGCCAAAAGGAAGCGTAATGATTTGGTCAGTCTATTTATGTATGTTAGTTTCGCAGCAGCTAAACTACTAGTCCATTTTTTTATTAGTTGGTATGAACTAGATAACAGCAAAAAAAAAAAATCGACCTGTATCTGAAATTCATGTTCCTATTTTTCGACGGCAAACGACTGATGGCGAGTAGTGGCGCTCCGTCATTATAATACGAAGATTTCTTCGTAATTCCTAATAATACTCTTCGTAGTATAATGACGTAGACGACGATGAGGTTAGTACAACTAAATTACTTTTCCCTGTGTATCAAATTTGTAGGAGTGCAAAATGTAGACCAGGAAGGAGGCAGGAACTTACTTTGCAATCATGATACGGTGAGATGAACCGGTCGACGTCCTTCAGCCAATGGTGCCACTTCTTGGACTGGGCCAAAATCCGGAACACGTCGTACACTGGCATGTGGCCCAGGAACATTAGCAAACAGTCCCCTCCGTTCGCTAATAGGTCGTAGATGTTAGTAAATGCCGCTCTAAAATGCAATAATATATTATATTTATAAATAAAACCGTATAATCGACTTAAAATATTAGTCACAAATAGTCGGTCAATAGAAGTTCCACTATTGAATTTTGCCTAGCTTAAAATAAACTCGTGTACCTAAGTTTCAAACATAATGCTAGCTATGTGGTTTGTACTAGTTTAAGTTTCAAATATATATATTATACTTTTAGAATTTGAGAAACAACATGTCTAAACCTAAAAGCAAATAATATGTATCTAGGCAATCTATACTAATATTATAAAGAGGTAACATTTGATTGTTTGTTTGTTTGTTTGAATGGAATAGGCTCTGAAACCACTAAGCCAATATGAAAAATACTTTCGCCGTTAGAAGCTACATTCCTAGCGCTGAACATAGGCTATATTATATTTTCAACAAAAATAGGGTCCCTTACTAAAACCCCAAAAATGTAGCCCAAAGTGTAAAAAACCAACCTTCAAATTTTCTTACATCGTGTGCGCTTCGACAACGGCTTGACCGATTTCGCAATTTTTTTACAGTATGTTCGTTATTGTCATGAAAAGGTTATTATGAAAGAAAATGTTGAAAAAAATAAGCAGAAAATTAGAAAAAAGAAGAATAAACGTATTGGTCACACGGGGTTTGAACCTGGACTCGATCGATTTACGTCGTTGCCAGTCTATATGACACGGATGTCATGGTAACAACATTGTTTACAAATGGAAAATAAAAATTATAAAATGCTATAAATAACGTATTTACATAAACTTAAACTATTTGGATTCATTAAACTATTTGGATTAAACAAAAAATTTGGACAAAAATATTCATCCAAATAGTTTAAGCTGATATAAATACGGTATTTATAGCATTTCATAATTTTGTTTTCCATTTGTAAACAATGTTGTTACCATGACAACCCTTAGACGTTATAGACATTAAACTGCGTTTCCATTGACGTGGGGCGAGGCGGACAGGAGCTTGCGGTACACGAATTCACCAATCACTATGCTCGAAATCTCCGCTCCGCTCCGCTTGGGCACCACTAAGTTCCTATCCGCCTCGCTCCCCGTCAGTGGAAACGCAGCCCTATAGACGGTCCAAGGCCCAAGATCGGGGAGGTTTTCCAAATCTATTCATTTAAACAAATAAATAAAATTGAAGTGTCAGTTTGTAACTTTCAATTAGCAACGTTTTTCTAAATGCCATTTTAAACGATATTTTCTTCTTTTTTTTTTGGCATTGGCAACGATATCTACTAAAAACGAAAATGCAATAAAAAAAAAATCTGTCTGTCTGTCAGCGTGTCTCTTTGCTCCGGCTAATCTCTGGAACGGCTGGACCGATTTTGACGAGACTTTCACTGGTAGATAGCTAAAGTTGTAAGGATTAATTTAGGCTACTTTTCATCATCATCATCATCGACATCTAACTAATGATCACCGAATCGGCTGGACCGACTGTGACGGGAGCATTCACCGGGCGTTAGCTTATGTTAGTAGGAGTAATTTATACATCTACATGTATAAAAGTAAGTCGTGTTAGTTAAATTATAACTCAAGTACCCGTATAACTCAAGAACGGCTTTATCGATATGGCTGAAAATTGGTGAGGAAGTAGCTTAGAGCAAGTAGACGGACATAGGATACTATTTATTCCATTTGACAGCGTTTCCGTGAACGTTGCGGGTTCTGCGTTAGGGTTTCGGGTTCCCGCGTTGCGGGTTCCGGGTTCCCGCGTTGCGGGTTCCGGGTTCCCGCGTTGCGGGTTCCGGGTTCCCGCGTTCGGGTTCCCGCGTTGCGTGTTCCGGGTTCCCGCGTTGCGGGTTCCGGGTTCCCGCGTTGCGGGTTTCGGGTTCCCGCGTTGCAGGTTCCGGGTTCCCGCGTTGCGGGTTCCGGGTTCCCGCGTTGCGGGTTCCGGGTTGGGGGTTCCGGGTTGGGGGTTCCGGGTTGGGGGTTCCGGGTTCCGCGTTGCGGGTTCCGGGTTCCTGCGTTGCGGGTTCCGGATTCCCGCGTTGCGGGTTTCGGGTTCCCATGCTGCAGGTTCCGCGTTGCGGGTTCCGGGTTCCCGCGTTGCGGGTTCCGGGGTCCCGCGTTGCGGGTTCCGGGTTCCCGCGTTCGGGTTCCGGGATCCGCGTTCCGGGTTCCCGCGTTGCGGGTTCCGCGTTCCCGCGTTGCGGGTTCCGGGTTCCCGCGTTGCGGGTTCCGGGTTCCCGCGTTCGGGTTTCGGGTTCCCGCGTTGCGGGTTCCGCGTTGTTATTTGGGCAAGGGTCAGCTAGTACATAAATAAATACGTATCCATAATATCAAAGTGATTGTTGGTTTTTAAAAATATTACTATTATTTAATTTATAACTTATTGTTTATTGAGCAGTTATAGTAATCCAAACGATTTACTACCAGATTATTAGACTAACAATTGAATGGCTATTTTCTTTAAATGGCTAACACGGCATTTGTTTTTCATTTTAATTTTTAGTTTGGTTTTTGGATTTGGATAATCACGAAGTGGTTTTTTCAAATATAGAATAAAAATATATTTTAACACCTGGGTTGGATGTAAATATTATTATTAGTTTTGTATTTCTCTAAGTACCTACAACTGGCAATGAACACTTTTTGGAAACGAGTGTTTTACTTGTTCTTAAAAATGCAGTAAATGTATAGCGACCTGTCAATTATCTTTTGATGCAAGGCGAAATACAACCAGTCGAGTACGAAAGAAAGCGGCGTTGGGGGCGCTGCTCTCTTAGGAACAAATGAGTGATCTTGATACAAAACATTTACTAAAACTTGCCTGTAATGCACTATATTTTACCTTGCGCACTCATAAAGTGAGACGATGACCAATGTTAAAGATTTTTTCTCTATTCTTAGAATAGTATTTTTTGAGAACAAACACAATAGGTACTTTGTTCATTCACAAAACATCACAATCGAAATAGTTCGAGAAAATGATCGAATGTGAAGTTGTGAAAACTTCCAAACTGTGTTGCATAGAACAGTTAACTATAGTTTACATACTTTAGTTATAAATGATGACTATACTCTACAGGCTGGTATACAGGCTGTAATATTAATGACTGATAATACTTAAGGGTGTGTATGGGACCCGTATATAGATTTATATAATACCAGCGCTGAAACAGTAACTATTATTTTTTATTGTTGTATGGGCAAATTTATGATGTTGGGACATTTCTCATAAAAACATGAAAGTCAAAAGTAAGTCTTTCAGCGATAGTACGTTCATACTTCATAGTAAACTCTACATAGTAAGCACACACCCTAAAGTATTTATCACTCATTTATTTTACACGTTGTAAAATATGTTTTATGTCTCAAGTTCAACTACAATAATAAATCTACCCTCCGAATTGAGACCACGTTAATTTTACCAATTAACTACTAGGGTGTTGAAACGAAAGTTAAATTAAAAGTAGCTGTAGCATGTAGCTGCCCTCTCATTGCAGGAGAACCCGAATGAGATACGGAAATAGTCGAATTTAAAAAAAATTGAGACTACGACTATAGAAAACTATACCCGAACTCGAGTTTCGCTTATCTTGTGCTTTCTACAACAGATTTACAATACTAATGAAACAGGCGATTTAATTGGGTTCACGTAAGTTGTGAGTATAAACGTAGTACTAATACGTAGCGATAAAGAAAAGCGTAACGCTCGTAGATTACGATTTTCTTTATTGTTACACATATTATGTGCAACAATGATCTAATATGACGTAAACTTTATTATGTTAGCTGCCTGCTACAATTTGGGTAGAGAAATAAAATGTGTATTTTATTAAGGTGCCGGTTTTGGTAAATATTCGGTGGTTGAATATCCAAAAAAAACAACGACAAAAGTATTCTCTTTTTGGTACGGAGAGTTTTGAAAGTATTGTTTTAATAAATTAATCACTTTATAGATTCATTTCAACGAAATATAAAAACAAATTGAGATAGAAATTTAAACAAAAAGAGATTACTTGCCTTACTTGAACGATATGATACTGTAGTAGCTCAATTTTATTTTAACATAAAATTGAGCTTAAAAGCTAAGCTTTACGTCTATCATAATTTTTAATATTTTTATGTAGATGTATATATAACAATAATAGAACGTATTATATATATAAAAACCTATTTTATGAAATAATTAATAAATACCCGGATTTTATACAGTACTATACCGATGGATCTGTATACAAGGGAAGAACAGGATTTGCAATTGTGTCGGAAAACATTAAATTCAAGTACAGATTGCCTGATGGAACAGCCATTGGGTAAATGATAACAGTAGTGCACTATTTGATATAAGAAAAACAGTTTTTGAAAAAAGTAAATTAAAACCAAATAATAGAAGGGAGCAAGTAGTTATGAATAGATTAAGAATAGGGCATACAAATGTAACACATATCCATTTAATAACCAAGGATCCTAAGAATAAATGCGTGAGGTGTGATAGTGCACATATTAATTGAATGTCCAATGTATAATTCTGAACGTTCGCAAGTGAACCTCCCTGTATGTTTAAAAGAATGTTTAGAAAAAAAAAGAGAAAACTGTACAATACCTAAAATTAATTAATTATTATAATTTAATAAAAAATGGAAACCTATAGTGGTCGCTAATGACCATTGATGTTTGAGCGACCTTAAATAAATTAATAAAAAAAATAAAAAATAATAGAACGTATTGTAAGTTATGTAAATGTTTTTTAATTGAAAAAAATAAATGTTCGTTTATTAGGAATTAAAAAATAAAGATTTAAATAAATTTATCATGTTACTGTAATGAAATAAATTATAAGTAAACTTTAAACTTTTACTATCGAAATAAAACTTACTTTTGGTGTTTGATCCAATGCAGGGCGTAAAAGGAAAATGCATGATCGAAGTTCTCTTTGAGTACTTTCGGCAAATCGTTTTCTATGTCCAATACTATGAAGGACGTGCTGTCCCGCCCGTAGTGCTCGTTGGCGAATTGAACCATTTTGTCACTTTTGTCACACCCGACGAGCTTGTGATCTTCGGGGAGCATATTCTTCAGGATCTTGGTGGTGACGCTGCCGTCGCCGCAGCCGATGTCTACGACGATGTCCCCGCCGTTCCTCCATCGTATCTTGGGCGCGTACTCCTGCAGGCAGAGCAGCGCGTCCCTGGTCTGCAGGTTGTTGCCCTGCTGGTACAGCTCGGCGTTGTTCATTTTTTTTTAAATTTGGGTGTGCACGTGCTGCGTCCGCGGCGCGGTTTCGGCCAGTATCGCCACGCGCGCTGCCCGTATGTATTTATATGTTCCATCGGCGCCCGGCATCGTGCATCTACTGCTGCTCCCAACTAAGCTGTAGTTCTAGAAGAATATTAACATTTTTGAAAGTGCATCTAATCCTTACTTATATTATAAATGTAAATATTTGTATGCATGGATGTTAGTTACTCTTTTACGTAATATACGAAAAACGTATTTTCATGTTTATAATATGGATATGATCTGGCAAAGTTTTTTTTTTCGCGTACGATGCTACGGCCAAAAATAAAATACTTTTATTTAGAATAGTTACTACGTTTATTGAAAAAAAAATACAATTATACTATAGAGAACTAAGTAGGTACCATACATAATTATAATTATCTATGGTACCTACTTCGTTTTAGCACTACTCTAAAGCAAAATTTAAAACAAAGCCAGAACTATGTTTAATTGTAGGTAGAATTAAAGCTGTAATTTTACTTTTTTTACCACAAAGCATACATCGAGATATCTTATAATAATCTCCTACTAAACTTTTAGTTCTTTATTTTATATGCCCAGGTATAGGTACTAAATGTATATCTTTTGTACTCCAAACAAAAAAAAACTTCACACGTTCACACCCTCAGATTTATTTATTTGCGCTAACGTACCTAGTTAATTATTTTTCTAGACTTTATTAATTACTACCTAATTCAACTAAAACTATTTTTGCAGACAAGTAAGTAGTATATTATGACTTATATTTACTTATACTTATTATCACGGATTTTGGTACATGTATTTTTTACAAAATATTCGGTGAGTAGGTACTTATGACTTAAACTATATTTGGCCTTAATCATCCACAATGAATAAAAAAAACGTGAGCCATCTATGTTCTGGCATCTTACATCCTACGTCATAGAGTTCACCACACTCATACTCTAGTTAAATTATAAAAAACCGGAAGATAAGCTTACGTTCTCAAGATGTATGTGTTCTTAGTACTTACGTACTATTACTACGTAGTTACGTAGATGCTTAAATTCCAAACGGTAGTAGTTACTACCTTTTGGAATTTAAGCAAAGAATCCTAATTAGAATTTTATAAAGGAAGTTCGACGTTTTTGACTAAAATTAGCCTATTTTTTATTTTATGTGTGTTCAAGAATAACTTCGTCGTCTATGAACTGATTTTGATAATATGCTAAAAAGAAGATATTCCGAGAATACTAAGGAGTAGTAAGGAAACCAGGATCTGATGGAGGGGAGAAAATATTCGAATTTGGACCACGGTCGACCTCTATGATGTGTTTTTTACTTATAATAACCATTATTAGTAGAAGTATTATAAAAAGGTATTTGGTATCCATAAAATTATCTGATGCCCCCAATAGTGTTATTTAGAATTTATTTAAATAAAATGTTAGTTGAAAGGAGATAAATACTATCTATAAATATATATTGTGTGACTTAAATTCTTAACTTGTTCATTTGTCCTTATGCACCGCGGTAAATGCGTAGTACAGGGCAGATAATAGATATAACATATTGACAAAATTATGTCCACGCAATTATCGACTTTCAAACAACAATATAGGTAGTTTTCCTCATGCTAGGGTCCAAAGATCTATATTCGTTTACGTGCTAGCTTATCACTTGATCTACTTACTTCAAATATTCAGTTCAGTTTTTCTCCTTGACTCCATCTAACAATAACCTAAGCATTCAAAAGACTATTTTTCATTCATATTACAAAGCGTGATGAGCCCGCGTGGCATAAGTAGAGGAAGTAATCCGTGATTTAGATCTGCTACATCTTTGTATGAATGATGTATTTAATACATTAATGATTTGTATTTAAATGAAAATAATATAGGTAGGAAGTTATTTATCTTCTGCAGATATTCAAATACAAGCTACCTTTTGGATTTTTATTTTTATTTAGATTCATAATCAAGTTACGAAGATTTTATGTAGAAAAATAAAACCCACTCCTTTTTTTAGGAATCGGTTTAAAAGAACTCAGGTGTAGTAAACAATGTGTACCTAAATATAAAATAAATCTCTTAGGTTACACAATTCTGCTATCTTTGTATGAATCACGAGAAAATTAGTAAAACGAAATAGCGGATCAGTTGCTGATGCAAAAAAAGTTTGTTAGTAAACAAAAATATTTACACCCGCCCCATTGATTAAGATATCTAAATTACGAAGAATACGTAAATACGTCATAGTTTGTTCTATGACGTTTTGTATTATAGTAAAAACGATGACGTATTCAGTTTTGTAATAGCGAGGTAGTCTCTTACGAACATTGTAGAATGACGTAGTAGTAATAACGCATAGAGCGTAGAGACTGATATAGCGCATACGCAATTCGAAGTTGTGATAGTGAAACGACCAATAATCATAATTAATACGAGAAGCAAGAACTTTGCGTATAGTTTTCCATGAGTTGATAGTGTGTCGGAACATGAAATTTGGCACAGTTAATGTTTAAGTATGGGGAGGTAGGTATAAAAAAAGGTATTTTTTTTAAATAATGCTTAAAAATACTTAGATAATTCCTAAAATAACCACTTATTCTACATAGTTATTAGTAACAAGCTTGCGTTTGATATCATTTTATTACACTTTAAAGTTTGTTAATTTTTTACAACATTTACATTTTTATTTTTTTTCTATCTACGAGAATTATATAATTTTATATAATTTTGTACACAATAATACACTTTAATATTACAATAGGAATTATTATGTGACTTTCGAACACAGGGCGATCTAAACTCAATAATTTAATTCCGCAATATTCTCATTTGGCATCATCAAACATTTGGCATCATAAAACATATTTCTCTTCCAGTTGCAAGGAACAAAATGTTCAATTACATTGTGTTTTTTATGTTTGAACTTAGGCCGAAAGAAATGTGATTGAAAATTTCGTTAATAACATTATTTCCTTGCAACTGGAACGCACATAATATACATCTATGTCGCTGGAAGTTTTAAATACAACGTATCTATTTTGATAAACAAACATTACGACTTCCCGGTTTCTCCATGTTTTTATTATGTTTATACCGAACTACGAATCCTAATTTAAAAGCGAGAGTTTTTGTTTGTTTTCATCACCTTTAAGTTAAATTCTATTTTGTCAATGTGTTTTTTGTGAACTGAACAATCCTCATGTTTTTAAATATCTACTTATAAATAATATTTTAGCTAACATATTTAGGGAGTTTCTGCCTATTCACGGCATGTAGATAATATCATCAGATATTATTACATTTTCATTAAGATAAATACTACAATACCAATAAGAAATAAATATTTATAGATTTTAACGGAATAATTCTGTGTGATGTATATATATCTAAAATACGTTAAAGAATACGTAAATACGTCATAGTTTGTAGTATAACGTATTGCGATAGTAACAAAAGACTAGTGCTACGTAACGTAGGTACACGTAGAGATTTCATAATACTTTTTTTTAGTTGAGCCCTTTTTTTGGGTGAATAAAAAGCGTGAAATACGAGCCATCGTTCACGCACACTTCCCTTGAGCTATTTGAGTTACATAGTTTTCACTTCTATTCTATCGGCAGGCCCAACGACTGTTTTGACATGATACAAAATAAATTTAAATTTGGGGTATACTTAACGTCATATTTATGTATGAAACGCGCGATCTTCTAAAATCCAAAATGTATAGGTATCAACGTTTATGACAGTGAGAGCTATCACCAGAAGCCCTACAGGAGCATATGAAAATGATTTTGTTATGGTCGTAACTCGTAACTAAATTAAACTCTACATATCTGACAGCTACCGTTAAAAGAAGACAAATTTGTAATCATAAACCTATTTTTGAGTTTTTTAACTCGTGAACACGCAGACCAGGCTGCATCTTGACCTTAGCTACAGCAAACCGCTTGTACCCGACGTGCATGCTATCATGCGGCTGCGAGGAGAATCACAACAACACTTCAAATTTCGATCATATTACCATGCAAAAAGGCTTATTTCCATACATTACAGTTTGTTGTATTGTTGTTATTCTTTTATTTTAAAATAACATCAACTGCATCGCTTTACGGTTCTCATTCGATTGAGTACGCTGAAGTATTTTTTGGGGTTTACATTCAACGAAGAACGACGTATGTGCGCTGGTATTTAATTTGAATTCAGTATCAACGATGCTAGGGTTTTAAATGTGAATCATATCATTGATAAAAATGTCATGCATACGGAGCTCGTTACGAAGCATTTGTACGTTTGGATCGCTCACGAAAAAGTGCATTGCCCTGCGCGTGATGCGGGCTTTTTATAACCATTATTTATTACATCTACTGAGAGCTGAGCTACGTTAGTAGTCTTGACCTATCCTAATATGAATGGGAGTGCACGTGCGACTCGTGCACGGTAGGTACGTTAGATTTTATTGCACAATGTCGTCACCAATAGTTATGTGATGCCTGATAAGGTCTACTGCCCAGCTACATTACTGAAGAACTTGTATTTTATGAGGCACTGCGATAAACACTCTCGATAACATAAATATACCAACAAAAGATTTTTAGTATACATTTTATAGCTAATTAATCCCATTTTATATAAATGGGATTAGTGAATAGGAACACCTATTTATTCGTAACCGCATCAGGAGGGTCTTAAAATACAAATACCTATTGATATTTTTAAGGAGCGCAATTAGTATTCCATTTTCGTTCCAAAAATATTAAATAAAATACCTAGATACTTTAATCAATAACGCGTGGCCTGTAAAGCACCGCAGGAGCGTGTCAACTGTCCACGGCCCTGATACCAGGACGGCGATTCTTAGGCCTCGAACTGAGTTTCGAATATTAGTATATCCCGCTCGCACGCGCGGTAAATCTCATTTGCAAGAGCGGGACAGACCGATAGTAAAAACTAAGTTCGAGGCCTGAGAATCGCCACCCTGATGTCAATTATAAAGTTCGAAAACAAAATGTATGGGACTTGACATAATATTACAAATACATACAAATTCGCTTTTCATTTAGCGAACCTTATGTCAAATCCTATATATTTTTGTTATCGATCATCTTGAATACGGGACCGGTAGAGTTGTCATAAATTATTCATCATTTATATTATTTTTCTGTACATTCGCTTCGGTTTTGCATAATCTCATACTTACATCAGATTGTACAAGTAGTCTATTTGGGTTAAATATTTAATTCGGGTAAAAATACAACCGGGAACAACACCAATTATGATACTGATTAAGTAACCAGCGGTTAAATATGGCTCGTAATTGCTATTAGACTATTGTTCTTTGTGCTATTGTATACTGTATTCAGTTATAAAGCTACATTATGTACCTACTGTATATATGTAGAATCAAAGCTTTTGACGCAATAACTAAAGATGCACTTCAAATTAATTTAAAATTCTATTTTTTGACGCGGTTCTTATTTAACTTCTTACCAAAAACATGGACTTTGCATAAAAGTCAAAATATTGTTGCCACTTGCCACTAATACGGCTTTATTTGCACTTCATAAAAGAATATTAAACCCCAAGGAGAGAATATTCATTTACTGAATTTAGTGACTTAGACAGATTTCGGTATGTTAAAGAAATGACAATCAACTTCATAAAAACGTTACTACTACTGCAGAATGAGTTTCTTCACTGCATTGCATGTCTGTTGAGAGAGACTGTAAAGCACCACAGTTGTTGTAAAAATGACTATATTCACAACAAACCTGCCAATAATTGTATTGCCTAATAAACCAAAATTTTATGAAGGTTAGTTAGTCTTCGTTTTAACGGCCGGTTTTTAGTGGTTATGATAAAAAAAAATCTATTTACAATGCAGATTTTTCTGCTGTAGTTACTAAAATCTGCCGTGTGGACTAGGGCTTATGGTATGTCATATATCTGTACAATATTATATATGTAATCGGCAAAAGTGATTGACTTATATATATCAACGCAGACTAGAAAATTTAAATTTCGAACACGTTTTCCTCATAATATTTAGGCAATGCCTACTAGGCATAGACACGAAGGAAGATTGTATCCAAATTCAAGCTCAAGGTGGTAAATACTTATACATTACATGTAGGCGAAGCCGCGGGCAAAAGCTTCTTAACATATCCTGCCTAAAATCATCAATTGAAATATTATCTAAAAATTAAAGTTTTCCTTGTTCGAATTTCATCTTGAAAGTGTAAAAGACTTCCAATATTACAAATAATTTACGCGTAACCGGTATCATTAAATGTGCAGTGTATGTATTTGTATACTCAAACGCGACGTGTTATATACCCATAACACGTTTTGGTAATGCACTCGGTAATCTAAACTTGAAATTCAAGGACAATGTTAAAAACCGCCGAAAAAGTCGGTGCATCCATACGCCCGTCTGCAAGTGCAGTACCTACGTAAATTGCACTGGCCCAAATAGTTTTGATCCACGGCATTATTTCAATAACTTAAGACTCGCATGAACACTTTTTCTGTCGTCATCAATCATCATTATGAGATTGGGACTGTTCTACTTATCGGGAATTTCCTCGAGCGTGCAAAACCGAGACATACACAATTTTTTTTAGTAACTGCGATATTTTTACGACAAAAAAGTTTCGGCATTGTGGAAACCTTTAATTATATTTTGACACATTTTGGTACATGTTGTCATTTATTTACGAGGAATGTAAGTAAGAACCTTTAAAATAGTTGCTAATGTGTTTAACAACTTTCTTTACTACCCGTAACTTACATTCGGAGTTTAGACTTTTCAAATTAAATACAAGCGCTTATCTAAATTAAATAGGTTATGTTATCTACGTGATAACATGTCGTGCTTCTTTCCTAAGGTACTGAGTGTCCACCATGGTAAAGTATTTCATCATCAGCGAATACCCACCTGCTTTCGAAATGAAATAAATGTTTAAGAATACAAACTTGAAATCTTTCTTTTTCAATCATAAAACCTGATACTTTGTTTATAATTTAATTGTAAAACAATTTAGTAAGTAATATAGTTCAAGTATCAAAGTGTTTTTGATGTCATCGAGTAGTCTGTCGGCAATGTCACCCCGCACGGGTTCAACTGCCGAACGTTCAAGTTCACGAGAAAGGGGGTTTTGGAGGAATACTTTTAACTGCAATTTATATTATGCCTTGCAATAAACGAGGTTCCAATATATTCGTAATAATAGTATCAAAGGATATTATATATATAGTATATAATATTAATATAATTTACGTAGACGAGGTATAGCTTTTTATTGTGGTTATTAAATATATTATAAATTAAATACAATTCTGTCTATTAAAAGAAAGTACGACTACAAAATTACCTCAAGGACAACAGGTCAATGGTCGAAAAGTAATGTAGAGCAGCAGCTAAATACATTTCCTTCTACAAATGACTTAAGGGCGTGTTTCACCAAGCAATGTTAAAGTTAATCCTTCGTTAAATATCATGTTGTTCCTCTCGTAATTCCTATCAATGAATGAGAAGGCATGGTATTTTAACAAACCGTTAAAACTAACACGCGTTGGAGAAATCGTTACTAAGTACGGTAAAGACAGTAACGTTGTATAAGTTATCCGTTGTGTTAATATTTTATTAGAAGAATATATTAGAATTAGAAAGAGAGTATGTATAAAATATACAAAAATATAATTTGTAATCTCTAGCATGGTTGACAAAAGATCTAACATAACTGGGTCACAAGCTAACATCCATACCACAAATTTTAAGTAGACTTAAAACAAAATGTGTCGTTTTATTTAAGTTCCTTAGCTTTCGAGTGACTAGTCACGAGTAGATAGAAATAGTGACTAGTCTAAAATAAATCTCTCCCCTATCTGCGGGCCTACGCCCGATACAATCGAGTACCGAATCCGTTCGATATCAGTGGTTTCTCGTATTTTATTTGGTGAATTGCTTTGAAACTAATCAGGATAAAGAAAACTGTTTATACTCCCGACCATATCGATCGACTGAGAATCAAAATAAAGAAATGTCAATTTATTAGGAAGTACGCGGCATGATCGTATCTAAATCAAAATCAAATCAGTTTGGAGAGTAAGGCCCCAGACCCCTTGCTCTCCGATAAGAACTTTATATTTTACTTTTTTGTGTATTTTAGGTTTTAATCTTTTAGATAGTGCTGTATTCATGGTAGAGTTCGGAAGGAGTTCAAAAGATTATTAATATTATAATGATCATTGTCCAACAACCTAGTTACAACCTGCACTTGAGTTGAAAGTTTCGGCCATTTCTTAATATTACGAATTCCAATTGTTGCTATGATGAGTGATTATTATGTCTATTGTAACTCTTTAAATTAGTGCATGATATAACTTTATTTCAACTCGAATTACCGACGTAAACATCGTACTTTCGTCCTCTCCCAACCAGTTACGTACTGAGTGCATTGCCCCATGGATATTACTGCCCAAATTTAAATTGAAATTCCTTCCTTCTCTAACGCGTGGTGCATCCAACTAAGTGATAAAGACAGACATACAAAATAAATTGTACAGGCGCCGTGCGTCGTTAAAAATTGTTCTCTTGTTGAAGTCCCAATGATTCACACCTTAAGGCAGGTTATGTATAAAGTCACTTTGAGAATCGGTTTAGAAAACTGAACCATGAAACAATGGTAACAATATTATAATGCTTCACAATTATTGTTACAAAAGTATTTATTTACATAATTATGAAAGATTTGATTGAATAGATAATAGTATTTCAGCTTCATTTACATAAGTGCAGTTGGTTTTAAAGAGGCTGAGGCAATACTCTGTCGTTATATTTTTTGTTCCTATAAAGTTACCTAGTAGTTAGTAAATGTCGAATAGAAGTTAAGGATAACACACAAGTTGGAATTAATTGCAATTACCTTTCCAAAGTTCAATAATCAGTATTCGACGCACACTAAGTAGAATCCTTATAAAATAGAGTTGGTACAATTTATATATATATCTTTTGCTGTAGAATATTACATCAGTTCGAAGGAAGTCAAAATACAGTAACTTATGTTTTGTATTAACAGCTAAATGTTGGAACTATAAATTATTTTAAAAGTATCGGTTGGAAAATTCTGGTCCTTCTGAACTTTTAAAATGTGTTAAAATTGCGAAAATCGTTCGTCTGCCAAATCTCCAAAGTCAAGGCCAAGAGGATGATTTAATTGTGATAAACATAACATCAGTCTAGACGATTTTACAGATTTGAATAGTAGTTACGCACGTTGTTTTGATACTACGCAATTTCCGCACACGCTCTATAATAAAAGTTTAATATCACGCGTTACAAATTCTTTCGTACATCACAAAGTAGATAATAAACTACATTAAGAACATGTTTCACAATCTCCTAACCGGATAGCTTATATTCGGAAGTTTTGTTACGATTTGCTTTATATCGAGCGACAGTGACAAAATATCAGTCGATTGTGAAACAAGCATTTAATGAAATAGCCCTCTGCAATACATATTCATTCAACCTAATTCAAATTAATCCAGTAATTAAAAAAAGTAATTATATGTTGGCTTGTAATTTATCAATTCTTTTTACAGTTAATTCTGTATCGAATATTTATTAGATACTGTAAAGTAAAGGCAATTGTCAAAATTATAAAATTTTGATTTACATTTAAAACTTTGTTTACATGCTGTTCTACGTTATGGATAGTTTGTTATAATATTATGCATCTTATAGAAAATATGATGCATGGAACTCCCCCTAATGTTTTTACAGTACTTCACATCTTTAACCCATTTAATCCAAATTATTATATTAAGTATTTGCCCACTGCCATCTAGTGGATCTGAACTGTAAGTCCTCACATCCCAGCATGATACAATATAAACACATTTTGCCCTACACTGAAGGCACGGTCTCTGTGATATTGAAGTTCGTATACTGTTAAGTTCGGTAAAATTTTAAGAGATGGCGCTTTTAACGGAATAGCCTCTTATTTAGCCTGATATTTTTCTTGGACATTCTTATATAAATACTGTTTTAATATATATATTTTTTTGTTTGTTAACAAAAAAAATCCTCCAAAGGCGTAACACTTAAAAGAGTATAATCAATCATGAATGTAGAGAATATTTGAAAAAAAAAAAATCTGTAGTAACTTTAGTTTCGGTGTATAAAACGTATCTACAAATGATTTTTTCAGGATTAAAAAAAACGGCATAGTGCGTGTCGGACTCGTGTAGGCCCGTAAAAAACGGATAGAAATAATGTTATAACTTATAATGTTTGTTGAATGGAAGCCCCTATAAAAAAATTGAAATACCGTTAACACAAATATTATTTCATCTGTGAAAATTTAGCGGTCGTGCTAATACGTTTAAGATATGTAACTAAAGTACTAAAGAAATAGGTCCGTCGGTGTGGACTGTGGACGGACCATGGACGGACTGAGGACAGACAAACAGCGAAGTTTTAGGATAATATTTCGTTTATATCCTTTTGACATGGAATCCTAACGGTAATAATTATCCCTGTGTTCCAGGAGCTGATAGTAAACGAAAATAACGTTTTTTTCGTTCAGATTCGCGTTTCTTTAGCACTATAAAGAATCATTATGATCGTTTTGAACTGTTCTTACTCGTGTTCCACAAGCAGGTGTCAGCTGTCAAAAACTGTTCAAAACACTCAGAATGATCCCATCTTGTTTTTGACGTTTACTTAGATTTCACTGATCTCGATGTTATTTTTAAGTTATGGATCGAGCAAATTTATTATAGATTCTTTTATAATGTAGTTATTATTGTTAATTTAAAATATAAATAGAATTTATGAGATAAAAAGGAAATGTTAAATTTTGACATCTGTCAGTCGTTCCACTAGCAGTAAAGTTTGTTGAAACGTTCAGATCGAAAATTTCAATAATGTGCTAAAGAAACGACTGTGTGCGTTATGAATGATCTGAGCGTTCAGTGTAAAAAGAGCGCTTAAAGGAACACGCCCTATATTATTTTCCTTCAATGGTACCCAATATGGAAAACTGGGCGAATCTTCGTAGCATACATAGCAGACATTGTAGAGCAAAAGTTCTTCCAAGGCTATTTTGTTTATAGACCTATAAGGCATTATAAGTAACTAGTACCTAATCTATACTTAATATTATAAAGCGGAAGAGTTTGTTTGTTTAAACGCGCTAATCACAGGAACTACTGGTCCAATTTGAAAAAATATTTTTCGTTGGATACTTAGTCCATATATAGAGGAAGGTTTTAGGCTATATAACATTACGCTAAAACCAATAGGAGCGAAGCGTCAGTGAGAAATGTTGCGAAAACGGGGACACTTTCGTTGCGCGCCTAAATGGTTTAAGTCGTTCTTGAACCACGCGAACGAGGTCGCGGAAACAGCTAGTAAAGTAATAATCGAACAAACTGCATATTTATACTTTTTCGTTCTTGTCGAAGCTAAAGAAATACTGTATTACTTATATATTGTCGGAAGAGTTCTCTATTCGTTTTGGTTATTCAATACGATTCGAGCATTATAACAATAATAATATTATTATCTAATAATCTTCAATTTGTATAAAAATATGATCTATAGGTACAGTTTTTTGGACTGGCAATCTTATTCTTTCAACCGTTTATAATTCTATTAGCTGCTAATGAGTTTAGGGGTTTTGAAACAGCAACAAATGTTTTACCTTTCTAAATAAACACTATATTAACTATAATTTTTAAGAAATATTAGTATATATGAATAGCTATGACGCACATAATATGTTTTTTTTTAATAAATATTCCAAGTACCTGCAAAAAACTTTTGGGATTTTTTTGGGCAGAATGTGAAAGTGATACCGTAGATACTGTAGAATGTACATTAAATTATTCAACGTTTAAGGTACCTATATTAAGGCCGTGTTTCACCAAGCAATGTTAAAGTTAACGCCATGTTAAAATACCATGCCATCTCATTCGTTGACAGGAAATACGAGAGGGATAACAAGATATTTAACATGGCGTTAACTTTAACATTGCTCGATGAAACACGGCCTTAATGTAATAAAAAATATCTCGACCCTCGTACTAATTCTTAGAGCGAAATAAATAAAATACGTCCATAAACAAGACTTTGCAATTCCAATTTGGAATACTCGTCTATGTAATAACACTCACAAACGCGTCGCAGGCACACAAAAAGGAAAAGTATACGAAAAAAATACAAAAAAGCTTTCCTTAGAATAAGCAGGACGGAGTACGGATCTTATTTTTCTCGCGGAGTTTCAGTCGCCTGGGAGGAGTGGGGAGGCCCGGGGGGAGGCCGACCCCCCCGCCCACTGCAATAATACTGCGTCACTATTTTGCGCCATTACCTACACTTGCTTCCTATTCTATAAGGAGCGTTGCCTTCGGGAGGCGAAGCTGAGGTTTGAGATAGCACGTTTAGGTTTAGGTTACGTGTACAACATGAATTTTAATTAGAAATCACATGAGATGACTAACAATTTCAACATGCCATGTTTTGGTACACGTATTATCCTTGCATTATATTACTTTTATGCGCCTTTATACCTACTATGGTTTATGTTGCTATGTAATGGATTTAGTGCTTTACAGCTAGAATTATTGTTAGTAATGAGTCTTTATTGATGCTTTACATGATTTTTAACTTGAAAGTACTGCTATTTTAACTTGAAATTGGACTCATTCATTCATTCAATAATTCGTTGTGTACGGAACTCTTACTTTTCAACTCTCACTTGGCCGTTTTTAGTAGGTACATAATGTTATAGCGGCAACATAAATACATTAAATCTGTGACAATTTCAACAGACAGACAGGCAGACGGACATACTTAGATCGGAAAAACATACGATAGAAATTATTAGTTCAATGTACCTACGGATCTAGACTACGAGATTGAAGAAGCCCTTTTACACTTGGTTGGGTTTAGTTATTGAATTTTGAAAGCAATCAAGACAGCGAAATCCAATCAAACGAATACTAAAACAACATATAAAATTAGCATTTACATACTATTTATAGATTGAAAGTTTACAAAACTTCATGAACTTGTTTATCTATACTAATATTATAAAGAGGTAACATTTGATTGTTTGTTTGTTTGTTTGTTTGTTTGTTTGTTTGTTTGAATGGAATAGGCTCTGAAACCACTGAATCAATATGAAAAATTCTTTCACCGTTGGAAAGCTACATTCCTAGCGCTGAACATAGGCTATATTATATGTTTTGAAAAAGTAGGGTTCCTTACTAAAACCCCAAAAATGTAGCCCAAAGTGTAAAAAAACGACCTCCAAAATTTCTTACATCGTGTGCGCTTCGACAACGGCTTGACTAATTTCGCAAATTTTTTTACGGTATTTTCGTTATTGTTACGAAAAGGTTATTATGAAAGAAAATGTTGAAAAAAATAAGCAGAAAATTAGAAAAAAGAAGAAAATACGTGATGGTCACGCGGGGTTTGAACCTGGGCTCGATCGATTCACGTCGTTGGCAGTTTATATGACACGGCTGTCATGGCAACATCATTATTTACAAATGGAAAATAAAAATTATGAAATGCTATAAATACCGTTTTTATATCAGCTTAAACTATTTGGATTAATAAAATTATTAGGATTAACAAAAACATGAATCCAAATAGTTTAAGCTGATATAAATACGGTATGTATAGCATTTCATAATTTTTGTTTTCATTTGTAAACAACGTGGTTACCATGACGACCATTAGACGTTATAGACGTTTGGCTGCGTTTCCATTGACGCGGGGCGAGGCGGACAGGAGCTTGCGGTACCCGAATTGACCAATCACTATGCTCGAAATCTCTGCTCCACTCCGCTTGGGAACCACTAAGTTCCTATGCGCCCCGCTCCGCGTCAGTGAAAACGCCAAGATTGGGGAAGTTTTCCAAATCTATACATCTATACAAATAAATAAAATTGAAGTGTCAGTATGTAACTTTCAATTAGCAACGTTTTTCTAAATGCATATGACATTTTAAACGATATCTTCTGCTTTTTTTTGCATTGGCAACGATATTTACTGAAAACGAAAATGTAATTTAAAAAAAAAAATTCTGTCTGTCAGCGTGTCACTTTGCTCCGGCTAATCTCTGGAACGGCTGGACCGATTTTAACGAGACTTTCACTGGTAGATAGCTAAAGTTATAAGGATTAATTAAGGCTACTTTTCATCATCATCATCGTCGTCATCTAACTAATGATCACCGAATTGGCTGGACCGACTGTGACGGGAGCATTCACCGGGCTTAGCTTATGTTAGTAGGAGTAATCTATACATCTATATGTATAAAAGTAAGTCGTGTTAGTTAAATTATTTATAACTCAAGAACGGCTTTATCGATATGGCTGAAAATTGGTGAGGAAGTAGCTTAGAGCAAGTAGACGGACATAGGATACTATTTATTCCATATTTTGTCAGCGTTTCCGTGAACGTTGCGGGTTCTGCGTTTGGGTTTCGCGTTGTGGGTTCCGCGTTGCGGGTTCCGGGTTTCCGTGTTGCGGGTTCCGGGTTCCGCGTTGCGGGTTCCGCGTTGCGGGTTTCGGGTTCCCATGCTGTTGGTTCCGCGTTGCGGGTTTCGGGTTCCCATGCTGCGGGTTCCGCGTTGCGAGTTCCGGGTTCCCGCGTTGCGGGTTCCGGGTTCCCGCGTTGCGGGTTCCGGGTTCCCGCGTTGCGGGTTCCGGGTTCCCACGTTGCGGGTTCCGGGTTCCCGCGTTTCGGGTTCCGGGTTCCCGCGTTCCGGGTTCCGGGTTCCCGCATTGCGGGTTCCGGGTTATCGCGTTGCGGGTTCCGGGTTCCCGCGTTGCGGGTTCCGTGTTCCGCGTTGCGGGTTCCGGGTTCCCGCGTTGCGGGTTCAGGGTTCCCGCGTTGCGGGTTCCGCGTTGCGGGTTCAGGGTTCTCGCGTTGCGGGTTCCGCGTTGCGGGTTTCGGGTTCCCGCGTTGCGGGTTCCGGGTTCCCGCGTTGCGGGTTCCGGGTTCCCGCGTTGCGGGTTCCGGGTTCCCGCGTTGCGGGTTCCGGGTTCCCGCATTGCGGGCTTCGGGTTCCTGCGTTGCGGGTTCAGGGTTCCCGCGTTGCGGGTTCCGGGTTCCCGCGTTGCGGGTTTCGGGTTCCCGCGTTGCGGGTTCAGGGTTCCCGCGTTGCGGGTTCAGGGTTCCCGCGTTGCGGGTTCCGGGTTACCGCGTTGCGGGTTCCGGGTTCCCGCGTTGCGGGTTCCGGGTTCCCGCGTTGTTTTTTTTAGTTGAATTTCATCATAAACTCTTTTTATGCTCAACGAAGTGGGCAAGGGTCAGCTAGTATTATACAAAGTTGAAAACAGACACGGTGGAAGGTTTTTGTAGAGCTTACTCTTTTAATTTGTTCGTAATTTAATTTCTTTCAAATCAGTCCTAGATTTGTTAAATGCTAAGTCGTACGTCTATAAAGATATAGGTTGAAGTTATGTGGGCTGATGATGAGTCGGTAATGTAGCAAGCGAAAATAGATGGAAATAATTAAGTGAAACTATGCATCATCTAGCAGAGCAACAACGCCACTCGATAGTAACTACAACGCAAAATTATTGACAATCGATAGCATGCACTGGTGCAAGTTTAATTGAAGCATACAATAGAAGGCAATAGGTTATTTATAAATAATTTTCTACATAATTGTGTGCACTGCCCATGGTCTATCTAGACTAGAGTTGAGCTGCAATGAAGTAGTGCGTAAATACAAGCGTATACGCGCTACGATTCTTTCTTCTTTATCGGCGTTTGCATAATAATATGTAAGAATATATAATCACCATTTAAAAATATATTTTTTATATTCATTTAAAGTTTGATATATAAACTTTATAAAAAGTTACACAGGGTGATTTTTTGGTTAATATATTATCTAAGCCGAAAATAGTGTGAAGAGCTTCTTTGTTTTGGCACCTCATATAAATTACTTAATATAACTTAAAAAAATCCAAGGTCTAAAATGACCCCAAAGTGTTAATCTTACTATGCTGGGGCTCGCGGACTCTTAGTCTATACACACGAACTGTCGTTGACCTAAGGCCTGACCAGGATTGAAACTCCTCTATTTTGGAGACTCTTATGGAGATCTTTAATCGTGATTTGTGGCGTTATGTTAAGTAATTTATATGAGGTACCAAAACAAAAAATGCTCTACGCGTCATTCTCTTCACACTATATTTGGCTTAATATATGAATCATGAATCGCTCCATATAACAAACTTTGTTATCAATCCCCAAATACTATATAGAGACAAAGTACTCGTCAATACAAATCGAACAAGCCCAAACTCGATAGGGTTGTGTCGTTTTATTGAGGAGTTTCTATGGCCACCTTCCAGCTCCGGCATCAGATCCATGATCGCAATATTGCATTGTCACGCAACGTACACATTTCGCCTGCGAAATTTCTACTTTTCGGGTTTGGTTTAACATGCAAGATTTTCACTACACACGGGAACAGGTAAATTAGAAGCTTGTAAAATAATTCATTCGTCAACATTTCATTTCACAACCATCAGAAGATTTTTTCATATACATAGCGAAAAAAAAACTTTTCTTTCTTGCCAGGCGGCGAGTTTTGGCAAACTTCAGTTTTGATTCTGATGTCTGTCTGGAATCTGGGAGACTTGCATTTACGGAATAAAAAGTAATTGTTTAGCATTTATCATAATCTTAATTCAAAACGTAGGTATTTAACGCTAATACATTTTCAGTTATTTTAATTAAACGATAACAAAGTTTATATTTACCAACAAAATAGTGTTCGTCCAATCGTTCCTGAAAGCTTTGTGTACCAAAACCTTATTATTATAAGCAACTGATTCAGGAATTCAATTACCAAGGTAATATTTGCAAAACAATATGGGCACGACTGGCGGCGACTGTATATAAAAGCTGTAACAAGAGCCAAACAATGTTAAGCTTTAATAAAAGTCCACGAATAGTTATACGTAAGCTAACTGGAAATGCAACTATCTGGTCTGAGGACACCTAGACATACCGCTCCTGATATAGGCTGGGAGACAAAGTATTTAGCGCTCTACAAGAAGCGGCGACAGTTGCTGAGAATTGTGCTTACATTGCGGCCGTGGTTTGCGTAAAATGTAGAAGCCGTAAAAGAGCGAGCGTTGTATGGAACACAGAGCGACGCGGTCGTCCGTAGAGCTGATAGGTAGCTCGAATTGGGGGTGGGTGTGAGGCGACGGTCCTTTGATTCTGGCGAGATTAAACGTGCGGCAGACGGTGGCGCCTCTATCGATTGTTGTTGTAATTACAACGCTATCCTCGCCCAGTCGCAAATGAAATTGTTCCGGACAGAGCCTGCTATGGATGCCTGTGTGTTATTGCAGTTGTCTGAAACATGTGATGTTGTTATATTTGAACCGTATGCCTTTGTGTTATGCATTGGCGTGTTTGGCTATTGACAAATACCACAGCTAAAACTATTTCGTTTTCCATTAATTTTATTGTCACTTAAAATTATATTGAGAATATTAATAGTTATCTACATTTTTAAAAGGGCTTTACTTATGCGTTCTGTAATGATTATTATTATTTATTAAGTACTTTTTTCTATTAATCTTAATTAGGATTTGAAAATAATTAATGTAAGCTTTCCTATAACACAATATTTCTATATCGGTGAGAAAATTAGCTGCTAATAATAATCGATAAAAAATAATTAGCATCAATTAAATTTTCGAAGAAATATAGTTAATAAAGTTATTCCAAGAAAAAATAAAATCTATCCATGGATTATTCTTGTATTTGTAAAACGACTAGATTGTTTACTATTCAAATCTTATAAAAGTATAAAACTAAATAAAACAAACTAAATACTAACCAATGAAAAGAAGAGGCAAATGCAAAAAGAATATCGCGCCACGACTGCGCAATGAGACAGATGTACCACAAATACAAAACCAGAATTGAAATACGAATAGGAACGGAGAGAGGAGTCCAATAAAACATTCGTAGCCTCAGACGTAGATACGTGTACGTGACGTAGCCGCCTACGGGCGCATGCGTACGCCGCTCGCACAGAACAAACGGACAGTTCCAAATTCAATCGTAGAAAAAATATAACCAATTCAAATGGAGAAGGCTTCGCCGCGACCAATGGGAGGGCTCACAGTCGTCATGCCGACTGTGTGGGCGGGGCGAATGATATCTAGCATTGGAATGAACCGAGTATTTGTTTTGCTGGATCCGAAGGCTCTATTGCGCGGTGTTTGAGCCTCTTTCCCTTTGAGGGAGACCGCGGCTGAAACCTCGGTACGGTTCTAACGACGGACGATTTACATTATGTACTCCGTTGAACCTCCGAAATGCTAATGCCGTTTCTATTATCTGTGTGCAATGTAACTGAAATATTCTGAAAAAGCTCCACCGAGTTACTCCGTAAGTGGGATGAATTCATAAAAAAATCTATTGTGGAGCGAGTGGCGGCTGAGTTTATAAAAGACGCTAAGAAAAAGTATCTGTCCATTTATATATAAGAGTTGGTATTGATTTTTCGATAGGGAAAAAAACGAAGGCAACGATCTATGCAGATCTGGAGTGCTCTCGGCACATCAGATGGCACCGGCGGGGCAGCCTCCGCAGACAATCGAACGGTGGGGGCCCGGGGGGGCGCTGGCTCCCCGACATAGACTACTCGATACTTCGCAGAGGTGTAAATACGAACTCCTCACATCGTCTCTGAGATTTTTACCCACTCGTCCTATATGTTTCCTTATTGTTACTCAATGTTACATACAACGAGAACTCAGAGGGTAAACCAATTTGTGTGGCAACCTATTTGTTGTACATTGGGTTACATATATAAATTAATAAACATATTTTTTGCAAAAGATATTTATTATTTGAGTTAGACTATTATATATATGGAAAAACTTATACCAAAGAAAATCTAATCTTATAGCCTTTGTACGTTTTATATAGCGTTTTTAATAACGATTAATGAGGTTCATGAATTTCAGCAATTTTTATAAACACTTAATCAATATAATGCCTTTAAAATAACTTGAACGTAAAATCATAAATGACACGTCCACAAAATAATCCACACTAACTTTTAATCCACCAATAAGTTATATTCATTTCTATAATTTTTATCTTTGCTGATATCGATCCGCCGCCGGCGACTTCCCATTCTCGAAGTAAAACACGGCGGGAAGGAAACCGCGGGATAAACCGCCCCCATCCCCCATACCCCCACCCCGACGATCTTTACGTTTCAGGAATAAATATTTCAGAGCGTGTGCTTCGGAAGTTAAAGTTATGTATCGCCTACGCCCGCGCCGGTAACAATCCGAGAATGAGAAACGCTCGCTCATACTTTTATGTAACTTGCTGTGCTAGCGTCGCTAACTTTGCGTTCGTGAGTATCGAATATCTCGCTACATGCTACACAAGGCTTCGCCGGAACGGAATGTGTGCATTATTCGAAATATGACTGTTAACATGCTTCAGCCTCGCGAGGCTATTATCTAATTATTATTATAGACCTTTAAATGCTCCGTTATAACTTTGATTACGTTGGCATGACAAATAACCGTATTTTGTTATCTGTTATGTAGTATAGTGTTCTACAGGGTGTAAAAAGAGCAGTCACTTTAACTTTGAGATACGATTATACTAATTTTCCTCATTTTGGAATGTATTTTTTTATATTTTTTTTTGTCAAAAACTTAAATACAATTTAGATAACATATAAATATGTTATCTAAATTGTAAAATAAAAAGTAAAAAGTAAAATAAACATATTTATATGTTATCTAAATTGTATTTAGTTATTATTTCTAATAAGAGTTATTATTTCAAATTTTGAATAATGTTATTTTTATCTAATTTCAACTATTACTATTTTTTTTGAAAGAAAATAAAAACCACTGAAAACCATGGAGACATAGCTTACATCCTTTGTAAAGAAGTTTGGACAAAAAAATTAACGAGTCTAGTGTCTATGGCGCTGAAAGAAACGTAATAAAACGTAATACCTACTTGACCTAACGATCTTACACATGTGAGCTAATCAGTATTGTAAAGACTGAAATTTAATTTCGATTTTTTATCCTTTTACCAAGGGAATCTAAATCTTCTTCTAGGGTACTTCCAGTGAACTCATAATCTGGAAAACAAAGCTCAGACAAAGAAAAAACTGCGAAAAAAATTTAGTTACTTCATTTTTTTAAACATACCACCGTTTTTGTTCCTCATGAACACTAAGAGGTATTAAATTGAAATATATTTGAAATACTCATGTTAACGCATTTGGCCGGTTTTTTTAATGTCTTTACATATAAAACAGGAAGTCATGAGACTAATCTCGGTAATTATTATTAATTTCGCCAAAGGTTATTATAATATAGGTAGATACGTTTACTAGAAATATTTCTTATTATCCAAAAAAATATTCTCTAGTGTTGTAGCGCACAAAGTACCTCTTAGTAACTATTATCCAATATGTATTTTAAAATATAAATACTTGTGTAACGTTTAAGAAAAAACTTAACAGTCTAGTGAAATTATTAATATTTTATAATTTCACTAGACTGTTGAGTTTTTTCTTAAATTGCTTGAATCGTTTATCAAATTGACAATATGTTTGTATTGATAAGCTAAAAGGAATAGCAATGATTTTCACAGTCTATGTATGTAGTTTGTTCCACCGCCTAAACTACTAATCCAATTTTAATGCATGTAACAAAGGCACAATATAAGTAATCTGGTTATAGCATTTTATAAAATAGATTATTAGATAGATGATAGTCGGAATATATTATGGGGGGCGACGCGTTACACATCCACGCACACTCAACACATCAACCAACTGAGTCTAGATCTTTCATATGAAGAATAAAGACAGTATCCACGACTAGTATGACGCATTACGTTAAAGTTGTAACTGTAGAATGCTATCGCAGATTTACCGATAAAGGGAAATCGATTTGAATGAAACTATGTAACGTTCGGATACACGTGGAAAACGTGATTTCAACGTAGTTTTGATTTACGCATCATCCAACAATTCGTGACGCAGTACTGCGCAGTTGCTCTGTGTAGAGCGCAAAAGCCTTACTCAAACATTTTTGATATTGCATAATGTGCGTAAAACTTTTTTTTAATTTGGCAAGAAGTTTTTAGGATTATTAGATGATACTCGTACAATAAACATTATATTATATAGTAAACCACCCAAGGGCGTATCGAGTTACATTCGCAAGTCGATTAAGTATATTACAAATTTCTAATATTAAATAACAAATATTATATATATATCACATTCATAAAAGAAAATTACTTACATTTTTCGGTTCTCAACTCCTTGTCATATCTGTATGCACACATATCTCTTTAATTCTTTCTTCTTTGCATAATAAATCAATTTGTAATTATTCATAATAATTAAAAAAACTTAATAATAATGGTGGAGAGCACATCATAATTGACGAGTTGACTAGACGACTTGTCGTTATGTCACCTAATGACGTTTGTGCAAGCAATCGCTATTAATTGGATATCGATTTTGTTGCACATTTGGCCTTTGCCTATTTAAAGACATTGGAGATCAGAACACGCCAGCAACACCGTGTCCTCAAAGAACTTAAAATATTGGTCTTGGTTCAAGGACAAAATATTGTTACCTCAAACCTCAGATGGATAAAGCCATAAAAGAAATCGTCGTTTTTCATTTTTATTGTATTAGTTTTTGTAATTTTCATTTTCCTTTTTCAATCCAATAAATGGCTTTTCCCACACAGGTGGGTGGATTATTCCGGGTGCTGTAGCTTTTTTTTTAATCTTACCCTCAAAATAGAATGGGCTAGTATACCTAATAGTTTTCTTTAGATGTAGGCCATTAGTTTTGTAAAGTAAGTCGCTCTACTGCCATAGTTTAAGCTTCGAAACTCAGTATGATTTTGTATATCTAACTCAAATACAACTCGCTTTGAGGAAGCCATACGCAGCTAACATTAAACGGACTACTGACATACAAACCTTACATAAACCTGGGGCTAATATATTCAGTGTATGAGTCATTGTTAATAAGTTATTAGCCCGTCTAAAATACATTTTCAATGATTTCATACATGAGATATGATATAACTGACTAGAATTTAATATACGAAGTCTTCACCAATCTTGTTTTTATAATAGACCGCACACTTTACGCAAAAGAAAATTATCTGAGGCACCTTTCTTAGTTTTTTACACAAAGTAGACAAGTGACAGTGTGTGTACATGATGGTAATGTTAGCAGGAACTAAAATTTTTTCGTCGCATGAATAAATTCAGTTCTACTTCTGACAATTATTCATAGACTCTATATATAAATAATAATTAAATCTTTAAAAAGCTGTTGCTTTCACATAATTATTTATTTCATAAATTTACATTTAAATTCTTAAACTGTCCTCTACGTGAGGATAATTTGTATATAATAATTATATGAACCCTAAAGTGTTGTGGAGCTGGAGGAGGCTGAACAATTTTGCTGAGTTGTGCCATACGCGCATATGCACCTTAATAAATTATGCATCAAGCCGGCGGTACGAGACCATTGAGTGTATGGAGCTAATGCGCATTGCCTCTCCAACTTCTATATTAGCCTTTCGTCGCTAGAGCCCTCCATGTGCTGTTCAAACTGCTTTAATTTTTGTCTACTTAATAAATATCACATTGAAAATTGATAAAATCCTATATCGGTGCTTTTTAACGGAAAAACTTTGTGAAATAAAAAATATTAGTTGTATTTTACAACTATGGCAATTGTTATGCAAGTGAAAAATGTTTTTAAAGTATGCTGCCTGCATTGTAAGTATCGAATCTGAGCTGTAGGTAATCAATAAACTAATACATATATTTTTAATTAGTTAGGTAAGGTTAGGTAAGCAATAACGATTCAAGCAAATTCATTTATTTTAATCGTCATAACAACAATGAATGTCATAACTGCAAGATCTCAATTATTACTACTGTTGTTTATTTATTCTAAATATTTAAAATTTACATAACCAAAGTGAATACAATAAATCTTTAATGCTATTAAGTAATTTGAATAATATGTAATAATAGTTAATTAATTTTACCAATTATAGCTGGTTGTTTTGATAAAGGAGCGTGAGAATTCCGATCTACTTAATACTTATTTATTTTACACCTTATATAAGGTGTAAAATAAATAAGTGATAATACTTTATCACTTATTTATTTTACACCTTTTTTTTAGGCTGTGTATGTGCCTCCTGTGTAGAGTTTAAATGTGGAAAAAGTGCAAGTAATTTGTGTATCATTACTGTGTTTCACAGTAAACTATATAACACACCCTAAAGTATTATCACTTATTAATTTGAATAACTAATAAAAATTTTGAAAACGTGCCTAGACGAATAGGGGAGAGATTGGTAAAGGAAAGGTAATAAAAAAGATAGGTAAATACTAAGCGTGCTGGACGTAGAAGTCTACCTAGGACGGCCTCCCACTAGGTGGACCGACGACCTGAGCGGTAGAGACATACGTAGCTACAGTAGTGATGACGAGGATTAGTGAATACATTCATTTTTAAGTTACTACAAGTAACTAATATTTATTCACTTTTCATGATTTTGAAATTTCACATTAGTAGATACAGCTACTAATGTGAAATTTCTTGCTTCCTACAGGACTCTTTTAAAAGAAATATATGAAATTTAGGGGTAACATTTTTAGGCACATATGAAGAAAATAGATAGACAACAGTAAAGAATGATCGCGACATGAGGCAGCACTTTGGGAAAATAACGTTAATTCTTTCTTTGTGTGGAACAATTTTAACACTCTTTGACAATTTATGGTTGAATTGGATGTTTGGGTTTGTCCGCGAATTAGGAAATATATCTATATAATTTTTACACAACTAACATGATAATAATCAACCTAACTAGTCAATTTCTACTAAGTTATGTTTTTTTTTATATCTTAATTCTATTCATAAATTTAGTTGTTGTCATGGAAAATAATGATATTGTATAACACCGCAGTGGAAACCTAGCCGAGAGATGGATTTTTAATTACAATGATTATGTGAATATAAAATCACATTAATAATTTTATTTTCCACGCAGTTTTATTATAAACAAATAACAGGAACGATACAATGTGTGCCGTGAATATACAAAATTAATTATAATACGTTCAAGTTTGCTTAGGCTTTCTACCTTTCAACTTATTTATAACTTTTAACTAGCAATTAAATTAAAATGTTAACCGTTTTATAGCTCAAACAGACGCCGAATTGCGAATTTAAAATTAAGCTAAACCATGACCACGCATGAAAATAGTCGTCAAAGGGTCGCAAGAAAGAAAAATCAGTTGCGATGACTTGACGATTCGATACTAATGCGGAATACAAAATCGAGTTGACCTCTCTTTTCAACGTAACAAATCAGAAAGAGATATGTCCGTACGTGATGTGTCTTCAGTCGGAAAAAAGATTCGGTCGGGTTACGCTTTCGTCGGGAAACTCGAACCCTTCCGAGCAATATGATTTGCGTGAGTGAAGATGAGTTGAGAACAGATCGCCGAACGGTAACCGACTGGAAAAAACGCTTCTCATCAGCCCAAACAAATGAATGTTGTTTTGAGTGGAGTCATTTCGAGTGTGCGGTGGTGGGTATCAACTTTATATGTTCGGTACTCGAAGTGATGATAATTAATTCATTTTTTTTACTACAAGCTGTACAAATTCACCCGTTAATATATTTTTTAAATATGTGATTGTGATGTGGGCTCTTTTGACTCGTAAATAGAAAAAATATAATTGTTGTGACAGATTGAAAACATTAATGTGTATAAAAATAATATAAAATCCCACACTCCAATTTGAGGTGGTAAATAACATTCAAGAACAATTAACACACCTGACTCTACATAAGCTACAGCTGTACCAAATTACATATTCCGCCGTTCGCATAACTACCACCAAAAAAGTACCAAATTTTTTTGCTACACCCATTAATATAATGATGATATAAAAATTCGTGCCCTGACACTTTTAATTATTGTGATTTTTCAAATTCACATAATTTTTATAATTAATACCGAGTTCTTTTAAACTCGATACGACGTTATTACTGGTTTTAGGTATTTTTGTTAATCCCGTACCTCTCGGGCTATTGTGTTTCCAAAGGCGTCAACCGCGGGGTAATGTTATCATTCCATTAATTACTACAGCCGTCCCCCGCTTTTTAAAAGTAAATTAATCCGATTAAGGGGGAGCCAAGAACCCGCTCCGTCCGAGTTTATTCAGCCAACTTTCTTACAAATAATAATTTTTTGTAATTAAATCCATCAACACGATTTTTTCCTAATGATTCTCCCGCGGGACGCGGCGAGGGGGAGGGAGGGAGATGGGGAAATTCCTTTGTTTGTATCATTTTGTAAAGCCAAAAACTGAGCAATAAAAATTTCATATCGGGAAAGTATCAAAGTACAGTACGACCGTCTTTTATTTCATATAAAAACAAAGAAGCCATTAGTTACAATAAATGAAAAGTCAAAATAAAAGCATAATATTTATACACTTTACTCGTAGCAAGTATACGTGACCGCTACGAGAATCAAGATTTTCGTAGAAGTGAAAATCGTAAAAGTGAAAGGGTTGTTTGGGAATGACGGCGTCATAATAATTAATTATTTTTTACAAAGCTTTTATCCATAAATAGTATTCAAATGTATTTTTAGTGATTGCATTATTTTCTTCGTTTATGTAGTAAATACTTATTTAGCTTTTTTATTATTTGGACCATTAGCGACTACTATAAAATACATCAACTATAAGTAATTTAAATTAATTTATATAGATTTATTTGAACTATTATGTTAAGGAGTATAATCTTAAATTCACGTTTAAATATAGCAACATTGGCTTGTCAGAATTAATTTATTTCCATGACGTTGTCATACCCTAACAACCCCCTACAAGATTCGGTTTTCACCTCTTCGAATATCTCGAAGCAGTCAAATTTACCTGCTACATCTACATAATATAGCCCAAATTAAAATAAAAAATATTAATCATCCGTATATTTATATAATTATACGGATGATTAATATGCACTGCATATTCATCATATATACGTACATAATACATAAATATACGGATATATAAATATATAAATTTATATATATTATATCCGTATATTTATATGTATACCTTTTCACATTCTAGAAATGTTTTTTTTTCGTCAAAGACAATTTTTTTACTTTTTATAACTTTTTTTACAATAACAAAAAAAATATAAATTTTTAATAAATAACCTCTTTAAGAAAAAGTAGTATAATCATATCCCAAGATTATAGTGACTGTTTTGAATAAAGTGATATTTACAACCTGTATATACGGATAAGTACTTAGTTTGGAAACATAATACCATAATATCAATAAAGTTCCATTAAAGGTAAATATAAAAAATTTAAATGGCCGCATTTCGCGCCTTCCCTGGCCGTTAATGATATCTCGCTTTTAGAGGGCACATCATTTACTTACAAGAAAATTAATTGAAATGAGTTTCGACGATGAAAAGATGGCGGCGCACAAAAGAGCGGCGGCCGCTAGGTGTCGCGAGATAACTTCGCCGACTTTAATTATTGCGGGTAGAAATAAAATATTCTCAACCTATTCACTCATTCGCCTCGTTAAGATTTCAATTAGGAGGCATAATAAATTATGAAGTATTTATTTTTTGATAACAGTAATTAATTAAAAGTTATTTCTGAATATAATGAGTTCTCGAAACCTAAGCTCGCTATTTTTTCGAATATTCATTTAATATTCTTAATTAATTGCTATCTTGTTTTCATCGAGCATTTGCTCCACAATTTTTAATTGCTTTTCATTATGAAACGATTCTATATTTTGGAAGTAAAGATTACGTAACATATTGTGGAGAGGAGAACTGGTCGCCTCATTTAAATAAATTTCTTCTGAAATAGAAACAATGGAGGCGAATTTTAATTGAACATTGAATAATGACATGTACGGCTCGGGAGTCGGGAGCACATCTGCGTCGGGAGCAGTATGTAGGTCACTTGTAATGTATCGACAGTAGGAGGACCGCAGATTGATGACTCCCCCCCCACCTCGCGAGCCCCACTCCCCCCGGGACCGCTGCAATAGCTTGAGCCTGTTTTGTTTCCTTCGGCTGCCCATAGGGAATTGGGTTTGAAATTTATTATAGTAGACTGTATTAATATAGGATATTGCCGTTTCTGTTTCAGAATGTAGAGTCTACACTTTGTAATACGTTTTCAAATTATTTGCAGCTTTTGGTGTATGGTAAATGTGATAGAGATTTGAGCTATATTTTATTAAATTAAACATTTCAATGAAAAGGCATATTCCTACTTAATGAAGGTTTTGGAAGGTAATTAGATGATCCTCCTTTAATTTCGTTGCGAGTCACAAGCAAGATCTAGCATGTCTCTTGGGCACCCCTGAGATCATATCAAAGGGTGTGTGCGATTGGTTAACACTGTCAATATACTATTTATATAATATAATAGGACTTGCAATGATGGGAATATGTGGTGGGCCCTTTGCCTTTTTTTAATACTACCGAATTAAGTATCAGCCTGCGTTATATCAACATTAAATATACGTATTATCGTATAAAAAGTACATTAGATATATCATATATGTGATTCATAGCGAGAAAAAATGAGCGTGTCCGTAAAGATAGGATAGTGTGAAGAAGTGGCGCGCGGTCGAAGGTCAGCGCGGACCCGATACGTTTCCACAGAACGTTTCCTTGATATTATAGTACCCTTATTTCGGTTATTCTTTGCACATTAGTCATATCTTAACTTTGCTCTATGATAGGTCTAGGGTTAAGTTGGATATTCTTTTCTTTGAACATTAGTCATATCTTTTCGAACCGTCTTAATAGGACTACTGGGGTCGAGTTAATTTGGCTTTTCTTTGTACACTAACTATGACTATCTTAGCTCCGTTCAATGATTGGTTCGGGAAGATATGACAGCAGTTTATATATTTTTATATAGTAAAACACAAACTGCTTGCACTTTTTTCCACTTTAATTGTTATTTTAGATTAATAATTACTTGAAATACACGACCGGTTTCGACATAGTCATCATCAGGTTTAGGTAGAATTAATTTTTTTAATTATTTGTAAATATTGTGCAGAGTTGCCAGCTTCGAGAAATTTTTACAATTTTGTGCAGTTTAATTTAATTTTTCCTACCAAATTATACTATTTTGTACTATATATATTAAATTAATGTCATATTATTTTGTTTTAACAAATTAAATTGATAAATTAATCACCTTTCAATGTCATACAATAGAAACCTATTACTATATTGTGTTTACTATATAACATGAATTTCCACTAAGAACCTACAGTACATTAAATAACAAAATATATTTTATATATTTTTAGTTCTTTATTATTTAAGTTGCAATTTACTTTTTAAGTTTTAAACTTAAAATTACTGATAAAATTAACTTTACTTTCGGAATGTCGCTGCAGGACAAAAAATCTATAATAATAAAAATATATATGGACATTTTACACCACGTACAAAGGGGAAAAAATATTTGATATTTTATACTATAAGACATAATTATTTAATATTTTAACTATATTAATACACAAATTTAATTCTAAATATCCATGACCCAGGAACACAGAAAACTTTTTGTTCCTTCGAACCCGCGACCTCTCTCTCGAGCACCAACGCGCTCAACCACTGCGCTACAGAGGTCGTCATGAATTTTGAGTATTCAATTCGTTTATTGCATAACTACTGCGTGTATGTATATTGCATACTGTCATCATAGTAAAACTTGTCGATAACTTTAGCAAAGCAGTGATCTATTCCATACATACATACACACACAAAGGTGCGTATGTGTGTGCGCGCTCGTTAATCATAATTTCCGACGTTTGTTCGTGTGTTGGATGATATTATGTTTTGGGGATAAGAAATTAGTTAGTGGACATTAAACTTTAATATTATTGGATCCAGAATCTTGATCATTTGTTTTAAACATGACATTGTAACTTTTTTTTAAATAAATAAATTAAAAATAAATACAGATACAAAAGTTTTTATTCAAAATTAAAACCTAAAGTTTGTTTTTTGAAGGTAAATTTTGAAATAAATTACAATTACCACCGGATGGGAACCCTAACCCGGCGAGAAGAACCGGCACTAAAAGAACCATTTTCTCATCTTTTTGCTAAAAGGTGGCCTCGCGCGATTTTCTTACGCCGGTTCTTCTCGCCGGATTATTCTCCGAACCGGTGGTAATTCCTCATGTAGGCTGTTCTAAAAGTGTTCGTTTATAACCTATTTAGAAATTTAAGATTTTTAATTTTCAAACTTGTATGGAATGTTTCAACGGAAAATAATTATTTTAATAGTCTTAGAATTGATTGTTCGCTTAAAATGTTTGTTTTTATGTGTAATGTAAAATGTGTTACTACGTCTATAATATCTGTTTTCTATGATAAAATATATACATCATCATTATTTAGTAGGTTAATAACAATTTTTTCGTGTCTCCAGTGTTACATTTGTGTAAGCAATTCTTTATATAGATTTGCTGACTTTCAAAAGTACTTTATTATTCAATAAATATTACGAATATTATGTAACCAAAGCAAACGTTTATTTTAGGTGCCTATAGATTATACGTTGCATACAGCATAATATTATTTTCTTAACAATATCAAGATTTGTAAGTCGCGCTACACAAACTTGATAAGAAGCATTAAGGGCTCGCACGTCGCAGGGACTGACCCGTCCTGAAATTTAAATCTAGATCAATAACCGCGCTTATATCATTGTCTTCATTAGAGGTAATTGGGTGCCCTCCCCGCCCGCTCCGCGCCGCCTCCGCCCGCCCAACTTTGTTTACTTGCCAATAACTTGAGATGAATTACTTGGCCATTGTGAAGGCACCTTCGTCATACCTTCCTTCCTGCTGAGATTCATTATCGTATCGTATATCTTCATATGCGATGATCAAGACTACCCTTAGCCGTGTTGAAGGAAGTTGCCCTATTTCCCAATATCGATCATATTAATAAACATAATCTGCTATGTATTGTCTGCTTCACATAATATATCGTTATATTTTTAGTAGCAAGATAGAACATCTTCATAATTGGCAGACATCAAAAAAGTTTCCTTTTACCTAATACGAATATCGTATTCTTTTTCTTCTCACTTTTATTAACACGAGAACCCATTTTCTGATCTCAGTTGCAGATTTTTAAGCTGATATTAATAAGCTTTAATATTTATACTTCATATTATACCTTTTTATATCTATTGGTTATTTACTATCAGGGACTCTTATTCGTAATCAGGTAGAGTTCTCTCAATTTTTATTATTCACTAGCTGTGCCCGCGACTTCGTACGCGTGGAAAAGTGATTTAGGGCACTTTAGTATTTTTAAATATATTTATAGTTTATTGGCGCAACCGCTGAGAACTTTCGCTAATAGGTACTTCCCAGTGCATCCCAGTGTTGATCCCGATCCAGCAAGACACGTACCCGGCAAGCCTCTTGGTATGCAGGGTATAATAATAATATATTACTATCCTTTCGGAGCTCGGCAAAAGAAGTAGGCCTTCGAACAATATGTAGAAGTCAGCAAAGGTATTCGAAGTTAGGATAATATTATTCGAATGCACCGTATAGACCCAGACAATTTTTCACGTTAATTTAGTAAAGTATTTAACTTCGATGTCCGTCTGTCTGTCTGGGTGTCAAAACTTTAACACGTGTAGGTATCAAGCTAAAAATCATATTAAAAACTCAGCTCTACTGTCCCTTCTGGCTGTGAAAAGAAACAGGCATCTTGGCCACATCTACCCAAAGATTCAGCCGTTTATATTGCTAATTTTCGCAATTTTCGACACGCCAAAGGGAACCAAAACCTAAAGGGTACTTCCCGGGAATAGAAATTTGATATGAAGCAACATCTTAATGCACTATTAAAATGTTGCTTCATATCAAATTTAAACGACATAGGATAAATTGCGAAACCATAAAAATATTTTCAATTTTTTCAACTTATTACCGTTTTTGTCATTAATGTTTTGAAGTATTATTAAATTTAAACTTATATTGCAATTACTAAGGTCTTTAAAACGGAACTCTCGGTTAGACATGGGCGCAGCGGCACGCCCCGCCGAGGATCCAGCAGGCTTACTCTCGACACAACTGAGAATCGAATCAGTTCGATCTTAACGGTTTTTGGTGTTTTATTTGGTAGATTACTTTGAAATTAATTAGGTTAAAGAAAACCGTTAGAACGTAACTTTTTGTACACCAGACCATATCAATCGACAGAGAATAAAAATAAACAAACGTCAATTTCTTCGGGAGTATGCGGCACGATCGACTCTGAATTAAAATCGAATCAGTTTGGAGAGTTAGGCCCCAGCTCGGCGCGCCGCGCCGATCGGCTTTAGTAGCGTTTTTTATAACCTACCCTAAGATTAAAAATAATAATAATATAAATAAATGAAATTTTGTTTTAAACAAAATATAAAATAAAAAAAGAATAAATTTGAATGCTTGAAGCAGCGCGGTTCCCGCCGCGCTTCATACAAACGTCCAGTATTTTTTTTATTGTCATATATCTTCAAATCAAAGCGACATCTATATAAATTCATACTACCGGTACTGCCTGTTAGCACATTTTAATAGTATTTTTTACCCAGCAGTGGGGTGGAGTTCCTTTGGTTGACCTTCGCCAAAATTCCTACCTACCAGCATCTGATACCTACACTACACCCCGACTCGGATGTAAGACGTCACGCATCAGCCTGTATCGCGCGGCGCCGCGGCCCGCGATGCGGCGCGGCGGTCGAATCACGGCGAAACGATTTTAATTTTGCTATATTATCTCCTAAACTATTAATTATACTTGCTAGGTATAAAGGGCAAATATAGTCTTCATGAAATTCTTAAGCCAACTAACGTATTAAAAATGATGAGGATTAATACCGTGATGGTATAAATAGTTTACCAAAAACCGCTTAACTGCCCGTTTTTTTAGATTATCGCGAAAGGCTTTCTTTTAATAATACAGTTAATTAAGTTGATTTATACAATAAATGATAATTTATTTCAATTTGTGAAGCAAGTTCAAAAATACAATTTTTATATTATTATGACACTGTGGAAACACTCTTCTCAGAAAAAAAAATCTGTTAGGTACTTATTTCAAGTTCTAATCTACTTTAGTGCCACATTCTATTGCTTCGCGTCACTGTGTAAGCGATCCCCCCGCGCCCCCCGCATGAACCGTTCGTCCGCAGCCCGCGCGCGCGAAATTCCTCCGACTTGCTTCCAATTTATCGTCACTGCTCGGCTCCTATGTATCGTAGCGTTATGTTATATAGCCTATAACCTGCCCAGGAATATGGGCTACAATCGTACCAAGTTTGGTTAAAATCCCTTCAGTAGTTTTTGTTCCTATCGCGCACATACAGACAGACAGACAGACAGACAGACAGACAAAAATTTTACTAATTGCATTTTTGGCATCAGTATCGATCGCCAATCATCCTCCAATATGTATTTTGAAAAAATATTCAATGTACAGAATTGACCTCTCTACAGTTTTATTATAAGTATAGATATAGATATAGATATGTATTAGTATATTATAACTTAATTATAATCTATACCTGCATAATATTAATTTAATTTACTTATTATTATTATATACATTATTGTTTATTTAATTTTATTTTAATTTATTCTTTAATATAATAATATTACATTACAATAAATCGAACAATTTATATCAACATTCAATCTGCTTATGAATTAGATTACCTGATACGTAATATGGGTATTGGATACAACACAATTTGTTCATATTTAAGCGAACCTATTTCCCACGAGGAATAACGGTGCCTTTTATTCTTGTGAATTCTTTCATATTGACCTACTTTGATCTGCGCAGGATCAGTAGCTTTTTTTAAACTCAAGTATTATAATATTATGTAGGTACTGTTTTTATAGCTCGTGCAAACATTTTTTTTCTACGTGATGTAACTCTCTTTAATCGAGCCTTTAGCTAAGTTACGAATTTCGTGAGTAATAATAGCGATCGTATGTCACTTAGCGAATTTTAAATTATACATATTTAATATTTATATTTTCGGAATTCGTAAGTGATTATAGTGATGGTAACCCTGAGACATAACCCAGGCAACAAAAATCAATCTATTTAATTGTTATACCTCAAATAGGTATATTTTTTTAATCATTCAACAATGTACTGTATCTGATTTTTTTTTATCATTTAACAAAGTACTGTACTATAAAGGTAATGTATGGGATTATCTTTTAGAATGTAACAGCGATGTCGTAAACTCCCAACATATGTATTTTCAAGTACTTTCCGCAAAGGAATACCGTCATTTAGAGCGAATATGTTTACATGCGGCGAACAAACACGATTACCTGAAATAAGGGTAGTGCTTTATGTAATGTTATTTACCCGAGACACGTTTATGTTTACCGACATAATGAAATAAGTTTATCCAATACTTTTAAGTTTATTTAAGGGCATGTTCCTCAAATAAACTTTTTAAGACAAATTCAGCGATCGAACATTTTAAAAACATATTAAATATAATCAACTTAAAGCCCCTGCGAATGCATCGGCAGTTAAGATTTGCGAATGATACGTGTGCACAATAATTTTATCAGTATTGCCAGCGTCAGTAGCTGGTGAGCACTGAGCAGTAAGCACACACGGATTGCCCCCATAACTCTGTATCGTTTGCATACCCCCGATCGACTCCGCTCGATCGTTTTCTAATCCCCGTTTCGTCGATGCCATTACGATTTCTCAAGCACTCACCTCCGTATTTCCGTGCATATCTCGACGATTCTCAGATCCATTATTTTTTATGACTCAAATACATGATCCTTGTATTTTGCTCCCCCGCCTAACGTGTATTAACGCTTCTGCGTACATATTTATAACAAACTGTTTTCATCATCGAGTTTGAATTTATTTTTCAGATATTTAGATGGATATGTTTAGATGGATAGTTAATTGGCATTTCGATTTATTGTTTGTACGATTTATATTTTTAATTTTAATCTGGAATAAAAAAATCTGTCCTACTGTAGTCTTGGTTTGATTATGACATGTCCTATTTTTTTCGTAGTTTTTTTTTAAATTTATTGTAATAATTTGATAACACATTCAAGCAAGGAAAGCATTTATACAAAAGCAATATTTGATTTAAATATGGTAATTCAGCAACGAATCTAAAGACACATGTTTTCGAGTATAAATAATTAGATTGCCACAAATGGGTGTTCATAAATTCATTTTTCGCAATGGCTTCGGAGGGGTGACGAGAGCCCGAGTCAGGCTTTCCACTCAATACGTTTATCGGCAGACGTCACCGACGCTGCGTGACACTTATGTAAATATTTAAATACGATCCAGTACAAGCTATGAATATTTTAAACTCGGAGCGAACCACTCATCTTTGTGGATTTCGACGCGACAGTGAAATAAAATATAATGTTACCCCGCAAGCAATACGGCCGAAAGTCTCTCGAAGGCGGCGGGAGTTAGCGTTTGCTTTGCACATTATATCTATGCATAAAACCATTCGGTAAGTGTTCGCAAATTGGGGATCGATATTAAAGTGACGAGTTATGCTGATTGGATTTTTTCAAGTGGCTTCGAGGGGACACTGAATAATTGAGTACGATTAACTTTTATGAGTTTTTAATGTTTTTGATTTTAAATTTTTATCATTTATTGGCGCAATTTAAATAATAATGTACTACTGGTTATATTGTTATAGTTTATTCGTACACCATTTTGGTGAAATTGTAGTTCTTATGGTTAGTGACATATTAAATTGAGCTTTTAACTGATAAGAAAGACGTTAAAAATAAAACGTTTTTAGATTACTACACCGCTATTTATTATATTAATATGTATTTATTTATTTTTTTATTCAAGTATCAATTTATTGAACATAAGAACATTTTAGAATATTATAGTTTACAAAGAAAGACGACAAAGGAATTTATTAGTATAGTTTAAAATAATTAAAAGTTTTAAATGCTTCAATTATTATTACTTTTTATTAATTCATCTAAAACAGCGTCACGACAATATTTCTTAATTAATACAAATTTTGCTAATTAACTTTTATTAGGCGCTATAATTATTATTGCGAAATTGCTATTAATATCGTCTAGGTGTCGTCATATTCCCGTACTTGTAAACGAACCTTCAAGCCAAATGAAGTAGCGAGGGTTTGTCCGTGCCGATATCAATTGATCACGCAGATCCTAAGATGGCACTCGGTCCATTCATTCCTCCACTAGGGCCGCTCGAGTAGCACTCACCTATCTTTCCGGTTCCAATCTTTTGTCAGGCGCACTTTGAGTCCGACACTTGATTCCGGAGATCGTCTTTGTCAATGTACTGAGATTGGATACTGTTGAGATCTGTTATGTATTTTATTTTATTAGTTACAGTGTTTATTATCTTGTAAAAAGAATGGGTTTATTATTTCTGTAACTAGCTTTTGCTCGCGGCTTCGTCCGCGTGGAATTGAATTCGTGACAATAAATTATTTACTCTCTAATAGTATCTACCAAATGTTAACAACTTAATCCACCAGATAACTGACATACGGCTGCAGTGTGGTTTAGGTACCGTACCCAGGATCTTTTTTTTTTTTTGATTTTGCAAGAGAAATGCATTACGCATCCCCTCGGGAGGGTTCCTGCGGGGTATGTGGGACTGCCGGCTCGCGACGGCCGGTTTACCCACTAAAACCACTTGCGGATTGCCATCAGCCGTTATGTTGGGTGGAGTGCCTGAAACCGTACCCAGGTTCTGGTTTAGTCAGAGCATACACACTAAAATGTACGAGACCTAAATAAGGATTTGCCGGTTCATAAGGATTCCCTTCTATAACCCTTTTTCACTTTTGAGTAGATAAGTGAAACATTGCATTTGTCTGTTCTATCATAAGCCAAAAATATACTATTTTACCGGTGTAAATCAATTAAAACTTATAATATTATAAATGACTGTGTAGTACAAAAACCCCAACGAAAACTGAGGAGTTGTTTAAGTTTTTTATTATATTTTACTAGGAAGAATCCCACAAAAAACATAAATGTAAAAAAGGAGAGTCAAGTTCAATACAAAAATAATTCTAGGCTGTGGGCTTCGCCGCAAAAAGAACAGAGATCTAAATGCGTGCAAGCCGTGCAACCGACAGTTTCGGCGTCGGCGTCGGCGTCGTACTTTAAATAGGTAGTTCTATTTTTTAAAAATCCCATGGTAACCATTTTTATTTCATGTTACATAATATACCTTTATGTCAAGTTTCATTTAAATACGTTGAGTAATTTCGCCAAAATACCGTCACATAGTCAGCTAAAATTTTTGAAGATCCCACGGGAACCATTTCGTTTTTCGGGATGATAATTTCCAATAATGCTCTTCAGGTCATAACCTACCTACCTGCCTGCAAAATTTCATTTCATTCCATACAGTGGTTTCCGCGTGATGCGTTGACAAACATTCCCATACGGACAGACAGACAGACTTTTTTTTCAAAAATGTTATTTTTAGGTTCTGTGGTATTATTTTTATTCAAGTATAGACCCCCTTTTTTGATTTTCACTTAAATATCCTGAATGTACAGACGCCGACTCCGACGCCCGACGCCGCGACGACCGACGTTGCGACGCCACGACGCCCGACGTCGCGACGCCGACGCCCGACGACGTGACGCTAAACGTCGAACCGCCCGACGCCGCAACGCCTAACGTCGCGACGCCCAACGCCGCGACGCCCAACGCCCGACGCCGCGACGCCTAACGTTGCGACGCCCAACCCCGCGACGCCCAACGTCGCGACGCCAACGTCCGACGCCCAACGTCGCGACGCCGACGCCCGACGCCGCAACGCCGACGCCCGACACCGCGACGCCTTACGTCGCGACACCCAACGTCGCGACGCCGACGCCCGACGCCGCGAAGCCTAACGTCGCGACGCCCAACGCCGTGACGCCCAACGTCGCGACGCCGACGCCCGACACCGCGACGCCTAACGTTGCGACGCCACGACGCCCAACGTCGCGACGCCGACGCCAGACGACGCATTAAAAAAATTCGACAATATCAAAAAAATTCGAGAACGGCTGAACCGATTCGGCTATTTTTGGTCTTGGAAATATTCGTGGAAGTCTAGGGAAGGTTTAAACGGTTTCTATACTGAACGAAGTGAGCACGGGTCAGCTAGTAGGTATTAATATAAACTTTATAGTGTAAACAGCTATTATTACGTGTATGAAATGCTTCAAAGTGACTAATTTATTGTATTTGTCTAATAATTAGCATCTCAAAATACCACATTATTTGTGACCATTTGATGACGCTGCACTTTTAACAATGATTAAATGAAAAACTTACACAAACTTTCTCTGGGGCAAGATTAGCGGTTTAAAATTCAAACTGGAAACGTAAGAAATTATTTCAGGAGTTATCATACTCGTATGGGAGGCATTGATCATAATATCGGCGAGGCTTACCGCGTGATAGATGGTGCCGCCGCGCCGCCGCCGCCGCCGCGTCGCGCCGGTCGCGTCGCCCGCCGCATGCCCGCGCTGCGGAATAGCTGGCTTTGCCGGCTTAAGTCCCATCCATACATTATACTATTTTTAAATTGTTTTGGAAGATTTTCAAATACTGAATAGACCTGATATTTTAATTGGATCTTTATCCGATTAAAATATCAGGTGTTCACATCGGGGATGTTAGGGAGCTCCGTAACCTTAACCGAAACTATTCGTATATCCGATATAAAAAAATATCTGTAACCGTAACCGAATCCAAAATGTAAGTTTTGCTACTGTAAAAAGGAAACCAAAATTTTATCCGTAACCGAAATTATCCGAAACACACACGGATCCGAAATTTCATATCCATTTCATCCCTGGTTCACATAGCCCGTAGGTATGGCAGACAAAGGTCTGTACAACTGAGTAAAGGCATAATAATAGCACCTCTCCAGGAACCATCTTCCCTGTTGGTGTCGTAAAAGGTGACAGATGGAATGTATATCCTCCGGAAATAGGTAGCAGCGTTTCTGAAAACTGCACGTTCATGAAACACTTACGTTGACGTCAGGAAGTCGACGTCATAGCTGAAATGATGATGATTTTAAATTCATAATCACACATTCTAACAACACTCAACAGCTAATGAAGCTATTAGAAAAAAAATCCTTTGCTCATATTTTATCTAAGGTCTATCTTTCTAATTAGATACATATAACGAATTTTTTCAAGTCTTTAGATTTTTTGCCAAATGACCAATTTTTATAAACAACATTCCATTTAGAAATACCTTTATCTCGTAATCAATGAACCAAATAGGAAATTAAAATCATCAATCAAACTAAAAAATACAAAAGCCGCGTTTTCCATTGTCGCTACTCGCTGATATGTTTGCGCAAAAACGACTTTGTCGCATCACAGTCAAAGTAATAAAAAATCCCAACGTGGACTATGGTTCACTAGATACGACAAAACTTTTATTAATCTTTCAGGTTTTGTATACCTATAAGTAAAACTTTACTAGGTGATTTTGTAAACTGAAAACATTATATTACGACTCAAATCAAATAACGACTTTGTTGGGCAATGTTCCTGATTTTAATTATCATAAAATATCGAACATTTGCAGAAATGTGGCCGATACGTAATTCATTTTGTTTGTTATACAGGATGTAAAAAACCATTCTTTAAATAAGAAAATGTAGAACTAACGTATCCTAAAGTATAGTGATCTTTTAATCCCATATGTCCATTGTTTATAAAACAAGCAAACTTCTTTAATCGCGCTTAACGTTAAGCTCAGATTCTTTCTCTCTTACTCAATGTTAAAACGGGATAGATCAAACTTCAATATTAACGTTGTATTAATATGTAGGTACAAGAAATTTGGGGTAAAACGGTTCTAATAATATTAAAATGCTCGTTTTTCTTTTTTTAATAGGTTTTTACAGGTTTCTTTTAAATATATTCTCCTTTATTACTTAGTACGTTCCAGAATATTCGTGATCTTGGTAGCTCCAGCCAGGGGCTTTGTGATAGGACGTAATACGCTCACAATTGGTTATTGCGCGGCGATGACTGTGCGGTTTGCGTCACGGCTCCTCATAAGTGGGAAATCACACTATTCAAACCAAATATGTCTATGTCAAAAATAGCGGCAAAGAATTAAATTTTGACATGAAAATTGTATACACATAAAAACATTTTGCGGTAGCTACAAGTTTATGAATCTTTCAGTCCGTTTGCTTACACCAGAACAATCATTGTAGGAACGCTCGTAGTAACTGCTAGTGCGTTGTGAGGTTTACTGTGGATATTCATGTTAAATTGTGTAAAATTTAAGATTTTAAACGTATCAGATTATTATAATAGGTAAAATATAATAATATTGTCACCAGTCAGATATAGAACAAAATAATGTATTTCGAAATTATTCGTATTTCATACATAGTATGTTACTTTCATAAAGATTGCCGCGATATATTAACGTTGTACTGTAAATGGTAATTAGACCACAGGATTATGAAGCCTTTAATCAATCAAAGATTATTACGCCCGTTTGGCATTAAGATACATTAGCTACAGATGAATTTCACTGTAAGATAAATTATTTGGCAAAGGAATTTATCAGAACTCGTCATCCTAGACCGAGTTCTTTCAGGGGAAGGGTTCGAGCGCCGAATGATTCGGCACTTTCCATTGAAAACTTTATTCCAAGATTACTCCGTTGTATAAATGTAATAAGCTTTGCAGTGACGAGATTAGACCCCAAGTTTCACTCAGGCATTAATGACATTTTCAGTTGGCGGGGGATTTTGTTGCGAGTTGGCGACAATGATTTTGAAAGTCACTTTCATATTCAAAGATATAGCCTGCTCATACTGTCTGCGAACTGCGGAGGTTTGAAAATAAATATTAATATTCTAATTCCTTTAGTAAAAATAACTTATTCTGTTTTGTATTTTCTCATTGTTTTAAAAAGCCCCAATTCTACATTTGTGTAGTGAATTTTTGTTGACTCGCATTGTGACTTGACGACAAAGTTGTGTTCTTTTAAATAACAAGCATTGTTAGCATTGAAATTGTTTAATGTCTGTGAAAAACCGTGTTTTAGTAATATATAAAGTGTAGGTACACTTTATATACCTATTACTAAAACACAAATATAGAGTTGCAGTAATAATACTACAATTTTTAAAGTCTCTTACTCGATAGCGAGTTTATTTAGCTTTTTTACGTTTATCTTAAAGACATTGATAATATTTCCATAATTCTAAAACTGGAAATGCAAGCGTAAAGTAAATAGTTAAGTACATAAATAGTGGTTAAAAATGTAGAAAACCTTAATATAAAATTTGTATGTACAGTGATTTAGAACGATCATTTAATATTTTATTCCCATTTTAAACATAAAAGCTGCAGTATTAAATCAATTAGCATGGCAAACATGCAAATCCGTTTGATCCGCGGCGGCCATATTGGATGTTTGGACCGCACGAGATTTACACGGACTTTTATATTTTGGTTATAAACTACGGTAAATTGAACCAGCAATGGTAATTGCAGCTCGTGGATACCGCATATTCATTTATTTTGATAATTTTGTTGCATAGCGTATAGTTCAAAAATTTTTGCTTAATGTTAGGGGCTGGTAAAGTTTTACGTTTTACTGCATACATAAAGACTAGTAAGTACTACAATGTAGGTACCTATAAAATATACATAAGTATTGAGTAGCACTAAATTACTATCGCAATGTCACGATTTTTATCTGGATGCTATCCACTAAGTTTAAAACAATAAAGGCAAATCCCTATTATATCCCTCGAAAACATTGGAAGTTTTCGAAATACTCGTAAAAAGTAGCATATAATGTGTTAATAAAAAGTGTCACACACAAACGGAAAAAGTTATAAAAATGTTCTAAGTTCAGTGGTCAAAAGTAACATTACTGAACCTAACTTAAAATATATGTAACGTGAAATATGAAGTAAAACACATTACTTACATTTATGTTGGAACTTTTAATGTGTTTCAACACTCATATAAACTTATATAAGGAGACTTAGCACGTGACAACGACAGAAGGTATAAACTTCTTTTCACCGTAGTCTGATATTTTGATACATTATTTTTTAAAATAAAGATTTATTTTAAAAAATAATGTATCATTTTAAGAACCATGTATGTCATCTTCCCACGTTCATCATTTAAGTGTGTTTCCTTGTTTGATAGTGGCTGAAAATATGACATAGTCATAAGACTAAGAACAGACGTTCTTTCTTTCTAGATTCTATCCATGATGCGATATAGAATATATAGTAAAATTAACTCCAAAAAAAATCATTATAGCAGAATCTTTGAAAATTGTTAGGAAATTTTTATTATTATTTGCGAATTAATGCTTAGTGTTGTTGTATTTTTTCCATAGAATAACAAAATATGCTACATAAAAGCAGGAAAATGATACTTAACACTTATTTCTTCGTAAGGTGGCTCTCAAAAATAGTTTTTACTTTATAATATTTTTGCATCTGATTTTAGATTAAGGCCGTGTTTCACCAAGCAATGTTAAAGTTAATCCTTCGTTAAATATCAAGTTATCCCTCTCGTATTTCCTATCAATGAATGAGAAGGCATGATAATTTAACACGCTGTTAACACTAACATGCGTTGGTGAAACACGCCCTAAGTATTCTTCTTGTAACAATTGTTAGAGTTTTATAGGACTTGCTTTTAATTGATCCGAAAATCCACTAAGAAACAGCCAATGTATGTCAAATTTGTAAACCACCTATTAACAAAGAAATTCAATTGTAAACTTTGATGTTTATCATAATATATATTACTAGCTGACCCGTGCCCACTTTGTTGAGCATGGAAACCGTTTAAACCTTCCCGAGACTTCCACGAATATTTCAAGACCAAAAATAGCCGAATCATTTCAGCTGTTCTCGAGTATTAGCGAGACTAACGAACAGCAATTGATTTTTATATAGCCTATGTTACTTAGTACTTTTTGAGTTTAGTCGTTACATACAAAAATACAAATCTTTCCTCTTTATAATATTAGTGTAGATGAATATGCTATTTTCCGTGAAAATTAATCATCATGAAACAGTGCCTTTGTAACAAGTTGTATTTGAAAAGCTCATGAAAACCAGCTCAAATAATACGTTGTGTATTGTGTTCTGTACGTAATTGGCTCTCGTTCTCGATGATTTACCGGCGCGGGTTGAGGCATGGTTTTTTGTCACGACACTATTTCGCCCACACGATTCTATTTAAGGCTTTTCTTATTTACGTCTGGGTTAACGTTGTTTGTTAAAAAATGTGTTTTATTTTCGTCGTGTGATCGTCGATACATAATTTCCCTAATAGGATTTATGGTAAAAAGAAATACTTAAATTTAACAGTCAGTTATTCTCGAGCCTAGGTCATTGTTTCGATTGTATATTTGTCCTGCACGCACGCGCCCCAAATTATGCGTGCACGAGTGGGATAGACTGATATTCGAAACAAACTTCGAGGCACCAGAATGGCGGCCCAGATCATAAAACAAAAGCCAGAAAGAGTTCACCGAACAACTAAAGCATTTAGGGCTGATTTTTCAATCGTCAAATAACTTTTATCTAAGGAATAAATATGTGACTTTGGCAGATTTTGTATGGAACAAATGTCAAAGTCACATGTTTATTCAACAGATAAAAGTTATCTAACGATTGAAAAATCGGCCCTTAGTAATATTTAAAAGAGAAATAGAGTACAGTAAAGCTATCTAGCTTTCTAACGTCTTTCAGGAGGAGTTATGTAATTGAATTTGTGTCAGAACCCAGATGTTCGTTGTGTCTCATCTGTCTATTGTTTTATACTCATAAGTCAATGAATGGTCATCCTTTAGAAAGAAGATGTATATGCTCGTGCCTGCGCTATTCTTTTTTCATATTTTTTATAGAGCTGTAAAGTACTTAACATTAATTGAGTTTTTAATGCAATTAATTGTGTTTTTCCTTAAGGAGCTCGTAAGATGCTATCGCTTGGATGTTGAAGTTATTGACATTTTACATTAATAACAGCTTTACAGCAAGATAAAATTACATTTCAAAATAGAAAATAATTTTAAGAAATTAAAAAGTCTATTAAATAGGTCGTTAAGCTTACATACAACAGTTGTGTGACCGTAATCGTATGATATACCTGACATACGAACGTTTCATTCTCAAATTTATTACAAATTATTTAGTTTAGTGTAAATCATAAACTACATAAATTATAATTGATCACTTTTTAATAGATCATAAATGATTTTAAAATAATTTACAATTTCAATTTGGTTACTTTAGTATGTGATTCGTAACTAATACTGAATGAAAGGCTTTTATATGAAGGTAAGTATACCTACATACGTGTCATAGATAACTAAAATTAGAAGTTGCCCTTTCTCCCCAATCCCTTTTCTCGTTAGACCGAGACTTCGTAGGTTTTAAAATAATCGGGGCCGTGTTAACTGCTCATTTGCTGCTCGGGTGGAGGAATATTGACTGGACCATATACTTCGTCTTCCGGAACTTTCAATTTTGGGACTAACTCAAGACTCGCCTTTACTCGAGGCTCCGCTGTACTTTTTCAGGATTAAATTGTAGAATGTTTTATTTTGGGGCAGAAGCTTCTACTAAACCAGATTTCATTAATATCCGTTTAATAGATTTAGACTGAAAAGGACTCAAACATCTATTCGTATTATTATAGTTACTTTAATGAAAGATATGTATCTAAAGTGTTGTGGTAATTTTGAAATACCCGATTCATATACTAGAGCCTTTGTTCTAATCACAAAAATAACTTGAAGCCTTACATTTAACCAACGTTTTATCTTTTAGAATTTTGATATTATAAGTGTATATCGCTTATACCAACAAACGTCTTAAAATAGTAGGTATATGTTAAATGTTACTATTTACAACAGAAGACCCCGGTAGTATCGGCTTCCGGTATCTCACCGGAAGTGGCGCCACATCCTGTTTAATGATGTTTCTAGAATTATTAACTAAGAGCGAGATTTGACGGTAGTAATAAATCCTAAGTTCGGTTGGGCCGGGGGATACTTGTTCCGGTTCGCAACTTCGGGGTCGGTTATTGTATTTAGATTTAACTTACAGACATTAGTTTAAAGTTATAATAACACATAGTAACACTTTCAGGTATACAACTTGTGCACACAAAATACAGTTTTAAGTTTTATAAACAAAATGTTTGCCGCTACTTCGTACGCGTAAAAGCAAATCCCGTGGGAAGCGTACCTTTTTCCGCACTAAGTTCTAAATTATCACCATACCAAATTTCATCAAAACTCATTCAGTAGTATTGAGAACTAGCTGTTCCCGCGACTTCGTTCGCGTGGTTCTTGAGCGACTTAAACCATTTATGTAGTCTCCCCGTTTTTGCACCATTTCTAACTGACGCTTCGCTCCTATTAGTCGCAGCGTGATGTTATGTAGCCTAAAGCCTTCCTCTATAAATGGACTATCCAACAAAAAAAGAATTTTCCAAATCGGACCAGTAGTTCCTGAGATTAGCACGTTTAAACAAACAAACAAACGAACTCTTCCGCTTTATAATATTAGTATAGATGAGTAACAAACATCCACCCATTAATCCATTCATACTTACTTTTACTATTAGTAGAATAGAGTTTATAACCGAAAGTACAAGAAAGAAGTTATTACTGTAAATACTAAGTTACTACGTATTATTTCCTGGCGTTGCATTCTTTACATATTCTTATATTTAAAAATGAATTACTGTTCGTTAGTCTCGCTAAAACTCGAGAACAGCTGAACTGATTCGGCTATTGTTAATCTTGAAATATTCGTGGAAGTCCAGGAAAGGTTTAAACGGTTCGTATGCTCAAAGAAGTGGGCACGGGTCAGCTAGTGTGATTATATTAAAATCCATAGCTGATATTATGTAAGTAGAGGTTTTTTTGTTACTCTTAGTTCGTAGCTAGTCTATTATTGTAATTACTGTTTTATTTGTTTTAGTTTCCTTTCTGAATAAATAATAAGTAGAGGTAACTATAGTACGTCCGAGATAAATATATTTCAAACGTAAACAGAGCCGTCTGTGACATATCACACAGCTATATATTAGCCAGTGATGCCAATTGACCAATAATAATACAATGATTATATTATTGTTTGCTATGAATCCATAGACTATAGGCTTATATTCTACAATCGGCAGTGTCAAAATGGCGTATTTTTTTGTGAAAGATTTTCATTTGATGTTTAAACATAATATTAATGATTTAATTGTTATAAAATGTATTGGATATTGAAGTATGATCCTTTAATATACCTGTGAAAGTGTTGATAAGTGTAGGGTGTTTTCGGTTTGTTTACCTTTAGGTTAAATTTATCAGGGACGAACTGTAAATAAATTTAAAGCGACGTCTACATGACTATACATTTATATGTGATCGATCGGCTCGTTACTAAGTTAACCCTTTGAGGTGCGGCCGCTCTCATTTTAATGTTTCAGCCACTCATACGTTATTAAAGATAGCTATCACCCAGGAAGGATCAAAATTTTCACTGCAATTTCATTAGGAACCCTCCGACGCATGTGGAATTAAATTATATTGTTAATAAAAGACTGTGATAACGTTTTACTATCCTGCTACACAGTATGGCGGTAAGGGATGGATCATTTGAATAAACAGACGTCTCGAACATAGAAAATCTAGTTAAGAAAAGCGGTTGTAAAAAGCAATAGTGAATAATACCTTCCACATCGGTTTTGGTGGTAGTGGGTTCGCTGATACTACATAGCTCACTACACACAAGATCACAATTTTTTTCCATAAGGTTACTCTTGTACCAAGTAACACGGACCAAATGTTAGACAGTTAAGTATTCAGCCTGAATTGTCTTAAACATAATACCTATTTCTAATGTAAAAATCGAACCCGTTGTGGGTTACTTGCCTAACCCACAACGGGTAAACCACTGGATCATGGATGCATGAATTTCCTCTCTACGACAATGTCAACATAGATTATAATTTATACAGTGTGTAAAAAGAACATTCTATAACAGTGAGATACGATTATTAGTATAATTTTGCCCTTTTGCTCATTTTGGAAATGTATTTTTTTTTGTCAAAAACTAAAAGTGAATGTTTTTTTCTTTTTAACAATTATTTTTTTTGTCCCAAGAATAATGAAAAAGCAAAAAAAAAAATGTTTATCGTGCCTAAATATTCGGAATAAAGAAAATCGTGCCCTAGTTTTATAATATTAATAGTAATGCCTAATGGGCAATTATAATAATTTAATTAATGATAGAGATTCTAAACAAAAATTTCTCATTATTGAGCTCACCTTCATAAAAAGTAGTGGAAATATGTATATAAATACATAGAACTATAATTCACATGACATTAAGAAACATTTTACACACATTTTTTCTATACCTTTACGTAGTAGATAAGCTGATGAGAACGCGTAAAGTACTGTGCATTTATTGCTCCAAAGTTAGATTGGTTTCATGTCCACGGAGCGGATTTTGTATGCAAAACTACGACGTCCGGTTTGTACTATGAAATTGCCAGCTTATATTCGTAGCCGCTTCGAAATTTAAACATATGAAAGTATTGATTACAAGCTGATTGGTTTTGTTGGAAATACCAGTTTGTTTTTGTAATTCAACCGATATTTTAAAAACGAAATTACCTTACCCGTAGGGACTTACTTTGGAAACTTAATTCTACGCCGATGTCAAGTGTGCTACTGTGTATAGTATGTGAATGTGAATAGTTCCTAATAATTGACACTCAATTTAAACTAATTTGGCGCTAGTGTCGTGACGAACTGTCAAATTCAAATACAATGCCCGCAGAGAAGGCCCGCTAAACCGCTAATTTGCTATGGTTAAACAACAATAGTCTGATAGAGAGATACAAAATGAAAAGTGAATGCAATTTTAACAATAATTCAAAACGACAATTCCTGAAAGACAAATAGCATAAAGCTAAGTTCAATACCATCTTTCGGGAATCGTTTTTCATTGTGATATTGTTACACAGATGTTGTATAACTATATCACAATGAAAAAAAAAAGTTAATAACTATAACCCCACTTCGCAAAAAAGGGGTCTAAAAAGGCTGAAACAAGACAATATTTCAATTTGAAATCCAGATATAGGTACAAAAATGATCAAGGAAGAGCCGTGGTCGTACCCGCTACTGGGATTGTACTCGTATATTTCAACAGCAGACGAATATTATTATTTTCAATTTATCTTTTTTATACCGTATTTCTGTGTGAATATTTGTGCCTATATTTGTTTAGAGGTTTTACACTATCCTAAAAGTGCTATCAAACAGGTTTGATAGCACTTTTAGGATAATAACCATTTCTCAATGATTCACATGCTCAGATCCACCTGAAAATTTGTTACTTAATTTGGTAAAATAATTTATGTAATAATGTAGTTTTAATGTAATTGTAATTTATATGACCTATGTTGATGGTTGAATAAAAGAATTTATTTATTTATTTATTACCCTTCCTTTTGGCTTCGCCGAAGTCGGGTAAAAACATGTTTGGCTGTCTTTCCCGCCCATTGGATTAAACCAACTTATACATCGAAATAAGAAACAGGCTGATTTGTTTTGCATCGAACACAATTCCAAAAGGTGACATAATCCATATTATGAATATTCGCGGTCTGAAACAAGTTACACAATAAGTCAGTTAGAACTATTAAATTGCGCATTAAACTCGTCGATTGCGCAACTTGTGATTAGAGCTTGCAACTCGTGTTTGCATGGCCTCTGCAGGATTCACAAACACTTACGTAATTTACTCCACTGTAATTTCTATGAGAGTTGAATTTCACAGAATCTCATTAGTAGGAAGTTAGAGAACTGCTCAAGGTTTATTGATCAGTGGACTTGTTTAGTTGACCAATGTTAGTAGTAGTTAGGTTAGCTACTGTTTTCAGTAAATAACTAATTTATTGTAACAAATACAACTAATGCAGATAATATTTTATTGTCTATACTTTTGCTTTAATAAAAATCTATTGATAGATTCGATACATCTCTTTAATTAGAAGTTTAGGTGCTACTGTAAAACAAATCTACTAACATATTTACATTGGCTTTTGTCGTAGTCGAGACGTGGAGACGTTTGTTTATATAGTTGTTTTAACAGTTTCATTTTCAGCAATTTGTTTTTTGTCAGCTAATATCATGGCTATTAATGAGGACGAATACAAAAACACAAGCACAATATTATTATACACCTGTCCTGTAATATTCGCAAACGCGGTGAGCTTACACATAATACTCGTATATATCAAGTATAAACATTATCGATGACAAAATACGGCGCTGAAGGCAAAAGCGATAATCTCTCTCGTCTCAGACCTGAGTTAGACACCTCCGTGAGACTAACGAAGTTCTTATAATCCTCCCGCCCCAGCCTCCCTCGGTAATCGAGTTATTGCCGTGCATCCCATGTCTTCGCGTCCCTACTTACTAATGGCGAAGGCGTTGAATCCTCAGGTATTTTAATATAGATTATGATCTAGTCTCTACTTTTATTGCTATTTTAATAAGATCGTATATAAAATATGGTTTTGATTATGTATGACAAGTCCAGTTTAGGCAAAGCATTTTTATTTGCTTATGTTTGTAAAATCTTTGTGATGATATTTGCGGTATATTTTAAATTATGAATTCTACTTAAATTAGATTCTTTTATTTATATAACCTACCTCATGTTATTATTTCTATTTTAATAGCATTAGGCAGGTATATAAATTATTATTTTGGGATGGGAGGGAGGATGGGAGTTCAGGATCAGTGACCAGCATTTTTAATATCATGTTTGAGATTTTATATAAAATTTTAGTGGTGAGATATTTGCGGCATAAACTAAAATTACTAAAATTAAACGGAACTCAAATTACACCAATCTAAGAAAAGATAGTTATTATTTTAAATAGTGTTGTAGTATTCTATAATTAATAATTTAGTTTAAGTAAAGTTTAAACATTATATCTAATCCATTATGTACTCATTGAAGTACACATTATAAGTAATCCATTATGTACTATGTGAAACTTGGCAGCTAGCCTATATGGGCGGTCTAATGTAAGAAGGCACGCATGCACCAGGTACGCCTACCTACAAGGTAACAGACCTTAATGAATTCGAATGTATGTATTTTAGCATTATTTATGGACGAATGTTTCGATGTAAGCAAATAGTTATTTATATTAATGACGCCCATACTACCCTCGGTAACAGCATAATGATTTAAAAGCTAACTTGTTATTGAAATATTTTTACTAAAAACATGTCAACTATTTGTAATTCCAATTATAATTTACGGCTGATATATTATATTGTAATGAAATCATTTTGATAATATTATTAAAGAACCATTTATAACTTTTTACAAGCTGTAGTAAATCCCGAGCTCGGTCTTAAAACTCTACATTAAGAATTAAGATATACTTTAACTGAAATATTACCTAGTTATTTCTTTACTTTGGTAAATTTTCAATGTTCGATGGCAATCGTAGGTGCTTGTGATGAATACTGTTTTCTGTGTGTTACCCTTGTTACTAACGGTACTCAACCAATGTACCTATAACTTACCAGAAAACTATTTGACTGGAAAGCGAATTCGGTCTAAGTGCATGGAAAAAAACAGATATGTATAATTAATAACGTATAAGTAATTGGTCGTTGCATACATGAAACTGTACTTTAATCATAGTTTATTTAACGCTGCTATGTTATTTAATACACTTCTTTCATTATTGCTATTGCTAAGTAACCTGAGGGAATGGGTATAATATACAAAATTATATTTTTATGTTTCTAGTGTACTTAAATTATACTTTTAAACAAATTAATAAATACATAATATCAAATGATAAAGTGAAAAAAAATAATTCTTAACTTAATAACACATTGTTTAGTATTATGACTAGTTAGCACGCGCCTTACAAAAATGTTGTAGCAAACCTGCGTAAACTGTTCAGCTGTTAGCTGACATAAAGGTTAGGTAGGTATATAATTATTTTCATGAGCCCCAACCTCCATTTTTATAGATTATGATCGTTAATGAAGTAAAATAAATAATCACTATCGTTTTTTTTAATTGCAAATGAATTTAATAGCATACCTAAATGTGACTCTAGGTTTAGAATTTATCGTCCATAAATGTTGTATGATATTATAACAGGTAGCGTTTCAATGTAAAATGAAATTTGAGTAATAATTGGAGTATTTCAGCGGCTGTGCGCTGGCAGCTCAAACAGAAGGGACAAACAAGCCCGCATTGTGTGCGGCTCGAAGAGTGCTCTCGATGTCGCTGTGTGCCCACCGCCCGCTGACGCAAGTTACAGGATGCTAACGAGTTCTAACTATTTAAAACAAAAAAATGGCTGACAGAAAAAAAAAAAAACTAGACGGAGATAAAACAGTTTTAATCCATGTACGGCTGTTTTAGGAACTCTACCAAATAACGCCAAGAGTGGGTAGAGTCCACGAAAGAGGTCCGGCGGCAACTAGTGGAATTAAATAATATTAAGATATATTGGATGTCAAAGACAAAATATTTGTTCAAAATGGGTTTACAGAAACACTTATTGACATCAATAAACAATTAAAGATTACCAGCGGCCACCTATTTCTATTTAGCTTTATACTTAGGTAAGTAGGTATAGTATATTATGTTAATTAAATATTAGAATACACTTCCAGCCGGCAAAAATGTTATTAGGGTTACATTTATGTTAGATTTTATGTGAGGAGCTTAAATTATTACAAAATTTATTTAAGAATAAATAATATATTAATGTACATACAGTGTAAGAGGAGCATGAGCAGAATAATTAAACTAAACTAATTTATAATATTTACTGATCTATGCTTAGATACATATTATACATCCAATTATCCTTGTCGTTTAAATAATGGTTAATTTATAAAACCTTTTGAATTAGTACTTCCTTGACAAGATTTTAAAATATTTGCTTTTAGAAAGAAAACTATTTCATTCGGTATTTTATTATAAAATCCTTCGCAGGAGCCCATAAAATACTAATTTGTTTTACTCAAGCGAATATTAGAGGAATTCATAGTTAATTTTAATTTCTAGTGTTTTTAGTATGATAGGTACATTTTTATTTAAACGGGCCTATAATCTGTCAAGTGCACATTATGATGTCATATAAATATAGCGAAGGCAATATCAGAATATTTATCTTTTTAAATTTTTCGACGACTTTTCATCTGATATATAGCACGCACTGCGATGTGAGTATTTAACTATTTGAAAGAATGACCAGTAAATTAAAACACCGGACCTCAGGGAATAATTAACCTTAACCTTTATTCTATCTTTGGGATACGATAGGTTGATTTAACATTACCTCGTAGCGTCTAGGGGACTTTTTCAGGATATAAAACGTCCTATCCTGAAAAAAACCCATCTTATCTATTATATTAAAGGAATCTGTTCAAACTGAACAGATTCCTTTCCAAGTACTGTACTATGTAGGAGGTATACGAAATAAAATGTGATAAGATGGGTTTTTATTTCATTCACTATGAGTCAATGAAAGAAGATGTGAATCCAACTTTACCATTTCCTATGGCGTGTTACTGGTATTTATGACCATTTTCCAAAAAATACTTGTACATTATATTGTTAATAAAATATATATGAACTTAAAATTGAACACAGCACTCGCTAAAACTTTGAACATAACACCGCGGCCAATGAAAACAGCATTGTTATGTTTAGTTCTGTAACGGTCTTTTGATGAAGTGAACCAAGTGAGCGAGTAAGCGCAGTTTTGGGTATCGAAATTTAAATTTTAATGTTTGCCCCACTACATACACAATTTGATGGGCGTACATCAATTTTCATCAATCTTTCGGTTTTAGATTAAATGTTGTTGTGTGCTTTTTTCGTTTGATCCACATAACTTTTTTATATCGAGCTTGCAGAATGCAGAATGTCATCTGAATTCTTTATTTTTTGCTCTCATCGATGGAGACTTATTAAAGTTTTTGCCACAAAATATTAGCCATATTACGATCATAATTTGTAAGTAAATATACTTATTAACCATTCGAAATATTATAAAACCACCTACCTTATTTTGGTTAGTTTATTTTTCAGGAATGGTTTTACTTTCCAGTTCCTGATTGCTTAGTTAGTGGTGATAAATAAAATAAAATAAATGTTTTTTTTTTATTATTGCCGGCAAACATTTTTATCAATTTTAATAATATAGTTAGACTAGCTTATTCGAATTATAGAGTTTAAACATAAAAGTGTATATTTAAGTAGAATTAAATTTAAAAAATAGGTGAAAAGTGTTTAAATTTGTGATTAGGTCCCCCGAGCCCCGAGTTTGGGGCAAAACGTTTACGGGCATAATAATCATTATATGTGTTTCCATTTTATATAGACCTCTACAAGTCTGGCCTCTTCGATTACGATCTCTATTCTGTTTTTAGGAATCCGTAAGAGGTTCTAATATTTTCCAACATTGTAACGTGCAACTTAAATATTCTTACCAACATGGCTAAGAACTAAAAGAGAATAGATTGTTAATTACAGTTCGCAAGTCACAAACACAATGAAATTGGTTATCTGGAGACTTTCAGTCAATCAGTAATTTAAATAACTATGATGTCTAGACTAGAATGATCTGAAAAACAAATACTAGGCTATGCCTGCTCTGTGGGAGGCTAATGTAAGAAATAAATTACAAAGGTAAATGATTCATTACGGAAATTTAATTATTATGAAAGAGAAACAGGGCCCTGATTCAAGGTACCATCGCTGTTGTCACTTACGAAGTTCGAAAACAATGATGTGATTTAATATAAGGTTTCCTAGTGACACACGAGTTCGTATGTCACCTATGTCCACACATTTTTATTTTCAACTTCCAAGTGATAAAAGCGATGGAATATTGGCTAAGCGCCTAGGTGCGCTAAAATATTTTTATTTATATTAAGTTTGAAAGAAAAATAAACTTTTAACGTACACGTTAACATTCGGTTAAAACGTTTTCACGAATTAGTACAAAGAAACTAAATTATGTAGGTCTATTTTTTATTTCACAAACATGCTTCCTTACCTATATTCAGAACAGTTGATAAATGATAACTTACGGAACCCATTGTTTAAAGATTATCCAAATCAGATTATTCGGCTTTTATTAAAATCATATTGGAATATGGGGAACGAAAATAAAAGAAGTAGTTTGGTAACGTGTAATTTTGTTAAATGGCTATTTGATACGAATCAAATCATTTTGGGAACGAAAGCTTTTGACCAATACGAATGAATAATAATAACATCTATTACCTTTTCCTTATGTAATATTTATACGAAAAGATTAAGATTAGTGTGTGTATATTCGTGTGTTGGTCGATTTTTTTTTAATTTTATAGTAAAGACAAAGTAAGTACATATATAATACTTTTAAAAATAAAAATAAGAATACAGATACATACAAAAGTATAAGTATTGATAGCAATAACTGAATAATAATAATAAAATCTATGAACGCTTCACACTACCTCATTCAGCCCCGTGCTGAACTTGTGTTACAGGTACCAGACAAGGAAAATTTACATAATACTTTTATGCTAAACACATGTGTAAGATGTTTATTATATTGAGACATAATTTTAATACACATCCAATATCCATGACTCAGGAAAACAGAAAAATAATTGTTTTTTCGGCGGAATTCGAACCCGCGACCTCCCGCGCGAGCAACAACGCGCTCAACCACTGCGCTACAGATTTTGTAACAATGATCTTAATACCTATTAGAGAAAAAAACAAACCAAGACTCTTAAAGATATTTTCATATTACAATGTAGAGACATTGTTCTCAAAATGCTCACTGAACAGAGAGGCCCTTACCTAGATCCAGTTCGCATTGTCTAGCGTTATACTTATAGACAATTTTTAAACGAAATATTTAAATAGTTTTATGAGTTCAGTAGTCTAAAGCGACGAATATAATCCGGTAGATATTTTTCATGTACCTACATGAATACGAGGTATCTTTTCGAGTTGGTCAGCTTATAATATTGTGTCGTAAATTTCGCGTATGACCTATCCGCATTACTCGCAGGCCAGCAGCGCGGGTGAGCAATTAATAGATAAAGTGCGATGTATCTTTGTACCGATGTTTTCTTTAGATCCTTTACTCACACACCGGTGCCTTAATTACCTGCATGCATGTAAAAAGTGCACACACGTACGGCAAGGTGGCGCGCGTGGGGGCTGGAAGCCACACCCTCGGCGACGCCTGCTCATTTTAAATTGTAATTACAATTTATTATTGTGTCTCTGTGCCGCCTTCATCGACGCCATTTTATCGAACAGTTATGTTGAATAATTTCACTCTATTTCCAATACGGACTCCATGATTAATGTTGGAACGAAATGAAAGATCGTTATCCGCTTTATGTAATCCCATTTTGTGATCATCGTGCTATGTACGTAAGCCCCACCTACTCGAAAATTATAATTGGTGGTCACCAATTATCCTTCTAACTAGTTTAACGTTGTTGATGCACTATACACCTTATGTTTTGTTAACAAAACATCCAAATGTACGTTCAAGCAGTCAGTAACAGATGAGCGAAAAAGATCTTTTGTACATTATTGCCAATCAGTATAGGGACTAGACTGTAGAACTTCAGAGATTTTAAATTTTAGAAATGTCGGTAACCTGGTTCGGTTTTATTATCAAAAAGATTAGTGACACTTGATGTTTTTTATACATCGATGATCAGGATCGATCAGCAAAGCAAATAACCTTTTTTGTGGGCCAAAAAAGTGGTCCAGCAAACCACATTATTCCCCATCATTATTGTCCCATCCATCAGAATTGTGATTGCTGCCATTTTTTATTTTTTAACGGCAATTATCAAACAGAATTATTATCTATTTTAAATCAAGGTAAGTTTGAAAATCCGTGACGGTATGAAAATTTTAAACAATTTTACAAATTTTCGATAGCGACTTCGCGAATGTTAGAACTTGATTTATAGTTTAAGAGATGACAACAAAAACAGAACTCTATTTAAATCCAATTACATGAAGAGCTCGAGGTCGACTGAAGATCGGCTAAGTTCATTTGGCTGTCGCGGCTAATGCGAGTCCGCGGTGTGACGGCCCTTCTGCTGTCTTATTACATTAGCTTCGCGTTACTTTATCAAACTTTGTGAACAATGTGGTTGCAGATCTCGCCGAATTGCATTTAAAAGTGTTTTGAATAATATGCTGTTGTATTATTAAAGACGAGATAATCTTAGGATGTGACGACAAAATAATTAATCAATAAGTTAATAATGAATTAAAATTGATCTGTTACTAACTCCTAAAGATCAATTTTTATTAATAAAGTAACTTTTTAAGTGAGGTACCATGACCTACACTAGATATGACTCTTTCTTAGCAGCACTCTTTGTAATAAATAACATACATAAACGGGCAAATCTAAATATAGTAAAGGATTTATTAAAATTATGTCCTTAGTTTAATAGCTTAGTATTCCATTTTATTATTTCTTTTCAATTAATATTTTAATTGTGAAATAATCTAAATTCAATGTTATGCAAATTCAGTAATAACCCTTTCTGTGAAGGCGTTAAGATGTTTTCGCAGCAAAGTGTGGCAGAATCAATTCATTGTTGTTTTTGGTCTTGTGGCTTTGGCAAATTGGAATGAATAAAGATTACTTCAATAAAATAACAACCTTAATTTGATGGATGTCGTGAAAATTTTATTCCCATTTTATTTTAATTCTATTTAATACTTGGTCATCCAAATGAATATGTTTACTGACCAATTATACTATAAAAAAGCAAAACGATTATTTCAGCAAAACATTGTTAAGAGATCAATTACAGCGAACAATTATTGACGTTAATTTTGTAAACATAAACGGTTTACTCTATAAGGTGAATTTACATTAAACATGGCAATAAAACATGTGAACAGGTAATAACAATGTTCATCACCCTGTAGAGACAATAAACAGAGCCATGCATCACGCGGGCACATAGCTCAAAGTTATTTAATTATCGTAAGGAAAAACTAATCCGCCGCGCAGAGTGCTGAAATTGCGAGCCCCGTCAGGTGCGTATTCATACGTGTGGCCGAATACAGGGTGCTCGATTCAAGGGGTTATCATTTTTCCAAATTATTGTAATTTTTATGTATGAAATTCAGTTTTAGTGCTGGTTGTAAAATGGATGATGATGAAATCTTACATGTTAAAACATTAATTGTGTATCAAGCTTGTGATCGAACAAGAAAATAAAATAATACCCCGTAGATAGGAAAATGTTAATAATGTGTTGAGGTACCCTTTAAGGTATGGAACCATAGAAAAATATATTTTCATTTAGCTTTGCAGTTAGTAGTTATAATAGGAAAATTCGGCGTCTTGGTTTTCAACACTTTTTTATACTCTAAAAAGTGTTGGAAAGAAGAGTTCTAAAAGTTAATAGTTCAGCCTTAATTTAATAACCAATAAATATCAGGACATGTGTAAGACGGGTAAAATGTCGGTTCTATGCCTGATATCTCGTTCATCCCATATGTTGGGTAAGTGTAAAGAAAGAGCGAGTGCTGAAAGTGAATACGTCTTGGTTAACATAAAATTACTTCTGCGTAGCCGGACTCGTGTCAACAAAACCATAGCCACAAAAATCAGCCTGGGAGCTTTTCGGCAAACAATGCCCTTAAAACAGTGAACACCCTGTGAAGAAAGCAGCTATTCTTCAATGGAGACTTAGCGGCAAGTAGCTGTCGGCTGCGACAATATTTATGCCCGCAATATTAACTCCGCCGACTATTATTAACTAAATTACACGTGCAAACATACGTGTACTTCTTAAATTTATATAGACTTGCCTTCGTAGTTTGTTTAATTAATTTTATAATTTGTTTTAGGCACAATATTATTCTGTATATGTTGGCGTAAGAGTAAAAGTCCACGAGTTTTACAAGAAGCATAATGTAAATTATTTAAATGAAACTATTTAATAAATTTAAATAATTTTAACTAAGTACTATTTAAAGCAGAACTTTTCATTTCACCATGAGTATCTACTTCACCACCATTATCTATTATAATTATCACTTAAGTACTATCTTCGTGAACATGAATTCTCGGGAAACATATTGTGGTAAATTTAACGCGACACATTCGCGTGAAAATCATCATGTTTACCTACCTTGTATCTTACTAGGCGTATGCTGTACGCTGTGCTTTATTGCACAAGGGATGAGCCGCGGTAAAAATGCTCTAACTTATTTTGGTAAGATTGATACAAATCCAAATAATTTAATAAACATCTGAGTAATTTAACATACGAAAAAAAATTCTGTGACATACGAAAAATGTCTGTAATATATAAAATGTCTTTATATGTACCCCTGAGACTTAGGCAATCTTGAATAAGGGTTTACGTTTTTATGCTGCTAGAGTTATAAATCGAGAAGAGATATATTGTTGATATCACAATTCAATTAAATATATTTCACCAAATATACCAAAATCCAAAATCATAACATCCATTAAAAGTTATAATTTTTTTAACACAAGCAATAAACAATTACAAACAATTTTTCCTTAGCCCCGGGGTTTGTTATTAAAATTATCGTCACAACATCTACCGATATAAATAAAACGGCAGATATCGAAATCCATAAAAAGTAAAATACTTTAATAAGCGACGCAGTGTCCGAAATGGAGGGGAGAACCAATCGGTCCGGCCGCCCGGGGCAGATATAAAAATCATTCATATGGACAAAATAAAATTGCATCCCAAATAACCCCGTGCTCATCGGCCGAAAATCTATTAGCAATAAATATGAAGTTTTCCGATTTAACTGGATTTAAAATAGTCAAACTCCTTTTATGAAATCGAAAGTAAAGATTTTCGGTTTTACGGTACGTAAGTTTTAATTATTTTTCATTCGAAAGTTTTGAATGTATGATAATGGTTGTTCGTGGATATATACATTGTGGATGTAGGTAGATGGTATGTAGGTATCTTAGGTCATTTATGGACATTGTAGATCAAATGTAGGTTATTGTAAGTTGTGTTGATGTAGTAGATTGTATGATGGCACCAGCCTTGTCTAAGTTTTAAATTTCTTTTAGAAATAAAAAGTAAAAAAATTCTTACGCTAGGTCCTGGGTCTCCACCTTCTTTCTACCTTAACCTCTACTTTGTTTTTCTCAAAGATAAAGTAAATCTTTAGTCACATATTTTTTTTAAGTAATTCATGACTTTTTCCTTTTTAATGATTTGTTATTTATTTGCTTCTTAAATTGAATTAGTAATTACTATTTAAGATCCTACCAAAAACATTTTCATGTAAAAATGTTGCCAAGACGTGACTTCATAGCTTACCCTGTGAAAAAGTTGCCAGATCTCATGTAGAGCCAAGATTATTGATCTATGCGTCCTTACTTTACCAGGCGTAGCTTCAGACACATATATTTTAGTTAAAACCTGATACTTGGCCGTTTTGCTACCGTTACGAAGAAATCATAGGAATACCTAGTGTGTGAAATGTTGCATCCACGGCAGCGGCGGCGCCGTCCGAAATCGGCGCGGCGCCCATGTCTAGTACTGACTGACAATTTGTCGGACAGATAATCGGTCAGCTTAGTCCTGATCGACAATTGGTCGGACAAATAATCGGTCAGCTTAGTCCTGACCGACAATTTGTCGGACTAATAATCCGTCACCTTTGTGATGGCTTAGTCCTGACTAATAATTTGTTGGACAGATAATCGGTCAGCTTAGTCCTGATCAACAATTTTGTCGGACTAATAATCGGTCAGCTTAGCCTTAACCGACAATTTGTCGGACAGATAGATCGTCGGGAAATCCCGGAACCGAAAATCCCGGGATTTCCCCGGTTCTTTGACTACTGTCGGATTTAAAAAAAATACTTTTTATATTTTAATTATACACTGTGGCATGTATTATACAATGATTAAAATATCGTTTTATAATACATTCACTTCCAGTAAAGTTTTACATAGATATAAACAGTTTTTAAGTAAGCTATGTAGACTCGTCTTGGCAACATTTTTACACGAAAATGTTTTTGGTGGGATATTATATTCCTTTTATGAATTAAAGAACAGATTCGTACAATAAACATCCATTTTGTACCGTTCACCATATTGGATTCAAAATGGCGGCATTTATATTTTAATTTTTTTTTGTTGGTTTTGTAGCATTATAGTTTACATAAAAAGCTTCGGCTTTCTAAGACTTTAGGAAGTAACTTGAGAATTTTTGATGATCTATAAATGAGTCAGTGACGAAATCGGGGGTTTTTAGACATCGATAAAATCTATAGCTACGACATTCAATCTTTGTATGTTTCATATGTGTCATTATATGTTAAAATTTTCAACTATTTAGCATCATCCAAAGCAAAGTTATGAGAGTTCAATAAAACGACGAAACCTTTCGAAAAAAGGTAGGTAGTGCCCTTGCGCTTCGCTTGTTTTCATAATTCAGTTTTCTTATTAGTTCATAATTAGAATAACAATGATATAAGGTAAAACAAGAGGTTTATAATTTATTTAGAACTAGCTGACCCATGCCCACTTCGTTGTACATAAACAGTTTTACTTGTGAACCAGTACTTTTTTTAAACTTATATTTGTTAAGTTATTTTGAAAATTAAATTAAAAAAAAATGAAAATAAATTATTTATAAGCCTTTCTCGATTCTACCATTATCTACTGGGTTAAACCGCATTTGAATCGGCTTTTTATCTTCTAAGATTATCTCGTACAAACAGAGGAAATTAAAACGACTTGCTTTTATAATGTATGTATTGATGATTAATAAGTTCATAGTAGAAATATTCTCAAATAATCTAATATCTAAGGACTAGAATATTTACAAATGCAAATGTGAAGACAGTCTACAGATGAAAATGTACAGACATGTGTATCTACAGATCCATAGCTCGAATTACACCCCATTAGTGTCATTTACTTTATTTTATGTTCGGTAAAATATAGAGTAAACTCAAGCCAAAAGATAAAAATACTTGTTTTTTATTATTATTAATTTATGTATTCTATTATGTCAAAATTGGTATGTATATTGTGTCGTTCTACTATGCCAGAAGCCTAGCATTTTCTATTGAATTATTTCTATCTTGTTGAAGTGATATGAGAGAAGCTTGAGTTTCTGTTATTATAGTTTGATGTTCTATGATTATTATAGTTTGATATGTGACAGTTAATGTATGCTATAGGATAATAATTATTGAGGACTAAGCTAGCTCAGATATTTCACATAATCAAGATTTACTTATACAAGGTGTAAAATAAATGAATTATAATAATTTAGTGTGTGTATGTGCCTCCTGTGTAGAGTATACTCTGAAAGTACCATCGCTGAAAGACTTACTTTTGACTTTCATGTTTTCCGAGTTTCTTACGCTGGTTCATCTCGGCGGGCTAGGGTTGAACCGGTGGTAGCCATTTTGTTGACTTTCCGAAAATAGCTTGTTAAGTTTCATTTGGAAATAAAATATTTAGATTTGATTTGATTTGTATGAGAAATGGTACAACATCATAAATTTTTCCATACAATATATTTTTTTAATACCTTTAGTGCCTATCAATGTAAGTAAGCTCTTTATACGGGACCCATACACACTCTAAACTCTAAAGTATTATCACTCATATATATTATAGCCTGTATAACACCGACTTATGGTATTAAGGTATACTTTGATTTGAAGATTGTTTAGTCATATTGTCGGGGTAAATTGAAACAACAGCATGATAATTTTTCCTTTTTAATCTTGATATTTTGATCTACGATACAAGGCACACACACAATTTTAAGTAAAATAATAATTATCGTAAGAGAAATAAATAATGTCGCTTTAAATCGTACACGAATAACCAAGTCGAAATATAAGCCTCGTAATCTAATTGACAAAGGAAAACTTACTCTACATTACTGAAGTGTACAGAAATAATTTACAATCGAAATTTGAACTGTGAAACACTCGCACCATTCCTCAAAAAAAGTTAAATATATGAAATGGCCACATTCACGCGCGCGTACACACATGATCATCCAGCTAAACATTTACGATAACAACTAACTTTATTCAATACATTATCCATTACAGATAATATTATGTACGAAACGTGTCAAGCGGTCTCCACTCGTGCTCGGCCCCTGCAGGCAGGACACACCGCGTGCGGCGGCCGAGTGGCGCGCCCGCGACGGTGTCTAAACCTTACTCGAACTATGTCAGACGTCAAGTCCTTCGTAAACTAAGCGATATAAATAACGCTATTTTATACTTTACTTTAATCTATCGCACTTAACGTATTTACGCTACTCGTACATCGACCGAACCACAGATATACTGAGATTATATTACAATAGATAATAATTAAAATACCGAACTCGAATTATGTTGTACGTGAACTTCATCAGTCAATTATGCAGAAAAAATTCTTTCGAAATAACTTAAAATAACTATCGTACTATGTTAAGATACTCTATAATTACATCTAGTCATTGCACTATAAGTGAATAAATTACATGATATTGAAGATCACATTTCTTCATTAAAACCTCTGCACTCGATACCGGAGATCTCGTCGCCAGGTGTAAGGATTCGATTAGAATTATCAAAAATATTTACTCAGATTTTTGAGTATCGATCGAGTTCGACTAGCCGTTGAAAGGGTTTAATGTTTACAAGTACGTCTTTGGAAAATCAAAGAGCAGTCTTAGATCAATTCCAATATTGTGATCTTGTCGAGATATAAATACAAACTTATAACTGCGCTTCGTATAAACATACAAACGTAAACGATAAAGTTATTACATAAATATGGCATTTAACAATAAGAATAAATGTACGCTTCGAAAAAGATTAAATACTGACGAATAAATAATGTATATCGTCGATAAAACCGTTACGACTTTTAAAGCTAAAAAATACAAAGAACTATGTACAAATTTTGCTATGGAAGAAAAATTTACGATTTCGCGACGAAATCCTTCGTTTTCAACAACAGTATTTACAAATCTCTTAAACACACTTATCGAGATCTAACAGAAGTGATGTAATGTACACGAAACTGAAAATCACTCGTGTCGAGAGTCTCTACTCGTTCTCGATTCGATCGCGAGTTCATTTCTCTCGGAACTCCGGTTTGACGCTGATGATGGGTTTCCTGGCGTCGTCGTGGTCGTGGTTGTCGGGGAAGTCCGCAGCCCCGGGGCCCGGTAGCTAAGTGGCCGAGCTGAACAGCACCGAGTTCTTGTAATAGCTGGCGCGGTCCGACAGGGGGCTCTTCACGTCTCGCTCCAGCGCCTGCTGCCGCGACTTGCGCTCCATCTCCAGCTCCTGCGCCAGGGATTCTGTGGACAAAGTAGTAACATGTAGCGCCAGTTGAAATAACACCCAAACGTTAGTAAGGGATCAGTTTCTCTGTTTTTTCTAATAGGCTCAATTACTATGCTTCGGTATAATATTGTGCATTACAACTTGTGTCTGTTTTTACCTCACGCTAAAACAGCAGGGTAAATTTTGATAATATTTGGATTTAAAAAAAGCTAGACTAAATTGAATGCTGAAAAAGTATAATGTTTCCGGTTTTTACGTAGGCAGAACCACGGGCAAAATCTAGTTATTTATAAACGTTTTCATCATTGGATTTCAAAATTACAAAGAAATATTTGAAAACAATAAAGTTAAAAGACGTCTCAAGTACTAAAATATTTCTAATATGATTTAAGGGAAAATTGACAAAGTTCGTAAAGAGGCAGAGTAGGTGAGGTAAGGCAATTGTCTCCGAAAACGTCTACGTTTTACGAAATATGCTTATTCAATTTCATGCAACGCTTGCCGCCTCCTGCAATTTACGAGATATAAAAGATATAAACGGAATCAAGTTTTTTGCTTACACTCAAGGAACATTTTCTTTACAGGGAATCCAATTTCGCGAACGATATTCGTTTACAATTTAGATTTTAAATGTAATATTATGTTAAGGGACGCATTAATGCATTTTTTTAATTTTATTAAATAATGTTATTACTGAAGAGTGTTGAGCTATTGTAATAAGGTATGACACTATTTAAGAATAATATTTTATTAAGTACCTAATTAATACGTAAAATAGTTATTACGATAATTTGAATAAAATACAGTTTAAGTGAAATAGCTTTTAATTAGATGTCATGCTTTTACGATGACCTAGGCACACACTATAACATCATTTAATAGTCTAACACCCGGTTTTTGTAACGCTATTCAAATGTATGATCAACTAACATGGCATTTAAATTAACAACCCTAATGGAACGCTTATTGGTTATCAGAGAGAAAAGAAGGGACAGGGATTAAAATAGTATGTCAACTATATTGTAAATGGTGTCTTTGGTGAATTAACCTTATCTGTGGAATTTTGACCAGCCTTTCAAGTGATGTAATTATAAAATCTCTGTCCCTTTCTTTTTCTCCAATAATGTTCCACCAATCAGCGCTTAATACGGGTTGTTAATTTGAATGCCATGTTAGTTAATCATACATTTGAATAGCGTTCGGGAAACCAGCCCTTACTATGACCAAAATCCTATGATCATCAAAATATGACCTGTTTGGTCATCTACGCCGGGAGGTTAAGTAAACATTGGTTTAAACATTTGGCATCAAAAACGTTTTCTAATCCGATTTGTCTCAGTGAGGTGTAGCCCGGGGGCTTCACACTCGAAAGTGTCGCTCGTCGAGGGTTGTCCCGAAACAGAAACCTATTATCCTGGGCGAGATTATCCGCCTAGGGCGTCACAATTAAATATTATACACTTAAAAGCTTCGGCCTTTGCCGTTTCACTTCGCTGCCACCCCTAAATGTCCCATTAGGTCTGTTTGAATACGTAATATTTTTGCATTTGCCGCTTCTAAAACAGAATTGCCGGTCCCTTTGAGAGCAATAATCTATTTGTTCTTTGAAATAACTGTTATGCTCGAGCGCCTAAGTTAAATAAAAAGTTAGCCTTTCATGTCGGAGTCCATTTCTTCGAGATAAGCGGCTTAAATAATCGCTCTCGCAGCTCACATCTAAACGAAAAAATTCTCCATTAAAGTAGGTATTTTATCGTAAAAACTAAATTTCATAACGTCGATTTTGTCATTTAAATTAACATTCCGTAAGTTACTTCGCCCTTCGAGCGAAACTGAAAAACGTTTCAATCGATCCGATCACGGATAACTCTATAGAGAGACGAATCGATTTTGTAATTAAATAGAAGATCGAGCAAGAAATTACGCTTTCCGTATTCAATCACTGCAAACACAAATTGTTTCTCTTACTCGGGCCCACAAAAAATATTAACTGGTTAAGATTGAATAGCTTTTTATTTCTTAATAAATGTCATTGATCTAAACTTTTTCTTAAAAGTTCTTTGGGAATATAATACTTCGTAATCAATCCACCGCAATTGATGGCATTTTAATCAATTTTGCGGCAACCGACACCTCTGTTTTCTGAGAGCGTTAAATTAACGCAAAAAATAATTAGTGCAAAAAAATTTGAGAAGCTTGTGTACAAAGGAGTGTTTTGTGACATGGATATTACTTTAGTATGTTTTGGTCTGAAGCAGCATAAAAAGAGTTCAAAGTAACGCCCCGCTAGGAGCGACGTTCGGGCGACGACGGGCACAGTCTACCGAGCTGTTCGGCTGTGCTTGTTCGGGAGTGGAACTAATCACGCTGATTGCGTTTCCTATTGTTAAGGAATTCTTATTTTACATCTCCAATAATAATTTGATTTCGTGACATAATTAAATGTGACTGAAAAAAATATAGATTTGAGTTTTTTAACTTCGTGCTCAGTGTTTCTACCTCGATGACCGTGACAAGTGATCGATCGCCCTAAATGTTTTGTAAACGGGGCGATCACCTGATCGGAATATTCAGATTACTATAATAACTAATTAATTGTCGCGACGATCAAAGATACTTTTACAAAATGTAACAATATTGTACTATTCTTACTGGTGTATATTACATACGCAGCGGACATACTTCGCCCTACAGAAATAAAATAACAAAAGTGTGCTGACAATAATCATCGCATTGCGTGTTATTTTTTTAAAAAGCCATGCGAAACTATTTATTTTTTTGATAGAATGAGTTATTACACGAAGTTATGAGTTTAGTTCATTACATCTACGTACACAGATATAGGTATAAATGTAATCAAAGTGCGGTTATTTTATACTGAAATCCAAGCTGAAATTTAAAAATTTATAAAAGTAGGTCGAGACAGATGATATTTATGTACGCTTATATTGTTTGCTCGAAACAAAAATTAATATCTTCAGCGGTTGGCAGCGCACCTGTGCGATACAATTTTATTTCCATTCATTTTACAAGCGCACCTAAAAAGTAACCGAAGAACTTTCCTCTTTATTAATTTTTCAACTTTATATTACTTAACATTTATGTTTTTCCCCGCAAAAACATAAATGTTAAGTATACCGTAATTAATAACTTTTATTATATTTTGTTTACTTACAGAAAACAAATTTTGAGTATTTTAAGTGAATTACAAAGATATAATATAATATTATATGAATTTTTACTATCTTTTGGTTAATTAAGAACGCGGATGATGATGTACTTCTATATTTTTACTTATAATTATGCTTAATATTCGTATAATATGTATCCTTAAGACTGTTTGTTTGTAAAGCTTTTTCATAATAAAAATCAACTATATTATATGTATCTATTTTATTATCAGTACCTGTTAAAATTAATTTAATCCAAGCATCGTGTTTACTTTCTGTTTTATTTATAAGCAACTTTTTATTTAAATCACCCGGTTGCCTGGGAAGGAAATGTAGCAAAAGTTTTCTAATTTACGGATACAAAAAAATATTTTTAAGTCTAATAAAAGTTTGTGAAAGGCATATTCTTGTTAATTTATGAGTTTCTTTTTAGAGATCTTATATCTCTTTGATTATGTACTTACTACGTATTTTACGTCTATTGGAATATTAAATTATTTTTTAAATAAATTAATACTGCAATATGCATACATGCAGTACATGCAGAAAGTAGTATTAATTAAAAGAGAAGATTGCTACAAAACTACGAGATTACAATGTAAATAATTTGTCTTTCAAAGAGAAAAAATGTAGAAATGCAATATTCCATTCGTATTATTCCGTATTTGCGTGTTCGCGTGCATTTGGCACTCAAAAGGGGTAACACTTAAATTGCAATCTACTTGAGGGCTCCGTATTATAGGGCACTTGTCGACAGTGCAGGAAATAGTTGCAACGTATCAATGTTAACGTGCGTTCGAACGCCAACACAAGTGCCTATATTATAAGCGAATCACGAACGTATTCATGCCTTACTACCCGACTACAGCGAAACCAAAGAGGAAGGGTAATGATTTTAGTAGTCTAGTATGTTCCACCGTAGCGCCGAAACCAGTGATGTGTATCAATCGATTCGTAATAAATAACCTAGGTAACATAGACCCAGGATGCATATATTACATGATAGTCGAGTTAATGTTTTTTTTAATGTGTTTAAGATACATTATAGAAGACGTTGTGTGATTTAATGATTCCTAGGCAATATCATAGAAAATTAAATATCGATCCGTTAAAATATATACGTAATGTCAAGTTATAACTTGCATTATAGAATTGCACAGCTCACCTAAACACGTCGGCTCACAAACTATTTATATTTAATATCTTCAAACCCAATGTACTTTAATGAAATTTCGGGCTTTTCATGAGGAAGTTACGGCTTTAGATACTCATCGAGTTTTTTTCGATTGAATTTCATTTATGTCAGTAAATATTTTCGGGAGAACCTTTTTCCGTGTATCATAAGATTTTTTATTCCTTAACTTTATAATTCAATAAACGATAGAACGAGCCCACCCCAATGAAATATCAAAAATGGACGTGCGTGTATCGTTCATTTTGTGCTTTTAAATATCTGACATTCCCAATCCGCAATGGTATGTAATATGATGAGTATAAATTTCGCATGTCGAATTTTTTACTACCTTTTGTAAGACCCTCTCTTTGATACAATATTACTAGAGCTAAAGTGTTTTTTTTTCGTTTAAAAATATATCAACTGTATGAGTATATACTTAAACTTTAATAGTGCTTGTATTAAATTATAATTTACTTTAAATATTTTCACATTATGTATCTTACAAATCTTTTTAACCATTAATACTTGTATATATACATTTTTTATTCAATTATACAAAAGCAATTATAATGCTTAAATTAACGTTTTGTACTAAATTTAAAAGTGTTGTTTTCTGCACTGATTTTTCATTTAGTTAGTGTTGAGAAGTTTTTCTAAGAGAAAACTGCAAGATTCGAGTTACTTGTTTTTTTTCGAATTTCGAAATGCGAATTTGTTACCAATATCAGAATACGTAGGTATACGTCAATATTATAAGACTAACTGTTCCGAACTTCGTCCTGATTTAACTTTCGACGCACTGACAGCAGCGCCTCCTACTGGGTGCAATTACATAATTCACTAAATCCTTCCTTGAGAAACACTCTATCCATTGCCTGGAAACAGGATGAGAATCGGTGGATTGTAGTGTCTGTTTGCTCCAACAAACACACAGACGGACGCCTCGACGCGTCGGACGACTTTGTGTAGTGTAAGGAACTTACCAGAATAGTTCTGCCAGAAGGCGGCGCCGCTGGTCATGATGTCGACGGGCGGCGGCGGGTAGTTCCACTGTGGCTTGTCGGGCGTGCGCGGGGGGTCGCGCGGGAAGGGGGGCGAGCTGGTCGGCGGCTCCGCGCTGGGCGGCTTGCTCTCAGTCCCGTTCTCTCGTTCCGGACGGTTCTCCTGAGGCACTGGAGCCAGGTTCTCTGCAAATTGGTGTATATTAGTTTATGTAAAGAAAAAAACGTAGCCGGTTTTATGTGGGGTAACATAGCTTCAGGATCACAAGACCAAGCTAGTATTGATTGCAGCACTTTGGGATTTTAAAGTACAACGTACTAGTAGGGCAATAATTGTCTTCGAGTAAAACTTTGTGCTCTGAATAGATTAGCCGCTATAAACTGAAGTAGGTCGACAAATAGCAAACAGCGATTACACAAGAAATTGAACTCGAATGCGTGTTAGTTCAGCACCGAACCCCCGTTTCAAATGGCCTGCGAAACGATTTCCTGACACGGAGATTAGCACAAGCCTTCACTGGCGTTTACCACCCTTCTTACGTCACGCACTCCACACCTTGGCGAGCTGCCGGCGCAAATCAACAGTGAACATCAATTAAACAATGATTCTTACATACATCACTTAAAGTCGAAAACTTATCGGATGCGTGAGGAGTTAGGTCATTAACAGAACGCGAGGATGCCTCGCTGATATACAGTTCGACAGTCGGCAAGTTAACATGTCAGAAACAGAGTAATGTTGATACTTGTTGAATAATCTGATCGTGATTGTTTGACGTGCTTCGTGTAGTGCCGGGACTTTGATGTTCGGAATGTATTTCCGTATTTCACATTTTCATGTGGATTATACCTATTACCCCGACGGAAGACATTAAAGTATGTCTTTGAATGAAAAACTTTTAGGACATTGTAAACAATTACCTGTTACTATTCTTAGTATTTCGGCGGGCGCCCCGGACTGTTTCAGTGCTTCCTCTATTTTCTGTCGTCTCTTCAGTTCCATTTCCAGTTGGTCTTGAATTTGCTGTCGTTGTTTTCTCTCTTTCTTTAGTCTTTTTTGGTACATAACTGAAAAGAAATGAGATCAATTAAAATTAGGCCATACCAAATTACTTATACTTATTTTCAATTAACCGATTTATGTATGAGTTAAAACTTAACAGGTATTGTTCTATTCAATTATTTTCAATATACGAGTAGGCAAGTGTTTCCGTAAATATTTTGCTACACAATGCAGGTGAATTGCCATCTAAAATCTAAATCAAATTTGTATCCTAAACAAACATTTTCAGTATGCTCCTAGTTTACTTGGGACCTTTGCTTGCGAGATAAAAATGACATTGAATATATATTCCCTGTTTATAACACATTCAAATTACATTATTTGTATTTATAAATATGCATCACAATGCAGAACATAAATAACACAAAAAGACGGTGCCAACATAAATATCTTTATTTGGAATGTGTCAAGTAAAATGTTATTACGAGAAGCGATTCCATTTTGTTTTTGTAATAAAGCCTCAATCAACCGTACTTATAGTATCTCCCTCGTGTATATAAAGCATTAATCTTGCTATCTTTTTCTCTCTGTGGTCGGATGGACGAATGATGGAGTCGGAAAGGCTATTGATATATCTCGCCGCGCCTTTGAGGCGAGTTAATAGTAAGATATCAAATAGAGTCCCACCTCTTTTGTTTGCATATGAACGACTGAAAAGTGGACACGTATTAGATATTAATAAAATTTTGTATAAAAAGTCCGAATAAGGTATTTTGATATAATTTGTAGACTGTAAATTGTTACTATTTTGAAGCTTAAACAAATGTCACTCTTTTAAAACATCAAACCTATTCAAAACTTGTCAGCTCATATAGGTTCTTTACTATTCTCTGAACTATTGGAAAAATATAATTTAATAATAGCTTATAGATGAGATTTGCTGTAATTAGTGTTGTATAATGAAGCCGGTCGAAGTTCAGTAGTGATGGACTCCTGATCATTTGTTATGTTCCAACCTCCGACACTGGTAATAACAAGGTTTTTCTTGTTTCAAATCCTAGTATTTCTAAGCTACGTGCGTTAATTAGTGTTAGGGTCAGATCACAACGAAACGATTCGAAACGCTGCATGGAAAACAGCGATTCAAAATTAAACTTTATTTATAAGATAAAGGCTGCTCGCCTCTCCTGCAATAAAATCCGTAGTTTGTGGAATACATGAGGGTGAGTTTTAAATCCTTGTTTTAATAATGCTGCGTTGCGTTTCGTCTCGGTGTGAACTGACTCTTTTTGTTAGCTGTCAACTTGCATTGACGTGAAACATTGTACTTCAAAGTTGTTTCATTAGGAGTGTATCTAATTAGATGGGAGAAGTTTTACCACGTTATACAATACTGTGATGTTAATACACATGATACATGCAAATAGCAGTTTGTTAAGATAGTTGATGGAATAAACGTACATTTTATAAAGGAATATCTTATACACGATTATAATAATATAATATCCAGGGACGCTTCACACACGCCAGCGGGGTTGTGGTAGTATAGCAGTTCCCATGGCCCCGCCAAAAAGCGTGAAGAAGGACATCGGGGGGTTTTAGGTGGTAAACTCAGTGCGAAGCACTGGGTAGTCCAACATAACCTCGCTATCCTCCCCCGGGGTTGCGGGGTATGCGCAACGCATTTCCCCTAAAAAAAAAGTCAATCTAGCCCCGTGCTAAGTATCCGAAGAATAATACTTGTTCCTTCGCCGGGATTGAAACTCGCGACCTCCAGCTCGAGCATCGATAGATGCTCAATGAAGTATCCCCCGGGACATCATAGAGTAAAAAGTAACTTACCTACTAGACCTCGTTGTCTACTGTATATACTAAATTATGATAAATTTCATCAAAATTGGTAAAAAAAATTTTTTATATTAATTATTCGTCCAAACAAACAAATCTTTCCTCTTTATGAAATTAATAGACGAGATGTATATAATATGAAACAGAAATTCTGTACCAAGAGACGCATTAAAGAAAAGAGCAAGTATTCAGCGAAAATAGGACAACGTGGGAAGAAAAACAAATCATACCCAAAACATAAAGCTCATTTTAGGATGAAAAGGTTAGGTCAATACAAGTGCACACCTAAACGTCCAGCCAGTGGAAATCACGGGCCGGCGAGTCCGCGCCACACACCAACACCTCTGAAAAACCGTTCTCACTCCGATGACGCTTATTTTTGGCCCTTTTCATCTCACCTCATTGGAAAACATCGCATTAATGGTCATCAATTAGCTCTCCTTTTAGTACTTTGATGATATTTCTATACAACTTTGTCAAAGTTTCCTTGTATTGATTGAATAAAGTTTGAACAACGTTTTTATTATTTGTTATGTAATGTTTATTGCTGGCGGAAATTAATTTAACTCAGAAAGAATAGTTTTTTTTTACAGTTTTTTACATTATAATATTATGACCTGTGGCCACTTCGATGAGCATAGAAACAGTTTGTGATTAACCGTTTAATCCTTCCCTGGGCTTCCACGAATATTTCGAGACTGAAAATAGCCGAATCACTTCAGCCGTTCTCGGTTTTAGCTCTCGCTAAAACCGAGAATGGCTGAATTGCTGTTCTTTCGTCTCCGAAAGAACAGCAATTCAATTTTGTATATAAGAAAGAAGAGAAGAAAGATTAAAATACACGACCGATTTCGACTAAGTAGATACTCGTATGTACTAAGTGAGTTATGCCTGATGATGATTGATCACTACTAAAGTGAAAAAAATCCAAGTGATTTCGTATGTTTTTTTAATATTGTACTATGTAGTTTTTTAATACTTTCATATTGGAATAAAGGGATTAAATATGTATTTAATAACGTACTAATGTCTTTTGTTTTGAAGTCAATATTGGTCGGCGGCATCGCCTTTGTGAGTGATCCGGTTGATATAAGTAAGAACTAAGATCATGAGCAAAGATGAATCGTAATAATTCCTCAATGGATTATATTCCTTTCGGCTCGAGGGAGGCTTTCAATATAGAATTCTAATCCTTTGTTGGCTATTGTACTCGCTTGTCTAAATCATTCTTTATTGATACTAGCTTCAAATGCTCCAAACGTATATTTTATACGGTGCATAATATTGCTTATCATGTTAATTAATATACATGGCATCTCGCTATATAATGTCATTGTTGATTGCTATTTTATCATAGCGTAGATAATTTATAATAATGCTATTTAGGAATACAGAGTTAATGTCTCTCTTTGTTGTCTAGGAAAGTGATAGACGATGATAAACGGGGAAATCTATAACTATTAACTACATTATTAAAATTGTTTCACTGTTTCTACCTATTCTTATTTCTAAAGTCTGTTAATCCTAAAATATAATATCTTTTATCCCTATATAAAATATTCACATAAATATTTTCGTCTACGTTACTAAAACGTATACCCCCGCACCCGCAAAATGAAAATATTTCAATTGTGTTCTGATCGCAAAAATGATATGATCAAAGCGCGATATGAACAGAAACAATTCGACAACCGGGCGTTTGAATAAAAACGAACCACCAAAATATTGAAAGAATCCGTTCAAAGGGGAAAAATGCAATAAAAAGTCCGGCCGATACAGAACGAGAGTGTGGTTAAAAAGCGACGAACGAATATGGTTGCGAACATCCGTTGCACACAAAAGTTGGGCTACTTGACTATGCAAATTATATTTGCGGACCGCCGCGCGCCGCGGCTCCGATCTCCGACGTTTCGTTTCACTTCTACTCGTACAACGTGTATTCTTTTCATATTTTCATCCGATTTCCTTCCCCTCGTTCGTTTTGTTCCGTTTTTAAAAGTCGCGGAACAATGCCGTTCTGTACGGGGCTCGTTCGCCGCGAGCGGTTTTCTTGCGCGCTTCTTTTTCTTATTATTATATCTCTTTATGTGTATCCGGTTTTCTTTTCTTTAATACTTTCGACTCATAAATGGCTGATACGGCCCCCTCGGGTCGGTCGCTCAAATAACATGTAAATGAGTCGGTTTGCGTGCTCGAATTTATATTTTGCTCCCTTAATACGTCGCGCATAAAATAAAAATTATTATGTTCGACTTAAATGTTGTTTTTATCCCATTAATATTGAAGTTAATAAGAGGACAGAGCCTCCGCCGCTTATTTTTTGTTTGTGGACTAATTCGATTATCGAAGATGGCGGCGATAAGTTTTGATAATCCTAGCCCAAGGATGTAAATTCCAATTTTGAACGTATTTGATTACCAAAGGCTTAATCCAACGACCTTGACCAAGCAAACCAAACGACTTCTTTAAATATATAGATAACTACAATTATCTTTAATTTTAAACTACTATGTAAATTTTCTGAGAATGCATACGAACCCATAACTTTGTCTCATAGATTTGCTCTGTTTTGCTCAAAATTATATATACTTTTCGGTTTTTAGATATCACTCGCGTCAAATTCCGAAATGTCTAGTAAAATATTTATCATGCTATTAATTATAATATCTTCATATAGTCCATAATCTGCCAGATCATCTCACAGTGTTCCCAGTAGTGCCATATGACGTAAATAAGAATCGACTTTTATGACAGCACCTCCCCTCCCAGTCGCACCGAAGCCATTTAGATAAGTCTTTTTTATAGTTCTTTATTGAAAATAAATTGCCTAGAATAAAATCCGACACAGTCGGAATGGCTTTCCGATAGATGTGTATGAAATAATGTTTGGCAGATAAGATGTGTCAGTTATCATAGCGTATGTTTGTCGAGGGGCACAGTCGCTTGCCAAGATACAGCTCTAAATACGTGAGTTGTTCCTAGAATATATTTACTTCGTGACCAAATATGACTGGGATCAAGCATTTAAGACCTCTCCTAAACTGACCCCTAGACTTAGGCCGCGTCGAACATCGCACGCAACGCATTCGAATTCTTTATACTTATTATGAAGTTCTATGTAACCTTGCGCATCTACCCGCACCGCAGTCGCCGCACTACTATAACAAAAGCAGTGTGTGCGGTGCGGCTAGATCTGCATTTACCTTTAATCTACCTAGATTTCCGTTTGATTGTAGATTCGATTCTATTTTACAATGTTTTGTTCTTTTTTTAAAATCAGACGTTACGACCGATGCAATCAAAAATAGAACGTTCAAAATATTTGAAATGTTTCATAACAGTGAATAGTAGACAAAAATGTTTACGGGCGAAGGAATTGCGAGCACTTTAATCTAAACCGATCAAAGGGTCCGCTGGACATTCCGACTTATTACGACGTTAGTAAAAATACAATCTCTCTTTATAGTTATCATTTGACTGGTTATTATGTCCGCAGCCCGCGGAGCGTGAAACTCCGATATTGCAGCCCTCGGCCACCACCGTTTCGGACACTTGGAATTCCAGAAGACGATCATATTATTCAACTCAGATTTAAATTTTAGAGTCATGTTTATTTTTGTTTTCATTCGAATGAATACGAAATCGATTGGTGAATATGATTCAGGTATGGAATATAATTCGGTCGGATTGGTTCACCGGGCCATGCTTCCTGCGACACGGTGTGGTCGTAACGTGAGCCCTTTATTAATATGCCTGAATTAATAACGTAGATATTCGTTAGTGAGGGAGAGCATCGCGTGCGAATGACGACTCGTGAGGCTTCGCTATCGATTCGAGAAAAATATCGATTTACCTTCGATTTGCCCGATACATTGTTTTGATAGCAGGATGCTCACTTTATGTCCCAGCGTATAGAGTTTCTTATTTTTTATATGGATAGTTCATTAACTAATGCCACCATGGTTTAAGGAAATTAATGCCTCAGTTAACTATATTACTTTATGTCAAATATTATGTGAGTATTAGAAGATAATGAATTAATGTTTTTCTGTATTTATTGTATTTTAGTTTAGTTAGCTACAATGTTATTTGAGTTTTTAAAAATAAAAGTTCAATATAATTTTCCTTGCGTCTGAAAATGTCGTGATAATAATTTTCTATGAGAGGCGAGGGCACAAAAGTACACATTAACACTGAAATTGATCGTCTCGTCGTTAAGTGTTACAGCCGCGACAAAAAATAATCTTATTTATGACTTATTGGGCGTTTTATTTAATGGCCATCGTACACAGATATAAAATTAGTCAAGTAATGGCCGGTCGGATGATACATTAATATTGTGACTGACTCGATGAAAGTTGTTTTCTAATCTCTATTTAATTAGCCAAGAAAAGTATTTTCAATTTGGTTCAAGATTGATTATCTCAATAAATACGACTAATATTAGCTATAGAATAAAAAACTATATAATCATTAGCCTCTAGGCACATAAAAACAAATATAGTAAAAATATTTTTAGTCCCCCTTGCGCTAAATAACTCTAAGTTAAATTATATATTACCTATTCTAGTAGAGGCTAACGCTGGGTTAATAGTTCAGACTGGCGTAAGTAGGGCTTAAGAAACCCGCGTTTCAATCAAGAACATAATAGGATCCGTGTAAATGCAAAGAATTAAAAACATACACCTCAAACCACCTTGTCGCGCAATATCATGAAAAGCAGCCAGCAGGTAACGCACAGCAAATATTGACAATGGATGATTGCTGGCGTCCAGCGAGATCCCCTCGGCAAACTGCGAATTTAAATGGGGACGAGAAAAATTAATCCTAATGCGATTTTAATGAACCCGAAATGAATGAATGCAGTAATGAATTATTAAGCTTTTGTGTGTTTTCCACTTTATTAGAAGCAAAGGAATTCGACGATTTTTTTCTACTGTAGCCAGATTAAAAATCTTAATCTCTAATTTCTATTTTATTTGGTTTCAGTAATTGTATCTAGAACCCGTGTACTGTGTTCCTTCTAATTGAATATTTGATATTATTTATTTAAAATTCGTACACATAGTTTTTAATCTACAATAAAATGTAATAATACTTGCGACATAAGTAAGCAAGAATAACTAGAATGCGATGTATTATACACAATAACTGCTTTTTATCTGAATCTTCTTATTAATTAGTCGAAAGTTGGTTACTACTTACTTGTAGCCAAACGGCGAGATTGTGCGAAAATGATTTAAAGTTGTTTACAATCTTAATGTCTAGAGCGTATCTCAAAGCACCGAGATAAAATGTAATAATAATAATTGAAGCCTGACATTTCACAAAGACGCGCGCCTTAACATCAAGTATAAAGCACACAAGCGCTGAAAATGTACACCTGAAGTCTGCGCTCGCTTTTGCATTAACGAATGCGGAAGCGGCGCTGTGCATACAGGACGCGTTGCATCCTCCCCGTTCAGCGTTCACTCCCAGGTGTGCCTCCCGATGGGGGTCCCCACCCCGCGCCCCCTCTAGACCCCTCCAGCGCCGGATCCCACCCGTGCGTTCATTACCTCCACGCGACCCAACAATTCAAGTTTGCTTTCCGCCACACAATCTACGCCGAGACTGACTAGACTGCATCCATATACCGGCCACTCGAATAATAAAGATGCAGAAATTAACCCGTCCGCACTGAAAAAGAGGAAACTAAGTGAACCTATCTCGACTTGAATAGAGGTAATGCACCCTGAGCACTCGTAGCGCGAATGAAAGAAACTCGTCCGGAATACGACGAGATTGTTGAAACAGAGGGTAAATGACAACCGCGAAATAAAAACAGTCAACAGATAAATGCTCACGATAAACACGCGGCCGCCGGAGAGATACGAGTGGCTCCGTTGACTCGGTGGTTTAGACAAAGCGCCTCTACTGTTACCTTTACCTACTACTTCAATTATTTATTTACGTCGTACCTACAACTTGAAGGTTTCTCGGTCGTTTATAAAATCTACAGTCTCCGCACGAAATTAACTTAAGCTCATAAAATATTCAATTACGCATAAGCACACATTCGCTAAGGCCAACAACGACCACGCGGCACCCCCATTAAAGACGCCCGAGGGCCATTTAATCGGTCAGTGAATGTAAATTCGCCAGCCCTAAAACAAATATCCCGAAACTAATAAGGAAACGAAATATGTAAATCGGCTGCCATATTGTTTCACAAGTGAAATCTTCCTTTAATCTTATAACAAATCCGTGTCCGAATGGCCGGTCCGGGGCAAATTTGAATATAGCGGGGGTCGTTAGGGTCACCGCGGCGGAGCCGAAGGAGGCTGGAGGTAATGTAGGTATGCGAGACACGCACGAAAGTGATATCGTTCATAATGCCGTCCTATGCACATATTGCAACAAATTAGTTGTCGACTTGTAAACAACTAGGAGGAAAGTAGGGCCGCTAAGACGTCGCCGGTGGGTAGTTTGCATGGATATGAGAGGAGCCGTAACGTGGGGCTCCGCAGCTGCCGGCCGCACTCATTAAGATGTTTTATGATCGGCCGCCGGACCGTGTTGCCAATTTAAGATATTTCTATGCGAAAAGCGGCGCTAGTTTGGCTTCCGATTAGGGGATTAAGGTGGTCCTTTTGAGGCATTAGTACAATAATTGTGGGGTCCATTATGCGGTTAGTGTTCCCCGTTGTTCGACGGGAATTATTATGTAGGTATATGATTTAAGACGGTATCGAGGTAATGTTTATTTAAAGCGAAGCGTTCGCAGATTGGTTTATTTTACTCGTTTGTCAAAGAGAAAAAGCTAATAAAGGAGAAGTTCAAACGAATTCGTCGCGATCGCTGCATACCAATTCCGCACAGCAAGTAAATCAAAGGGTGTTGAAACTTTACACCCACTTAAAGCCGGACACAGTAATAAAGCGTCGAACTTTGTCGACCCTGGACATCAAATGAGCCACCCCTTCTCTCATTTTGTTCACGAGAAAATTAAAAGTTTAGAAATTTCGATCGCACGTGGATCGGAGACGATTATGTAACTTTATGAGCGCTTTTGTATTTTTTCATATTGTATCAGACATGTGTTATAATTTGACAGTGTTAAGCTAAGTCGTCACTGCCTTTGGTTAGGGTCGGTGCACACTAGCTCTTTCAATAATACTGCAACATATATATACAACACTTTATTACGATAATTACTTATCATTTTATGACTAGGTACGTCTAAATTATACTATTGGCAGACTGCCTAATAATAAATAATATTTATTATTCAGGCATCAATGTCACTTTGACATTACATTGTTTTAATACTTAAATAACATTATGCAACAAACAGCACCTTAGTTCGTTTCACATTATATTATTAATTTGCATTTTTAAGGATCGTGGCGTCATTCCGAACTTAGCAAAATATTTAGACTTTTAAGGTTTCACCACATTACAACACTTATTTTTAATTATTTTTACGCGCGCAACGCCCGGAGAGCACTCGTAGAGCTAGTGTGTTCTGTAACAGGATATTATTTAAGTTACGAACTACTTAACTTGAGTCCGGTCGCCATCGGTCACCTGGGATGGATAATTATAGATGGACAATGCTTTGAAATCCCAAACCTTTTGATTTCAACGAATTCGCTTTGTTCAAAATTCAACGTTGTCTTTTAATGAGAGTTGTCACATAATACTTTGTGCCTTAGATGAAACCGATACAATACATAATTAATTGAATATCATAAAAAAAATGAGATCCCGAGCAGTCGTTAACCCTTCACTTAATTCAGGCAACATTAACAATATAATAAAGATCCAAAGTTTCACTACCTCAGTTACCCGAGGCAAAGTTCACGTAGTTACATAAGTGTTCTATTGCTCAAGAGCAAACCTCTATTACGGCCACAAAGACATCTTCTAAGTGCAACAGCCCCAATCAAGGCCAAATTAATTGTTTCCAAAGAGGTGATTCTCTCAAATATATTCCCTGATTAAGTGCACAGGTCGGGTAGACCGGGGGTTATTAAATAATTTATTGTGTAACAACTATTCGGGAGGGCACTGCTCCAACTTGCGCTAAGATTTTGTAATGTGATATTTCGGTTTCAGCCACGGTGATGTTCGCACCTTGTATGAATCCACCTATACAGTATGTAAAAAGAACAGTTACTATAACTTTCAGATAAGATTATACTACCTTTCCTCATTTTGGAAATGTATTTTTTTTTGTCAAAAAGTAAAAGAAATATATTTTTTACTATTTACCATTTCTTATTTTTTGTCGCAAAAATAACGAAAAAGCAAAAAAATTAAATTGTTTCAATAAAAAAAAATACATTTTTAGAATGAGAAAAGATAGTATATTCATATACAAAAGTTATAGTGACTATTCTTTTTACACCCGTTATAGAGCGCACAATTGATAATATCTAATTGTTATCATTTCGTTGGAAATATTTATTGTTCCTGTAAAAATGTAATTTTTCATTCCTTTGTTGATTTACGTCTAAACAAAACAACGAGTGATTGAGTTTGGGCCGGCCCTTTATAGCTTTCAATGTACATTTCAGGCTGTCAATGGTAAATTACACTGGCTGCCCATTCACGCTCAAAAATCACTCTCAATCGAGTCAAGTGGGACAAAATAAAAGGTGAATTCATCATAGGGGTGCGCCGCCCCCGCGGACCAAGGCGGGAAACGTATGTCCCGGACACTAACAGGTGCCGACAGGTCATTCATTTATATGGCTCGTGCAATTCGCATTGATTTAGAATTTGTGCATTCGTATTTTTTGTGCAACGATAAATATTACAAGAGCCGCGCTTGAACTGTGCATAAAAAGTATTGAGAGAGTTAAGTTTCATATCAATATATCATACTCGTTCAAGTGTAATAAAATAAAACTGGTGGCTTTTCAATAATGAACTTTTCACCAGTAGCTATTTTTGAAAAATAATAAAATGAAAAGCATTCCGTTGTATACGATTTAATTATTTAAAAACGTTCGCACATAAGTAAGGTTTTAAAATTTTCATTACTCGTGTGTGTTTTAATAAAGTTATTGATGTTTCGTTCAAAAGTGGAAATGGTTTCGTTTGTGCGTTATATATTTTATAGTTTTAAAAATATAAGGCTTATTGAAGATAATTTGCTTTCTATTGTTGTTGTGGTTAAAATCTGAAACTACAGCAAGACTGGAAAAATAGAAGAAAATATTTCATCAAAGGCTCCAGAATATGGCAGAAATATTACGACCGTTGCAACGTCTATTTGTCAGCAACTCGGGCAATACCTACTACACTAGACGTTCTTTGCTCTGCGTCAAACATTTTGATACCTAATGGACAAAAGCCGGGAAAGGGTATCCGTAAATCAATTTCCGCATGCGTCATTTGATTATATCCGGATGGAAAGGGTTCAGAATAATTCATATTTACTCTATGTTATTGTGATATATTATGTACTGGACGCAACTACGAGTGCAGACAATTTGCCATGCCATAAACTGCATGTTGATTCTGCTAAACATTTTTTATAACTTGAACATTTGTGTTGTTTTCTTATCTGTTTCACCTATCAAAAACATTGTTATTTATAAACAAATTAGCGGTTGCCTTCCATAAGTTCTGTTAAGTACGTTTATAGAAATTTATTTGGAAGGAACCAACGACTCACGTCAGTTATTAAGAACAAAGCATTTTATATGCATAAATTAGAATCACTACGATATTACTTATGTTGAGGATGTAAAACTCCTTCTGAATTCCTTATAAAATGATACAATTTCATAGAATTGATAAAAAACGGTCTGCTATAATAGTCCATAGAACCTAATACCTCTAACATTCCTATTTATTTGAATACTTCAATAGTTGTGTCAATAAAATATTAAAACTAAAATCTAAGTGCAAATTGTTGAATCTATAAAAACATCACGGCCAAATCGAATAACAAATTGTTGAAAAAACATGTCGAAACGTTTCTTAATAAACACATCAAATTGGTAATAAGAAGTCGAACGGTAATAACGTATCGAACAAGATAAACAAGCAAACGAATTCACGATAAAAACCAATAAGTCGATAAACTGGGGCTTAGAGCATAAAACGTTTGTAGCTTCCGAATGAGAATATAAATGGAATCATCTTTCACGCCGGACTGCCAGATGGAAACAAGATTGATTCTTCGCTACGTACGTATTAAAACGTAAATTGCTGACGCTTGCTAGAAAGTGAACGATCCTGGTGGTATGAAAAAGTTGGTAGCCAAAAAATGAGAGTTCTATTACGGTATGTGAAATCTCAATGACATTTTCTAAATAGACACGATGAGAATTGTATGGTATATATGCCATAATAATATGCCTTAAATTCAAAGTTATTACTTCTAAAAACAGAATGATTCGATCTATATTATGCCATAGACGTCCTAATGGTTGTGCAGCACAGTCGTAAAGTTTTGAATTCCGAGTGTTCAAGTGTTCTGTTTCACCGGTACGGTACATGCGCTAAATATGATAGTCCAATAATGCGATATCCTCAATTCAGCACTTCAATGGATGGCTGTGTGTGGTCTTCGGTAAATAAACGTTAATGATCATACTTACACGGTTTATTGCCACAATCAACATGCAGTTACAATCGTCAGCTTACATTCCTATAAACAATAGTTCGCAGTGTCTGGTGCACTGTTTACACTCGATGTTTCAGTGGAAAATCTCAGAATCACTTTATGCTGTACAACGAGTAATTAATTATTTGCAGATGCAGTTTTTTGTAATATTAAATTATGTAAAATTATTATTATCAGATTTGGTCAGTTTATTATACTACAAGCCGATGAACAAAATTAACCTGTGAAATGATTCAACGTTTAACGCTTAGAAGGCTGTAAGTAGGTATATCATTAGATAACTGATGAAATGGAATTTCTTAGATCCAGGTAACTAATGCAACAAATAAACAAACCTTGTTAGTTTAAAAATGTTGTAGCCATGGGAAACAAAATAAAATAAATAAAAACATTTAACAACAAAATTACAATACTATTTACAACTGGCAGTATTTGTTTATAACTAAAATAAATGATTAATAAATATATAAATGATTAATAATAATCGGAGCATTTAATTTATTGACTAATTGGGATGAGCCGGCATCACGGACGCCTCGGCTCGAGCTGGAGATCAATAAGCAATTTCCCCAAGACACCGGACGCGGTCTACCGGCCACGAGTTCAATTATTATTGAATTTCCTACGCCGCGCGCCGGGCGGGCGGGCGGAATACTAGGGCTGGAAGTCATTTAACATAACCGAATTATAAATGTACATTCATATTGCCTTATGGTCCTTAAATGTTTTTTTCAACAAAAATATTTTATTGCTATTTAGTTAAAAAAAAAAGGATTCCATTGATGTTTTAAATATTTATGATAAGGTGGATTAGCTAAGTGTTTTATGCATCAATATATTTCAATTAATAATTTTTCTGGTTTCAAATTAAACCTACTCTACTACCATGAGTACCAACCTAAAATGTAACCATCAAAAGAGAAACCATATAATATTATTGTGCATTTGATAATATCAATCAGCATTTCTTGATGCAAATTCTCGTGGTGAGCGCAACAAGTAGGTACGTATCAGATTTCCAATACGACACGGCGGCCAGCGGGCACACGGCGCGTCCACTCGATTGAGGAGAAATCGACAATCCGATCGTGGCTAAACCGACGTGATCACCACGCAAAACTAATCCGCAATATACTGTGCCACAATCCTGCATCGCGATATTGAAGTTTTCTAAGTCCGGCCCTATATACGACACCTGAAAATTAGTACAGGCTTCGGTCTGACCGAGCATACCATCTCGCTCGGTCGGAGATCTCTCTTTGGGGCTTCCACTTTTATTCCCACAATACATCTTTTATATTATTTACTAGCTGACCCGTGCCCACTTCGTTGAGCATGGAAACCGTGTAAACCTTCCTGGGACTTCCACGAATATTGCAAGACCAAAAATAGCCGAATCAGTTCAGCTGATCTCGAGTTTTAGCGAGACTAACGAACAGCAATTGATTTTTATATAGCCTATGTTACTCAGTGATAATGTAGCTTTCTAATGAAAAAAGAATTATTAAAATCGGTCATGTACTTTTTGAGTTAAGTCGTTACATACAAAAATACAAATCTTTCCACTTTATAATATTAGTGTAGATTAAAGCTGCACGAATTCCGATGATGCCTAACATTAAACTTGTTTCTCAAAGAAATAGACAAAACTAAAAAAAAAAGCAAAATAAAAAATAAATTAGGTCGAAATTTTATAATTAAAAACGAGTAGCGAATAATCTTTGAAACGAAATGTATTGGAGCAACAAAATATAGAACACGTTATAATTACACGCCTACTCGAAGACGAAAAACATCTCAATGTATATTAATATAACGTTAAACAAGAAACCTCCACCCATTTTACATACAATCATAAATTCTAATTTAACGAGTTCGCGGATCGTGTTACCTCCAGTTCGGAGCACTCATTGTTGCTACTCCGTGCGAGTACACCCTCCGAGACAGCGCAGCCACATATTCAAAATTAATTAGACGGAATCGTGGCGTCTTGTAATATTTTATTATTATTTCCGCGTGAGATTTTATTAAGGTTATATTTATTGGTTTTCTCGTGAGGATCTGAATAGCGCGTTGATTAGCATCTCTCCCGTGTTCTTCTGCTACAAGTTCGTAATTACAGAAGTTGTAATTACAAGCCCCTACATTGTGGCACCGACGTACGCCGGTTCTGTTATCTCATTGTGAACGTTGACGCTGTGCTAAATTAAACGTCCCACTACTATATTTTCTATAATAAACCTGTCTGTCTTGCGAATTGTGATCATCTATAACATTTGTATTTTTATTTAGCGCAAACTGCAGAGACGCAATAGGGAGTGTGAACTCGATTTACCATAATGGTTATATATGTATCAAAACTAAAATTGAATAGCTCACTTGGCATTGTATGGCTTAATGCGTAATTGTTTTATATTTAAATCGACCGTCGATTTTTTCTTGTCCGTTTCTTATAAGGCAGCCGCTTAGTGTTTTCAAAGAAAAGCATACAGCGTATTCTACTTAGCGGTGAAATGTGTAATGCCTCTACCTTTCATTCGGATCCTTCTACCGCCTTTTAGTTATCCTTAACAAGTCTTAACTTTAACTTGGACAAGTAGCCTGTGATTTACTTTAAAAGGAAATATTATACCTAGGTACACCTATGTGTATTTTATGGTGCTCTTTTTTCAGTAGTACGTTTTTTATACCCCATTTATTATGTAAAGTAAAACTAAAATTGTACAATTCAAACGTTTCATCGAATCAAAGTTCATAAAAAATTGGGCCCTAAAAATTTCGTTTATGTAAAATCTACCAAAATCTAAACTTCGGTTTTGGAAACACATAAAATATTTGCGTGCCTCATGATGTATGTATAATATCTGGCGCTGTGGAATGGAGAATAAAGCCAGGATACAATATACAATGTAAGCCCAATACAAATGCAGACAATATAGCGCGTTAGATATCTGACCAGTCGGCTAAATCTAATCATCTGCATTAGCCATGCGCCGCCGAAGCTCATACTGCGCTTCGTTTCACGAAAACATCCACTGATCCGATTTGTGTGTTTGTTGCTCCCTTTCAATCGTAATTTAATGAGTTTCCTTCGAAAAGTTATATGCAGGCTTACCGATTATATCATGCATCCCAAATTTAAACAGTTATGACTTACTTAATAAGTAATGGGCTTAAAAATATTTCTAATCCAATTTAAGTACCAACTCGTATGATTTGATATTTTAAACATTTTCACTTTCTAACATTTTCGAACCTATCTGCTACTGTAATGTTACTTCCTAATGTGTGGATAATAATGCCCTATCCTAAGTTGAGTGTTAGCGACACCCATGTCAATATATGTCAGTTTTAGATCACTTTAGGGAACTTTATAATTAGTTTCAAACTTAGAGGGATGATATCAAAACAATAAGACACTTGATTGTTACGTGTGCTCGCGTAGCGGATCTCGAAAGTATCGAGACTAGATGATACATAGGAGCAGGAACTGTTACGTATACTACAACCATGACATATAATATAATAAAGTTAGTGTGTTGTTAGAGACACTCATAGCCATCGCACTCAGAGATATATTCTAATGTTAGTTAAGAAGCTACTAAAACTACTAAGTGGAGATTTTCACATAAAGTCTCTGAGTGTGGCCGTGGAGTATATATTAAATTAGTGTTGAATTAATGTGTAGAGTCAATATGGATTGTAATTTATCATATCAACTGCTTGAACGTAAAAATGACAAATAGTACAAGATAGAAGTTATTCAATTACTAGACGCCGAATTTTGTAACACAAGTCACGACGCCGGCGACGAGTCGAACTCTCCAGTATTCCGCCCACGACCTCGTCGGACATGTGATTTACCACCGAAACTATTTTTATGCCCTTAAACCCTTCCCGCCAAATAAATGGAGATACACATTCCAATATAAGAAATGTCGAAGGAAGTTCAGCGCTTATAAATGACTGCTTCTTCTTCATAAAACTATTAAGGCGAGGAATAACCGCAACTAGCGCTACTCTTTTTAAAATAAATTTTACAACGACACAAATATCTCATTAAAAAAAGTAAAACGGCCACTTTAGTTATTACTAATGAGAGTAAATACAGTATAGGATTTAGAGCTGTAATTAAATGCCAATAAATTAGTTTAACTATTTACTTAAAGTTTGAACCGATTACTTTTTTTAATAAGATCTTTGTGTCGTTTTAAAATTTATTTTAAAAAGAGTGGCGCTAGTTGCGGTTATTCCTTGCCTTAAGTATTCAAATGATTTTTAAACAATTTACTTATAATTGAAATTACACTAACTACTGTCGGTCACTTGACCGACTAGAGTGTCACAACATTAATCTCAACTTTCAGATAAATGTTGTGACACTCTATTTTGGGAAGCTTCCAAATAATTAGGATCACAAAAGCTCTTCTCAGACCAGTTAGAGTGGTGATTTGATAGTACTGTATTGCACTATACTGTGCAGATTACACTGTACTATCTGGGCTCTGATTCAAGATGTCATCGCTATATCGGTTTGAGATAAGCTTAAATAAGTGACATATGAATTTATTTGTCATTTAGCGAACCATAATATGTCAAATCCCATATATTTTTGTTTTCGAACTTCGTAACTGATACCTAGTGATGGCATTTTGAATTAGGGCCCAGGCCATTTGTTTCTGCCATTATATATTTTTTTTATATAGGCACCGATAAATATAATATTTTTGTAACTTTATATCTACTTTTAAAGTAACTTTACATCATATTATTATGTTTATTTACTACAATTGTTAATTATTCACCAGTATTATGTAAATAGAATCTAAATTATAAATCCGACCCGTATTTTATTTGGTTTTGGAATAATTTACGACTACATTAGATCTCCCTAACTAGGCTCCGGCGAGAGGCTGGCAAATCAAATAACGTGGGGTGATGTTAGGTAGCCTAACAATAGGCTGCGTTGACTACTGATGTATGTCGATATGATTGTTCCACAAAACAATTCATTTGAACCACTCGGCTGTCCAAACTGTGATAGCATTTCAAATGGACTTCGGTTACTAATGTAACACTAGCCCTATGCGATGCACAATTTTGCTGCAAAAGCAAACTGGTTAGATTTAAACAGTTTTGGATCATACATAATTTAGGCTCTTTGGTGTATAACAAAGAATTTAATTTTACGATTGCACTTTTTTGTACTTTATACTAGTCTAGAATAATTATTACGTATTTGGAATATAGATTGACGACAATTCATACAATTTAGACTTATTTACTAATTTAATTTACCAATGAATAGGACAATTATTGATGCATTAATCGTCTAATATTGGCATTGATATGAGTCAAAGAGTGAGAATAATTTATGGAATGGAATAGAATGTTCGAGACACGGGTGGTATATGAATAACCCTCCATTCCGAACATAATGTTCACATAATTGGCGTACCATTTCCACTGCGAACCCTTTCAAGACGCCCGTAATGTTACGGCCTACATGTTATTTAATTACTGAATCTCGAGCACAATGAGTCGTACCATCTCTCATCGCAATCAAACATCAAGGGGCGATACACTTTGATATAGAAAACATCTGAAACATGTCTTACTAGGTTCGTCATGAAATATGTATCGTATCTATGTAGTCCATATTTAAACACGCTTCAGTGAATAGAAATTTGCAAACTATATTCACATCAAAAAAGTATACATTACTATGTATCATGACAATATACAAACTGCAAAATGGTCATTCATTACCTAGATGCATCTAACGCTTGATATTTGCATTATAATGATTTTCTTTCGTTTGAATGTACACTGGCGATGCAAAGTCAATTTCGTGCAATATACGCCGGCCGGCCGAAGCGATTCCGATAGTCCATTCAGCACAATATCTATTATGAATGTGGTGGACGTTGATTAGACGAGTCGGCTATATTTCAATTTTCATATTACGTAACCTCCAATATGAGGTGCATTGGCTGATTGCTTAATAGTGAGCCAAAGTTTTTGCACCGTGAAATATGCCTCCAAAGTGGTTGTTTAAAAAAACAATAATATTTTTTACAATGTAACTTAATCTATAAATATGAATATGTATAGATTAAGTTAAACTGTAGAAGTATATATATATATACTTATAGAGTAAAATATATACTTTTAAAAAATATCAATTTTCCATCTTTTTGCTAAAAGATGGCCCCGTGTGAGTTTCTTACGCCAGTTCTTCTCGGCGCGTTAGGGTTGAACCGGTAGTAGCTTGTTTTTCTTGATGACTTACCGAAAATAGCTTGTTAAGTTTAATTTGGAAATAAAACGTTTTTTATTTTATTTTTTGAACAAAATGTTCATGGTCAATTTAATCCCTAATCATTACCATTTTTGAAGATATTGTGTTATACCTATTACTTTAAGAAGATAATAATACCTATATTTTATACAATTTCTATTCCGTCACTGTATGCAAGCTGTATTTATTGTGCTTTTTAACGCATACAGCGTACATAAATGTAATTGAGCGTTTGCAAGCAAAGGCGTTTATCACAGCGTCGACATATACTCCGCTATCTGATGATTGGTTTTTGGCAATTACCAGCATTGCGCGGCACTCAGTGCATTCACCGTGTGAAATATGTATGGAATCCGAGTTTCCCTCTTTGTGTCTCCATGCAATCACCGCAGAAACAATAGTTCGTTCATCAAAATACCGTAAATTATTACTTTATGCATACTGTCATAACAAATGATACCGAAAATTAAGGAATACGAAATAAAAAACATTTATAGGTTAATAGGTACTGGTAATTGGAACGACTTTTTCCTAATAGTCAAATAGGGTATATACTATATAAGAACAAGAAAGGTTTATTTAGTATATAAGAAATGGAATATTATCACCAAAAGTGATATTTTTATAGAGAATCAATTACACAGCCGTAATAGTTAGCGTGAGAAATTGTCAAAAAGCTTTTACCAGACACAGAACTTGTCGATCGGCGTAGGAAATCCATTAGCAGTTTAAACCGCGACATACACCCACAGTCATTACACCAAAAAATTAATTTGTTTGACTTCGAAGCGGACAGTTTCATTGTGGAACTAAGGTGATTTTTTAAAAATCTTTATAGACTAGTTTCTAGGAAGACCTAGGAGAAGTTACATAGAACAAATAAAGGAGAAGATAAACGTTGGGTCGTATCAAGAGGTCAAAAGTAAAGCACAGGACAGAGAAACATGGCGATTACTCCACCGACAAGAGCCTAGCTCTTAAGATTTGAATAAATGAGACTAGTTTCTACACTTCCGTGTTTCGAAAAAATTAGACATCATCCTTATTTGTTATTTAAGAATTAAAAATTAAAATTTGTTTGTCATTTATTACACTTATATTAGCCAATATAATATGTAGTTAAATTAATTTTAATTGAGCTGTGACTCGTGTACAATAATTGTACCCCTTCGTCTCGGGCGCCGCAGCTCCGTCATGGCGCCTGACATTTGCTAAAGGTTACTCAGTTCCGTCTGTTTTCTTCGCTGACACTATGTTTATTAGCCAAGAAAGGGTGTTATTGTATTGTGCTGAATTAACCTTTGCAAAGGGCGGGGAATCGTTTATTTTGCATTTAACAATATCATTATTTAAAATGTTTATATTATCTCTCTAATTGCCTATATTAAGGCTACAGCGGATAATGTGTAACATATTATGTAAGTAGTTTAATATAATGTATTAAGTTATCTACTAATTTAGCATTTTATATGATACATACGATCACGATACCTATTTTATAACTAGCTGTCCCCGCAACTTCGTTCGCGTGGTTTTTGAGCGACTTAAACCGTTTATGCAGCGCACGCAACGAAAGTCTCCCCGTTTTTGCAACATTTCTCACTGACGCTTCGCTCCTATTGGTCGCAGCGTAATGTTATATATCCTAAAGCCTTCCTCTATAAATGGACTAACCAACAAAAAATATTTTTTCAAATCGGACCAGTAGTTCCTGAGATTAGCGCGTTTAAACAAACAAACAAACAAACAAACAAACAAACAAACAAACAAACTCTTCCGCTTTATAATATTAGTATAGATATACGATCACGATACTTATTTTATAATAACATTATGCGCTTTCACGCGTTGGATTTTATATGGGCACATTGCAGTTTAATACGATGATAGTGTTGGGCCACCACAATAGGAATACAAGAACTAATCAATTGTAATAATAATAATTAATTATATTGTGTTCGATATAAACAGCAGTAATCAAAGGCCAATGAGCGGCTGACACGGAAAGAGAACAGCTCAAACGCAGGAAAATTGTTTATTGCCGACGTAAACACCGTAGCGAATGCGAAGACAATGGTCACGATATACCTACTGACTATAAATAATAGGTAATGTGAACATGTCGATATCAATAATACGTATGTTCTATGTAGCTACATCATTGTATAGCATTAGTTTTTCGATGGCTTTCTTTGAGATAAAGAAGTAGTTTTTTTTCGTCATCCAATGAACTGGATTAGGACTGTCTTTTTCGACACGACTAACTTTGAAATACCCTCGTAATGTCCATCACCTTGCTGTTTGTGAATTCTGGCACGATTAAACATTAGTTATAACAGCCGACTAGGATTTGTATTATAGTAAGATTGTTATCACTTACCTCGCATTTTCTGTTCATCCAACAGTTGCCTTTCTAGGTTGTCCTTGTTTTCTCGTTCTCTTAATACGTCCATTTTGAGTTCAGCTAAAATAAAAAAGAAACAATTAATTTAGTATTTATTTTGGAGTTTAGGATTACATTATTTTTAAAAATATTGCTTAGTTTTGTACTGGCATTGGGTGCCTAAGACGTTTTTCGTTACAGCAAACTAAGTTCAAGAAATTCACAATTTACAATGGAATATTCGAAATAATAAACTTGTAATGAAACAAATAGATAAACAATTCCGTTTGATTTGGTACATTACAAGATTGTACACAAAGGGCATTGTATAAATACCGTCTAAGGGAGGAGGGCCGATTAGGAACATAAACACGGATTATCTCATTCGGAATCCGGAACCATTGTGAAGGAGTCGAATCGTGAGATTTGCATAACTTTCAATTAAATTTAACCTGACGGAAGTGATTGAGTTTGGGTATACGCATAATAAGCCTTTGGCATTCCACAATAGACGTCTATAGAGTTTAGGGTTTCTCGGAAGTTAGGTTCTATTGTAAGTACGGTAGCTACCATAGATTATTTAGTTACTTTTACCGGTTACGTTATGCTTTTTCGCTTTTGAACTTTTACAAAAGACCATGAAGGATTTTTCAGACGATCCTTATTGAAAAACCTATTTAAGATTTCATTAATTTTCGTCAGGATATTAGTAGGTATATTGGATTATGTAATATTTATTACATTCCAGTTTTTTTATTTCAATTAATAACTAGAGATTCATTAAAATTTAGCAAAAGAACATTTAGCTATTGTACAATAGAGCATTATGCATGAAGTCAGTAACGTATCCGTTTGATAGAGCCAACTTCTGATATATAACTTCATTTAAAACAATCACCGGGGCAGAAACAATCTTCTCTAACACAAATGCGTTTATGTCGGAACATTACGACTGAAATTTGAATAGAAAGAGGTCAGGAGCGTTAGGTTTAATTTAGTCCCTCGTTCAATTACTTGCTAAGACGTCAACTTTATAGAGGTCGTAGGGGATCCCGATTAACTCGTAATGTACGCACCTTAGATTAAAAAAATATAATGATGAAATGTAAATTAGTAACTAATCGACGTTTCTTTATTTTTATAATTAAATTAATTAATTTATCTTTTAATTTGAACTTTACTAATCTTTGTAAGTGACCTATTTTTAGAATATACATCAAAATTTAATTCAACGTTTACACAAACTTTGTTACCGAAAATGGTTATGTTGAGTTTTAGATAATTGTAATTAAGCGTTGCTGATGTAATTGTTTAAGCAGCAGAATGTCATTGGCTCCACAACAAACATGTTTTCATTAATTGACAAATTGCCAGTTAATATTGAATTTGAACTCAAACATAATTTCCTAATAGCCACTTGGCTATAATATTATACAAGCATATTATTAATAATAACAACAAAACTAGCAACGCCCCAATTATTAACAAAAGCTCGACGTGATTTAAGTAGAACTTGCACTTAAAACTTTAATGTCTTGAAAATGTTACAATTTATTTATTGGATCTTTCTTTCGTTCCACGAGCTAACGAGGTACAACGAAACAAAGAGTGAGCCAACATCTTCATAATATTAGTGTAAACGTAGATATACGATATCATTCTAAAGGCGCGATAAGGATCTATATAGCAAAGTATAATATTTTGCAGAGACATCGGTAGCAGGCTCATATCGGCTAACAATAATCTCGGAGATAACAGGACAAGTTAACTTGGTCGTGTGTAATAAGCCAGAATAAAGGCGAGTTCCGTGGACTATCGCAGAACTCAATCTTGTAAACTGAAACGCTGTTTTTGATCATTGTTTCAAGTTTTGTTTCATAGATGCTCCGCCATTTTAATTACAAGGACCATTGTCTCGTTAGTGGTCTAGACCTGGTCTACTGAGCTTTATCTGGCTAAGCATAATTCTAATCTATATTAAAAATAGTGTACATTTTATACTATAAACAACGACTATATAATTCAACGTAATAAAACGAAAATGCTGTAAGTACGGTACCTACTTGCAGCATTTTCGTTTTCTTACTTTTATATATTTATAGAACTGTACTACATTTTTATTTCTTTTTCCACTATTTAGTTTTTTGCGTTAGTCTATTACTACGCTTTTTCATAATAGCATTTTAGCATCTTCTCGATTTCCCCATACTGATAGTTTTTTTTTCAAAATAATAGCATTTTATTTATCATCTTCACGACGACGAAACTGATATTTTTTTTTCAAATCAATCAATAGTTTATTATTATAACAGTAAGCGTTCTGCGTTTAGCAAAGACGTAAATTAGTGCAGAGCGTGCACTAATGGACCGTAGTCCGTATGCAGTATCGGCGCGGGCGCATCTCGCGATCGCCGGACAAAGGGGCGCCCGGTGGTCTTCGTAGAGATCTATCTCCGTATTGTTTTACGCGAGATAGCAATGAATTCGTAACATTGATTGCTTACAGCGCTCTTGAATTAGCTCAGTCTTTACGCAACATTCGAAGAGATAAAACATCTCTTTAAATGTTGCTTAAATGTGACAGGTTTAAAAACAGCAAAAAATGTTCATAAAAGATTCAAATCCGAAGACTCATAAGTTAGACATTCTTCAAGTGAAAAAATAATAAAATGCATTCGAATTTTAAAACTTGTAAGAAAATACAAAATTACAACCGTGTGTTTTAAATTTTAATACTCACAAAAAGTAAACTACACATAATTTCATGAAACAATAAATTATGTGGATCATTATTCGTTTATAGCTAAATCGATATTTATATCGAATCAATCTTCAAACTGATATCGTTGGACCGAATAAAAATAACCAGTTTAATAAATAAAATAACAATAAAAGTGATGCGCCGTTCAAGGGAATATGTAATTATGGTCAATTATTATTATGCCCAGGCTCAATGGCTGATAGATGATTGAAAGGATCGAAACCCATAAACAAAAGGATCGATTCCGGTTACGCAATTTAATAATGGCCTTAAGTAATTAACTGATACGGTAATCGATTTTCGAAATATTTTCATCGTTTGAGTTTTTATTTTTAAATCGAGAAGTCGTTTCGAGTATCATTACTTTTTTGCCACTCGGGAGTTTCCGGAGGGCGTGGAGAAAATTTTATTTCTTTTCAATTTCATGCACTCAGCTAAAGCAACAACAATATTTAAATTACGAATGTGATCCCTCTCTTTGGAATCAGATTAGAATATTATTGTTTCGGAAACATTAGAGGTACGTTATATAATGTAAATAAGAATAAATAAGTTTTTTCATAAAAAGGTAATATCGAAATAATGGAAATTTTTATTTGTATTTACATAATCAGCAAATTATTCTAAAACAATAAGTGTATTGAATTTGTGAAAATATTTTATTATAAAATACACCTTAAATCACAATAGAACGATAACAATCGCACAAGTCATAGGGCAGGCGAATGAAGACATATTTCCTCAGCCCCTGCGAAGACTGCGCTGGGCTCGCAGTGAAAACAACAATTAAAGTCAGACCAAAATTTACGGCTCAAAACTGGCAAAATAATTTAAACGAGCGTTAAGGTGAATGCGACCGAAATGGGTGTCGGAAAACCAAAACAAAGGTAAGTATTCTGATCTCCCTCGCAGCTTCGGTCGCTTTAGACGCGAATAAAGGGAAGGAAGTCTTAGCGGTTTAAGGTGGGATTTTAATAGTAATAAAATAAGGAAATATTACGGAGCGGGATTACTAATTAAAATGTTTCGGAATGCGCAAAATGATTATTTTAAATGATTTAATATAGCCGACTTTGCAACCGGATAAATGTGATAAAATATGATTATTAGTGCCCTAGTTAGTATTTTGGGTAATAATGTAAAGGAAAAAGAACTCACTATTTTGTGGATGACAAAAACGTTGTAAAGAAGAAAATTAATATCTTCGAATTATTGGAGACAATTTGCTCTTAGTGTATCAGGTGATTAAATTGACAATTCGTACCCTGGCGAGCAAATTCAAAGTAACGATAATGGTTGTCAAGCGAAAACGAATTTTCTTCCCTATGCTTTTTAAATCTACAAACCGTCGGCAATTTTATTTTATTGTTATTAGATTTTTCCGGCTTATGTCACGGCGCCGCGCGGAGGATTATTCCCGCAGTCTCTACGCTAATAATCATAAGAATTGGTTCTCTTTATTATGTGTGAAATTTAGAACATAAAATCTTCGTCGCTACAGTGTCAACGATGTTTTGAACCCTGTCGCGGTCGGAACAAGGTCCTTTATACTTCAGCGAAATTAAAATTTACAAAAATATTTCGTTGTTCTTTATTATGCCTGATGCGGTGTTATTTTTCTACATGTATGTCGATGTTGTTCAAGATTAACATTGTAACAATTTTGTTTAACTAGATTTATCGTGTTTGTTATTGTACTTGTAAATATCAAGTGTTTTTTGTATTTACATATTTATGAAATCCCGAATTTTATTCAGTAGGTACTAGCAATGAACTTATATATGTAATTTAATTTTAACAATTATCTTCAACAGCTTTCCATTATAAAATTGACTGTCAACTAATTAAGGTGTTAATGTATTTTAACACGAGTCACGACTTGTATTGAAAATTTGAGCTGATTAGATAATAATCTGCTATACTTATATAGTGTTAGCGTAAAAATCGGCGATTCGCGACAAACACTTTGGTGTATTTTTAAAGGACCAAGTATTTCACGTTAAAGTGGTAATAGGGATACAAATAATGAAGATGTCTTCGCAAAATGAATTAAAAATAGTAGAGTATTCAGCGGGCAGAGGCTGGAATACCGAGCCCTGTTATCGGCGCACGCGCACCCAATCGCAGATCGAAACACACCGGATAAGATTATCCGGTAGCCCTGTATTATTTTAATGAGACTACACGACTCTCGAGATGGGATACGATACGAAAAAACTTAGGTAACGAAGCAAATAAGAAGTATACGGGTCAAGAGAGATATCACGCGGCGCGCCGCGATGACAGAGGCTGCATTACCGCGCCCGCGGAGGGGACTTTTAAATTAGCCACCGAATACGATAAGCTCCGTACATCTACATACCAGCTGACGGCAGATCGCCGATACCATTATGTCTCCGGTGAGGTACCGATTAAAAATATCTACATTTATAAGCAGACAACATCTGTTATTTAAATAAGGAATGAATGCGCTAGGCCGCGAATGTTTTGTTTTTTCGGCGTCTCTCCCCGCCGCGCGCCGGTGGATGCTCCCCTCGATGGATATATTGGTATTAAAAATGTAAGGGAGATTTATGCGAATTGCTCTAAGCTTTCATTAGTTGTTTCTTGTGCGATGTTTTGCGGTCGCCGCTCCCTGACCGGTAATTTTTCATTTTTGTGCAAACTTCCTTACGTTACGGGCGCACCGTTAAAAATTTAACTGCATATAAAGAATATTTATGCTCCCATAGAGTTCCAGCTGTACGCTACGACTTACTGTTACGATTCCCTCCGCCTATTGAGGGAATTGAAATTAAGATAAATTTACTTTAATGTAAAATAATGGCGAAAGTTTCCAAGTTGTGGATTGAAAAGAAAAAATGTAGATTAAATAATTGAAATACGATGTTCCAAACTTTTTTGGAGATGATATTATGGTTTATATGATATTATAAGGTAAACAGTTAAAAGAAATAATCTAAGAGATTTAAAGAATTTTAACTAAATATCCATTAATCAAAATAAATTATACATATATTTTACCTTTTTATACTGTGTGTATTATATTTTACTAACCTCTTCTGCCCACAATGTATTCTAACAATAAATTACGATACAATTACACCAGCGATGTACTTACAACTTGTACAAAAATTGAGATGTTCAAACAGCGTTTAAAATTTTATAGATCGTAAACACTACCATAATAAACACAACCGCCACAAAACTCCTGCTTATATTCCGTAATTCCATATGTAAATTACAACTAGAGCAAGGGTTCCATTTCACCCCATAGAGACTCACGACCAGAGTTACTTGATCTTGAATAATTCAAGATGCGAGTAGACACGGAGCTCTCGGCACGTTAGCTCACAAATAACTGCTATTAAACCTCGGTTTACGCCAGTTTTAAATATTAAGCGCAGCAATATTCACTAACATTGAGAATAATGAGGTGCAACAAGCGATGGGATTGTTAAAAATGTAAGGACTTCTTACGTTACCTTGTCATTTTCGGGCGTGTTCTTTCGTATTAAGGGGTAATAATTTTACCTGTTTTCTTACTTAGGCTTAGTACACTACTTGTGTCTAATAATATTTAAGACTAGTAGCTATGACTGGTTTAATAAGCAAGTATTCAAAAGCGCGCCTTTAATAAAAGGTTGAGTACTGAGACTGCATGAGGTTAATATCATTTCCCAATTTTTAATTTCAGATTGTAGAGGATTTTTTTTCAAGTGGTAACTGAATAATCCATTATAGTCGTCAGGAAAATAATAAAACATAGATCTATTATGTAGTACATTTTTGTTTTAATAAAGATAACTCTTGTACATGTTAATAATTGGGCGTACGTCACATTAAATTATTTCGGCTAAGTAATTCCGAGCGGTTAATTATTGTGCACGGGCCGGGAGGAGAGTTGAGAATGTAATTATTATTAAACTTTACGATTGTCTCACTTTACCCCTTTGTAATAGATCCCGGGGAAAAATGACACAACTCCAGAACGCACATCGCCGTGGTACGTCTTATGTCCGTCGCTGGAAGGACGAAATTGAAACGGTTATATCACATCAATAAATTGTTTCAATTCGATGTATTAGATCTTAAGATCCGTTGGGAGTTTCTTGGCTTGTTATGGTACGGGATTCGTGCTACTGTCTGTAAATTTATAAGCGTATTTCGAGCAAATCGAGTTATTATGAATCATTTCAGACAATGTTTTGAGTTTAACGACAATGTTTTAACACATTAATTGAAAATCATTAATTTAAAAAAATAATAATTAATGAATCATTCTACTATAGCACAAAGTAGATATATATTTTTGTTTTTGTTGCACAAAGTAGATATCGATTTCCAGGCACATTCCGGAAACCGCTATCTAGCGCCACTATTGAAAAATACTAATTACTAATTTCGTTTCGTATCTTCTTAATTAAGGGGTTGAATTTAGCTTAATGTGATGTTATGCTTAAAAATATGCTTAAATATTTATTTTAATGTCAATATTTGTACTTTTTTTTTTTTTTTTTTTAATTTATTTATTTTACAGAGGCTTATAACCTACAGGCTATATCAGCCTCATCGTAACATGCACTATGGGCGACATAAATTTATGGGTCTCTTAATTTTAAACAATTATTTACAAATGTTACTACAGTATGAAAGTCAGTATGCGGTAACCTTATAAAACTAAACACAAAACCCACGTCATACAAATTAACTCTAAAAAACTTAAACAATTTTGATCTTAAGGCTTCGTACCGAACACACTCCACAAACACATGATGGACATCCTCCGCAACACCACATACTTCACAATTTGGAGATGCTGACTTCCGCATTAAGAATCCAAATTTGTTTAAAGGAATATGTCCAGTACGAATTCTAAACATATATACTAATTCACTCCTGGTACAACTTAAATCTATAAACCAAGGTTTAATGAGAGGCCGATCCTGAATAATTTTATACCAGATGCCTTTTTCCTTTGACCTTTCATCAAAGTATTCCTTCCACATCTCATAACACAGTCTTTTATACTTTGATGAAACCTCAAAAGAACACGGCATTACACTTTCTTCTGTCCCAGACGTCACAGCAAGCTTTGCCAAGCGATCGGCTTTCTCATTACCTTCAAGGCCAATATGAGACGGAATCCACTGTATCTGTAACGTTTTATTAGATATTTGGAAATTATACAACTTCTCTAAAATAATATAAGCTAAGTGAACACCTCTATGGCCCAGAACACATTGCACTATATGTTGTAATCCACTCTTACAGTCGCTAAAAATTACAATTTTTCCACAATCAACCCTTTCAGCATAAGTAATTGCTTCCTTAATTGCAAGTAACTCTGCATTCATAATGGAAAGATTGCCGGATAATTTAAATAGTTCACTATGTTCTGAACCACTGTCGTAAAATGCAGCACCAAGGCCAATTACATCCTTAGATCCATCGGTGTAAATCTTGCGATATTCACAATATTTCTCATTTATTTCCTGGAGAATATCCAAACGAAGAATATGACTATCGTAATTTACTTTAGAACCTATGAGATTCTGAAGACTAGTAAAAATTGTGTTTTTGACATCTATACAACTTAACCAAAAAGTCAAGGAAAAAGTAGGAAATAACTCTGACTTATACAAGTTTTCACATTTAGTTTGAGAATATATTACAGGTAGAAGAGGTTTCTTTTTTGTACTCCAATATCTATCATTACTGAATGAGTTTTCAAGATATGAAAAATTATTAACAGTGTCACTATTTGACCAGGACTGTAACTTTAAACAAAATTTATATGCCAAATATTTTCGTCTGAGATGTAGAGGCGGGACAGCAATTTCACTCTCCATTGCGTGAATTGGCGTACTTTTAATGAAACCACCGATAATTCGTAATGCTTTGTTTTGGACAATATCTAGCTTATTCAAATGACAATCTGCACTGTTATTATAAAAGAAAGACCCATAGTCCATACGACTTCTTACTAGCGAGATATAAAGCGTACGCAAGTGTTTGGGGCTCATTCCCCAACCTGAACCTGACAGGACCTTAAGGATATTTAAAAAACGGAGAGTTTTGTCGCGTGTGTCATTGATGTGTCTGCACCACCTTAAAGAACAATCAATCCACATCCCAAGGTATTTAACGTAACTGGAAGTGAGAAGCTGTGTACTACCGATTCTAAGGTTTAAATCTTGCCTTCGCCTTCCTCTACTAAAAATACAAACAGTTGATTTGCTAGCAGATATTTTTAGACCCAATTCACGCAAAAGAGATGTCATTACATCCAAAGCCAGTTGTATATATCTTTCACTATCTCTTAATTTAGAATAATTAGCAAATAAAACAAAATCATCCGCATACTGACAAAAATAGACTTGTTGAATTTGTTGGCATATTTTAAAAGTACTCATATTAAAAATTAAAGGTGACAGCGGGTCCCCCTGTAAAATACCTATACTTGCATATCTAACAAAGCAGGGTTCATTATCCTCTTCCATAATTTTTAAATGTCTTTCCTTTAAAAAGCTCCAAAGATACATACAAATCTTTTTGCCAACACCGAGTTCATCAAGAATACACACAACTCTATCCACTAGTAAATTATTATATGCATTTTCAACGTCTAGAAAACAACCAATTGTAGGAGTATTTTTAGAAAAACCTATTTGTATTTGCGATATAAGTCTAACGAGACAATCGAAACAAGATTGTCCTTTACGAAATCCATTGGAATTAACTGATAGGATATTATTTTTTTCTGCGAACCACTCCATCCGTTTGCAAATCATATCGTGGAAAATTTTACAAAGACAAGAAATTAACGAAATAGGCCGCAACTTGAGATCATTACCAGAACCACTATATCCTGCTTTTGGAATAGGGACAATCCGTATATCTCTCCATTGATTTGGAATATAACCCGATAAAAAGAAAATATTATATAATTCCAATAAAAAAGTTTTTGCTATTAACGGTAAGTTATATATCATAGAAAAGGTAATATAATCAATTCCGGGAGCTGTGTCCTTTTGTTTTTTGTTAACAGAATTATGTAACTCATGTATAGTAAATCCACTCTCTAACAGCGTGTTACTTGAAAAAAATATTGGAGTTTTTGGTACAACCGTGACAGGAGCAAGAGAGCGCAAAAGCTCTTCCTTTTTATCATCTGAGATATAAACATTTTGTATTTTATAGCCTTTGACCCAGCGCATTTTCTGCCACATCTCTAACACCGAACATTCACTACCTATATCATTGCAAAATTGTTTCCAGCTATCACTTTTAGCCTTTTTAATTGTACGACGTGCTTCTCGAATTTTCTCTTCTAAGTCTTGCAATTTATTGGGGGTGGGATTTTTTCTAAAAGCTCTTAGAGCAGATCTACGTTCAGCAACTATTTTAGATATTTCTGGGGTCCAGTAACTTTTAGGCTTAAAATTATTTGTGGCAGATCTGTAAAATGGAATGCTCCTATCAGCAGCTATATTAATTGTAGTAACCAAAAAATCATATTTTTGCTGAACAGTATTAAAAATTAAACTATTTTCTAAAAATAAATTACTTATATATTCTGTATATTTGGACCAATTAGCTCGTTTAAAATTCCTGCGTTTAATAATATTATTATTAACATCATCAGAATATTCTGAGAATACTTTGACTATAAGATGATCACTACCGAGTGACTCCTGAGTAACTCGCCAACCAAAATGAATAATAATATCTGTCGACACAAAAGCTATATCTGGTGAAGATTGTTGCAACCTGTCATTGACCAACCTTATTCTAGTAGGACTACCGTCATTCAACGCAGATAGCCCATATTCCAGACATGAGTCAAATAATTGACTTCCCCTACTGTCCGTTTTATAGGACCAAGATGAATGGTGCCCGTTAAAATCTCCTGCTACAATAGTTTTATTAGAAAATTTACTAAAAAGCAAATCCCAGTCAGATTGAGTTGTGCGTATTGATGATGTACAATAGACACAAACAATATACTTTAGATATTTTAGGTTTAAAATTTCAACACATACAATCTCAATACCCATATTATTTAACGAAATAGGTTGTAAGCGAGCCTTGATGGATTTATGAACGATGATCGCTACACCACCATATGAGTCTGAACGATCTTTTCTGAATATAGTGTACCCCCTTATACGAATGTTTAATTCAGGATTTAGCCAAGTCTCACTTATCAACGCTACATGAACTTTTTCTTGATCTAACAACGAACTAAATTCTGTCAATTTAGGACGAATACTCTGTGCATTCCAATATATCATATTCAACTTACAAATGGAAGATGAGTTACTAGCCATTATTCCAAAGAGTAAATATATTTCCAAGCACATCTTTTTTCTTCAACATTTTTCTTATAAAGTCATAAACTTCCTTCACTAACACTTTAATTCCTTGCAGAATTTTCTCTTCCAAACATTTATCAGAAAAAATAATTTCTTTGAATTTATTAATTAGCTTTTTTACTAATAAGATACATCTGTCCTCTTTATTTTCATTTGCATTTTCACTGACCACTTCATTTTCTGATAGCTCCATCTCATCACCTTCTAACCTCCTAACTTCCTGAGTAACTTGCGTCTCCTGTCTTTTCTTTTTCTTTCGTACAGAACTATTTTTCCTTCCCTGAGATGTGCTCATCTCCGCTGTGATAATATCATCTTGATGATCCAAAGTTGTATTGTCTGGAATAGATGTATTGGACTCCGATCTAACAAGAACATCTCTGTAAGTTTGAGAAGATCCTAATTGATTTATTTCAACGTCGATATTAAGATCGTTTTGCTCCCGAACTATCCTACTATGCTTCTTCAGATACTGATTTAGAGCAATCTTATACGAGCAATTGTCATGGCTCATAATACTGCGTATCTCTTTTTCTTTGGAAAATACAGGACATGATTTATCCAACGCCATATGGGTACCCTTACAATTAACACACTTAAAGTTTGTAGTTTCACAATTACTATGATGATCACTACATTTTGGACAAACAGCCTTATTCGAACAGCTTCGAGCCAAGTGGCCAAATTTCCAGCATGTCGAGCATTGTGATACAGGAAATGTGTACCTTTCCACTTTGAACCGACACCCGTAACCATAAATGAACGGGGGTAAAGTGGAAGCTCTGAACATTACTCGGACAGTTTCACTTGGTGCCCAAATTCCTCCTGAACTTAATCTATTTAAACGCTTAATTGAAATTATTTCATGCTCACATGTCCAAGATTCTAACAATTCTTTTTCGTTAACATCAAGATCAACTTGTTTTACAGCTCCAAAAGTGTAGTTTAATTCCTTTGTAAATTGACATCTATAATCCAAAAGTTTAAATTTTTCACAATCCACTAGCTTCTTCGCGTCTTCTTTGCAATCAAATACTACAAATACTCTAAATTGGCTTTTATACTTAATTTTAATAATGTTTTTTATATCTTCTGACCTTAATAACTTCGCTAAACCAATTTGTTTCGGTAATGATTGTTTTGCTGTTATGCTAACTTCAAACAGATTTTCACTATTATTATTTTCATAAGTCAAATCAGTTGTTTTTAAATTTTCATTTGATAATTTCCTGTTAAGGCGTTTAGCTGGTCTTTGTATAGTAACAAAACCCTCATTAGTATCCTTCTCACTATCGCTAGATATTAAGGGCCTTCCTCTTTTGGATGCAATTCGATCAGGTGAATGTCCATCATTACTAATGACACTATCCAACATTATATTATTATGTTCACTCATAATGGTCTGCTCCTCATTAACTTGTTGCTCACTCTCCATTACTTGCTCATCACATTCTTCACTTTCAACAAAACACGATGTCAAGTCTGACGTCGAATCACCGACACTCATAGTCACATGTGGGTAGTTAGAAAAAAAATAACACTGCGCGGCGCGGGTCGGTAAAAGTAAGCTAGGGATACGTGCGATCACTACCGCGGCACGCACCGAACTGAATATTTGTACTTAATTCGGCATAATTACATTTTATAATTTACAAACGTTATTAGTAGTGACATCTTTTGCAATTTTTTTGTATTAAACATAGATCGTATGGGATGGTAGTCCACAACTATAGTAAAAAAACCTTGGATTTAACAGAATATTATGTTTAAAAAAAAGTGTAATGTGTCGAGCCAGCGAACGGTCGCGCTCCGCGTTATACACGAGCAACAAATATTAATTTATATTTGTGCGAATCGCGCGGCTGATTGCCGCTGCACGTCACCATGGCGCTCGTGGCCAATGAGTTGCTGGCGTTTATCCAGCATGCCATCGACACCATGGACGAGGTCAGCATCATGCAGATCTGCAAGTCTTCCTTCAACAGCGAGGAGATTTGCAAGGGAAAGCAGCTGTTGTACGAGACGCTCGGCCAGAGCGCGAATATGCCATCGCGGCGCAGAGATGGCACCGAGAGAAGCGTGCAGGACATAATCTCCCTGCTGAAGCAGACGGATCCAGACGACGTGCCGGCATTTGTGGCGAAAGATCTCCACAAGCTGCCGGTGGTGACGATGGACCACGTCGACGTCTCCAGCCTGCTGAAGAACTTCAATAGTATGAAGGCAGAGCTGGACGAGATGCGAGGTAGGTTGAATGCATCGGAATCCACCATCCGTGATTTGCGTAATGAATTATTGCAAATTAAAAGTAATAATTCACTATGTATGTCACCCGAGCATTCAACCTTCGTAAATACGCGTCGCCGCGGCGCACAAGCCGACACCTTTTGCGCGTCAGCGGAATCCGACGTGTCACCGACCGCCGCCGCTCCCGCCCGCCTTCCCCTCGAGGTCGAGCCGAAGCTGAGTCAACCAGCGACCCAGCAGAAGAAAAGTTTTGCGGGTGTCACTGCCCGCTCCCCCGCACCTCTTCAGGGGGTGAAGACGAAGGGGGTGAAAGAGAGCCGTAAGGCTAAGGAAAGCCGTAAGGCAGAACCTTCTCGATCAAACGAGGGTGAGAGCAGGAGGTGCGATGAGGAGGGCTTCACATTGGTGGAGAGAAGAAAGAAGAGGAAGCCCGCCGTCCGCAACCACCGTGGCACCGCACCCTGCGGACCCGAGCAGCGCCTGCGGTGTGAAATACCCACCACGCCGCTGTACGTGTCCCGCCTGCACTGGTCCACGAAGGTCGAGGATGTCGTGGGCTACATCTTGAAGAAGACGTCCTTCAACTTGAGGGTCGAGCGTCTGGAGTCTCGCCATAAAGTTAACTTTAGTTCTTTTGTGGTGAGAGTACCGACAGATCGCTTATCGACCTTCGAGGTGGAGGAGTTCTGGCCGATGGGTGTAGTTTACCGAAGGTTCCGGGGAAGACTCCGGAGCGAGGCGCACATCACGTCGCCGATCATAATACGTGATAAATCTTAGTTATAATTATAATAATATGTATGTTAGTCTGTAAGGTATTTATAATATGGGCCTATGCCGCCCGAAATAAAGATTATTATTATTATTATTATTATTATTATTATTGTCATTGCTGTACTTGTTGCTGAAACCTTGTGTTGTGTAGTATATTATAGCATTTTGTATTATGCATAGAGTTAGCTACCTAGTCTATTTTCAGTATTTATAGAGCCGCAATTGATATAGGTTTAATTAGATGAGACGTGCGGTTTGTTGTAATCCACACAGCGCGTTTGCGCCGCCGGCCGCTAGATGGCGCGCGTGTGGTCGAGTCGCGTGCGCACTGTAACCGGAGCGACACGCGCAAGTAATCCAATATGGCCGCCTCTCTCACATATCGGCACACAGGAATGGCATTTTAATATCCTTCGGTTAATGTCAGTTATTGTTTACACGTACCACGGTCAAGCCACTCGGAAATGTGAATTTTGCATTGCGATATAAAATAATTATAACGCAACAATCAAACCTACGATAATTGTACTAAGTAGTGGATAAGTGTCATTCAGCATTTGAGCAGTTGTAAATCTAGAAGCTTTTGGATAATAATATGAGACCGACATTATTCATTCATTTTCCTTTACGTCGTGATAAATACATTACGTGTTGCTATTGTTATTAAGTGCATTTACTTTGAGCTTTATCGAAAAGCTCGCAATACCCAAAACCTCTCATAATTCATTTTAGCGAGATTGGAGTAAACAAATAGATCGGTTTGCGAGATTTTTGAGCACCTTCCACACAATGGCGCGAAAGCTGGCGCGGCGGGCAACAATGCATCGTTGCGGGTATCTGCGCGCGCGCATCTCGGTGGCGCGGCGCGCTGGGGGCGGTGGAGCCGTGGAAGCCTTACGAATGTTAGCTTATGATTCCGTGATCAACACTGCCAGTAATATAAGAGCATGGAGGCCGTCAGCCTCTTCTGCTTTAACCTATCTTGTATGTAGGTTGATGAATACTGGATAGATCAATTTAAAAAAGCTGTCATGGAACGTTGTTTGAGCATTCTCAGTACTGTAAAAACTTATTTCGGTTATACGTAGTATTCAATTGTGAAGTTCTGACAATGCAGCAGGTATGCACTAACTTAACTGTGTTAACATTCGAATGTATTTTTTTTTTCAAAACATTTCTTCATGGCATAAGAATCTGGCGCTTGATTGCTTATTTTGAGTTAATTTATTATCAAATGAAATGCAATTTTAACATAACGATTAGTTAGCAAGTTAGATGCATAATGTGACCGTTGTTTGTTATTGTGTGTATGTCCCCGCTAATCGCCGTACCTGCTGTGTAATTATCCTGTCTTGCCCTCTCACATAATTGCCATTGTGTGAAAAATATTAAACTTAAAACAAACGGCCGTTTTCTTTAATCGACTCTATATTTATCAGAAGCAATTTTTCTGCAAGTCAAATTGTCTTGTTACATGTTATTTGATTTTTTAAGGATGCTTTTATGTATACGTAGTTGCTATCGTTATTTTTTGCGAAAGGGTGTTCACTAATGGCATTTAAGCCGTTTCAGTTCCATAGGACTTACTATCATTCTATATAGCAGGTAGGTATACATAGTATCACTGCACTTTTTCTAGTAAAAAAGTAGCTTATATGTTATTTCTCGTGGCCTACTCTTTACAAGGCGTAAAATAAATGAGTGATAATAAATTAGGGTGTGTGTGTGCCTACTATGTAGAGTATACTGTGAAAGAGCCAGCGCTGAAATACTTTTGATTTTCATGTTTCTATGAGAAATGCCCAAGCATCATACCTACATTTTACCATACAATAATCTAAAAATGTACCTGTTTCAGCGCTGGTACTTTTACAGTAAACTCTATATTTATTTATTATTATATACGGGAGCCATATAATATGTATAATACCCTAAAGTATTATCACTCTTTAATATGATAGGCTGTATATATGTGTCAGATGTGATTAAAATCGGTGAGAGGCAATTCAATTTAAACTACCAAACAAAATATGTAGCTTTCCTTCATAAAATGTTAGTAAAGATATCCAATGAAATACACATATCACAATCGATACTCTACTCACGATTCATTTTAGTTAATATCATTATTTATTTCAATATAATCACAAGAAATAATAGAAAAGTTTTAGTTTTACACATACCGCACTAATTCAGTAGCTTATCCAAATTTTATGCAAAAATGTACAACACGAATACATGTAATAAAACAGGTAATTTGATGACATCGACATAACAATGTTACCGTCAGTATTGTAAAAGCTTTCATATCAATTGAATCCATTAGCTGAGTACACAAGTCCTGTCTATTTGCTCATCAGTTTTTATCATTGGCCAGTTCTTGTTTGTTCGATCGGTCACTTCCACGTTATTGATGGCCGGGTTCCCTCATGGCGAAACATCGTTGCAAATCGTGCCATAATAACGCAGCATAGAGCCACTTTTTACACTAATTAGCTTATTTAAACACAGCCTGGGACAAACATTTAAGCTATTTATATTTGTTCGCGCAATCAATTTAATGTATCTATATAATTTGCATACATTTATGGCGGAGTTTATTTAATCATGGCTATTTGGCTACGACTCGAATACTGAAATTGTATATTATTTGGAAACGAAATTGTATAGCATCAGTGTTTTGCAGATTATACCCTTTTGAGCACCAAATTAAGGTTTGATTTGAATTATTTCATTCGAGCATGGTTATACATTCAATTTTTTTCCAACCATTCGAGTTAGAGTGTTATACTAATAAAGTTAGTAAAGCGTGTGACTGGCTATTAAATAACACACAAGTGTGTGTTCTCCTTTATAGAGACTATAAGAAAAGTGTTGATGGACACGACACAATCTTAGTTACATACACTGTACTCAGTAATTTAAGTTAATGTAAAATTACATTAGTCTTAGCTAGGCTAGATTGCAATGTTTATGAAGGTTTAAATTAGCAGGCGTTTCATGTAAATAAATGAATTAAAAATAATGGAATCGCACTTTTCAAGAATAGTTAAAAACATATATACGGTCGCCTAGCGACACCTCAAAAAGGAGTTATTGGAAGTCAGTTAAAAAGTAACCTGACCAATACGATAGCCCCCATAAATCCGCACATTAAAGACGAGGCAACATTCAATATCGAGACCATGACTACTATGGTCCCCGACACTAGCTATCTCTAGATATGGGAGTGGAATTCCCTTTATGCCGGGTCCCCATAAAATACACCCGGCCTATCTGCCCGCGCATGTGCCATTTGTCCGTTGAACAGCACTTAGCTTAACAAAAACTGATAGTTGTAAAACAAAAGAGGGAAACAAAACCGCGGTAACAAGACCGGGCCATTTCGCCCGGGAATAAACTAAGCGGTAAGAATTAACAGGGATAAAGGATTAAAGAGTAGCCGATGCAGATTTATGTCGCGATGATTGCGATCGGAACGATTCCCCGTGTTAACGCGCTTTTATTGTGAGCTAAATACTCGATCCGAATGCTCGCAAATATACAACGACAATTGTTATCGGAGCACGAAGGTGGACCGTTTAGACAAGCTGAGTGATACGACGGGAATATACGTTTGCCGGGTGGATAACGCGCGAAACATTACAAACATAAAGATCAACTATGGAATAAGAACTAAGTAAAAACTAAGGAAACTATAAAGGAACTAAGAAATATTTATTTGTAAGCATAAATTAACGCGTGTTATAATTCGATTCACATTAACTAGAACTTCTAGAAGGTACGTATTATAAGTACCTAGACATTCTATTATTTGTCAGTATATAACACAACTCCCTTACTGCATGTTTTTTTAAAAATTGTGTATACGTATACCTATTGTATAGCTATTGTAGCAAAAAATTTTATACACGCATCAAAAGCACACAAAAGTGATGAAAAATAACTATTTGACACCCATTTCCCATGCATTGCGCGTCTATTGACAGAAACGAATCGAAAAAACGTTATCGCGGTGTCGTCCTTTCACGGGACCCCATCCAGTGGTATCTGATAACGCGCTGAATACCGAACATTTGTCGCCCGACACCCACTCGGCTAGTGTGGAAATTGTCAGCAAATATACCTAGATAGCGATCTGTCATCTGACGTCGGAGGGATGAACTGGGCCCAGTCTCATCTAGTCAGTTACTAAAAGTGCTTAACATTTAAAACTGGTAGCTTTTGTGTTGATGTTCCAACACTAACTTGTTAAGTTAAATATGAAATTAAAAAAAAATAACGCTTGCATTGCGATTGTGACCATGCTCATTTCGTGAATTTTGTTACTCGCAAATTTTAGATAATTGTGTTTATCTATGCGTCATTAATTTGTAATTACTTTTCCATTAGTTTATTGCGCTTATTTTAAAAGAAGGATTATACTCATCCGTAGTGGGAGGACGCAGAGTCTGCAATTTAAACGCAACAAAACATGAACCGCACATGTAACTAACTACAACATACAAAATGTAAACGAATAAACGCCTCGCACCACCTATCATTCCGGCTGCATCAGCTTATTGCTGTAATTTGAAAAAACTGCGCCGGTAAAGTTCTACACCCATTCGAAAAAATGTTTCATCAACAATAATTTTAATATCGTAATAACAAAATTACCGGCTTTATAAATATTCGTATGATTTTCACTCTTAATCGGTCGCGTTTAAGAGTTTATTTCTTCGGCCCCGGTGCACGTCGGGGGGAGAAATGGAACCTTTTGTTGGCCTATAGCATTATTATTTCTCATTTTGTTTTGTTTATTAATACAATTGGCCCGAGGCGCAATATTGATATTCAAGTTTGATGATCACTCGCACCGCGAATTTTCTCCTCCTCTGTATTTTTATAGATTTTATAACTCACGTTTTGCTTTTCTTTTGCTTAGACAGCGGCAGTATTGAATACATTTTAATAAATTTCAGGAGGAAATTGTATCAAAAATATTTTTATTCGGTGTATTTTATTTCTCCAATATGGGTACTTCTAATATTGTAATTAGGCTACTACAACAATGAAATGGCGTTTATAATAAAAACAAAACCGTTTTATAAAAAAATCCCGTTAACAATGATTAGAGCGTTGTCTGCGAGCTTAGTTTAACAAAATGACGCCGGCGCGGCTGTGGAGATCCATAGGGCACGAGTGCGTTTCTCATGGAGAAAATGAAATGATGTGAATAAATAACTAGCAGAAATATCAATTAAACAATTATCCTGTCCGAATGGAATCGCGGGTAATGATAGTGGGCCGCGCTATAACTCAGCCGCATCTGTTCTACGGCTATTTGCAAAAGGCACGACATGCCCCGTACGGCAAATGTACATATTACAATTATTGTATTATGAAATATAATAACTTACACATTTAAATCTTTGGCTGGGATTACACGCTCATTGTGGCGTGAGTTCAGTCCATCAGTCTACTATCAATATGCTCATTCATGACATAATTTTCAATATTTTAGAACATTCCATCAAGTCTGTGTCCGAATCGCAACCATGCAAATATGTATGCAAATAAATATGTATGACAGTCTTTTGCGACTGCAGTAGTTCACTGTTCAAACATGACCAGCGTATGTTTTATCAGTCTGCTGTTAGTCGCGGTTGTGTTTTCTCCATCATTCATTGTCAGACTGAGCTCGAGCAACCGCTCGTTTGTTCAGTCCATCCAACTGGGTGGACTGAACTACCCTACACTCTGAGCCTCTGAAACTTTATGCAGATATCATCGAGAAAGTAGTAACAATGTTCTAATCTTACCTTTCTCGTAGCTAATCTGTCTCTCCTGCTGGCGAGCGTTGTCGGCGGCGACCTTGAGGAGACCCTGGATATTCCGTAGAAGGGTTTCCGTGGAGGAGACCAGGGTGTCCGCGGTGGGGTCGACGGGCACGGAGGTGGGGGAGCCGCTGGGGGGCGGGTAGCTCACGCGCGCCGGGGACGAGTTCCTCTGGAGGTCCCGCTCGCTATCGCTCAAGTCTGCTCCTGAACAAGAGTTTCGTAGTCATAAATATATCTGTAAAATATGTTATTCTTTTTTCTTTGGAATATTAATTTATGTACTATTCTCCTATAATACAATATAATAATAATAGCTCCCTTCACCAATTTCGGTGACAGTAGCCGATTTCATAGAAACTAGGCCAGAGTTATTTTATAGTGCCCAAGTGTGTGCGCAATACACAAAGACACTCTCTCTTCCTTTTACTCTCATAACCCCGTGGAACGGTAAACCGATACGACTGGCGAGAGAACAGGCGCAGGGCCGACTTTTACATACCCATCCGATGCATGGATCATCTTTCTTGTCAGACAATCAGGTGATCAGCCTGCATTGTCCTAACCAAAGTTGAAAACAACATTTTTGTTGTTCCAACGCGGGAATCGACCCACGACCTCCGGGTCGAGAGCGAAGCTCAGAACCAGACCACGGAGGCGCTTAATATATATGTATATTACAAGAGTAGAGTCTATAGTCAATCAGATACATAGTGTTATTTTAGCCAATAACAAATACTTAACAATTATATGCACTATATAATTATGTTATTAATACGTGCAGAATTTTGAGTAAGTTTTATAAGAATTATGCTAACGAATTGAATTTAGAACAGTCAAAGTGTGCAGAAAGTTGTTTTTTTTCTAATGCTTAGAAATACTGTATTTCTTTAAATATCAGCAACACTCACTTCCTAATCCCTAATAGGTAGTTATTATTCGTTCTATTATATTTCATTATTATTGCATTTTAATTATTACTACACAGTCGTTGATACAAGACTACAAGTATACAAGGTAAAGTCATACGTGGATTCGATGCTGTTAATTAATAAATATTTCAATGTTAAGTAGAAAACAAGCAAGTCTATATTGCGTGTATCATTCTCTCAACAATTATTATGGCGAGCTACATGGAAATCGCGTGGTACTCCCGCGATGTAAGCTATAGTAAATGCCTATTCCGACTGCGATTGTACGATTTATAATCACGGACTAAATTAATAATCGAACCCATATCGGGCCGTTTATGGGCATGGTAAACAAAGCAGTATGGAAACGGATTTAAGTAACGTTCATAGATATGAATAAAAAGCTTTACCAAAAATTAATAAAATAATGATTTCGTCGCAGAATATATGTACATACTACATATATTATTTATTAATGCCGCTTTCGCCCATTTAAGTTGAATTATAAAACTAGAGTTAGCCACTATTTTATATAAGAGAGTTATAAGCAAAATCTGAATTTATTAATTTAAATCCTAGAGTAGAAGTCATATTGATTATTTATTACATAAAATTATGCCATATTCTTTTTTTAATTTTGCTATCTTTTTGCATTCGACTAATAAAAAAAAGTTTTTTTAACACTAGTAGAATAACAAGGAAAGGGTTTAAAATTTAAATATATTATATCTAGCAATATCCCGCGAAACAACAAGGAAAGGGTTGTCTATAAATTATACCTAACCGTTTTAATGCTGTAATCATTAATGCACATTATGAATATTCGATCTTTTATTTAACACACGAGACAAAACAATATCGTTTAACGATGGCTCAAATTGATTTGACCCAAAGGTATAATTATAGCAAATGCGATGGACGTCAAAAGGAAAGTGTTTCATATTAAGTCTCACGGCCCGGAGTAATCTATCGATACATTTAATTTAACTGACAAGATAGTGATTGCTCATCTCGTGATGAAGACAACGCCGTTTCGTCATTGTAGATGCGCACGATAGCACTCTCCAGTTGTCACAACAACGTCTTCCTAATAAGACCAATTAACTAAATTTATATCCCACCACGAAACAAAATGAACCCTAATCTCTTCTTGTAAGTGTCAAACTCGTTCGACCCGAAAATAAAACATTATACTACAATGTAAATAAAATTAAAGTCAGAGATCGATTTTAATAAAATTAAAAAGGCTGTAAAGTTTAAGATCAAAGTTGAATGAAACCTGTTTTGACAAACTGGAGTTATAATTTACGTTGTTGACTTTAATGTAGATCATTCTTTGTTTGGTTATTTACTTGCAAGTTCAAACTCATAATAATGTAGTTTACGTATTTAAGTTCTCTACTTACGAGCTAAATATTAGTATAACCAAGCACTATTGAAAGCTATGAAACGACTACACTTACTATTACTTATCACAAATTACCACTTGTTAAAACCTCTTTTTATATTTTTAATTTTTATAATATGTCACCTTTGAGTCAAAATTGAAGGTCATTTTCTGTAATATTTCGGCTGTAGCGATGTATGGAGATTTTTTTTGGAATTTGGAGATTCAGTAATATACACTAATCTACAAGTAAAAGTGTAGTTTTTGTTAGTAGATAGTTGTTCACCACTAAACCAAACATAACTGGCCAGTTCTCACGCTTCATATCTACTGTAATCGCGTATAGTGTGGTTATTGTTTTAGTAATTCAGCTATTGTACGGAGGCTAGTATTGGTGTCGTAGATAAATGTTATGAGTTGTAAATGTATTACTGGATGAGTCTCCGTCTGTTTGCGACACCTGCCCGTGCATCCTACTCGTACCTATGTGTACTACGAAATATGATTTAGCTAGCGTGTGTTGTTATTTTTAATAGAATTTGGTATGTACTGTATGGGGTAACAATACAAAACCATAGCACTTGTCCTTACTTAGTTTTTAACGCGAAAGTTTGTACACATGGATGTTTTTTACTTTTTCATGCCAAAACAACAGACCGGATTTAAGTGAATCTTGATAGGGTATAATTTTAACTCTGGATTAGCTCAATATAATATGCCACTTTATATTGCAGCAAAATGAACAGTTCCCTTAGGTCTTGTCTGATCGCCTCGTCTAATGTGCGTTTACGCCGTCGCGGGCAATATTTAGTGATTATAATATTGTCAATCAATACATATAAAAATATCAATTATCTAATCTACTGAACTTTTTATTTATTTAAAAGTTTATGAAAATAAGTTAAATACAATGTCGTTAAACATAATATTTATAAATTCCACACCTTTAAAAAAGTAGCGTTCGGCGGTTGTGCAAAACTTAACTGAAACTTGAAACGAAATTAATAGTAATAGTTTTTATTTTATACTAGCTTTGGCCACGACTTCGTTCGCGTATATGCAGTGCACGCAATGAAAGTCCCCAAATGTGAATAATTTTCCCCGTTTCTGCAACACTTTTCACTGACGCTTCGCTCCTATTGGTCGCAGCGTAATGTTATATAGCCTAAAGCCTTCCTCTATAAATAGAATATCCAACAAAAAAATATTTTTTCAAATCAGACCGGTAGTTCCTGAGATTAGCGCGTTTAAACAAACAAACAAACAAACTCTTCCGCTTTATAATATAATCCGGATAAATCAATATAAGTATAGATCTGGATAAATCAATATAATTGAACATTTCTGATGATATATTAGAAATGTTTCTCCTGTTTTAAAAAGTCCTTTGTTTTCATATAATAGCCGTAACGGTTCAAATATTCAGTATATAAGCAATTCCTGATTCGATATCAATTACTGTCGCAAAAAGTAATATTTAAATTACTCGTTACGTAAGTAATGTATAAATGCATGACGTTGTGTTAATAACGAGTTTTCTATTGATTGATGATATGAGATGATAGAAGGGTAAATTAATAAAATATTTAGTATGCCAATAGGCAGTGCAAAAAGAGGATAGACGTATGCTCGCATGTCACCAAAGAAATTGTTATGCCATCCATCATGCGGGTTTTTAATAGTTTTAATAGCATATTTAACCCGTACGGTGATGGAATCTAGGAAACTGCCATCTGTGGTTTTCTTGAAAACGCGTTTACATTCATTTTCTAATGATAATTATACGTGTATCGGTATAAGTAATATTAAGTTAATGTCTCACAACGGCGAGGTATGCGTCGATTTGAATAATATAATATTTTTTGTTTGTTTACATTAGCTAAGGCTCGCGGGGAGAGGAGAGGACCATCAATGAAGTCGTTAGCGTTAGCTCCCTCACAAAAACTATTTGTTTTACAGTAAATCTTAATTGAATATTTAACTCTCCGAGAGTACCTTTACGGTTACAGTATACGTAACCGTAAAGGTACTCTCTTACTTTGGATACTAGTACATATTACACTCATTAATAAGCTGTTGGCCTTTGTAGTCTTTTACAACAAACGCAAGCACAAAACGGTCCTGTTATTGTGTCGAAAAGCGTTTAGGTGGGCAAAATAGCATCCCTTAAGATCATCTCATACGTCATTAAAGTCTATTAAACTAGACACAATATGATTTTATTAAATCGAACCATTATAGCTGCACGTGAGGTGAGGCGTACGGAGATCAACGGAAAATTGACTACTATTATTGCTGTATTATTATATTATACAACTTTTATATTTCATTATTACAGAGAAACAATAATAGTTTATTTTATTGTAAAGGTACAGTAATGTAATAAATTATTCGCGTACTCCGCTCGATACATTGTATTACTTTGTAAAGTTCCGAGAAACCAAAGTTTTATTGGAGTTGATTTCTGATTCTGAACTATAAATGTTTAAGGTTCTATTACTGGGCAATTTAACTGAACGTAACATGCTAACTACTCCGCTGACATAATATACTAAAACTTAAAGCTACAGTAGAGCCTCGACAATCCGGACTCGCGTTATTTCGGTGGACCGTGTAGTCCGGAGTCCGGACTAACGAGAGCGGAGGAAGAGCTAGGAGCAGATCACAACTTGTCATGATATAAATATCGTTTGCTGTCTCTACAATATTTTATTTGTCATCTTGCAGAACATCTGTATTAGTTAATTTAACGTGCGTTCACTGAAAAAATGGTACCGCTGCGTTTACATTGTACAAAGTACACGAAAATTTGTTTCATTCATGTTAAATACTAGCTGACTTCGTTCGCGTGGTTTTCGAGTGACTTAAACCGTTTATGCAGCGCACGCAACGGAAGTTTCCAAATGTGAATAATTTTCCCCGTTTTTGCAACATTTCTCACTGACACTTTGCTCCTATTAGTCGCAGCGTAATGTTATATAGCCTAAATCCTTCCTCTATAAATGGACTATACAACAAAGATATAATTTTTGAAATGGGACAAGTTTTTGAGATAAGCGAGCTTAAACAAACAAACAAACTCTTCCGCTTTATAATATTAGTATTAAAATTTTTCGTTTCGATAAAGCAGTAAAGCATGATTTTCCCACTCCGGATTAGCGAGGCTCTACTGTATTCTCATATAACACGATTCCATGTTATTATTATTTGTAAACCTACCTCTAGTAGTGTTATGTTAATTAACGTTTTGCAACTCATATTCAATAGCTAAGTCAAGTTGTAAAAATTAATACGCCACATTCTACATATTGTTGTTTTAAATGTTTTACTGAAGATATAGAGGCAGTTCAATGTCATAACTAGAATTCTTTTTGCCTGCTTTATTACTTCTTGGACGGTGACTCTACAGTTCGTCATTGTTTCAATAATTTATCTATCTTTAATTAAAAGTTACCAACCATACAAAATGACAGTGCCTTAATGGTACTGTTTTTCGAAACGCGCTGTTATTAATTTTTCTAAAACGTCAGTGTTAACAAATCCTCAAAAAAGTTTCCATACCGTCATCCTCGTCTTTGACATTATGGTCGTCTTGGTCGGAGAGCGCGCCGTCGCTCTCGTCGGAGTGCGAGCGCGGCGACACCGCAGCGTTGTTCGACGGCAGACGCGGCGGCTGCGGCGTGCGTCGCGACGCGGCGGAGCTGCGCCCGCTGGCCGAGCCCTCGCCCCGGTCGCCCCGGTCGCCGCGCTCGCCCGACCCGGATTTCGACAGGTTCAGCACAGGACTGTGCCCGGGTGAGGAGCCTGGAAGGAAGAGCATTCATGATTACCGGTCGCTGTTACGGTCACGGTCAAGATTTTTACCCGACTTCGGTAAAGCCATGAAGAAGGGTAATGATTTTGGCGTGAATGTACGTGGGGTGTATGCTATCCGTTTTATGCCGGAGAAATAATAGCACCTTCCCATCCATTCGTAAAAGGCGCCAGAGGGAATATCCGGAAATGGGCAGCAACGTTTCCGCGGACATTGTTATAATTTTAACGCTACCTACTATTGCTAAAAGCGGACGTCATAGCTAAAATGATGATGTCTATCTATGTATGTATTATGTAAGTATGTTTGTTCCACCGTAGCATCTAAACTATGGAACCGAATTTAATTATTTTAGAATTTTTTTCTTTCAATAGAAATCTTTTGATACCTGTCAATCCGGGTATACAGGCTATACAGACTGTCTCATATATAAAGCAGAATTTAGTGTAAAGAGAAGAACAAAGGTCTAAAATGATCACAAGAAGTGAATCTTACTATGCTATATACAAACGAACTCACTGGTCGCTAACCTAACAACTGACCAGGATTGAAACTTATCTGATTTGTGACTTTTATGGAGATCTTTAAACGCTATTTGTCGCGTTATGGTAAGTAATTTATATGAGGTGCCAACACAGAAAATGCTCTACGCGTCCTTCTCTTCACATTATATTCGGCTTGATATATGAACCTTTAAACACCCTGTATAATTTACGTAGTCGGGTTGAATTTTTTATAAAATATTGAGCACACTCTAAAGTACATTATGTTTTAACATTACTATAATTAGCTAAGAAAAATTGTGACGATTCCAAAGAACAAATAGACAATAAATAGAAATAGTCAAATATCATATTATTACAATATTTTACAGATATTAATGAGTTACTAATTACCGTTATGAGATCCCTCTCTCGCCTTGTCCATCGCTATCACTCGTTCGATGTCACCTCTTTCGTCTCGTAACCTGGAACAATTGAAACTTCTTTTAAAAACTTTATGATGTTCTCTACATTAGCCATAAGAGATTTAAGTATAATAATTAAAATAATTTGAATTTAGCCAATTCCCCAAACTATTTCCTATATCGTTATTCGGATTGCATAATATTCTAGATGGATGGACTGAGTGTAAAGTAGTAATCCTCCCTATGATTGTGAATCAAGACGGAAGGGAGTCGGATTTCTCGTGACTTACAGCGGAGCCCTCGGGCCACACGCTTCCGTGTGTTATTATTTTATCATGCGAGGGATATGTTCTTAGGTAACTCCGCAAAAGTACTTTTTGTTCATCACCACCAACCCGTAACAGTTTTACTTACTTAATACTATGCCATTATTTAGGCTTAAAACTGTAATGTCAAATATGACATTTGACAATGATGCTTAAGATAGGTTAGGTTAGTCCTCTCAGCGAGGTTATAAGTACCTAGATATTACTATATCACTAAGTATAATAAACGTAATATTAATAACCCAAGTATATTATTGGACGTGTGAATGGACCCTAATCAAAGGCTGTAGACATTACAATAAGTTTCAATAAAATTTAATATCGATATCTTTCTCTAAATCAAGGTTTAGTGCATAACTTTTGTTAAAATATCATTACGTTCTTGTAATGACAGATTTTTATATAGTCACAACTGTTTCTTTTTATTATTGACTAAGGCACTCTTTACTCACAGATTTTACATTAAGGATTTTCAGTAGCTTATTCAACTTCTATTTTATATACGAGAGCAAAAGTAACGGATAATAAAAATATATTATACAGACTATGTTGTGTTTAGTGCATGTTGTGACTTAAACGGTGAAATCAAGGTAATACAACTCGGCACTGTTATTAGCGTTTATAAACCTGTCTATCAAATTATTATTGCGTTTGCTCACATCCACGGCCTACTCACGATTAATAAAATTCAAGTTTTCACATTTATAATTTCATATTAAACGATAGACAGTGTCATTAGTATATTAACTAGGTAGGTATAATCTTACTCGGTAGACATTTTCAACTTTTTTCGACAAGTAAATTGCAAATCAAATACAAATGAAGTTGATATTTGTTATTAATTTGTCCTAACATCATTACATAAACAACTTTTTTTTCTACTTCCACCGGCAACAAAAGCGTCAATCAAAAGAAATCCATGAATCAACCAATAAATTCAATTAACAAATCGATATTCGAAATGTAGAAGCAACAATAATTTGTCAGCAGCTCGTTAGATAGGATCGGCAGTCGTAAATCGGACACGCTACTACGCAAGTCGGACCAACAGACAAAGACTGACAAACAGATAATTTGAAACCGTAAAGTGCGTCCCACTGAGACGCAGGGCTACCACAAAAGAAAAAGGCACGATATTACAAGACCCCGCTGCGCTATTGTGATGTGTGTAATCATTTTGTACGGGTATCGCTACCCTATTGCCAGATTATGAAATATAGATCTTTGAATTATAATGTGGGACTGTATTAAAATATTACAAAGAATGAAACTCGAAGGAGGAAGTAAATATTATAATGACGATGAGGGTCTGCATTTAGTTGTTACTCAATTAATAATTATAAAAATGTTTTAAACTAATTGCAAATCAGAAAAATACTGTATTTTTTAACTATTGCTCACGTAAATCAAACCTCAAAACGTTTGTTATCAGAGCCAATTTTATTAATTTGAAAGGGGTTAATGCCCAATTTTTGCCGTGTAATGCCTTTTGAGCATTTGAATATAAATGACGTCTGAAAGTGAAATGTAACATACATAATAAGTGGCTGTTTTAAGCTTTCGTGGAACCCTTTTGCGGATTACAGACTAACGAAGAATAGAGACTGTCAAAATAATCTCGCATTAAATTTTAATGCTAGTGACTTCAAATGATGGAATGACAAATGAATAGGTAATAATTATTGTTTGTGTTGTTAAAAGTGTTTAAAATTTTAAATCGTATTTGTATGTGTTTTGGTGTGTATTTTGACATCGATTTTAATGATCTTCATTCAACACCTCATCAAGCATTAAATTATGTGTTATAAAGTAGATAATATGTACTAAAATGTTTCGTTTTTAAGCTTTTAGTTGGTTTCACCTGTCCATGTTTATTTGCTCTTTTATATCCCTTCCCGGTTATCGGTTGAGCTGAAATTTATTTGTAAATCGAAAGACAATGCAATATGACATGGAGTTGATCTGATGATGTAGGGGGAAGATGGCCATAGGAACTCGGGAATAAAATGACACGTTTGGGTTCATTTGATTCGTTTTGATATTATGGTTTTTAAAAAAACGTTTATTTCTTCTAATTTAATATACTTCGTTATTTATTTAGCATGTTTTTTGTCAATTTATTTGTAAAGTTTAAGATTTTACTTTCCAACAACTTTTTTTAACAACTCTTTTTGTGAACAAAAAGATTGAGCTTGCGAAACAGCCTCTGTTGCAAGTTGCTCTACGCCAGAGCCCTCGAAATGGAGTCGTTCCGTACTGCGCTGACGAGTCACGGAGCTCCGTTTGAATTTAATATATTTTTCATTTCCTTCTCCTATTAATATGTTAATAATTCTTTACATCTTTTTGTAAATGTTTCCAACTGAAAACTCTATGAATTTTAAATCTACTTTCATATTATTCCACAAATTTTTTCTTTGCGTAACAAACATCATGTAATTATGCAAAATGCCTTTTTAAATGAACTTTGTGTAGATCTTTCATGGATTCCCATGCGTTAATTATCCTTTCGACAATTACTGGAACAATGCTTCATAATGTTACTTTCTTACTAGTTTTTCAGACGCTGCGCTGCAGTCTCGCTGCGCCTCTATGATATTTCAAATGGATAATGTTCATAAGCTTACTTTTTATTAGTCCAAATGTCAATAGGCTGAAGTGAAAGAATTGAATTGTGAAAGATACTAAAACATGACGATGTCAAACACAACATTTTAAAGATTGTCTAATTAATATCGTTTGCAACACAATTTAAAAAAGACAAACATGCAATAATTTGAAACTTTAAATATGCGGATATTAGTTTTCAATTATCGTATTCCCATCGAAATATGACAACAAAAAATATACCTCATATCCTGAACGAATTAAAACGAAATGATCAAATCATCGCGGCCGATCGGACAAAAGATAGCGCCTGTATCAATAAAGTAATAAATTATTTCCACTTCCTTCGTTTTCCTTTTGTCATTATAACACTTAACGTGATCGATGACTTTTCAAATTAAAAACGTTTTTACATTGTTTTTTACAGCTCGTTAAGCCCGTTTCTCCGAGTAACACCTAGATTGTAATTTGAATGCAGCTGTACGTCACTAACACCTCATTGATTAAGAAATAACTGTGATTAAATAAAAATAAAAACATTACTTTCGCAAATATTTCTTTTCATAATTTATTTCTATACTTTAAGTGTAGAAATACCTACACATATAATAACTAACAAAACTATTTCGGTGACAGTACGTAAAGAAGATCACTCTCTCTTTACGTAGCTCAGCAAGACGAAGAAATCAAGAACAGGGCCGCCTTTCGACATGCAGATCCGACGCATGGATCATAATTCGTTGTCGAACATTAGGTGACCAGTCCGCAATGTCCTAACCAGACTTGAAAACAACAACAGACGAAACAAGAAAATATAAAAAGCAATAGAACTTGGACTGGGACCACAAAGGCGTTTCGCGGCTACCAATACCTATCATACACATAAACAGGAAAGATTTGTATTTTTGTACTTTTGTATGTAACGAATAAACTCAAAAAGTACTGGACCGATTTTAATAATTCTTTTTTCATTAGAAAGCTACATTATCACTGAGTAACATAGGCTATATAATCAATTGCTGTTCGTTACTCTCGCTAAAACTAGTGATCAGCTGAACTGATTGGGCTATTTTTGGTCTTGAAATATTCGTGGAAGTCCCGGGAAGGTTTAAACGGTTACCATGCTCAACGAAGTGGGCACGGGTCAGCTAGTGTTGTATAAACCGGCAACTTGCTATGGCTGTTTGTGCATTAGATAGTACAATAGGTAATAGGTATACTGGATATAATAATTGTTACATCATCATATTAAGCCTTATGTTAATTAATGTAGGTATCAGCCTGTAACCTTTTGGGATCTCATTGCGCTAGAGAATGGAGCATTAACCGGCCGGCGCACACGTGCCCGCGTTAATACCGGCATATGCAAATGTTTAATAACATAATTATGAAGGTTAACTAAGTTAACGCTAACCATTGCCATTACAGAGTGGCCAGTGGCCTAAACTGATATTCCGGGGCCACGGGCCCGGACAATGCGATGCAATCTACCAGCGACGCCAATGTACGCTGATTAGTTAATTCTGAACCGCTCATACGGCCTAATGCCGCAGCGTTAGCCCGCTCCGAACCGTTCTTGTATGCATAATCTGATTAGAGTAAGTATTAAACAGAGCACTCGGTTATAGTGTTGTCAATTTACATCGCGAGCTAACGGCCGCGCGGCCCGATCGTTCATTAGAATCACAATAGCACACAATATTGTTACGGGAATCGATTAAGAAAATCAAATCCACGGAGCGTCGCAGCGTAAAACATTTGCTTGACACCCAAATCAAAAATCGTTTTAGCTCACCCTCCCAGGGGGAGCGGGGACGCGTCGACGCCTCAACATTTATTATTTCAGACATATCACTCACATGCAAAACAAACTCCGTCCTATCCATCAAAAAGTTTCCTTCCCCAACCGTCGGTTCGTCACAAATCGAGTGTGTAAGTACTGCGGTTTGGAGAGTGTCTACAGTACGTGCCGACTATACACTGTGAGGTATACAACCGAACGGTGGGTGACGTCTGGCTAATTTGCGGTAATTGTTTATTGATTGCAAAACTTTCTATTGATCATTATTTACGCTATTAGATCGAGCAAAACAAATGGAATACTACGTAATTGTATGTTGTGTTGTATTAAGTAGGTAGGTAGTCTAGATTGTATAACTTTGTAATTGTATAGATAGAGCTATATAAATAAGTACTTATCATTTAACATTTTCTTTTGGTTGTGGATTAAAACAACTGTTACAGTATGAATAACAAAATTGGCTTTTGAAGATAATGAAATTATGATCATTTTATTATTCCGAATTGTAAAAGTAGATAAAACTCACAAAAGATAAATAAGCAAGTTCATCCACGAGAAATGAGCATTGCAACCCTCCCGTAACAGTCAACAAAGCTTCGAAGAAAATCGACCGAAAAAAGGCTAAAAACACCTTAGGGGTTTACTAATCGAATAAAAAATATCAGCGGCCGATGCCAATGTGTAGGGGAGAAATGGAATAAATTATGAACAAAATATAAGTAGCTTTGTATTACGTCAAAATAAATGATTATGTAGATTTTTTGAAAACACATTCTTACATACCTATTAATGTTTTTTTTTTATCATTGTGTCTATTATGTTTATTAGTTATTAAATTTGGTTACTTTTCATTGGAAGTTGTACTTAAATAATTTTAACACATTCTTATTTCAGAAAGAATTTCGCTTTAAATAATAATTATAATTACTAGAATATTATTTAGTGTTGATAGAAATTTAAAAAAAAATACGAATTCGGTTAAGCTGCTCTCGAGTTGTAACGAGACAGAGGAACTGCGATTCATGATATTATTATTAACGAAGAAGATTATTGTTATTATGTTATGTTAATTAACATACAAAACTGCACGTATTATATATTAGTACGTGTAGTTTTGTGTATCCATTTACTATCATTATTTTAATTTTCCTTTGACTGTTGCAATAGTTGTGTGGAAGAAACTGTTTTAAGCAGAATTTCTGCATATTTATGTGCTGTATTGTTTTTATTAATTAAACAAATATAAAATTTATTATAGATAAACACTTAAAAAAATATCTCACATCAAACACTTGATGGCGCACGTAACCATTATGTAAATAAAGGTGAAAGAAAGTTATGATGACAAATCAAAGCAAATAGCAGTAGCAAACGGAGTAGGGCAAATGCAAAAATAATGGCAAAGTAGTAACATGATGAGTTGTCGGCGGCCGCACCCTCGCCGCCCTCGCCGCCCTCGCCTAGACGTCACAATGTCATTTGTAAAAATTGCGGCATTTCTAACTTCTTCAAATTTAAATATCGAATCTGTAGAGCACCTACCTCATATTTTAATTCTTTTATATTAGACAAAATTCTTACACCTAATTATTACTGATACATTTGTAGTGGATCTAGAACTATTACTACAAGTCCAAACAGTTGCAAGCTTATGTTAAGTCAATTATAAATAGGAAATAGAACTTGAATGAATAAGTCAAAGTTTTTTCTAACTCAATCTACAAATTCTACAATACTTTCGTATCATGTAAGAAAGATTTAATTAATTTAGTATCTATACATAAATCTACGCCTAACTGAAAACTGCAAACTATTTCAACGTAATAGCCACTCCACTTCGCTTTGTCCCATAAAAACTCTTAGTAAAAACAAGCAGAATCAAGGGGGCGACAACAGCAATCGGTAGACCTTCTGAGGGAAACCGGAGACAGTTATTTAAATTTGAATAATATAATATGGAAAAAATTACGTCACTTAATACCATAATAAAAGTGCACTAAGCGACCGGGGCATTACGCCTGGTAAACGCGAAGAGGGACAAGCAAATTTCGCTTATGAAACGTGAAATGAAATATAAAATGTGTCGGAAGAAAATAAAATATGTCTTGGGAGCTTTGGAGCTCATTACGTTATTAGAAGTACGTGAGAGGATTTAAGTTGTCATTAGAAAATCTGCAAGATGGATCGCTGGGGATGCTACACACTTTTTAATGGTTTCGTGTTTTAAAGGTCATTAATTTACTTCTTTCTTATATTTGGGCCCACAAAGAAAATTGCGGTGTCTTTTAAAGAAGATAACGCAATATTGATTGAACATACACTTGTGATATTCAACGACTGCAATTCTTTTAAAAGCAGGTGTAAAAACTGATAAAATATTAAGTTGTTAATGTAATTACTGCTGATTTGTCCAATACTATTATTAACTTTAATTATGTCACCTCAATTAAAGTTTTAGAAAAGTTACCTACTTCATTGATGCAATAAACCTTCCGGTTTTACAAATGATGCTCGGCGGCAGTGAAATTCGTCGTTTGCTCCAGGAAGATTACAGTAGCGTAACGAGATTCTGATCGGGTCCATGCGATGTTATTAGGATTTAAGCGCCAGCGTCGCCTGTCTCCCGGCACAATGTTAGATAATTATGCAAAATTGCTCCTACGATTCGCAGTCCCCGACTTTTTAGGGGCATTACCGTTATCCGTAATGGAAATGTTTTTGATAATGTTAAATCTCATTGTAATACCTTTAGGGAAACATTCATAAAATTGCCTTATTATCTCGCGTTTAGAATTTATCGTTTTTAAACACAGCATGGTCTAGACTCTAGAATCTAGATGTTCTACAACAAGCTAATTGCATAAATAAGGCTTCGTATGCACACGACCGCAAAATATTGGCATCCATCGGCACGCTTCATCCCATTTCTTGTATAATGTGATACGACAATTCCTTCCCTATCTCCTAGTAACTCGAGTGCAAGTCGTCCGATTGCATAAATTTCTCATAAGCGACGGTTGAATTTCTTCATTGTATGTGACCACAAAATGCACACAAGTCAGTCGAATGAGTAATGGTCGCCCTCGCCACTTATCTGTGGCTTAATAGACAATAAAACTATTTTTTATTTCTATCACGTTATGTTTGAAATACAAATTAAAATATATCAAAAATTTAATCTAAAGATGTGTCAAAATAATTGTCTTCTACAAGATATCTTATGGAATACGAATTAGGAACACTGTCACGATTTATCTTAGAAAACTTGTTCGATATGTAGAGCAGATCCATCAAAGTATTGTTCGAAATATCGATAAAATGAACACAATCCTTTAGATAATTCTAATTAATTGGACCGATAGATTGAAGCCGATTTAAAGGCTTAATTTGAGATAGTTCCTCTTCCTTTTTAACACTTTTCGTGTGTGCTGTAAACAATTTCGACTTATTATGTCGTATAACATCTATAAATCCACAAGGCCGATATGCAAAGCTATATTAATGACCCCAAAGGACTAACATATTTACTTTGACGGGCAACAATGAAAGCTGAAACATGTCCATCTGTTCTAAGCCCAATACAGCGGGGAGTTCGGAAAGTAAACAGAAAATATAATTTAGAAGCAATTTGCCGCGGATATGTCCGCAATCAAATTGTCTCGTTATACCGCGGCGCTATCAAAACATTTGATTTGTGGCCGCGGCGTAGGGTTGAATCGTTCGGCGGTCCACTACGCCTGATGACCCTTACTTATGTTCAATCAATTATTGATACTGTGCCGTATTTCATCGCAAAATTCGTTTGATAATTTCGTTTAGGTAAATTTATTTATGAATGACAGGTTTAAATACGCGCCAATTTTATTACCTAAGTCATGGTTTTTTTTAATCACAAATTGGCTTGCTTTTAAAGCGGAATAACAGATGAATATAATACTTACAAAAGTTGCTATAACTTTATTTGTCTATGCCAGATCGGATTCAAATAACAGGTCTTCTATTTTTCGGCTGCCATAAAATATGACGGCGTTACAGAGCGGCGTATGCAGACTCACACACAGTGGTTGTCGAGTCAGCAGTAAACAGTACAATACTTTTTGCTCGTGCGCGTTCCCCGGGGAGTCGGGATTTGCATAACAGACCGGGAAAAGGTCAGGAAGCGAGCAAGTGTCCGGTTTGATGCCTCAGCACTTTGTTGATGAAGTGCGCGTTGTAATGCCACACTGAACTTGATACCATCTTTCACAATTATGTTAATTAATGGGTAAATCCAAACACATCGTATGTAGAGATTTGATCCACTAAAACGCCAAAAAGTACTTAAAATAATATAGGATCAAAAGAGTCACTGTGTTCTTAGGTACTAAATAAGAAATGTAATATTGTTGTGTACAAAGTAGGTATCACACTAATCACACAAATATTAAGAAGGAGAAAATTTGTGAGATATTATGTGTGTTTGTTACTGATTCACGTCTAAACGGCTGGAGCGATTAGAAAAAAAAAGTATGGAGTTAGCTCACACTCTGGATTAACATATATGCTACTTTTAAACGCAGCAAAATGTACGGTTATGGAAATAACGGGAATCGTCTAGTTATATATATGTCGCAGTCATCTTATTGAATCTGGTTATTTAATTGAATCACTAGGCGGTTATATAATGGCTTCAAACAGCTCGTACAGATAGCAATGTGTTGATATATTTTTTGATTAATCTACTTTAATGTTTGTTTTATTAGTACTCATTCGGTAATTTCGAAGTTTAAAACTAAAATGTTAAATGGCTGTCCTAGTCTCGGATTCTAATTTTTGTTGGTAAAAACAGGATTCAATGAAAGCGCTAGTCATTCAATTAAATAGCGGATTCAATCAGATGACTGCGACATATATATAGCTGTCTACTACACGTATATGTTCGCCTAGAACTTAGCACAGGATCAGATTGTTAAGTGAATATTGACATCAGTCAGTGTAGTAACCTTTCCAGTGCTAGCAATCGACTATATTTGACAGTCAAAAAGCTAGCCAGAACATCTAAATGCAGCATAGGGCCGAGTTGCATATTCATGACCGCGGCGCCGCGCGCCCGCGCCACATGCAAATTGTGATTTACACACTGTAATGAATTCTTTTGATCTGTGGATTCACATATATGATTTACCCCATCGATGTTGGCATTAACATGACACGTTAATTTCGTATTCATAGATTTAGCTGTTTCCCAAATTAAGATATTGCAATCGAAAAATTTATCCGTACTATCGAGGTTAAAATTGCATTTTTTGTATATATTGGCTACAGACTTGATTACATTCTATGGTATTCAATAGACGTTAATGAATATTAAATGAAAAAGCCAACCAAAAACTTGCATAATTACTTCACCTATACAACTGTACGAAAGAAACGCAGAAATGACAAGACGATGACAAATGAGCTCGCTTGCATCCAACACAGTCGGGTGGCGGACCTCATCAAATTATTCCCCACTTAAAAAATATCCGTAAACAAAAACGTACGAAAGGAAAAACATTCGAGTAGCAGGGTAAAAAAATAGGTATTGGCAACTTTGATTGATGCGTACTAATAGGGCGCGACGAAATGAGGCCGCCGCGTAATTAAAGAAAAAGTGACATCTTCTGTCGATGGCAGTGTTGCCAACTTCTACAAATAGAACGGTCCCGCCTCTCGGGGAGGAAGTGATTAGTGTATCTGAGTTATTAAAAATTACTGAGTGAAGGCAGCTAATTGATTGTTTGCTCGATCATATTTTCACACCTCCCCGTGCGTAACACGCACTCCTGAACCGATTTAGTTCATACAAATTACCTCTTACACGTGGAGCTCGTTATTGATTTTCATAATTATTACACGTCAAATTAGAATAAATTCGAAAAAATAATTCGAGCAATAATTCGTAATAAAAAAAAGTGTGCGAAAACACTAGCTGAAGTAACTAAATCAAAAATAAAATTACGTAAGGAAAATAAATCCAGCTAGTGTACAATAACATTAGTGAAGGAATGTAAATAGAACCTGTACTTTTATGTGAATCGAGCACGCTTCAAGATCACATTAATAACCACATTACTAAATCGATGAGACACAAAACCTCGGAGGTTTTTATAAAGCGTCCCTTATCGTTGTGTACATATCATTAGTAATGCAAAATAATGGGATACAGACACCTCGTGCCGTTTGCCAGCTAATGATTAATGCTGTTCGCCATTAATTCTTATTTTTGATGAGAAATTTGACTTGTGCTGTCAGGCGCCGGATCCAGATTAATATAGGCTGACGGTGCAGGTTGCGGCACATTGTTAGCACGGAGCACCGCCACCGCTCCCGTATAAAATATTCTCCTTATCATTTTGTTTTGCTAATGATCTACGCGCTTTACTTTTATTACCATGCAAATGACAAAATCCCCAAATGGATTTTGACGCTGCTTATTAAAAAAATTAACGGAATCTACCTCTTTGATTCGCTGCAATGTTTAGCTTGACGACATATTAGATTTTGTCTTTTTTAGTTTTGCGTTATATGTAGCTATAAATGGTACACATCATTTATAGGTACATATATGCACTCTTTATAGGTTGTATATGCTCTTTTAGTCAGGGTTCCCCCATACATGGTTTTTACTTGATAAGTATCAAGCTAATTTTTCTTGAGTAGCTTTATTTTGATGAGTCGCCCAAGAATTTCTTGGACGGAACTCTCGATTGAGGTAGCTAACAGAGTTAGCAAGGATAGAAAAAAATGCTCAACTTTCGAGCGTAGGACCGGGAAAACGTACCACGCAATTTGTAGGACAATTATGTCTGTTGAATTACATTAATATTAACTAAGTAATAAAAACAAAATCAGCTGGTTACTAAAAATTTAAGATGACCTTGTTATCGATACAAGTTGGCAAGAGGGAACTCTTGGGATCAAACCATAGATTTTCTAGGACAAATATTTTTTCGGATAATTTAGATCATTATCTTGACATTTATCAAAAAAAAAATAGATATTTTGGAATCACCAATTCCACAAACTTCATTATTCCTATCTCTGTTAGCTACCACAGACAAGAGTTCCGTCCAAGAAATTCTTGGGCGACTCATCCAAATGATACCTTCATTTCACACGAAAAATTAGCTTGATACTAATGTAAGTGTGTAAATGTGTGTTAGTGAAAACCATGTATGGGGGAACCCTGACTATTTGTTTATTTGAATATACACAGTCGATATCAAAGTGAACGCAATGAATATTTTGGAACTATACGAATAGTTGTAACTATAAAAGGGTAAGGTACAAAGAGCTCCAGAATGCCAGAACGACCACACCGATGACAAACTCGGGAGGTATGCAGAGGGCTGACGACATGACTGTGCACCCTTCACAACCCTAGCATATTAGCCAACTGAAAATCAAAAGTCGCTTTTATTAATGACTTGGCTCCATGATAATCTAAATCTTAAGTGAAATTTAAGCACTATTGGGGAAACTGTTGTCATAGTATTATAAATAAATCTTGCCAATCGTTTATCGTTTTATCACATTTTACTATTTGTTGCTAAAATCTATAAAATACATATTATGCACTATAATATGAGGGTGCAAAAAATATATGTTTGAAGGGCACAGAATTCAAAATCAATATTACACAGGCTTTTAAATAATAATATTATCACATAAATCGGAAAAGTAGAGTTTAAAGGGTTTGAATCCATTGGACAATTTCAGTAAGCAAAATCTGCATCCGAAGAGAAATTATGCAAGAAGAGCATCGGGTCTTTATCTCGCAAATACAAGAGTTCATTTTATGACCATTAATTTTGCCTTTTCCTCGGGTGTTTTATCATAACGATGAAGCTCTGTCGCGCGTCTCATTAATCAAAAGCATTTGTTTACAACGAAGGGAATTTGATTTGATTAAAATAATTCGCAATATCCTTGATAAATATCACCCTCGGTCTTCGTTTGATCTTCTTACAAATTAATGATCAAGGATTCAATCACGCAAATGTTACTTCGCGATTCTTGACTTGATGGTTTCTATTTGCAAGTTTTCGTCTATTCTGAATAGTTGTTCAACGTGTTTATTGCTTATATGTAGTTTTTATTTTGGACAAGACGCTGGCCATCTTTATTCAAAGACAATCTTACACAGACAATAACTTAACAAAATATACAAAAGTTGTAGATAAATAATAATTATGTGAATTGTTGTGCCGAGATTATGACCAAAAAAAACTGTTACTTATGAAAGTAAAATAAATAGATTAAATATAGAGATAATAAAATAAGTTTTCTCGGTTTTTTCAATTGAAAATATCTGCAACGTAGTAGCAGCCAGTCAATAATTTGAAATTGAATTCCGTGCACAGATTTAAGGGTCAACAAATAAAGCTATCTTTCCGTCACAAGGGGCACGGCACGGGAATGAATAACGAGCGACGTCAGAGCGATGTGTGCCGATCCCGGCTGGGTACGGGCTTAACCCGCCGCACGCCGATTAATCGCAGCTAATTCGATCCGAAACGGAATTAAACCGGACGAATGCATACAGCCCGACGATTTGTTGACTGTTAATTGAGTAATCGTTTGATTTACTGCCACACTAATGACACTAATTTTGGACTATGCCCCGATAGTGAATTACAATGATTTTCTATTCTGAGAACAAGGTCATAATCAGGCAGACCAAATAAAACAAAAATACCTTATATTAATAGGTAGTAAGATTAAAACTAGAACTCTTTATAAAAATTTAATATTATTTTAGACTACGTAATCTTTTCTAAATCAAACAAATAAATAAAACTCATACTAAATTCTACTTCTATTTAATAATCTCTACTTTGATTTAGCCTTAATTTCACTTAATTTATTTCCCAAATTCCGCAGTATTTTAACAGATTATGAAAACAAATGCGTTCCTTATGAAGATTACAAAACAAACAGAACGTACAAATTATATTAAATCAGAGATAATCCTGTCAATTAATTGGTGTTAGGTTCGAGAACCGGTCGGCGACGCATGCGCCAACGGACCGAGATAATACAGCGCCAAGGAAACCCACTTCCATATTATCAAGAATGAGAACGCATTGTTATAACGCATTTTTCCCAGAAAAGTTAATTCAAAATATTCTCATGTACCTATTTGTTTCAGAAGTCCTCTAAAACCGCTTGACTAATCTTTATGAAATTGTGCAGGCATATGTATGAGAATAGGTTGTAAGCTATTTTTCATACCGCTATCGGCCGGTTTCTAAATGGTTCATCAAATCTATAATCAACTAACATGGCATTCAAGTTAAGCAAAGTTGGTTAAAATACCACAGATAAGGTTTATTCAATACGTATGTCAACTTATCGGTCGGTGCCTTTTGGTGAATTAAGCTATCTGTGATATTTTAACCAGCCTTGCAATTGTGAGCGTGATATACCTATAATTGTAAAATATCTGTCCCTCTCTTTCTCTCTGATAAATGTTCAACCAATCATCGTTCCATACTGGTTGTTTACTTGAATGCCACGTCAGTTGATCATAGATTTGATTAGCCATTCAGAAACCACCCCTAAGTGATATGAAAATGCATAGTCCAGTTTTCCTTTCGTATTTATTTTATGTAATAATATTCAACCCTCAGTGGTCGATACTACTATCACACATCACCTGTAGATTTATTTTCTATAACGTTAATTAAATTATACTTATTTAATATAATTAATACAAGAAGAACGGACGGCATTTTAGTACAAACTGAAAAGAAGCCAAAGGCTTAACATATTTTAAAGGCTAACCTTTAAAAGGGACATGATATTTAGTTATCAAAGGCGCCATCTTCGACCTTTCAATTAAACGACAAAAATGTTCTAATAACAACGAAACGTAGAACAAGCTCAATGAATCGGAAGAAGCGATACATCATAAAAATTCATTTGAGCTCCACAAAGCGAATGTGTTCCATTCAAAAATTACAAAGTAATTTCTTTAAAAAAGCCTTAATCCCGGACCCGTGGCGGGGCTATCGCGGCTGACAGTGACACATCGGTACACGGCGCGCTGTCCGACTGTAATTCTACCCGCACTGCCCGCGCCTGACGCCTCCCGACATGTGTACGTATTACTTAAATAGACGATATTCATTAACTGGATCTATTTAACGCAAAAATCGATAGAATGGAACAACGGCTGAGCGTAGAGCTATGGAGGAATCAGATGTCCACAGGCCTCAGATAGCTAAAGAAACAGAAACATTTCTTCGCAGGACTTTCATGTAACAAAATATGTACAATATTTTTTTAGTAAATAATAAATATAATATTACAGAAGAGATAATGGTGATTTCCAAGATTTTAATCTTATTTTCCAATTAGAATCTTATCTTATATTAATTCTACGAACACATTTAAAATGAAAAAAGTACGAAAATAAGTAAAAGGTTTACTTTAATCGAAATATAGAAAAATCATTTTTCTAAGTATTTATTTTCATTGATATTTACTTATTGCTGCTCTTACATACTTATTGATTCATAATCAGAATATTCTTCAGAAATCATATTCGAAACATTAACAACACAAACAGATTTGAAACAGTCAATAAGCACTTGAAAATAAAGTCAAAACCGCGAGTATCGTTCAAACCCGCCGATCAATCACCATCCATTAAACAAGAAAAGAAAAGCGTTTTTCCCCTCACCATTGGCCCCCGATTGGGCCCAATTTACATGAGAGCCGCATTTTCCTAGCATCGAGATTAGCCCTGAATGAGTTTGATGAATTGTTCCCCCCGCCTCCGGCCCGCGCCGCATGCTGGCCGGACGGTCATTTGTTAAAAATACATCCGATCCGCCGATCTAATTGTCTTCTCTAATTTCACACTCTCCCTTGATATCTGCATACCATTTGAATTTCGAATGACTTTGATTTGTAGCTTTTCGTTTTTAATGGTTTTTGGTGCATAAGGTTCAAATTCGATTTTTGTAAAGGCTCTGTTTTTTTTTAATTTTATTCACGTAATAATATAAATATTTTACCTTTCGAGGTGTTTCACGATATCTTCGTACGCTGCTCTACAGTTCTCCCAAATGCCAGATCTGTAGACAAAAATAAAATAGAAAATGAAGAAACACGAGAATATTTTATATCAAGATTAGAAAATAAGTCCAATAAAGAAGAGAAAAATGATGGCGTAGCAGCGCGAAAATATAAATTGAACAATTTTTATTACAAAGAAGCCTTTTTTGAATCCCAATTTAATAAGTCTGCTCGGGAGACAAAACTTGCTACAAAGTATTCTCGAGTATTAAAAAATAAAAAGTTGTTGAATGAAAAAGGGTTTGAATGTAAAAGGAATAATTATGAGTGCTCGATATTAAATGTTCCGTTAGGTTGAACGAGGGGTCGAAGAAATTAATTATGTTTTTAAAACAATCGCTTATATTAGTGTTGTGCCAACTCATGCGTGATCGGTGAATTGTTCCTCAATTACTCTGACACTTTGTTTTCATTAAACTTTCCTTCGATGAGGGAATACTTCTTACAATAGTTAAGTGTTCTCTTAAAAGTTCAATCATTCCTTTCAAAGACCGATGGTACCGCTTTGTTTAATTACAATCGATTAAAGAAACTTATTTACAATCATATTGTTTAAGTATTATAGTAATATGGGGCAAGGTTTATTGTTATTGGCACTCTTCCAGTTATAGTTTTTATTCTATTTAAAACCAGTACCTACAATATATCTGTAAATTATTAGTGCTAAGATAATAACTACACTATTATGTCAAAGTGTAAAATTTTGGTTTAACTTTTTACTTTTTTTGGTTTACTCTATTAATTTCTTGAATACCAACGAATTCACCAGTCAACGAGTACCATACAGTCAAATGTGAAAATGCTTGCGGTAGGAATTCATAGTATTTATTTGTATAAAACGGTTGTAAACCCTTATGTGTGAATGTAGGTTATGTCATGTTAGATCACATGAGTCGCAACTGGCAGTAAGACAGTGGGGTAAGTCAAGTGTTGTGGGTCTTCGGGCGGAAGCGAGGGCACTCACTGTTTGTACTTTTCTTATTGGATTACCTCAGTCATTTAACCTGTATCACTTGTGACCCGCTTACAGGCTTCCTTTTCATTAACCTGCGTTTACCTGGCTGTCCGTTATGTTACATTAGACTCCTACTTGTGGATTATGAAATATATTGTTTATTGTTTACTTTTATACTTGTATATATTTAGATGTCTATCTGAATAATCTGTATTATTGTAAAAAAAAATCTCTATATTTCATTCTAAGAAAGCTCGAAAAATAAATTTATGCAATTTATCTATTTATAGTGTGACCAAGTTGAATAAAAAAAACTAAAATATTAATGTATTAACAGCACACTTAAAATGTATACGAATAACTTTACTCAATATAACTTTAGATACTATATTGCACAAAGTAATGTATTTTACATAATAAACTATAAACACTGTCAGAGAGCATCATTTACGACACCATTAAAAGAGGAATAAGTACTAAGAAATGATATTAAAGTACATAATAAATAACGTACTTACTAACAAACTGTGCGTATACGATTCCCATTAAGACCCAATAAAAATTATAATTATATCAACATCACTGTTTGTTAAATACAAAATAAATGTCATGTAAGTTTAGTTTCGGATCAATAAGACAAAAATAGCACCGCCACCCCACAAGATTACAGTTTATGACAATATACATTTATTTATTAAGTTACCTACACCGAGCAAACATATTGGACATCGTATAACAATTTTAGAGTAATGTTTTATTACCTTTTTACACCCAATATCCGCTCTAAACAATATAGGTAATGAATTCTACACGAATAGATTCACCAACGCATGTTAGTGTTAACGGCTTGTTAAAATACCATACCCTCTCGTTTATTGATAAGATTACGAGAGGAACAACATGATATTTAACGAAGGATTAACTCTTACATTGCTTGGTGCAACACGCCCTTAAGATAAAAGCAATCTAACACAGGAAAAATATTAAACTTATTTACATGAATAAAAAGTAAACTGAAAAAAACCAATGTTTTGCTATATTTTTAACCAACTTCCAAAAAAGGAGGAGGTTTCTCAATTCGACCGTATATATGTTTTTTTTATTTTTTTTTCTTTATAATATGTACTTTTATAACTATTATGGCTAGATATGTAATTAGTGACGGTTGTATTATGTCAGGCACCAGTATTAATAATTTCCTCAGTTCTTTCGATAGATGGCATCACCTAACGTGGAATGCTAAGAATACAAATAATTTTATTATTTGGAGCAGTTTATAGTATTCTATTTTATTATTAAAATACTCATTAATTGTAAGATATAGCGATTCAACAGAGAATAGCTGTTAGTCACTGGCGGAAAGTTTAGCGCACGGAACAAGTTTCTGAACTTTAATTGTTTTAACGAGGAACGTACCTTGCGAGCGCCTCCATGTTGTGCATGGGTTGTCCTTTTATAATTGAGCCGTCGGGCCGGGGCATGCCCGGGTGCGGCATGCCCGGGGACATGAGCGCATGCTGGTGCATGAAGCCCATGGGGCCCAGGTGCGTGGGGGGTGCGTTGTACCCGTTAGCCAGCAGCGGAGACTTCTCCATCCGCGCCATTTCTGAAATAAAAAATTACATTGGTACTCGCAATAATAGATGCAGTAGAAATTTAATCAAAAGTAATTTATAACAACGGCAAAATCCAATAAGATTTCAATAATAATTAATTCAAATTAAAATTATCATTGAATGCTGGGTGGGTCGGCGATTCAAATTCAGAATTCCTTGTAAATACTCAGCACTTTGAAGCAATCGGGTACTCAGATAAAATCCAATTAATACCCAGTATTATCATTTAATTATTCGATCCAATATTCGAATCGGCCGTAAAAACGGTGTATCAACAATAATAAAATGAGCAATGAATTTCCAGACTATTGTTTTGTGGATACTACAAACAGCCCGAGTAAACATGGGGGTGCTCCACAAATATTCTTAAAATGACCCCCCGAGGTGGAACGTACCTTCGGGTGTCCGACACCCCCGCGGGTCACCAAACGGACCGGGGTATAGAAAACAATTAACGAGGTGTCGAATTAAACACGAATTAACGGTCGGAACGTTAAGGAAAACCCTTTTCCATTGTCCGCCCTACAAAGGATTTCGGGATTGCTGAGTAGGTATTAAATATGTGTTTCTCTTTGTAACGCTATTAGAGTACAGGTGTCCGGAGTGGCTCAAAGCCGTTTTGCCAATTATCATAAATCCTCCGGTAAGCTAGAGAAGGTTCAAGATTATTAGGGAGCACTAAGTTTGATTTAGGTATTGTTTTACGTTGAGTGCCTTAGACAATGTAAATACATCATCATAATATTCAATATTGACAATCTCGTAAGGTTGACAAAAATCAATATAATTATTCCTATTAGAAATATTTAATTAGTTTCTTTCTCTATACTAGCATTGATCTATTCTCAAAATTGTATATCTTGTACCTACACGTAAAGTTATGTTACCGTACATTTAAAATTGATATAATTATCTTCAGAGATTCAGCTATAACAGAACTGAAAATTCCGAATTCATTATTCCAAATTATTTAGAAATGAAGTGAGGCGAACCTCGTTTAAGGATTATTCAAAGTTGCAGAACAACAAACATTATGACCAATGGACCCTGGGCTAATTGGTGGGGTTATTTACTCAGTTAACCGCCTCGGTTATCTTCGAGCCCATACACGCCATTCAAATATATATTTTGTTTGTTACGGATTGTGTAAATCCTCTTTGTTTTATGGCTACTTACTCGTAAATACGTGGTTCTACCCGCAATAAATCATTTTCAGAAATGAATAAAGAAGTGGGTTATGAAACAAAAGAATATTATTTGTATACGAAACCAAAATAACTATCATATTTGCAGATTAAAAAATGTATGATTCTATTTCTGCTGTACGAGTTTCAAAAACTAGTGAGTACAAACATTGATTGTACAGTTTTTGATTGACGCCTCCGTGGTCTAGTGGTTCAGAGCTTGGCTCTTGACCCGGAGGTCGCGGGTTCGAATCCCGCTGAGGGAACAAAAAGTTTCAAATGTTCCTGAGTCATGGATGTGTATTAAATTTGTGTATTAATATAATAAAAATCTTAAGTATGTTTATAGTGTAAAAGTATTAAATATATTTCCGTTGTCTGGTAACTGTAACACAAGTTCTTCGGATACTTAGCACGGGGCCAGATTGACGTGGTGTGAAGCGTCCATAGATATTATTATATTATTATTACAGTGAATTCCTAGAGTTTTAACGTAACTCTAGGAATTTTAAGATTAAATCTTAAAATGCGATTATTTTAAGATTAACGTACTTAAGTACTGTAAGTAGTTTTATGATCCATAATAATAATTGGAAGTACTTATATCAAATGCAAACCCAGCCCTAAGCCCACAAGTGACGAAAGAACCCTACGACCGCGTCCTGGTCAACCGCACTCACTAAATAACTAAGTACGTGTTAGTCTCGTAACAACCTGCGGTTCAATCCCTCTCCTCTCCTTATTCATATCTGTATTCATTTCTTTCTCCTATCATGCTTTGAAATATAATTGTGGCTACTTTACCTAATATGATTTCCATATTGACATATTTGATAAGTATCTATACTTGAGCACAAAGAAGACTTGAGCAAATTATTACAGTTATAAAGAATCACATTTATGACTATTCTTAAATTTCATTTTGATACCAGGTATCTCATCGTATATGATAAATTTTGAATTTATTTAAGGACTATTTACAATTTTTTTGAAATAACTGCGTAGAATTCGATCAAAAAGTTACGACCGAGATGATCTAGATAAACGATTCTAATGGTCCGATTATGATTACTATTATTACGTGCGGAATCATTTATAGAAATGAAACGGCGATTGTGGCCCGTTATTATGTCCATTCCGATTTATTGATCGCCCATCGACTGTCCTCCGCTGATCGGATCAAATTACCGCCCATTATTTAGAATTAGACCCGATAGAATCAAAACCCCAATTATATCACTTATGCGTTTAAAAGAGGTTGGGATGCAGGTAATATAACAACAAACTTCTTATATCATATTTTGTTTGCTTTTATTTTTATTGGGCTAAGTTCCTAATGGTCCTTGTACAACGTGAATGTGCCCTTAAGTATTCATATCTCGTCGTTCGTCTACAGTTTATAATTTAGATACTTCTACTAATTATTATTTAAGATTATAAAGCCACTGAACTACAGTCGTCGTTGGTCTTTTTCGTGAGTGATGGTTTCGTGAATCGGCATTAATGGTGTATTTCGTGTCAGTAGTTATTGAATTTAGTTTGTAGCCAATTTTTGTGTGTAGGTATGGAATCTCACAATGGCTAGAGCGATCTCCCGAGTTTCTGACTTAACTATATGAGAGCTATCAAGCAATCAGCTAACAAGCAATAAATTAGTCTAAAAAAAGAAAAAGACAAGAACTGACAAAGTAACGAAGATATATTTCTAAATACATTAGCCTATCCGTGAAATGACCCGTCATCATCATTTAATTACAAAATTGCCGGTCCACTAAATCTAATACCCGCGTAAACGATGAAATTGATAATTCTTTAATGTTTCTAAAATACTATGTTACTCAGCGAGCTCAGTTGACGATAATAATGTACAATTTTAACCAAATTCACATACTTAATATCATCAAGCAATTATTAGTGGAAGTTCAGTTGCAAAACTTGAAAGGGTCAGTAAAGGTGTAATAGCGAATAATAGATACAAAATAAATATTATGTGTCAAAATTGACATTAAATGTAAATAAAGAATAATATAAATATTTTTGAATTATTGCCACTTTGGACGATAATCGCCAAAAAATTAAACAACATAATGGATCAAACAAATATCTCCAAAAGGCAAGACAGATAAACTCGAAAATGATACGAAACAAGGCGAATTAAAAGTAAATTACAGTCGGGCCGCAATCGTGGCGTTTACAATAAACACATAATTGTACGGTTTGTAATACCAATGGCATATGCGTTTGGCCAAAACGACTGTGCAATTTTGTAAATAAATCGCAGCTTGTCGCTCACATGTGCTGGCAACAAATAAATATGCATGCAACGACTACCGTTACATTATATGAAACACACAGCAGCTTCAAGTTTTATACCATCCTCATCAATTACTCAATTACTTGATATGAGAATAGATATGGAAATACGTTACAGTTATTAGAGTGTGTGCCTACTTAGGCGTTATGGAAGCCAGCCATTGCAGTAGAATTGTATAAAGATCAACGTTGTCTACCTATGCAATGAATTTTAATAAAAACATCTCAAATAACATATTTTATTAAAACTAAAACCAATGTCTAATCAGTAATTATCATAATGGTTTACTCTATCTGCCTAATTCTCGTAGCTACCTTAAGGCGGGATGTAACGTGAAGTACGAGCTACAAAGCCGTTCCCATAATAGAGACAAGCCATAATCGTCAACACAAGTCACGTGCGAAATACAATCAATAACTGTAATACACAATCGTCGACGAAATGCGAACGGTCAATAACTTGAGTCAACACTACGAGCAGGGAGTGTTGTCATACGTAAAAATACCAATCCGCCTACATGTCACACTCGACATCGATGTAATCCTGTGATTAAGCTGTCGATGATTTCAGCCGGTCATTAAAGAGGCCAGTTAAAAATCGACGTATTTTACGTTGATTAAATATTTATTTTTATTTTCACGTAACAATTTATTAGTAATTTCTTTTCGTCTCATATTTGGCAGCAGTAATGAAATCTCCTTAGAAACAGGGTAAGTCTCCGTCGAGTCGCAACATCGACAGACTTATGTGCTCGCCATAAACTCTTTCATTTGGCTCGGACGAGCCTTATGAACAATAAAACGTTGAGGGCTGGAGATTTGGACTGTAATAAAATATTTGCCCTAGCACACGCTAATCCGCGTCCCTTACTTACGAGCGCAATTTGAGAAGTTATAGACTGAAGGAAGGAAACATTAATAACACTTATTTAGTTATATTTAGTTATATTTAGTTATATTTAGTATAGAGGACACACACATTATTAGAAAATAAAACTTGGCTCGTCTTGGCGGGGCACGACTGCAGATCTCATAATATTATATTGTAAAGATTTTGAAATTTTGTATTATGAATTACGTAATAAATGTAATAAATTACGTAATACTATTATGCTTACTTTGTAATATAACAAAGTACAGCTGGGTATAATTTTATAGATATATTTTGAGTTTAATTTCGAGAAACCGTAAAATAAACAGAAGGAATGATGAATTGCCCGCCTCACTATATGAGCACAATGAATGTTAAGTAGAAATCCGACCTATTTCTAAGCCGAATAAAAGTTCTCCCTCAGTGATGTGCGAAAGAGGGTCAGAGTTAATTACTCGTAAATTGACCGGGATACAGTTTTATCCCGGATAAATATATGTGCGAGGATTACTACGTGTCATACCCGTTATTATGTGCGTCATATGTTAGAACCTATTCGGACGAATATTGCCATTTTATAACACTATCGCAAACGGGCCAAGTTAAACATAGTAATAATAAATATGATTTAGCTGACCCAGGAAATAAGTTAAAGGATGCGTACTTTAACATTCAGTCCCTATTTCACCAACGCATGTTAGTGTTAACAGCTGGTAAAAATACTATGCCTTCTCATTCATTGATAGGAATTACGAGAGGAACATTACGAATTAACTTTAACATTGATTGGTAAAACACGCCTTTAATGTATGACATTTTGTATCTACATTAAATTACCGATATAAAATATAACAAGGAGCAATAATACCGCATTCGAATCCAAAAGAATTTGTTAAAACTAACTCATCCATAAACTTACAATGTAACGGATGCCTTTGTTAATAAGTATCACAGATAAAAATATCGAGGCATATTTTTATTAATATCGCTACACAAAAAAGAGATTATCTGTCCTGGTTTTATGTTGCAGCTGCTACCGTTGAAAGTAATTTTATTTGAGCAATCGAAAATAAATAAAGCTTTAATATTATTTAGGTATACCATACAGGCAAAACCCATAGTTTGTTACAACTTACAAGCTATTAAAATAGAGCCTCGTAAAGTCAAATTGAAACCTTATAAAATGTTTATATCCGTTTCTCAGCCTGACCTTATGCTACGTAGTAGGTACGTTGTATTATATTTTATGTTGTATAAGATTTCATAACTTTATATATCGTCTTTAAGTAATGACTTACTTTACAGAGTATTAATGTAACCAATGTATAGAAAAAAAATATTTACTAATACATAAAATAGCTAAAATTGATAAAATGCAGATACAGCAGGCTTACTTCCGAGTCCCGACACAATTGAGAATCGAATTAGTTTGATTTCAACGGCTTTTAGTATTTTATTCGGTGGATTGCTTTGAAACTATTCAGGATAAAGAAAATCTTAAGATCGTAACTTTGTACTCCCGACCATATCAACCGACTGAGAATCAAAATAAACAAACGTCAATTTATTGGGAAGTACGGGGCTCGATCGAATCTGAATCGAATCAGTTTGGAGAGTAAGGCCCCAGTAAACATGTCTCATGGCATAATCGATGTCTCCCTGACAGACTAACGAGTAACGACATCGGGTCAGCTAGTTTAAAATAATTCTACAAATTGCGAACATTGTAAAATTATAAGTGTAATGAGATTTGAAGTCATTATTTCTATCTGTCATATTAATCTCCATCGATAAGTTAGTGACAGGTCGAGCTGGGATGAATTAATACGGTGTTATTAGCGTCGAGAGCCAAGGTACAAAAGAAACCTATAATTTAGTAACGACTAACACAGTTCGAGCATTTGTTTATGTAAATAACACAGGTGATACGAGCGAGCCCATTCATCAATGAAATCAATTATCGATTTATTAACTTTGAATTTACAGTTAATCCTGAATTATAGGTCGATGTAGTGGTCTGGTATTCGTTAAACGTTCCATATTATTAACGGAAAAGTTATTGCAAATGTTTAGTTCATTCCAAATTTGTATAATTTTTTAATAATATTTATGAATGAAACACTACATAATATTACTACTTAACTAAAAAACATTACATAATGAAATAATTATTCAATTATAATAAATGAGCCTTTTGAACATCTTACGTACGAAATTACATCACATTTCAAAAATGTTGACAGGGCCGACATTCAAATACGTCGGAATACCTAATTAAAAGAAATTCCATCGTTATGCTTTTACCCGGGCAAAAAACGGAATGAATGCGCCGCGATGACTCCAAGGTGTAAGTAATGTCGTAAGTGGATGGCGAAACTGCATTTTTATTGTAAACCCCGTTCCACACGAGAGACGAAACGATGGGAATCGTACTGTTTACGGGCAGAGGAGTGCGATAAAGGTAATGACAAGTAGCGTTTATAATCCGGCACGAGAAAAACTGTGCTTTTTTGCTAGTCAATAAGACATTTTTGCATTAGCAGTGATTATTTAGATATTATTTATTATTGTATATTTAAAAAAAGAACTTTGATGGTGACTCTAATGTGAATAAATATGGTTTTAGTTTGATTGGTCTTAATACTATATAATTAAGATGAAGCGTGAAATTTTAAAACTGAATATCAAGTTAAATTAAGTAAAATAAGCAGTTAAAAATATTGCTTAAACATCACCTAGAAAACTGGCAGGAAATATGTTATGTGTAATTATTGACATAATATGTTGTGTTTTCTTGAATGTACTATATACTGCACATGTTCTCTTCGATTCAATAAAATAAAGAACAGATAATTAATTTGAGATGCTTGCGGTAATCAAATTAATATGTTCATGGCATGTCAAACCCAAGTTAGGTTCTCATTCGAAAGAGGGTTCAATAAAATGTTTATTACGGAAATGTTATTATAATGTAAAAAGTAAGTAACAATTATGTTGCACGTAACAGACAGCAAATTAGTACCGTTGCTAATGTCCGTATCTACGAGTACAGCGCTCGCCGCTCGCACGAGACACCCAGAGCCCGCAACTTGTGTCGTTCCACATCAGTTAGGCGATTAATTATAAACGTGCTGATTCTTATTTCCCTATACGGTACATCTGCAATTTATTTGATTGCTCGCAATAACTACGTTACGTTTCAACCATTATTGACGTACAGAGAAAAATGGAATTATAGTCAAGGTATTACTTGCCTCTCTATTTAGGAAAATAGTAATTGATGTCATTGTGTACACGTTTTATAAAAAGAGACAGACGGCAGCCATTAACACGCCCTAAAATTTGCGCGTGCTTACAAAAGGCGGTTGTAAAAATTCCTACTAATATTACCGGCATATCCGTATTACTAATAAGCAATTACGTTTACATTAAATCTAAAGACAGAAAAATTAAATGTAGACAATAACAAAGAGGTAAAATTATCTAAAGTAGGAGAAATTAAAAGTTACACACATAAAATATTTCTTACAGACGTGTTTATTTCTCTCTCTAAAGAGTTATTTCCCACAACAATCGCGAGCTATTAATTGGAGTATTCATCGTAACAATCGCATTAAGACGTCTCGATAGAGCTGCAGAAAAATATATTTACAGTAGTAACGGTCATGTAATTAACCAATTATAGCAATGTGGATTACAATGTAATGTAAGACAAGTTAGACTTCATTTCAGACTATGGTAAGAGAGAAAGCTTCAAATAGACTTGGACATAATAAAAGAAGAAAAGAAAGAGATTTATATTGTACTCAAATAAACATGGATTTGGCAGATTTATGGCAATTTTCCGTACCGTTTCGCCGCTATATTTTTATGAAATCGTATAAATTTAAATATAAAGGCGTGAACAGACAAGCGAATTGCAAATTGACTGATCCATCATATCCCTCACCCTTAACATAAACAGCCAAATCCTTACTTAATTTCAGTCGCAGAATTCAATCAGAATGTAAAGCTTTATACCCCTGCGAGTAATGTTATAATGCCTTACATTATCCCCCCGTTTATAACATCCGAAACGCGGCGACATCCTCCGAAACCTTTAATTATTATCAACACATCATTTTCATACGCGTTTCCGAAACGATAGGGTTGCCAATTAAAAATGTTTCATTGAAGAATGTAAATACTCATAATAACATATTTCGTTTAATGTAGATTGTAGAGCAATCATGATAAACTATATTTATTAAACAATTATAGTTTGTTTTTAGTGCTGGCATAAAAACTTTCCAATTAATCTGTGGAGAATTTACTTTTTCCTTATTACGAAAATAAAGTGAAAAAAATTCAAAATTTCAAAATTATTGTTATACTTTTGTTACATCATGTAAAACTACAACAAAAATTATATATATTTTTCAAATAATATTAACAAAAGTAAATACTGTGTTACTGAAAGGTATTGATATCAATTCTCAATTATCATCAAAATGCGAACATCAGCCCTTGCGATCGGGCAACACGTCCCTTTGCCAAATTTCATATTCCTATTTCCATGTCGCTCAACTCCGTGGAAGGATTATGTTTTGCCTCCGATGTTTTCGTATCCTATTATTTCTCGGGGTGAAAATGGGCCAACCCCCACACGCACTCATTCAAACTTCGCACACGTACGTGAGTGATGTTTTCAAGGAAGTATTTATTATTGCGTGGGACGGTAAACCACTGTCAACGACTCGTCAAAATAATATTGGCTTTATTTAGGAGCTTCACGGTACGGGAAATCTTTATTAATTAGATTTTATGTTTACCTTTTATACGGAATAGATGGACGTAATCTGTTTTTTTACGAAATGCAATATTGTGTATTAGTGTGTGAGCGGCAATTTTTTATTACATATTCTACAAATTGATGAGGTAGTAAGTTTTGAGTACCCACAAAATTCGGATTTTTTAAAATATCTACATGATTATTTGATATTAAAATTTTTACGCATGTAGGCATATGCTAATTGTTGTCATAACCATGTTGGAATTACAAAAAGCAGTGGGATAACATTTCCGAATTCCAGGTAAACCCAAACAATGACTTTCCATTCGTTTACAAGAGCATTTGAAATTGCAAATTTGAAAAAAAAGCGAACAGTGTACACTCAAAGTCAATGCGGCAGTGGTAGATAAGCAAGTGTCGCTTATGCAAGATCACGAATGTAATTGCTCCCTTGTCTGGTACGACACTTCAGGCACGAGCGAGACACAAAATACAAAACATGTTCAACAGAAAGAGACGCGAGATTAAATAATAAACAAAGGCCTAAGCGACAAAAATGATTGATTGCCAGCCGTCTTGTGCTGAGCTCTGTTTAATCACTTTATTCCCTTTTCTCCGTTTGTGTTAGGATAATTTTGTATTTGTGTAATTTGTATACGAAATGAGGAGGCATACCTCCCGAGAATCCGGGGCTTCATATCCGGTGTCTCTTTGGTGAACAGATTTGATGTTATCGTATACGGTATAGGTACCCCATCACTTTGTGATTTATGCATGTATCTTTTATGATCTACAATATTGTGTTACACGAGTTTGGCTGATTTTTAATAAATCAGCAAAATAAATCTATCTTAATTTAGTTTTGCAGATTTAGGGCTGATTTTTAATCGCTAGATTTTTTTTTCTGCCCAATAAACATGTGACTTTGGCAATTGTTTCATACAAAATCTGTCAAAGTCACTTATTTATTTCCCAGGTAAAAGTAATCTGACGATAGAAAAATCAGCCCTTATTTAAATAAATTAATTTTAAAGTTTTTTACTATTAAAACTATTTGTCACTTTAACCAACTGACCGTCAATACCTTACCGCTCTTTTTGTGCGTAGGTGCAAGTTAATTTCAACTTTACTCTTCGAACATACGTCTCAATTTCCTTACTGTTTTACATATTGGTAGAAAAGACTTACCACTCATGTGTCCGTTTTCATAAGGCGAGTAGTCCCCGTTCTCGAGGCGGTGCTTCTTGAAGGGGTGCGGGGGAAACTGCGTGGCGGCGAGACTCAGGCCCACGCCGGAGGCTCGCTTCGGTGGTCGGCCCGGTCTGGAGCTGCGGACATGGTAGCACGTTACTGCCGTTAAACACCATGCATTTACATTATTATGTGAGGACGACAAGGCCAATGTAAACAAATGAATGACAAAATTTGTTAAAGATCTGACACAGAATTTGTGCTTGAAGTGATAAATCTTACACAATATTAGCATGGTTAAAAGTTTAAATAAGTTTATATTGACCTCTGATTATTATTATTTTATTATTTCTACATAATTTTATCGTTGCTTAAAATATTCGGATTTTGACGTCCAACCTAACAACCATAAAAAATATTTTATGCTCAAGGAAAGTTATATGTGACATTAAAAGGCTGACTGACCGCGATTAAAAGTGAATATATTTTAGTCGGATAGCAGGAGCCTATATAATATATATATTATTATATTGTAAAAAATATCCCAAAGACTTTATAATTAATAATTAAGCGCCATTCCATTTACATTTTGCAATAAATAAGTCTACCCAATGTACAGTTTCAATTATAGGATGTTAAGTATTTCAATAAAATCAAGTTAAATTACTTCATCGTAAAAAAGAAAGCTTGAGAAAAAGTCGGATCTAATTAATAACGATTAAAAAGCGGTATCTATCGCCTCGGCCGTACACAAGTTGGGACTTATCTAATAAATCAAGTCCGCGCGTGAGGGTAGTCTCAGATTTATTTTTATTTATTTCACTCCCCCAAGATTTAATACCGCAAAACATCGTCCGCAGTTTCCACAATTTCACGCTTATTGTTTTCCCATCCGTGATTTACGGCCAAATAATAGTGGGACAGTATATTCTTGGCCGCAATATACTGCGGCACCTAAATCTCAACACTAAGCCTATTACTTGTTATATAGTAACGTGAGGAGACTCGGTACATAATGTATCTACGTTAATTATTATTATTAAAGTTGGTTTGTTTTCGAGCATAATAAAATTGATTTTTTTTCTACATTAATGGTAAAGTTCCTATTAAATCCTTTAAGACATAGCATGCATTCCAAGCTTAGACAAAAACAAAGAACTATAAACATGTTTACCGAGTTATATGATACAGAAAAAGTACAACTCATAGAAATGATGCCACCGCATCAGTCGTGTAATGAACAAACTAATACTTTTCATAACGACTTACTAGTTACCACGACAAGAAATAACTCTATTACACATATAATGAGAGAAAAATGGCGGAATCGCGAAACGATCAATTACACTAGTGCCGGCTAATCCCACATTACAACTAGGCATCAGAGTATCAGCGGTCGGACAAGTTCGGCAATTATCGGGGGCGCGCTGTTATCATAGTATCGGCTTACGCAGAAACCGACTCTCGCCTATTTATTTTTATGTCAGCAACCGTCATTATGAGACACTCCATTAGCTTGGATTGCGGCGAGTCTCGTTTTCGGTTACGGTTGGGGCGCGATTCTGTGGTTTTGTGACGGCTTTTTTCAATGCGACTTTTATAAAGGAATTGACTTATGTCAAAACATCGATACCGAACGACACCACGATATGTGATTTTTAGACAGATTTCATACTTAGTTTTACAGCTCGTGATAAATTCATTACTACGCACAAATAATATTTTATGAGTATCCAGTATCACAGTGTATCGATCTATTTATTTATTATTTATAGATATGTCTTTTAAAGTGAATAAAAAGTACTGAGAAAATAAATCCTTACAATGTTCGCACTTCTCGAATTTCCTATACAAACATACATGCATTCAGCAAGCAGCATGCAGAGTGTGATGTATACTGTACTAATATAGATATAGAAGCTCGTTCTATGAATAGTTGAAAAAAATCAACAGTAAAACCAAATCTTAGTCGATCATAAAAATAGTGACCCCAAAGTAAATGAAGTCGGGAGCGATGAAACAAAAGCAACAACCGCGACGAAATCGAATATTGAAAGTGTCGAGGGACAACGATAAGCAACGCGTGCTCCCTCGCCGCCACTTAGCCGCACCGTAATCTGAACACCGAAGCTCACTCGATAAACTGCCATTAAAAAGCGTTCGATTTATTACAAAACGATTTCCAAACGATTTATTTGTCTTGCAAATACCGACAGATATACTTAAGCGAATAAAGTGTGACCGCTGACCACTTCGAAATGTCTTCCCATTGATTGTAAAATGTTGTGTACGTTTTATCTGTAAGAAGCGCAAGAATTGATATTCCTTTTGTGATGTAAATAAAAATTATCGACGTTATGAAACCTAACTATCGATATCGGAACTCAGGACTTAACAAAATGTGATATTTGAACATATCAAATCAAATCAAATCAAATATTTTTATTCAGAGTAAATTTTACAAAAAATGTTTTCTAAACGTCGTTTCTATATGATGCCTACCACCGGTTCGGGAACTAGCCCAGCAAGAAGTCAACTATAAACCTACTTTTTTTTAGGAAATAAGACAAGATCTGGAAAAGATATTATGTTTGTTCAATTCGAATGTAAAACAATCGCAAGAATATTTCCATTTGCCACCAAAACAAATCCTCAACCCTACCCCAGTGAAACTAACACCGCCGATAGTTTTGCTTTTTGTTATATTTGCTTTGCAATATTCATCACTCACGACCCATGTCACTGATCAAATAGCAGCCACAAAAGAGCAGATATATCTCATACATCTCCTCCCTCGATATATAAGATTAGTAAACATTTTAACACATATTGATTTTGTATCAGAAGTGCTAGCGATAAAACAGAAATTTCTACAGCAGCAGTTCTAAACAATAATATACTAATGACAATTATTCTCAGTAATATATTAAAGTTAATTAAGACAAAATAATAATTAACAACAATGTCTGCCTGTCAAGACCCTTTTTTTTCGGAAACGCGTAGAAGTCGCGAGGCATCAAGCTGAAATTTATATCAAGTACCTATTTATTCTACTTTCCCTTAGAGCTGTTAAAAGACACTTTGCAAACGCAATCAAAAGGTATAGCCATTTATACTATAATTTTTGACATTTTCGACACTCGCTTTTTTAATTACCTACATCATATAAACATTTATTTTTGTGGGCACGGTAGTGCCCCCGTCAAGACTCAAGACGAGCTAATCGCAGCGCAAGGCACTACCTTCCTTTCTTCGTAACGTTTCATCATTTCTTTGAACTCTTATAACTTTGCTTTGGATGATGCTAAATAGTTGAAAATTTCAAGATATAATGACACCAGTAAAAACATGACATGCAAAGTTTGAATGTTATATAAAGTCCAGTCGAAGGATAAGACGAAAGTAAAAGCCCGGTGTTAAAAGAAGTTATTTTTAAACTTAAGAAAGTCCATTTACCAACTTACAAAAATAAACGAAGTCCCACCAAAAATATTTTCATGTAAAAATGTTGCTAAGACGAGTCTACATAACTTACCCTTTGAAATAACTATATATATTATAATATCTGATAACTATCAGATCTCATGTAGAGTCAAGATTCTTGATCTATGCGTTTTGACTGAAATTTAGAGTATGTGATGTTAGGCCTGGTAAAATTAAGGCGCATAGATCAAGAATCTTGGCTCTACATGAGATCTGATAACTTTTTCACAGGATAAGCTATGTAAACTCGTCTTTGCAACATTTTTAGATGAAAATGTTTTTGGTAGGATTAATTTTTCTGAAATTACTGACGTTTTATTTATGAAATGGCTTAGAGCCTAGAGGTATTGAAATTATATTTATTTTAAATACTGAGATCTATAATACAACTGAGCTGTAAAAAAATTCAAATATTTTATGTCAACGCTTTACATAAACACCTACAATATGTTTGTACGGAACTCGCACTCGCATTTGGCCGGTTTTTTATTTGTAACTATTGCAACTGAAAAATGATAATGACGCTAAGTACGAGTAGTTAAAAAAATATGTTTCTATGATAATGTTTAATGAAAGTAAAAAAAAGTAATAAATTTGAACAAACGACTTTTCAAAAATTGAAAAACTACAGAAGGGACGAGACGAGAGTATCGTTTAAAATACTCAGTTTAAACAATGACGTTATGAACGGATAAACTAATAAATGATAAAGATCCCATCGTTAAGAATAGAATATTGACTTTGTTATTATAGTAGCTATTTTAGGTTCGGTGGACGTTCACACTCTACCAATTATGGACACTAAATCATACCAGTCGCGTCGTGTAAACATCCTCTATCTAAAAAAGTCAGGAATACAACTCGCTGACAGCCTATTGAAAGTTAATAGTGATAGTTTATTATTTAGGGAGCATTTACACTTACAATATTATAGAATGTTTATTTCTTTAAGTTATTGTACTAACAGGAGATTTGTTTGTTTTTAAAGAACATTCAATTTTTTGTTTCCCATTTGTATCTCTTGTCTCACATACAAAAGTCATTGACTTTATTTCATAAGTATTTTACTTATATGTATTTATATAATATTTTAAGAAAGAGAAGTAGATAACTAATTTTATATAATTCAGAAAAAGTAAAGTACCTATTAAGTAATTAAATTGTAATATTACGTTCAACAATGAAGCTCTGTCTTAAAAATTCTGAATCAGTAGGCAACGTAAAACAAACCGATGTAATCTTATCTCTAGCAAACTCAAGCGCAGTAGCAGTTTGTCTTTGGTTCAGTACAAACATGATAAATGATTTCGGTTATAAAAAAGCCTTGTTCTATTTTCAAAACGAGTTCCTGTTGAGGCGTGAATCTTTCCTTGATTAGGTCATAACACCTATTCACCTTGAGAAGTACCTGAAGAAGAAGAGAATCGAGTGTTATTGATTGTATAATGTCACTAAATACTTTAATTACGCAAACAAAAGTCAGAAAGTATCACTCCGACTGAGTACATTAAAACTAATGTCTTAATAAAATATTAAGAAAAATTGTAGCCAAAAATTAGAGGGCACAATAACAATAAAAAGTGAAAGCAAAGCCACGTTTAAGTGTGTCGTAAAAATAAAAATTAAGTAAAAAATGCTTGGGGTGGGAAAGTTTTTGCGAGTGTAATTTCGCTTTACAATTATTTCATGTTCAGATGCTTTCTTAATGTTACCTGTCCCTGGGGTGAAGTCCAACAGAGAACGGAATAACGTAACATCTGCATTCCCCAAAACATTACGGATTAATTATTTTGAAGGTTTTTTTATGTTTTGCTTTCTAATAAAATTGTTAAAATAGATTTTATTTTTATCTAAGCTACTTAATCATGTTAAAATAATTTATGTTTAGTTTAACATTTTATTTATTTTCCAACTACATTATGATATTTATGGAGATAATTATAATTACTACTTAAATATCATAATGTTACTATGAGTCAGTACTTATTACAAGAAAAATTATTACATAATATTTATCAAAAAAAAAGTAACGAAAATAATACATTATATTTAATACAAGGCTGTTACTTAACAATCTACATATATATCAAATTTAATCTATCGATATTATAAAAAATCTGTACATTTTAATTAAAACTAAAACTAAAACAAACAAAAATAATAAAAAAACTATATCTACTATAAAATTACTTCTAAAACTACAAATAAAAAATAAATCTATCTATGAAATCACAATCAAAATACACCAAGTAGGTACAGCAAGTCACTGCAGTCAGGTAGCAATACGTTTCAATTTCTCGAGGCATTTTATTTACAGAAGTAATTATGTTCTCTGATGGGGTATTATACAGCAGCTCTTTTGATTCCTTGACAGTTAATAAAGACATTCCAAACGTATTCAAATTCATCTTATTACATCTTCATCAGCTTATAAAATGTGGTTGTTCTATTTTGGATTGTAATCGTTCGATAGATACGGAGTATGTACTTGTTTTGTTACAATTAACTTCCAATTTTAATACAGTAATGAAGAGTTCTATTCCGTCGTATTGACATACGATTTATAATCTTTAAACTGCATTTTTGGTCAATTTTAATTTCGGCAATTTTTTTATGTTCATATATTTATTTTATCACCATAGCGTTGGCACGAACTCCATCGCACGCCACATGATTCTGATAATTGAAATGTCCAAACACGAAATTTATGTTCATACTATGATTAGTGTGGTCATAGATCGCCTATCCTATACTTTTCATGTAAAAAATGTAAAAAATAAGACAAGGATAGAAGTAATTACTTTGATTTACAATCCGAATGTGAAAATGTAAATTTATCCAAATGGAAATAAGTTGACGTGGTCTTTGAGGGATACCTATTATTACATTTTCATTTTGCGTGGATCGTTGATCTTGAGTAAATGATATATTTTGTAACCTCATTTTAAATTTTTCTTGTTTTTTAACCTGCATAAACAAACCTACAAATTTATGTGCGTAAGCCGTTTACGTACCATTAAAAAAATAAACAGTGAAACAGTTGATACCTAAGAAATTTATGTTTTTTTACTTTTATCAATAACGTTTTTCCTACTGTGTAAAATCACATGACATATTATGTTATAACAATATGGAATCCCGTCATCACCGATACTCAATTAATTTATTAATTAACTAAAGTTTATATCACAATGCGACTACAAATAGGTATCTTCATTAACAATTAACACTTAAAAAAGTAACTGGAGTAATTGAATTCGAGTCGCAACATTTTCAAATATAATACTGTAAAAGGATCGGTCCCTGGCATCCCTTTCTACCACTGCTAGGGAAAGTTAATCAGCCCTCAAGGGACAAGCTCTTGTAATTAGCGGCTGTTCATTTCTTAATTTCAATATTTAATTACAAAGGAAACTCGACGACTGCTAAGAAAGAGACGTCATCGTCAGAAAGACTCGGGAATCTGTGTTGTTACAATCGTTTAAAATTAAATTCTATTGGCTTCTTCAGCTAATATTTTCCTGTAAGAATGCAAAGTTAATTTACAACCCTTTAATCTGGTAATTAACTTTGCAACTAGTAGAAATTTATTTGAAAACACTGTAACGGATTACACTTACTGATAATTGTTAACAATTACATAAACTATGTTGCTGGACTTTTTCACGTGGGCACAACGAAACGATTACATTGACGAAATAACAATAATTAAATGTCAAAATGCTTAAGAAAGTAGTAAGAGAAACGTTTACCAAGTTCTATACCTACTCAAGTACTAACTATTAGTCGTTTATGATTTTATAATATCTTCTGTGTAACTTTATCTCTTTGCCCGGAGAGCCTTCTTACAATTTCCCTTTGTAGCGAATCCATTGTCCCACTTGTAATAGCTCTCTGTATTGTCGTTTTATGTCATTTCTAGCTCATTTTTATGAATTTTAGAAATGACTTTCATGCGTACAAAGAGCTTTTATATGGAGTTTAATATCGCAAAGATATGTCTGTGTCTTTAATTTTTATTACGAATTTCTTATAAGTAGATCATAGTGAACTGAAATAAGGATACCGACTTACCTAATAGCTAAGTTACTTATGTACGACCAAAATCTACGTGTCTAATGCTACATAATATGTAATAACAAATTGTTACATAAATAGCAATAGGAGGGTTCATCCGTTTTTATTAAAGTCAGAGGTCCAATTCATATTTCACACATTGTTTGATTTCATTTTCTATTTTTGATTGTTAGTCTGGGTTTGGCGTGTTTTGTTCATTGATGGATTCTGGTTTGGACGCAGCCATTCAAATACTGAATCCACTGGTGGACTGCTTTGTTGTTTGAAATTATACAATTTGTTCCCAACTGACCGCCACCCTCTAATAACCTATTTGATTCAAATAGAAAGTAATTTAACGGGGTTTTCGTTGTAGATAAAATTAAAAAATAATCTCATTCAGTCAGAATTAATTTAAAATTTAAATCAAAAAATATAAGATAAAACGTAGATTGTTACATGATAATAATTTGTACCTATCTATTAGAAACCTAATTGTAGGGGAAATGTTATAATTATAGTGTTTTACTTAGATTATTGTAGCAACACAATTGAACGTGTTGTGCAATCAAGTTTTTAATTACAGAATTTATTGTATGTGGAAACACCTTCCCTACTAACCTGATATTATTAATTCTGTGCTACTAAAACAACAAAAAAAAAACAGCTTCAAAACTTAAACATCATTCTGCAAATCAATAAAGCCGGATGTTGGCGCCATGTTTTTTTAACTTTTATAATTGAAAACGCATCTTTAGTAGAACTATCCGATAGATTGCAATACTATTTTGTCTTTTCTGTGTTTAAATCGTTTTCATTGTGTAAGACACGGCTCATCAGCAACAATGCGACCATTTGCTACCGTTCTGCCGCTCCCGACCGTTGCATAAAAAAAACTACCTGGCCACAAACTCTTATTTCTAAATTAATTTATTTTAATCTTAACCAATAGTGTTGAGTCATACTGTTATCGGCGCCTTTTAAATATTAAGATCTACTTTAATTGTATGTACTTTTATACCTAATCTCTTCTATATCATCTACCGATATTTTATTTTATCGTTACCTATTTTAGACAACTGTTCAAAGCTTGTTGTCTGTTAATTTATTTTCACTTTTTTTTATAAGTAATATACTTTATTGTTAACAACCTTGAAACGTGATTATGAATACTGTTTACATTTATGAATAATCTGGAATGGACTACTTCTAATTTTCAGTACACAAGGCGAATGTTTTTGTATGAAACTAAACAATACGTTTAATGTTTTAAATATCGAGTAAAACATAATCAATAAAAATAAACACATAAAGATTTGAAACAGAGTAGTCTCCCGGACGTGTGATAGTTTAGTGTGGAACAAAAATAAACGTTATAATTTGTTAAACAGGTTATTAGTATAACATCAGTCGCTGAAAGTAGGAAGGAAATTGTGAATGAAAATCTAAACATACCAACAGATGGCTTGTGGGAAAATATATACCTTGGTATTAGATATATAGTAATAGGAAATTAAAAAATTGCCTTAGTTTAGGTACATATACTTTAGATGATTTTAATATGAGTCCATACTCTATTCTTAAAATAAAATAAAAAATAAAAAGAGGAGAGAGAGAGTAGAGAGAACAGTAGTAAGCGTCCGTGTTTTAATAGGATTGTCACGGAAATAGTTAGGGCTAGGTTAGGTTAGGTTGCATAACAATAGGTTTGATGCAATTGAAGACATGAATGGATGAAGGGTGATATGTCGCAAAATTCAGATTTTCACTGACTAACTGACAGACAGAAAAAATTAAGTTCAAACTGTCACTTAAACGTTTCAGAATACGTCGTAAAGTACATTAATCTAAAGATTCTGTACGTACTCTAAAATGTTTAAATAACAGTATAAACTCAAATTTCTGGGTTTTTTTACGACATATCCTTCATCCATTTATATCTCCAAGTGTCAATCTTTATTAACCGACTTCCAAAAAATGAGGAGGTTCTCAATTCGTCTGTATTTTTTTTTTAGATTCTATAGACAACATCTATTATTAATACGTACGTCTAATCTACTTAAGGGGCAAAGGAACCCGAAAGAAGTTTGAATTATGTTCGAATTTGGAACACAGGGCCAGAGTAACTGTTTATTCATAACCCCCCGGCAGACTCGGTGACAGATCGGCCTCTAGTTAATATATTAAATATTTAAATACATAATAAATAAACAAAAAGTAGTAAGTACATAAGCACTAGCTAGTGACCAGACACGTGCTAGTTCAGCATATCACTTTTTGCTTGCGTTATCAGTTATTTCAAACAATTATTTAATTTTACATGTTTGAGCAAGCAATCGGACTAATATTTTCTTACATTGCCACAAATGAAATTATCATGAATATGAAATATGAAGAACAATGTTTTCCTTAAATAATACATATACAATGTACGTAATAAAAAGAAGATACTTATGTATAGAAATATCTTTAGAGCCGGTACCTACAGGTGACACTCGCACTATTGTCGATCGAAGCTCATCACTCGACACCAAATTAATGTTACCACACTAGTATCGACAGGACGAGGGAGAGAAATTTCGAAGGAGGCCTGAGGAATGTGCTTTTTTGAAAAAGCTTGATCTTAAAAACACGCGGTAACATGGTGTGTTTGAGTGAGCTTTGGAAAGCGCCCGATGTGCATCAGCGGTATCTTGAAGTGTCTATGAGTTGCTTCTTTCAACTTGCTGGCCATGATGACGTTATCGACACTGGTGTTGACTTGCTTTGCGCTCGAGTCACGTGTGTGAATTCTCGGCACAACATCGAAGACAATATTTCGACGACTTTATGGCCTTGACTAGTTGAGCGGTCAGTGCTCAAGCGCGGTGGAGGTAACGTTCAAATCCAATGGTATTTTAACATGGCGTTAACTTGAACATTGCTTGGTGAAACACGGCCTTAGTGTTCTGTATTCGATATATTATGATGTGTATTGAATATATATGTCGCAGTCATTTGGTTGGATCTGCTATTTGATTGAATGACTAGCGCGTTCATTGAATTTTATTTTTACCAACAAATCAGATTAATCCCAGACTAGGACTAGGAGTAGGACAGCCATTTAATATTTTATTTTTAATCTAAATTAATCCAAATATATATCAACACATTGATATCTGTACGAGATACGATTAAATGACCGCGCTAGTCATTCAATCAAAAAAGCAGATTCAACCAGATAACTGCGACATATGTATGTATATATAATACAATAATTTTTAAATATGTGTATAGGTACTATAAAAGTTTTAAATGTATGCCAGTTTCTGGTATCAACATCACAAGTTCTTCGAGAAATCAGCACGGGGCAAGATTAAGGTAGTGTGAAAAGCATCTTAGATAGATATTATGCTTGTGTCATAGAGCTATCGTAGACTTTTTATGTCAGAGTGTGGACTAAAAGTAGGGCATAATAAATATTATAAAAGCATCTAGATTGTTCTCAAGGCATACGTTATTATTAGCTTAGGATTAATATAGCGTACACCATATTGTTACATAGTGATGGCGCGTACATAATTATACACAAATGAATGATTATACCTACTTATGCTCCGGTGATAATTTAGTTCTAGCCTACAACTAGTAGGTACCTACCTAAGGTGAATTCAAGTCACACATATTATACAGGATGTAAAAAAACTTGTTTGGAATATGATTACACTAGCTTTTACTCGTTTTAGAAATGTATTTTTTTGTTATTCATGCGACTAAAATATATTAAATGGTAAAAAGTAAAAAAAAAATAGTTTTAGATAAATAAAAAATACATACCCAATGAGACAGTATTTACATATCCCAAAGTTATTCTTACTGTTCTTTTTCATTTTGTACCTATATTATGTTGCAATCAAAACTCTAAACCAGTTAAAAGTAGGTACTTTTGACTGGTTAAGAGTTTTCGATCCGACAGTTCTTTATAAATATTTCCAAAAACTTTGGGGCTATGTTAACTTGTAAGCCATGCAGTATGTAAATGGAAAAACTGCGTGTTATCGTCATATTGCCCGTGACTCTACTTAAAATAAATATAGCTTTTATAAAAATAATATTAAACAGAACTTATTCGTAAATCATATAGGAATAGATATTCTGATCGTCTGAAAAATCTTTTGTTTGATCAGTCTCAAACATCTGGATGTTGAACAGAAGTTCATAATAAAATATGAAGAAAAAACATGTTAAGTCCTTTTGTATCGACCGCTTCTGTTTGAAGGTATCAAACTATGACCGAGTAGTCTTGGTACTTGCCGTTTAGTTATTGATTGTGCAGTAGGTAATTAAGTAAGTACTTATTTAGTAAAATATTTTTTTCTAATGCAGATGGTATCACATAGCAGGGATATTTTAGGTAAGTAACTTGTAAGTTTTAACTTTGAATGCATCGCATTTATCATTTAATCTTACCCAATTATAGTAGAATGCTTAATGATTCGTTAAAAATATCCAACACACCCCGCAGGCAACATGATGCAACATTAATTACATTTATTATATTTTTCCGCACAAAAAGTAAATGTTCTTTATCACGCGGACTTTAATTTAGACCATTTAAATTGTACTCAGTGGCTTATATTAAGTACTATAGGTCATAAATCTAATTTAAATGAATTAAATAACTTAAGTGTCACAGAGAGCCAGAAAACCTTTAAGAGCATAATGATAGTGCTACCTACTTATTACTTGCCTTAAGTATAGCATTACACTTTTTAATAGTATGACTGAAAACAAATTATGAATATTCAAAGTATCAAGACTGTTTGGCGAGTAACAATCGCAGTCGAAACGTACTCACAGTAACTAGTTGAGATTTGTTTTGATAATACATCATAAAACTATTAAATATTGGATCGCTGAGTGAGAATACCCGAACTAGCGTCGTGCTCCAGCCCAAGTGACTAACTTCAGGTCACTATATTTTTGCAAGAACAAAATGTGGAAATCGTAGTTTGTCTTTAAATACTATCATTTTTCGAGTTTATCGTATTTATCAAAGGTATTATTAAAACCCATATATGAAATATATTTTTCTAACAAGTACCTACTCAAATACCTAACTTTATGAATCAACCCTTGTGTAAGTAAATACAGACAAGACAATTTTTATTGCTGATAAAGGAGTTATCTTTTTTCGTCTAATGTAAATTTATTTAATTACACATACCTATCTATAAAAAGTTATGCAGGTCGCAAATTACTATTTCATCATAATATTTTCTAATTATTACTGGAGGTTGTAAATATATTGAACTTGTGTTGAACTATTGACGTAATAGTTTACGATTAAAAGTGGCTGAACATGGGAGAAATAGATTTTAAAGGCAATATGACTTATCTACTTCGATTTTGTTATATCTAGTATGTACAACTTCAGATGGTTTTGTTTGAGATAGTTCAATCTTGCTATCTCAATAATTTCAAATTAGGTTATAATATTTGCGCAACTATTACAAATATAGTATATTGTTACTAATTAATTAAAAAAGAATGTATAGATACAAACCATACAGGTATATAATATGTATATTATATAATATATATTTTTGCCAAACATGCTACAATTACCCCGTCGTGCACCATATCTCTCGCGCCTGTGACTTGCCACGCTGTACAGCACGGTTTGTGAAGTAATCGGTTTGTTATTTTAGTGTTTAGAATATGTTTAAGCCTTGTTTTGTTTTATCTGAGGCATGTGGGAATAATTCTATTGTACTCTACATCCGGACTCTTATTACGTATTCTATTATTTAACGTTCCATATTTAAATGAGGATGATTTTTTTCAAATTAGATGAAATTTTACTTAATATATAGAAAATGCACATGCCTATATGATAAAACAAAGTAGAAAACGCGTTTTAAAAAATATTAAGAGGAAAAGTGTCGTAAGTCTCAAAAGGTACATTTTATTTGTTCAAGTCACTCGACATGACAGGAGTTACCAACTTCCGTTCTCAACGCAGTCGCTTATCTAAAGCAAATATAGAATCAAACTAATGTTTAGATTAAATTTGTTTTTCTCTTAAATAGTCTTATCTTGATGATTTAATTTAAACGATTTATATCTTGTGTATTTGATAAATGGTAAAAAATCTAAGAAACCATATTTTTTTCTTCGAAGATAACTTTTAATAGAAAAATACTTGTTATATTATTTGTAACTTGAATCCTAAATATTTAAACTATCTTTCAAGTCATTAGTGTTTTCAGTTGTTACTACTAAGAAGTTAAAAATTAAAGTTGAATACTAATCGAGCAAGCACTGAATAGGCGCCATCCAAAATATTTAGAGACGTCACTTGAAGAAACAAGTTAATAGACGCTGGTAGTTTTCCAATTACAAAGCATTGTGCGACTCAGTGGCGCACAATGCTGAATTATGCTGAAGCTTAATTGGAACGTGAATTAGTTTTCAAATGCACCAGTAGAGTGCGCTAATTACAGTATTGAAAAAAAAAATAATCATAGAGTTAGCAATAACCTCATTAATGTGTAAACAACGCTTCGCTTATGAGGCATGCAATAAAGTGGTATAAATAATTATTTGTATGAGAACTGTTTACGATTATTTTAAGTAATTTTGATTTTGATTATTTAATTAACATTTGTTTTAAGTATTTTTTTTAAATGAGTTCTAAAAGAATTATATACTTTTTAATGAAATTGTATTCACATTTTAAATGTGGAATATAAAAAAAAAATCAATGCTTGTACCTTCATCCATATTTATATTAATTTTTTTAACACAGGTTGAATTAACTTTGATTATTTTCAAAAACCTACAACGCAATGAAAGCTCTAAAAATTTTGTCACCAATAAATAATATTACTAAAGATAATATAAATAAAACATTCCGATCAATGTCAACTTAAAGAAAAAACACTTGTTAATTTTCTGTCACTGAGTTGGTATCCATTGCACGCATCAAGCGAAAACACTACTTTTGAGAGTGCTCGACTGTGCGAAGCGTTGCTGTAGTTGAAACATTCAATGTTAAGCATTATGCCGCATAATGCGCTCTAGTGCTATAATTGGAAAACCACCATAATCAATTACTCGAAAGTGAATAAAAGCAAAAAAAATGCATTAGGTTGACTGGTCACGCGAGAGCCGTCAAAACTAACACTCTCTCACTTATACACTTCCCCCGTAACGGTTCCTGCCCGACCATAATAGCCCTAAGCAATGGAATTTCTATTTTCAAGCCTTCAATACATCACCAATTAAACACCGACTAAAAATTAGGAGTAGATTATGTCAAGTGTCAAGACATTTATAAATAAGCTAAGTAAGTATTCTAGTTTTTGCATAAGGGATCACCGGCAACATTAAGTAAATAACAATCTATAAAATTACACAGAGTAAAAAAGGCACAAAAAAAGAGTTTTTAATTTTAGATACTATCGTAATATATATAAAGCTACGGTTATAAATGGTTTACGTGGTATAAAACTTAAATTAAAGTAAATTTTAATAGTAATAAAAAAAAAAGTAAATAACTTACTTAAATTAAAGTTCAAAATAATGTAGGTTCCTTGATGTCTTGCTAATTTATTTCTTTAACTTATTAAGCTACAATTAGCTCAATGAATTTATACGATTTTACTCCTAAATCTATCTAAGATTTTTAGCTATTAATTGAATGAAACAATCTCAGCTAGCATTTATAAATCCTAATCTTATAATATATAAAAATGGGTTGCTGTCTGTTACTCCCGCTAAAATTCGGGAACGGCTGAACCAAATCGACTATTTTTGGTCTATAAATATTCGTGAAAGTCCAGGGAATGTTTAAACGGTTTTTTATGCTCAACGAAGTGGGTACGGGACAGCTAGTATAAAATAAATAATGAGCAAGAACTTAAGAACGCAAGAAGATTTGTAATAAAATATGTAGGTTGTTAGGTCGCGTGCTGCGGTCTGCGGTCGGCCTGCTCTGCCCACCAACCTCTAAACGTCGCTTTACCACACCACGGGCCACGACTCGTTTACATGCGTTTACATTATTTTCCTTGTGCAAACTATTGTCACCTTCACCGTCGTCTACGTAAATCACAGAAATCTTATTTTTACTAGTATTAGCTAAATGTACAAAACTTTGTAATACTTTGTAATCGAAGAAAAGAGAAAGTTTAACTAACCTATTTGTATTTTTTTAACACTACCTATATATCACTAGGTATATCTCAATGTTTATTTTTTACAATTTCCCTGTTTCTTTGCACTTTGTCCCTGCTTTATTATTACCGACTACAAATCAAATTGTCCCCTTTTAATTAAACTAGCACTATGTCAACTGTAGGTGAAACTAGTTGCCTATTAAACACCAAATAAAGTCATGAATAATGCACTTGTTTCTGTTACGACCTACGAGGGGTAATTTCGACAATTATTTGGATATCGTTCTCCGACAAAAAAAACTTTAAAAGAAAAATCTATTTTACTAATGGTAAATAAATGAAGCAAAAGCCAACAAACAATAATAACTAATAAGAACCAAACAATGTAAATTTAACATTGTGTAACAAGCTAGTTTCGATTTAAATATTTTCCATCCAAAACTATCGTATCTTAATTGAAATATCAGTGTGCATTAAAATAGGTGTAAATTGGCGCCGAGTTCCAAATTCGAACAATCGCGGACACACGCGGACGGAGCGCGGCGCGCGGCGCCGCGGTGCGGCGGGCAGCGGGCGCCAGTACAACCTGTGTCCTATCAAATGCAATAATCGAAGCCGCGCGACGTGCATTCAATTATGCCTGAAAATTGAGTCTCATTAAAATAATAAAGCAGCCAGCGGCGAAATCAAATTGAACGATAACAAAAGCTTGTGTTAATTCGAGGCGACAACGCTTTTGCTTAAACCTGATAAGAGACATTCAACTTTATTCACTCATTGATAAATTTTACCTATTATTATTATTTAGTTTTCCTCACTAATTTGTGATTCTTTGTTTTTCATTTATTAATAATAACTCTTATTGTTATTATTTTAATTTTCATGAGCGCTGATTGGTTCTTGGTAACTTTGTACCTATACTGATCGGTAATTAAATATAGGTAATAAATACGCATTGATAGGTCTTGTTTTTTTCGTGTAAAAATATATTCATTCACGACTTACGTAATAAGTAGTGGTATATTCGATTTATTATAATAGAAAGTTATTTACACTAAGAAATTACCGATTTTAATGTAGAGCTCCGTACCCTACATTAATAATAATTTGGCATAAGAATATGTATGGTATTTAGTATTTTTTTGTGTTAAAATACAATTGGAATCCAACAAAACTCAGTTCTAAGTTAATGTGAGTAAAAGCCTTGCTGAAAATAGAGAAAGATTTCCACGTTAGATTTATTACCGAATACTCTAAAATCGTGATCGTCTTTTGTATAACAAAAATAACATACTATCAACTGAGTGACTTCATAAACATCGATAATAATATAATTGGCGTATACTTATGTATATGGTGGAGGCTCCCGTTTGCACTATAATAGCGGCGTAGCTCAATGCGGCCCCAAATGCAATTGTGTACATTCGTGCGAGTATTGAGTTACAGTAATGCGATGGAAACATTTGCATCCACTGATAGTTCTGCACTAACTGTACAGTCGTGTACAGAGTACGCCATGTTGCAATAACGCATTGTATTCACTATTCATATCGTATATATAACTAGCAATTAATTATTAACTTAGTTTAGATTCGTTTTTCAATAGTTTAAACAGTCTTATTGTAAAATGTTTTCATTTAATTTTCCTTTCCCGTCAATATCGTTGTTGTCTGGTAATAGATCACTGTGATTATATAATAATTTCAATTAAGAATTTCAGTAATTTTGTGTTTAATTTTATTTTGGATCAAATGTGAAATTATTGCAATTAATTAGAGATGCAGCTATGGGTAATGGTGATGATTAAACAATAGTTCCGTACCTATAGTCGTCTCCCCTATTTGGTGACCACTCGGTGACACTGGTGCCCATCCCGCAAATTGCTCTTTCCCAGCAAATTGTCAATAAAACTCATCTGATTCGCAGTTAAACAAGCGAACGACATTATTAATTTATGCGATGTAATATGGCGCAAGCGTTGTCCGGATACACTGTAAATTATTAATAGTGCTGGGGTAAAAATTAAGCTTAAATCGAATGGGTAGTTTGGATAGTAATGTCCGTTTTATGTTTCTATGGGTAGATTAATTTGTAGGGCGATAACAGTCCCCGAAATCTGTGTAATAATAATCAAATGAGCGACGATGTATTTCATTTTTGATGGATTTCGGGCCGAGTCAATTTTATGTGTTTGTTAATAATTAGGTGCTCACACGCACTAACCTAATGGTGATTTAGAAGCGATTGAATCTGATACACTCGTTGTTTGCCGACAGGCAGATACACGAAGCGAATACCTCCCCAGCGACTCGATGTTATCTTAAGAGAAAGCGATTACACAAATCTGAAGATGCTATTAATCCGGCTCGCTGCCCTCGAATGGCATCATGGTTTGTTTAATAAAATCGCGAATTTACATATCAAAACCTACAAAGGGGCATAATTGGACCCGATGACTTAGAAAACGTAGCGGGTGAGGTGGGCGCGCCACCCCCTCGACAACAAACAAAGGAATTATACCCGCCTCAAGAAACTTTTAGCAATGGAAAACGCCTTAACAAACAGACGCGTGTGTATCTAATGAAATTCCTATGGTCGCATAACATACCCGTGAGAGCGGTGAGTGTTATTAGCGGAATTATTTCGCGGGGTGAAATCTTTGAAGGCGGCTGCTCTTTCGGAAAAGTTGCTAAGAAAATGGGTTGAGTACTTTTCGAGATTTCATTAGTTCGTAACTATGCGGTGTGCTACGCTAGGCATCTAATTTATTGGGTAGGCGTAGCCGGGAGAACGAATGGGCAGCGAGCATTTGGAATTGGAACAGAACTGCCGAATCACGCCGCTTTGACTTCGGCCCGCCGCGCCACGATTCGTTAGGAGACAAATGTTTGGATTCAATTCCGATATTTTTTAAGACGTAATTAGTAACGGTGTGGTTAGCCTGAGTATTTCGTTCTGGCAGTGGCAACTATCCGCTATAATTAGGTGAGTCGGTGGACCCTTCGAATTCGTATGTTTGTAAAAAAGGTATGCGTGAAAAAAGTTTGTCGCGCCTCATTAAAATATCGTTATTGATTTTTTACGATGGCGAGGTGACTGCCTCAAAAATCGCACTACTACTGGTCTTTTATAATAATAGTCGACTGACCATTATTATAAACACCAGTAGCAAATTCGATCAGATAAATCGTTCTACTGACAAGTGCATTTACACTTTCTTGGTTATTATGCAAATGATTCGAGTATGCTTAATGATGTATAATAACAGAATTAAAGCTGCATTGCACTTACTATCTTTATAATTTTAAGCCTCATTACACTCCTATTTTAAGAAAAAAAGTATTCTTCCATCTTTTTGCTTTGGAAAATAGTTTTCAATTCAAATTATCGTGCTGCAGTATATTTCTATAAGGTTTGGTGAAAATTGTGTGAGTTAGGGGCGATTCGTTACAAGTGCCATCTATTACCGGCGTTATAGAATGTAAATCGCGACGCGGTGAATTATCGAATCTATTAACTCGCGGGATCTCGCACAGATTACAGACGTTCGACGTAGACTATCGAAACACAACAGAGCACGTGCATTTTCAATTACATACCCCGCAACCTCCACAATATTATGTTGTACAAGGATTTGATATGTTCAACTCACCTAACCGTAATATGCTGCATATCAATTTTGTTTTACGTAAAAATACATTTTCCAAAACTCACTAATTTTGAAATATAATACTTAACGGCATCAGATTTTGCTATAATATTATCTATGTATTAAAAACACCTTCCTCTTTTTTAAACTCTACATTTTTTCAAATTTTGATGCCAATTGCCACGTCTAAAAGTTCCTTGGTCTTCAGTTTTCGTCTGACGCAAGACGATTTGTACTAATTATAACGCGCGAACGACGGAAGATGCGATTATCTGTCGCGATTAGCTGTCGTTTCCTCCGGCAAAAATATAGGAGATATTATTGATTTAAAGACCAAACAGATGATAAATACTCAGAAAAGAACTAAACACAATCTTCAGTAGCCAAATAAGCATTTATTCAATTTTTTCGTAAATGCATCAAAAATACAAAGACTAAAATTTTCATATAATATCAGCAGCGCTACTAATAAAACATAACTAAAGAAGGAACTTTTGGGCTGACAAATGATTTAAGTAATTTGAAGACATTATTTAGGTATATTAAAATATTAATTCGGCAATTGTAAAATCTTTTACTTTAATGTGTTTAATTTCATAATTGACTACACTATAAGTTACCATACCATAATATTATTAACATAATGAAGTGATATTCTAACAAAACAAAGACATCCGAAGAAGTACAAAAGGAAAGGGCTCCAGCACACGTGTACGATTGTGTGTCTGTAACCTAACACGTGATAGAACAAAGGCGATGACAGACAGAAGTGTCAATATCCTCGATGGAGAGATTCATAAGATGCCCCTATGACACGGGAGGCATTTGTTCAACGCAACAATAGCACTTTAATTATTATGTGGGAAATAATAATAAATAAAAAACACGAAAAATATCACCCATAACGCTCCTTGTGTTGACCATGGCCACCAAAAAAACAATTGAAATGATTTCTATAAACAATGAAACGGAAGACATAAATGCTAATAACAAATGCACATTCCAAAATTACGTCGTAAGAAAGCTTTTAGATTCTATTAATGTCGATATTCCGACCCCCTAAAGAGTTGGAAACACGAAATGGAATTATGCATTCCCCTAAAATCGCCATTAGTATTAGAGAGACAATTTATTCCGAGCCAGGGATCAATATTGTGTTTTCCGGTGTCAGTTCGAATCGTACAGCGCCGATCTAACTTTGATCAGTGTGAACGATTACCGAAAACTGTTGTTGCTAATCTCTACTATCGACATTGTTTTATCACATACATTATATAAAGGCAAAAAAAAGTTGTTCAAAATACAAATTACATATCAATGAACCGCATAGTACTAAAATCTTTTCTAACTGTACCTAACTATTAGTAGGTACTGGATACCGACTGTTATACAAATAAAAGTATAAAACGATAATGAAGAGTTAATATAAATATTAACTTATATTAACTCTCTATTCCAACCCTTCAAATCAAGAAAGCTACGTAAAATGATCTTAAGCGGGGACATACAAACACATTAATTAAAAGGAGTTAAAATAAACTTCAAAACTTTGTAACCTTCTTGGCCTCGCTAACTTTTACATTAACACCGAAAGGGGGAAGCGTTTACGAATGCACCGCACCTATTACGGCTGTTTTTGTACCGACAGCAAAACAATTCAATTGTACCCGATGTACTTATATGTAATTTTATACCAATTACTGTTTCGAATAGTAAAGATAGACAGGTGCGTCAGTTCTGTTTGTAATTGTTTCATAAAGATTTAAACAGGTATAAAAAGGAAATAAATTCTTAAATGCTTTATGCTGACGTTTTATTACTTAATTTCGCCAACAATGTAACACACGATTCAATAAACATAAGAAAAAGACGACCGTCAAATAAATCCTACAAATATTTTAATGGCCGCACGCACTGCGCCTCTTTATTGGCAGTATAAAGCGTCCGTAAACGAACCTACCCTCGCAGGACAAAGTCTAGCCCGAGTATAAAATAAATCTAGCGGAGTTATCGTCCACAATAAACAGTCACCGCAGAAGGCTATCGTCGATTCCCACGCAAAGTTGCCGCTAATAAAAGCAACAAAATTATATATTCAAGAGTAAGGAGGTGGTGGTATAACAGTTAGGGCCTCTACGTGGTCCGAGTTACAATGCAAATTGCCGTGGAGGGGTGCGTCGATGCCTCAAACTGCGACTCGCAAAGATGGCCGCCGTAATTGTGAAATGAAATTATTAAGCATTGTCTTATGGATCGACCGCAGTCGACACCTGGGCTCCGCCGCGGATGCTGTTTCTCACCCCTACTACCTTATCTCTAGAAGTGACTTTGTTTTGGCATACTTGTACGTGTTCATTGAACAGAATTTCTACCTATAATTAATTTGTAAACAATTATTGAAAGGACATTAATATTTTTTAGTATATTATAAATATTCATTCGTTTATGTAGTAAAGTCGTATCCTGAGCCATATCCATTTATTTCTGTTTAAGCATTACTACAACCCTCAAGTTCTCGTCTGAAAGCTTTATATTAAAATTTAAATCTACTTTGCAAAGTGTATTTTATACACGTGCTTCTGCAATTTTGATCGTCCATAAAGCTGGAAACGGCTAGTATTATTATGTACCTTTGCGGTATTGGTGGTTCATTCCTCCCTTACGTACCCGTTAACATTTGAACTAAGTCTCCCATGAATTTAGTATGCACAATGTTAATGTATTATAGAAGCCTTAATTATCGCGTTTGCGGTTCGCCCTGCGGTTTGACTGTTCGCGTTCACTTCTGTTTCGATTTCAAACACTCTTGTCTTTTGGCTTTCTAACTTAATTTATTTCCGATTCCATTGGGGTATGTACTCAAATTTAATTAATAAATTAGACATACTCTCTCATTCACTGTCGTAATGTATAGTTTTATTTATAAAACGTATTTCAGTGCTTTTTATTTCGGTTTTTGCGCCTTTAAGCTTTACTAAAGCTTGTCTTCAGATATAAATTACACATACCTACATATAAAAATTTAAATTTATTGTGAGTAAACTTTGCTTTTCAACGATATCGAACTGTTTTGAGGTTGAAAAGAATACCCTACTTATTGGCGATCCGAAATTCCTTTTTAATCCAACGGAGAGTTTGCGTTTTTTAATTTCACACAAAAAACGGCTCGGAGTTGGTGATCAATCAAAACTCACGCTCGGGGTTTTTTTTCATTGCACTGCGAATACTTTCGCCTCTCTGTAACCACTATAAATGTGTTCATCATTTTGTTTGCAAAAAAGAAATGGATACAGTTTGAATTAAATTAGTTTGATGGATTTACATTTGGATGATTTATCTGCGTATTATAATGGCAATATTTTGTTTAATCACTACTTTATAATAATGATTTCAAAAACCTAATTATGTCTTTAAATAATTTCTTCTTGTTTAATGGCAAAATAAAAATACTTACAGTTTTATTTTGTAACTTAAAGTAACCCGTAATAACTCGGGGTAGTTATTAGTTACAGTATTAGAACGTTTACCTATTAGACCTATTTATGTGATATATTATTATGATATATTTATCTATCAAAAAAATTAAAGATTTTATTTTATAATGAAATTAACAGTATTTAATATATCTAATAATTATAAGTAAGTGTGTAGGATGAGTCAGCAGTCATCGGATGTTTAACATTGACTGGCATGATAGTTAATCGCGCCTCGAACGTGATCACGAGAGAAAGTGTTGACACTGATCAAACATTAAGTGCCAAATTGATAAATTAGATGTGAAACACAAATTAATGGACTAATTAAATCCTTTTTGTAAGAAAATTGGTTATTAGCTTTATTCATGGTAATAGTTGAAGTCACCACTTTTCGGTCACAAAAAGTAAAGCCTAACGCACACACCTACATTTACATCAATAGTTTAAAACGGATTATCGCACGATTTTAAAATACGACGACAAAAACCAAATCCTCAACCTTTCAACCAGTACGTGTTTTTTTGTAATAACATTCGAAAGAATAACGACAAACAGACGTCCTAAGAGATAAGATCTGCGCCGGTAATCTCTCCGGGATCCTATTAGACGAACACGCTTGGTGGTTTTTGAATACGCTCTTGAAGTTTTAAGTACTCCCACGCTGATTTTTCCTGATCAATCACACTTTTTTGGCAAACTTTTATACGTTGGCGGCCTAGCGTGTAATTTCACGTGCTATTGTCGCGTAATCCGGATTATTCTTTGAATACATTTTTTGCAATTACACCACGTAAAAGGTTTATTTGAATGAGGAAAGTAGACGTTACATTTTTTTTTTCTAAATAGCTTTTTTTTCATATTGTTATACAAGCGGATCTAGAAACGCGGCAGTTGTCAAGTCAACATCAAGCAAAGGAAATGTAGCCGGCGCCGATACTGATTACTGTAAAAGCTATCTGTGATTTGTCAATTGCCAATTGAAAAATCCTCATCGCTGTTAATCGTTATAAGTGTGCGCAGAGCTTAACTTAGCACTGTTTAAAATATTTATTATCAGTATGTACTTTACCTGAATAATATATCAAAATTATTATTATTTAAAAATAGATAGAAAATTTTATTAACATTTCATAAAAATATTTTGCGGACTTCTGTAGCAACAGTAGCTCGTAGAACAAACAAAGAAACACATTACAAAGCCATAAAGCAAGTCACAAAGAGACCGACTTTTACTTGTTGAAACTGATCCATCATGTCTCCTTTTAAAATAACAAAAACTCATACGACGCACACAACAGATGGTCCGGTAAAAAACACCACCCCACTCGTTCCAACTTCAACTAGCAGTCCCAAATTATAAAATCAATTTCCAATTGATACATATTACATATAGAAGGTTAATGTTTCACCTTTGTATATTAATAAAGATATTATTTTGATAAATCGAAAACGTTAGACGCCGATATTAATATTTTTCTAATAAACATTGGAACATTTTAATTAATCTATCCCCTATTCAATAAAGTTTGTTTAACTCAACGAAGATAATTTTTTCTATACTTTTACGAAAAATAACACATGAGATATACATTGGATAGCGATTGATAACACTACTTCACTGGCTGCTAGTTACCTCCATTTGAACAACAAACATCAATATCACAAAGCAAACATAATATCGACCAATAAAGAGTCCACATATCAACATGCGAAATTCCAATTAGATTCCAAACGTAGAACGTGATAAAAGAACCGTTATTGAAGTCGCTTATCTGCGTAATTAGAATTGAACTAAGCTGGAACATTTACGTTATAATGGGAACTGTAGAGTACCGTACAGATGTTTTGATAACAAATATTGGATTCGGCAATCATTCGTAGAAATTAAACATCTTCAAGTGTTTCGAAATTATTATCGCTAAATCATTTTTCATATTTTTAACATGTATTACTTACCTACTTTTTAATCTTTACCCAACAAAAGCAAACCACACATTGCAAAAAATATCTTATATTATTATCATTATTATAAGACAGTCACCTGCTCTGGTAGAAATGCAAAACCACTTAAATGTGAATTATGAAGCAGACAAAACATTATGTTCTCTTGTAATCGTCGTAACCGTTAAAAGAGCCATTCAAAAAATTATCTCCCACCGAATTGGCGGTAACGCTCGCCGCGGATTCGTCATAAGGGAATGCAGCATCAAATATTCAATTTTAAAACCTCCGCTAAAAGCGAAACGTCATCGCCTTCGTGCGCACAGCTGGGACTCGACGATCTAAAATTTTGTTACAGATGGGACACGCACTTCACGGGAGAGATAAAATAAGAAATTGCATTAGCAAAAGTGAAAATTTAAATGAATATGACAGAAACATTGCCTCGGCTGTTGATAAATCGACTTCAATAACTACTGAGAGGGTGTGTTTACAGAGTCGCTCGGGATATCCGGGGCTCTCTAAATTACTCTGTCATAAACAAGAAAGCAGCATAGAGTAAGAAAAATTTCATTAGCGCCAATCAAACTGACGAGGTCCAAAATGAAGTCGGCAAGGAGAGTCGTAATCACGGACTTCAGGAGGCACCCCTCGACGTGAGGTCTTATTAAAGGAATAATATTTACAAAACGAGACGCCTCAGAAATCCCCAAATTAAGATCTCGCTGAAACCCGCCCAACTTCCACAAAGTGGAATCATTAAATTAAAAATGTAAACTTTTCTCTTAGCAAGGTAATGGGCATCCCGATGTAGATAAATAGATGGAATAGCTGCAAAAAGGAGCATTTTCCTGTTCATTAAATTTTTCCTTCGCTTTTTTATTTCGACCCCTGGTGCTAATTTTGTTGGAATTCACGCCCCTCGACTCCACCCGCCGGGGCTCAATCACAGAAATTTTATATCCGGAATTAAATAAGTACCCGACCGAATTACAAGCAAAATTTAATACGAGCTTATTTGGCCGAGGTATCTTTCATAATTAATCAGATACAGAGCTTTACTTATGGCGCTGAGTCGTAATAAGGTTTTCATTACTTTTCCAGTGAGTATCGGAGTATTCACGTTTCATAAAACATTTAAAAACGGCAGGCAAGAAATTCTCATCAGTGGCAACTTTCCAAGGGTGGTTTACGTAGGTAATTCGATTGTCTATAAGATCGAGCTCGCCGCAGGAAACGGCAGAGGTCGGTGGCAAATGCAATTATATCAACTAATATGCTGTCTGCAACCTTTGCGTCGCAGCGCCTATTTACCCATGCCATAAGCTTTATGTTTTGACGAGATTACTACAGTCAGTTTTAGTTTATTTTTATTTAAAAACTTTTTTTACAGACTTCTTCAATAGTTTTATTATGCGTCCAAATAGGATAAGAGGTAATAATTACATAGTTCGAAGCAAAAATATTTATGTGATTAATAAAAAAAATGTACGGTATATGCTCTTCCATGGTTAATATTTCTTATCTGTATTGAATTGTTGTTGCACGGTAAACGAATACTGAAAGAATATCCAACATATTAAACGTTCAATTGCCGTTCTGACCGTGCTATCGGATTCCTTTATAGGATATTGATTGGTGCAAATAAGGAAATCGAATTATTCAACGTCCGCCCGTCATTTGTTTTCACTCCCCTACAGCAAAGATGAAGAAATTCTTTCTGAGTTTTCGATTACTTGTCCAATTAATTTTATAGATTCATTTGTCTTAGATGTTTTGAGTAATGCACTCATTGCACTCTCGATAAATCCAACTCTGCGGTAGGTACAGTCCAGGAGACAAACAATATCATGATCAACAGATAAAAAAACGACAACATTAAAACGCTTATATCGCCGACTGTACATATACAAAGTTGTAACTTTTTATTGGTATCAGCATCATGGAGAACGCACAATCATTACTTTACTGGCTTGTAAAAAGTTATCTAATGGTAATACTTAATAGCTATTACCTAGGTTCAGTAAATAATGACAGTGGTAAACATTATTTGCTTTTAGTGTTACCATAGTTTTTTTCTGTGGCGTCTGCTGTTTTCCAGACTATGGCGCCATACAACTGAATCTGTTTACCAATTTTATGCGTTATGAAGAAAACACTATATTTGATTTGTTGCCCAGATAAGTTAACAAAGTTTTGGTTTGTCTGAGAATTTAAATTCCTACCAGAAGCAGAAATTAAAACTTTAAATTGATAATTGTATATTCTTTCATTTCATTCCGATGTTAATTTATGTAATGTGTAATGAGTATGAGTACACAAATTATTCAATAATTAGAAGTAGTAACAAATAGCTGCATGTTTAGTTTTTTTTAATAGTTGCACAAACAGACTGTATTATTGTCCAAGTCGGTTTCTAATTCAGCGATCGGCACCCCATCTGCATTCCCATAATTGACACCCCGTGTGGATGCTCCGGTATGTATGGAGTGAGTTGTATGAAGTGTACGAGTGTCAGGACGAGAGGGAAAGTTCTCCGGTTCTTACGCTTGTACGCGTATATAGGTGAGTGGTCGCTGACAGTCAATGTGTAGCCAGACATGACGTAATTGGTAAAAACTCACTATTTACTGCGCTAATGATAAGGAAAATAAGTCACTGATAAAATATAACAATAACTAGATTGCCGGTTTTTAAGTAACGTTGCGTGTATGACAATTACTTAATAAAGTTTATTGCATTGCAATACACAATGTGCATTAATAATTCCTTTCAATTAAGATACGAATGCGATTAATAAGCAAATTGAATTATATTTTAATTACTAACACAAAATGAATAAATCAAAAGCGCATTCCGTAATCGCGTTAAAATACAAAGCAATAGTATGTAAGTTGTAACAAACAACCGAGGCGAGGTGTGAACCCTTTACAAAATCATTTCCATTCCGTTTTCTGAAGTGAAAATTACCAGCGGGACGGTCAAAGGGTAAACGATTTAGTTATTTGAAATCATCCTTTGTTTGTTTAAAAGGCGTTAGAATGTAAACTGATCCTTTGTTGTGATTTCTGTTTGTTACACACGTTTACCTAGGCTATATTGTGTTATGTTGTAGGACTTTCTTACTTTATGATACACAAACTTAGTGACAAAAGAGAGATACATATATTTTTTTATTCGCGTCTATTTTTTGTAAAAATGTTCGCTTTCCGTCCAAATTGTAAAATCATGTTGTTGAGTAACCAAAACAAAAGTATTGGGGGAGCATCTTTGTGTGCCGCAGCGTGGTGTCCATTCCTCAATGGCGGCTCGCGGCGGGGCGCCGCCGGTAGCACGGTTAGCACCACGAGGTTTTTGTGCGGCCAGCGTTTATCAAACACGATAATAGTCGGCATTATGGCCCAACAAAAGGAGCGTGCCAACGGAGGCGTTAAATCCTTTACGATTTGTCGATGATCAGTATTTGTCGTGGCACCCATTAGGGTTCTAGCACGTCAGGCGTAAGTAACACTAACGCGAATGTGGGAATGCATATGAATGTAGTTGTGTGACTTGTAAACTTTACTTTTAATGATAAGTGACATAACTAAAAACAAATAGCTCATGAATGTTATTGTGTTAATAACATGAAATCGTTTAAATTCTTACTTTTGGGAGAACTTTTGCTTGAGCGCTATAATTTCAGGAGTTGCTAGATAAAAAGAGAATTAAAATTATATTTCAGCTATACACACACATGCTCACAACTTAAACACATACAATCAAAGATACACACATACTACGTATTACGATTTGTAAATTTATCTGTGATATTTAGGATTTCATCTATACGTAATTACAGAAAGGGTGTAACTTGGAAGCAAAACAACGACAACTAACAACCACCCACAAGTACCTATTCAAATACATTTAAAACAGTAAAAGTTCACACAATCAAAAATGTGCTTGATCTCAGGTACATTGCAGTATCTGGCCAATCGAGCATCTCGTTTCGAAATTGCTTCCAATCGAAGATGCAGTCACAAAATTTAGCAATCATCGGCAAAATAAAACCATAACACATTGAAAATAACAAACATTGAGAAGCAATTTTGTTTGGAAAAATAATACTGTTCAAATGTCCTGCGTCGCGGGTGTGTCGCGTGTCGTGGTCTTCCAAGCTACCCCTGAGACAGCCGGGACTCGGGAGTCAGAACGAAACCGAACGCGCGAGTAACTGACATACCTGTCGGGCGCTTTCATTGACAGGCACCTGAAATAAAGAAAAAAATCCATCCAATTCGTTGAAAATTTAAAATTTAAGAAAATTTTGGATAACAGTCAATCGGTCGACACAGATAAATTTACATGCACAAGATTATTTATAATACATTTCGCTGCAACTTTATACCTTAAAAACGTGTGGGGTAATTTTATTAACAGCTAAAAAAACGTAATATGAAACAGTAACTTGGAACAAAAATTAAAAGTAAACATTGAAAAAAAAAACAATCACTAATGTGGCAAAAACAGTTAAAACAACATTGCAAGATGTATTAGGACAGTTGTTAAAATATGGGGTAGCGGGTAGCTGCTGAGTGTAGCGGCGATACTGTGCGCCGCACGCGATCATATTTGCGTACCCCGGCAGTACGCGCTGCAACTGTGCAACATATTCCATTTCATTTCGATTTATTGCTTTATTGATTCTTTGCATGATAAAAGTTATTACTCCCTCTCATCCGATTTAACTATGATCCAAAATTATGTTAATGCAGTAGTCGGAAGACAATTTTAAAATTACTACATATAGGTTTTATCCGCGGCTTCACCCACAATATATTTCACTTTTTAATTTATAAAATAATATAGCCTAGATTTTACTCCAGCATAAATCAAGTTCGGGTTGCATTCTAATATTGAAAAAAATATCAAAGAGAATACTAGTAGATTTTGAATATATTCGTAACAAGGATACCAAAATACCTACAATTTACTCTCTTTACAATATTAGTATAGAGTATGTCGAGTTTATAAGTTTTTTTGTAACCCAGTGTTAGGTAGAGCTTTTTTCGATTTTCTTCGATTTCGATTCGATTCGAATTTCGATTTCTAAAAGTAGAAAATTGTTTCAAACAGAAAAACAGTAAAAATTATAATAAATAAATTATATTTTTGGTTAATATTTTGTAAGTTTAGTTTAAGTTTAACAGAAACGTTTTAAACGAAAGGGCATATGAAATAACTAACCGTTTAATATTATTGAGTCATTACGATATTGTCCGGCCCCATCCCAATGGACGGATCTATTAGATTATTACCGGACTGTATCACGCAAACGAAATCGTAAAATTGAAGGGAATCAATTCCATTAGGTAAGTCTGAATACATAAAATGAAAAAATGGATCACGATTAAGGGAAATGTGGATTAATTGATTGGCCATAGTTAACCACGAGGGAATAATAAAAATATAAACACAAAATTTAATCAACATAAGAAACAACTGCTGCAATCTAGGAGAAATTAGATATGACTCGTGCCCACTACGTTGAGCATAGAAACAGTTTGTGATGAACCGTTTATACCTTTCCGGGAATTCCACGAATATTTCAAGACTAAAAATAGCCGAATCGGTTTAGCCGTGCTCGAGTTTTAGCGAGACTAACGAGCAGCAATTCATTTTTATACATAAAGAATAAAGAAAGAAGATAAATGTATATGACCTTCTATATATTTTATTATTTTGAAATTGGTACTGAATAAGCTTTTTGAACAGCCTAATTAGAGCACTCGACGGCACGTTAGCCTGCAAACAAACGTAATGAATTCAAAAGGTGTTTGAAAAAAGCCATCTATCAATATTATAATACAAAAAATAATGCAAGTCAGTTAATAATCCCGAATCGGCAATCGACAATGGAAATAAAGTCACAGTCATTTTTTTAATAATGGCAACTCAGTTTTTCTTTTTTATAGCCACCCTAGGTTCGTTTGACATTTGAACCGGCTGATGACTCGGCCGCCATGATTGATCGCCGCGACCCACTAAATAAGTGCAATTTAGCGTTTATTTTCCCTCCTATTCAATAGTTCTTATTATTAGCTATGTTATTACTGCATAAGTTGTTCTTCACATCAATCGGCTTTCGAAACACCATTCCCTCAGTAAATACGGTCGGTATTAAAGAAAACTAACACAATGTTGTGGGGTTACGAACAATCTATAGGAACTTTTGGACCACCTTGCTAAGTCCCGATTTCACCAACGCATATAGTGTTAACGGCTTGTTAAAATACCATGTCTTCTCATTCATTGATAAGAATTACGAGATTATCAACATGATATTTAACGATGGATTAACTCTAACATTGCTTGGTGAAACACGCCCTTAAGATACTTTTCGTTCAAGAACCTTACAAAATCGAACAATTTAAACCAAACTTTTAAAGCGTAGTAAAAATTAAGATAAAATAAAGACTAATTAAAAACTAGTCAAAAAGCTCTAAGTATAAAAATACTCAATTATTGATTCGTAAAAAGTGTAATGTAACTAATTACGTAATTAAAAATACTAGGTACCTACTAAGGATCCGACTACTTTTTATAAATTGCAACTGTAATTATTGATTATTATTAATGTGTTATTATATAATCTACACTCTAATTAAATTAAAAGATGTTAGGGTAATTGGACATAGAGTTCTCTATAGGAAATCCCTGTAATATGTATATTATTATTGTAAAATATGTTGAAATAAAACTTGGAAAGCAATTCATTAGAATTACAATATTTACATGCAAATTAAATGTTGAAGTATAACTGGTATTCATTTGTCAATACGCAATATCATTCGAACACCGGCGCTGATTGACGACACACTTCAATGCAAAACCGATTTAAACATGATCAATTAGAGTTCATTTTAAAAATATCAAAATGTCGCGACTCCTCCAACGTTTTCTCACGTCTTTAGTACAAAATTAAAACTTATGCTAATGAAATTAAGATTCAAAGTGTATTGTTATTGCAGCATAACTCAAAAATGATGACTGACCGAGCATAATTTATCATCGAAGCAAGTATCCGCCCAAACCGTAACGAATGCCTAGTAAATAAATTGACCACTAACGTTTGTGAGTTCGTGATGTTCCTTTTAACTCTAGAAACGATATTGATTTTACGTTTAAAAATGTATTTTGTTATATTATTATGTTATGAATATACAGACGCTGATCTCAATGCCGTAAGTGATAGGCACTATGAGCTCATTCAACATTTGTAATGATATATATTTACTATTTGTTATATTTTATATCAAATTCGTGACTATATTTCAAATACACAACAGAAGTTAAATGATATAGTCTTCACTGCAATTAAATTTTATATAGTACCTAATACTGCACTCACTATTGAACTATTGAGTTATACGCTCCCGCGCCATCTATACTGAACCAAAATGATGTGTAAACTAGCGAATTGACGCTTCTATAAATTAGGTTTGACAGGTTTAGGAATTAGATTGATACGTTTCGTTCTAGGCCTCGCAGCGATAATTGACAGTGACGGGCGGGATGTGGGGGTCTACGAGACTATTTGAGCCAGTAATGTACCTACTGATCACATAGGAAGTGCTGAAGGTATCGTTAGTAGGATTCGAGGTTTTCACACTAACGGAGTCCCGGTTTCGAAAACCTTTATGACTTTAAAAATAAATGACCACACATACCTACACGTTAATTATTAGTATATAGATATACGTTTAGCATAATTGATTGATAGACAATAAACAAAACTAAAAAAATATCAGATTATACTATAAGTTAAAGTGAATCAAAAAAGTTGAGGTGAATTTAAAGATACAAGATACAATGTCTTGAAATAATTAATTTATTGTAAAAGAAAACTTTTCTGTAAATGTATACACGTAATATTAAGTAATGATCTGCTTGAGGGCACAAATATTATGGGGCTCTCAATTAAAACGTAGAAATAATTACTTTCCACCCCTTCGCAAATCAGATTAATAGAATTATTAATACAAGTGGATGAATCTTCGTTCTCTGCTTCTGTAATTCCAATAACAATAATGAAAATTATTTATCAGATTTTGTAATAAAAATTACCTAACACGTTAAGTTTATTTTTTAAGTGTAAATATTCAAAACATAATAAAATATTTTGTCTGTGTTCTGTCTCTATTAATTCCGGATTTTTTTTACAAAAAATGTAATTAAAATATTGGACCTCAACCCTAAACCCACACCTGCCCCGAAAGTTTGGAAGTAACAAACGTAAAGAAAATCTTTCTTGAAAAAAATCGTGTATTTATTCTCCCGTGGGCATTAATTTTCTTACACTCCGACTTAACTTGAGAGCGAGCCAATTAGGGTATTATTTCTGAATCAATGTTAATATTTTTATTTTGAGTACCAGTAATAACAGCCATGAATAATAAACTTAAATGATTATTAGTTACTTAGAAAATGTTTTAAAGTGATTATCATAATTTTTTTTTGTGTTTTAGTTAGCAAGTTCTTAACACTGTATTATTTTTTGCATACAAGCACATACACCTTTGCAGCTAAGGTTGGTACTATAATATGATGAGGAATCCGGAAGTCCGGAGTAAATTGAAAGCACACAAAATAGAGCCCTGGGCTAATAAAATAGAGTTGTAAATAGAAAACACGACTTTCAAATGATTCTGATTCCGGATCAACGTTACTTGATAATAATTAATAACATACCTAGATATATTTAATTCAAAAATTATTACCAAACAGCTACCTGCTACAGCTTAAACCGTTAAACGCAAAAATTGAATAACCCTTCCCCTAGCCTTCTTCTGGCAAGAATAATAACTTTATTTTTCTTATTTATAGTCGCAAGAATTATTGTTATATCTAAATCATTTTAAGTCTTTTCTCGGTTCTTGTAATCCTGGGATCAAAATGTTTGCCCATTGCTAATTAAAAGGGTTACTTTTTAAAACGGGCGATTAATCAGTGCCGTCTCCTTGTTTTACAGTGCCATGTACCCTCGTGTTTTATTACACTTGAAAACGTTTGTTTTATTAAGTGAAAATTAATTATCGTCCAAATAAAAGTAAAGTTTTAAACGATGTCGTTGTCAGTTCTTTGGCAAAAATTACAAGATTTTTTTTTCTGCTATTTTTCTCTTCTTAACTAATGCAATATTACGTTACATGAAATTAATATTATCAGAACGAAATGTTTTAACCACAGAAGCGATCAGCCGCAGGGCTCGACCAGCGCACGATTTATTTCAAATAGACATAATACAATACTATGTTCCGTTTAACAGGATATTCCTCTTTAGATCTTACTACTTAAAGCTGTATATAAAATAAATAAAACAAGAGCTAGATTGCAGTAGTCATAACTGGTTAAGAAAGATGCCTAAGAACCAGTTCATATTCAATATAGTTTAAGGTTCTTCGTGTTATGTTCTTTAAGTCTGAACGATTTTGTTATTTGCTTTATATCAATAAAATTAAGATACTGTAGTTAAAGTGCCTTAACCCGCTCGTAACTAATATGTAGGTAACTAGATACATTTTTGCATAAAAGTTAATGTTAAAGCCTTTTGATTGTAACTTACCTCAAATAGCATAATAAATTACATCACTAATAAGAACTATATCCCATAAAAAGCCCAAAACTTCACGTGGTTAATAAAGATTTGAGGAAATTACTTGACACAAATTGTTCAATTTCCATATTCATGCATCCCCAGGGTTGGCACTTGCGTTTCCGGACATACATCACTCGGACATATTAAGGCATTAGCATTAGGGATGGTTCGTACGATTCCGGAAATACTATATTACGGCTACCGCGGGTAAACTACAGTGGACTGATAAAGACAGAAGATTTATTCTCGCTAACTTTCTCACTTATTACAGTTCACTACCTCGTCTGTTTCCTCTTTATTTTTAGTTAAATACATAATAATATAACATTTAAATTCATAGCGACTGGCGATGAACATTTTATTGTGTTTCCAACTTTTGTAACCTTTAAAAGGTTATTAATTTTTTCATAATAGATTCTGCTAATATGAAAACATAATAAAGAACAGACGTTGGTAATTAAATATTTTCCAACACCGTTTTTGTATAAAATTGTTTCTTCAAGACTGAAGTAAGCATTTCAACGATTCAATCAGTGAAAATTAATTGAAGAACACGAGCGAATCGTCACAGCAACTCACATGAAACAGGGCAAATTACTATCTAGCCGACAAAAACTAGGCACGTAACTACTAAATTATAGAACTGACCGTTATTTATAAACATTAATATTATTATGTTTTGTTATGTATCCAGTTTATTGTTTTCTTTAGTAAGTTTTGGCTTACGCGAGGCTTATATTAAGATCTACGGCCTAAATTTAAGCTAGCAGCTATCCTGAAAAAAGCTACTCATGCATGCTGATCTTAACCTTGCAACAAAATATACATCCTAACATAAAATGTCGTAAGTAATAGTCAATTAGTGTAAATTTTCTTTGTGATAAAAAATAATCAAATTTCCCTCGTTACAGATCACCCGGCGCTAGTTATGCGGTATCAGGTAAACACAATTACTCATATAGACGTGGAAACGGTTTGATGTTCGATTGACACGAAGCTTATGAAACAGCACAATAATTAAAATCGTTGCCGATTAAAAAAATACCTGAGAATTCTGATCACTAGATAAAAGGCACGATTGTTTGTTGCATATAGAAAAAGCATGCAATAGAGATAAGGAGTTACACGGCTCAGCGGCTCGAGCATCGGCAAACACCTAATTGCATTTCCTACTGTATTACCACAGTACTATTGAAACTCGCTTTACATACACGTATTATAATCTAATTAGTAATGACTACATGGTATCTATTTTTACTGCGACGTTAGCAGACGGAAAATAAGCTCGTATTGTATAACCCATAATTCAATTTGGGTAAGATACTTAGTTTTTGACAGAATTATGTACCTATTTCATTAGTTTTATGTAACGGTGCAATGCCCACGGTAATTATGCTGAAATCTAGTTCGATAGCCATCAGCGCTGATGTATCAGTATCGTGACTTATACCATCATCATTATCAGATCTATTTTTATTGAAATGTTCATGAGAATATCTGTATATTTAAATATATCATCATCATCATCAACCTGAAGACGTCCACTGCTGAACATAGGCCTCCCCCAAGGACTTCCACAACGACCGGTCGTGCGCTGTCTGCACTAATTCTTTTTACACTTATAGATATAATGGAATGTATAAAAATGTTGATGCCTGTTGCATAACTTTAGATCGCTACTATAATAATGATAATATAGTTCGTTGACTTTTTATTATGTCAAGTGGCAAACTTATTATGCAGTGTAAAGACACTGAAAATTATGAAATTGATCTTTTATATAGGTACCATTATCTTATCTTCCTAATATACAAATTGTCGGCACCTTCTTGTAATAATGAACAATAAGTTCGTTCATAAATTTCTTCCTAAATGATAAGACATGGATTAGGCCACCGGGATAGCAGGATGTACTAATCTTGTTTGAACATCGTGTAAGTGCGCTTTATGTTTCTATTACACGGAGATAAGGAGACAATTCATATCCTACGTCAAAATTTCCAACTACGAGTACCTTGTGATAACGATTACATCTAGCGCTGGGATGAGCAGGTTGGCCGTGGGTGTGATGTATCTACCAATCAACACTTACACCATAAGTACCACATATTCCCTCTTCATCCTGATCTATATTAAGTATCCATATACATTTTTATAAACTTAGTTCATAACATTTTTAGAAATATGATTTGGAATTTTCTTCACTTCTGGTTGTTTAGTTCTACAGAGTATTTCTTAGTTCAGAGTATATATAATTTTATTCACACATAATTTTTTGCTTTATAGTTATATCTTCGAATTACATAGTCTTAGAAGGTATATGAAATTTCAATCGTTATTTACGACTACAGAAGAAAAACAAGATCCATTTTTCTTTCAAAATTTTCCGTTGCCCAATAAAATCGTTATCAGTGTAGTAAAGTCATCAAAGTAAATAAACCGAGCGGTAAAAGTGTAAAAAGTAAACTAGTGCAAAAGTATAAATCAAGTTTTTATTATTGAATATCACACATCTAGCGGTGTATCAACTTGCATGCAATCGCTGGAACCGCATAATGCAAGTACATACAGACAATAAACAAAACTATTCCGTGGACAATAGAGATATCTGATTGTAACAATGCATATGTATAGGCATTTTAATTGGAAATATGAGCGAATGTTGCGTTGTTTTGATTTACAGCCCTCTAACTAGCGTTTACTTGATTGTTGCTTAGATACATGCATTTTATTGCCTTTAATTGTAAAATTGGTGTTGACATTGAACTCATATTCAGAGTTGGAGTAACTACTTTGTCAAATATAACTTCAACGGCATTAAGTATTTGGACTTTTACTTTATGGCGTAATAAATATATATTTTTTAAATCAATTATTATTAAGTAACAATTATTGTAGGTTATACTAGGTTGTCACTTACTGGGTTTGAAATGTACAGCTGTAAATTAGTCAACCTTTATAACCAATATAAGCCATTTTAAATGCTCTACATTTTTATAATATTCTCTAACTTAGCTATATATATATATAGGTATATCTACTTACTTAACCATGTCCAGCTGCCTGACAATTTAAAACTTAATTATGTCACCGACTATGAATAATGCAGGACCAAATGTCAGTCAGTCATTTTCATGCTGATTTCCGCCTGGGTATATTAAGGTCATACAATAGAATTAAATAATTACACTAGTATATCGGATTATATGTTGATGTCATGTATTTAAGCTAAGATGCAATTTTAACTTACGTAAAATTTTAATAATGTGGTTTTCTACGTACCTCATATAGAACATTCTATTGGGCATACGAAATCCGAAAATAACGAAATCAATGTACAAAAATGTTAATTCAGTTACTACATCAAAAAATTTCGATGCAAATATTTCTGTACAGGCTTCTTCATTAGTATGTAAATTTATTTATTTCCTTAGCAGATGAAAATTAAAAGAAAATTAACAACGAGTCAATTACACCCCCAAACAAAATGGAATGGAATGTTCGATATAAAAATCTGCCGGGGGTCGGCGAATTTCTTTCCAGTCCTGTACATTTATTTAATTAATTAAATTCTTATGATTAAGTCCCCCTGTCCGAATGTCCGATCGATTTGTACGTTAACACTGAACTTTACATACCATATTTTATTAATTAAAAACCGGTTTTATTCATATATGATAAAAACTTAAAAACCAATAGATCCGTAGGCAGTTAGGTACCTATTATGTTGTTTACCTACTTATTATTTTGTTTTTTTTGTATAATTTTTACAAGTATAGGTACTCATTTTACAACAAAGTTACATTTTTACGCCGTTATCGCCATCATTAACTATCTCAGTAGGTATCTATATTTTTTCCAATCATTTAAAAATACTTTATAAGGTGAATTATTATTATTGATAGCATGCAATTCAAACAAAAGTTGTATAAAACGTTACGCAAACAAAAACATACGCACAATATTTTGATAATAACTAATATTTTGGCATTAAAATTATATTTCCGAAGGGGTTCATATTACGAGTCACTTCGTAACAATCTCGCTTGTAATTATGTTAGTCTGTACAAAAAACGGGGGCGCAAAGTAGAGCTTGGGAAACGAAAGAAGTGACAATGTTGTATATTTCTAGTAGTTTGTTTTTCCCCCAAATTTTTTTTGATTAGCCTATGCTATCCCTGTAATATATACTAATAATAATTATATAAATCAAATTTAGATATTTACGTTCATTTATTTTTGTCAGGAAAAGATAGAGAGATACGACGGGATTAGGGGATTAATATTTATAGGAACATCATCCATCCATAATCCATTTCGTAATAAAATCTAAAAAAAGTTTTTTTTACTCTACCTACTGAAAAGATGTAGTTTAATAGATACGAGGTTGTGAAGGTAAAGCCACGTAATTCTACTGTATCTGTTTTTGAACAGGTTGATTCTTAATTAGATACTCAGATTGCTAGATAGTTAGATTGTAAAGCCACTGTCAATGCCAGTGCCAATTGCGAGATAGCTGGATTGCAATTAACTGGATAACACTCATTTAAGATTATCTTAAATACAAACATAGAGTATACTTATTATTTTAAGTCACATTATTAAATAGAGAGAGGAATTTAATTTGCCGTATCTATTTCATTCCTACTCTGCGCACAGAGCTAAAACACACTCGAAAAAGAAAAGTAAAAAACTGCCAAATCATATCGCTGTTACATCTCGAATGGTCCTTTTTATTTCAATTTGGGAGGGTGCGCTAAACGTTCCAGCGAACTCTATTATTCGGCGCTGTGACGCGGCATATTCGCCACTCGACGGTTGTTGTTATAATGTATATCATATTCATATCTACCATCTCAATGGATATGCCAATTTCATTTTTCAATTGGCCCGACTGTTGAATCAAACGCGTAATTTTAGTTTTGATGCGCTTCTTATAGATACAACTTTATCGTAATATCAAACTAAATGCGCTTTTAAATGCAGGTAGATTTCAAAATTTCATTGAATGCGCGCAAGTTTACTATTTTGAATTATGAACTGTCTGTTCTTTATCTACTTTTATACACTGTATAATAATGAAAAAACAGGGAAAGCAGCGTTTCATGTACAACGAATGACAATTTATTTAACATGTTAATTAAGACCGCCCATATGAAAATGGTTACAACAAAATGTCTGCCGTGATTTATTATTCGTACACACAACATCAACGTATTTAACTCAAAACGTTTCATTAGCATAATAGCTTTTTTTCCTGCCATTACTATTTGCCTTAATATTGTGATTTGTTTGAACGAGGCCGCACGCACCGCGTAGAGACAATCTTGTGTGCCATTTATGTAAATATGAATCCATGATACTGTGCTATTATGAAAATTGTAGAAAACGGGAGTGGCCCGTATTTACGTTACTGGGTGTGGTTCCTGTGTCGTTAATTTCTGTTATACTGTAATCAAACGGTGTTTTTTGATGGTAATTTCATATAGGTAGGTACTTTAGTTCCCTTAGCAAGGGGAAATCATTTAAGTTTTTTATTTATAGGAAAGGTTTGTATTCAAGAAATTTGTCTAGTAATAAATACACATAATATAAGGTTTGTATTTCAGAAATTGGTCACATTTGTTCCAGGTTAAATTTAGATAACTAACTCTACAAATATAGACATTTTATATATTCTTACTATGGACATCAAAGAGAAGACAAATGCAAGTAATAGCTAATATTTGGTCCTAGAAATATAAAATGATATTCACAACTCAAACAACTAATTTCGCAAAGCCAAAAAGTTCATTAACAATTCGAAGTTTAATCAACAAAACTGAAAGCGATTCTATTAAAGAGCGATAGAATTTCTCATTTGATTCGTCTTAAGTCAGAAACAAAGTGCGCCGTCGTCGGTGCTGTTATTAACGCGTCCGAATAATTACAGGGAACATCAATCAGGGCATATGCAGATTGTGCGAGTCAGCGCCGAGCGCCGAGCGCCGCGCCGCGCGCAGCGACCCAACCCTTTCTTTGATATCTAAAATGATATTTCCAATGGAATTAGATTGGTTGCATCTGACCTTTGTATGAGTTATAATTATTGTAAAGTAGAAAATAAAGGGCAGCGAAACTTAAGTGTGTGTTTTCTATGAAATACTAAAAGGCTTTATTTAGCTACAAGTTGACCGGTGCCTACTTCGTTGGGCGACCAACACCTACAAGCTACACATACCTACTATCTACACCTTAAACCTATACCAATCTAGAGATGTAGTCTTGTAGTTACAAACTACACAATAAACGATCTACGACCTAAGACCTAAACATACAAACCTATACTAACTAGTAACTACGGCAACACTAACACTTACCTAAGGATACATTTGAAAGTTAATTTATTATGGATGTTGAGTTTTCACACATACATACTTTTTTTAATTTTCATTGAACTTTAACTTAGACACGAAACCCTTGATGTTTTGTATTGGCCATTCTGGAGATATAAGTGTAATTTTATTACTTTGTTTTAAATAATAAAATTAATAACGCTGTATATTTTAAACTAAAAACAATTTAATATTTTTTATTTTACTGATAATTTCACGTTACCTACAATAATTGAAGTATAAAAACTTTTAATTAACAGCACTCTACATTATCTATGTCTACTGGTGTAAATACTCATGATGATCGGCATAATTCGTCTAGAACGCCGCTAACGGCTGCAATTAAAACAACAAAAAAGCAGTTTCAATTCCCTTAATCAAATTTCCTTTCTGGTTCCAAACATTTGATAAATTACACATTTGCTTGTATCAGCTCACTCGATTTCTGATGTTGAGCGACCTCGAATCATTAGAATAGAAAAATTGTTCATAACAGCCGCGTATAATAGTTTAAAAATAAAATTGATCAGCTGTTCTTCGCTATGAAAATAATAATTAGTGTTTCGGCCATGAGCGTCGATAGTCAGCGCGACTCGACGCACGCGTCGATAGTTGAGCGACGTCTTCACGAGAACTTTACCCGTCATCACTACATTATTTTGTCAAGAGTCATTTTTATTTTTCAAACACCATTAGTACAGAATTCGTCTTAATCTCAATAGACTTAAGGTTCATAACACGACATCGCCTCGACCGACTCGACCGTAAATTGGACCTCGAAAGGCGACTAATTAAGTTTTTTTTCTATTAAATTTATTATTGATTGACAGATGGCGCTAGAGGCATATTTTAATGGATATGTCATTTTCAATAACGGGTTCAATTGTTTCGTTACTTTTATACGTGTATCGTCATAACATCATTGAATACACCTCCGAGTAAATGAAAGAAAACATGTGCGAGATCACGCGCCAATTTTGTATGCGACGCCACGTCCACTGAGGACTTTTTCCTACTATTTTCTGCCACTGTATATCACGTGCGAAAAAATAATGTATCGAAACTGCAATCATAACAATAATCTATTTGTATATGCCAACTAATCATGAAACGGGAGTCGCAGACACGGCCCGGCGTGAGAGCGGGCGGGAGCGGGGAATCATAAAGAATCTATCAACATGAGCGCAATACCGATCGCGAAATCCGCCATCAATCATAAAACATCAGAAAGGATTAAAATCTACGTTGCACCTTCCGAAGCTCGAGTACCCTTGTTTTTCTCTAACCCGTAAATACTGAGGGGCGTAAGTATGGCCCGGGGGCGGTAAATATTATAGAGGGGGGCCGGCGTCCCCCCGCCCCTCTGGGGGGGCACTATCCCTTATCGCGAGCGTTACCCTCGCGCGGCCGCTAGACCGCCGAAATGTGGGGCAAATCGATTCCTCTGCCCCATTTTTGTGCATCTGGACCAATATCGATTTTACGCACGCGGTACAAAATCGATATTTATAACAGCGCTCACTTTTGACGTTCAGTGTCGTTCAGTCGTACTAGGTAAGTAGGTATATATTTTATTTTAGTTTGCATTAATATGTAGTCTACAGTCGGTGCACGCGAATAATAAAAAGTTATATGTAATGTTTATTTATAGTGTTCATTGGTCATAAAAAGTATATCGGCAGGTCCACCAGTTCAAAAAGTCGTAAATGATGCAGATAAAATATTTTTAAATGAGACTATTACTATTATTGTCATTTTGCTGTTTTACAAACTTAAAGCTGCTCTTAAGGGTTGTTGTGTGTCATAATAAATAAAATTTAGTAGGACTGTTGTTTAGATACATTATTATATGTATATAAACAGTACTAATAAATTTAATTTTAGAATTACATATGTGTAGTTTTCATATTTTACAACAGAAAAGTAAATACCAAGTAACTAAAAACGAGGCAAACTCTTCTATAAAAATTATGCTTAGGTTGACTTACTTATTTTAACACTAAACAGTAAATTAAAATACGTTTCACGGCGATTACAGTTTTGATTTACGCAGTACAATGTTACCTTTGATGCGTAATTAAAAATATTATAAATAAAACTGAGTCGTAAAACACAATTTACTATCCCTCAGCGTCGTTCGTTTGATTTTCGCGTACTAAGTTTTTATCGATTCCTTTTTAAATTGTTGCAAATGTTTCATTGGATTTTATTATGAACCGTATATCAGGGTTTAACGAGGCCCTATTGCGGCCCTAAGTAGCCCTTATCTCCTCCGTTGCTTTGTTGTAAACGCCTTAGTTGCGGCCAGCTCGGTGTAAAACCTGTCAGAGTAAATAAGAGTGTAAGGCGCCAGCTTAATTATCAATACTAATAATGAATCATCTCAAACATGTAGCTATCAACTTTTTTTTATTATATCATATTTCATTCTCGACAATTTGGCTGTGTCTGTGAGCCTATTTCTGGCACTCTTCGGCCTCAGGAATTTGTAGACCACGAGTCCCAACAAATACATAAGTAGTGTGAAATATTTGCGATGCTGTTTGTCTATTTCACGCATTCCTGTCCCGCGGTATGGCGTGTCGTTGAGTTGGTGTGACGTGTTGTGACGGTTGCATTGTTGCAACATTAATTTTACATCTATCATGCCGACTCCGGTATACAAGAAATACATTCGATGTAAAATTCGATGACGTTGTCAGTCTAATTTAGTTTTATTACGTGACAATATTTGGACCAACGTAACTATCCCTTATCTATACTAATATTATAAAGAGGTAATGTTTGATTGTTTGTTTGTTTGTTTGTTTGTTTGTTTGTTTGTTTGAATGGAATAGGCTCTGAAACCACTGAACCAATATGAAAAATTCTTTCACCGTTGGAAAGCTACATTCCTTGCGCTGAACATAGGCTATATTATATGTTTAAAAAAAGTAGGGTTCCTTACTAAAACCCCAAAAATGTAGCCCAAAGTGTAAAAAAACGACCTACAAAATTTCTTACATCGTATGCGCTTCGACAACGGCTTGACCAATTTCGCAAATTTTTTTTACGGTATGTTCGTTATTGTTACGAAAAGGTTATTATGAAAGAAAATGTTGAAAAAAATAAGCAGAAAATTAGAAAAAAGAAGAAAATACGTGATGGTCACGCGGGGTTTGAACCTGGGCTCGATCGATTCACGTCGTTGGCAGTTTATATGACACGGCTGTCATGTCAACATCATTATTTACAAATGGAAAATAAAAATTATGAAATGCTATAAATACCGTTTTTATATTAGCTTAAACTATTTGGAGTAATAAAATTATTAGGATTAATCTATATCTATACTAATATTATAAAGAGGTAATGTTTGATTGTTTGTTTGTTTGTTTGTTTGTTTGTTTGTTTGAATGGAATAGGCTCTGAAACCACTGAACCAATATGAAAAATTCTTTCACCGTTGGAAAGCTACATTCCTTGCGCTGAACATAGGCTATATTATATGTTTAAAAAAAGTAGGGTTCCTTACTAAAACCCCAAAAATGTAGCCCAAAGTGTAAAAAAACGACCTACAAAATTTCTTACATCGTATGCGCTTCGACAACGGCTTGACCAATTTCGCAAATTTTTTTTACGGTATGTTCGTTATTGTTACGAAAAGGTTATTATGAAAGAAAATGTTGAAAAAAATAAGCAGAAAATTAGAAAAAAGAAGAAAATACGTGATGGTCACGCGGGGTTTGAACCTGGGCTCGATCGATTCACGTCGTTGGCAGTTTATATGACACGGCTGTCATGGCAACATCATTATTTACAAATGGAAAATAAAAATTATGAAATGCTATAAATACCGTTTTTATATTAGCTTAAACTATTTGGAGTAATAAAATTATTAGGATTAACAAAAACATGAATCCAAATAGTTTAAGCTGATATAAATACGGTATGTATAGCATTTCCTAATTTTTGTTTTCCATTTGTAAACAACGCCGTTACCATGGCGACCAGTAGACGTTATAGACGTTTGGCTGCGTTTCCATTGACGCGGGGCGAGGCGGACAGAAGCTTGCGGTACCCGAATTGACCAATCACTATGCTCGAAATCTCTGCTCCACTCCGCTTGGGAACCACTAAGTTCCTATGCGCCCCGCACCGCGTCAGTGAAAACGCCAAGATTGGAGAAGTTTTCCAAATCTATACATCTATACAAATAAATAAAATTGAAGTGTCAGTATGTAACTTTCAATTAGCAACGTTTTTCTAAATGCATATTATGACATTTTAAACGATATCTTCTGCTTTTTTTTGCATTGGCAACGATATTTACTGAAAACGAAAATGTAATTTAAAAAAAAAATGTCTGTCAGCGTGTCTCTTTGCTCCGGCTAATCTCTGGAACGGCTGGACCGATTTTAACGAGACTTTCACTGGTAGATAGCTAAAGTTATAAGGATTAATTTAGGCTTCTTTTCATCATCATCATCGTCGTCATCTAACTAATGATCACCGGATTGGCTGGACCGACTGTGACATTCACCGGGCTTAGCTTATGTTAGTAGGAGTAATCTATACATCTATATGTATAAAAGTAAGTCGTGTAAGTTAAATTATTTATAACTCAAGAACGGCTTTATCGATATGGCTGAAAATTGGTGAGGAAGTAGCTTAGAGCAAGTAGACGGACATAGGATACTATTTATTCCATATTTTGTCAGCGTTTCCGTGAACGTTGCGGGTTCCGGGTTTCGCGTTGCGGGTTCCGCGTTGCGGGTTTCGGGTTCCCATGCTGCGGGTTCCGCGTTGCGAGTTCCGGGTTCCCGCGTTGCGGGTTCCGGGTTCCCGCGTTGCGGGTTCCGGGTTCCCGCGTTGCGGGTTCCGGGTTCCGGGTTCCCGCGTTGCGGGTTCCGGGTTCCGGGTTCCCGCGTTGCGGGTTCCGGGTTCCCGCGTTGCGGGTTCCGGGTTCCCGAGTTGCGGGTTCAGGGTTCTCACGTTGCGGGTTCCGCGTTGCGGGTTCCGCGTTGCGGGTTCCGCGTTGCGGGTTCCGCGTTGCGGATTCCGGGTTCCCGCGTTGTGGGTTCCGGGTTCCCGCGTTGCGGGTTCCGGGTTCCCGCGTTGCGGGTTCCGGGTTCCCGCGTTGCGGGTTCAGGGTTCCCGCGTTGCGGGTTCAGCGTTCCCGCGTTGCGGGTTCAGCGTTCCCGCGTAGCGGGTTCAGGGTTCCCGCGTTGCGGGTTCAGGGTTCCCGCGTTGCGGGTTCAGGGTTTTCACGTTGCGGGTTCCGCGTTGCGGGTTCCCGTGTTGCGGGTTCCGGGTTCCCGCGTTGCGGGTTCCGGGTTCCCGCGTTGCGGGTTCCGGGTTCCCGCGTTGCGGGTTCCACGTTGTTTTTTTTTTAGTTGAATTTCATCATAAACTCTTTTTATGCTCAACGAAGTGGGCAAGGGTCAGCTAGTTAATAATAATAACCCAACAAAAACATAAGTTGTAAAAAGTGCCAAGTCTACTTAGTTCTTCTACCGTGAAAAGTTGTGAGATACATGTTATGCCAAGTAGGTGTTAGTCGGTTGGTCTAACTACTTCTTAATGTGATCATAATCATTATTATTAATAATCTTTTATGTTTTAAATAAATAGTAGATTGACTTGGCAATCGCAATAAATAATCTGTATCACGTAATAAATGTTTGGACCAACGTACCTAAGTATCCCTTATTAGACTCAGGCCGTGTTTCACCAAGTAATGTTAAAGTTAACGCCATGTTAAAATATCATGCCATCTCATTAATTGACAGGAAATAGAGAGGGATAAAATGATATTTTACATGGCGGCCTCGGTATAAGAATTTAAAATAATATGTTTTTCAAAATATAATTTTTCATATTATTTGACCGTGGTGTACCTAAGCTTGTGATAAAGAAAGACCTCAAGTTTATTTAGAGGCAATTTTCCGGCGGCCTGATTCTATATTCTATTATTATTGTAGTATAAGTATAGTAAGCGCATATTAGTCATGGGAATATAAAAAGCGAAAAATAGCTGTAAAGTGTAACAATGAACGAGTCACAATAATTAAATAATGACTTATTCCGCGGTTCTCTACAGTATCACGAGTTAATAAGGTCTCATCACCAGCGATCTATTACTGCACCTAATTATATATCAATTATTTCTTATAACAATCGTAAACTATATTTACATAGATTCTCACAAGCTAGAAAGTAAAGTGTTTGATTCCTGGAGTTTTTGTCAATATAAAAACGAACGTCTAATTGATATGTATAAGTAAATTCTACTTACATACAGTTAATATTATGTTTAAAACTAGTATTTAAGTGCAATGTACAAAATATATTTTAATGTTCCTGTGTCTATTTTAATTTTTAGAGCAGACATAGTATATTATGACTTAGCAACTCTAGTCTTTACATTGCGCTTAGCTATAATACATACTCAGTTTTACTTCAATCTGATATATATGACAACAAAGCTCAATGTAAGCGGCCATAATGCTTCCGACTTTAAGTTGAAGGATAGAATGTATCACTTATTCACTGCACAATAATGAAAATGTAAGACATATTAGTTTGGTACATTTTCATTTGTTTTACTACAATTAGACAGTATTAAATCGGAATGAAATATACAATGTCTGTAAACATCAGACTAGTTAGTTTCTAGCCTACACACTTGTACACTATAGTACTAATTATTTTCCTTGTTATCGTAGAATTACAATATCACGAATGAATGAGCATGAAAGGCAAATCAAAGTCGGAGTGAGTCGTTCCCACAAGACCACAACACTTCTCAGTGAAGTGATCTGTGGAAAAACGACACTCCGTTTATTTCCACCTATTGTTTCGTTTATCTGTCTCGGATTAATTATCACTTGTAGTTTATACAATGAATTACAATGCGAGTGTAAATAGAATAAATTGAATGATGTTAGTGCTGCAATGATGTATCCATCTGCCATCGGATTTGAATTCATTTGAATTGCATTAGAAAGATAATAATAGATTGCTTTCTTACGGACGAATACTGAAATGCTTATTAAAGTTAGGAGCCTATTCCCAGGCGGTCACTGTTAAAAATCGGCGGAATCAGAAGATCAGTATTATGTGAGGCCCAGCTTAATTTACCAATTGACTCAGTGTTCTGCTGTATGACTTATAGCCTTATGCTTAAATATAAGTTAATTGTGAAATTTGAATATATGCAATAAACTTATTATCAAATGTAAAATGTCTACTTTAGTAAATATCTAAAATATGACGTCGATGTGTCTGTTAATTATTTTATCAATTGCAATAAGCGAAGAGTCTGCAATGGATAGAGTTTTAATTTTACTGACTATACCGATACGATCCCCCTCCGTCTGTCTGTAACAGTTCATCTCATGATAAGCGGCAATGACTCTACACCGTAATTAAACCTGATTAGAGCTCAACACATAGCGGCAATTACAGATGCAGCTACTGGGCGGCGGGCGCGTCACACGCCATAGCCTTCTATTTCCTTACATAATCTATGAACTTTTTCATTAATGCCATAGGGAAAACCTTGCCATAAAAGAAAATCCATATTAGATAAAACGATAAGCACAATATAAAGTTAATTGACAACTCATCTTAAAAAGTGACTACAGTTTTACCTCTAAGTGAAAAATAGGTATACGTCTTAAAATTCTCACAGAAGTTATCATATGACAAGAAGCTAAAACCGCCAAAACTACACAACAAAAAAACTCCAAAAAGTCCCATACAAACTAACCTACGCCAATACAAATGTGTGTCAATCCTGAAATCCTTTATCACTCGCTGAAACTTGTTGAAAGGACGACCAAATCCATTCAAATCCACGGTCATGAATGAATCAAATGGGAACGAGAGGGCAATGGTGGCGGGGGCGAGTGCGAGCGGGATGCCATTTCAATAGTACGCGAAACGGAAATAGAGCCCGAGATAATTCCGTCTAGCCGGAGGGAGTCCCTCGTGTCACTTGTGTGCGTTAGAATCGTACAGAGGATTACGAGTGTCGGCGTGCATCGGATTGTGCACTTGGCTGTGTTTGGCGCCCTTTCGTACGAATTGCCGGCGTTCGGGGTTTCATTCTTTCCGTTCCATCTGAAGCGCCGACGGCTTCCCCAGCTACTTGTTGATCAATCGTAATAAATTGCCTCCATGATATTCCCATTGTGAAACGGTTTGTCGCTTTACTGCCTTCGAGGAAATTGCGTTTCCTCGAGCCACTCGAGTTTATTTGTCACTGTTCTTTGAATAGCAATTGGGAAATTTGTTTAACTGTAATGCTTTTGTATGAATGTTGCATTAATCATTCATGTTGATTAGTAATTAAGATTGATGAATGTTTTTGATCTAATAGAATTGCCAGCATTTTAGTAGATAGTTGTTGTTTGTTGATTGTTTAATGAGTAATGATTGTTGAGTAACATCTGAGACATGTTTGGTCACATTAGAACTGATCAAAAATAAATCTAAAAATGTTAATTTAACTACTTATAATTTAACTTGTCCAAAATTGTCGAATATATACAAAGTAGTTAACAAGCTCTATCTTCCCGCTACTTGAGTCAACAATATATTCTATTTATAGCTGAAGGAAATACAGATTATTCTAGAACTTGCGTACAGTATTATACAAATTATTAGCAGCATGTGTCTGAGACACCGCAGTGCGGCGTCTTGGTTTAATATTTCAATGAGTACCACCACTTGGAGCCGCGCCAGTCCTCCCTTTGAGATCATTCATAATATTGTGCACAGATGCGCCTACATTGTCTTTTGAGATTTGCCATATATTGAAGGCCCTTCAGTGAATACTGGCTATGGTCAATATGTATTTTACCATAGTAGTAGTTGACTAGTTGGACTGAAAAATTTAAATGTATGTATTAATAGTAGTCAGGGTTCCCCCATACATGGTTTTCACTTGATTAGTATCAAGCAAATTTTTATTGAGTAGCTTCATTTTAATGAGTCGTCCAAGAATTTCTTGGACGGAACTCTTGTTTGTGGTAGCTAACAGAGATAGCAAGGATAAAAAAAATATCAACTTTCGAGCGTAGGACCGGGATAACGTACCACGCAATTTGTAGGACAATTATGTCTGTTGGGTTAGGTACATTAATATTAACTAAGTAATAAAAAGAAAATCAGCTGGTTACTAATATAATCTATGATGACCTCGTTATCGATACAAGTTGGCAAGAGGGAACTCATTGATGAAACCATAGATTTTGTAGGACAAATATTTTTTCGGATAATTTAGATCATTATCTTGAGATTTATCAAAAAAATATATTTTGGAATCACCAAATCCACAAACTTTATTCTTGCTATCTCTGTTAGCTAACACAAACAAGAGTTCCGTCCAAGAAATTCTTGGGCGACTCATCAAAATGAAGGTACTCACGAAAAATTTGCTTGATACTAATCAAGTGAAAACCATGTACGGAGGAACCCTGATTATAGGCCTAAAACGTTAATAAAGCTTGCTTGGTTTTATTTTTGTATTTAAATCTATTTAGGGCCGATTTTTCAATGTCAGATAACTTTTATCTGTCCAATAAACATGTAACTTTGACATTTGTTTCATACAAAATGTGTCAAAGTTACATATAGGTATTTATTCCTTAGGTAAAAGTTATCTGACTATTGAAAAATCAGCTCTAGTATAATAAATAGTTAAGTTCATTGTAATTAATATCCATAAGAAACTTTATATGTATGTACTTATTTTCTCAAATAGTTAAACCATTTAACGACAGTCCCTAATAAGACATATTTCCGTTTGTAAGTTTTGTTTATCCACCATAGTTAGTTAAGTTTCATTTGTAAACAAAATTATGTAAGTCATTCCAAGTGGGAATACTTCATATTATCTGTCCAATAAACATGTAACTTTGACATTTGTTTCATACAAAATGTGTCAAAGTTACATATAGGTATTTATTCCTTAGGTAAAAGTTATCTGACTATTGAAAAATCAGCTCTAGTATAATAAATAGTTAAGTTCATTGTAATTAATATCCATAAGAAACTTTATATGTATGTACTTATTTTCTCAAATAGTTAAACCATTTAACGACAGTCCCTAATAAGACATATTTCCGTTTGTAAGTTTTGTTTATCCACCATAGTTAGTTAAGTTTCATTTGTAAACAAAATTATGTAAGTCATTCCAAGTGGGAATACTTCATATTATCTGTCCAATAAACATGTAACTTTGACATTTGTTTCATACAAAATGTGTCAAAGTTACATATAGGTATTTATTCCTTAGGTAAAAGTTATCTGACTATTGAAAAATCAGCTCTAGTATAATAAATAGTTAAGTTCATTGTAATTAATATCCATAAGAAACTTTATATGTATGTACTTATTTTCTCAAATAGTTAAACCATTTAACGACAGTCCCTAATAAGACATATTTCCGTTTGTAAGTTTTGTTTATCCACCATAGTTAGTTAAGTTTCATTTGTAAACAAAATTATGTAAGTCATTCCAAGTGGGAATACTTCATAAGCGCCGGGAAAGATACATCAAACGGATGATAAAAATCCTTTTTGTATAATCCTTCCGTCGATCTCTCAGTGACTACTGAGGCTCCGGCCGCCGTAACAAAGGTAGCCGGTTATTTCAGTGCGCTGTTTATTTACAAAATATCACTCCGTTTGAAGGCGGACCATCAAAATGTGTCGTAAAACTGAAAATTCCATAAAAAGTCGTGTTGATGACCCCCGTAATTGTATCTCGCTTTGTCAGTACAAAGACAATGGAACCCTATTCTTTTGATACTATTGATTGAGAGCTTCGAAGATTAGAAACGTAATTGCCTCGATTTCAATTAATTAATTCATTTCAGAAAATAATTATTTCAAATATAACAAGTTAATAAAAAAAAATTATATCTTTGGTTGAATATATATTCCAAATATCCTTGCATATAGAAACGACAAATTTTTGATGTAAAATGAGTAAATTGGGAGCGAATTAAAGGCGTAACTTGAAATCACGTCAGTTGCCTACCTTACCCTTGCATTGTCAGTAATTGAATTAGCTTCAAAAGCTATACTGGCTGAGGTAAAAGAGTTGTAAGTCACAACAGCCTGGGGCCTGAAACCCGATCCTCGTTTATCTGCCGTCGAGCAATTATTGAAGCGTGAAAAGGAACGTCCACTTATTGTTATATACGTTTTGTAATGCGGGCCATGCGCTCTAAAATATCGCATTTCCTACCGGCTACCCATATGACGCCACGTCACGCTCACGATGAACAGAATAAACAGAAAATATTGAGATGCACTTAATATTACACGCTTAAAATTGTGCTAGCTACCCACTACTTCCAATTAATGAAGAATTAGATAAAATTATATTTGATATACCTACGGAATTGACTTCTTCTGTGATTAATATGAATTTTAAATTGTGATACAACCCTTCTCAGCAGTCGGGAACTAAAAATAAATGTGTAAACAAATTATGTATATATAAAAACATACAAGTTATACATAATTCTAATCTAAAATTATTATTTTTTTCTCTAAAACAGGCACCACGCTTCAAAAGTTAATTTGTACAATGCCAGTAAAATAATATCAATAGGAAATAATAAAAAACATTTCGCCGAAAAAGAGCTACAAGACAAAAGTCCACACACGAAGGTAGATAATGAATAAAAAAACTTGTTTTTTTCTTGGTCGGAATCAGTGAAATCGTAATAGTGGAAACATGTCGATACGAATTAGCCGGATCGAACCGACGCGGCCGTTTACTTTCAATATTTAGCCGTTATCTCTTTAAAAAGACACAAAAATATAACAAATAGTATTATTATTCATTGTATGAGCTTTTAAGCTTTATTGGCTGCCTTTTAGTAACAAAAATACCAGATATTATTGTAAAGATTTTACTGTAGATATTTTTAATTTCCTTTGATGTCAGGTTTTAACAAATAAGACGATGACAAATTTGAAAATGCTTCTCTATTCTTTACACATTCAATAGAATACTTAACAAAACTACCAATATAGTTTTGTTATTATTCTATAATTATTGCAACAATAATTATATATTATCTAATATAATTATTGTTGCAACTTTTTTGAAAAAAAATATAATATATAAAATAATTCAGTTAACTGCATATAAAATCTGGAATACTTATAGCTACTACGTCTACACTTGCTCTACATAAAAAATGTAGCATAATGTAGATAATCGCGTTTCCGTAAAACGGACTGCTTTATAAACGCTAAACCGCGAATAAGAAACTAATAAATCTTCTGATACTAATTAACTAATTAGACAAGACACGGACGGAGAGCTCGAATCGAAAAGCCAACGACGCGTAAAGCTAATCGGGGATATCGTCAAATCATTGAAAACACATGAGCAAAAACTCACTAAACTCTACATAGAGAAAGGTCCTTTCACGCTTGATAAATATCATTATTTATTACAACTTTAAAATAAATAAAAGGTGATAACTACTTTTTGTTACATTATAGGTACTTAACTACTTTTTATTATACATATTACATAACGCATTGAAATTGAGTGAGTTAAATATGCATAATCAACAGATTTAAAGCTGCAAATCTTTTTTAATTGTTCAAAAACATTAATTATAAATAATAATGTGCAGTTATGAAAAATTAAACCAAATTAGTTAAAGAAAAGTTTAACAAATTAATTAGATATAATTAGTATTTTTGAGTTACTTTGATGTTATCAGAAACTATCAATCATTCTTATCCAAGAGGCAAACATTAAGGATGTTGTTTCTCCTTTAGACGTTACAAGTCTAGATAGTCCTAAATATTTTCTGATATTATTTAAGCTAAGCTACTATAGTTTGCGAAGAATTACCATGTTACAGTTTAATGATGGCATGATATTTTCATAAAAATGAAACACAAGTGTGAGTCACTTCACACCGCACACGGCCTACGCGCCGTTCGCGACCGAACCGTTTCCGCTCGCCAAATAAACAGATATTTATTATTAACAACGCAAAGCGTCAATACGAGCGAAAAATTAAAATTTACACCTCCCAAAACAACATTAAAAACGGACATTACATTTTTAAAATCACATTCGGGGAAAACGATATAGGCCTACTGGGTGACGCGGCAGCGCTTCTAAATAAGATTTTTTTAATCAAACTTTAGCGTTTGTAAAAATTACTATTTAAATATTTAAACCTCGGCCGCTAATTAACAGAGATTTAACCCTTCCGTCGCCGAAGCTCACTTTATTATTTAGCCCCGAGGAAATATTTGGCGCGTATTAAAATGTGAAAAATTAATGCAGACAGCCCCACCGCTGACGTACGGATGCCGCGACTGGGCAAGTTAGCCAGCAGTCCACACTTTTTATTAGCCAATCAAAATACAAGTGTAATCAAAATAATAAAAAAACACACATTAATATTGTTTCTAACTTTTAGTCATTAGTTAACTGGTGTAGTTATTCTTAAAACAAATTTAGAAGATAACGGTGTCATATTTAATTTTCTCTACGTTTGTAGAGTTCTAAGCATTTTCAGTATATTTCAATTGATTTAAGGTTCTTAACTTCTAGATATTATTTATTTACATAATAATTATGAATATTTATAATTTTATCAATCTTGAAATTAATCGCCTACATAAAAGTAGTTAATAGGGTTCGGGTATATAAGTATACAGTATACACACCTATTTTCCTATAACTAATGCCTAACAATTACTATTGATTAATATTTTTCATTTTGTGTAAGATTTCAAGATCAAATATAAATAAATAGCTATTGATTTAATTATTTGCATCTAGAAGGCACTTTTATTATTTACACACCTTCTCTACATTATTAACTCTAGAGTTTGCAAATTTATTGTATATTTTTGTAGGTGTACATAATAACACCTACATTAATTATCATATTAATAACATCTCATTTTCTTATTTTTTTTATTGTATTAATTTTCTTATTGTACAATAGTTTTTTTTTTTAATCATACTTACCATTCATTCATGTGAATGAAAATGTCGAGTGTTTATAACACACTTATGAAAACATTAAAAAAAAAATAATAACTGGGACTTAAATTACAATGACAGTGGCACTAGTTTCGTGTGAAACATACCTTGCCGTCGTGCAGTCCCGGTAGAGCACGTCGAAGTCCTTGCAGGACAGCAGCTTGCAGCGGTTGACGCCGGGCTGGATGGCGCCGAGCCCGCGCAGGATCCGCACTTGTTCCACATTGCACACCAGCGGCACTATGTCCAGCCTTTTTAGCTTCGTATACACCGTATGCAGTCCCCCTACTAAATGCTTCAAGAAAAGTTCGAAAGCCTGAGGCAAACAGAGCATCGTGTCGCCCTGAATTATAAATGCGGCCACTTTTTGGCCGCGGTAATCGACCAGCTTGCACTCGTTGGCCGAAGGATCGGACGTCGAGATGGGCGGCGGGCTCCCGTACCGCGGCGGGCCGTGGTGGTGGGCGGCCGCCATGAGCTCCAGGGGCGAGTGGTGCATCATCTGCAAGGAGCCCAGCAGGCCGAGGCCCGGCGGCGGCAACGACAGGCGCGGCGTCAACATCTGGGGTGGGCTCAGTGCTCTGGCCGGCGACGCCGCTTTGACTCTCGGCGAACCCCCGGAGGACCCACTGACTTCGCTCGCAGTCGACGCTGAGTCCACGGCGGACTCCATGCTCGATACGTTCTACGCGCGCATTACACACCCGTCGCGCGCGGAGTTTCGCGCAACAATAAATAAAAAGCCAGAGCGAAACGAGGGCGCGGCCGCGTGCGCGCGCCCGCCCCGGGCCGCAAGTGCGATTGGTCGCCCGCCTCGCAGACTGCGACACGATTGGATGACGCCGCAGTCGCGATGTCTCCGCCCTTTTTTCCGTTGCGTTACGAACGCGCGAAGAAGCGTTCCTGTTTCTTTTGGGTGCTAACCGGTGCGGCCGTGCGCCGGGGGTGTACTGATAAGAATGTCACTGGCAATCAATATGAGCCTAGATGCCGTTGCGACGACAGTTTCTATGAGTGCCAACTCGCTGTTTAATTCATGAAAAAGTAAAGACTACCTACATTAAACATTTAAAAAATATTTATAACTCATTTTATTAGATTTTATTAGTGTTTCTATTTGAATTGAAGCCTTTATTGCATACACTTCTCTACACAAAAGTTTGTTCCGGAAAAAATGAATTTGTAACTAGGTTACGCGTCGCCGCTTAAAATTGTTGTATGGTAGTTGGCTAGGACCCGCGATCGATGTCGGCCGTTATTTGACGCGGAGGTCATGGCCACCAGAGGTTATCAGCTTCGACTTACCTATATAGTATAGCTAGTGATATAACCATCAAAATATTGTTTGGCGCTTTTAAAGTTTACTCGTCCGTTGTTACACGTAAATTAGTTTGAACTCTACTTATACGTTGAACTTCGTAGAATTTTATACCTTCATTTTCTTATTAAAATTAATAATTAACCTTTAATTATAGTGATATTTAACGTGTATCATAATTTTTACAGTGTTGCTCTTAATAAATAAAAGCCTAAATTTTTTTTAAATAAATTGTTTAATAAATAAATTTTATTTAAATCCTAAGTGTTTTATTGCAAAAAAAAATATTTAGAAAAGTTTGTAAAAAAATAAATATCATAAAACATTCATCCGTAAATCAAGTCGGTTTTATTTTTGATACAACTCTACATTTATTTACTTGTTTTTAAGTAAAGGTAAAGTTGCAACGTAGTTAGATATGATTCATTTATATTGCCGCTATGAAATGTACATTTTATGTTTAATCTAAACATAAAATAATTTACCCAAATAAACAAGCATTTTAAAAATTGAGTTTGTCTTGTAATTAATTGCCCTAGTGTCTTTGAAGTTCTACCTAATAACCTTGCAATAACACTTAGAAGTTAGAATTTTCTTCTACAAACCTACAAAAAACTCTAGTTAACAAGTTAAATTGAATCTTCGTTTTAAATATTTCAATCATATCGAGCCCTATACCTAACTTAAAATGTGTTTCAACTGAACCGCATAAGGGTTGGAAGCAGAGAAGTTGAAACAATAGCTTTCAAGAACTTAACACAATACCACAAACAATATTAGGTACATGCAGATGCAAAATATTATTACACTATAAAAACATTGCATATTAGACACTTACTCAGGAGTTTTCACAGAATCTATTGTTCAGGACTTATTTTAAGGGCTACTTTATTTTGTTAAGATTTTATAAGAGGTGAATGAAGAGCCTTTGGTGATTTAAATAATTAGTTATGTACCTGTATCGAATTATATTTTTCAGATAGTACCTAGGTATGTTATAGGTATATTATTTTATTTCGTAAAACAGGAAAAATAATTTTTAAAGATGATAATTTATGTAACACAATAAAATAATTTTGTTAGATTATTTTATTGTCATACATACATGCCACATAAATAATTTTATTGCTTTAAACAAATAATAAAAATAATTGGTTGAAATATTTTTCTTTTTGCAATTAATTTCTAGCTTTTTCTGTCACTTAGTTCATTTTGGGTTTATATGATTTTAATATATAAGACAGTTTTCTTGATAACTATAACTTTAATTTTATACCGATGCACATTTCACAAGGCAGGAACATAAAAAGAAACATAGATAGTAAAAATCTATTAGTGACACTTAACGGCAATACATAACATTTATTTTTATATAATGTTACGAGTGTTAAATTTTCTAATTTTAACATTAAAAGTATGTATTTAAGGTCAGATAAATTAATAAGTTTTACATATCTGGGGGCAGGGTAATGCCCCGGCCAAGTCGAGCAATAGTAAGCGGCACGGCCGTACCATCTTTTTCTCGAATACTAATCAAATTATACTCAAACATAAAACTGCATCAGCATAATATATAAGTAGATACAATATCAAAAATTATTTCGCCTTATCCAGACCACTTAGCTTGTTACCGCCTTCTTATAATAACTGATCTGTATACCTAATTCAATTTATAGATCTGTATATTAGTTTCTACATTTATACCCTAGGTAGATATGGTATACGTATAAATAATTCTATTAAATAGAAATGTATACATTTTCATATAGCTAGAGGCCACCCTATAGTCAAAATTTTCACATAACAATTACTATACAATTTAAGTTTAAACTTTATGAGGATTATTTTGCCTCTAATATAATAATAATATTATAATTATTTAAAAGGATGTAAATGTTGTGGTCGTCAACGTGTAATATAACATTTTGAGGGTAGTCCTAAATAATAAAAATAACAGCATAGGTCCTGTTGTAATTTTATTTTACTAAACACGCCTTAAAAATATTAGCTTTCTACACACGTACCTGCACATAAACTTTAACTGGGGTATATAATCCTTTGTTCGCACAATTCTCGTCAAACCGTACCTATTCAAAGTTTTTGCTTCATGTATTAATTATTTAATCGCGTATAATAATAATATAAATATTGTATGGTTGAAAAATCCTTCTCATGATATTTAATTATATATGTCGCAACATTAGAGAAAGGCAATCTTAACATATGGCTCGAGCTTTTACATCTAATGGCTCTCCTAATGAAGCTTTGCGTAAGTATTATTTATTAAATGACATCAAAATCATATTTATATAGGTAACTTCAATGTACCAAATTTACTGCAACATTTTAAAGCCTTGATATATTTATTACTAAGTAATAAAAGACTAATAGGAAACTCTCTTTTATAAGAGATTAAAAACAAATGGTTATTTAAATTATATAAACCAACTAAACTATTACATTTCAAAATATGTGAGTAGGTAGTTTTATCTTTAATCTTAGTAAAGAATAAAGCTTATTCGGTTTAGCCCATTTAAACAAAAGTACACAAGCGACTGTGAAGTGGGAGTGACACACGAGGTAATCGTTCGTTGTTTGTAGATAATGAGAACCAGAGATTATACCACGGATAAAATATTCCACTGTATGTGACATAGATTATAATTAAGGCGAAGTTATACATCTACGTTTTTACCTAAGATCGGGGATGTCGCAATCGAACAATCAGCCAACAAGTGCTGAGAAACTTTTTAGGTATAGACTTCAATGTTTGGTTATGTTTATTTACAAATAGATTTAATTATTATTTCTCAAGTACTAATATATAAATGCTTCCTAAATAACTGTATTTTTTGAGTGGACAAATCAAGCTTAAACTTTTGATTAAAATTTGATTTTATTAGTGAAGAATATTAGAGAGTTTAAAGGAATATGTATATAATTGAATTATATCATCTATGTTATTAGGTAAGCGCCAGGTCACAGCACTAGCGATGTCAATGTAGGAAAGTAAAAAAAAAACAAAATTATCGTGGTGGGTGTCTCTAAACGTACCTACTAACTGAATGGTTTAGTTGATCTGATAAGAATGTAATTGTAGGACTAGAATAAAAATAAGTGTTACATAAAATATTAATATTACATAATTCGTTGTATTCGCCTTAACGACTATAAGCCTAAATCATAAGTTTAATACTAGTCAAGAGAACTAAAGCCATTATGAATTAGTGTTTCGGCAAATAAGATAAGATTGTCCTTTGTTTTTTAATTTCTTAAACGTTGTGATTTGACAATCCTTATCGCGGAGATTTATCATTGATGATAATAACGTTACACGTTTAAACAACGTACCACCTACTATGTATAACTCATAGAGTGTTACTTAACTCTACATGCATTGGTATTCGAGTAATTATTACTAACTATTTATGATATTAATGTATATATAGTAATATTTTCATGTATTTTAGTATCTTTTTAAATGCAAAAAGTGTTATCAAAAGGATAGAGAGAATAGGAAAAGTAAATGTAAGATAAGCAGTTAACCAGGATTGGTTGATTATCAATTTTCTAACAATAAAATAATACAAATCGGTTTAATGTATTTGATTACATTTTTTATGATTCGCCTCAAGTACATTATAAATAATAATAATAAAATCATTTCAATTCGAATTTGTTATTGTGTGATTACATCTATTTAAAATGTGATTGGTAACTTTTTACAATGGCTAAATAATAGTTATCGATATGCTTTTTTTAGGAGATCGACATTAGGAGACGCATTCGACTCGATCGAAAGATCAATCATTGTATAATTAGATCAACAATTAAAAGAGAATCAAATATGATTTTTGGATTCTTATTACTATTTTATTGTACTTACCACATGAAGACCGTGTACGCTTTATTAGTGTTTCAAGTTTTGTAGACACGATAATTTATAAAGTGGTCACTGACAATAATTATGTAATTGAAGTTTAATTAAATATTAGCATACTATTATTGCTTTATACGCCTGCTTATAAATAAAACATAAAACGAGTATTGCTATTAAAATTTTTAAGGCACTATTTTGTACACATTATTTTTATTTTATTTTTATTTCGTAGGAAAACATACAGTGTATATAAACTATGCTTTTCTAATCTAAAAACCTAAAATATATATTATAATATGAAGATAGAATGTAGTACATATGAGTTCGCCGACATAGATAGAATATATTAGAATAGACATAATTAAAATATCGTTATACAAAATAGTAATAAACTAACAATCAAGAAACAGCCTCTGCTTAGAGATAATCTTTTTAGTCTAAAATAGAATAAAATTATCAAAACAACCTTACGTAATTTCGTGATTGTACCAAAAAATTGAGATACACCTAAATGTAGAAAAACTGGAAATAAATGGTGTGTTCCGGGCCATAAATCGGGCTTAACATTGGGAGCTGCAGACTGCAGGTCCTCGTTAAAGTTTATTTTTGTACGCCGTAACTTACGCGACGGCCACTGGTAATCCTGGCTCTGAAATGCATATACACCTGTAATCAGATATTTAATATACGTCAATCATAATTCATAAGTAACCGTTCTGGTTCAATAAGATCTAAATGGAAACAAAGCTTAGTAATACATCCAAATTATATATCGCTTTGTTCACCGTGCAGTAAATAAAAATATTGACACATTATTCGCATTTCATCGTTTAGTTAATTTTATGAATATTAAAAAGTAAATTTTTCACTGCTATTAATTATTGTTCACACATAATTATTTTACTGTCCAATTTTATATATCACTCACTTTAGCTTTTATTGTCCCATCTGCGCAGCGCTGCTACGAGGCAGCACTGGCAGGGTCGCCATGCAATGTGCAGACTTGGGGAGACTAATTAAAAGATTTTATGTTCCCGACTGTCGTTTATTAACTAACTTATATTACTAATCATTTAAACAATATATAGGGAGGTGATTGATACACACACTACAAAATCACATCGAATCATAATTCAAAACGAACATTAATCAATAAATGAATAAATTATGCATTGACTAGCAGCAATTTTTTATATATAAGAAAAGAAATAAAGAAGATGAATACAGGGAAATAATAGATAATCTCAAAAAAAAAAACAATGACATAAGAATTCACACCCTTACCACCAGCAACCTAGCAAAACAGTAAAACAACGCATAAATGAAAAAAGGGATAGATTAAATAAAATTGAAGTATATGTAATTAAAGCATAACTATTCATCGTAATAGATAGTACATACGTAAAGGATGAATATAATACAAATGTGAAAGACGTCGTAACCAACAATAATGAAATGATTGCTTTTCCTCCGGTCTCCGTGGCGCGGTAAATAATGCTGCACTGGCCATACACCGAATCGTGCCCACATTTCATGCGTTTACTGGCGAACTATGAAATTAAATTTGGGAACAACGCAAGGTAGCTGGTGCCCTGTAATTATATTCGGTAATTTATTACGTTCTAATTAATTTTCCATGCACACAGGTATGGCTGATAGACTTAACGGACACATTAAACAGCGAATTGCAATAGGTTTTGTATGATTACTAACTTATTATTATTCAATTAATATTACATATTATGCACTTTTTGAAATATTTTACTTTATCTAGCAGGTACGTAGAGAAAAGTTACTATAAAGCAATTTAAAAAATCTCTCTATCGTTTTAATAATGCTCGTACAAAAATACAGTTTACTGCAATGTCTTTATAGGTTTAACAAAGTGACGTCACAATCGGTTGTTCCCTTCTCGTTTGCACATTATACCTATTTGAAAGTTATCTTCATTAATTTTAGTTTTACATTATTTGTTTACCAGGGGGTAGGTATAATATCTAACTAACATCAATAGAAAATCATTCAAAAGACTAATTGTTAATTTAGCGAAATTTTTAGGGCTTTCGTTTAGTTATTATCAAAATGAAACGTACGTGGTTATTACTTCTTTACCCGTAAACAGCTGGGCCAATTAATATTATATAATAAAATTTGGTATGCAGAAAGCTCACAACCTGGACATAGACCACCTCTAGAAAAGTGTTCCAAACCCTACAGGGTTCCAGTGTGATACAGTTTTTACACTACTGCAGCTGTGGGCAAACGCTTCTCAATATAGTAACTACCTAATAAGTAGTAAAATAGTTTCTTTTGCTACTAGGTAATGAGTAGGCATTAAAATTATTATTTGGACACAGAATAAAAAAAAAATATTTTGCAAATCAAACTTACCACTATTTTCGGAAAGTCAACAAAATTAATCTATATATTATTACTAGCTGACCCTTGCCCACTTCGTTGAGCATAAAAACAGTTTATGATGAAATTCAACTAAAAAAAACAACCCCTAACTCGGGAACGCGGAACCCGCAACGCGGGAACCCGGAACCCGCAGCATGGGAACCCGAAACCCGCAACCCGCAACGCGGGAACGCGGAACCCGCAGCATGGGAACCCAAAACCCGCAACGCGGGAACCCGGAACCCGCAACGCGGGAACCCGGAACCCGCAACGCGGGAACCCGGAACCCGCGACGCGGGAACCCGGAACCCGCGACGTGGGAACCCGGAACCCGCGACGCGGGAACCCGGAACCCGCGACGCGGGAACCCGGAACCCGCGACGCGGGAACCCGGAACCCGCGACGCGGGAACCCGGAACCCGCAACGCGGGAACCCGGAACCCGCAACGCGGGAACCCGGAACCCGCAACGCGGGAACCCGGAACCCGCAACGCGGGAACGCGGAACCCGCAACGCAGAACCCGCAACGCGGAACCCGCAACGCGGAACCCGCAACGCGGAACCCGCAACGCGGAACCCGCAACGCGGAACCCGCAACGCGGAACCCGCAACGCGGAACCCGCAACCCGGAACCCGCAACGCGGGAACGCGGAACCCGCAACGCGGGAACGCGGAACCCGCAACGCGGGAACCCGGAATCCGCACCATGGGAACCCGCAGCATGGGAACCCTGAAACCCGCAACGCGGGAACCCGGAACCCGCAACGCGGGAACCCGGAACCCGCAACGCGGGAACCAGGAACCCGCAACGCGGAAACCCGGAACCCGCAACGCGGGAACCCGGAACCCGCAACGCGGGAACCCGGAACCCGCAACGCGGGAACCCGGAACCCGCAACGCGGGAACGCGGAACCCGCAACGCGGAACCCGCAACGTGGAACCCGCAACGTGGAACCCGCAACGCGGAACCCGCAACGCGGAACCCGCAACTTGCAACACGGGAACCCTGAACCCGCGACGCGGAACCCGGAACCCGCAACACGGGAACCCGGAACCCGCAACGCGGAACCCACAACGCCAAACCCTTCCGTGAACGTTGCTGGTTCTGCGCTGTCAAATGGAATAAATAGTATCCTATGTCCGTCTACTGGCTCTAAGTTACTTCCTCACCAATTTTCAACCATATCGATAAAGCCGTTCTCGAGTTATAAATAATTCATTTAACTAACACGATTTACTTTAATACAAAAAGCTGATGTAAAGATGAAACTAACATAAGCTAACGCCCGGTGAATGCTCCCGTCACAGTCGGTCCAGCCGATTCGGTGATCATTAGTTAGATAACGATGATGATGATGAAAAGAAGCCTAAATTAATCCTTATAACTTTAGCTATCTACCAGTGAAAGTCTAGTTAAAATCGGTCCAGCCGTTCCAGAGATTAGCCGGAGCAAAGAGACACGCTAACAGACAGACAGACATTTTTTTTTAATTGCATTTTCGTTTTCAGTAGCAAGAAAAAAAAATGACAGAACAGACAGACGCGACGTTAACTTCGCACAAAGACAAATGACGACATAGTGGCGTCATATCATGACGTTTTCGATTTTTTTTTAATTGTTCGTGAAGTATGACCATGGATCTAACTCCTTCGATCTGATTTTTAAATTAACATTTATAATATATTCTTATTACAACTTATAAGTTAAGTACTTTTTTTAAATAATTATATATTTTATAGTTGTTAAAAGATTAATCGATTTTTTGAGTAAGTCTCTAGTGTTTAATATGAAAAAGTGTTAACTGACGTAACATTATCACGACGTTTATTTCATTAAATCATAATTTGTATATTATATTTAAGATCGTTTATCAGTGAAAGCAAATCGTAAAAAAAACTCATATTGGTTATGTTGACAATAAATAACTAATAATTATTAAATAAAGTTTAGTAAATTCTGCAGTTTTAACAAAAAGAAAATATTTATTTTATTATGTCGTCGTTACAACGTTACGTCGCTCATTTTTGATAAACTGTCAAATGTTACCTATTAAAATGACCCGACTATTTATTAGTGGTGGACAAATAGTTTAATGAATCCAAATAGTTTAAGTTTATGTTAATACGTTATTTATAGCATTTCATAATTTTTATTTTCCATTTGTAAACAATGTCGTTACCATGACACCAGTGTCATATAAACTGGCAACGACGTGAATCGATTGAGCCCAGGTTCAAACCCCGCGTGACCATCACGTATTTTCTTCTTTTTTCTAATTTTCTGCTTATTTTTTTCAACATTTTCTTTCATAATAACCTTTTCGTGACAATAACGAACATACCGTAAAAAAAATTGCGAAATTGGTCAAGCCGTTGTCGAAGCGCACACGACGTAAGAAATTTTGGAGGTCGTTTTTTTACACTTTGGGCTACATTTTTGGGGTTTTAGTAAGGAACCCTACTTTTTTTAAACATATAATATATAATAGCCTATGTTCAGCGCTAGGAATGTAGCTTTCCAACGGTGAAAGAATTTTTCATATTGGTTCAATGGTTTCAGAGCCTATTCCATTCAAACAAACAAACAATCAAACATTACCTCTTTATAATATTAGTATAGAAGTATAGATAACAAAAGTCAGAGTACATTAAAGTACCTACATTGAGGTAGCATTGCATGTGGCCATCTTATTCCCAAGGTGTGCAATCGTCAATAAAAGTGCTTTAAGCTTTGCACACAAACGCTCATTAACTACATTTTTAAATTTATTGATAGAAAGGCTCTGGACGTTATTTAGGATTATAACAATATAATACAATATAGAATACATATCATTTGTAAATAACACTTTACTAAACAGGTAGCTTTTACGTATTTCACCACGTTGTTTCTGCGTGCTCTATATATCTCTATCTCTATATAAATTAGCCATTTCCCATGTGTACTGTATGTCCGTTTGTGACTCGTTTATGAGGTGTTACGCAAAGCGGGCAGTCTTTTGATGTAAAAATCATCTCCCTTCGGAAGCGTCGAGCAAGTTGACATAGCCGCAAGTGTAATGTTTGAATTTGACGACTGCATAATGTACAATGTACATGCTTATTCCTATTTAAGTTTCTGATGAGACAGATGATATGATATGATTATGCTCTGTAATAGTTTTTAGATCGAAAAGAAATATTTACAACTTCATTAAAATACTCGCTTGTGTTTTCTTTGCGGCCTCTTCCGCAATATCTTTATTGGCTTTTACACTGTTTATTATAATTATTAAAAAATATCCTGCGTTTTTGGAACACTGGATATTGTTGCATTCTGATGGTAAAAGGAATATTAAAATACGTTATGTAGTTATTGATATTACTTGTAGTAAACATACAAAAATAGCATTGTTTATCAGTAGGTAAAAAGTAAAGATAACTTCTTAGAATTTGAAATCACGTTCCACAAATGGTAATTTTGATAAAAAAAAACTACTGTTTTAAGTAAGTTTAGGTAATTTTTATGCGTGTCTCTACACTTTAAAACAAATACTTATATAGCAACAAAAGCGTATAGTGGTGTCGCGGAAAAACTGAGTCTACCAAAACTGCGTAAACAGTTTAATACTGTTTTGTTATTATCACTTTCTTATTTCTCTGTAACGCAGCCAAAAAGCGATATTTACGACCAGAATAGGTCTGAATCGAGTTGTACAAAGGGGCACGTTATTATTTTTTCCACTTTTATCACGGGCGACCGGTGTTTTGATTCAGTGACTGTGTAATGCGGTGTCGTCATTTATTTTGCGCTCTCAGTGCAGGTCTCTTCTGCATTCTCTTAGTGACGTCAGTTACTCTCCGCGACGCTTTGAAGTCAAAGCGCTTTTGAGTGGAGTTTACTCAGTGACCGCAGTCTTGTGAGTGATACTTTTGCGTCCTGAAATGCATTTCTTGTTTGCCTCGTGTATTTCTACACTTCAGGGTTCCGTTTGAAGGTTGTTCTTTGCGTAAATAATTTTTAACGCCGACCCAATGTTTACGGTGGTGATGTGGTTGTAATTTCACACATACACAATATGTTTGTAAAAAGAGCTAATTTTGAATCCAACATTGAAATGTAACATTGGACACAAAAAAAAATATGCAACACTATCCGCGTTTGCTGATAGCGGGCGCCGGCAGGCGAACGCGTAATGGGAATGAGGAATGAATGAAAAATTATCCGCACTCGCGACTATTGACTTTGTACTTATTGACAGGGGCAACCCGCGATCAGGCGACATCGGTTAAGGGTTGGCACAAGGGAATTTAAATTTTATTTAAAAATATGTATTACTATTGAACCTACTATTAACTAAATATAGTATAATAATATAATAAAATATACACGTTTCAAATTGATTACAGATTTCTGTACCTTTTGATATAGTGAAAAACAAGGCGCTTCGACTCTGCTTCAATGTTTTGACCCTGAAGCTTGATGTCAGATTACTGAGCCCATTTGGATAACATTCTTTTCATCAAACACAACACGGATATTTTAACTGGCACTCAGGTAGGTATTTGAAGTGAATACCAAATTTGAAATGTTTACATACAAGGCCAAAGATATTGCAAATAAAGAAGAGGCTAGCTTACTACGGAGAATCCACAATACATAATTATGTATAGCAAATGCTACTAAAGTAAAATAAAATGAATATAATTTCTGACGACTGCCACCCCTAACATATAAGTTAAGGGAATCCATCGAAGTCGGATGTCACGGCGTGACGCGTTTTGAATGTAGCGCCTCCGCGGTCTCGTAATAAATAGAATATTTTTATCGTGCCCCCACACTCGCCGCACGCAAATATTGTGCCACGTAATCTGACACCCGGCGCCTTTGTCAGACGTGAGTCGGTGATCGACGACCATCTGGAAACTGGCAAGTGATGCACGCACCAGAGGTAAATGCTATGTTTATCTTTGGAATAAAAGAGTTGTGTGCGATGAAAATACGACGAAGAATATTCTTACTTCAATAAGATAGTGGTGGAAAAGTCATTGGCATTTTTGGCATTTTTATTTTGAGAATGAATATTTTCTAATCATCTAATGTTTTTATCTCTTTTTAAAAAAAAGTATATAAATATATAGATAAATAACTTACCAGGCAGGTGAAGATAATATTAGTTATTCGTAAAGTAATTAACCAATCTCAGTGCTTCCTAAAACTTTTACGCTTACTAAGAACTGGCTAGGTATTAACATTATCCTAGATTCTATGTAGTGTGAACCCTCATGTAACTTGTTTATAATAGAAATATTTGATACAAAACTCGTAGCCGTACAAGTTTTACGAGTTAATTTAAAGTTCTTACTTTCTACTCACTTGTAAATAGCAACAAAATATATTTGATAGCTAAAAATTATAATCAATGGTTGAGGATGATAATAAAAACTAACACTAACTACGAAAAACAAAATAACGTTATTTTACTTTTGTGTACGATTTAGAGTTATCTTATTTTATTATTTTAACTTCAACAAGAACTTACCAGAACGCACTAAAAAACATACCTCGAGGCTCACATTTCTCAATACGTTGCTTAAAAATCCACTCAAAAATGGCCGTCGAAATGTACTTATAATTCTACCCCCGGTCACCACCGAAAAATGTAAAAATTGTTCCCTTGCATATTCCCCGAGTGCCGTAAAGTATGACGTTTATTACGGTCAGATATGCCCGAACCACTATTGATAGGCAAATGAGAGAGTTTTTTAAAAGAAAAACGATGTCTGCTTTTTATGTGTTATTTGGATAAGATCCTTGAGAATTCGCTATTTGATTCGGTCCTTAATGGCGGGATTTAAAATATTGCCTCTTTTGTGAAAGTTGCATATTTTTTTGCCCGACTACGGGGAAGCCAAAATGAAGGGAAACTTTAACAGTCTGTGTATGGACAAATAGATACGATAGGAACTCGTATGTAAAGCTGTCAATGCAGTATAAAGTTGTTATGTAAACCAAACAAGGATGTAACTGTTTCTCGACCTTGGCTCGCTTCAGTCGTATTGTATTCAAATTTTGACTCATTACAATGTTCTGTCGAGTCAATGATACACTTTACTGTGCATACATTTTTATTACCTAACTAGCTGACCTGTCCCCACCTCGTTGAGCATACAGACCGTTTAAATCTTCCCTGGACTTCCACGAATATTTTAAGACTAAAAATAGCCGAATCGGTTCAGCCGTTCTCGAGTTTTAGCGAGACTAACGAACAGCAATCCATTTTTATATATAAGATTTTTAAATTCAAAAAAGTTCAGATATAAGCAGTTGCTTTTTTGCAGTCTGTAATGTTATATACAAAATCTCTTAGACTTATAATATATTTTCATCTAATGAAAAATAAATCATTGCAACCATTGCCTTCAATAATGATTATTTATTGTTAAAATACATTTTAGTAAAACTTTATATAGCTACGATTAAAGTTGTCTCTAACCGCCTGTACTTTTGACTAAGGAGGCCCCTATATTCGGCTGTAAGTGGTTTTATTTTTCCATTGAAACCGTATGTCATTTTTATGTGGCCACTTTTCGACAATATATTCCTTTCTATTGTCGCAAAGGTGCTCACAGGGATAAGGGTTTAATATACGATTATAGGTGACACTAACTATTGTGTCTGACCTGCACCATGAGTTATTGTCATGATAAAACTTATGGAAACCCCTAAAATACTTATATGAATATTCTTTCTCTCGTATAGTAGTACGTACGTATGAAATGAATAATAAGTTTGTAGTATATGAATAGTGAATAATTATATAGTAAGTGCACAGTACAGTACAATATAGGTAGATTATATATACATTTCCAGCACCTAATTATTCTGAATAACAAACTATATCTGGGGGCACGGCCGTGCCCCGCCAAGTTGAACACGGCCGTGCTATAAATACCATCCTTTTCTCGAAACAATTCAGGCCATTTTTACCAATAGACCTCTTATAACTTCGCTGTCGATAAAATTATAACCCTGAATTTTAACATACTAATTAGACATTGTATAAATAAACACGGTAAATTTTAAATTTCATTCAATTTGAAACAGAAGTTTAAGAATTATAACTGGTAACTTCTTAATTTTGTCACTGACAGTGATAATAACTTGCCAAACTTCTTAATTTTGTCACTGACTCACTCACTCACTTACTCACTGACCGATCATCAAAAGTATTAGGCACTTGTAGCAGACACAGAAGCTCCAAATTTGAAATACAAGTAACGATTAATGTATAAATAAAGGGAAAACCATTTTTTTTGGTTTGGTTTTATTTATACATCTAGGCTAGATACGCCAAATGCATAATTAACTTTGTAATTCCATATGTTTAGGATTACACAGTTATATTTGCACTTTCCAACAAAAACACGCATTTTAGTTAATCTTCTACAAAAAGAACTGAGATCCCATCAAAAACATAACCTGTAAAAAGAGCCAATTCTCGGTACTTAGTTCCTCTACCGTAAAAAGTTGTGAGATACATGTTATGCCAAGTAGGGGTTAGTCGGTCGGTCTAACAATATCTTATAGTGATCATTATCAATATTATTAATAATCTTTTATGTTTTTTACGGTAGAAGAACTAAGTAGCGAGACTTGGCACTTTTTACAACTTACGTTTTTGTTGGGATCACTGTTACAGCTGGTGTAGTATTTTGATCAAATATTTCTAATCATTTTATTATTTACAAGTCTAATGGCAAATATTGTTATTTTATTACAATACTAGCTGACCCGTACTCACTTTTAAACCTTCCCTAGACCTTCACGTTTAAACCTTCCCTAGACTTCCACGAATATTTCAAGACCAAAAATAGCCGAATCGGTTCAGCTGTTCTCGAATTTTAGCTAGACTAACGAACAGCAATTCATTTTTATATATTACGCCGCCCTACCTCCGGCCGGCCGCGGGTCGGTACCGCCGCGGCGCAAACAACTACGACCCTGCATTTTAAATTTGTAATATCTTCGGTCATAGTCGCTTAAATTACATGCTGTAAAAAGCATATTGATCTATAATAAATGCACAATTTATTTAAGGTACTTAATTGGATAAGGATTAATGCTGTATTGTTTAAAATCACTTCGTAAATAACTATTTTTTAGTAAAGGATAAAAATGGTTATGGTGGGTTATCCCTAAGAGATAGACATATACCATCGCGGACTTTTTTGTTGAACTTTTTACGGTGAACAATACTGTAGTACATTATTTTGGTCTATCTTGTAGGGTTCAGCCAGCGTTTGCAATATAAGCGCAAAAAACGTGCTTATTTACGACATCACATTAGAAACTTTTAAATTTATCAGTGTTTCTCTACTATATTATGCATTAATTATACATACAAACCTTCCTTAAGAATCACTCTATCTATTTAAAAAAACCGCATCAAAATCCGTTGCGTAGTTTAAAAGATCTAAGCATACATATGGACAGACATACAGCGAAAGCGACTTTGTTTATATAATATGTATTGAAGTACCTTAAATACTTGCTGGAGGTAATTTAAACTCGGCACTATTTAATTTTTTTTAACTTAAATTTTAAATAGAATTTCGACCACTTTCCAGACCTAATAAAAACCCTGCTACTTACTCTCAGTTCAAACACAGACATTTTTACGACATAAAATCTAACCACTTTGAGTCTGAATAGGATAATAACAGCGTATTTTCGTGGAGGGTAAAAACTTACACGCACCAGGCGGCAAATGCGAAATCGTAATAAAACTATCCGTGTCATGTAAAGTAGGTACGACGTAGCTATCATAATATTGAAAACTTCCAAACTCCATCAATAAATGTGACATTGGCTGGGGACTTTACGTATTAGGGGAGAGATTACGGCTTGTCGATAGTCGATTAAATGTGATCGATACTTTAAATTCATTAGCATTTTTTAAAATAAATTTTTAAGCGTCGGTACATAAGTACCATAAAACTTATAAATATATAAATTAAGTAAGTGTTCACTTAGGTAATAAAGTTTTATTAGTTTGAAGTTATATAGCTTTATTTTTAAATCAGTTTCTAGGTCTGGAGGCATATAAACTAAACTAGCTATTAGCAAATATAAAAAACTAGCTGACCCGTGCCCACTTCTTTGAGCATAGAAACCGTTTAAACCTTCCCTAGACTCCCACAAACATTTCAAGACCAAAAATAGCCGAATCAGTTCAGCCGTTCTTGAGTTTTAGCGAGACTAACGAAATGCAATACATTTTTATATATAAGATAACTGTATTGTACAAATTATCTTAGGTGTAAAAATATTTAAATAACTGTCTTGTATTTTAAAGTAAATGTTCAGAGATATAAAAAAATATAACATTATTTGAGAAAACCCTGCTCACATTTACTTTATTTTACTTTTTTTTTACTTTATTAGGTATATGAAACTTTGAAATGTCGACAGTTTAAACATCACTAGTAACGATGTATGGCATCAGAACGCACGGCCGCAACTATCAAAGAGAAATCTTTTCCGTGTATCAATAAAGACGGCCGAGGCGACGAGTTGGCTTTATGTCGTATATCATGCCTCTTAGCAAACATTATGCATATTATTTACTTGTATGTAAAAGTAGTAAGTGAAATGTATAATGTTACTATCTTTATTACATAATACTATTATGTAATAAAGATAATAAGAATATTATGTAACGCCTCCGTTGTCTAGTGGCTCTCGACTCGGAGGCCGTGGGTTCGATTCTCGCGTTGGAACAACCAAAAAACCTGATTTTCAAGTTTGGTTAGAACAATGCAGGCTGATTAGCCTTGATTGTATTCGTCCCACTACTCTATGAGAGTAAATGAAGAGTTAGTGCTTCTGTGTATCGCGCACACACTTGGGCACTATAAAATAACTCCTGTGTAGCTGCCCTGGTTTCAATGAAACCGTCCACCGTCACCGAAATCACTGTGGAAGGCATTATTATTATGTAATGAAGAAAGCGATTATTTATAGAAAAGTGCAATAATTAAACTTTTCGTAATATAATTAAAAGATAAAAGATACAACATAAAATTGTTAGTAAGATTTTACGATTCAAATATTTACAAATTCGTAGCACTTGCGTAGCGATGCGCGGTAGACGACCTACGCAGTGTATCACTACAAAATTTCATTTACGATTTTTTTTAAATATTGGTGTGATAATTACATAAAGTACATATTTCGTGCTGGATTTAAGAATAATACATATGTTTATATTATGCACCGTTTAGCTTAATTTATATGTTTTACATAAAAAATGCACAGTACATTTTTAACTTCGAAACGAAAAAGCAAATAAAGATAAACAGATTGAAGTGGCAGAGCGAATGAAGTCAAAGCAATATTATCGTATCACAATAAAGGAGCAGTTCCGATGTGGAGAGAGCGTAAAATTATTTTCCTTGGCGTATGCAGATTAGGGGAGGGAGAGCCGGGGCGCGGGATTAGTTCCGGTTTACTTTTTATAGGATTCCGATGATAAATGCTAGTGTTTGATACGCTAACGGGTGGTGCGTGAAACGGATCCAAATAACCACTTTTCCACCACCTTTAGCGATTTGAATATTTTGATCGTTATTGAGCATTCGTTTTATTGTTATGATGATGTTCAATATTTTAGGCAGAGCAGCTTATGCAATTTAAGTGCGTCTCGTTTATACCTATTTTAGATAAGACGGATCGCCTGGTGGCAATTCTAGACAAAACTAACCTGTGAAATGAACCAACGAGAGTAACGCTGAGAAGGCTGTTACCATAAAATTACTCTGAGCGCTATGCCGTCATTTCTGAGCGGTACATGTGAGTAGTAGAGTAGAAGAAATATATAGCGACCATCGGCATTCGACCTATTCATTTCACAGGTAAATTTTGTTTATGGGCTTGTAGTCTATTTTTTGATTACCGCCGCCAACTACAAACACCAGAGGGTTGAATGTGCATTGTCTATAGTTCTCAAAATCCCCAACCCATTTAGGTACATTGGTTAAATATTATCTACTAGCTTCGTAATTTAAGAGCTTGAAGATGATTTCAGCTAGTATAAGTAGATATTAAAAGCAATTTACGAAGATCTATTCTTAATTTGACGCCTCCGTGGTCTAGTGGTTCTAAGCTTGGCTCTTGACTCGGAGGTCGCGGGTTCGAATCCCGCCGAGGGAACAAAAAGCTTTCAATGTTCCTGAGTCATGTATATAATAAAAATCTTAAATATGTGTATAGTATTTAAGTATTAAATATATTTCCGTTGTCTGGTACCTGTAACACAAGTTCTTTGGATACTTAGCATGGCGCCAGATTGACGTGGTGTGAAGCGTCCATAGATATTATTATTATTATATATTATTGTTATATAGTTTATTGCAAAAAACTTCTTTAAAACGAATTGAATATAGCGTTTTAAACCCGAATACGGTAAGGCGATAACGAAAGGCAGTAACATGTACGAGTATAGGTCCTGATTTCGCCAACGATTTTTATTGTTAACGGCTTGTTAAAATATCATGCCATCTTATTCATTGACAGATAATACGAGGGGTATAACATGATATTTAATTAAGGATTAACATTAACATGTTTTGGTGAAATTGGCACTAAGTATATCTATTATAATTATGTTGGTTCTTCAGTGCCGTAGCGCTTCGACTACTGAGATGATTTTAATGAAATGAGGTGCAATTATATAGAGTTTTTAAAAAATGGTGGTTATTGTACTTTATAGTAGAATAACCACTTATAAATAAAATGCTTATTAAAATGAAACGTTTCCGAAGTAGATCTGAACTCTCTTAAACCCTCCATCCCGTCCGTGTTAATAAAAATCTAACGATGTTTCTATCACAGATGCTAACGGTTTCGAAGTCAGACAAAAAACGACGAAAATCACCGCGCAGACGGGAGGATGGACGATTGCCGATCCCGAAATATGATTTATAGATGTGCCGTCACCGACAATGCGCTTTCTATACGTCAGCCCGTGTCACTGGCTTGGCTGGGGGCTGGGGGGAAGAGAAACATGTACCGCTACATACTTTGCCAGTTGCCACCCCGCGAACCCAATTTTGTCTAAATATGAAGCAGTTATTTTCTTCTTTAGACGACCTCCGTAGCGCAGTGGTGGTGTTCGAGCGGGAGGTCGCGGGTCCGAATCCCGCCGAAGGAACAAAAAGTTTTCAATTTTCCTGGGTCATGGATGTGTATTAAATTTGTGTATAATATAATAAAAAGGTCAAGGTAGAGCCGTGGTCGTACCCGCTAAGCATATCTAAGCGTCACCTAACACAAAAATACGGTAGAAAAAAGAAAACTTGAAAAATAATAATATTCGTCTGCTGTTTAAATATACAATTCCAATAACGGGTACGACCACGGCTCTACCTTGACCATTTCTGTACCTATGCATATCTGGATTTCAAATTTAATAATTTTCTTGTTTTAGCCTTTTTAGACCCCTTTTTGCGAAGTCGGGTATATAGTTTTTAAACTTTTTTTTATTAAGGCACATTATAATCATCTCAATAATTGCGATCAGAACCTTTTCTTGCAAACTTGAAAAACTTTACAAATTTGAAAGTTAATCGGCGTTTCGTTTCGCTTTTAAAAATTATCAACTTTAGATAGTTACTCTGTCTGTCAAATAATTTCTCAAGTAGAGGTTACGATAGCAATTCTTTATACCGAGTTTGGGATTATTCTAAAGATACTTGCTACCTTAAATGATTATATTTTTTCGATTTTATAATGTAGATACCTACCTACCACACACTCTGCTATTTCAATAAACATGGTGATATGTAATTGGTCTATGGTGATACTAAACAGCCAACCGTCCCTTTATGAAATTCTCTATTAGGTAGCTTATTTCAGATAATGTTTTTGGTACATTTAGCAGCTTTATGCCTTTCATAATTAAATATATTGACTTATTGAATTGTCTCTCAATCAGATTTATTTAGTAGGTAGGTAATTAATGAAAAATCAAAGAAAACTGAACATGTGTATTAAATCGAACAATAATCGCTCATATTGTCAGATACAATACAATTTGTTTGGAAACCCGACGCGTGAGAGAAATAATAACAAATGATTCGCTCCCTAACACCGTCTGGCGTTGAAAGATCACGCCTATTGCTCTTTTACTGATGAAAAAACTTATTGCACAACTCGTAGATTGATATTTTACAAGATAGCAAGTATCAAAATATAGGATTAGGTACTTCTTCAGTTGTCAATAAAACCTACATTAATTTTGAAGACAGACGTTGATAAAACTTACCCTGTATTTGAATTTCTAATGTTGTGCACCTACTATTTTCTGATATACCTGGGCCGTCCGATAAGTAGCCTTACGGCCCGATGGCTCTACCGTCGTAAGAAGAAATTACATCGTGTAATACATCTTTTCAGACGACTCCTGTCAAAATTTCAGCCAAGTTGGATTTGTAGTTTTTTTCCCTCGTGTAGAAGAAGTGGGCGTGTCCTCGTATTTTAGAAAAATGGAAAAAGGACAATATCAGTCGGTCATTCGATTCTTGTTTGTGGAAGGGAAATCGCGCAGCGAAATCAAAGAGCGCTTAGATGCTGTGTACGGTGACTCTTCTCCGTCAATGGCGACAATCAAAAATTGGTTTAACGAGTTTCAACGCGGTCGCACGTCCGTTTTTGATGAGCCATGCCCAGGTGTCCCAAAAACGGCTACCACGGAGGATAATGTGACAAAAGTCCACGATCTCGTATTGGAAGGCCTCCGATTAAAGGTGCGCGAAATAGCTAAGACAGTAGGCATTTCAAAAGGCCGTATGGGTCATATCCTGCATGAAATATTGGGCATGAGAATTTTTTTTTTGTTTCCAAACTTGAAAAAGTCACTCGCCGGGCAGAAATTTGAGTCAAATTAGAAGGTGGTCGCCGCCACGGAGGCTTACTTTGCAGACCTCCAGAAATCGTATTTTTCAGATGGGTTAAAGAAGTTGGCGCATCGCTGGGTCAAGTGTATCGAGTTGAAAGGAGACTATGTTGAAAAGTAAATTGCAACTTTTCCAAAATTTTCGTTTTTCTTTTGTATGCTAAGTACGTAAGGGCAGTCATATAAGTAGTGGGTAAGTACTTATCGGACTGCCCTCGTAATGCAGGTGTGATTTTGGTTAGAGTTAATAATTATTTTTTTAATATAACCAAAACAACACAATTATATGGATGCAAACAAATATTTTTAAAGGTTTATTGTTAAAACATTAACGTGCAGTGGTACAACTTTAAAAAGCGTGCTATTTTGTGTTGTCCCCAAGCACAGTCACGAGTTTTGGTAAAGTGTCTACCATACAGATACTGGCACTTTACTGAATCAACTTGATTGCACAGACGATTTATTTGGCCTTGGATTAGACTTTCGAACTGACGATATTAATAATGATTACTAGCTGACCCGTGCCCACTTCGTTGAGCATACAAGACGTTTAAACCTTCCCTGGACTTCCACGTTTTCGCCTTCCTAGCCAATCATAATTCACGAGCTATGTTTGACAATTATGGTCGGGTTCACTTTTGAATTTCCAACGCCAATATTGTGAACATAAAATTTCGTCAACCAGAATAATAAATAATTGTGGTATCCTATAAAATCCTAAGGAAAAAATGGATTACTTTCTTTCATGGAAATGCTTTAAGTGGCATACCCATAGACCGCTCGATAAAAAAGATAGGTAATATGACAAGACATTAGGAATGACATTGACAATAATTTGACATTTCACAGTGAGATTTTTCAGTTTTCACACTTTTCACTTCCTAGTTCCTTGCGGAAATTGTATACTTTCAAATCTTTATTTTATTACCTATAGCAAAATCTGCGCTCAATAATACAATTGTTAAATTGAAAATATCGTAAGTTAACACCAGAACAATGTCCATTTCATGTTTGTTTTGGTACTGCTATAAGAACCTTATTGATTTATTTTTTGTGTTCGCTTAAAATAATCCAGTGGAGTGTATTTTTTTATTTATTTACTGTAACTTTTTTGACGTTAAAGGGTTTTTAAAATGAGATGGACGGTCCATATAGAAGGAGGGCCGAGACGCGTTAACCATGCTGCAGTTTGCATTCAAGATAAAATTTATTCTTTTGGTGGATACTGCTCAACTGAAGAATATAAAGATTGGGAACCCATTCCAGTTCATGTTTTAAATACATCAACCCTGAGATGGGCACCAATTTATTACCGAACTAATAATGATGTACCATTTCAAAGATATGGCCACACAGCAGTAGCATATGGTGATAAAGTAAGTAAACTTATAATATAAAATAGTAAACATATATGTACATTATTTTTAATTGACTGTAAATTCTATCAGTCAATATGAACTCTTTAATTCAGGTGTATATGTGGGGAGGCAGGAACAATGCTGTAGCATGTGAAACACTTTCTTGCTTTGATACCAAAAATTTAGTATGGAGTAGTCCACAAGTTTCTGGATTAGTCCCTAATGCTAAGGATGGACATTCAGCATGTGTCATGGGAAACAAAATGTATATATTTGGTGGGTTTGAATATCTGACTGATCAGTACTCGCAGGAAGTTCATTGTTTGGACTTGGATACTATGAAATGGAGTTTTATTAATCCTTATGGGACACCTCCTTCTCATAGAGATTTTCATACTGCTGTTGCTTTCAAAGACAGAATGTACATATTTGGTGGACGGGGTGACTTGAACATGCCATATAATACAGAAGAAGAATTATATTGCCCACAAGTATATTATCTTGACATTAAAACAGAGAGATGGACAAATGTGCACGCTGGAGGTTCTTGGCCGGAAGGAAGGCGAAGTCATTCTGCATGTATGTGGTTTTTTGTACTTAATAGAATCAGACAAAAACTACTTTGTAGAAATCTGTATTCAATTAATATTTTATCTAGCAATACCCTAGTATTTTTATTGCAGGTTTTTACTAGATATAATATGACATATTACAGGCCTTTATTTTGACCTCCAATCAAAGCTGACTGTAATTACATGTTGGTTAATAAAAAATTAATCTAATGCTCTAACCAAATTTCATTATAATGAAAAAAATAAATTATCTACTTCTTTTAGGGTTGTACAATGGCTATATGTATATTTTTGGTGGTTTGAATGCCAAAACAAAAACACATTTCAATGACCTATATAGATATTCAATAGAAGGCAATTACTGGGAGTACTTATTTGTTCATGGAAATATACCTTGGAGGAGAAGAAGGCAGGCATGCCTCCTGTATGAAGATAAAGTGTACATGTTTGGGGGAACTAGGTAAATATTGAGAAATTTTATACAGTAAATATAAATAATAATTGCTCACATGCCAATTTTTGGGACAGTGTCCAGTTTCAAAAACCAATGTTAATGCTAGAATTGTTACTTACTGGACCACTCATGTGTGGTGAAATATATAGTCGGAAGTCTTAAGTGGTATACATTATTATTTATTAAGATATTTGTAATATTTAACGTCATACTAAAAATTATAATGATTACAAATTATTACCTTCCATCCAACCTCACAGGTATTGGCTTGATGAAAATGTTTTAATAAAATATTTATTTTTCAGTCCATTACATTGTTCAAATCTACGACCAGCAGAATATACTGAAGACAGCCCAGAGAGGTTGATAGACAACAGTGATCTCCATGTTTTAGACTATGCACCATCATTAAAGACCTTGAGCATCCTGTGTGTTGTAGAATACAATTTGGACCAGTCTGTACTACCACGAGAAATAATGTAAGTTCATTAATAAAAAGGCTTTACTTACTAAAGATATAACAATGATTTACTAATGATATGAATTTATAGAACTAATATATTTTGGTCATCATGATATTATTTAGTATTTTCAATTCTTGACACAATATATTTAAATAAATATTTTTTTTAATTACAGGGAAGATATAAAATCAATGACATTGCCCAATCGCATAAGCAGACCTATTAACCAGGCTGGATGAATGTTACTTGTATTTATTATTTATTTATTAAGTCAACTACTAATAACCTTTTTATTGTGATGACATGCAGCTTGTAGACATGAACAACAGTAGGATGCAAATCCTGGTGCTTAATATTATTAATGAAAATAATATTTTTTTGTAATAAAATTATTCATAGAATAAATAAAGTTTTGCTAGTAATAATGATAGTATGTTTTGTGTTTCACTGAGTGAAAATACATTGTGGAGGCAGTTTCTATACCAAGATTTCGTCAGAGGGCTATTGTCACTTACAGACAGACAGGCAAACAGAATATAATCTAACTACTAAATCAAAATCAAAGATCATAACTTCTCTTAAGGGCAGCTTTCGTGAACTTATTTAGATACTTCATTATATTGATTTTATAATAGAATATAAATTTTTCTAGGTACTTAACGTATAATGTAACTACTGTTATCATCAATAAAGATTAAACAATTTTGTTTCATTTATTAGTTTTTGGTACAGTTTTTGTATACATATTAGAAAAGAGAATGAGGTATTTTTTTAATTAAGAGATGGTCTTTGAAATATCTTACAAGCAGCAAAGTTCTCTCCCATTTGCTATTCTAATAATTGTTTGCTGATATTTTTAATAACTTTATCTATTTAATAACTTTCAGTAAGTATTTAGATTTAAATGTAGTTGTCTGACCTTACCACTACACTTTTTTAGCTCCACAGAAAATATTATTGTTTAAAACATGCTTTTAGCCACAATTGCAAGGTACAAACACTTAATTAAAAGAAAATATTTGCATTTCTTAGTTTATTATAAGAATATAGTAAATTTATATTACTCGTCTTCTTTAACAACATGTTTTTTGCGCTCCACAGAAAATGGTACTGCTCCTTTCTTGCTATGTGCACGCTTGTTTGCTTCTTTTCTTTTGGACTTTTCTCTGATGGTTCTTAGTTCATTTTGAGCATTCAATATGTGTTTAGGTACATGCCTGTGTCTTGAGATGCGTTTTATTTGAGGATGGCTACTAAACTTCTCCTTAAGTGCTTCAGTATAGTTCAAAGCTGTACGCTCCCGAGGTTTAAGCTATAAAGATAGTTACAGAAAAAAAAATATTAAGATTGTTTCTTTATTAATAACCAAATTAGTGTGTGATTAAGCAGTCCCAAAAAAATTGATGGCTCCTACATATTATATTGTATGTCCAAAACGCTTTCTTTAGACATACAATATATTATGTAGGAGCAATCGAAATATACTTGTGGTAGCAATAATATTTATTTTCTGATTTAAAAAAAAATATTTATCTTACCACACCAAGTTTCTCTGAAGCTCTAGCTTTCCACATTCTTATGTTCATTTCATCTGAACCAGTAAGAATGTATTTATTATCTAAAGACCATTTTACACATGTCAGTCTCTGCATTCTCTTAGTATGATAGACATCCCTAGAGTGTCCTTTTAAACTTTCAAACAGTCTGACTGTTTTGTCGTAACTTCCAGCAACAAATTCTTTTCCTGTTGGTGAGTAGTCTACATCAATAACTGCTGATGTGTGATCCATGTGTACATTTACAGGTTGTTTAAGTTTCCTAACATCAAATGTGTAGAGACTGAAATTATACATAAAAATAATTAGAATTGTGTAAATGTTACTTTTTTGATAGAATACTAGAACTTTTTGACAGAGCTAATGAATTATGAAATTAAAATTAGTACAAAAAATATCTACTTATAATCTTCATTAGCCACGGTAAATATGAATGCCTCCATTGGATTCCAAGAAAGAGCATTAGATCGTAGTTCCATAACTACTTTTCTCAATGGTCCATTCTCACGACAATCATACAAGATAATACTTCTATCACTTGCACAAGCTGCTAATAAGTTGCTTTCCACCTGTAACATAACATTTTTATTAAGTATATGTAACAATATATTTTAAGTAGTATTATCTTATAATATACTTCAAATTATATTTTCAATTTTCAATTCACCTGGTTAAATGCAACATGGTGTAGACTGTCAACACCCCACTTAAAGACTTTTATGGGTTCATTCCTTGTACTCTCCCACAGTTGGCAATGTTCACCACATGTGGCAAATATTTTTTTAGTTCGGTGATGTGTTACTCCCGACACTACTGACATGCTCAACAGAGTATTTACGGGATCCTCATCATCCTCTGACTGTACATTTGATTTCCATGTTTTAATTGTTTTGTCATCACCAACACTAGTAAAATAATCACCGCTAGGTGTGTAACAAATGGATCTAACCCATCCCTCGTGAGCAACGAAATTGCGTATGCACTTACGACTTGCCAAATCCCAGAGTCTTATTTCTCCGTCAAAGGCACCACTAGCTAGTAACGCAAGTCTATTTGGATGTTTTGCAATACTTGAAACCCCATCTCTGTGTCCATCTAAGCTTCCTATAAAGGGCTTGGCGAATACTCTCTCTAACTTTACGGCATTAAGAGCTCTAACATACTCTCTTGGACCTTCGAGAGGGTGAAGGGTTGGATCATAGTTTCTTGGAACTGAAAGAAAATAATTAGGTTTTGTCACGATTACTTAAGTCAAATTCAAATATAAAAGTACATAGAAGTAACTTAAATTTCTCCAAATCGTCCTACTTTTATGAATATCTTTTTTCGTAGCACGTAAATAGTCTTCAGGATTGCGACTTATAACTTTGACTTTTAAACTAGCCATGACTCCGTAAAATTTACTATGAAGTATGAAATTTATATACTTTTCTTTAAATATGACACATGATGTGAATATTAGATTTAAATTCACTTTTAATAAAAATGTTCGCACTTCGCACGTGTAGATATTTATTATTTTATAAATACGTCTTCTTCTTCTTTTGGCTTATGTCCCCCCCCTAAATAGGGGTTGCCAACGCCAGAGCCGGAAAGAGTTTGAGCACAGAGTGCAAAAAAGTTGGCAGTTTATTGGTTTAATAAAAAGTTAAAATTTAAAAAAAGAACTATAGCTATCATATTCTTTTCACAGCGATGAAACTACAACTTTTTGTTTCCTTGGTCATTGGAAGTAAGCCATGTAATAGAAATAGTTAATCAAGATTGCCATAAATTTCAGTAAAGTAAAGTAATGACATAAGAAACTACCTTTTTTCTAACTTGACCTTTTTTGTAACTTTGTTTCCTTGGTCATTGAAATACAGTAGTATTTATTCTTTAATACTATTTATGTTTACGGTAACCGGTAAAAAAATATGAAGATAAAATATGAATGTAGGAAAAAAAACCCATATATCACGTGGTTTTGTTATTTATATTCGTTCAAATTGGTTCAAAGACATAAAAATTATATTTAAAAATTAAAAATTGTTATAAAATAAAGCATTAAAGTTTTAAGTAAGGTGTAGATGAAGAAGACAAATGACATACTTCAAATTTCGAAATCGAAGAAGGGGAAGTAAGAGAAAATGAAAAGCTTTCTGAAAATAGAAAGCTTTCTTCGAAAGCTTTGTTTATTGATTTAATTGATATCATAGTTGAGTTTACAATTTCAATATTCCGCGTAATGTGAAAAGTGATTTTCTTTTAATATAGCTAATATTTTAAAGGGTAAGTAAATTTTTTGAACATACCAACTTAATTCTCTACAAAACAAATCGTATAAATTTAATTATTAAAGAAAAGAACTGAGAATAATGTTGTCAGTAGATACCTAGGGACATTAAATTATTAATTGAAGACATTATAATCTTTAATCAAAATACTTTTAAAGTACCTACATTTGCTTGTATTATTAAACTAATTTCAGTGTGTATTGCTCCTTTTTCTTAGTAGGACTATATAATATTATAGAATTTTAACATTTATTCTCAAATTGTAATAAGTTTTATAATTATATATCCTATTTATCCTAATTGTTGTATAGACTGACGATTACTAGTAGCTAGTCTGTCTGGGAAACTAGAGGCCAATAATAAACAGCTATAATAGCAAAGTTTTGGATTGTGTGCTACATCTAACCTTCAAGCATACTGTTGATTACTATACTAGTAAGAGCACACATACAATATAAATGCATGTTTTTAGACCTCTCAAAAGCTTTAGAGCTTATACAATATTTTATGTTATGGCTGAAAACAACTAAATGGCAAATTTGCTACTAAATTCTTTTAATGTTCAAACTATTTAACTTGTATATAGATAGTTTAATCTGAGAGTTCAGCATTGCTAGGATTGGTAGTACTACTAGTATAGGTTTATAATAAAAACTAAGTTACGCTGATAAAATGGGGCTGCTGAGTCCATCAGTCAGTTTCTTGAGACGCTTGATAAAAATGTTAGCAAATGCCCATAGATACAGGTAACAATACTCATAAGATTTTAACCTAGTCCACCAAATTGCTTGTGGATGAACTGGATATGTTGAGGCCTTTCAGAGCAGATATGTTGATGCTTGTAGTTTTTTAAGATGAACTGTATAAGTGAATGTGAAGTTCAGAGCCTATTATGGCGTATGCTTGACCCATAGGCTGCACATATACATGCAGACTATGGGTCAAGCATATGCAAATGGCTTATGGTGCCCTGCGGGTCCAAACAAATAATAGGTTCAGGGCACTGATAGGGCTGCCTCGTCTCGTTATAAAGGGGAGGATAATTTTAATGTATCCTCTATGCTTGACGGAGCGGATGCGCGTCTGCTTTAACAGTTACCTGTAACCTGCGACTCATTGCGAGCAGAAAGTCCTGCCCAAGCGTATTTAAAGGGAACTTTTCACTCTTTTTTACGAAAATTATACTAAGTATGAGTATGATGATATTTGGTACAGTTAAAGTTTATGTAGAGGAACGAATGTGTGTGAAAAGATAATTTGCGACAAACGAACAATTTACGAAATCGTTTACGTATCACTATTGAATGAGAAATTAAACTATTACTTGTAATCTTATTTATAGCTCGCGGCTTTTCGCTCCGTTCACTTGACTTACAAAGAATTAAAACTTACTTATTGGCTATTGCCCCATAAAACAAAAGAGGCCTACGGGCCAGTCGGCACATAATATACGCCTCGGCTCGGATCTAAAAAGTTAACAAAATCATTTCTTGGAAAATCGTAGAGGCGTAGCATAATATGTAGATATTCGCCAATTGTAGACTAAATCTGGATATTATAGATCCAGCTTTTGTCTAGAATTGGCGAGTATCATTTCGATTAAATGTGATAAAATGTATTCGACCTAATTAATGTGCCACTGTATTTCATTCATATTGCGTGTTGAAGAATAAGGTGACGTATAAATTGGTAGCATTTTAACTGCCCATACCGAGCTTTGCTTACATTTATTTCACATTGAATCAGAACGGAGATTCTAGAGATAGGTATAATAGAAATACAAAATATGCACAATGCACATCATGTACTAGGTGAAATGTACATTGTCACGTATTCAGCTTAACTGTACTGAATTGAATTGATAACACCCATTGATTCGATGCTAGCTTCCGAGCGAACTTTATTTGTCCGTTGACCCGATTGCCGCTCACGCGCGGAGAGTACGCGATTGCCAGTGTTCGATTGTGGCAGTGTGTTGTGTTCAACTTCAGATTTAATTCGAATTTCGAACACATTATTCTCGTCGCTTGAATTTTTTTTGATGTGTCACAAGGAATATTTACAACGCTATTGGTACTGATACGGTATGGATTTTAATTTACATTGTTATAAAAGTATAATAGTCTCGAAATTTCTGGACCATCTATACTTTTTGTGTTTTTACGATAACCGGCATTCTATTTGTAAGTAGTTTATCACTTGTGAATTGTGATAAAGATAATAGGTACTTACATAAAAGAATGATTAGGAAGTTTAGTGATATTAATTAAATAATAATTATTGACATCATAGTTATTTCATGCCTACCGCAGTCCGCAGCCTACCTAGTAGGTATTTGTATATTAGGTATAGGTAGGTATATAAAGATGCGCGCGCGCGATACGCTGAAAATTGGAGTACCTACATTGAAACTATTTTTCTCAATACCTGTACCTGGTCTTATTGAAAAATCCCAAAAAAAATGTAGGTACAAACTTTGTAGGGTAGGTACATTTAATATTTTTTGGGATTTTTCAATAACACCAGTTTGTATTACAAAGGTACATTATTTAGATAGAAACTACATAAATATATTCAAAATAGTACCTACGTACCTATATTTTGTAGGATTTGTATGGAATTCTCAGGTTTCATACATTTCCGGCAACACATGCATCAGGTTTCTATTAATGGGAGGAGCGATAAAAATAAACATAATAAAGGTTGGCACAATGTATAATTAATTACCTATGTTACTTACCTAAATAACATTCTGCTTATTTTACTGCACCGGGTTTGTACCTATAAGTAACGTTCCCGCCGTGCGGTTGTGATTTGCTTTGGGTTTAATCTGGTCAAAAATTACCTTAAATTTTGACCCGATAAAACCTAAAACAATCGCTTTGTTGAATATATTTTTGGAACGAGAATCGAATACTGATTTGAAGAGCCTACCACTACCAATGGCGTGGAGTTCCTTCCTATTCATATATATCTCTATTTCTATCGGCTTTACCTTTTGAAGACCTTCATCGAAATTACTACGTATTATACCGGCTAAGGGTTATCTCCGAAGATGAACCAGCGTTCGGTATCTACGCTCCTTTGATATATTTTTTAAGACATCGGATAGCTTATTAGAGAGGTTTAGCGCTGCTTACTTTATATCGAACGACAGAGACAAAAATGCAAATAAATTATCAGCGGCTTAATAAGTATCAAAAGATTGCGTAATATATTATTCTGTCAATTATATAAAAGGTTATAGGTAGTCGTTCTATATATTTAAATTTAGAATGTCAGGTTTTGGGTCCACTAACTTACTGGTTGTATGGTCACGACACGTTCGACCTAAATATTCTTCATCGAAATGAAGAATGTTATTAATCGTGATTGAAAGTGACAATAGGTCGTTGTTCTCAGTGGGATACTAATAATAACAGTATAACTGGCTACCATGTTATGGTCATAAATAATCGGATTTAAATTATAAACCATCATAATAGCAACCTTCTAATTCCATTATTAGATAGGATTTTCTAGTAAATCAATAACAAACTTATAAAATTACTAGCTGACCCGTGCCCACTTCGTTGAGCATACAAACCGTTTAAACCTACCCTGGACTTCCACGAATATTTCAAGACCAAAAATAGCCGAATCGGTTCAGCCGTTCTCGAGTTTTAGCGAGACTAACGAACAGCAATTCATTTTTATATGTAAGATTGAATCGTTTTACTTAGGGCCGATTTTTCAATCGTCAGATAACTTTTTTCTGTCGAATAAACATGTGACTGACATTTGTTCCATACAAAATCTCTCAAAGTCACATATTTATTCCTTAGGTAAAAGTTATCTGACGATTGAAAAATCGGCCCTTATTTAAAGTTTTACCTATGAGTTATGTGTCTATTTGAAATTCGTCAAAGGTCTGTCAACAGTCGAGCCACTCAAAATGTAGAGTCATTTTGGTGATCAGGCGCTTCTTGAGGCTGAAAGTAGTAATGAGAATGATACTTTGGGCATGTAATAGTGTCGAAATGTAATTTTTTATCCGTTTTCCCGGTTCCGGATCACATACTCCCAGCCATAAAGGCATTTTACGAATGCTACTCAGTACAGTTTATTGCACATTTACAAAATAAGTATTATGTCAAGGTTGGTGGCTAGGTTATATATACTGGTCAGTGCTGCGAAGGGTGAACTACCCTTCCTTCAGAAGGAAGCCCTAATAGAGAGAAACATAATAGAGATTTGGATGAGGGTCGTGAAAGTTAAAGGCTAAGTTAAGTCGATAGGAATTGAGATAAAGGAACCGCACACTACTACCAAGCCACACTACACACATTACAGACTACAGAAATAAGTATATTTAATGTTCATGTAGTAATGATTTTGTTTCAGGGAAAATGTTTTCTAAGGTGAAGATTTGGAGAGTGCCACTATGGTGTTTATTTGTTCTTATCCTGTTGGCATACTCAAAAGCTGAGATATTCACCGCAATATCAGAAGTAGAGCCCCTGCTAGAGACACATAAAAGGATCATAGAAGATCTAGACGACTACATAACCAAAGAGGAAAATAGACTTGGCATATTAAAGAGGTACGAAATGAGAACTAATTATCTTAACTTTATACTTAGTAGATTCAAGAGAGGATCTTGTATTGCTAATTGCTTTGAGGCAAAACAATATTATTATACAGGCTGATTCATGGTTCATATTATATTAAGCCGAATATAGTGTGAAGAGAATGACGGGTAGAGCATTTTTTGTTTTTTCATCTCATATAAATTATTTACCTCGCGAGAAATCACGATTAAAGATCTCCATAAAAGTCACAATGACAAACAGATGAGATTAAATCCTGGTCAGGTCAGGTCTTATGTCAACGACCAGTCGCGAGACCCAGCATAGTAAGTGTGCGTGTGGTCACTTTAGACCTTTGATTTTTGAATTATATTAAGTAATTCATATGAGGTGCCAAAACAAAAAATGCTCTACGCGTCATTCTCTTCACACTATATTTGGCTTAATATATGAACCACGAATAATCTTGATTAATATCTTATACCACAAAGTAGATAGTAAAACCATACGAATACAAATATTTAAACCATTGATAGGTTGTTCAGTCACACTTTAGTGTACTCTATAATATACATTTTCGTGTGACTTTGCCAACGTATCAGATTACGACATTGAATAGCAAATCAGTTGTTTAAATATTTCTATAAGCCTCAATTTCACCAACGCTTGTCAAAGTGTTAATGGCTTGTTAAAATACCATGCCTTCTCGTTCCCAGATACGAAATACGATAGGGATAGCATGATATCTAATCGAGGATTAACTTTAACATGTGTTGGTGAAATTGTTACTTAGTCTCCCTAGAATCAGAGTATTTTTTTAATTCGCGGGTTATTTTAGTTAGTTGTGTTTTTGTAAGTAATTCAATTCGTAATGTCTTTTTTATCCACTCTCTTTGTTAGATTCATAGAATCATCAAAAATAAAATATCATGTTACAGATTATTTTGTGAATGGGTTTAATATTTAAATCTATATTGGGACCGTTGCGCGGTGTTAGAACGATTTAAATAAATTTCTTGGGACTGCGATGACCGATAAAAAGGATTCCTTTAACACGTCCACATTAATGTAACGGGACAAATCTTTTGATGCTCGAAATTAGTACCGTTATATTCCAGTTGGGTGAATTACCAGTATAGTTTTTTATTTTATCTTCTAAATTAAATATCGCGACCAATTCGACATAAGCATTTAGCCGGTTTAACCATAATGCCTTTTAAATGTAGATGTACATTGTTGAAGAGTTTTTAATGTACTAAAATGTAATCAATCTACTTTATGCGTATTTTTTCCTCTATTACCAAGGAAACACAAAGTTTGTAGCTGTGTGGGTGGAAAGAACCATTTTTTATTAAAGCGATAATATACTTTAATATGAATACATGATTCGTTACGTATTATTTTTAGCGACAGCAAATGAAATATAATGCCTAAGTAAGGTGCAGTGGGTGTACCGCTTGGTAGGCGAAACATAAATCAGCTTATGTTTATCATAATAAGCTAGATCATTAAGAGCCCCAAGCTTTACAGTGTTTGAATCCGCATTTTTTTCGATTAATGCTATACATATTAATATATTTTGTCTTGGTCTTACGGTTGGGTACAATAATAAGTATGTAATAACATTTGTCAGTTCTCTATTTAAGCTCGCCCTCCATTACTCGCTACAAAGACCCAATTATCCCCAACGTCCGTACCATTGAATTCATTCAAAATATTAAAAGAGCAAACTTGTCCTTGAACCAGGTACTTAATATGCAGTTTACGTAAGGTAGCCTAACTCGAGGCAACGCTATCGTCTTCTAATGCTTGTGATTTTCAAACGACTTTGTATTGTTAAGCCATATTATGAGACGTAATTAAGGTAAAATGTGTGTTGCAGGCATTTAGAGATATACCAAAGGGAGCATGACAAAGCTATGGAGGATATTCCAAACTATCTCGGGAACCCCATCAACGCGTTCACGCTCATCAAAAGACTGACAACAGATTTGGACTTCATCGAGCAAAGTATTGAAGTTGGCACAGGTAAGTGCAATGAACCTACTCTCCAATTAAATTGACTTTGGAATTGCATTTGAATTTGAAAGTTAGTCACGACACTGGCGCCAAAGTGTTTTAATATTGAGTGTAGATTTTATAGAACTAAAATATGAAAACAGGACTTATCTAAACGCTACTCCTGACTTTCATTCGGCCGAATTTATTGATTGTTATTATTATTGTATTATTTCAATAGGTAACCTTGCAAGGCAACTTTTTTTATATTGTTTTGTAAAATCGAATACGGCCTCGTACGCAACTAACTACACGTCATAAAAAAAAAATCCACAGCAATCCCAATTCCATGTTTTTTTTGCACGTGACTTGACAGCGTTTGAATCGGATGGGTAAGATAATCGTTGAACTTAGTATATCTTAGATGAAAAGCCCTCAGGTGAAAGTAATGCTATGATGATTCAAGGTCGTTCTATAATATTATGTACATGGCTTAATGAAAACGTTAAACGTATGATGTATATTTGGCACTTAGCTCAAAACTTGTATAACTACTGGTCTTGACCTCAAAATGTCGTAATTGCTAACAGTTAATTCTTCGATTTTCTTTAACGAAATATTTTGCTGCTTTTATTACCCGACTACGGCTAGGATGTGTGATATAAGAATGGGTAATGATTTCGGCAGTTTGTATGTATATTTGGTCCACCGTAGCGCCTAAACTAATGATCTGATTTTATGAAGGAGTTGTTATATATTCCAATCGATAATTCCAATAGTAACCGAACTCGGGTGATATCCGCAATATTATAAATGTGAATGTCCATTAATTTGTTACATAGGTTACCTTTTATTTTATGCGGGCAAAGCTGCGGTCAGAAGCTAGGCTATACTAATTGTAGTTGGTTTATACTTGTTTTTTAAAGATTGTGGATATTTTACTTGCTGCGAAACAGCTATTTTGGGCCTTTGTGAGCCCCGAGCGGATATGAATAAAACACGAGGGGCTATCCTCGTTGATATGTAGCTACAGTGCTATCACCGTTATCACTACCGTAATGTCGATTGTCGACATCCTTTTTCGAGACTTTTCGAGATACAACTATTTTATAAAGTGATCTAGTCTGCAAAAATATGTACAGAAAACTGCGGGTGGGCTGTTTTCCGGGACTAAAATATGTTTTAATCCAGAATCCAGATTTTACTTTTTTATATTATTTACTTTAGGGTTCCGTACCTTGAAAGGAAAAAACAGAACCCTTATAGATTTCTTTGTTGTCCGTCTGAATGTCTGTCGTACGTTTTTTCTAAAGAACGCGTGGAGGCATCAAGCTGAAAATCATATCGAATACTCAGATCTTCTGTCCCTAGAAGCTGTGAAAAAGTCCGTATAGTAGCCAAATCAATCAAAAGATGCAGCCGTTTACGTCGCTAATTTTCATAATTTTCAACACTCGCACGAGAATTAAAACCTAAAGGGTAAACTCTGTACCTTTGACAAAAAATGCGGAAACCGTACATTTTTAGTCACATCACATTTAGTCACATCATATTAAATTTTTAAACTTCTACCGTTTTCGTCATGAATGCTTCGGCGTATTAAATTTAAATTCATAACAAATGCTCAGGTCTACAGTACATAGGTATAAGCTGTAATAAAATCAAAATTATGGAATGAATGTACGGAACCTTCATATTATGCAAATTGTAAATATACATACATAGTGGGTACTATAATAGGTGGTCTATTACTAAGTATTCATTGCATCTTCTTGTGTAAATATCAAACAACTGTAAGTAAGTAAACACCTGTAAGTGCCTGGGTATTGCGTTATTTAATGTGATGAGCAGTTGACACATGCACTCATCTAAGCTAACGCAACCTCCCAAGGTTATAAATGCAATAATAATTCGTTGCCAAGATATATTTCTTAGTAAGGATACATTTATGCAACTAAGGGCGGGTTTCACCAAGCGATATTAAAGTTAATCCTTCATTAAATATCATGTTGTTCCTCTCGTAATTCCTATTAATGAATGAGAAGGCATGGTATTTTAACATGCCGTTAACACTAACATGCGTTGGTGAAATCGGAACTTAAACATCTAAGTGATAGACATTAATAAAGGGTTAATAAACCTTTCGAGACGAAACTTTTTCATACATTCAGATAAAAGTATATTTCCCTTTTCCACTATCTTTCCATTGGGCTTAGTGGGAGTGTGCTTAGTGCGAGTTGTCGATACTGCCCATCTTTAACTAATAATAATTTGTATGACATAGAAACAACGCCCCTAATGGGAAACTATGGCAACTAACTCGAAGCCATACAAATTCTGTTTATTATTAATTATTTAGTTGTACCATTAGTTGTATCCCCTTCATTCCATCTGATAACTAGGTATATTGATCCTACTCTTACATACTCTTGGCCGACAAAAAAGACATCTTGGGAATCACTGTCGTACGCCACATCATAGTTATTATATTATGTCAATGTGTGATGTTGACATTACATTGTTTTAAATCTAATACTATGAGCATTGACGAAAACTCGCACTAACATTCGTATTTCTGGTTTATATGTACAGTTATAGCATCATGCACCATGCGCTTTGTTTAATACCCAGAATGGTTATAAAATTATTATCAGATCTCACACGTCTGTACTAGTTTTTGTAGAAAGTATGCGTATCCAACTGATTTGACACAAAAGAAAATGTATGCGATACATGCCATGTTTGCGATAATACATTCATTTATAATAACATAATATCTGACCTTTAATCCACCTTATGGGCACATTTGACTAGAGTTTTCAGGATTAAAACCTATTTTATGTGTGTCCAAACCCGATTTATTTGTATGAACTTTGGTATTTTTAATGTTTTTGGGATTGTCGATATAAATCTACTAATGTAGAAAATTTAAACACAAACTGTTTGTATGCTCAACGGAGTGAGCACGGTATGTATAATAATACATATAATACAAATCTTAAATATAACCTTTTTTGGTACCCGTAACACAAGTTCTTGGAGAACTGAGCACGGAATTGACGTCGTGGCGTGACAGCGTCCATAATTCCATTTATTATTAATGATTAATAAAAATGGCATTTCAGAGTATATAAAGAACATAACGGTGCTGAACAACAGCGCGGACGTGAAGTACCCCACGCTGGAGGACCTGACGGGCGCGGCGCAGGCGCTCACCCGACTGCAGGACACCTACCACCTTGACGTCACCGATCTGGCTGAGGGCAGGCTCAATGGAGTTTTGTACAGGTAACATACTAATACTAGCTGTCCCGGGGAACTTCGTACCGTGATGGAATTAAATTGAGCACTGATAGCCAGTGCTGCCAGAACGTACCAAAAAGTAAACCGTTACCATACCTCAGTGTGCATTGTACCTTTTTCGTACCTTATAAATTATACAGTATACATATATCATAATACATATATAGTAACCCTTTTATAGTATGTACAGTATACATACTATAAAAGGGTTACTTACTATGGGTATATATCGCCTCCGTGGTCTAGTGGTTCAGAGCTTCGATCTCGACCCGGAGGTCGTGGGTTCGATTCCCGCGTTGGAACAACAAATAATGTTGTTTTCAAGTTTGGTTAGGAGAATTCAGGCTGATCACCTGATTGTCTGACAAGAAAGATGATCCATGCGTCGGATGGGCATGTAAAAAGTCGGTCCTGCGCCTGATCTCTCGCTAGTCGTGTCGGTTTACTGTCCCACTGGGTTATGAGAGTAAAAGGAAGAGAGAGTGCTTCTGTGTATTGCGCACACACTTGGGCACTATAAAATAACTCCTGCGTAGCTGGCCTGGTTTCTTTGAAATCGGCTACCGACATCGAAATCGGTGAGGGGAGCTATTACTATGGGTAGCATTTTAAAGCTTTCGACTCGGAGATCGAGGGTTTAATTCGTTGGAACTAATAAAATGTTGTTTTCGATTTCATTAGGCATTTATGAACGTCGTTAAATAATATTTGAAATTATTTTGTTTTTTTTTTCTTTGCAATAATATTGTCATGAGGAAATAGCTACAGGCGTGAGATAAAGCTATTGTTTCAACATCATATTCTTAAATCCTAAGGATTTAACGTTGATTAAATGTTTTTATTATATTCATTATACAGCTTTGATATTATGTGAAAATTAAGGTTTTATGCCATGTGTGTGAGAATATTTTTAAATCTTTACAAAAAAAATTCTACTTGAATGTATTGCTAGTAAATGCTTATAATTACTTTATTAAGACTACCTTTAAAGTCCTAATTGAGGTAAACGAAATCGTTGCACTAAACACACAGTAAAATGTTGACTTTACTACAGGGCCATGAGGTCATGCTGTAGAAATAAACATTTTATGTTACTGCATGACTAACAACATGAAATTTCGTCTTTATACCTTGTGCATTAAATTTTACAAACTATTGAATTGTTTATGTCTTAATTAATTAAAACAGAAACAGAGTTCTCGGCTTATATTATGACAATGTACTCTTAGTAGGTAACCATATATTTTGTAATTGCTTATAACACTGCACAACAAAATTGCAATTTTTGTCTGATGAATGACTTTTAACATTTGATGTTTACTAATTTGACGTCGCTTATTCTCGATATTCACTCATTTTTTTTGTATCAGCTCTTGTTTACGAGTTACAGCTATCAAATAAATATCGACGTATTACGGTGTTAGTTTGCTGATAGTTTATAGATTACTACGTTTTCCTAGTATAATTTGATATGGCATCGTCAAGAAGAGTTTGTGTGAATGATCCGAATCATATTTGTTTCATTTGTGGAGAGTATATGTTTAAAAAATACCGTTTGAATGTGACTACGTTCGTAACCGAGGCTTACAAAAATGACTTTCGTCACCCACTGGAAATTAAAGACAAGCCTTGGATTCCGCAAAAGTTATGCAAAACATGTGTTGAGTTTCTGCGAATGTAGACAAATAAGAAAAGAAAAATATTTAGGTACGTAACCGCTATGATCTGGAACGAACCCGTGGATCACCACGATAACTGTTATTTTTGCTTGGTGAACATAACTGGCATTAATCGAAAAAATCGAGCCAAATGGGTATATCCATCCATACGGTCAGCACATAGACGTCCTTTGAGTCCTAAAATATCACCTGAACCTCAAGCTGGTCCTTATCACGTTTTTGGCAAATAAGAAGAGTTTGGAGTTTTCTTCACGTGTCGAAGCCCTGATGAGTCACTTTCAAAGGCTCAGATGTAACATGAGTATCAAGTTACACTTTCTTCACAACCACTTGGACTATTTTCCTGCCAATCTTGGGGATCTAAGTGAAAAACAGGGCGAGCGATTCCACCAGGACCTTCGTACAACGGAAGAACTCTACCAAGGCTACTGGAACGCACATTTGATGGCTGACTATTGTTGGAGCATTCAGAATAGCTCTCTGCCTTCAACTTCAGCAAGAAAATCAAATAAAATAAAGTTTTTTTCAACATAAAACTAAATAAATTAGGTTCATTACTGAATTTAAGGTGTTTTTTTTACAAAAAGAACGATGTGTTATATTTTTTTAACTAGAGCTGATACAGAAATTTCAGTCACAGATTTGAAATCGTTATCAAAAGTTGGACTAATATCATGTAACATAACCCAATCATCAGAAACACTGTTGTGCAGTGTAATTGATGATTACACTTCAGAATAATCTTATTAACATTATACGTAGGTACATTATTGTTGTCATGTTTAACATCTTTAGGCCGTGTTTCATAAAGCAATGTTAAAGTTAACGCCATGTTAAAATACCATACCATCTCATTCATTGACAGGAAATACGAGAGGGATAACATAATATTTAACATGGCGTTAACTTTAACATTGCTTGGTGAAACACGCCCTTATGATACTAAGGCTAAACTACCGTGTTTCACCAAGCAATGTTAAAGTTAACGCCATGTTAAATATCATGTTATCCCTCTCGTATTTCCTGTCAATGAATGAGATGGCATGGTATTTTAACATGGCGTTAACTTTAACATTGCTTGGTAAAACACGGCCATAGTCTTCTACTTCATCTGGATTATCCTCAACATATTTTGCAGTTGGCCAAGCGGTGTTATTGAAAGAAAAACGGATGTGTCGACTTATATTAAGTGGTTTTTAACTAGAATACGAAGCTTTTAAGAAAAGAGATTTTTGAAATGACCGATTTAATTCTATCCTTTTTCTTCAGTTCTACAATGAGCGCGGGCGACTGTTTCGTGCTGGGCAAGGCGCTGTACAACGAGAAGGACTACACGAACTCGCTGGCGTGGATGTTGATAGCTCTCCGCAAGTACAGCGAGGAGAACTACTCCTACCCGTTCTCTCAGGTGGACATCCTCGAGTACATCAGCTTCGCGCATTACTTGTTAGGTGAGGCCAATATTTACATACAACTAGTCGAACATTTATTTTCACTATTGCGTATGTATGCTATTTCACATTGTGACGTTGTGGCGTGTTCAAAAAGTGGAAAGGTATGACTTTTCCATGCCAATATTATAGCAGCCGCCGCAGATCGATACTTAACTTAGCCACCATTCAGTTTTCAATATATGCTAGTGAGTTAAATTTAGTAAAATATTATAAGTATCTATTGAGAATTAATTAATAGTCAGGGTTCCCCTATACATTGTTTTCACTTTATTAGTATCAAGCAAATTTTTCGTGAGTACCTTCATTTTGATGAATCGCCCAAGAATTTCTTGGACGGAACTGACTATAAGTATTATTTGTTGACAATAGATTACCTATCTAATGTTCATTTGTGCAATAATATCAGTCAACAAGTCTATTTCTCTGTTTCAGGAGACGTGAGGCAAGCTCTAGAATGGACGAAGAAACTAGTCGTTATCGACCCGACGCACGAGCGAGCTCTCGGAAATATACCGCACTACCAGAACACCATCGCCGAACAAGAGGAGAGGAGGCAGAAGAGACTGAGAGGGGTGAGTTGCTAACTAGACAGAGTGACGGTGATAGATTATGAACAAGAGAAGAGAAGACAGGCTTCTGTCGGGTGCGAGTCAGCTTCTATTCCCTGAGTTAAGTTAAGTAAAAAGAGCACTTATCCATCAACCAGCAGTGTTTCTACGGACATTACTGTTGTTATTTTAAAACTGCGCGCGCCAATCCGCCTGCCAAGCATGGCGAGTATAGGCAACCGCCCCATGAAATACTTCCGGGGAGGCCTATGTCCAGCAGTGGACATCAAAGCTCAAACGATAAGCAATAATTTTGATTGGTCGTATGACCAGCAGTGGACATCAAAGCTCAAGCGATAAGCAATAATTTTGATTGGTCGTATGACCAGCAGTGGACGTCAAAGCTCAAACGATAAGCAATAATTTTGATTGGTCGTATGACCAGCAGTGGACATCAAAGCTCAAGCGATAAGCAATAATTTTGATTGGTCGTATGACCAGCAGTGGACGTCAAAGCTCAAACGATAAGCAATAATTTTGATTGGTCGTATGACCAGCAGTGGACATCAAAGCTCAAGCGATAAGCAATAATTTTGATTGGTCGTATGACCAGCAGTGGACGTCAAAGCTCAAACGATAAGCAATAATTTTGATTGGTCGTATGACCAGCAGTGGACGTCAAAGCTCAAACGATAAGCAATTTTGATTGGTCGGGTTATAATACACGTTATTAAACAGCGTCGTACTCAATACTAACTTTATCTCCGCCTCTTTGACACACCATTTTTAAGTTATGTTTAAGCTAATTATTATTAATGTTACCGAGGATGAAAGGCATTGATACTATAACGCAATCAGTTTACTTACTGTTTGTCACGCGTTTCGGCACGTTTTGTTTAATATATTGAGATATACTATGTAATTTACACAGTATGTTTATATTTACAGGATACCGGAGAACACTTTCTGGATGATGAGATCGATGCACAGAAACCCAAGGAGCTGAGCAGCTACGGCAAGGAGCGCAAGATGTACGAGACGCTGTGCCGCGGGGAAATGGACATCTCACCCAAAATTGCTAAACAGTGAGTTTCTCAGTTGTACAGTACTTACTACGACTGGTTCATATCCCGAGGAGGCCCAGGGTTCGAATACCGGCAAATAGGTACCGCTAAGATTCCTTTAAAATAAAGACATTAAGAAAGTAACTCTACTTATCTCTTTATTCTATTTCTATGTTAAATGTTGTAAATGTCTTTTGCTTTTGATTTTGTATTCGCTTTACTGCCCTTTACTCGGGTATTCGGTGCACCCTATATTGTTTTATAACCTGAGCGTGCAATTTGCACATTTAAATTAATAAGCAATGTATTGTATAATATTAATTATAAAAATATTTACATTGTCCCCTTACCGCGAGATTTTCGTAACCCTATTGTTGCATAATATACTATTGTGAATTAGGTTTAAAACAAAGTTATGTCACAATGACATTGATGCCTAAGACTGACTGTGTGAGAAGTCCAAGATATTATATAAGAGTAGGACATAGGTCCTATGATACAATTTATGACTAGGTACATAGTCATAAATTGTATCATAATATATTAGGTACGTGATATTCAAAAAATATGTTACGAGAGTAAAAGTCTATATTATTGGACGTGTGCCTGGACCCTAACTAAATGCTGTAGCATATTGGTTACACTATTAAAAATCGTGGAGAATTTTTTTGAGATCTAAGCTAGACTATTTTCAGACTAACCTGTCGCTACCTGACGGAGAACCATCCGTTCCTGCGGCTGGCGCCGATCAAGATGGAGTACAAGTACCGCGACCCCGACATCGTGCTGTTCTACGACGTGCTCAGCGACCACGAGATAGAACATCTTAAGGATATGGCGCAGCCCAGGGTGATTAATCTGCTATTAATAATAATTAAAATTATGTCTACGCCAAAAAACCTTCAAAAGCGGTCTTAAGCCAATCATGGGTCTCGTTACGCCGAACGTCACACATCGACATCGACAGTGCTTAGATCACATAGTTATTGATTTGAGTTCAATTGCTTATTGTAGATCAATAAGCAATTGATCGTTTCCTTAGGGAACTATTTTTTGTCTCTCTCCTATAAGTTAAATTTGACCATAATGGTTTTTTTCTATTCTTCTCAGTCACTTTCGCAAATACGTCCGCTACTAGATATAAGCGTTCCCCATAGAATTTCATGGAGGGTAGTTGTTTATACTCTCCACGCTTGGCAGACAGGTTAGGTTAGTGCGTCCAGTTTTAAAATAATTCTGTCCGCGGACTGCTCATTTCGGGATCTTTAGTTTGTAACTTTAATAACAATAAACGTACATCGGTATTTTACTCTGAACTGCGTTTCCATAGATCCCAAAAAACTTAAACGGTATATTTTTTTTTATTTACGACACCCACTGTAAAGATAGTTAAAATGAAGAGGTTGGTGGGAAAGTGTTATTCTCACTCCGGCACCCTACGGACAGTCATATAGGATTAATTGTAAAAAAATATTTTAATGGATAAAAATGTTTATTCCCAGTTCCGTCGCGCCACGGTCCACGATCCGAAGACGGGCAAGCTGGTCCCCGCGCACTACCGCATCAGCAAGTCGGGCTGGCTGCGCGACGAGGAGTCGCCTGTTGTCGCGCGCGTGTCGCGCCGCGTCACCGACATGACCGGCCTCGACCTGGCCACGGCCGAGGAGCTGCAGGTCGTCAACTACGGCATCGGTGGACACTACGAGCCGCACTTTGACTTCGCTCGGGTGAGTGCGTAGTGTAACTAAAACAACACACGCGGAACATACGAACTGCTAGGTTGGCCACCTAGCAGTTCGTATGTTCCGTTCTTTTAATCTTTTTAAAAAGCTACACTTCGCACTAGACTATTTTATTTAATTTACCACACGAACTACACTTCGACGTCCCACATATTAAATCGCATCACAATCGCAAGTTCTATAATTCGGAATTTGTGGCGTCTTCCAGAATCTAACTGCACTATTCAATTTGAAAATTGCTAAAAACTCGCTGATAAATTTCTTATACGTAGTTTATTATCAGTATATACGTGTTATCTGGCTCGAAGGACTAATGCGACGAAGTTTAAAAAAATACTACAATGGATTACATTTCTTTCAGAAGCAAGAGACCGCCTTTAGCGAGCGTCAGGGCAATAGAATAGCAACTGTTTTATTCTACGTAAGTGTTTTTGTGTACATTTTGTAACTTAGAGTCTTAAGGCGAGGAGTAACCGCATCTAGCGCCACTCTTTTTAAAATAAATTTTACAATGACACAAAGATCTTATTCAAAAAAGTAATCGGTTCAAACTTTAAGTAAATAGTTAAACTAATTTATTATAGTAATATATAATAGTTAAACTAATATTATATATTATATCTCGTAAGTAATAACTAAAACGGCCGTTTTAGTTTTTACTTACGAGAGTAAATACAGTATAGGATTTAGAGCTGTAATTAAATGCCAATAAATTAGTTTAACTATTTACTTAAAGTTTAAACCGATTACTTTTTTTAATAAGATCTTTGTGTCATTGTAAAATTTATTTTAAAAAGAGTGGCGCTAGTTGCGGTTAATCCTCGCCTTAATCTATACTTATAATAAAACTGTAGAGAGGTCAATTCTGTACATTGAATATTTTTTCAAAATACATATTGGAGGATGATTGGCGATCGATACTGATGCCAAAAATGCAATTAGTAAAATTTTTGTCTGTCTGTCTGTCTGTCTGTCTGTCTGTCTGTCTGTATGTGCGCGATAGGAACAAAAACTACTGAAGGGATTTTAACCAAACTTGGTACGATTGTAGCCCATATTCCTGGGCAGGTTATAGGCTATATAACATAACGCTACGATACATAGGAACCGAGCAGTGACGATAAATTTGAAGCAAGTCGGATGAATTTCGCGCGCGCGGGCTGCGGACGAACGGTTCATGCGGGGGGCGCGGGGGGATCGCTTACACAGTGACGCGAAGCAATAGAATGTGGCACTAAAGTAGATTAGAACATGAAATAAGTACCTAACTAACAGATTTTTTTTTCTGAGAAGAGTGTTTCCACAGTTTCATAATAATATAAAAATTGTATTTTTGAACTTGCTTCACAAATTGAAATAAATTATCATTTATTTTATAAAATCAAGTTAATTAACTGTATTATTAAAAGAAAGCCTTTCGCGATAATCTAAAAAACGGGCAGTTAAGCGGTTTTTGGTAAACTATTTATACCATCACGGTATTAATCCTTATCATTTTTAATACGTTAGTTGGCTTAAACATTTCATGAAGACTATATTTGCCCTTTATACCATGCAAATATAATGAATAGTTTAGGAGATATAGCAAAATTAAAATCGTTTCGCCGTGATTCGACCGGGCGCGGGCGCCGCGCGATACAGGCTGATGGGTGACGTCTTACATCCGAGTCGGGGTGTAGTGTAGGTATCAGATGCTGGTAGGTAGGAATTTTGGCGAAGGTCAACCAAAGGAACTCCACCCCACTGCTGGGTAAAAACTACTATTAAAATGTGCTAACAGGTAGTACGAAATTAACCACGCACAGCCGCTAACTGTGCCCCCAGTAATAATCGTGTTAAAAGTACGGCGTATGGCGTATAGATGTCGCTTTGATTTGAAGATATATGACTGCTGCTGAAAAAAATGCTGGACGTTTGTATGAAGCGAACCGGCAACCGCGCTGCTTCAAAAATTCAAATTTATTCTTTTTTTATTTTATATTTTGTTTAAAACAAAATTTCATTTATTTATATTATTATACTTAGGGTAGGTTATAAAAAACGCTACTAAAACCGATCGGCGCGCCGAGCTGGGGCCTAACTTTCCAAACTGATTCGATTTTGATTCAGATTTGATCGTGCCGCATACTCCCGAAGAAATTGACGTTTGTTTATTTTTATTCTCTGTCGATTGATATGGTCTGGTGTACAAAAAGTTACGTTCTAACGGTTTTCTTTATCCTAATTAGTTTCAAAGTAATCTACCAAATAAAACACCAAAAACCGTTAAGATCGAACTGATTCGATTCTCAGTTGTGTGCCTGAAGGATCCTCGGCGGGGCGTGCCGCTTCGCCCATGTCTAACCGAGAGTTCCGTTTTAAAGACCTTAGTAATTGCAATATAAGTTTAAATTTAATACCTCAAAACATTAATGACAAAAACGGTAATAAGTTGAAAAAATTGAAAATATTTTTATGGTTTCGCAATTTATCCTATGTCGTTTAAATTTGATATGAAGCAACATCTTAATAGTGCATTAAGATGTTGCTTCATATCAAATTTCTATTCCCGGGAAGTACCCTTTAGGTTTTGGTTCCCTTTGGAGTGTCGAAAATTACGAAAATTAGCGATATAAACGGCTGAATCTTTGGGTAGATGTGGCCAAGATGTCTGTTTCTTTTCACAGCCAGAAGGGACAGTAGATCCTGAGTTTTTAATATGATTTTTAGCTTGATACCTACACGTGTTAAAGTTTTGACACCCAGACAGACAGACGGACATCGAAGTTAAATACTTTACTAAATTAACGTGAAAAATTGTCTGGGTCTATACGGTGCATTCGAATAATATTATCCTAACTTCGAATACCTTTGCTGACTTCTACATATTGTTCGAAGGCCTACTTCTTTTGCCGAGCTCCGAAAGGATAGTAATATATTATTATTATACCCTGCATACCAAGAGGCTTGCCACTGGGATGCACTGGGAAGTACCTATTAGCGAAAGTTCTCAGCGGTTGCGCCAATAAACTAAAAATATATTTAAAAATACTAAAGTGCCCTAAATCACTTTTCCACGCGTACGAAGTCGCGGGCACAGCTAGTAATAAATAAATATGTAAAACATTGAATATTCATCTTTTTCTGTCAAGTAACTTTTCCAACGTATTAGACAAATATAAGAACCTTGAGTTCCTTATTTAAAAATATTTAGACTACTGATCACTGACGCTGGGTTAGTGTATACTTTTACATATTATGATTTGCAATCAGAATCATGGGGGTAATATAATTACATGGAATATCACGAATATCACTCTGCCAAGCCATTTTAGATTTACGGTAACTAACCTAACATGGGGAGATGAGACAGTCAATATTATATTTCGTTTTTATATTGGCAGATGTCGGACGTGGCTCAAGGCGGCGCCACGGTGTTCACGGAGCTGGGCCTGAGCCTGTTCCCGGTGCGCGGGGCGGCCGCGGTGTGGCTGAACCTGCACGCGTCCGGGGAGGGCGACCTGGCCACCCGCCACGCCGCCTGCCCCGTGCTGCGCGGCTCCAAGTGGGGTAAGTGTGTCACGCTACGTGACAGATGTCGGACGTGGCTCAAGGCGGCGCCACGGTGTTCACGGAGCTGGGCCTGAGCCTGTTCCCGGTGCGCGGGGCGGCCGCGGTGTGGCTGAACCTGCACGCGTCCGGGGAGGGCGACCTGGCCACCCGCCACTCCGCCTGCCCCGTGCTGCGCGGCTCCAAGTGGGGTAAGTGTGTCACGCTACGTGACAGATGTCGGACGTGGCTCAAGGCGGCGCCACGGTGTTCACGGAGCTGGGCCTGAGCCTGTTCCCGGTGAGCGGGGCGGCCGCGGTGTGGCTGAACCTGCACGCGTCCGGGGAGGGCGACCTGGCCACCCGCCACGCCGCCTGCCCCGTGCTGCGCGGCTCCAAGTGGGGTAAGTGTGTCACGCTACGTGACAGATGTCGGACGTGGCTCAAGGCGGCGCCACGGTGTTCACGGAGCTGGGCCTGAGCCTGTTCCCGGTGCGCGGGGCGGCCGCGGTGTGGCTGAACCTGCACGCGTCCGGGGAGGGCGACCTGGCCACCCGCCACGCCGCCTGCCCCGTGCTGCGCGGCTCCAAGTGGGGTAAGTGTGTCACGCTACGTAACAGATGTCGGACGTGGCTCAAGGCGGCGCCACGGTGTTCACGGAGCTGGGCCTGAGCCTGTTCCCGGTAAGTTCCGGGTGCGTTTGCGGCCGCGTTGTGGTTGAAATGTTATTATAACACGTACTAAAATAACTTAATTAATATTTCAATTTTAAAAAATATTTTCAGTATGTAACAAGTGGATACACCAGGGCGGGCAGGAGCTGATCAAGCCGTGCAACTTGGAGTACCAAAGAGAGGAAACCCGACCGCTGCCCAAGCCCGTTTACAAGACGTTCAGATAAGTGCGAAAGTTATGGGACTTTATTTCAAAGTGTTAAAAAACTGATGTCACATTGTGAAATGTGGGTAACAAAAATAGTGTGCCGTCATTTGGGAGTGAAATAAAAAACCCAGTCATCATATTATTTTTATTGTTATCATAAAAATTGTTCACGGCCATTGTAACAAATTATTTACAACGTAAAAGTTCCTTGAGATGTAAGTTTATGGTACCTACTTATTGTTCGAATATTATAATATCAATATCTAAGATAAAGCGCAACATACATTTGAGGCTATTGTGATATTATCATTGCCATTATTATTATTTTTATATAAGTAGTTATAAAATATATAGGTATTTAAAAATACTATGGAATATGTACGTATTTTTTTTATACCTAATAAATATTTACTTCTTTGATACACTGTTAGGATGACGTGTAACGTGACGTCATTCAAATTAAATTTGTTGAACTTTCTATGTAAGGAATAGTCCTTACATAATAAGTTCAATAAATTTTGTTTTGAAACAAGAGATATATTTCAAAAAAAGAGACAGATTAAAAACTTTGACCGTGCATATCTTGCTCATTTGTGAACTAGATGTTAGCAATATTTTCATCATTTTTCTGTATTTTCGCTTTTTTATTAATACATCACTACATACTTTATACTGCTATTAATATCGAAGTTATTACAATTTATGTAACTGTTATAAAATAATCAATGTGTCATTTTCATTATGCATTTATTATTTTAGGCAACTGTACAAATTTTCAAAAATATAATATTATGTTTTATTAACCATAGTTTTTTTTTTCCAATTACGAATACTCTTACCAATTAATGTAAATAACAATAATAATTATTTCACCGTGCATACTAACAATTAATAACATTTCAGATATTATAAAAGCAAATAACCATTAAAATGTAACTTTATCTTATTTATACGTTTAAACGTAACTTAATATATCAACATTAATATACTGTTAAGAAGTAAGGGGAGTTGAGGTACATTTAATTTTAGTCACCAACATTTATTTTTATTATTCTTATATAATATCAAAACCCAAGGACAAGCCGATAACCATGAAAATTGAGGTTCTCTTAAGCACAAAGTAGATATATAACCGAGACACGACCTAGTACTAGAAAATGGTATCACCCTAATACTGGCAATTCGACTGGCAAAGGGTGAAGTCCGGCACATTCCGAAAACCGCCATCTAACGCCACTATTGGAAAATACTAATTACTAATTTCGTTTCTTCGTATCTTCTTATTAATTAAGGAGTTGAATTTAGCTTAATGTGATGTTATGCTTAAAAATATGCTTATCTTTATTTTAATGTGAATATTTGTACTTAATTCGGCATATTTACATTTAATAATTTACAAACGTTAATAGTAGTGACATCTATTGCAATTTTTTTGTATTAAAGATAGATTGTATGGGACGGTAGGCCATGCCTTAAGTAACTAGTCTGGCCATAAATTCTGTTACATAAAAACTTTTTCTTTTTTTAACTTATAAATTATTTTAGTTTTATAAAACCTATATTATTTTTCGACGCCTCCGTGGTCTAGTGGGTCAGAGCTTGGCTCTTGACCAGGAAGTCGCGGGTTCGAATCCCGCTAAGGGAACAAAAAGCTTTAAATATTCCTGAGTCATGGATGTGTATTAAATTTGTGTATTAATATAATAAAAATCTTAAATATGTGTATAGTATTAAAGTATTAAGTATATATCCGTTGTCTGGGACCTGTACACCTGACACAAGTTCTTCGGATTCTTAACACGGGGCCAGATTGACGTGGTGTGAAGCGTCCATAGATATTATATTATATTATTATTTTAAAAACTGAATTCGATTCTGCGCCATTTTACATATTTCGTGTTCATTATCAAATTACAACATGGAATGCGGTGCTAAAGAAAATAGGATTGCAGTCCTCGCCTCGCACAAAGTGGTATGGAGCCGTCAATCATATTCCAGACACTTCAAAAGCCTTGTATCAGCCGTATGTTCGTATATCGTACTATCAAGAGATTCCATAACATTTGCTCTATCGAAGACCAGAAAAGCGGGGCAGCCACTTGCCGTTAGAACTACAAAGGATGTTAATGCTGTTAAAGCCAGAATTCGTAGAAACTCCATTAGGAAGCAAACAAATCTTATTGAAATGAACATTACCTATAGGACTCTGTCGCGTATTATACAACAATACCTGTAGCCTAGTGCTTATCGTCAATATTCAGGACATGCCCTAAAACAACCGTTACGACTAAAGAGACCGTATAGATCAAAACGCCTTCTGTCGCAATACGCGAGTGAAAAGCACAGAAATAACCTTTTTACAATAAGCTACATTTTTAAGTGTACGCTCACAGTTCTAAAGAAGTTGCTCAAGGGTGGTGGAACGTAGCTCCAACGTAATCATCATCCTGTGTCAACGATGGTTTAGTGGGACGTGTCCCATCAAGGAGTCATAAAACAATTTTTTTATGAAAAAGGAGAGAAAACTTCAGCCAATATGTATCAAATTCAGTTTTGGATCATGTTGCAAAACCTCTCAGCAATATACTTTTAAAAATATACCTTGGACTTCTCAGCAGAGGTTGAGTTCAGATCTACACCTGGTCACAAGGTACGAACTACCCAAGTCTTACTGGTAACCAACTTTCCGGACTTTATAAGAGCAGAACACTGGCCCTCACCTAGCCCAGACCTTAACCCTTTAGACTGCTAATTATGGTCAGTTTTAGAGGGCATGGCCTGCTTTAAAAGACAAGGTGACATTGAGTCTCTTGAAAAATCTTAAAAGGAAGCAGAGGAGAAAATTCTTATGTAAACAGTAAGCGTAAATCCATTGATTCGTGGCCAATCAGATTAAAGGCCAATAATAAAATATAAGCCAACGGTGGCCATTTCATGGCCTATATATTTTTTTTGATACATAAATAGCATGTAGATAAAAATTTTGATAAGATTTCATTACTTGATTTCTATATAATTTCATTTGTAACAGAACTTATGGCTGGACTAGGTATATATTTTATTCTACAGGACCAATAGAAATTCACAATCTTTAAAAATTTTAATAATACATGGTTCATGAGATAATTCCGGTGATAGACGGACGCATTCAAAGTAATACATTAAACGACTGTTTGAATGATCACCAGTCTACTCTTCTCTGTAATATGAGTGCAGACAATTCTTTAATCTATACTAATATTATAAAGAGGTAACATTTGATTGTTTGTTTGTTTGTTTGTTTGTTTGTTTGAATGGAATAGGCTCTGAAACCACTGAACCAATATGAAAAATACTTTCGCTGTTGGAAAGCTACATTCCTAGCGCTGAACATAGGCTATATTATATTTTCAACAAAAATAGGGTTCCTTACTAAAACCCCAAAAATGTAGCCCAAAGTGTAAAAAAATAACCATCAAAATTTCTTACATCGTGTGCGCTTCGACAACGGCTTGACCGATTTCGCAATTTTTTTTACAGTATGTTCGTTATTGTCATGAAAAGGTTATTATGAAAGAAAATGTTGAAAAATATAAGCAGAAAATTAGAAAAAAGAAGAAAATATACGTATTGGTCACACGGGGTTTGAACCTGGACTCGATCAATTTACGTCGTTGCCAGTCTATATGACACTGGTGTCATGGTAACAACATTGATTACAAATGGAAAATAAAAATCATAAAATGCTATAAATAACGTATTAACATAAACTTAAACTATTTGGATTCATTAAACTATTTGTCCACCACTAATAAATAGTCGGGTCATTTTAATAGGTAACATTTGACAGTTTATCAAAAATGAGCGACGTAACGTTGTAACGACGACATAATAAAATAAATATTTTCTTTTTGTTAAAACTGCAGAATTTACTGAACTTTATTTAATAATTATTAGATATTTATTGTCAAGATAACCAATATGAGTTTTTTTACGATTTGCTTTCACTGATAAACGATCTTAAATATAATATACAAATTATGATTTAATGAAATAAACGTCGTGATAATGTTACGTCAGTTAACACTTTTTCTTATTAAACACTAGAGACTTACTCAAAAAATCGATTAATCTTTTAACAACTATAAATATACCTATTTAAAAAAATGTACTTAACTTATAAGTTGTAATAAGAATATAATACCTATTATAAATGTTAATTTAAAAATCAGATCGAAGGAGTTAGATCCATGGTCATAATTCACGAACAATAAAAAAAAAAATTCATCTATACATCCTTCAATCTAAAAATCTATCTATACATCAGCTATTTGTATTAAAGTAAGTCGTGTTAGTTAAATTATTTATAACTCAAGAACGGCTTTATCGATATGGTTGATAATTGGTGAGGAAGTAACTTAGAGCCAGTAGACGGACATAGGATACTATTTATTCCATTTGACAGCGCAGAACCAGCAACGTTCACGGAAGGGTTTGGCGTTGTGGGTTCCGCGTTGCGGGTTCCGGGTTCCCGTGTTGCGGGTTCCGGGTTACGCGTCGCGGGTTCAGGGTTCCCGTTTTGCAAGTTCCGGGTTCCGCGTTGCGGGTTTCGGGTTCCCATGCTGCGGGTTCCGCGTTCCCGCGTTGCGGGTTCCGGGTCCCCGCGTTGTGGGTCCCGGGTTCCCGCGTATCGGGTTCCGGGTTCCCGCGTTGCGGGTTCCGGGTTCCCGCGTTGCGGGTTCCGGGTTCCCGCGTTGCGGGTTCCGGGTTCCCGCGTTGCGGGTTCCGCGTTCCCGCGTTGCGGGTTCCGGGTTCCCGCGTTGCGGGTTCCGCGTCCCCGCGTTGCGGGTTCCGGGTTCCCGCGTTGCGGGTTCCGGGTTCCCGCGTTGCGGGTTCCGGGTTCCCGCGTTGCGGGTTGCGGGTTCCGGGTTCCCGCGTTGCGGGTTCCGGGTTCCCGCGTTGCGGGTTCCGGGTTCCCGCGTTGCGGGTTGCGGGTTTCGGGTTCCCATGCTGCGGGTTCCGGGTTCCCGCGTTGCGGGTTCCGCGTTCCCGAGTTAGGGGTTGTTTTTTTTAGTTGAATTTCATCATAAACTGTTTTTATGCTCAACGAAGTGGGCAAGGGTCAGCTAGTATATTATAATTTTAGTTCTAGTTTTCCATCGTCACGTTGAGTTTACTGAACAAATCGTTTTCTGTTTACTGAAAAAGCATTGAAGGAAATAATACAATATCGATATTGCACGCTTTGCTTAGCAATTTTCTATGGTGATTTTGTTTTCAATTTGAAATTTGATTCTATTCAGATAGCACTTTTTTATAATATGTTTATGATGAGAAAATTAAAATTACTTTTGGGTTTTATCATTACTTTGAGCGCATATTCTTATGGAGAGCTATTCACCGCTTTAGCTGACATAGAACCGCTGTTGGCAACGCAAAAAAAAGTTGTGGATGACTTACATGACTACATCACTAAAGAAGAACAACGACTTCACATTTTAAAAAGGTAGGGTAATTTTAGCTTTTAAAGGATTTTGAAAGGTACTTTGTAGATGTTCATATCCAATGGTTTATTATGTACAATAACCGAATGTGTTTTAATATTAAAAAGGTATGGCAATTATAACAACGAGGTTATATATACTTGGTGTATACGAGGACTCAGAAAGTACTAGTAGGTAACGTATATCACGTTAACATTAATACCTATCGTTCTATAATAGATATTTGAAAATGTACAAAGAAGAACATGTCAAGGCTATGGATGACATACCCAACTACCTCGGCAACCCCATCAACGCGTTTATACTCATCAAAAAGATGACCACAGACTTGCAGTTCGTCAAAATGAACATTGATTTAGGAGCAGGTCAGTAAATTCCGCGTGAGTTCACTCAGTAAATACTTCTTAGGTAACTACCGACCGGTTTCTGAAAAGCTAATCAAATCTATGATGAACTAACATGGCATTCAAGTTAACAATCTGTATTGAACATTCATTGGTGAATCGGTTATCAGAGAGAAAGAGAGAGTTAGATATTATATAATTACCTGCAATTACTTACAACTTACGCCTACAATCTACATCTACAACCTACACCTGCAATCTACCCCTACATATCCACACCTAAACAACATATTAAAACCTCTATCATTTGATAACGTATTTAATAAGGATTGGTGCTAATATGTAAATATGACAAATCTAAAATTGAAATACAGTATAAAAAAGGAGCTCGCGCATCGTTGGTTTCGTACAAAACGCAAAAAAATCACGTTACTTGCGAGGTGCCCTTAAATATTTATTTTATTTTGTTTTTAGTATTTATTTATATATCGGCAAGTACCTAAGTTTGTACTTCGTACTAAGCAACAATTTCCTAGGACACGCGAGCAACATTGGCATCACGGAGTACGAAGACACTTATCCTACCGACGAGGACTTACGTGGCGCCGCGAGCGCCCTTACGCGCCTGCAGGAGACTTACCTCCTCAAGGTCGAAGACCTCGCTGATGGCATACTTAATGGAGTTAGTTACGGGTAAGTTTGGTTTGATAGTTCCTAAGTAAAATATTGCCTATTTCAAAAATCTAGATTAAAATGGCATGTATTTATCAGTTTCAAACTGCAAAAATGGTTAATAAAGTCTAAATAATATCTTTGACAGTATGGTTGATCATCTACTATATACCAAATCGCTTATTAATTAAATCAATAAGTATATATTTTCAATTCAAGTACTATTTAATTTTTTATATCTAAAACCAAAAAATTAAGATGAAAATATCATCAATGAAAGACAAAAAAATATTTTGGAATACAGCTGTCATTACCTACTTCGCACCACTTCCGGTTATCTCATTGTTTTAGATTGTTTTTTCCTCAGTTTTACAATGAGCGCGGGCGACTGTTTCGTGCTGGGCAAGGCGCTGTACAACGAGAAGGACTACACGAACTCGCTGGCGTGGATGTTGATAGCTCTCCGCAAGTACAGCGAGGAGAACTACTCCTACCCGTTCTCTCAGGTGGACATCCTCGAGTACATCAGCTTCGCGCATTACTTGTTACGTATGTTTTATATCTCCACGGTTTTGCAAGGCATCCATCCATGATTTTTTTCTACGATTACTTCGCCGTTTGCGAACAGATTTTTGGTTTTTTGTGCAATTAATTTTCAATACAATTAATAAAATATATACCTACTCTAATCTATGTTGCTGAATTTATCGCCTAAGTGGCTTTTCTAACATATCAGATAAATAAAGGAAGGATGAGAGTATCAGTGGTGTAAATTATTTTTATTAAGTTTATTAATTATGGTGAGTTTACTTAATATCTTCTTTATTTTAGGGAATCTGAATGAAGCCGAGGAATGGATGCAAAAACTAATTGCAATCGATCCGACACATACGCTGAATCTAACACTAGTCGCTGGCAACACCGCAGCTAAACAAGAAGAGAATAAAAAAGGAATAATGGGGGTTAGTAACTCCTTTGAACTTTAAAACATTTTCAGGTTCGTCTTTTGTGACCCAAATTTCTAAACGTTATATTTTTATTATTTATTAATTTGTAACATCATTTTATTATTCATAAAATGACTTTATAAATAAAAAAAATACTTATGTGGCCTTAAATATTATTTTAAGGAAACCGAAGAAGAGTTTCACGAGGATACAGAAGAACAAGCATACGAGGGGCCTGACAAAGGTTACTACGAGGCGCTGTGTCGCGGGGAAATGGACATCTCGCCGGTAATAACGAAAGAGTGAGGTTCTAATTTATTATTTAGAGCCAACTCCATAGAGTATAATAATATAAATTGGCCAACTCACATTGGCACACGGTCGGTAGTGTACATACATACGATTTTCATATATAGCGGGTAGGTTGTGTAATGCGTTGCGGGTTGTAAGTATTTGTGGACTGAATGTGCAGGTCGACTTTTTTATACGCATTAAACCTATAAAACGATACTTAGGCTGCGACAGTCGGCATCATTTTAACACAGCGTAAGTTTAACAACTGTAACTCCCACACTGCTTATGCTTGCGAGTGTCAAGCATAAACGTGCAAACTTCACCACCTCATAAGCAACAATGTTAGCAAGTGCACATTTGCTTGCAGGTTATAATTATTTTCGCTGGATATTGCTAGATATAAGGGCCGTTTTCTTAAAGGCTAATTACGCGCAGCGCATGGTGTATTTTTTATATAACTAGCTATCTCTTTCTGATATAAGTTTAACCAATTTGCGTTCAATACGGGTTGTTAACATGAATCATAGATTTGATTAGCCTTTCAAAAACCGGCCGTTAACATTTTATTTAATAGTACTATTTATTTTAAGACTAACCTGTCGCTACCTGACGGAGAACCATCCGTTCCTGCGGCTGGCGCCGATCAAGATGGAGTACAAGTACCGCGACCCCAACATCGTGCTGTTCTACGACGTGCTCAGCGACCACGAGACCGAACATATCAAAGAGCTGGCGAAGCCTAGGGTGATTAAATGATACATAACGATAAAGGTCATATAACATTAGGACTGCCAATTGGCAGTTGGCACTGCAAAAGTTTTTTTGTGTCGATGATCACATTCTAACAAATTGTTTATTTTTTCTTAAAGAAAAGTTATTTTGGACGCTATAAAAAATTATAAGCAAAGTGAAACTTCCATCTCTTTCTCGCAATGCGATCACGGATATGAAAAAATTACTAGCTGCCTAGATTATATCATAATATTTCAAATTTGTTTGTGTCCCCGTTCTTTTTCTATAAAAAATGCGTTTTTGATTGTTAACATCCAAGGTTTCTAGCATTGATTTGACTTTTTTTTTGGTGTATACATAAATTGCAAAATGTTGGTTTTGAATTTAGAGTTTACCCCGATTTAACCAACACATTACACAACAAAATTACTACATTTTCTTAGTTCAAGCGAGCCGAGGTATGCGATGAGTCGGGTGAATTTATACCAGTGGACTATCGCATCAGCAAGTCGGCTTGGCTGAGTGATGCCGAGTCGCAGGTAGTGGCGAGGGTGACCAGGCGGGTCGCAGACTTCACGGGACTGGACATGGACACGGCTGAATTTCTGCAAGTTGTCAACTACGGCATAGGCGGTCATTATATGCCACATTACGATTTTGCCACCGTAAGTTTTTATAATTATTTTAAAAAATATACAATATACGATAAGCAGTACTTTAGTGTCCTCCAATAAATAGTTAAATACAAAAAATATAACGAGTCGCCAATCAGAAGAAGTAACCCAATTTTTGTGAAAGGATCTCTTATGGAGGGGAAACTCAGCCAGCTCACACTGGTCGTCTGGCTTACTTTTCTCTCATGTATACGGCAGCCGTAGACAGGCTCCTCCTATGTTACTTTAACTCACAGTGCCTAGCCATATTAACTTATTACTTCTGACAGGCGTCCCGAGTTTTATAGATTTTTTCTTCTTTTTAAACTAATACGGCGAAGCCAAGTGATTTTGGCAGTTTATATAATTATGTATATGTGTGTATTTTTGTACTACCGAAGCGTTTACAGGTACTGATTCGATTTTAATGATATAGGTAGATTATATACTTACCATAAGTTATGTGATTAAGTTAAAAAAAACTAACTCATCTGTTAGATTTTTTAAATAAAAATTAGGGTATATTTAATTATTTATTTAAGTTAGTTGGTTATTTTTTACGCAGTCGGACGATAAACAGTTTGAGGATGAAATTGGGAACAGAATAGCAACAGTAATATTTTATGTAAGTACATAAACAACACTAATAACTAAAGTCAATTGTTTTGACGGACGGAACTAATGTTATTTGTTTATTAAAATTGTTAAATAAAAAAAGCTGTCCCGATAGACGTATTCTTGACCATGAAGTAAGGTTTATAAATAACTACCTACAACTACTTTTAACACACAATAAACACTTATTTATACAAGTATATTATTAAAAATAGATTACAACTTATTATCAGATCACCCATAATTTCATGAATATTGATCAAGCCGTTACGGAGAAGATTTGTTAGAAATTTGTGAAACACTTTAATTATATAAAAAGTTTTAAGATATTATTAAAATCATAATACTTACGCATTTTATGCGTACATTTAGATGTCGGACGTGGCTCAAGGCGGCGCCACGGTGTTCACGGAGCTGGGCCTGAGCCTGTTCCCGGTGCGCGGGGCGGCCGCGGTGTGGATGAACCTGCACGCGTCCGGGGAGGGCGACCTGGCCACCCGCCACGCCGCCTGCCCCGTGCTGCGCGGCTCCAAGTGGGGTAAGTGTGTCACGCTACGTGACAGATGTCGGATGTGGCTCAAGGCGGCGCCACGGTGTTCACGGAGCTGGGCCTGAGCCTGTTCCCGGTGCGCGGGGCGGCCGCGGTATGGCTGAACCTGCACGCGTCCGGGGAGGGCGACCTGGCCACCCGCCACGCCGCCTGCCCCGTGCTGCGCGGCTCCAAGTGGGGTAAGTGTGTCACGCTACGTGACAGATGTCGGACGTGGCTCAAGGCGGCGCCACGGTGTTCACGGAGCTGGGCCTGAGCCTGTTCCCGGTGCGCGGGGCGGCCGCGGTATGGCTGAACCTGCACGCGTCCGGGGAGGGCGACCTGGCCACCCGCCACGCCGCCTGCCCCGTGCTGCGCGGCTCCAAGTGGGGTAAGTGTGTCACGCTACGTGACAGATGTCGGACGTGGCTCAAGGCGGCGCCACGGTGTTCACGGAGCTGGGCCTGAGCCTGTTCCCGGTGCGCGGGGCGGCCGCGGTGTGGCTGAACCTGCACGCGTCCGGGGAGGGCGACCTGGCCACCCGCCACGCCGCCTGCCCCGTGCTGCGCGGCTCCAAGTGGGGTAAGTGTGTCACGCTACGTGACAGATGTCGGACGTGGCTCAAGGCGGCGCCACGGTGTTCACGGAGCTGGGCCTGAGCCTGTTCCCGGTGCGCGGGGCGGCCGCGGTGTGGCTGAACCTGCACGCGTCCGGGGAGGGCGACCTGGCCACCCGCCACGCCGCCTGCCCCGTGCTGCGCGGCTCCAAGTGGGGTAAGTGTGTCACGCTACGTGACAGATGTCGGACGTGGCTCAAGGCGGCGCCACGGTGTTCACGGAGCTGGGCCTGAGCCTGTTCCCGGTGCGCGGGGCGGCCGCGGTGTGGCTGAACCTGCACGCGTCCGGGGAGGGCGACCTGGCCACCCGCCACGCCGCCTGCCCCGTGCTGCGCGGCTCCAAGTGGGGTAAGTGTGTCACGCTACGTGACAGATGTCGGACGTGGCTCAAGGCGGCGCCACGGTGTTCACGGAGCTGGGCCTGAGCCTGTTCCCGGTGCGCGGGGCGGCCGCGGTGTGGCTGAACCTGCACGCGTCCGGGGAGGGCGACCTGGCCACCCGCCACGCCGCCTGCCCCGTGCTGCGCGGCTCCAAGTGGGGTAAGTGTGTCACGCTACGTGACAGATGTCGGACGTGGCTCAAGGCGGCGCCACGGTGTTCACGGAGCTGGGCCTGAGCCTGTTCCCGGTGCGCGGGGCGGCCGCGGTATGGCTGAACCTGCACGCGTCCGAGGAGGGCGACCTGGCCACCCGCCACGCCGCCTGCCCCGTGCTGCGCGGCTCCAAGTGGGGTAAGTGTGTCACGCTACGTGACAGATGTCGGACGTGGCTCAAGGCGGCGCCACGGTGTTCACGGAGCTGGGCCTGAGCCTGTTCCCGGTGCACGGGGCGGCCGCAATGTTGCTGAACCTGCACGCGTCCGGGGAGGGCGACCTGGCCACCCGCCACGCCGCCTGCCCCGTGCTGCGCGGCTCCAAGTGGGGTAAGTGCGTCACGCTACGTGACAGATGTCGGACGTGGCTCAAGGCGGCGCCACGGTGTTCACGGAGCTGGGCCTGAGCCTGTTCCCGGTGCAAGGGGCGGCCGCGGTGTGGCTGAACCTGCACGCGTCCGGGGAGGGCGACCTGGCCACCCGCCACGCCGCCTGCCCCGTGCTGCGCGGCTCCAAGTGGGGTAAGTGTGTCACGCTACGTGACAGATGTTGGACGTGGCTCAAGGTGGCGCCACGGTGTTCACGGAGCTGGGCCTGGGGGCGACCTGGCCATCCGACACGCTGCCTGCTCCGTGCTGCGCGGCTCCAAGTAAGGTAACTCTACGTGACAGATGACGTCAGGAGTCTGTTCCCAGTGCGCGGATGAGCGTGCTGTGGCTAAACCTACACGGGTCCAGGGAAGGCGATGCAGTCGGCCGCAAATAAGGCTTAGTGCTAATAAAAATATTATAGCATTATTAAGCATTCGTTTTTATTTAAGAAATCAATTAATAAGGTTTAAAATGTTGTTTACAGTGAGCAATAAATGGATTCATCTTGTCGGACAAGAGTTTCGGAAACCTTGCGGGCTGGAATACCAGACAGAAGACATGGAACGACCATTAATAGAGCCTGTTACCAAATGATTAAGATATTAAATGTGAGAGGTTACTCACGTGACAAAAACATATTTTGTGTGTGAGCGTTATTCATCTCTTCGGCTTTAGCGACCTTCAGCCTAACCACAAGCACGTGAGTGGTTGATTAAAATAATTGAAGATATGAGTGGATGAAGGTGATATAGGTAGGTACGCAAAATACTAATTTCGAGAAAATTGAGGGCAAACTGTCACTTAAACATTTTAAAATATTTCGTAACGTACCTAACGAGTACATTATTCATATCTTTAGAATAAATGTATTTAATACGTTACAACATATCTTTAAATGACAGTTTAAAGTCAATTTTCTGGGTAGAAAATTTTTGCGACATATACCTTCATCCACTCATGTCTTCAATTACATAGCGTGCAAAACTTGATGAATAGTTTTTAACAAAGTGAAATACAATGTTCTAAATAAACAGTAAAATAAAAACTATTATAAATCATAATATACCTACGGTATCCATCTGTATATTGTTACTAGATATTATTGAAGTGACACTTGGGTTGACGACCAACCGCGCGCCAGAGATTCGTTGAATGTAGAGCAATTTATGACAACAAAAACGTTACATATAGAATTGTCAGATAACTGTACATAACATGCCTGTTGTTTGCATATTGCCCCACCACTTGGTTCCTCTTCTTGTTCCACTCTAGCAGGCCGTAGACCATAAGAACGTCCCATAACAGACAAAGTAAGTACATGCGTAACTCTTCAGCACTGCACCCTACTATGTTTGCTGTGAAACGTTCAAACTTATAATTCGTGTTTTTTCGCCTTTTGTATGGATATCCTAAAACTGCCTCTTGTATCATGCATGGATATCCCAAAACTATGTCTGGAATGCATTAAATAACATAAATTCATATCTAGTAACAATTTAAGTTGGTAAGGAGATTATTACCATCTGTTTTCGATTAAAATAACATAAATAAACCATTCACGTATTTTTCATAACGTTAAATGATATTATCTGGGGGCACGGCAGTGCCTCCGCCAAGGTGAGTTATATTTACTTGCACCTTTAAACACAAAAGTTATTGAAATTTCTGCCTTGTATCATACCATCAGTTGTTACATTTTTATTAGTAAGTCCATAGACCAATAAACCACACCTGTATTATTCGTCCATGGACTTATTGACTAGTAGTGTGTGTACATATCTCCTAAGGTTACCATAATATGTGTTACAAATTGGAGGAAACTAGGTTTAAATTATTATGAAAAGGAAAATCCGATTTAAGCCTCCAATTTTAGGTCATCTGAGCACGTATTAAATATTATAAAAATGTACTTACCAAGTTCTTACACTACACTTTCTTTCGCAATGGCTGATGATGGACTGGAGGTGTCAGTTCGAGACGTGTCAGTAGCTAACGATGCAACCGGAGCGGCAAGGTGTAAACATCTACAAGCATCCTACAGACGTAGCGACCATTATGTGGATTATAAGGCCGCGTTCTGACAGTTGTAAATGAGCTGTAGATCACCTAATGGTACACTATTACCTCGCCCCATTGGGCTGGCCCATTTGTTGCCGGGAACTCAAGTCTCAAGTACTTTACCAAACACTAAAACCACGAACGACGGAGAATAGGTTTGGTTTGGTTCCATAACCCAAATAATAACATCCTAATAGTGGCTGACCTATATGGTTGTTGCAAACTTACCTTTGCTGACACCGACTTCAAAAGGAACATTAATTGTAACTACATTATAAAAAAATATTATTTTATACTTTTTTAGTTTTTAAAGTCGGTTTTTTACGCAGTATTTTTTTTATTAAATAATTAGGTATGGTATTTTCAACATCTACTCGTTAAGTAGGCTTTTCATTATTGCCTTAGTAAAATTTAAAAAACGTATTATTGACTAGCCGTCTTTAGTCTTATAAACCTAACTAAGTACCTACTCTAAAAGTTTAAAAGTGGGTAGGTGAGTTATCTAGTTAAAAACTTAAGTACTAATTAAATACAGAAGCAATACAGTGTAGCCCGACTTTATATTGAGTACATAACTTAAATTCTTGGATGTCACACGCTGTTTGTATTCTCTTAAAAAATCATTGGAATTAGTAAATAATAAGCCTGCCATTTACACGATTTTGATAATTCGAAATAAACTAAATAATTGCTTATGTACTTACTACTATTTACTAAGATACCTAACTAACTACTTACTAACTTATGAATTCAGTAGCCACTAGGCACTAGCCACAGCTGACAGCGCGTGCTAAGTGTTTTAGTATTATATTTTAGTACGAAGTACGTGAAGTTCCATGTATCAGTAAAAACAAAATTTTTCAGTGTTACAGTAAGCGGTACGCATGTTTCAGATCTTTTTTAAGTGATACGCAGCAAAAACTTATTGGGAACCACTGATCTAAGCGGTCCTGAAACTGAGCTCGGATGGTTCGAGTCTAACTAGGATACGAGGCTTTATAGGAAGAAAATTTCTTGTGTATTGCATACACACACTTGGACACTATTACATAACTTCCGTGCAGCGGTCTGGTTTCCTCAAAATCGATTTATCCGTTTTGGAGCTACAAATCCACAGACAGACATACACGCGTCAAACCTATAACACCCCTCTGTTTTCGTCCGTTATAATTTGCATGGACCCTAAACAAAAGCAGTGGCCACTCAACGGCATCTTCTCTGTAACAGGTCGTCCATTTTCTTTTAACGTACCTAATATTACTATATATAATAGTAGTAAGTAAATAAATTTTCTCGCCGGGCTAGTTTCCGAACCGGTGGTAGGCATCATGTAGGACAATTCTATAAGTGTTATTTAATAACCTATATGGAAATAAAAATTTTTGAATTTTGAATTTTGAAAACGGATCGCCTGATGACAAAATATTACTGTCTCCCATCACCCATACCACCAGCTCAGAAGTAACTATCATTAAAGTTTGTAATCTTTTTGTATTTAAACCTGTGGCACGCAGTCCACAGTAGTACCTATTGGATAGGTATGCCGTATGAGTTTATGACCTATATAAAAAAATTTAAAAACAACTAAGTATAACCCGATGGTTCGAGCCTAACTAGGATACGAGGCTTTATAGGACGAAAAGTTCTTGTGTATTGCATACACACACTTGGACACTATAACATAACTTCCGTGCAGCGGTCTGGTTTCCATAAAATCGGTTTATCCGTTTTGGAGCTACAAATCCACAGACAGACATACACGCGTCAAACCTATAACACCCCTCTGTTTTCGTCCGGGGTTAAAAGCGACGATTCTAGACATTAAGTAAATAGGTACCCATAACAGTGTCCTACAGACGTATATATTGAACCGGGTCATTTATATCAATAACAGTTGATGTGGAATATTAATTTGCCGTAAGTGCTCTATTGCAATAGTATTGATCGCCCTCCGAGCTGTGACCTACAGGTCAAACTCGACGCCGGAGCTCGTTGAAAAAAAGCTAGGGCTCTGCAAATACGACGCAGACACAAATTATGCGCTATATAATGCTGAAAATGTAAATCTGATCTACCAAATGTGGCAATGCATTTTTTTAAAGAAAAGTAGTACCTTTGTAATATTTAAGTTTTAATTAGGTAAATAAGGTACCTATGTACCTAGGTAAAATAATATCTAATAATACGGATGCTTCATACCGCGTCAATCTGGCCCCTAGTTATAACCTATCCGAACTTGTGTTACGAAGACAACGGAAAGATAATAGGTAGGTATCTATTTAATACTTTCAAACAATACATACATATTTAAGATTGAAATTATAATATAGGCACACACAAGTATAATTATTTTAATACACATCCATAGAAAACTTTTTCCTCCTTTAACAGGATTCGAACCTGTAACTTACAGCTGGAGCACTGACGCGCTCAACCACAGAGGTCGTCAAAAAGTATATGAACTGATATCCCAACTCCCAAGTACCTATTGCATAATGTTATACCTATATAAGTAAGTATCAATAGAACGTTATGCCTAAGACTATCTAAATCAGTCGGCCAAGGGAATTAGGACCTATGTACCTGGTTATAACGTTAAACTATAATTAATTTGAATGGACCCTAAACAAAAGCAGTGGCCACTCAATACTCCACATCACCTTCTCTGTAACAGGTCGTCCATTTTCTTTTAACGGATCGCCTGATGAGAAAATATTACTGTCTCCCATCACCCATACCACCAGCTCAGAAGTAACTATCATTACAGTTTGTAATCTTTTTGGATTCGAACCCACAGGTTCTGTACTGTGGACTGCGTGCCACAGGCACGCGGTGCCTATACTGCGTGCCACAGGCACGCGGTCCACAGTGGTATTGGATAGGTATGAGTTTATGACCTACACAAACAATCGTCTGAGTAGGTAATATAAAAAAATTTAAAACAACTATAACCCGACTTAACAAAAAGTGGTATAAAAGAAAATAATTAAATTTAAAATCAAGAAATGTGTAGATGTTTAGAGATGTTTTTATTAATTACATAGAAAATTACTAACCAACTCCTAGATACTACTTACTTGTACGAACGCATTATATAAACGTTTATTTTGAATTGAACAATAAAATATTTAAATACATGCCTATTCGTGGTGTGCCTGCCAAGGCCTATCTTTTAATACCAAACACAAGATTTTTTTAAAAGTTTGATTCTTATGCCTAATTATTATAAATAAGTAAGTAGGTATATAAGTAACTATATATTTTTGAAATAATATCTACCTATAGCCTATGTTACTCGCGGCATTATTGCAATTCGATTGACACCTCATTTATTAAAAACAGACTTGTAGAACTCAAATAGGTAAGTAAAATAAATTTTACTAAATGGTGAAGTGATGCTGTGAGGATGTTGTTTATCCGGTCAAACCGACCTATTCGTGCCTCAGATGCAATTTCAATTTTTCCAAATTCTGTTACATTCATCTGAAACTTTAACAGTGTTTAGGGAGTGAACTATTAAGTGGGCACGGGTCAGCTAGTATTAAATAAAGTTACTAAGTGAAAAAATTGCATAGCACTTATGACTTACTGGGCTACTACTAGCACTTAGCTAGTAGTAGCCCAGTAAGTCATACTCTCCAGGTCCTACTCTCAAGTACATTAAAGCTTTGTGATTAAAAAATATATTTTAGTCACAGTCTATAGGAATTAGGATACCACTAAAAATCTAAAATAAAACACCAATTGCAATGCGGGACATTTTATTCATGATCAATAAATCAAAACACAAATATTACATTGATAGAGATTCTCGTAGACATTTAAAATTTACTACATCAATTAATAACATGAATATACTTTAAAACATCCAGTAAATATTTAAGTACTGTCGAAAACATTTAACACATATTATTAAATACTAATCACATCTAACGATCAGGGAACACAACATTTATATTAATTGTAAGTATGAATTTGAAATTAATTCTATATTATGCGGAATGTGTGTGACACAGTAAGAACAAATAAAAGATAATATCCATCTCTCAACAATACCCTGTACTTCTTCACATCGCCTATATCCTTTTCAAGAATAAAAGTTAGAGTAATACTTAGTATAAGATATAATCATAAAACAGGTCAAAAATATAAATCTTCAAAATATAAAATATCATAGATCATTATAATATAAATCTTTCATATTGTTCTACAGCAGAAATGTATTATTCAGACTCACATATTTTAGGAATGTGCGTAACTTAGGTCTAAGGGAAGGCAGACAACATACTCTATGCCTACAACTAAGGGTGTCTATGATTTATTAAACACCAAACATTTATTTCTTAAACACTGAACATACAATAACTGTACGAGTTACATTCGAGGACGACCTATCTTCGAGCTGACTTGATGAATATTATGCCTTTTTAAGGCAATATATAATTTAAGTTTTTAAACTTACATCCTACAAAAGAAGGAAATAATAAAAATTATAGCCTAATATCACAAAAAATATATAAAATATGTCATGTTTGTAAAGATTTTAGGATATAAAAGTTAAAATAGCAGCAATATTGCTGTTAGGTCTCAATAATTTAAAAAATATTTGAGAAAAGGGGCAAGGCAAGAATTTTCTAAGATTATCCAAGTTCTTAGATTTCATAATTGCGAAACTTGGAGATGACCTCGGATGGTGGTTCTTGGTTCCCTCCACCCCAACGTCCCCAGAGGTTAGCTCCACCCTCTGATGCTCGACGTGCAGCAGAGTTTGCTGGTCCTAAGCTCGAAGGTCCAGAAGAGCGTCCAGATTCATCTTCAAGCATGCGGTCCTTAGTGTTTGGTTTGGACCAATGCATGGACTGTTGGATATGTTCCTTCATGCCAAGCCATTGCTTGTAGCCAATTGAGACTCCGCTTGACCTCCACTTGTCGTATAGAGCCCTCTTGGATGGATCGCATAGTGTTTCCTTGGCCTCCTATAGATAGCAAGAGTTTTAAAAAATATGAATTACTTAAAATAATGTTGAGAAGTCATTAACAATGCTAACAAGAATGGTATGTTGGCCTACTTACATCTGTTTTACTTACAAGTTTCAGAAAGTAGGTCAAATATGACAAGAGACCTAGTCAACCCATTTCAGGGTTACACTTTGGTTGTAATGAAGGTAATATCCAAAAAATATTTTTATTTTAAAACAGCAAATTAATTATTACAATTTGACACAAATAAGTAAGTAACAAATTGACACTTGTGCCTCTTATAGGGGAATCTAAACAGAGGGGAATCCCATGACACAGTATGGTTTTTCCCCAGAGCTTGTTATAATTAAATTTTAATTATTGATTTAAATAATCTTACCTTCAGTTTTTGAAACTTAGCTTCAGCCTCTTTGTCACCAGCATTTTTATCAGGGTGGTATTGCAAAGCCAGAACCTTATACTCTGTAGTTATTTGTTCCACCTAGGTATGTAAAAAACAATGAACTATTAATTGATTATAGCTATGAAACACTAGTTGCAAGATTTAGGTCACCTACATAGGGTCAATAAGTTGAATTGAACAATCAATATTTGGAATAATTTAGAGGAAATTGGATAAAAACTGACTACAATGGTTACTTACAGAGGAATTCTCATCGCAACCCAATAATCCATAGAAATCGTCGTCAGGATTCTTTTGATAATTGAGTATTTCATCCACTCCCGTCATTTTCACAACCCTCCCTCACAAGGTCCCTGTTTACACTGATATTTTACTGAAATGCGTGTTCGATGTTTGCCTTTGCTGTGTTGTACAATACACAGTATACTATTCCGTACGGTCTACTCTAGGCTTGTGTGAGCCAATTTTGTGAATGTTGTCAAGAGATTGCGGGTCTCTCAGAAGGTCAGAAGTATTAAAATTATTCAAAGTATATTAAACCTTATTACTATGAGTTAGAGTTTGCAATGTTAATCATACATGTGATGCTATAGGTATATTTTCAATCAGCTGACGTTTGACAGCGCACACTTGTTTCGTCCCCGGAAAATGCTGCCATATATGAGTATTGAAATTTGCCAGAATTTCAATACACGAGTTCAACTTTAACGTAATCTTGGATGAAAACTAAAGAATTGTCAATTTTTCTTACAGAGACTTCACTGTCCATCAGTCCATCCGTCTGGCACCAGGCTGTATCTCATAACAACAAATACTCAAAATAAAACAAAACAAATAGGTTTCAAGGAGGGTTCCTATACAACAAACGCGATTTTTGCTCGTTTTGTACTGAACCCTTTGTGCGCGAATATGACTCGCACTTAACCGGTTTTATGTTTCTTAACAAAGTATTTATAACAATCCAAACTAGATAGACCTCATAGATCGATTACATAGGTTACTGCATTCAATCTGGTCAGCAAGAGCCAACATGTGGTCAAATTTCTTTTCTACAAGACTTGTTGATATGAAATAGCATATTATAATAATATAATAAGTATATTCCCAAAAAGATTATTAACATATTTTAATAACTACAGTAATAAACTAAGGACTTATGATAATAGTCTTTTCATGGATAATAAAGTGCAAATTTTATTTACATGGCAACAATTTTCCACAATCACAACACTCAAGTAGGTACTAAATAGCTTTTCTTTATGTGTAGCACAATTTCATGGAGATTCCATTATTGCGCTTATTCAATGCGTGTGATGTCAGCGACGCTATCAGGGCTCGAGGAAGTAAATCAGCAATGGATACTGAAATCCTACTTTGGTCTTGTCTTGTCGCATAGTACATGAAGCCTTCACTGCGCAGCTCAGTGGGTAAAATCAATAGTGGCTACAGACTTTGATAGGAATAGGTGAAGTACCTACCTATTACTCAGACTCACTCATTAGAGTTCAGTCTAGACGACTCACATCTTGTGTTTTAACTAACTCATTAGTGCAATTATCATGAAAACATACTTTTGACTTTGTCATGTCCTAATCTAGTTTAAGATACAACTTACATAATAACATGTTTCAACTAAGTAGAGAGGCAACAAATGATTTTTTTTATTAAGAAAAAAAAGTAAAAATTATAATTGGTATAAATTAGATAGGTAGGTACATAATAAATCAATAAAATTTACTATAATAGGGGGAAGTCGTAACATCATCATCATGGCGACCCCAGTGGTTCATTGGTTGAGAGGTGTTCCGAGTTCATCCGGAGGTTGTGGGTTAAACATTCCCCCCAAAGAAAGTTTTTTTTGTTCCTGTTGTATTAAATATTATTTGTAGCTTTATAATTTGTAGGTTTGTTTGATACCTGCCTGTCGCTCCAGTTATTGTTTTCTTCTCATTGGGACTAGATTGACGTGACGTGCTGTGAAGCGTCCATTAATAAAAAAAAATTATAATAAATCGCCTAATAAGTAAGTAGGTACCTACTTCTAAAACTTAAAAGGCCATATAAAACAAACCTGTGAAACATCTACTTAGTGCTTAGGTGCAGTACCCATATAGGTATAGATACTATTTAGATTACAATGATATAATAATATATATTCCCGTGGTGCTCTCCCTTAATTTTTTGGCCTTTTGAGTCAATACAATTTTGTACTGTCTCCCACTTTGCTTGGCGAGGGAAACTGGAATACTTCCTCCTACTTTTTTTTCTTCTGATTAATTTCGTTGTGGGTCCCAAGACAGATTTAGCTTGTCCCTCGGGCGCCCCTGAGATCATAATCAAAGAGTTTGTCGTGGTTGGTTGCCGCTGTTGATCCTGGCTTACAGGAGTTGCAGTGGTGGGAATGTAAGGTGGGCCAATGCCCGTTAAAAAAAGTACCCATAGGCCATATATAATGGAAAGTGGAAACATAGAATGGAATGGAATAAGGATAGGCTTATGTAGTTGGCTCGTAACTAACTACCCACAATTCACAATCGGTAATTGGTGTATTACCAACCTAATATGCTGCTGCACACAAATAGTAGCTCTACCTAAATTAAAAAAACCTTGGCTTAATTTTAATAACGAAAACAGGAATGGAAATAGGTGATCCCACCATAAACATAACTTGTAAAAAGTGCCAAGTCTCGCTACTTAGTTCTTCTACCGTAAAAAGTCGTGAGATACATGATAAGCCAAGTAGGGCTTAGTCCGTCGGTCTAACATCGTTATAATTAGGGTATCGAGAACCGGTATATTTTTAGGAACCGGGATTTTCGGTACCGGCACTAGTCAGAACCGGGAATTCCCGGGATTTCCCGGGATTTTCGGTATTTTCGTGATTTTTTTCTTACTTGACTAAAAACAAATTCAATGGCTTCGAAAACTACTTTTTATAAATAAATCACACATTTTGGCATGTCAAGTTGAAGTATGATACATTAATTTGCTATACAATGATTAAAATATCGTTATAAATTAACCTTTGATAAAGTTTTATTTAATTTAACGTCTCTAATATTAGGGCGTTTTCCGCGGCTTCGGGCGCGTAGAATAGTATTCGTAACAAAAAGTTCTTTATCAAATAACTCTATGGCTGCAGAATGATTAAGATAATGTTATACCAATAATCTTATGACTACTATCCAGTTTCTGGCCATATCATACGCACTACAATATTTTTTTCCGAGGCGTATATTATGTATAACGATTTGCCAGCCTATAAGGCACACTTAGCAGATTCCCTCCCGCTCTTGCAAAGTTATTACTTTTGAATAGGTAAATAAAACATTGCATATTATATCTACGATCTATCATGAGCCAAAAAACTATTTTACCGGTGTAAATCTCTTAAAACTTATAATATTGTAAAATACTGTGTAGTACAAAACACCCAACCAAAACTGAGGAGTTTTATAAGTATAAGTATAAGTTATTATATTTTGTTAGTAGGAATCAACGTCACGTTATATACGTGACGTTGAATCCTACTTTGCTCGGTAATTTTACCTCGGCGTGGATAAGTCCTATTTATTATAAACTTATCGCCGTACCAAAATTAAACCAAATCGATAAAACGGTTCATGAGTCTTAAAGTAACAGACATAGTTAGTTTCACGTTTGAAATAATATTAAGTATGGATAAAACATTTTAAAACTATTTTTCTGCTTAGCCAATCGCATGAAATGCGGTATAATGTTTGGACAGAAATTAAAATTGTAAACGCAGATATTGTGAAAGTAAGTTTTTACCCTTTGAATGTAATATCGAAGTGAGTTTTACTGGCTAAAAAGATGGATCTTCCGAAAATTTTAACAACTTTATCCAACAGATAAATTGATTCAACAAAAATTCATAGTTCAAAGATATTTTATAAAATTGGTTTTTGCGATTTTTATTTATAAGTAGTAGCAAAAAGATTATATTATTTATTTTAATTGTTATATTTTAAAAGAAATCAGAATACAGATAAATACGATGATACAAAAAATCATAATTTATTTTTGTTTTATAAGCAAGTTCAAAAATACAGCTTTTATAATTATGATCCCTTGGGACCCTTTTGTTTCCCAACAAAAAAAATCCTGTTATTAATTTCATGGTCAAATCTACCTTTGTCCCGAGTTTCATTTAAATACGTCGAGTAGTTTCACCGAAATACCATCAAATAAGTAGCTACTGTTTTTTGAAAATCCAACGGGCGCCCTTTCGTTTTTGGGATAATAATATCCTACATTACCCTTTAGGTTCGAAGCTATGGGCCTGCTAAATTTAATTTTATTCCATTCAGTACGGACTCACATACGGACTGACAGACAGACAGTACTTTTTTTCATAATTATTATTTTTAGGTTCTATGGCCTTTAAAGACCCCAAATCTTGATTTTGACTTAAATATATATATTAATGAGCAGACATTTCCCCTAGATTTATTTTAATATGTTGATATAGTAAAATCTGTTAAGAATATTTTAAATAACATCGTAACTTAAGTTAAAATTTGAAAGCGTTTTTCGCCGTCGGAAATTTACACCATCAACGGTGAACACAGGCTTTATTATATTTAAAAAAAAGGGAACCTTACTAAAACTCCAATAATGTAACCCAAGGTGTAAAAAGTATACAATTTATTAAGTTTTTATATGCATTGGTTAAAATATAGTGATACTCATAATATGTTTATTGCTATAACATATCTAAACCACATTGCAGCTGTAGTGTTATTTGGAAAAAACTATTTGCTACGAATACAATAATACCACACGCCCGAAGCCGCGGCCAAAGCTAGTATTATATATAATATTACTCATGTTTATAAAAATTGTTTATATCTATGTAAAACTTTAATGGAAGTGAATGTATAACGATATTTTAATCATTGTATAGCAATAAATATATTATCCTTTAACTAGACATGCCACAATGTGTAATTTAAATAGAAAAGTACTTTTCTAAGCCCGTTGCGTTTATTTTTTGTTAAGGTAAAAAAAATCCCGAAAATACCGAAAATCCCGGTTCTTTTGAGTTGAGAACCGGTTCTATAACAGTAGTCAAAGAACCGGGAAATCCCGGGATTTTCGGTACCGGGATTTCCCGGTTCTGAACCCTAGTTATAATGTAATCATAATCAATATTATTAATAATTAATATTTCCTGTTTTAAATAAATAAGTAGATTGACTTGGCAATCATCAGAATTTTGCGACATGTCACCTTCATCCATTCATGTATAAATTTGTTTAAACTCCAAGAGCTTACAATACTAACAAACAATTTATTATTTACAGTTTTCCAAATTATTTCGTTTTTACTAGTTTTTACAAAATAACAAGGCCGGTTTCGATTACATCATCATCAGGTGTCTAATAATTTCCTTAAAGAACCAACAGTACCTTCAATCAGTTATTTCAAGAGCTTAAACAATTTTATGCCATCTGGTTAGCAGTTACTAATAATGTTGTAAAGCCAGTGTATGTGTCAAACGCTAAATATCATAAATTCCTTATCCTAAGCTTAAATGGAAAAATGTAAACAGGCAGGCATTTGCATACTGTTTATTTATCAAGGCTGAGACATTGCATATTCCGTGCATGCTCTAGACATTGGCGTTTCCAACAGTTCCCAACGCGTTTTTGCATCAAAAATAGCCACAGAAGACGCGCAAACGCAAGCTCACGCAGCCCACCGTCCGCGGCGGCTGTGCGCTACGTTGGAGATATTTATAATGTGCCTTGTAAAATCTTCAAGATGTAAGGGTGTTGTGTTGTACCAGAGAATAAACCGTGGCGTTGTTGTTATGTGATTTGGAGGTGTACGGGACCTGTCAACGAACTGCGATCGAAGATTCACCATCTTTGGCAGCGGAAGCGAGGGCGGATGTCCCGCGATGGGTGAGTGCTGGCATATGAATTAACAACACTCTGTGCATTGTTCCCACATTTTCTATTCCCCCCGTGTCCCGCCAAAAGTTTGTTCAACCTTTAATTTTTTGTGGAGATGTTTTTATGTTGTCTCGTCGCCCGAGTGTTGTTTTAATTGTTGTTTTGGGACCTTCGTATTCTGGCCGTGCTGTTCTGCGTATTAATCGTGATTGCTTTATTATTATGCGTTGTCGACAGCTAAGTATGAGCTAACATGCGCAAAATTAGAATTTATTTTAGATAGGTGATTATATGCTTTGCGTAGTTATATCTGAAGCTTAAAAATAAAAAGTAATAAATGAATATCTGTTACACATTTAGTCCTCAGTGAATGAAGAATTTATTGTTAGACTATACTTACGATGCTATATTACATCTCTAGACTAGAGTCTATTATGAAGTAGACTTTTTTAAGTCATATTGGTATTTTAGTTGTGATATTTTAAGTTCTAAGTTGTTATAATAATAGAGCCACACTTTCTTTACTTTTATCGTAGTAAGTATTTACATTAGCAAAATATTATAACACTTATTCGCTTCACATAGTTAGTTGTTGTTATACTCAGTTTCGTGTCGATGTAATTTTTAGGAAAACAAAAAAATGATATTCGACCAAATTAATGTGTCATTGTTTATCTTTATTGTCCGGATTCAATGCGAGTTGAATACCTAAGTGACATTTAAATTGGGAGCATTATAGCCGCCTTTATTGACCTTTGTTTACATTTATATTAAGTACTTTGAATCGGAACGAAGTATACTGAAATACGCGTTTTGGTACCTAGATAGTTGAGACAAAATCAAATCAAATATACTTTATTGTGCAGAAAAACATTACAGAGTAACATATAAATACAACAATACATAGAATTAGTAGATAAAAAGTATAAGGATAGGTTGAGAAATAAAAATTCACGTTAGGAAACGGTAGTGTAAGAACTAAGGTAGTTTGTGTTGTTTCTATTTTGTTTAATTTTATGCGTAACATCCACTTCCGAAAATGTAACCAGATATCATACTCTCCTTTCACACAATAATATAATGTGATCATAGTTTTTGATATAATAATAAGTAGAGATGAAACGGATAGTAGGTTGGCCGGATACCGGATACCGGATATTCGGCAAGCTACTAGGCCGGAGCGCCGGATATCCGGCTGCCGGATATCCGGCCTTAAGATAATATACAGTGTGTAAAAAGAGCAACTATAACTTTGAGACACGATTATACTACCTTTCCTCATTTTGGAAATGTATTTTTTTTTAATATTTTTTTGTCAAAAACTAAAAAAAAATTTTAACTTCTCACCATTTCTTATTTTTTTGGCGCAAAAATAACAATAAGGCAATTTTTTTTTTTTTAATTTTTGTAAAAAAAAATACATTCTAGAATGAGAGAAGGTAGTATTAGCATATCCCAAAGTTAAAGTGACTGCTCTTTTTACACCCGTTATAATAATAAGTTTGATTTGAATATTGGCGCGGTGAACGAGATCGGAAATATTCAGGCGCATTCGGGTCGCACGTAACCGGAGATCGGGTCGACTCGGGGGCGTTCGAGTGTTATCGCGTAAAATTTGGTATTCATTCATCACACTTTGCCACTTGTTTATAAAACAAACATTTTTGATGTGCGATTATAAAAATAAAGGGTGTCCACAACCTATTGGAGTATGATTTGCCTTTATAAAATAATAAGATTTTTTTTAATTTTACTATCCGGTATCCGGCCGGATACTTTACTACTATCCGGTATCCGGCCGGATAGTGAAAACAAGGCCGGATAGGCCGGATACCGGATAGTTACCGGATATCCGTTACATCTCTAATAATAAGCACTATCTCTACCAAGGGTCCTGATTCAAGATGACATCGCTTTATGTCGCTTACGAAGTTCCAAAACAAAATGTATGGAATTGACATGAGCTTCGCTAAATGACATACGAATTCGCGGGTAATTTACGAACCTTATATCAAATCCCATTCATTTCTTTTCGGATAACTAGAATCGATAAGCTTTAGTGATTTTTTTCAATTTGAAATGACTGGATTTTTACTAGACTTTATAGCTGATAGGTAGTATAATAAAAATAATAGCTCCCCTCACCGATTTCGGTGTCGGTAGCCGATTTCATTGAAACCAGGCCGGCTACGCAGGAGTTATTTTATAGTGCCCAAGTGTGTGCGCAATACACATAAGCACTCTCTCTTCCTTTTACTCTCATAACCCAGTGGGACGGTAAACCGACACGACTGGCAAGAAACAGGCGCAGAACCGACTTTTTACATGCCCATCCGACGCATGGATCATCTTTCTTGTCAGACAATCAGGTGATCAGCCTGCATTGTCCTAACCAAACCTGAAAACAACATTTTTTGTTGTTCCAACGCGGGAATCGAACCCACGACCTCTGGGTCGAGAGAGAAGCTCTGAACCACTAGACCACGGAGGCGTTCTGATAGGTAGGTACTAATCACTGGTTGTAAAAATACTTATACACCAAGAAAATACTATCATATTGTAATATGGCTTAAACCACTTGTTGTTTAGTTTAATGGGGTGCACTACATGCCAAGCTTGGCAGGCAGGTTGGCGAGCTCAGTTTTATTTCCGGATATACATTCCTGCTTGTGCATTCACAGCTGGTCAAATTTGTACCTCACCTCCCTAGTCACATATTTTGCAATTTTACACACATCATATTTTTGTATTTTCGTCGATGAAAGATTTTGAAATGTGAAGTCACAAACTTTAGAATCCTCCCACCACACAATGTCAGACTTTGTCGTCTCCCTCCCTTCCCCTTAACGTGTGACGTAATTTATAGATATGGTCCCTAATTATAATCAGCTTCTCGTAAATTCTGTTTATTGGTTATCTAGTCTAGTACCAATGAAGTACGTCACGTTTGTATCTTATTAACCCACTACCCAGTAAGTAGTGACATTGTGGAGGTACTGTTAGGCGGTTGCGAGCCAAACACTACTGGCGCGGGCGACCCCGTTACGACGAACAATGCAACAATTAACACCTTTAATATTCTTTGTATTTGGTTCAACTCATTGTTTATATTGAGAAGACATTATAATTATTAATTAAGATTGCTCGTGTCAATATAGAAAATGAATCGAAATAACGAGTAAATATTTTATATATTACTGTGTTTTGAAACAATGGAAGGACATCATACTTACAAAATTGTTACCTATCGTCTTATTAGAATGAAGCAGGTAGGTAAAAAAACATTCGTCTCTTGTCTTACCTTAACTATATATTAATAGAAATTTTGATAAATAACTTAGAAACTAACTCTTATGGAATTGTCCTACATGATGACCAACCACCGCGCCGCGCGTCAGTTCGTAAATATAATCTTACCTCTTGGTATATTATTTACTTTGTGCTCCTGGCTTTACTCACACTTTAATGTAATAAATCCATTTCTATTGTTTTTCGATTGCATGACGCATTGTTACAATAATAGTTATATTTTCTTTACAATTACTGTGTAAGCAAGGTTTTACGTTTACGGTTTACGGTAAAACACTTTTCGTTATCACTTTAAATGGGAATTGAGGTAGGAATTAAAATGGAGCACATTTCTCTTCGGGTAATGTTCGAGTAAATACTTAGACGTTTACAGGTTATTTCAGTTGCTCACTACTCAGTGTAGCGGCTTTCATCCACCTCTGTTTGTTGTAGCAATGTTGCAAACATTCGTGCATCTGGAACCGTTCTAACTTGTAGTTCAGTGCCCTCTGAAACTACGATGAAGCTCTATTTAAAGACCCTGATTAAGATAGTAGGTATGCAATTCTTGGAATGCAGGTAGATCTTTCGATTAAAGAAAAGGCCTCACGAAGTTAGTTCAAATAAGTCAGCTATTTTGTTAAATAAAACTACTTTACTTGACCTTATAGGCTATAATTTTGTCTTTCTACACAAAAATATGTGCATGCAATTCAAATAAATTGTATAATATTATAGGTACCTTAGTTCTTCCTCTGCACTGTTCTACGTTACGTGTTGGAGTGTTGTGTACCTATGTACATTGTAATTTGTAAGATCTACGCATAGGCTATAAAGCTTGTTCACCTATCTCTACCACTGCTTATTAATATCAAATATTTCTTACTTAGCGCAACAATTTCAAAGTACAGTCAACTGATAACGGTTAACTTCATGGGACATGGGTTTATTGTACGTATGCAGAATGAATTAATTCGACACAAACGGAAGCAGCCAATTGTATCTAAGCCGCGGTCGCGACGTATCATCCGCTGGTGCCCGCTGCTTGGTGACCGCTCCACCCTGCCCATCTTTGTCTATTGACACACGTCACACACACATCGATATTCGTACATAGTATACGCATATTTATGCGTTTTGGTTGTAGGAAAACATGGAAATGCTCGTAAAGGTTATGGGTCCATACTCCATAGTCCATTCCTACATTATGATGATAGGTAGGTACATACTAAGTACATATTATTATCTAAAAATTAAATTTCAATTCAGCATTATGTTATTTTTTTAGTTATTGTAAAAAATACTTACCTACTTACAAAAAATGTAGCGGAAACCTTTATTCACACTTTCGTGTAATATGTAGAGCTTAGAGCGTATCGCCCGCGACATGAGACTGATGCCGACTCATTTAAAAAAAATAAAACCAACTAACGCTGATGTCATTAGTCATATGTGATTTTAACACCAGCAGCAGCGACGGCAGGCAAAATGTCTCGCATGCAACACATAAACGTAAACATTCCGCGCATACTAATTTCGAAAACTTTTTAACTTATTTGTTAATGACTAATAATATTAAAACATATTCAGAGATATATGAAGTAAAGTACCTATGTCTTAATTCAGGAAGTTAAGGACGAAGTCAAGACTTAAGAGATGCACGTTCGATATAAATAAGAAGTAAGTACATTAGATATATGGGATAATAAAGTGTTTGTGCTTCTGTTTATTTTATTATTTTTGCTTAAATTCTAGAAATCTACTGTCTATTTCTAATTAAAGTTCCTGGACCGCTTATATTACCTATTCCTCATTATATTGCCCATATTATTATATAATCCTCATTCTCTGTCTCTGCTTGCAAAAAGGACAAAGCAAAGTTTTAATTTAAGTAGCGTTTGAAATGTTGTTACCTAAATTCGACTTTTCTGGAGCGCTTGTAATTGATATTCCCTAAAATCCGTTCGCAAATTCAATATGTGTTATATTCGTTCTCTTTGTTAATATCGAGGCACAAGAGCGAGCTTTGTTCCACAGCAGCTGCATCATGCAAGTAAACACAGTCGCCCCGACATCTGGTGTATTTTTTTATTTCCATCTTGGCTTATTATAACATCATTCGATATTTTGCTAAATGCAACCTGAAAGTTCAAATTCTAACTAAACCAAATTTTAGAAATTGAACTTTCAGGGCCCAATTTAGTAAACTCTTAGTATTCTACATCTCGTCAACTTTTGTATTACATATGTGTAGATACAATAGATTATTATAGATTGAGGCAGATAATGATTTGCCTCAATTTGCCGCAACCCACTGGCATTTATTGTAGCGTAGTTTTTTCCGCAATGTTAATAGGTATGCATAGATATAAATCTTTTCTTTAATCTCTTTTAACGTTAAAACTTAAAATATATGACAAATAAATCTGATATCAAAAGATTTCAAAATTAAAATCACAAGTCTAAAATCAAATATCGCTCAAAAGTATTCGGTCGATAAAGTTTCGACTAGTGTGGGGATAGCGACCTCGGACGCTGGTCTCATTTTACAGAACACCGGATTTTAAATCTCAGATTTAACGAAACATACATTAAGCATCTTTGAAATAATTTAGGCTACGAAATACAATTAAGAATATATTTTTATACATTCTTATAGGCAAAAACAGAATTGGTTTTGATGTTTATTGAGGGCAGCCTTATTATTGAAAACCCCAAAATTCTACAAACGAGTTAATCATAAAACTATTCAATGTTATTACATTACGACAGTAAATCTTTTAGAACTGTAGCAGTTAAATAACGATACCTACTCCATATCAACTCTACATATTTCTAAGTGTTAAATTAAATACTTATGAATAATTTTCTTACATCCATACTCATAATTTATACCTTTATGTTTTTATTATGATCAACAATGTTTCAAGTTTCTAAAAATATGGTTCGAAACATTTTACGAAACTCGCCAGTACAGTGGTTATATTCGTGCCGTAGTCGCTTTCCTAATATAAAGCGGGAGCTAGCTCCATATATGAATGGACGCGAACATCAACATTGTACGTTTATTTACAAACATTATAGCCCGGCGTGCGCTACTAAAACGGACGCATGTGCACTTAAATTAAATCTGGTCGCAGGCTCCCCTATAAACGTATACGTGATTTTTGAACTCGGATAAACGTTTCCTGCCCGCGCGTGCTAAGAAAGCTCCGAAAGCTCGCACGTGTTGTGCGTATGCGCTCCACCTGCGTGCGCGCTCGCCCGCTGTACGCACCGCGCCGCAGCCCGCACCGCGCGCCGCAGTAGCAGAGTCCGTGCGCGCGCGCCGGGTTGTGTCGTGCGTAACTCCGACAACCATGGGACCGCAGTTCGATTATTGTTTACGAGCTACCAGTGAGTAAACCAATATAATAATGTATACTATAGTGTTAGTAGTTTTTGTAATTCTCGTTGCAATACTTAAGTTATTTATTTTTACTTACTTACCTGTGTTGCATCCGCCCGCCCAAACTTGTTTCAGGAATTTCCGTTTACGTTGCGTTTGTAGTATCCGTTCTTCACAAAAAGGTATACACATAATATGTAACTTCAGTGTTGTTTGGTTTCAATTTGCTGTATTTTAAATACATACATAAATGTTAAATATTTATATCTAAAACATAATTTTGGCATGTAAATAAGAACAGTATGATAACTATTTTAAATTATGACACATTTAATTACCATTTATTAATTAAATAATGAGTTATTAATGCTGTAGTGTGATATTAATGGCTGCGTCAGATATTTATTTTCAAAGTTCTAAGAAATTTCGTTTCATTCATTTGCCGAAAATTCATTTAGGTGAGTTCGAAGAATCAGTGAGAAGCCGCGATTCTAAAAAGCAATTAGATAAAGATACCTAAGTATACGACGATTACCAGCTGTTTCGTTTTGTGTTTAAAATTTCGTCAGTGTCAAAATTAATCATAAATCTCATTCCGTCCCGAAGTGTCTCTATAATTAACAGACGAAGATCATATCAGTGATTATAATAATTCAAACTACACTATAATACCCACGCTTACAATACAATCTGTCGCTCTCACGATATTAAAGCATTCAGAGCAAATAATGTTCAAATTAGACACAATGCCGAACGGCCCATTAACTGAGAGTTTTTGTGTGGCCACATGTCCCAAGGGCCAGGCCCGCCCTTCCAGTTGAAATAATAGGCCTAGCGGCTAGCACCAACACAGACAAATGCGGGCGGACACTTGAGAGAATAGATGTGATCTCCATGTTCAATGTTTTACAGTTAGGTTTCATTTTTGTATGTTCATTCATAAAAGTTTTAGTATGTTTGTTAAAAATATTTTTAACGTGATGCTATATGAGGTGGCAATAGAAATCACAATTTTATATTTTTGTATAAGAAACAATATACAGAATAGCTTATTTGGTGTATTGCTTCTAATAGCAAATCAAGCTTTGTTACTACGAATATCATATAAACACATCTGAGTGTCATTATCAGTAGAAAGACTCTGTAACTAAGTAGATAAGTTTCCCACAAAGAAGTTTCTTAATAAACAGCCTAAAAGGTTTGAATACCAAAATAGTATCCGCTAGATACCTACATGCCATAGACAATAGTTAAGATCTATAAGAAACAGTGTAACATGAAGATTGGTTTCAATTCGCATTTTCCGGCGCTGGACGGCTCGAAGTAGGTTGGTGTTACGGGCTGGACCTAATGGCCGCCGTTACTTCATTGTCGTTATTGAATAATTCTCCAAGTCGCAGTCGGCAGTCGCTCTCTGCAGACCTCAGGGACATGCTGACGTATGTCTATTCACTATGCCCATTGGTAACACAAATCTTTAAGGAAAAATGTATACTTACAAAACATTGAAACTGGATCAGGGATGTTAGGGAGCTCCGTAACCGACAAAACTATCGCATATCCGATATGAAAAATATCGATAACCGTAACTGAATCCGAAATTAAAGTTTTGCTACTGTAAAAAGAACCCAAATTTTAATATCCGTAACCGAAATTATCCGAAAACAACGAATAATCCGAAATAATGTAATACCCATATCCGTATCCGATATTTCATATCCGTTTCATCCCTGAACTGGATTAAACCCGCTCTCTCTATCATTTAATGAACAGGACAGGCAGATCAAACCTGTAGGTTAGCGTTAAACTTTGTTTAAAACGTTCGTTAAATTGGGGCTAAGTCTATTTTGAGTTGTTTTTTTTTTTCCAAACTCAAATTATTCAGCGAAAAACACCTCGTAAAAATTTACATATTATGTAACATACGTTATTTACCAATTACTCACAATCACTATCTTTGCAGACAACCCATCATACTTCGCATTCCCTGACAAAGACGTCACTGACAACGCGGCACCTGCGTCTGGGCCGGAGCAGTTCTCCAGGTCTGCCCCGGCCAGGACCTGGGTGGATGGACGTCCTTTGAGCTCACCGAGACGACGGGAGCCGGAGAGCCCAAGACGCAAGGAATTTCGGGCGCTGCTGAGGTCCTTGTCCGCTAAGGAGCCGGAGCAGGCCGAAGCATTCCTCAAGGGCCAGCCGAGACCGGGAGACTGCGCCCCTGATGATATGAGACACACCTTCACAGCACCCAGAATAAAGTAAGCCTTGCTTCTGTTTATGACATCGCTTTATTTCAGTGTCACCATTAGCATGCAGTATCAAATACTGATAACTGATAAGTGATAAGTGTCATAATAACAACAAATAAAAATTTCAAGTCGCTGTGAACAAGTGATATTAAAATTGATAGCATTATAGCCGTCCATACTGCAGCTTTGTTTACATTTGTATGACATTGAATCGGAACGGAGTATTATGGAACTTATCAGTATGATAGTTACTCCATTTAAAATCCTATAAATTATTGTAATTCATATTGCAAAATATTTGAACCTACCTCTCTAGCGCAGTGGTCGAGCGCGTTGGTGCCGAGGGAACAAAAAGTTTTCTTGGGTCATAGATGTGTATTCATTTTGTGTATCAATATTATTAAAATCTTAAAATATGTGTATAGTATAAAAATCTTAAAATGTATAATATATAACTAATCCTAAATATCTTTAAAAGTGTTAAATACCAGACATCGGAAATATATTCATTTAACACTTTTAGGATTTTATTATATTAATACACATAGATGACCCAGGAACTAAGAAAATTTCCTTCGACGGGATTCGAACCAACGCACCCAACCGCTGCGCTACAGAGGTCGTCATATTATTATTATTACTTAATCGTCAATTACACATTTTTAAATTAAAAATTACATTCATGGTCCAATTATTATTATGCAGTATACTAAATAAGACCTTACATTTTAGGAAAGGTAAAATAAGTGCCAAAGTTTTAACCTCAGTCGGGACAAAGGAACATGAGGAGGTATTCTACACAATCCCCCTGCAAGGCCGGCGGCGTCACTCCGTGGGGGGGTACCTGACCACCGGCGGGGCGGGCGCGGGGGAGGTGACCAGCGTCCCGAGCGAGGTGCCCAAGATGCCGCCCCCGAAGTTCAACCAGACTGAAGAGGAGGCGGTTAAGAGGCGACGCCCGAAGAACTTCACTTTCAAAGGTTGGTTTCATTTTTATGTCACTTAGGACCTACATGTAATACGATAAAATAAAAAAAAACCCTGACTAAGGCCGTGTTTCACCAAGCAATGTTAAAGTTAACGCCATGTTAAAATACCATGCCATCTCATTCATTGACAGGAAATACGAGAGGGATAACATGATATTTAACATGGCGTTAACTTTATCATTGCTTGGTGAAACACGCACTTAGCGTGTAACACATCTAACTATCCTATCACACCTAACAAACGACCTGATGACCTTGAAGACCTGAACCGATTTCCAAACATAGCTAAGAACACTCTTGACTGATATACCTTTCAAACGAAAAAAACCGCTTTAAACTTGGATCATCCGCTTGGGAGCTACGATGCCACAGACAGACACATACACATTTACACAGACACGTTAAACTTATAACACCCGTCGTTTTTGCGTCGGGGATTAAAAAATAGTATGTGTTAAGGACACTAACGTAAAAACCTATATTGCGAAAAAAAAGTATGCAAAAGACCTACATAATATTATTAATATACTCTTACTATGTATATTACTTAATTTAACCACGCTGAGTCCGCTTGCGTAACACACAGGAACATTCAAAACGTAGTGAATACTGAATATTGTATCCCATCAAAAACATAACTTGTAAAAAATGCTAAGTATCGCTCCTTAGTTCTTATACCGTAAAAAGTTGTAGGATCCATGTTATGCCAAGCGGTTAGTCTAAAAACATCTTAAAGTGATCATATTAATATTATTAAAAGTCATGTTGTTTATAAATACGTAGATTGACTTGGCAATCCTGTGAAAACACAATGTACAATGTACATATTCTCATAAGTTTATACTTATTATAATCAGATCGTTTAGTTCGACTCCAGCCAAGTCAATCTACTATTTATTTTAAACATTAAATATTGTTAATAATATTGATACGATCACTATTAGATGTTTTTAGACCGAAAGACTAAACCCGACTTGGCACGTTCAACAAACGGCGACATTCACGTTTAACACACGGCCGTATCTATAACACAGCCACAACCCTTTTTTTCGATGTGAATAGTAGCTTCTGTGTTATTATAGGTTGTCTGCTTCCATTATTATTACATTAATTGCAAATTTTATTCAACTTGGTCCGTAGTCCATACGTATTCGCGTACGGCAGTAACAAACATACCTACACACTCACAAACTTTCGTCTTTATAACATTAGTTTGATTGTTATTATCTACATGTTTCTATATTCTCATCACTGATCATATTTTATAATGTACGGTCGCCGACAGATCCCTAGTACTACTTCTTGATCTTATTATTTTGCAGTAAAGTTCTAATATGGGATCTGTACCTACGCGACGCGACGGTAGTGACGATACATTTAGAAAGCTTTTACCCAAGACCTTTTCTTTAGACCAATTTATTTACAATTACAATCAGATATGTATCAGATATGTAATGTACCTACTTAACTACTTATCGTAAACTGTAAATACAAAATATTTATTATCTGTAGATCATTCCCATTACATAAATCTTTTATATAAAACAAAAGCTGTGCTATCAACAGACGTAAAAAAGTCAATTTTATTTCATGGGTTCATGTAACAAATAAAAAGTGTTAATTATTGTGTACATGGTTACACAACAATTTACATTTATCGGGCGGAAATGAAATAGAGACAGGGTGGTCCGTCTCATTTCAATGAGCTTACATTACTTCCATATTGATCAAATGGCCGTCCATCTCATAACGTCGCGTCTCACACTGTCTAGTGACTACATAAACTATACGAGGTGCCACAATGGCGACAACAAAAGGATACTCGAGCAGTAAAATTCTATTATTAGATAATAATTATTTACATTAAAATCAGTTTGATGTACGGTCGTAAATAATTGGTGCAAGACGTACGAGATATTGGGGCGTTGCACTCGCTCTTCGACCCGCGATAGCAGTGCATTGTCCAAAATAATAAGAAACGCGGCCTTTCCCTTACTCGTGTTATCGTATTGATAGATTTGTTTACGCTTTATGTAATAAGGTTAATGAAGATAATAAGTAACACCTTGATCTGCCGCGACAATAAAAATACACGGAACCATCATTTATATTCTTCTCGAGTAGGTACGTCTCAACGTAGAGCCATCGTACAATCGTAGCGCACACAGTATGGAGACCGCTCAAAAAATTGAAATAAACTCCATTTTTATGGTATGTTTACAGATAAATAATATCAATGGTGTTTTTTTTTTGTTGTGATAAATCGTGATTTATCGCCTCACGATAACATTATTTTCTATTGAGCTTATCGGACGCGCTCAGAGCGCGTTCCTTGTTTACACCTATTTGTTTGGTATAGATAACGTGCTCGAGGATCCCAAATGTGTTTGCGGTTCGCGATTGTCACTGGGTCTTGCGTTTTAGTGATTTTAGTATGCGAGTGGCGTGCGCGCGCGCCGCCTGACGCCAGCCTGCCGCGCCGGCGCGCATCGTCGCGAATTCACACTTTGCAGTGCTCGGTTCTCAGGCGTACTGCGCTCTACTGCATGAGCGAATTTTTGTGCAATGATATAAACATTATTGTTGAAAGTAAAAATTTACTGAAATGGATACTGAAGAAATGGCAGTTACAAACGAAAATACGAGTGAGTTCCATTTAAAATATTCACAGCGGATATAATTAATATATTTTAAAATTTAATAGATAGCAAAATAAATTATATATAAAATAATAATAATAATAATTAAAGAAACTTACTTATAAGTATTAATCACACGTATATACAATCGAAAAACTTCTTTGTCTACTTTTGAAATTTTATTTTAGCAAGCGCTTCAATAATAAAAAGACATGAACGATTGATAAAATTTTTGTACCTTACAATTTTTGAAGCTCAATTCAAACAAAGGCCTATTGTCTCTGTGACCTCCACTATAATTGGTATTTTAAAAATGTCCGGTTTCGTTAAATGACAAAATCAATGTCAAGAGACTAAGGAGGGCTCTACAAAATAATGCCGCTTTTATTACCTGGACATAGGGAATATTTTGCAATCACCGTAGGTTTAAGGCTTCTATCACACATTAGATATGCAGGGCCCAGGGTGGCAAGACGGCGGAATAAACATGGTGTACTTTGCATGCATCGGAGCAGCCGTTATGTACTCGCGGGAGGAATAACAATCGTAGGCTCCCATTCTGTTTTCAGTTAATATATAAATTAAGTCTTGAACAAAGCAACATCATATTCTTTGTCTTATGTTTTTATGACATCCGCCAGTTTTTGAAAAAAGAAAAAGGAGGTAGACTCTAGAATGTGTAGTGAAAGAAGTAGACATTCTATTATTGAAAAATATTTTGTAATACAGCGTTTCATATTCCTATCTATCAAATTAAATAAATTCTAGAAAGGTCTACCATAATATAATTACTGTAAACTTTACTCAAGTTAATTGGTTGCTAACAGATAATTAATATCTATTTAGAATATATTACATAGTTATGATATGGATAATCGTTAGTTATTTGTTGTCTAATGAGGCAAGCAGTACTAATGAGTTTGGAAACGTTAAAATGTTTTTTTTTTCTACGGGACTTACAATAACCTAACCAAGAGTGCGTGAGGACATCGTAACTATAATTACGTAATATGTTTACTTCAAATTACTTCAAAATTATCGAATAGTACTCAAAAATAATTTTTTTGAGTATTTAGCAGAGCAAAAGCTTGAGCATGTCACTCACACATCGATAGCTGGCCTGATCGGGGCACTGCGGTACAGCAACAGTCTTTACAAATACCTATAATCCATTACTCTAGCCTGTGATGTTTTCTCTTAAATTTCTGATGACAGGGGGGGGAGGCAATCTGACGGACGTGCTGTAAGAATTTCTTGTGGTTACTGATATTTAGTTATTACTACTGAATCGTAAGTATATAGTTATCACGTGACTTTGAACAACTTGAAGAAACCTGACCAGTGACCACAAATAACTGAAAATTACTTGGTAAACCATACTTAAAATTATGGTATATCCACTCTAAAACATTAACGTTTAAATGAAAGGAAATCATCGTTGATATAAGTTTATAGTCAACAATTATCAACTTCCTAATGTTTCCAGCTAACACATGACGCATGCTCTATGACGACAATGTAGGTACTCGTAATATAAATTATGACAACTTTTTAGCTTTTCTTCGTGGATTTTAGAAAAAATGTGTATGTTATATTGTAAATACTAAATAAATGTTAGCGCGACTTATTTCGCACTAAAGGAAATCCTACAGAAATCGCATTTTGCCGCAATAAAAAGTAATATAATATATTGTTCCCCGCGGTATATCTAATATACTATGTTTTTCTCTATATTTCGGAGCCTATACAATGCTATTAAACAAACAATCAAATATTTCCTCTAAGATTAGTATAGGTAGATATTCAATAAATAACAATAAACACTTAAATACAGAACCCTAAGATAAAATATGTTATGTTCACAATAAGTAAAGTGATAAGGTTGTCAGTTGTCAGTAGCAAAGTAGTCTTAGAGTTACGGACTCTCCGCTCTACATTTCTACGGAAAGTTTTCATAAACAATACTAGGATGCGGTCTGGGCTTTCTCAAATTTTAGTTTAGTGCATATTAATGTTTAACCATCTAGATAACCTATATTTGTCAAGCTGAGGAGTAACAGGTGCTTCCCGTTCCAAAATGTAGAGCGCTTTAAAATAACAAATGATTGGATGCATATTTTCATGAAAATAAACGCCTCGTGAAATGTTTAAGTGGAATCGCTTAGTAAAGGACTTATTCACACACGATTTCTCTAGTATTGCGGTTGATGGGACGAGGATCTTGGATATGGTAATCATCAGGAGAATTGCACGTTTCTTAAGTTTCAATAAAAACCTCGAAACTTAAGCGTGGGGTTCCTGAATGTTAGGGAGCTCCGTAACCGTAACCGAAACTATCCGATATTAAAAAATATCCATAACCGTAACCGAATCCGAAATTAAAGTTTTGCTAATGTAAAAATGTAATATCCGTAACCGAAATTATCCGAAACAAACGGATAATCCGGAATAATTTAATATCCGTATCCGAAATTTCATATCCATTTCATCCGTGGTTCCTACATTACCGGACCCTCATGCAATTCCCTGCCTATTAGACATGGCAGACTTCCCTCTGAAGGAAAACTAGACTGCGACACAAGTAATTGTTAATTTATTATGTAACACGTGCCAACAACGAAGTTTTTTATAATAATTAGTATCAATTGTCAATGCTAATCTTATGATTAAGATTGATCATTGTTTAAAGTAATGTGTTCAGCAGCTGTGACCACCTCTGAGTTTGGTCATCGCACGTGTTCGCGATGTGATTAGTATTTCGGTGATGTTAAAGCTGCCTTATATTGTAGGTATGAGGTTTAAAAATGGTAACCCATAATATGAGATTGCTATAATAATTTTAGATATAACTTTAACTCGTAAATTAGGTATATACGGGCTAATATTAAGGCGCCTCTTTGATTAAATTCAGATTAGTATTTAAGGCAAGGGGCAAACATACATACAAACATAGACTGTTCTTCCTTTTGCTTCGCCCTAGTCGTGTAAAAAGAAGTGACTGTCATAGAATAATTAACAGTGAAATCAGTCAAAATGGCATTAATAAATAATTGTCATACCAAATATTACAAGGGCTTAAAGTATCACAATCTTCTTATATTTAAGTATCGGATAGCTTATTTGTTTTATTCTGCTTATTTTATATTGAGCGACAGAGACGAAAATACAAATAAGCTTTTCGATGTTCATGAAACGTAGAAATACAATATAGTTACTTATGACTATACCTATACAATGAAGAATTAGTGAAATGTAATGTAATTTTAAAATAACATTTAGATGCCAGCTTTGAATATGATTTATTTACTACACTTTAAAATGACTTAGGGCCGATTTTTCAATAGTCAGATAACTTTTATCTGTTGAATAAGCATGTGACTTTGACATTTGTTCCATACAAAATCTGCCAAAGTCACATATTTATTCCTTAGATAAAAGTTATCTGACGATTGAAAAATCAGCCCTTAGTCTTCATTTAACGATTTATCAATAGTGACCCAGTTATCGTTGAAAATATAAATTAACATCATTAAAATTATTGAAATGGAATAATGTGACACGCAGTATGATTAAGTGCCTACGGCGAACATGAGATGAAAAAAACTGCGTTTATTTTGATATCATGAATCATTTGCCAGCCAGCTCATACAGTACAGAGTTACTGACTGTTGTTAGTAATCTATTTTTTCTCATAATTCTGCGTACCTATTAGTCGGGTTTGCTCACTAAATGGGATGTTTGTTAAACTCGTTACGTTTAATTAAAACATTCCGTATGTATCCCGCTCTGACACATTCTCGTAAAGTTATATTTTTAAATATTATTTGAAACATATTATTCAATATTTCAATTTAATTACTCATAATTTATTTTTCGATCTTCTTTTATCGTATATTAAGCGATTTTAACCGATTGCCGTATCACTTGGCAAGTAATATTTTCAATACACTGAGAACGCAATAATAAAACCAATGGACACCGTCTTTTGATGCCTTAAAGAAAAATGAATTAAAATAAAATAGTTTCAAAAAAAAATAGTTTAACTACGAACGTAATTCAAGTAACAAGTGCTACGTAAGTCGTCATGGTCTACGAGCTACGAGCCTACGAGTTACGGCCTGCTACGTGAGACAGACGTGATTTTCATAATTACTATTTTATTTTACGACTACAGCTAAGCAAAACGGTATGATTTTAGCATTATGTATATTTCTACCGCTTAAGTGCCTCAAAAAAAATCTGATGAATGAATGAGGTTTCAATAGAGTTGTAATAAATACCCGTGACAAACATAACCTATAGGTATTTAAAAAAAGAATAGTAGTTATTAAAATGAAACTATTCTAAATTTTAAAGCAGATATTATACAAAAAAACTACACATTAAGAATAATGTCTTCCTAGTTATACCTATTTATGGACATAAATCCAAATTTTACGTGTATAATGTGTTAAAAATCTCATAAACATAAGATATAAACACATACTAACAATTTCCGGTGTCTGGTGCGTTTCTAAGAGAACGGGTGATGGTCGGAGGACGCATATGGGGCTCGGACAAATAAATATTCATGAATACCAGGAATAATTCAGTTATTTGGTTTATCTATACGTGGTTTCTTTATCTTTTTACAGTGTTACTTAGAAAGATATAAAAAGATTATTTGTTAGTGTTTAGTTTGTGGGAGTACAAGTCGCGCTGTGGCGCTAGTAGTACCGCCATAAGTTATCGAAAACTATACTGTTACAATATTAGCTACACTTAAATGACAATTGAATTCCAAGCTTTTAAAGCGCGTTTAAACTTATCATAAATAATAATATTTAATCTCAGGGGAGCCAATCCTGTGCAATTTTCCTTCCATCTATATTTTCCTTCACTGTTAGACTTGAGATGTTAAACAAATGTCTTGCACAGCGCTCATAATAATAAGTGAATACAAGAGCGATAGCTTCCACATCTGTAACCTGGACTTATCTGCCATTAAACCGAGCCACTTCTAACGGCACTCGAACTCAATTCAATTAACTGTCTATTTAAAACTGTAGAAAGTGCACTCGTTTTGTGCTATAGTGCACTGCGCACTGCGCAAGCATATAATTACTCCACAATCCATATTGTATCTACTTATTGTAATGGTGCATGATTTCATTTATGTTCTGTGTTAGTAGGCTTCTGCTGATACTTGAATTTGTTAGCTCTTGAGAAATATAAAAATAACATGTTATTATTACGGACCAGATACAATTGTTGTGATGCCACTGTCTTTAGTTAAGGTTAAATGCAATCTGTTTATTTCGGTTTTCTATACAATACATACGCAATGTATAAAATGACAAAAAATCCAAGTAATTTATGATTTATTATAAATTTTATACTTTGCCTTGGTATTCTATACATAATCTATATAGTATATAATAGACGAGAGTAGGAAAGGAAAGAATAGTATTTTAGCTTAAATAAGTAAGTAGGTATGTCACAGAATAATTTTGTGTACCTACACAGTACTTATGGTTTTTATAGAATAGATTGTTTTGTTTTTTATACGTGGTATAAAACTGATTATAATACAGAAGGACTTTACGATAGTACATTAATATATATAAGTAAATATTATGTAGGTTTCTCAAATAAAGCTACTCCGAAAGTTCGCTTTTTAAGCATGAGTAAAAAAGTAGTTTGCTTAAAGTGGAGCTGCTTACGAGAGCAGTTGTAGGCGAGATGATAAATAGCGTAACTCGTTGACACAATTTGCGGCGTAAAGCAGGCAAGTAACGATTTAAATGAGGATAAATTAGAGGTAAAGAGGATGAAATGATAAAAGAACCATTAATTTACTTTACTTCTATAACCTAAAATTACTTTACGAACATTTGTAACCCAACAAGTTTAAAGAAGTGATAAGACATTTGGAGAGAAACGAATACTTTTGTTTTCAGCCGCTTTGTGCCCTAGTTATACAAGAGCAGTGTCCCATTAAGCTATTTTCGAATCCAAATAATAATTGTTACATCCACTTCCAGTTCTGGAGGTGAATGAAAAACATGCGGCTGTTTTTATGGCACCCCAAGCGCATACGATATGCGCCGCGTTGCGCGCGACGGAAACGCACGGATTTATACACCTACCCGCCAAATGGAGGCCCGACTAAATGTAATATCCGTTTCCTAAATAGACAAACGTCTATCAGCGTGGCCCGGAATAACTTGACGATTAGACAACGGTACGCCGGAACATAAACAATATAGGTTACATTTGAATAATCTATTTATAATCGATTTTTAAATTACTCTATTATTATGAAGTCATCATCATCATTTCAGCTATAGCGTTCCCTAAAAGAATTTTATTTGAATAGTTGACTATACTCGCCACGCCACGTACAACGGCAACGCCCCTGCCCATTTCCGGATATTTAATATATTCCCTCTTATGTCGCCTTTTACAACTCCCACTGTTTGCTATTCTTTCTCTGGCACCCCAAAAATATGTAAATTATGTAATATTTAATACCCAGGCGATAGACACCAGTAACTTGCATGTCTAAACGTGCGATTCCACCGTTGTTCTGAACAGTTGCGAACACTGTGCGTAACAAATGTTTGTTCCGGTGGACTCGCTAACGCAACATTAACAAATTGGAACACATACAAATACAGAATTCTTAAAAAAATTTTGGCTAACAAATGTTCTGAATCTGAACACTATTTTGGTGGAATCGTACCTTTAGACACTATAAAATGTTACACAAGCGTTTAAGCTCATCTATTTAAGTTATAGTGAAGCTACGCAATGCCCTACAAAATGTTTTACAAAAAAACTGTAACAACATTAGGGCGGTGAATGGTTGAATGGACATTTTCTTTGAAGCCGCCTGTGATGTATTCCCGTTTCTCACAACTGCAGGTAACCGTTTGATCTCCCGTCTACGGAAAACGTTACAATATGAGGTCATACGGTGTTCATGCGAAAACTGTAAAACGTGTGCCACTTTAGGCAAGAATAAGGAAAAATATGTTATATTCGTACCTACGTTAGTTTTAGGAAATTTAGTTAGCATATTATAGTAAAGAATTACAGCTTAAAATATGAACTATATTGTATCTATTATATTATATTATTCAGCGCACTGTATGCACAGTTTTTTAAATATTACTGATTATTATTGTTTTTTTTAATTGAGTACTTAGCGATTGCTTTGAATTCCTACATTTGTCGAATGAATAAAGTGTAGCTACAATTTAAATAGATATTACTGTCATGTACATTGTAAATAGTACACTGAAGTTTGAAAACAATGTACATACAAAGCAGTTCAATTGCTATTTTATGAAAAAGCATCACGGCACTTTGTCAAAAATATATTTTCATTAAATCTCGCAACACGATACTCCCGACTAATTGCTCATTTGTATGTTTATTAAGGTCAAGTTAATATCGCAGAGTAAACCCGAATCTGATGTTATTGACCCCGGGTTATCGAGAGAACGACATCGTTCATTCGATTATCCTGACAACACTTCCTTTCAGCTATACACCAGGCGCTTAGACGTGTCAGCATCAATCATACTTGCATCTCGTTGGTGTTGCTTATAACTTATTTCCTTATTCGATAAAGATGTCAGTGTGTGCGATAAGAACAGTACCTTGTTTCCCGTGACGCAACAGCCAATATGCTCATCATACAGACAGTTGAAGTTTGAACTGATAACATTGTGCAATTCAAAACGTGCATCTTTGGTCCTCAATCAAATAAGCTGGTAAATTGCTGGAATTCTCGTTGTTTTGATGAAGTCAAGGCCTGCATTGGATAATCGTTAGAGAGCGATGACCCTAAGGTCACCTTCGATCTCCCGACCTTTTAATAACTTCGTTAATTATAATTTTTTGCCTGTCTTGTATGGCCATCCGAAAAAAATTGTTAGGGACTTATGACTTATTTTACTTATTTTCTTCAGTAGCATAAGAAATACTTAAAAATTAATTTGTTTACAGAAATGGAAGACATCGCGATCCTGTGGAGTTCTGCTTCTCAAGAAAGTGGGATGTGGTCAGAGTATCTTGTGGCCAGCTTTGACAAGATCATGTCACAGCGTGCAAGGCATCACTACAGGTATTTTTTTCTCTTTTAATAGGTTTGCTTCGTTATTACCCGCAGGCAGTTCTTAATAGCCCCGAGCCTGGCTTAATACAATATTGATGATTCTTCGTGTCAAGAGTTTACTTTTTTACTTCTTGTCTTATGCCTCAAATTCGCGAGACATTGTGCGAGAGAGCAAAACATTAAAAAAAAACTATGTATTTATTCGCAGAGTAACTCCCATAACAACAGAAGAAATACTGTCCGCTGACTCGCAAGAAAAGCTGGACAAATTATCCAAAGCGCAGCTACAAATAGTTATCATCTGTCCCCACCTGCTGAACACAATGAGCGAGCTGAAGAAAACTCTCAAAGCTGACAATTTATTCAAAGTGGACAAAGTATTAGTGATGCTGCTCGGTGTAGAGAAAAACGAAGTTGTAAACAAGAATTATGAAGGTAAGTTTACTAAAACCTTTGTATAAAAATACATTTCTTGAATGAGAAAAGGTAGTATAATCGTATCCCAAAGTTAGTGATTTTTCTTTTGTTCTTTATACACGCTATATAGTAGGTATTTGCCTTTGAACATAAACCACATAGTAAAAAGCGTCTGTAGGTATGCTTTAAAGTTTAAAGAAAGATGTTTTGCTACGTACAAGGAAACTAATAATAGTTTATACTTTTTAAATTTCGAAGCAAACAGGGGTGTTATAAGTGTATGTGTGTGTGTTTGTCCGTGGCATCGAAGCTCCCAAACGGAGGATACGATTTTGATTTAGTTTTTGTTGTCGGAAAGCTAACGTGATCGAGAGTGTTTATATCTATAATTCATCATCATCATTTTGCCAACTGTTTGACAGTTCACTTAACATTTATAATTTTGTGAAGAACCTTATATTGTTGACAATAATTATACCTTTTATTAATTATTATTGAGATAAATATATTTTTTTCAGACTACCCATCAATGGATCAGTGGCACATGATGTTGGTCCGCGAGAAGGACACGTCTTTCGTTGATACATTCCTGACGGCCGCGGTGGGCATACTGAGGACCAAAGACTGCAAAGACACGGCTACTGACAAAACCAGTTTCTCCATTGTGCCAAAGAAAGTCAAAATAGTAAGTAGATAATCTGAACCCCCTAAAAACATATTGTTTATAGGTATGTTATACAATGTTTGGTCTTCGACTGTCAAGTAACGTTTCTAACGTACCTATCAGGCAAGGAGAAGATATAAGCTTGTATACATATTTTTATTAGAAAAGGAGATAGAGTTTAGAACTTTAGATCATTGTCAAACGAAACTAGCTGGGTATATACAAAGATGAAAAAATGTTATAACTATAACTAATGTATGAACAAACTATTGATTGCATAACAGTTTTGCATATCAGAAAATATTGTTTGCAAAATTATCATCCGCTTAATAAGAATGTTTGCGTTACCAGGGTCAAAGTCGAGTGATAGCGCTCCTCAACGATCCGATCAGAGAGGAGGACAGCATAAAGATAATGGTGGACAAGAAAGGCGAGGTGATACACATACCGACATACAAAAAGAGAAACCCGTATACGCTGCAGTTTGATATACCTGGTAAGTTATATTTACTATACGTCTGTGATGTATGATGCCGTTTCAATAATTGCGAGAACCTTATATAAACTAATATTATAAAGCGGAAGAATTAGTTTGTTTGATTGTTTAAACGCACTAATGTCAGGAACTACTGGTCTGATTTGAAACATTCTTTTTTTGTCGGATAGTCCATTTATAGAGGAAGACTTTAGGCTATATAACATTACGCTGCGACCAATAGAAGCTGAGCGTCAGTGAGAAATGTTGCAAAAACGGGGAAAATTATACATATTTGAGGACTTTCGTTGCGTGCGCTGCATAAACGGTTTAAATTACTTAAAAAATATGTATCAAAGAATTATTCCTTTTTAATAATCATAATAACAAAATCGCGATAGTGTTTCCGACAACCACGCGAACGAAGTCGCGGGCACAGCTAGTACAAAATATTATGTTAAATGTGTGTCTGTTACCCACTCATCGTTATGTACAGCTACGCTACAGCTGAATACTGAAGTCTGAAACGATACATTACCTATTCGGTTGCGCTAAGTCACATCCTATCCTTGTCATTACGCCAAGCAGTGACAGTATGTGATGGACAACCGACCAGCAAAAGGAGGGCTTCTAACTGTAATTAGCGTTTAGTATTTGGCCGTAAATTTGTGAAAGGATTTCTTGCAAATAAAATATCTTTGTAATTAGAGGCCCACTCTGAAATTATTATTTAATCCACGCTGGCACAAGTGGCCCTTAGCAGAAAAAATGGTAGACAGGTATATTCTGCTTTCCGGGACTGAGACGGACCAATCAGCGCAACAGTCCTTCAACAGTCCTTAATCGCGCTATCGAAGTTTTCTCAGTTCGGCGCTAAACAGAACATATGAAAGTTTGGTGGGCACACCATATCATTCTCAGCATAGCACTTCGCTCGGTTCTTTCCCGGCCCTTTGAGGTTACCTCTATTCCTATCATCGCCAATCCCTTTTAAGATTAATGCTGCAAACATTGTAATATCGTCTTTCAGAATCGTGCCTCGAAGTATCCATGCTGGTCTGGGTACGGGTGAGCAAGAATGGTCAGTCCCTGGGGCGACGGCAGATCAAGTGTGAGAGCCGGCTGAGAGAGCTGGACCAGCTGCTTCGGGCGTCTGATCATCCTCTGGAGTTCATGTGCCAGGTATTTAGGATAGCATTTTTCTGTTTTACACATGATTAGATTAAATAAACTGAATTATTTAAAGAAACCAAAAATCCGATGTAAACGGATGAGGAAAAAAACAAGCTCGTCGTTTTTTTGACTTTCTGTTAGCTACTTACTCTTTTACCTACCTATGTAAATAATTAATATTACTAGAATCTCCTTACTGGCAGAAACCTATTGTGTCAAGTGACGGGTGGTTTACAAAAAACCAAATGTGCCCAGGTGCAAATAGAACAGTCACTATATCTACTATATTTGATTAAACTACCTTTTCTCATTCTAGAAATGTATTTTTTGCTTTTTCGTTATTCGTGTGACAAAAAAAAGAAATGGTAAAAAGTAATATATATATATATATATTTTGACAAAATAAAATACATTTCCAAAGGGTACTTTTATCGTATCTCAAAGTTAAAGTGACTGTTCTTTTTTCACCGTGTATGTAGTAGGCGGTAATCGTTTACCAAGAAGTCCCGTTTTACAAGTATTTAAACATGATATTTTCAGACACTCGGCTTTAAAACAACGAGCAAGGAACAGCTGGACAGCTGGATGTTGAACGCTTTCCAGAAAAACATTCCGCCTCACTTCAACCTGCTTTCATCCACAGATCAGTTCAACCCTAAAGCTGATATATCAAGTGAGTGAAAAATGCGCTATCTTAAAACTTACTGTAACATTATATTTCCTTTCACTTTTTGCAATCTATGGTGGTGATTTTGCGAAATAGGACGGAAATAATACTTTCGCAAGTTTTATTTACTAAATATATGTTAGTACCTAGTAGGTTTTATAATGTTTATTACCATTAGGTAGGTATATCTAGTATTAATAATTAGATGAAGAAAATTCGAGAAAAGTACATATGTACGTAAAGGAGAGCGATTCAAGGAAAGTTGGTATTTAATAATTATTAATTCGAAAAGTCTTTTTGAAGGGCGATGTCTGTAAAACTTTTGACCTAAATACACACAAGTAATAAAAATTCGTCGAGATTTAGGGTAAATCAATTATCGGAGACGGGAATTTGTAAGGAAAATGTGAAAGACAAGTGAGCGGCGCCGACAAATTCACTGAAATCAATGGTACCTTTTAAGCTCTTGATTTGATTTCGTTGGAGTCTTTGTCGTTATCAAAGATAACAGATCAGTGTATATGTTAACTATCTTAAAATGGAAGGTTCATTGTAAAAAGGTATCGTTATAAAAAGATTATCACTGGTACGCTAATTCATGTTTGTCAAGAGATTATATAAATTAATTAAAATAATTTTAATGATCGAAGTAGAAATATTGATAGGCACTAAAACTAAGTGCGAAAGTTAAAGAACATGTTTAGTTACGACCTTACAACGATTCACTGCTTAGTATGCAATTTACGATCTCCTGGGATAAATACATGTTTTTACGTAAAGGACGTTGTATACCTATTCACGTTTCACGGCGTTATATTTTTATTCACGGCACATATTTTCTTCTGTAGTATTATTTTCTTATGTAGTATTTACGTACAACTTACATTTACCAGGCGGGGAAGAATATCCCACACTGTTGCATTGGGCGGCGCGGTTTGGTTTGGAGCGTGTATGCTGGCAGTTACTAGAGTGCCCGGGTGGGGGCGCAGCCCTAGCGCTCCGCAACGCGCGTCGCCGGACGCCTGCAGACCTCGCGCGCGACCAACACCACACCAGGCTAGCTGACATGCTGGCTGATCATATGGTAAATACAGCTTCGTCATTTAGCTACAATAGTTCTCCAATCCAATAAGACGCTCGCGGCCTGATCTGCCCGCGCTATTAAGTCGTACGATAAAATCTTTATTTGGCACCACTTTTAACGCCAATCACTCATATGATTTCTTTGTTTCAGAAAATAAATGAGTTTTCAAACATGTACTACTATTTAAAGAACATGTCCGATACCGATAAGGAAGAGGAAACCGGTGATGAGAAGCAGAAGGAAAACGAACTCCGCATCGTGGAGTCTTCAGATACAGTGGACTCTCCAACCAAAGTTGCCAACGACAAAGAAAACTTAGACGATTCGACCTCAGATCCATTCAGCGAAGCCTGCACGAACACTCTAGAAGAAAACACCAGCGTCCAAACAGAAGAGTACAAAAAACCTCGCCCGAGCTTACAAATTCCAAGAATCAAAGAGCAGTTTTACCAAAATGACTGCATCGCTTTTCGTGATACTACAGCTGACAGAATTCAGCAAGCTCTGGAACACGATTATCTAGTCCAACCCTCCAATATTAAAGTAGAGAGTCCAAAGTTTAGACCAAACAATTTATACGCTAATAGTTCTAGATTGATGCCTCAGCAATCCGATATATTTTTATATTCTCCCACCGAAGAATCGAAGACTTTCACCATCGATACCCCCACGAGTGATATAAGTCAAATAAATCTAAACACTAAAGACATAAGAAACAGCGGCAGCATTAAATCAGGAAAAGACGCAACCGGCCAAGAGGAGCTAGCAGAAATTATTAATGACTTTAAAAATAACGTCTTCACTATATCCGAAGTTGAAAAACTAGTCATGGAGTGGAAGAACAGAAATGAAACACAACAATCCCTCAAGGAGAAACAGGAACAGTTGAACAAAATGCGGGAGGAGTACGACAAAATACAACAGAGGATCAAGGACCATATGAAACGACCGACACCTTTCGAGAGAGTGAAGAAAATGTTTTCTAAAAGCAAAAGCAAACGTAAGTTCTAAATTGCATTTTTAAATGACCTATACCTGACCAAAACAAATGACTAAATAATTTCGGTAGACGTAGTAGAAAGACCACACCGATTTCAGTGACGGTGGCCGGTTTCATTAAAGCTAGGTCAGCTACGCAGGAGGTATTTTATAGTGTCCAAGTGTGTGCGCAATACACAGAAGCACTCTCTCTTCCTTTTACTCTCATAACCCAGTGGGACGGTAAACCGACACGACTGGCGTGAGATCAGGCGCAGGTCCGACTTTTTACTTGCCCATCCGACGCATGGATCATCTTTTTCTATCAGACAATCATGTGATCAGCCTGCATTGTCCTAACCAAATTTGAAAATAAAATTTTTTGTTGTTCCAACGCGGGAATCGAACTCACGACCTCCGGGTCGAAAGCGAAGCTCTAAACCACTAGACCACGGTGGCGACTAAATAATTATTTACATAATATTGGACAGCTATTAATATTGTTACTCGAATGTTGAGTTTTATGTAAAATTTTGTATTTTAGATCATGACCACAACACTGGGACGATAGAGAAACGAAATGGAAGTACAAGACCAAACAGCAGCTTAAGTGATAGTAAGTTTAGTTATCAACTCAAATTTAAAAGTGTTTAATTTCACTAAAATACAATAGACTATAATATTATATTGTGTAATACACAATCAATTGCATATAAACCCCTTTTCCAATCTATTGAATGTCGCACTTACTTAAAGTCCAATGAAAAAATTCATTGGCACAATAATTTGTATCAATTCAATATCATTGTTTAATTCTTTTATTTCTACTGTAGGTTCATCATCATCAGGCCGACTCAGTACAGTCAGTGGCGGTAGCGTTGGAGAAACAAACAGTGTACAGTCAGAAATGGATGACAAAGCCAGATCTATTGTAAGTATCCTTACCTTACTAGGATAGAGTTTTACAATTTTTGTATTATATATATACTAGGATAGAGTTTTATATATAGATATATATTCGTACCTATACAGGCTGTAAAATAAGTGACTGAGAATACTTTAGGGTGTGCATGGGTCCCGTATATAGAGTTTACTGTGAAAGTATCAGCACTGAAAGAGGTACTTTTTTTAAATAATTGAATGGGCAAAAAAACGTTGGGGCATTTCTCATACAAACATGAAAGTCAAACTAAGTCATTCAGCGCTGGTACTTTCACAATAAACTCTACATAGGCACGCACATACATATCCTTAAGTATAATCACTTACTTATTTTACATCATGTATATTTTTGGTGTTGTTGCTTATCTACATTCTTCAATAAATTATTATTCCTCCTACACCAGCGTGAATGGCGGGTTTCATTAAAACCATGATAGTTACTGGGAAGTTATTTTATAGCGTCTAAGTGTGTGCGCAATACATAGAGCCACTCTCTTTTCCTTTACTCTCGTAGCCTAGTGGGACTGATGACCGACACCTCAGTATCAAAAGTACAATTATAATAACTTTATCCCCTCTTTTAAAGGTTGTATTAAAGAATTTGTTTTTGTAATAAAGCTGCCTTTGTTTTCTATGTGTTGTTTATCTTTGTGTATACAACGTAGTCTCTTGTACACAATAAAATATAACATTTTCATTTCATCTTTATCCATGCTATGCTATTATTTATTCCGTGCTATTACTTTAGATATCTTCGAGTACTCTGACGATGAACTCGGCGTGCGACGGTGACAACCGCCTTGACGACTACTTGATACCGCCTCCGCCGCGGCCCCTCAACGGATGTCCGCAATTCACGACGTTCGGACATCCCAAGCAGGAGACAAGGTAACGCATTTTATTATCACAATATGGGCCGATTTTTCAATCGTCAGACAACTTTTACCCAAGAAATAAATATGTGACTTTGACAGATTTTGTATGGAACAAATGTCTATTCCACATGTTTATTCAAAACATAAAAGTTATATGATGATTGAAAAATCGGTTCTTAAGCAATAATACGGAGGAAATAATTACACTTTATGTGCGCCCTAGCACTAAAAACTAGATGGACTTTTTCAAATATTCAATTTGTTATACAATTTAATCAATATTACATCTAGCGATATCTTGCGTAAAAATATACCTACAACTGGCAAGGGTGTGTGTGCATCCATAAGTACCACCACTACACAATATCAGCAGGATAGTGGAACCATGCTGTTGGAAGGTCGAGATGCTGTCCACGTATAATTGTCTATAATGCACTGCATTTTAATTTGTAGTGTTCTTTTATTAATTTTGATGTACGGTGTCATGTTTCAAGTATTATTTAGGTTTTTTTTAATTGCTATAGCCGCTAGTCCACCCTATCACAAATTATACAGCAAATCTTCACAAGATTTTTACTATTGTCTATGTTGATTTAGGGCTTTTGACAGCCCTAAATCAACAAACATATCTACCCTATCATTGTTATAGTTATTTTGGTTCATTTGTCTATGTGTACATAGACACTTGTTCTAGTTTCAAACTTATACTTACTCGACATCTTCTTTATTAGGAGTCAGCACATGGCGACGATAGTGGAGAGAGAAGCTTCTCTTTCGCGGGAGAGACTGGACGAGGACACGAGCTCAACGCACCTGCGACTCAACTTCGCTGCACGCGACAAGCCGCGGTTCGACGACCGCGACGGGGCACACATGTATATGAACATTTCCGCGGCACATATGTAAAGCATTTCAATTTGGACAAAAATTAAGCACTTACTATCTAATTCTGATCAAAATTTAACAAAAATTGTAATTCGAACGTAATGAGTCATTGTTTCCCTTCATTACTCGATGATAAGTGACATATAAATTGAAAGCATTATAACCCCCCATATTGAGTTTTGTTTACATTTAAATTACATTGATTCGGACCGAATTATACATAATTAATGGGAAAACAAGCATTTTAACTGTGAAATTGCAGTATAGTCTTTATGCAATACTTTGTAGTTAGACACAAATTGAGATTTCTAGTAAATTAAGCACAAAATCTGACTAAAATGTCTTAACATAAAGATTTAGTTTGTTCTGTATCTATTAGATTAGAGAATTTTGTGCCACAGATATCATTAAAAATATTAAGACTGAAATTGCATGCTCTCTGTAAATACAATCAAGTATGTAATCCTGTAAATATTATATAACAATTAAAGGCATTTTATTTATTATTTAATATAATATTATTGTACTGTATTATTTTAGTCTACATTTAGATAATATTTTGATACTTTAACTAGGGTATTTTTGAGCAGTTAAATGCACAAAGACTTTTGTATTAATTTTCTCAAAACTGCATTTATCATATTACCTATAATTAATAAAATAAACATATGAGCCTAGTTTTTTTATTCTTCCTTTATTAAACAACGATAGTGTAAAACCTTTTATTTTAAAGCAGAGCGTTTGATGAATAAAATAAAAGTTTTGTAAATAAAAATTATTTACAAAACTTTTTCATTTCAAAATTTTCATTCAAAAAAAACAATTTCAAAATTTGATCTCTTTATTTTAATTTCAATTATAGTTTTCAATCGAAGGAAAAGAATAAATCTACAATATAGATGACTAGAACAATAATAATTGATAATGTTAATATTTTATAGATTAGAAAAAGCTTTTGCCATAACAAAAAGTTTATTTTTATACTTTTCCGTAAGATTAAAATTAATACAAAGTTATTTTAACGTTTACAAAGTTGCCTAATTTCTTACTACTTATGAAATTTTTTTATAATGTAAATGTTTGTGCTAAAGTCAGCATTTAAATATGCCGAGCATAAAATCTTCAAAACGAATCACAACTAAAAAAACTCATACCTATATGATTATGTAAATAAAAAAATAATATCCTAATTGCTAATGCATTAATAAATTGTACGTACACACTTGTATAAAATATTTCAATTAAAGTCAATATGCCATATAAGACAGATTATAAAAATGCAGATTTCGTATTATAATAACATTTAATAAACTAAAATTAAATAGCCATAAAAATTTTAGCAAAGTCGCGAAAAACATTTTGTGTGTAAATTCTATAAAATTACTACTTAATTAATATTTTGTTTTACGACTTTCAGTCATTTTAAATATGGTAACTAATGCAATACTAAGGTAAATAGCCTACGAGAGTATTGATATAAATGCACCTTTAATAATGCACATTATTAGATCTAATAATAATAAGTAATGTTAAATTTTATTATTTGTAAATATATATGAAACTAATACTTACGAAGAAAAAAAAGTTATAGTGCAAGAACTTTATGAAAGAAGAAAGATTTTTATGTAGAAATATTAAGAGCAAATTTTAAAATTTAATTTAAGATTTTTGCTACAATGTAGTTAAATAAATTACGTGGAATTCCTCATCTACCATGGAAGAGAGAGGAGTACAAATTCCATACATGTAAAGTGTAAGTACATCAAAAAGCAAAATAATAAAGGTTGAAATAATAAAGGGTGACAGATGGCGCTACTGTAGCAACAGTAGCGCCATCTGTGGCCACCCTTATTTTAAACAACTTTAAAAGCGGCAAAAAATTATGTAATGTAAGTCAAAGAATTTTATTACATTCTATCTCAATAGATTTCAGAGGTTATATTATTTATAAAATGTTTTCGACAAATTAGAATTTACAAGATTTTTTTGTAATAACTAATCCCAACTCGACAAGATTAGAGTTAAGTGGTCTTTACCAGTTTTCGAACTATTATAATTATTTAATAAATTTCGTCGGACACTTTTTTAATTTTCTCCTTCGTGATTAATGCTTCTTTCCTCTAGTGGGACGCGAATATCTTCAAGTATTTATTTGTTATTGAATTATATCCGATTTTAAGCAATTTTATAAATAAATAACAATGCACAAGCGAAAGAATTTTGTGAGAAGCATAGTAAGCAGATTTGCAATAAGTACTTTATGTCGCTTCCCCAGTTCGTTATAAAAACTTTCGTATAAATATAAATTTAGTAAAATATTCGTATTTAGCTTGCTATCAATACGAGTAATTCGTCTTAATTAATTATTGCACAGTAGTTGCCACGGTTAAGAAACCAAGGCTTTCAACCGACGATCACTAGGGCACCATGGTGACGTCACCAGTTTACCTCTTTTTATAAATGTTGGTAACAAAACCCGTGAACATTATACTAGTGGTGTGACCGTCGTGTCCTAGTGAGAAGATCCTTAAAATCAAAGACACATTGAATATTGCGCGTTATTCTTTTATAAAGCTTCGTAACTAATTTGTTTAGCGTTTTTCTGCCCAATAGTATAATTAATACCGGTGTGGCTTGGTTAACTTGTTAATATTTCAGTCGATAATAATTGACGATATATATATATGTCGCAGTCATCTTATTGAATCCGCTATTTAATTGAATGACTAGCGCGTTCATTGAATTCTATTTTCACCAACAGATTCAATGAATCCGAGACTAGGACAACCATTTAATATTTTAATTTTTAACTTGAAAATTTCCGAATGTGTACTCTTATAATGCACATTAAAGTAAATTAATCAAAAAATATATCAACACATTGCTATCTGTACGAGCTGTTTGACGCCATTATATAACCGCACTAGTCATTCAATTAAATAAGCAGATTCAATCAGATGACTGCGACATACACATACGCTTATGAAATTTATTCTACATACTTGATATTATTAGCGATCACCAAGTATTACGTGAATATTAGAACGTTACACGTCTAATACATCTTAGATTAAAAAAACATTAATGACGCTCAAGCTGATCGCGCCTTTCGCTCGCTCCGATCGCATCGTTACAATAAATCATTATTTTTAGTGCGTGCAGCCAGCGCTCATCGATTTATAAGACGTTGTCACGACAAAAATAAACATAATTTCATTATAGCATAATGTCACCTGATCAAAGTCTTTTCTTTTATATGTCGTTGCGTCAGAAAATTCTGTAATCTATGTTTCACCTGTGGTAAAGGATTGTGTAGCTATAAGGGTTTCTCGTGGTTGACATGATTGGCCTTCCCATTCGCGACAGGCGGCGGGCGCGTAGTTAACGCTTGGTACATGGCCCATATGGCGAGGGGCCGCATATACGCCACTGAGCGATGATTGCCGTTCTCGTACAGAGCTTCGGGCGTCTCGAACGATAGACCCATCTTCATCAGAGTGTTGCATAATCCGCCGGCCGTTACGAAGGCTTGCTCGTACATACCTGCAATTGAAGAGAAATACGCGTTGGGCGCCTAATTTACTATTGTCTACAGATTTTTGGGCAGCAAAATAATTTTAAAACTTGAAAAAGTTAACGGCCCAAAACCACACCGTCGACAACTCTTAGGTAGATCTCAAAGAGAAATTTTGTACATATTTCATAAAATATATATATATACAAGTTTAGATGAAGGGATGAGAGAAAATATCTAGTTATTCATAAATCCTAATTTTACATAAGGCCTTAGTTTGACTTTAATTTAAGTGAACTATAGTGAAGGGTCACCAATGCTCCCGTTTACAGTACAAAACGCCCAAGTTGACGGTGACAGTAATCTTTTGCTAAATAATTATAAAAAAATTTGTTTAGCATAGCACGAATGAGCATGGTAGCTTTAATGTTGCCATACCGATAGTATATTGTTAAGTTTTATTTCGAAATAAAATGATTCATTTTCAATTGTTGATGATAATTGAAGACAGGAATCGACGAAAGTGATTTGTCGAAAAAAATATACCCAGAAAAATGAGTTTAATCAGTCAATTAAACATTTTAGGATATGTAGTAACGTAGTACTATTCTAGAGACAGATCTTTAGATTAATCTACTTAATACTATTCTAAAATGTTTAAGTGACAGTTTGAACAAAATTTTCTCGAAATCATTATTTTGCTACATATCACCTTTATCCATTCATGTGTTCAATTATGAATTACCTTCGTGTATCATCAGTGCCGCCACCGAGTAAGTGACCCCTGTCCACACTTCTTCGCTCTGCAGCGCGGTGGTATCTGTCTTGCCCCCGGCGCGGAACCCGTTCACGGCGCCCATGCGACCGTCCATAAACCTCAATACGTTATTCTCGTATATACACTGAAGGGCTTTCTTTACGTTCGCGTCGGGGAATATAGGCTCTGTCCAACCGGAAGCTCTTAGGAACCTGTAATACGTTTTTAATTGTTACCTTAGGATCTTTAGTAAACACTAGCTGACCCTTGCCCACTTCGTTGAGCATAAAAACAGTTTATGATGAAATTCAACTAAAAAAAACAACCCCTAACTCGGGAACCCGGAACCCGCAACGCGGGAACCCGGAACCCGCGACGCGGGAACCCGGAACGCGCGACGCGGGAACCCGGAACCCGCAACGCGGGAACCCGGAACCCGCAACGCGGGAACCCGCAACGCGGAACCCGCAACGCGGAACCCGCAACGCGGAACCCGCAACCCGGAACCCGCAACGCGGAACCCGCAACGCGGGAACGCGGAACCCGCAACGCGGGAACCCGGAATGCGCACCATGGGAACCCGAAACCCGCAACGCGGAACCCGCAACGCGGAACCCGCAACGCGGAACCCGCTACGCGGGAACCCGGAACCCACAACGCGGGGACCCGGAACCCGCAACGCGGGAACCCGGAACCCGCAACGCGGAACCCGCAGCATGGGAACCCGAAACCCGCAACGCGGGAACCCGGAACCCGCAACGCGGGAACCCGGAACCCGCAACGCGGAAACCCGGAACCCGCAACGCGGGAACCCGGAACCCGCAACGCGGGATCCCGGAACCCGCAATGCGGGAACCCGGAACCCGCAACGCGGGAACGCGGAACTCGCAACGCGGAACCCGCAACGCGGAACCCGCAACGCGGAACCCGCAACGCGGAACCCGCAACGCGGAACCCGCAACGCGGAACCCGCAACGCGGAACCCGCAACGCGGGAACCCGGAACCCACAACGCGGGGACCCGGAACCCGCAACGCGGGAACCCGGAACCCGCAACGCGGAACCCGCAGCATGGGAACCCGAAACCCGCAACGCGGGAACCCGGAACCCGCAACGCGGGAACCCGGAACCCGCAACGCGGGAACCAGGAACCCGCAACGCGGAAACCCGGAACCCGCAACGCGGGAACCCGGAACCCGCAACGCGGGAACCCGGAACCCGCAACGCGGGAACGCGGAACCCGCAGCGCGGAACCCGCAACGCGGAACCCGCAACGCGGAACCCGCAACGCGGAACCCGCAACGCGGAACCCGCAACGCGGAACCCGCAACGCGGAACCCGCAACGCGGAACCCGCAACGCGGAACCCGCAACGCGGAACCCGCAACTTGCAACACGGGAACCCGGAACCCGCAACCCGGGAACCCGGAACCCGCAACGCGGAACCCACAACGCCAAACCCTTCCGTGAACGTTGCTGGTTCTGCGCTGTCAAATGGAATAAATAGTATTCTATGTCCGTCTACTGGCTCTAAGTTACTTCCTCACCAATTTTCAACCATATCGATAAAGCCGTTCTCGAGTTATAAATAATTCATTTAACTAACACGACTTACTTTAATACAAAAAGCTGATGTAAAGATGAAACTAACATAAGCTAACGCCCGGTGAATGCTCCCGTCACAGTCGGTCCAGCCGATTCGGTGATCATTAGTTGGATAACGATGATGATGATGAAAAGAAGCCTAAATTAATCCTTATAACTTTAGCTATCTACCAGTGAAAGTCTCGTTAAAATCGGTCCAGCCGTTCCAGAGATTAGCCGGAGCAAAGAGACACGCTAACAGACAGACAGACATTTTTTTTAATTGCATTTTAGTTTTCAGTAGCAAGAAAAAAAAAGACAGAACAGACAGACGTTAACTTCGCACAAAGACAAATGGCGACAAAAGACATAATGGTGTCTTATCATGACGTTTTCGATTTTTTTTTATTGTTCGTGAATTATGACCATGGATCTAACTCCTTCGATATGATTTTTAAATTAACATTTATAATATATTCTTATTACAACTTATAACTTAAGTACTTTTTTTAAATAGGTATATTTATAGTTGTTAAAAGATTAATCGATTTTTTGAGTAAGTCTCTAGTGTTTAATAAGAAAAAGTGTTAACTGACGTAACATTATCACGACGTTTATTTCATTAAATCATAATTTGTATATTATATTTAAGATCGTTTATCAGTGAAAGCAAATCGTAAAAAAACTCATATTGGTTATGTTGACAATAAATATCTAATAATTATTAAATAAAGTTTAGTAAATTCTGCAGTTTTAACAAAAAGAAAATATTTATTTTATTATGTCGTCGTTACAACGTTACGTCGCTCATTTTTGATAAACTGTCAAATGTTACCTATTAAAATGACCCGACTATTTATTAGTGGTGGACAAATAGTTTAATGAATCCAAATAGTTTAAGTTTATGTTAATACGTTATTTATAGCATTTCATAATTTTTATTTTCCATTTGTAAACAATGTCGTTACCATGACACCAGTGTCATATAAACTGGCAACGACGTGAATCGATTGAGCCCAGGTTCAAACCCCGCGTGACCATCACGTATTTTCTTCTTTTTTCTAATTTTCTGCTTATTTTTTTCAACATTTTCTTTCATAATAACCTTTTCGTGACAATAACGAACATACCGTAAAAAAAATTGCGAAATTGGTCAAGTCGTTGTCGAAGCGCACACGACGTAAGAAATTTTGGAGGTCGTTTTTTTACACTTTGGGCTACATTTTTGGGGTTTTAGTAAGGAACCCTACTTTTTTTAAACGTATAATATAGCCTATGTTCAGCGCTAGGAATGTAGCTTTCCAACGGTGAAAGAATTTTTCATATTGGTTCAATGGTTTCAGAGCCTATTCCATTCAAACAAACAAACAATCAAACATTACCTCTTTATAATATTAGTATAGATTACAGTCTTAATGAGTAACAATATAAATTAGGTATTTTACTTAACGCCGACCGACTACGACTAACGCCTCCGAGGTTTTAGCTTGGCTGTCGACTCAAGAGGTCGTGGGTTCGATTGTTCGTTGAAAAAAGTCTGATCACCTGATTATCGGACAAGAAAGATAATCCATACTTCGGATGGCCGTGTAAGAAGTCGTTCCTGTGGCTGTTCGCATCGTGTCGGATATCCTCCTTACTGGGCAAGAGAGTAAAGGAAGAGAAAGTGTGTCACATGTACTTGGGCACTACGACATATCTGGTATGGTTTCAAACAAACCGGCCATTGACACCGAAATCGGTGTGGGGAGCTATTATTATAAATAATACAATAAATTACCAATGCCCAGCCAACTGATCCGCCATAACCACGTTATTATTACTCGGTTTCGTATCAAAGCGGTAGAACGATCCATTCCACAGTTTATCTTCAAAAGAGTGGCGCGCTTGTTCTAGCATCTTTGAAAACTCTTTTTCGTCCTCTTCGAATCCCAGTATCCGAGCCATAGCGGCTACCACGCTTATGGAAGCTACCCATAGTCCTCCGCAGTACGCGCTGAAAATAGGTAACTATAATTATTATTAAGTACAAAATAACGTATTTTCGTCATAGCAAGTTTTTATCTCTAGATACAATGAATGTTATTAAATTCACAATATTTAACAATTTAAACTTTATGATCTCTTACAAGAAAATGAAACGAAAGTTTTTTTGTAAGTCATAATAGTCAAGCAAGCCGCTGTTCTCAATGGTTATGTCGCTGTAGCGTTCTAAGTACCTACGTGCGGCGCCATACTTCTCAGCGAGGTAACTCCGCCGCGCGACAATATGTCATACTAAACCATGGATGCACGAATTACCTCGGGCCCGTCATGACCCAGGCGTCGTAAGTCTGGTCGGGTAGTCCGCTGTTCTCGATGAGGCCGTCGTTGTCGCGGTCGAAGTGTCGCCCGTGCCGCAGTAGCGCCGCGCACGCGCCGTACATGTCGGCGAGGTAGCGGCGCGCGCCCCACACCCGCGCGCCCGCCACCGCCGCGCCGCACACCGTCTCGTCCACGCCTTCTGGCGTGGCGCTGCGAAAAACTCCCATGTAAACATATATTTAGTTTGTCGTCTAACGACGCCGACAAGCTACTTGATTACCTAACTTTCCTGGCGTTTAGAAAATCCTGTTTTTTTTTAAAAAAGGTCAATAAGACATGTAACCTTTTTAAATTGTGTTATAAACGTTTAAATGACAGTCAATGATAGCTAGTGAGGGTGGACTGTATGGTTTGATGATGGAGCTGTCATAGGAAAATAGACTACATATCAGTGCCGCCACCGAGTATGTGACCCCTCAAAATATCTCTCAAAATACAGTTTCCGATGCATAAAGTATTATGAAAAATACTTTATGCATCGGAAACTGTATTTTGAGAACATGTCAATATAAGAATACGTTATTATAAAAACATTTAAATAAAAAAGGTATAAAAAGGTCTAACCGGCCAGTCGCCCACATCAATGTTCATCGAATGGAAGGCCATTGAAGTTGCGTAATTGGTCAGCAGTAGGTACCCATGGTTACAGTAAACTTTAGTCAAATATAAAGGAAGTGGATGAAGCGAAAGCCAATAGTGATACTACCTTGGACACTAGCTACAAGCAACTTTAAATGTTCGGAAAGACTTCACACAAATGCAAAAAAGACAGTTATTTTAATATTTTGAAAACACAGTGAAAAAACGAAACAAGGAGCGGCAAAAAAACATAAAACAGGCTCATAACAGGCGAGTAATTTGTTATGGGAAAAAAGTGCTAACTTTAATTTTCAATAAAATGATTGCCGGTTTTTCTTCAACTCCTTGCTTCGTCGCCTCTCTGTGGCTCTGTCAATGAGTGTACAAACCTGTTATAGAGAAGCTCCAAGATATCGTTGACTCCATTAGGTTTCGTTGTGCTCGACTGTTCGGTCGACGAGTTGTCTAACTGCTCGCCCGATCGATCCAAGTCGTCCTCTTGGCCCGTACTTCGCGAATACAAGTCGTTTTCCGCTCCGTCCCTCACGTCGTCGATATACGCCATCGAATCGTACCTTTATATTATACAATCGTCGTTTTAACACTGTCATTTTAAGATAGGAATCAAAAATAGTTTCAGGTCCGCCATGTTCAGTCCCTTTCCTTAAATGTTGTTCCATCTTCCAAATTGCTTTAAAATAAAATTATCTACATCATCTTTCATACGGTTATCCAGTTCTTGAGTTTAAGCATTTATAGCTACTAATTTTACTGTAGAAGCTATTGGCACAGAGTGAAACTAAGTATACGCGTTAGCTTAGGAGTTAGTACCATCTCAGCCAGAGGAGAACAGTTAGCGTGCAGATTTGGGCCAGTGCGATCTATTCTAGTAATATCAACTACAAGTGAGCAAAAGATTGAAAAAAATATATTTTTAAATAAAAATTACATTCATTAACATCGAAAGATCACATACTATAACTTATATTACAAACAAAATTTTTAAAAAGATAAAATAGTCGATCCTGTTAGTATAATAAACAAAGTTGTACGTGTAAATAAATACGTCATTATTATATTTGTGAAACCTGCAACATCATTCGCTGCAACTTCAGAGCGGAACGTGCTTCATACTGACATTGGTAACGAACTTCATACCTCTCGTTGCTGAAGGGCGCGCTGTGCCCCTGCAGCAGGCGGTAGTCTCTCATCACTTGTAATATAAACTTGAGGTTCAAATCCCGCCATTCCGACACGTCGTGTATGTTGTACGCGTTAATGTGAGTGAACGGCATGTCATCTGTAGAAAAATGATTTAATTACTGCCACATCAATAAAAATACAATAATTAAAGAAGTAATAAATTAATAACTTCAAACGAGCGTCGAATAAATAGGTCGTGCGATATAGAGCGGGTACACAGAACAGCTTAATGGCTGTTCTGTAATCAGCCAGAAACGGTTGCATTTTTTTAGTAAATACATAGAAAGAAAAAACATATTTAGCTACAAAAAATTATACGAATAAAATACCTGGATCTCCTAGGTCGTGTGGTATGGAGTTCTTGCATTTTAATTTGACAACCTTACCATCGTACAAAGATTTTCGTACTTTCTTCTCTTCAACGTTTATTGAATCGAGGAACATGTATTGAAGTACAACCTACAAGCAGTCAAATATTAATTATTTAAACATATTATTGTAGTAATTGCACAAATATATACGTTTTGGGTTAGTAGTTAATTTCCGTTTTGGTAATTAGGGGACTCACACAATAATAAGATGATTTATATTGACACTTTATTCCAGAATAGCTTAGACACATGTGAGCGTTTACTAACTCATATGTTAGATTAGCAATATAATAGCTCCCCACACCAATTCCAGCTCGGGAATCGAACCTGCGATCTCCGAGTCGAGAACTAAGCTCTGTACCACTAGGCCACGGAGGCGTCAGTACAATATTCAATATATTTAGGGTAGCGATATGGTACACCTACAGGTATTTACTTTACCTGTAAGTTAGGCCACAGTTGTGCTAAAGCGAAGGACGCGTAGAAGTGAACGTCGTACGTGTTGTACATCCTGTACTCGTGACCCTCCAGGTAACCGAATACACCATAATCATGTCTGGAAACAAACACAATATCCAATGGAATCAGGCGTTACTTTGCGGAAATCTATAGCATCAAATTTAAATATCCCGCGAAAAATTATAACCACAATCTGCTAGCAGATGAGTGACTCTCAAAAAGAGTTTCGGAACCTGCATGGTGGTGTGGGGCTTAGCACGATCGTGTTAACATTATTGCTTGTGTGGTGGTGGTGTTTTTGCTTGCGAGTGTACGCATAAGCAGTGTGGGAAGGAGGGAGGTGCATCAAACACATGCCTATGCGTACACTCACTCATCTGCTAGCTGGTTGTGATTATAATTTTTTCGCGTGATATTGCAAATGTCGTATCGAAGCCTGAGACTTATTGACGTGTCATTCTTCAGGGCAATGTTGCTCGTTGCTGGTTGCCCTGGCCAGAAGAATGACACGTCAATAAGTCTTAGGCTTCGATCAACAATACACAAGATATGGTGACCGCACAAGAAAGAAATCCGCCTCGTTATTTTATTAAGTTCGCTTGGACCTAGAAACTTATAAATCCCCCAAGTCATCACCACTTAGTGGGTTCGCAGTGTCTTCGCTGGATAGGTGTCGGCTCTGTGGTCTCGCATGACTTCAACGATTTGCCTCGACAGTCCAAGTGCCACTTCACCCCAAACAGTTTAAATATAAAATTTCAACTAAGTTTGTCATATTTGTCTCCGCCTGATATGCGACGTAAAATACAAATTCTACAACGACGTAATAAATCAAAATCCCTACTATGTATTCAAAACCGCAAATTTTTGGTCATTTGTTAATTTTTCACGTTATAACTACTGAACGGATTTCGATGAAACGGAGGTATTTATTTTATCGAAGCAAAATATACTATTCCTGCTACGCATAAACACGGGCACGTGATGATGCGTAGATGATGTACGAAAATATATTTTAGAAAGTATTTTTTACCTAGGATCAGTCTCAGGATATTCGTCTTGGACGTCGAACCAAATGGTCCCGCCGTCGGCGACAAAATAAAGCTCGTTCATTAAGGCACTTTTTAACCAGTCTGGTATATTGCTGAAATAAATTCATATCTTTTAATACATTCATTTTCTTATATTCAAAAAACTTAAAGTCAAAATCTGGCAAGTGCGGATCGGTCTCGCGCAACGAGGGGTTCCGTACAAAAACCGCAAAAATTAAAATCACATTTGTTATATAAAAACCTCTTCACACATGTGTTTTTATCAGCTACTGAGGTACATCATCTGTGTTCGACTAGCTATCACGGTTTAGGATGTACAGACACGTGACAGAATAATGGACGGAGACAGAATAATGGATGGAGGGACAGACAGACAGAGAAGTCTCAGTAATATGGTAACATATTTACCTTTTAGATAGATAACCCTAAAATGGGTTTATTTATATATTAAATCACACTCCGATTTAGGTTAAAATGTTAGGGCAATTTTTATAATAATAATACCTGTTATTAAGAATAGGGTCTTGCCACTCTGCAAGTTGCTTCTCCCAATTTTTATAATTTCTAAGCGCATAGGCTGCTATACTAGGGCCGGCGATTCCATCGCTACCAAAATATTTTGTGTAATATCTGAAAATGTATATTATATTGGATAAGAAAAATATAATTATTATTTTATTACGAAATTATTGGAGGTCGAAACCTTCTCTTCAAAGTTTACAGTTAAAGATAGTATTGTACAAGGAAAAGAGTAAATTTTTTATTTTCAATTTTTTTTAAAATTAATATAATCTTTATTAATAGTTTTCTAATCAAAAATTTCGGTTAAGTAAACAATGCCCTTGACTTTCAAGTAGCTATTAGATAATAACGTGGCCGTTATCTGAAGCATTCGGGTGAAATTTAAACGATTTATTACACTATAAATAACGATTACGAAACATGCGAAATATCTGATAAGGTTATGTTATCAATGATACGTATTACGTAGATATGCATTGTAAGTCTAGCACGGAAACTCCGTAACAAACGACAAACTTGAATGAGTAATTTTTTTTTAATTATGAAGTCGCAAGGATGATGTCAATATAGACAAATCAATATTTCGATTTATAGTTAATATGAATAAACAAAAAAAATACCTAATGGGCAATTCTTTATCTTTTAAAATCATTAATTTATCAAAACATCGAATCGAGGGGTAGATTTCAGAATCGGGGGGGGGGGGGGGGGGTGTGTAAATAATCCTCTACAACCTGTTACTACTCCTACAGATTGCTAGTTGATGGAACTACAAACAATACTTCAAGATCTGAGCAGTGCAAGTTGAAAGGTCCATAGAGATTGGAAAACGTCTTCAAGAACACTTAACCGAGTCCCCATGACTTCTTTGGGGACTTGGAATTTGGGGCCTTATTTATTTATCGTAACACAAACAGCTACAAAGGAGGATTTAATACCATTTTAAGTATATTTCAAGGGGGTATATTGATTGTACAGGAATGTATACCACCATATTAATCCATACCCTCCATAATTTTTTATGTGTTTCTGTCTAGTGAATTGTAGTGCTAATATTCATGTATGATCTCATTGATGTTTTTTCATGTGTTTTTTCATTGATGTGCAGGAAATTATAATGTGACAATGTATTCTAAGATAAGAGTAGATTACATTAATTCCAATTGTTTAAAGTATTTTTCGTAGGTATTTCGCACACCTGATGTTTGCTCACATATCTTATCTAGGTTCAACTGTTTCAATTCCATCATTAGTATTAAAATAATTATTAGGCAAAAATATATATATTTATAAGGAAAATAACATTTTTAATGTTTAAGCTTTTTAAAAATGATTGTATGTCTAATAAGTGGAATAATAAATATACCTACGTATATATATTGTTACTATGTGAAGGTTTTTGAAATAAACTGATTGTTATTACAATTAATGTCACCATGTCTATAAATTGGGGAATTACCTTTTGTGTATTTTCTTATCTTTCTTGTATTTAACAATGGGCATGTCCCAAACGAGGCAGAACTCTGTTGAATCGCTTGCTCCCGAGTCCAACGAAATGGTACTTGATAGTGCTATAGAATCACCTGGAAGACGAACACACGATTTTTACATAAGTCATAATAGAAGCACAGACATTTAGGCTGCATTTCCACCAATAGGTAATGCGTTGCGACTTGCGAGGAATGTGTTTTTCAAGAACCAATAGAAATACTGTCCTTGAGTAGAGGAAGGGCACGTACATTATTATTTGAAACTCAGCCTTATTGCCAATTTCTCCAACAAATTTTAAAGTTATTCTTTCATTAAATATCATGTTATCCGTCTCGTATTTCATGTCAATGAATGAGAAGGCATGGTATTTTAACAATCTTTCAACACTAACAAGCGTTGGTGAAATCGGGACTCAGCCTAAAAAATAGAAATAAAAAAATAACGAGCTGAATCGCTCGGACTACGACGTAAGCGATCGAAATAAGGCATAAGGTAGTCTGTTACCTGTAATAACAGACTTTAATTGTCAACCTTTTTTCGCATTATTATTAAAAAATCCAAAAAAAAACCCGCCACGCGGAAGTGGGCACAAGTCAGCTAGTAAATAGATATTTTAGTTTTAAATATGCAATTTAACGATATAACGCTTTCTCTCTTTATATTATATTAGTGACGCAAGATCCGGTTGGCGCGATTCCCCTTTGTTCACCATACAAATAGTCGTTCAATCATCAATGTCGCTGGTTTTATACAAAGCCTTAAATACAACAATTTATGTTGTTCTACTTTTATCTATAATATTATATCTCGTCTATCTTTTTATTCGTTTTCGTAATGTCTCCGCCTTTTACAGCGCAACACTGACCTCTACATGGTTAAATGTAAAACTCGAGTTCTCAATAAGTAATTTCAAGTCCTCGATATGCCCCGTCTATTATAATAATATACAAGAATCCCTATCCCTTAATATTCCATTAATTAATTAATTTAATCTTATATATAAAAATGAATTGCTGTTCGTTAGTCTCGCTAAAACTCGAGAATAGTGGGCACGAATCAGCTAGTATTAAATAAATATGAATGTCCGTTTGTTTGTTACGCTTTCACGCGAATTAAAACTATCGTCGTAAATCTGTTTATACATATTCTTGGAGGTATTAGAAGTGACATAGGATAAATTATAAATACAATCAGAAATATAGCAAAAATTGTATCACCGTATTAACTTACATTTGTGAATCTTTTTCTGCTTTTCTTTCTCATCGTTTTTGTTTTCCCTTGACTTTTCGCTGACTTTAGGCGCGTTTGGCATTTGGCTCGGATCCGGGTGCAATTTTCCATTCTTCTTTAGACAATCCCATACATAATTGGATGTTTTCGAGGAGTTCCACAAACAGTACGAGTCGTGGATGGTTTCCGTGTCCCGCTTTCTCTTAGCAAGAGTGAAGGTGCAGGGCGCGTCGCCGATCCTCTGTTCCAAAGTAACTCCGCACGTGTACTCCTCGGAATATCTTTCCAAGTCCAATTTAGCTACAAATATGACATGAATTATCCCTTTTATCATAAATATGAATAATAATAATAATAATATATATGGACGAAGCGTCAATCTGGCCCCGTGCTAAGTACCCGAAGAACTTGTGTTACAGGTTACCAGACAACGGAAATATATTTAATAATTTTATACTATATAGATATTTAATATTTTTATTATATTATATACTAATTTAATACACATCCGTGACCTAGGAACATTAAAAACTTGTTGCTCCCTCGGCGGGATTCGAACCCGCGACCTCTCGCTCGAGCACCAACTCGCTCAACCACTGCAGTACGGAAGTCGTCCGGAGGTCGAATATATATATTTGTTTGTTACGCTTTCCAACGAAAACAACTTAATCGATCATCATTAAACATTGTACACATATTCTTGGAGGTATTATAAGTAACATATATATTCCACGCGGGCAAAGCCGCGGACAAAAACTAGAAATATTATAAACGGAAGTTTGTGTGAGGGTGGGTGTATGTTACTATTTCACGCAAAAACTACTTATCGGTATTTAATGAAACTTACAATAATATAGTTTACACATCAGAATAACAAATGGACCTATATTTCATGTAGATACTGTGTCTATATGAAATACATACTATGCCGACGGTAGACGACGAAGTTTAGCATGATTATGCCTTAAATGCTATTTGAATTACTGACACAATGCCGAAATTAATTAAATTACGTTATAGCGTACATCCTAACTTCGGTCGTGAGTAAGTTCAGCGGCACACATTAAACTCCACCGAAATTAGATTCGATTGCCTTGGTTGAATATACAAACAAACGCAACTAAGTTTCTGCTGCATTAGTTCGGCAGTTATGGCAGTCATATACCCGTAACATCAGCAGCAGACTTCGGTCGCGTACTTTCGGCATAGTGTTCAGACACTTAGTGGAAAAGATTTGAGGATGAAATAAAAGCAATGCCAGGAACAACAAGGATCCCATAGACAAAGAACTATAAAAAAATCTAGAAAGGCATAAGACAAACAGATGAGATGAGATTATTAACAAACATATATTTTTTAAATATTAAACTAGTGACATAATTAATACCCACAAGTTTTGTAAGTGTGTTAGAAATTATGCATACCCAATGTTTTCTTTTTGTTATCTCCAGCCAGCACTTCTGTCCAGGTGAATGTAATATTCACATCCCGGTGTTCCCCACACACATTCACAGCAGAAAATACAAATACAGCGCATGGCAAACTAGAATCCTACAATATATCATACAGTAAATAGGTTTTCTATTTACAGTTTACAATATGAAAATGCACAACAAGCACTTATTATTATTATAGATAGAACCATTTTTATTTCAATATATTTTTATTTTACATTTTTCATTAGAAATGTATTATGAAGAGAATAATGATATTTAATACTTATCAACTTACCTTATAATTATGAGGTATCACAGGTGAAATTTGGCGACAGATTAAGTTGATCCCATATTTCGATAGATCATAAGTGGTCCACGCTCGGGGGTACAGAGCCGTATATTCACACTCTGACCCATTCAAGTTCCACTCCCAGGATGAAGGTGCCTTTTTTGGTTTACTAAAAAAATATTAAGATAATTATTATGTAGCTAGATAAATTACAAAGCAAAGAGTGTCTATTAAAATGATACATTCTAAGCATAATATGAAGGGTATTAAAAAAATAGATTGACTTTTAATTTGGGTGAGAGTTGAGCTTTTGAGATTCTAAGAAACATTTCCATTAATTTTTGTAAGGACTATGTTATAGTATAGATAAATAATAAAACAATTACCTGTAAGTAGACAAAACAGACTGAAATATAGTTTCATGTTTCTCATTCTGAATGTTTACAATGAACTGGCACTCCGGTACAGTAACATACTCATACAGACCAGGATTCAATTGAAACCTGCAGAACTCTCCTTTGAAACCTCTGCCAATAGTTCCTCCACCTATACCTCCAATAGGACAGCCTGTGAAAATATTTTTATAACAAATATACATAAAACATTTTTATATAAAAAAAAGTAACACAGCTTTAGGAATTACTTTATTCAACAATGGATATTTTAATGATAATAAAAGAACAGTAAATGTAAAGCACTAACCATAAATCCTCTGAGCTGATATCATATGAACATAATCCATAATAGGTCGTTTCTTCTGCAATCGCTTCGACACATAATATTTGAAATACCTGAAAACTGTTTGTCTTACAGTACCTATATTTTATAACATATTATTACAATTAAAAATAAAATGAATGAAAATTTACTAACCTTGCAGTAAGAGGCATCATTTCATAAATTTGCTTCGGTCTGGGTATGATTATTTGTTTGCTTTGAAGAGGAAACTCATGATTAAGTGGTAATTTTAGACCGTATTGCGGCGGTTCCACAAATTCGTTTTTAGTGGATGCATCCATCGTAAATGTTTATAAAACTACACTAAACCAATATTTTCATAATAATTCTTTCACAAACTAAACAATTAGTACCGTAATTTATTTCTAGGTGCCCAAGAAAACATAAATTATTTCTACCGAATGATGACCGCCAGTAATTCTATGATAAAATAGAATAAAGTTTCCCACAGCTCCCTATTAATACTTAATTAATATTAACAAAACCAACACTGTTTCAGCGTCAAGTGTTAGAATCCGATTTCTTTTATCACAAGAAAGGATTAATATTTGCATAGATTAAAGTAATTTGTTTAATAGAGGAATATTTGGAATTGCAATCATTTTTCAGCGCATAATTCACATTTGTCAGAGCTGTCACATTGACACATCGTTGACAGTAATTAAAAAAAAACTTACCCTGTGTTAAAGTACCTGATATTAAACGAAAATAACGTTTTTTTAGTTCAGATTAGCGTTCCATTAGCATTTTATAGCAACATTATGATCGTTTTGAACTGTTTTGACTAGTGTTCCACACGCAGCTGTCAGCTGTCAAAAACTATTCAAAACGCTCAGAATGATCCCATCTTGTTTTTGACGTTTACTTAGATTTCACAGATTTCACTGATCTTGATGTTATTTTTAAGTTATGGATCGAGCAAATTTATTCTAGATTCTTTTATAATGGGCGTTTTCCTTTAGGCGCTCTTTTTACTCTGAACGCTCAGATCATTCATAACGCACACAGTCGTTTCTTTAGCACAATAATGAAAATTATGAAATTTTCGATCACATTCTATATGAATTTTTAGACATTTACTGATTTACTGAATAACAATAAATAAGAAAAAGTCCAAAGTCTAGTATAAGTATAAAATTATTGTAATATTAATCGTCCGTGATATAATTTACATAAAGCTATACTCTAAGTGTGTTCCGCCTACCTAACCCTAGGGTTCCGCGATACCCCTGTAGGGGTCCCGTAAGAATTTAGAAAAAAATATCAAAACACCTCTCTCTGGTCGAACGTTTTGACTCCGCCCGCCGCGAAGCCGCCGCGCGCATACCTACTAATAATTGTGAGCGCGCGTCCTTTGATAAAAGCCGCCTCTGAATTAGACATTATAGTTGTGAACAAGCGACTTTCGGCACTAACTTCAAAACATAAAGTCGAGATTGTTTACAATGCATTTTTGTATTTTTATTTCCGCTTTTTGTTTATCAAAGGCGCCGACTCAAGTATTTTTGAGAATGTTCGAGATTGAGTCTAGGACTAAGTATAAAAGCGGCGATCGCGCGTCGCGCCTCGTCAGTCAGTTGAAGCGTTCGGAGCGATAAGTTCCTACCTTGTGAATTATTTTGACCCCACCATCCTGACGTGTAACATTATTAATAAAGAAGAATGGAACGTTGGCTTAAAGGCGTTAAACGTGTTGCAACATCATCTTCTAATGACGCTTAATGTTCAAAATCAGTACGCGCGGAGAATGCAGCAATTACCGATCCAGACGATGATGCCACGACGTTAAGCTCCACGGTTTCAAAGACGAAAAAAAGGAAGTATGACGAATCATATATCAGTTTCGGATTTGTTGATTCCAACGCCTCACCTCTCTGCATGCTATGTAGTAAACTGCTTCCTAATAGTTCCATAGCACCTGCCAAATTGCGCCGACATTTGTGAAACTGTACACCCCGAGTCTAAAGACAAGAATAAAGAATTTTTTGTTCGCAGAAAAGAACAGTTATTGGAAAGTCAAAAAAATATGATGCATGTAACACAAACTATCAATGAAAAGGCCACGGAGGCATCATATTTAGTTAGCTATCGCATTGCACAAGCAGGTGAAACGCACACTATCGCTGAAAATTTAATAAAGCCATGTGTGTTAGACATAACAAAATGTATGCTCGATGAAAAATCTGCAAAGCATCTTTCTACTGTGCCGCTATCAAACTATACTGTGTCACGGCGAATCCATGATCTGGCAAGCTACATCAAACAAGAACTAGTTACACGTCTACAAAAAACACGATTCGCCTTGCAAATGGATGAGTCAACTGATGTCGCTGGTCTGGCTATCTTGCTGGTTATCGTGAGATATCCATATGAAAGTTCTTTTGAAGAAGATATGCTTATGTGTTCACCGCTGCCCACAAACACTACCGGGGAAGAAATTTTTTATAAAATAAACATATTTTTTGAAGAAAATAATCTCAGTTGGAACGATTGCATTGACATTTGTACAGATGGGGCCAAGGCGATGACAGGTGCCTTATTGTAGTTCCAGCCACTGTATTCTGCATAGACAAGCACTTGCGATCATAGCTGGGCATTAACTCGTTAATCCATTAATCGTTAATTAACGAAGTTAACATTTTCATTAACGGATTAACTTTTAAGTTAACATCTTAAAATGTTAACGGACTCGTTAACTTCCGTTAATATCCAGAGGTCCATTAATCGTTAATCCAATGTCCACTGTTTACCGTAAGGCACCAGGGCGCGGCAAGAAAAACTAATTCAGACCAGTATGAAACGACAAGTGCCGCAAGGCGCGTGTTGTGAGTGAAACAAAAGCAGCTAACAAATCAAAAAGCTCCCACTCTTTAAAGAGTAAAACGCAAAGTCTCGTTAAAAACATATTCATTAATCTGTTCATTAAATACAATAGTGCCATACCGTCAAGCGCTGCAATTGTTTAATTTTTTCTTTAGGTAAATACATTATAACCGCAAAACGAGCATCACTATCGGATGAAAACTTTAATTAAATTAAATGTAATATATTAGTATTCATGAAGGGGAATACATTTCAAAACAATACACACGTCTTTTATTGTTCCTAACCTGTTAACTTCTTAAACCTTTAGCGAATTTTGACGGATTAACGATTAACGTTAACTTGCGTTAATTCTTCCCAAATGTAAGTTACAAATGTTTCTTTCAGCTGATACTTCTTTTAATTTGAAAGACCGTTTGTATGATAAAACTTGGTTGTTCCGATTGTCTTTTATGGCGGATATCTTTCAAAAACTAAACGAATTAAATCTATCATTGCAAGGTAAACAGACAGCAGTGTTCCAGGCCTATAACAAAATAACTGCCTTCAAAAGAAAATTAGATTTTTGGATTGTTTGCGTTGATAAGAGAGAAATAGAAAGCTTTACGTTACTCAGTGAGTTTGTCAGCGATAACGACTCAGAAATGTTTCAAGATGATATGTTTGAAGAATTGGTCCAATATCTCACTTCGATGCGCGCATCTTTTGAAAAGTATTTTCCCGAAGAACGAAATACAAAAATAAAACTGAATTCATGGATTCATAATCCTTTTTTACCCAACTTGCAAAAGCCCGAAAGTATGTCAAACGAGATATATGAATCTCTTTTAGAAATGTCATCAGACACAAGTATGGAGTCACTGTTCAAAACGATGCCTCTCAACGATTTTTGGTGCAAAATTCGTAATGATTACCAATACCAATGCTTGGCAAAATGGCTCTGAATATTCTTCTCCCGTTCCCAACAACATATTTGTGCGAAACAGGATTCTCAACGTATGCAGCCACGAAAACAATAGACTGGACGCCGAACATATGAGACTGCAACTGTCTTCTATCAAACCTGACATCAACCAATTACTTAATGAAAAATAAAAAACAGTTTCATACCTCCCATTATTTAGATTTTTTCTTTTTTAATATCTTGTAATAATGTACTTTCCAAGTGGCAAACATGCCACTTTAACAAAAGTAAGTAATAATTAGTGACTGTTACATTATACATAAGCTTGGCAAAAAAGAGTCTGACGCGGTGACAGCGGGAACTAAAATTTTGCACATGTGGCAACACTACTGAATATGTCAACTACTAGTACATTATATGTCAACAGTCCGTTCACGCAAGCTGTTTACATTGATTAATTATAATCGTAGCTCAAATTAGCTCTTCTGAATTGTTCAGAATGAACAAAACTATTCGTAGTAGTGGTAGAGCAGTGATTTATAAAGTTTTATTGCGATGTTTGGCTCAATATGAAGCAGGACAAATTTTATCACAAATAGGTAATGTTTATCAAAGAACTGCCGATATGACAGGTATTTATCCCTATTTATCAGCATAATAAGGTTCCTACATATGTTATTACATTGCATATGAATTTATAGTTTTGTTTAAACTATAATTCAGTGATTTTTAGTCTTGTTTACGAACATCTGATTTTGAGGTTATGTTTTTCCGATTGACAATTAATGTATACTTCAACACGAATAACAATGATACTTGAAGTTATTATTACATTATTAAAATTAAATTATTTACATATGATGTGTATTTTTTTGTTTTAGGTAATTAAAACAATTTATGAAGATATATTAATATTGAACAGCTGGTAATTAACCTCAGAGACGACAGTAGCTGCAGCTGTGAATCATCAGAATCAGAATATGATTCTGAAGTTGCAGGAAGCTCCAGCGATATGACAATGTTTTCAGGCGTAGAATATTTCGACGAAACTTTGTTAAACTCTGATTAAAGTAATTATAGAAATACGAAAAAAAAAATTTAGTTTTAATAAATACACACTTTAAAAAAAACTTGTGTTATAAGTCTTATTATTATAGTAATGCCGTTCACGGCATTACTATAATAATATGACACAAGTATATTATTCATAATATTAGTAGAATGAAACCTATATTTATATTATAAAGCAGAAGAGTTTGTTTGTTTGTTTGATTAAACGCGCTAATCTCAGGAACTACTAGTGATATTTATATAAAAATAAAAAAAGTTTATTGTTGACAAAGTTGATTGTCTAAAGAAGTAGATACGAATAATGTTTCATAAAATTATAAATACAAATTAGAGTTGCATCATGAGTGAAGCCCTGTTACCCTTGATATGCTGGTTAACCTGTAGTAAGGGTTAACATACCCTTTCCCTCTAGATTTTACATACTGTAAACTTAAGTGTTAAATTTAAAATACATTTTATTAATAGAATAAGACTGTGTGTGTGTTTATATGTCGCATTCATCTGATTGAATCTGCTTATTTAATTGAATAACTAGCGCGTCTTAGACATCGTTAGTCTTTAGGAACGATATCATATTTCAAATAAAATATATTTTATTATAATAATTATTTTGAGTAAGGTAACCTATACTCGTTTAAATAGGTCAAAACTAAAAGTTACAAGTATAAAATTGTTTAAATTTTTATTATTATAATAAAATAAAAGATATTTTATTATAATAATATTATGTTGAGTAAGGTCCCTTTAATCGTTGAAATAGGTCAAAACTAAAAATTACAAGTATTAAAATTGTTTATAGAGGTACTATTGAGGGTTGCCACTAAAAAAGGAAAAGCGACCTCATTTATTCCACACTCTTTTTTGCCAAATTATGTTTATTAATAAAAAATACACTTTTTAAAACTATTATTTTATTGTAGGGTTCCGTCAAGTATTTTGCTTTCCAAAAGGGTTCCGCCACCAAAAAAGTTTGAGAACCGCTGTCCTAAACCATTGAAAATATATAAAGTAAATTAATTTAAATAAACAGACTATAATATTAAAAAGGCAGTATACTGCCTTTATAATATAGTCCGTTCGTCATTTAATAACATGTTCGAACTTTCAGAAGTTTTACTGAAACCGAGTGAAATAAAATACATAATACTTATAAATAAATATATTTATTGTTATGTAACCCCGTGTTCCAGATGCAGCTGTCAGCTGTCAAAAACTGTTCAAAACGCTCAGAATGATCACGTCATTTTGCATATTTTTTGAGATTTTTACCCATCTTGTTTTTGACGTTTACTTAGATTTCACAGATTTCACTGATCTCGATGTTATTTTTAAATTATGCATAGAACAAATTTATTCTAGATTCTTTTTTAATGTAGTTATTATTTTTAATTTAAAATATAAATAGAATTTTTGGGTTTTAAAGGAAATGTTAAATTTTGACATCTGTCAGTCGTTCCACTAGCATTAAGAATGATCTGAGCGTTCAGAGTAAAAAGAGCGCTTAAAGGAACACGCCTTTAGAAATAGATGCTGTATGATGGCAGATGTCAAGGGACTAGACAAATATCTGTTTAAAATTTAAAAAAAATTATGTCTAAAATAAAAACAAACGGAGCTGATGCTATTTATTAATTTTTTCCAAAACATTTAGTTACGCATAATTTTGAAGATCTATGTTAATATTATGTGTTCAAGTCTTATACAAAAATAAGCGGGGTATAGTCGGCCAAGAGTGATATTGTGAAGTCTAGGTCTAGCTGCCTCAGTCAAGCTGGTTTTTGTGAAGTGTTCTTTGTAGATACAAATATTTTAGAATTAGGCATTAACGATGGATATACCAGTACAAATTGCAATAAGGCTTAAACCACCTAGCATTGCCGATTCGTTGCAATGCATTTTCAGCAACCCAGTGACGCAAATTGTAATTACCGAAAATGGCCAAACGTTCCATGTTAACAGGGCTTTGCCAGTAGATTGTTCTCAAGCTCATCTATTCAATTCATTTATGATACCTCAAATTAATTGTTTTTTGGATGGATGCGACACTTCTGTTGTTATATTTGGTCAACCAAAGTCAGGAAAAACATACACTTTATTTGGTCCAGGTATGTTTAACAATGTTTTTTGTCTCCTAAATTTTACCTTACCAGAGGTTCCATATTTTAATTAACATCATAAAATGTTTAATAAGTACTTGAATAATTATAAATTCCTGCTAATGTGTACCAATGTTTTATAAGTAATGCTAATTAATGAATATTTATTCATTTCAGGCTTTGAATGCATACACAGTGAAAGTGATCAAGGAATAATACCCAGGTTTTTGTCAGAAATATTTCATAGACTGGGTCAAATGCCAGAAAGAGAATTCATTTTACACATAACTTGGATGCAGGTTATCAATAACAATATATTTGACGTTCTGGGTGCTGGTTTGGTAAGATGCTGCAATGTGGAAGAAGCTTACCAGTATTTGCAGCTTGGATGGAGACAAAGGTGCCAAGGAAACAATCACACTGTATTCACAGTTAGTATGGAGCAAAAGTGGGTTGGCACAAATGGTGTATTAAATCATAGAATGTCCACTGCAAGTTTCTGTGATTTGGCAGCTTATCCTGAGCCTGGTCTATTTGCATTGGAAAATATTATTAAAGAATTATTGGCAGGGAATCCACCAAAACAAATTAACTATGATTCTTGTATTTTGACTGCAATGCTCAAAGATTCTTTTGGTGGCAGAGCATTCACTTGGGTGATTGGCTGCATTAGCACAGAACCTGATGAATATCAAGACACACTTAAGATACTTAACTTGTGCCTCTGCTGCAGAGGAATAAAGAATTTTGTGACTGTTAATTTATTTGCAGATAACAATACTCCAGTATATAATGAGAAGGTATCCCTGCCAGCGGACAATGCATTTAACTTACAATTTGCTACAGCACAGTGGATCAAGTTAGTGTCAAACGCTGAAGGGCTTTTCAATAGAATTTTACAGTCTAAGTCATTATCTGAATCAGACATGAACCAAGTTAGTGAATGGTTGTTTTTAAAGGCAGAATGTGATGAGTGCTTAAACAGTGATATTAATAAAGAAAATAAGGATATTGTCACCAAACAAGGTTTACCGAGAATAGCAGAAGACACAGAACCAAGTGAACCCAGTGAGTCAGATGTTGAAAGTGACTCTGATAATAGTGACTCAGAGACTGTCTTTCAGGATAAGCTTGAGAAACTAATGGAATATTTTAGGGAAAAGAATGATCAACTTTTTGCCAAAAGGTGTGAAGAATATCTCAACCACATTGACTCTGATGATATAACAATTTCTGAAACTAGTGGTTCCCAATCATTACCAATTTTAACATCACAATCCATCTCTGGCAGGAGAAGGACAATACAGCCGGGTGAAAGTATATCCGGTGAACAATTAGAACTTTTAAGAAAAGTTGCAGCTAAAGCTATTTCTCCAGAATCTCAAAAGATTATCATTGAATCTCGTAAGAATGACACTGATCCTGAACCTAAACTTATAGAAAGGGAATTGATTAAAATGATTGAGACTCCTAAAACTTTAGAAATATGTAAAAAATATAAAATTACAAAAGAAAAGTACACTCAAAAGCAAATACTGGCAAGAAAACTATCTAAAGAAATTAGTGGTAGCCAATCACAGTTAAAGGAATTAATCAATCTGTGTATAGCAAAACAAAGACTAATAGATGAACTCTCTAAGACAAGTACTAGTCAAATGGATACTGATACTATTAAAGAAATAAAAAGACATGAAATCAATTTAAAAACCTATAAAAAACAAATTGAACAAATCAAGAGGCAAATAAAAAAAGATGAGAAGAGAAGGAATACCCTAGATGTAGAATTACTCAAAGACAAATTAAAGTTAGACGATCTCTCAGAAACTTCAATGGACAATAAAGATAAAAAAGTAAATACCATAAAACACTTTACTCATAGGATTACACAATTAGATAGTATTTTAAAAGAAAAGACAAATGATCTCGCAAGTTTAGAATTGACAAAAGAAAATGAATTACTGCTCAGGAAAGAGATAAAAAACTTACGTAAAACAAGAGAATGCCTACATGATCAGCGCTGTAGTTTGGGACATAAGAGAAAAGTGTACAAATCCCTATCTGATTCAGAGGTAAAACAATATGTATAACAATATTCACTTCATTAAACAATAATATATTTATCAAAAAAATTACTTATGACTAATAATATTTTTATTTTACAGGAGCGTAAATTATTAGAATGTGAAGAAGCAATAGAGGCTATAGATACAGCAATAGAGTACAAAAACAATTTGATATGTGGAAATTCCCCATCTGCCTCACTATCTGACTCCCAAGACAACAAGGACAGTAGAAGTAGAGGCGAACAGATGCTCATGGCGAGACTTGACAAGTTGTCCCATGATGAAATGAAGTCCTTGCTGTACAGATATTTCCAAAAAGTATGTTTATTATTTATTTCTGGTATATGAATCAAGCTTGATTTTATACAAATACATATTACCTAAATATTATGTTGTAAATATAAATTTACCAGATACTAGAATGTATTGGAATAAATAAAGCATTGATTTCTATTTTGGTCCTACTTTATTTTATGTTTATTGCATAAGGAAAACTTAATTTAATAATGATACAAGTATTTTTCCAAGTTTGTATTTATGTGTTTCGTCGTATACAGGTGGTGGACTTGCGCGGCGCGTGTGCGGCGCTGGAGGCGGGCGCGAGCGCGGCGGCGGAGGAGGTGGCGACGTGGCGGGCGCGCGCTATCGCTGCGTGGCGACACGCGCAGCGTCAGCGGCCGCCGACTCACCACAGGTATGTTGCATGTTACAGACATTATTACGATATAAGAGGCAAAAGGAGATACTTTTGCCTTTTACTATAAAAATTTAGGTAATGTGCAAAAAACGAATATTATGCGCTTTTCCTAAAGTTTAAGTATGTAGCGTTTTTTGTGCAGTCTTGATTTTTAAATAGGTGACAAGTTTATTTTTTACCATTGATAATTTCTGTTGCATATTATCATAGAATGATGCAATGTACTCAACATAATAATGAAAGTTTCAGGTGCTTAGACGGCGGTAACGCTAACCGAGCTTTATCTCTGGGTCTGACGACCGACTCCGAAACATCGGACGACGCGATGCGACTGGTTGATCGCATGAGACAATTTACAAGATACCATCCTGTAAGTAAAATATTCACATACTTATCTGTTTTGTCGAATAAGTTTTTGATGTTAAACATCGAAGTTAAACCAATTTTATACAATTTTTTAATGCCGTGACGGAAAATAGCAAGCCGTTTGTACAAGCGTTTTACAAGCGGCTTACGCCGCTATCGACTTCGTTGTGTGTGTGTGTGTGTGCGTATACATACACCGTTAGTTCCGAATATTAGTATATCCCGCTCGCACGCGCGCTAAATCTCATTTGCATGAGCGGGACAGACCGATAGTAAAAACTAAGTTCGAGGCCTGAGAATTAGGGCCCTGGTGGTTGGCTTTTTTTAAATTTCAATATAAATAACATTTTGCTTTTTATTTCAGGCTCCTGTAATACCAAGTCAGAACTTGCGTCAATTGATGCCAGCTAGCAATTTGCCCACTGCCAAAGTAACTAAAGAGAAGAACAAGTTGATCATTGTACAACATAATAAGAAGAAGTGATACAGGCGTTTATTTTTATTTTCCACGTTAAATCTTATTTTGTTTATTATTATAGCCATGTATTCCGCGTTCGAATTTAATAAAATGCAAATTTCAATACTCTTTTGACTCGTATCGGTGGACATTATTTCTGCACATTGTAAATATGATTTTTAGTTTGTGTAAAATTTATTTGTCAAGATTTATTGTAATTGGGGTCAGGTTAACAAGGATGACTTTAGAATATGTCGATGGTCAGAATAAGCACTCGCATATTAAAAATGTTATCGCGTACGGCTTTACTGCATAGATAAATTTACAACTAAAAGAGAGACATGTGCCTTGAATCTGTGAGAAAATGTGATGATTTAGATGTAATTACAAATATTTCTTGGTTCAAACCAAGTTCATATACTCGCTTTAATAAATTACTCAATACTCATAAACAGTTATCTCCGCTTGACAAAATGTAACCAAATTTTTATCAAATAATACTCAATCATGTTTTCAATTTTAATCTTTTGTGCACAAAATAGAGAGCTTTTAATCATAGTTATGTAAGGCTTACATAAGGTTTGTCAAATTTTGTATTTAATTATTATCATTCTCTCTAGAAAAATATTAGCTGTTTAGATAATCCTTGTAAATAGGAGTTATAATGTTTATTAACTTTAATAATGTTTTGTATATTTTTTACTAGAGTAATGGCGAAGCGCGCTCAAGCCATATTTAAAAGGTGCTGTTAATATGTGACTTTTGTTTATCATAAAAATTAAATTAGAGTAAGGATTATGAAGAATAATCGTAATAATATTATGGACAACCGATAATCGTGTAGAATTTTATCAATGTTGTTAAAGCAATTAATGCAGCAGCAGAGTTGCTTAAACACCAAATTGTGAATGGGCAGATAATATAAAAATTGTATCATTTCAAATTATCTTCTTTATTAAGTCTATATTATATACATTTCATTGTTCTAGTAGTTAGTAATATACACTGCCATTAAGAAAAAAATAAGATATAAGTTCTAAATTTATACAATGAACGAAATATAAATTCGAGTTGTGATTACTATATTTAATAAAAGTACATATTTAACCTCATTTTTTTCTAAAATTGCTAAAGAATCTATTAGTTGTGATAGCATATTCTATAATCTTTAGGTAAAGAATAAATTGCACATTTTCTAGCATTCTACGTAGAATAGCAATGATTTTATCATTTGAAATTCCATGGTATGCACAAGACTCCTTCAGACAGGACAGAATAGTAGTGTGTTACATAGACAATGTTCCCGGAAAGATTCTGAAAAAAATACATAATATGTTATGAATGGAATGTAATAAAATTATGTAGGCAATTAGACACTTTTTGCATTAAATTATTAAGAATTTTGCACTCAATATTAGAAATTTCTCACTTTTATGTCTTTAATTAATTAAATAAAAATAATTTATTTCATACTGTGTATATTTAATTCACCTTATTAATTTTATCTGCTCTTGTGAGCAATCGCTGGCAACATAGAATCATCAGGCCCGGAGTAATACTGTCGTCTTTATATAGGCCCAAAAGACTAAATCTTTCTTTCACCTCTTCATGTAACGCTTTTTCTATGTGTTTATTTCTGCAAATTAAAATAAAATTTTTTTGCATGTCAAACATGTTAAATGATTTTAAAAAAAAGTTGTAACTACAATGTAGTGTAGAAGAAAGCAGGATCATCTTGTATAGGGGACAAGCTGAAAAAGTGTTCAGCTAAGTAAGCAGCCAAATATAGTTTAACAAGCCACCATAGTAGCGTTAGTGTAGCAATAAGAAATACTATAAAATTAGCAGTTTCCACTTTTTTTTTATGTGTACAGAATATGTATAATTACTTTAAAATGCACGACAACAAAGGGAAAGTGTTTCTTTCATTTTTAAATTAGTATTCAACAACTCAGTAGGTACTCTAATAGTTTGTGGCGCTGATTTTTAAATCTTTCCTTTTGCTTAATTTGCTCTCTTTCAGCGGACACTTTTTAATCACAGAGTTGGCTCTTTTGACTTGTGATTTAGACGAGTACTGATTATTAAATTATAAATTACAAGTCAAAAGTATGTAGGTAAAAAAAACTACATTTACATGCTATACTCGGTAAGTAGTTGCGTCGCTTCGTCAATATGGTTGCCGATATAAGCAATGAGTTCATCAGCGGGACACGACGACGGGGTTATGAACTGGCCAGTTGGAGAAACCATTAATGGTCCAGCTTCCCTAAAATAAAATAATATAAACATTTAAAGTTATGTAAAATCATTATCGCTCTAGGAACGTCAATATCTACTGCTTCTGTAAAGATGTTTAGACATCAGTAAATCGAAAAAAAAAAGTGTGTGTGTGTCAGCTACGACGCACGATTGGAGTTTACTCCTCACGAAAGATAATTATGATAGGTATATAAATATACTTGTTCTGTCATAATAGAAATTAATGAAAAAAATATTTTTCTGTAGTAACAGCGAAACAAAATAAGTCTGATATACTCATTCATAGTCATTTATATGAATTAGAAAAAGTAATCATAGGTGATAAGCATAAAACTGAAATAAGCCTTCTTAACTACCAGTCTCAAAAAACAAAATTTTACTGCCCATCTCATCAAGTATATCTCCTCTCACTTAATCAAAAAACATAAACTAAACTATTTTCTTAATAATATATTTGCAGCAAGTGCATAAACATGTCACAACACGAAAAAGCGCGGCCGAAATTGAACCGAAGTTCGGCCGAATTTTTAATTTTTACCGAATGTTCGGCCGAAGTTCGTATTCGGTTAAAACCACATTCGGCCCATCCCTAGTATATATCGAATAGAAAAAAAGGGTAAATGAACGCATCTGCTAAAATGATAAGAGAAACAAACAAATTACATATATATCTGTAATTAATCGGATTATTTATATTACTTCAATAAAGCGTATTACATAAAGTATGTTACAAAACAATATAAATAATAATAATAATAACCCGCCCGCCGCAACTTTAGACAAAACACAACCCGCAAGGGAGAAAAGAAAATTAAAAAAATAAAATAATAATAATAACAATAATAATAATTGTGTTCAATTTATACATATTTATTATATAGTATTCCATCTCATTCTTTTACATGTTCAATCCTACAGATATATATGTTTGTCTCTTTCTACGTTATGTTTGTCTCTTTCTACGTAACGCCTCAACTTTTCGTGTTACACTTGATTTTACTCCTCATAAATTTCCGTACCGGGCCTTATAACTCAAATCGTTTCTTAAGGAGTAAACTCCATAAAACTCAATAAAATTACATTATGTATCCCCTTACGGTGCTGTGAAGATTTCTGACATTCTGTGAGGTTAAAAACCGCTGCGCGTAGAGAATGCAGTGTAATCTTATTTAATATTTATTACTAACTTTTGCCCGCGGATCCGTCCGCGTGGAATAGTCTGTCCTTTTTCAGGCTCTAGACTATCTGTGTACTAAATTTCATTTAGATCTGTTCAGTAGTTTTGGCGCGAAAGCGAGACAGACATACAGAGTCAAGACGAGCCAAGCGAAGCGCAAGGGCACTACCTACCTTTTCTCGAAAGGTTTCGTTGTATTTTTGAACTCCCATAACTTTGCTTTGGATGATGCTAAATAGTTGAAAATTTCAACATATAATGACACCAGTAAATACATGAATTATACAAAGTTTGAATGTCATAGCTATTATACTTTAGATTTTATCGATGTGTAAAAACCCCTGATTTCGTCACTGACTCATTTATAGATCATCACAATTCTTAGGTTACTTCCGAAAATCTTAGAAAGCTGAAGTTATGCATGTAACTGTTATTGCTACAAAACCAACAAAAAAATTATTAAAATATAAATGCCGCCATTTTGAATCTAATATGCTGGACCACCATATTGGATTCAAAAGGATGTTTATTATAAGGATCTGATGATATTTAATTTATAAAAGGAATGTAATATACAAGTACATAAAAAACCTACGACCTACTTTTTGTAGGACCAATAATCGTTCAGAGTTTTGCTCCATATAATTTATGTCTGCATCTACAAAAAGTCGGTCACCAATTAATAATCGGTGACCGACTTTTACCGAAGATGAAAAATATATTATTATAATATTATTTATGAGAGGAAAATTTGTTTTTTATCCACTTATTTAAAATTAGCGCGAATATACAGGCAGCTAATAGTTGCAAATTGCTGTCGGTCACAAAATAACTGTCGGTGTATGGAACAGGTCCAGCACAAGCTCCATCTGTTGTTAAATTTCTTTTCTGTAAAGTTCTTTGTATGCTTAGCATTATTATAATGTGATTTGTAAGTTTCGGCGCTGGGCGTCGGTAGGCGTCGCGGCGCTGGGCGTCGGTAGGCGTCGCGGCGCTGGGCGTCGGTAGGCGTCGCGGCGCTGGGCGTCGGTAGGCGTCGCGGCGCTGGGCGTCGGTAGGCGTCGCGGCGCTGGGCGTCGTCAGGCGTCGCGGCGCTGGGCGTCGGTCGGCGTCGCGGCGCTAGGCGTCGTCAGGCGTCGCGGCGCTGGGCGTCGTGGCGCTGGGCGTCGGTAGGCGTCGCGGCGCTGGGCGTCGGTAGGCGTCGCGGCGCTGGGCGTCGGTAGGCGTCGCGGCGCTGGGCGTCGGTAGGCGTCGCGGCGCTGGGCGTCGGTAGGCGTCGCGGCGCTGGGCGTCGTCAGGCGTCGCGGCGCTGGGCGTCGGTAGGCATCGCGGCGCTAGGCGTCGTCAGGCGTCGCGGCGCTGGGCGTCGGTAGGCATCGCGGCGCTAGGCGTCGTCAGGCGTCGCGGCGCTGGGCGTCGGTAGGCGTCGCGGCGCTGGGCGTCGGTAGGCGGCGCTGGGCGTCGGTAGGCGTCACGGCGCTAGGCGTCGTCAGGCGTTGCGGCGCTGGGCGTCGTGGCGCTGGGCGTCGGTAGGCGTCGCGGCGCTGGGCGTCGCGGCGCTGGGCGTCGCGGCGCTGGGCGTCGGTAGGCATCGCGGCGCTAGGCGTTGTCAGGCGTCGCGGCGCTGGGCGTCGTCAGGCGTAGCGGCGCTGGGCGTCGGTAGGCGTCACGGCGCTAGGCGTCGTCAGGCGTCGCGGCGCTGGGCGTCGGTAGGCGTCGCGGCGCTGGGCGTCGGTAGGCGTCGCGGCGCTGGGCGTCGGTAGGCGTCGCGGCGCTGGGCGTCGGTAGGCGTCGCGGCGCTGGGCGTCGGTAGGCGTCGCGGCGCTGGGCGTCAGTAGGCGTCGCGGCGCTGGGCGTCGGTAGGCGTCGCGGCGCTGGGCGTCGCGGCGCTGGGCGTCGCGGCGCTGGGCGTCGGTAGGCGTCGCGGCGCTGGGCGTCGCGGCGCTGGGCGTCGGTAGGCGTCGCGGCGCTGGGCGTCGGCAGGCGTTGGGCGTCGCGGCGCTCGTCGTCGTGGCGCTGGGCGTCGGCAGGCGTCGCGGCGCTGGGCGTCGCGACGTTGGGCGTCGGTAGGCGTCGCGGCGCTGGGCGTCGGTAGGCATCGCGGCGCTGGGCGTCGCGGCGCTGGGCGTCGGTTGGCGTCACGGCGCTGGGCGTCGGCAGGCGTCGCGGCGCTGGGCGTCGGTAGGCGTAGCGGCGCTGGGCGTCGGTAGGCGTCACGGCGCTAGGCGTCGTCAGGCGTCGCTGCGCTGGGCGTCGTGGCGCTGGGCGTCGGTAGGCGTCGCGGCGCTGGGCGTCGGTAGGCGTCGCGGCGCTGGGCGTCGGTAGGCGTCGCGGCGCTGGGCGTCGCGGCGCTGGGCGTCGCGGCGCTGGGCGTCGGTAGGTGTCGCGGCGCTGGGCGTCGGTAGGCGTCGCGGCGCTGGGCGTCGGTAGGCGTCGCGGCGCTGGGCGTCGGTATACGTCGCGGCGCTCGGCGTCGGCAGGCGTCGGCAGGCGTCGCGGCGCTGGGCGTCGCGACGTTGGGCGTCGGTAGGCGTCGCGGCGCTGGGCGTCGGTAGGCGTCGCGGCGCTGGGCGTCGTGGCGCTGGGCGTCGGTAGGCGTCGCGGCGCTCGGCGTCGGCAGGCGTCGCGACGTTGGGCGTCGGTAGGCGTCGCGGCGCTGGGCGTCGGTAGGCGTCGCGGCGTTGGGCGTCGCGGCGCTGGGCGTCGTCAGGCGTCGCGGCGCTGGGCGTCGGTAGGCATCGCGGCGCTAGGCGTCGTCAGGCGTCGCGGCGCTGGGCGTCGTCAGGCGTCGCGGCGCTGGGCGTCGGTTGGCGTCACGGCGCTGGGCGTCGGCAGGCGTCGCGGCGCTGGGCGTCGGTAGGCGTAGCGGCGCTGGGCGTCGGTAGGCGTCACGGCGCTAGGCGTCGTCAGGCGTCGCGGCGCTGGGCGTCGTGGCGCTGGGCGTCGGTAGGCGTCGCGGCGCTGGGCGTCGGTAGGCGTCGCGGCGCTGGGCGTCGGTAGGCGTCGCGGCGCTGGGCGTCGCGGCGCTGGGCGTCGCGGCGCTGGGCGTCGGTAGGTGTCGCGGCGCTGGGCGTCGGTAGGCGTCGCGGCGCTGGGCGTCGGTAGGCGTCGCGGCGCTGGGCGTCGGTATACGTCGCGGCGCTCGGCGTCGGCAGGCGTCGGCAGGCGTCGCGGCGCTGGGCGTCGCGACGTTGGGCGTCGGTAGGCGTCGCGGCGCTGGGCGTCGGTAGGCGTCGCGGCGCTGGGCGTCGTGGCGCTGGGCGTCGGTAGGCGTCGCGGCGCTCGGCGTCGGCAGGCGTCGTGGCGCTGGGCGTCGGTAGGCGTCGCGGCGCTCGGCGTCGCGGCGCTGGGCGTCGACAGGCGTCGCGGTGCTGGGCGTCGGTAGGCGTCGCGGCGCTGGGCGTCGTGGCGCTGGGCGTCGGTAGGCGTCGCGGCGCTCGGCGTTGGCAGGCGTCGTGGCGCTGGGCGTCGGTAGGCGTCGCGGCGCTCGGCGTCGCGGCGCTGGGCGTCGGCAGGCGGCGCTGGGCGTCGGCAGGCGTCGCGGCGCTGGGCGTCGGTAGGCGTCGCGGCGCTGGGCGTCGTGGCGCTGGGCGTCGGTAGGCGTCGCGGCGCTGGGCGTCGTCAGGCGCTGGGCTTTTGAATCCAATATGGTGGACCACCATATTCGGATGTTTATTACTTTATTATTCATCCAGAGTAGTTTATCGTCCAGAGTTTTGCTCCATATAATTTATGTCCGACTTTATGTATGTTGAGTGCGTTGCACTACTGCAATCAGTATATTCTATTATTCATCTACAAAAAGTCGGTCACCAATTATTAATCGGTGACCGACTTTTACCGCAGATGAAAAATATATTATTATAATATTATTTATGAGAGGAAAATTTGTTTATTATCCACTTGTTTAAAATTAGCGCGGATATGCAGGCAGCTAATAGTTGTAAATTGCTGTCGGTCACAAAGGAGATAATGTAAATGTCGGTGTATGGAACAAGTCCGGACAAGCTCCATCTGTTGTTAAATAAAACAACAATATGATGTGAGATGATAATGGCCCTGTTCCAGGAGACGCTCTGAACGTTCAGATCATTCATAACGCTGACATTGACAGCTGACAGTGCCTGTGAAAACAGTTCAAAACGATCCTAAAAAAAGTGCTAAAGAAACGCAAATCTGAACGAAAAAAACGTTATTTTCGTTTACTATTTTCTTTAGCACTGTTTAGGACCGTTTTGAACTGTTTTCACAGGCACTGTCAGTTGTCAATGTCAGCGTTATGAATGATCTGAACGTTCAGAGCGTCTCCTGGAAAACAGGGAATAAAGCTAACGTTAGTGTTAATGAAATATCCGTATAATCTTATATAAAAATCGTTCGACACCTCGATAGCGCGATGCAGTTGCCTAACAGCGACATCTATGTTTAGAACTGTGAAACATCTAAACACAAACATTTAAAAGTCGGTAACGTTTTATAATGATAACAATAAACGAAAAACAAACGTTACATAAAACCTCAAATGCGTAAATTTTTTGTAGTCTAAATTGTAAAAACTTCGACTTAATCGACTTTTAATTGATTTGCGCATGACAAAATTTATACAATTTTAGTTATTACGTCTCCGTGGTCTAGTGGTTTAGAGCCTGGCTCTCGACTGTGGTCGTCGTGGGTTCGATTCCCACGTTGGAAACACGTTTTAAGTTTGGTTAAGACAAGGCAGGCTGATCACCTAATTGTCTGACAAGAAAGATGATCCATGCGTCGGATGGGCATGTAAAAAGTCGGTCCTGCGCTTGATCTCCCGCCAGTCGTGTTGGTTATCCGTCCCAGTGGGTTACGAGAGAGAAGAAAAAGAGAGTGCTTCTATGCATCGCGCACACACTTGGGCACTATAAAATAACTCCTGCGTAGCTGGACTGGTTTCAATTAAACCGGCCACCGTCACCGAAATCGGTGTGGGAGATATTATTATAATTATTATTATTTTAGCAAACACTAAAATGAATGCAAACAAGCTTATGACTAAACTAGCCACCCGGATAGTTATAGCACTTTCGAAAAAAAAACAAGAATACAGTATAAAGAGTGTTCAATTATAGTAGTGAGGTGTTTTATTGAAGTTCGGTGTTACACAGCCACAATGGAGACTTATAGTTTTCATATCAACCCCTACAATATGGGTATCAAATGATGAGAGAGTTTGAGAAAACAAATACAATTCATACAAGATTTCATGAATGCCGCCATTTTTAATCCAAAATAGCGATTTATCGTTTTCACAGCTACTCTCACAGTATGGGTATCAAATGAAAGAGAAATACAATAAATCATCTAAATTCCAGACGAAGAATAAGGCGAAAGTAATTGCCCGGGGTCAAAATAGGTTATTTTTAAACTCAAACAAGTCCATTAATCAACTTACAAAAATAATTGAAATCCCACCAAAAACATTTTCATGTAAAAATGTTGCCAAGACGAGTCTATATAGCTTACCATGTGAAAAAGTTATTAACGTGATACTTGGCCGTTTTGCTACCGTTACGAAGATTTTATAGGCATTCATTTATCGTGTGTGAAATAAAACGGCCAAGCATCACGTTTTAACTGAAATGTAGAGTAAGTGAAGCTAAGCCTAGTAAAGTAAGGGCGCATAGATCAAGAACTTTGGTTCGACATGAGATTTGTCCACTTTTTGATAGATTTTGATCAAGGTGCTTGTAGATTTAGGGCGAGTAGTCTTTAGAGCTTGGCTTTATACAATATCTGATAACTTTTTCACATGGTAAGCTATATAGACTCGTCTTGGCAACATTTTTACATGAAAATGTTTTTGGTGGGATTCATAATATTAGTTAAGATCTACAATTTTTTTAAATTTTAAATAAAGAATAAAAAACAGGAAACATTTAATTACGTATACTAAAGTAACATAGCCTAGATAAATGTTCGCCTAGGATTTCTTTTAGGATTTATCTAGTATAACTATAAATCGAAGAACTTACGGTTCGACGACAATCTCGTATTTCTTCAGTGACTCTGGTATAGTAGCTGGGAACTTTTTTCCATATCCATAGAAATCTCCTATTGAGGTAATAAGTTGCCTTAGATGACTACAATATTGTGCTGCAGATACTTTAGGCATGAATTTTCTAGAAAGAAATAGAAGCAAAATGTATGTTAGGCTAGGTTTATAGTAGGTATACGTGTAGGCATTTTATATTTAAGCTTATTGATTGCTTATGTTATTGAAAAGATAAAAATATAACTTACAAATACTAGACACATAATGACTAGAATTAAACAGATTTAATGATAAGTAACTTACCTTCTGCGTATGTGTATATTTCTTAATATACTGGACAAGGCTTTCTCATATTTTGGAATCTCAATTAAGGCACTATCTTCCTGGCTAACCTTTTTTATTAGCTATAATAAAATAAAAATATGGGATTTTTAAATTTAAAAGTAACAATATTAAAACACACACACACACATACGCACACACGCACACACACACATACGCACACACCCACACACACATATGCACACGCACACAACACACACACATATTAAATATTGTTATAATAGATCTTAATTGTTTTGTTATTTTATTTATATATTAGGATTAATTAATTTTCATTGTCTAATACTTAAAATTAATGTTCTTTTTAATGTTATTAATTATTATTCCAAATATCTATAATGTACCTTTATCATACTTGTTATAATATATCTTATCTTATTAATGTAAATGCAGCGCCAAAAAACGGTAAATGTAAATTGTAGATAATTTAAACATTAAGGACCACCAAGATACAGGCTTCGGCCTAGTTTGGGGTCCAATGCAAGATTTATTGGCTAACATCACAAAACTGCAACATTATTATGATTAAGTATAGCAACTACATAAAAAACGATTTCTATAAGTAAACATATTCTTTAAAATTGTTGATAAACTTACATGGTATGTTATAATTATTGTTATGGTTCGAAAATAAATTATTATTATATTTTTAACTAAAAGTAATAAATAATGTAAAAAAATCATATTTCTTAAAAATATTCAATTAAAAACAAAACTTACAGATAACCATTCGTTGCGAACATCCATGATGTTGAGAAATACATCACCATCTAAGCTCACTCCAGTAAATTGTCCTAAAGCAATTGTCCGACCTGCAACCAGAAATATAATGTGAATGATAAGCTGTAGCTTTTATGGATACATCATAGTCGTCTACCGAGAGTTATGACATGGCATAGTATGGTTCCATAACCATCAAAGTGCAACAGAATTTTTTAAATTACATCAATTAGTTCAATTGCATTCTAAATATTTTTTCTAAAGTGCCAAGCCAAACGCACATCAACTCATGTATATTATTACACACCTGTATATGATATATAATTTAATAACACCTGTGTGTAATAATAGAGGTGTGTATTTTTTATTATTATTTAACATTTAAGTATTCTTTTTTATTTCCCTAGTTTCAGATTCACCTAATTTTACCATTACCATTAAAAAATTATTCTGTACAATAGGTATATAAAAATGTATTATGACCATACCTTTAAGATTGTCCATGTCTTGAGAGTGTTGTGAAGCTAAAGCAACCAGGCTCTGTATTGCCCCTCTTATATGACTGATGTTCCATCCATTATCATATTTAATCTGGAAATATAAATAACATGGATTTAAGTAAAATGGAACTGTGATTAATTTATTATTTAAATATGTAAGAATTCTTATTATTGTCTATGGCAGTCCAAGTCATAGACATGTTTATTAATCTAACACAATAGATCAAACATAGGCTTTACCAACTTCTTTTATACCATAGGATTTGCACATGGCCTTGATCATTGATTGTACTTGATTCCTTGTGGCCTCTGTCAGTTCATACTTTTCTTTTGCATCACCACTATTTTCTACCACCCAGTCTCTGAAACATAATGTATGATATTATATTAATTTAGTACAATACTTTAAAATAATCTGATATGGTATTATGTTATATTTACATTTTATGTTTTTAATTACAAGTGAGTAGGAGTATTAAGAGTAGGTATATTTTAAGGTTTTATTGATACCTACACAATATTTTCGATGGCTTTCTTCTTTTCCACTTTTCTTTTAATATGTGAAGCATTTTCAAATTCAGAAGAATAGCTTTCATAGGCATTTGTGAAATTTGGTTTGCTGAAATAAAAAACACAGTATGAACTAGTGTCTGAATGGACAGATGTAAGTCATAACAAAGTTTATTGAGCAGTACCATGTTTAAAAAAATATATATCTTTCTATTAATATTATGACATAAGTTGAACTGCATAGTACTTATGTTTTTATAGTCCTTTACTAAACTCTGACCAGAAACATTCTCATTGCTGGGGCTCAGATTTTTGTTTCACTATGCTAGTCTACTGTGGTTAAGACTACATATACCTACTTAAGAAAATATTTTTTCTTAAAATGAAAATACAGACACAGTCCTTCTATAATAAAACACAGGTTATTCATTCAATGTGCAAACTTTGAAAATCAGAACATACATTTCTGTCACTTAATTTGCAATACAGAAATATGTCAATGAATTTTTAATTTTTTACTTTATGTGTAAATCAGACTCAAGTAGCTAACAGAGATAAGGAAAACATAAATCTGTTTGTTTATCATACACCAATATTATTTACTTGGATATAAAAGATAAAATTTTATATTTTTATGATAACACTAAATCCAACAAAAAACACTTTGTGACATGAAAATGATTTAATTTTATTGACAGATAATTCATGCAATATCTCATATATCAAAAATATTGTGTACTTTATTTAATGTTTACCTGAGATCTTTACCTGGACTGAAATTTTGCTTCAGGTTTTGGAATCTTGTCTACAAAAGTGGTAGACATGTCACATGTGTTTAGGATATTTATTACAGTTTCCCTTACATTGCTACTTCTTAAACGTATGTGTACTAACTTGAACTGACCTAAAATAACATAAAAAAATGAATTAGTGGTTGTCAATATTTTGATAATATTATATCTGACAAGAATATCTTAATATTACCTTCAGGCATATCTTTCTGTCTTAAATAAAATGGTAAGGATGGAACTGCCATACTCCGACTAGATAGCTGTGCTTCTAAATGAGCACTTAATTGTTGAAGAGAATTTTCATTGATTTTCTGTGATTTAAATAGGTAAAATATAATTAGTGACGACAAAAACTCGGAAAGAATTTCAGGTAATACGTAATATGTGTAGGTTAGCGCTGACTGATATATTTACCCTCTGCTCTGGATACCTTCCAAATAGATCAGGATGAACACTAAAGTAAAATGGTCTTAGGGCAGTAGAAACTTCTGCTGAGCTAAGGTATCTGCAAAATATTCCTCCGACACAGCTGCATCTAAAGATATGAATGTGAAAATTCAATGGAAAATTATATTACAACCAAATGTTTTAGAGAACAATTATACTAACCGCAATTTTAGTTTTGTATACATCATTTTTGTATTCGTATGGTTATAATATTATACTGAGATAGTTTATTACACTATATTCATACACAATCATGATGTTGTCGCAGTTTACAAAATGTAATATAAAAATTTAAATTAAAATTTAGATCATGTTTTGGCGTAAATTTCAAGGTTGACAATGAATGCGAATTGACATTTATTTTGTCATTCCTTGGCATGTCAAGTGTCAATTGTACAGCGTCTACTACCGTGTTCCACTAAACGCAATTTTTGCTCAAAACGCACCGATCATTCTTACCGGAAACAATTTCTTTAGCGCATTGACTATTTTGAAACTTGTAGCGAACTTAGTGAAACGACTGACAGATGTTAATATTTGACATTTCTCGTTTATCGAATAAATTCTAATTATATATATTTTTTATTTTATATTTACTCATTAATAACCTAAAAATAACACCAATATCAGTGAAATCTGTCAAATAAATGTACATTTTGCCTTAAGTAGAAAGCTGGGTGAAAATATGCAAAATGGCGTGATCATTCTGAGCGTTTTGAACAGGTGATAACTGAGTGTGGAACATGGGTGAAAACAGTTTCAAAAGATCATAGTGGTGCTAAAGAAACGCGATGTCAACGAAAAAATCGTTATTTTCGTTTATTCTTAGCAAATGGACACATCATGTATGACAGGCTTTGCGTGACATTCTAAACGTCAGTCTTTTTTTTATGATTTTATTTTTCAGACTGCGATTTCAACAAAAAAAACTGGATAATAGCCAAAATAAGATGGTCAAAATATATACGCTTGATATCTGTTTAGCATTTTTCAAACCTAACTTTGTATAATTTATTCAATTGTACAACTTATTAATATAACTAAACACATTTCTTACTCAGTTTAGTTAAATGATGGTGGTTGATAATTAAATTAATTAAAGCTTGATATGGATAGGAACAAAATTCTATATTTTGTTCCTATTTTAATACGAATATTTCATACTGTGTTATTTAAAGTACTGTAGGTTCTTGGTGGAAATTAATTTTATACAGTAGTGTAATGTAATAGTATAATATATACCTACAAACTATTTGCACTTTTTTCCACTTTATTAGGAAGACAATGAGCGGTTTTTATTTTGACAGTTCTACTAGTTTAAGAAAAATGCTGATAGATGGCATTAAACCTAAGTAATATGTCAAGTCCTGTGTAAAATGTCAATTTCCGCTTTGTTTTTTGTTTGTTTACCTTTCAACTTTCTTTCTTTCACTTGCAATAGTTTATTTTTTATTATTTGTGCCCTGAGAAGTAAACTAAACATGGCTAGTCCATGCGTAGTACAATTTTGTAAAAATATAAGTAACCACCGCTTTCCCCAAGATGAAACTCGGAGATCAAGATGTATAGAGGCTATCAAACATATAAAAACAGGATTAACTATAAGAAAAAAATCTAATTTAAATATATTATATCTATATGCCGACCACTTAAGAGTCGAAAATACTCGGCAAAAGGCTGAAATTTGTATATTTCTTAGAATGTAAGTCTATGGGAGTACTAAACAAGAACTTCCCGAAATCCCTACGGAAACGGGAGAAAAGTGTGATTAATTATTTGTTTGAAAAATCGAAGATATTGAAGCCAGCGAGCTATAATGTATGTAGGTTTCCTCGGAAGTGTAGGAGATCACTTAGAAAGGAATTTGAAAGGATTATTTTTGTGTATGAAACAGCATACCTACAGCGACTTAACCACTTTATGAATAATTTCACTAACTACTTAAAAATGGATAAAATCTAGCAACGCTATTAACCACCCAACAAAGATTACAGATTTTTTTGACATATTACATTATGCAAGCGCCATCTTACGGTAGTCTCTGTACCTAAAAGTGACACTTCGAAAACTCCTCATTACGTACTTGATAAAATATAATATATTGTAACACGACCAGTTACGACTAAGTCATCATCAGACTGATGATGACTGGGTCGAAACCTAAGAAAGCAAAAAATGTGAGTTGAGACATACTTTTTTATTAATATTTGGCACAAAATATGGTAAAAATATACTACTGATTTATGTGATAGGTACTCCAGTGATTACCAGTGATATGCAGAAACACTCAAAGCTGTGATACCTAGGTACACTTGATAATTACCTCTTAGTTGGACTCACTACTCACATATTTTTTAATGCTCATAAATGTATTTTCCAATGTCTAATCTAAAGGCTTTTGGGTCGACCGCGATGCGCCACGGGCTGGTGCAAACTGCGAAGTGTGACGTAACGGACAGAGTAGACTTTGTAGCGCCGTACTCTACATGTCCTCCTTCTGTCACCGAGTAGAATTTACCTTTCGGCGAGCTTATTCGTAATTGTTATTCCGACGAGTTTAGTAATTAAGCGATAAATGTACTAGCAGAGCAGTAGAGAGCGGAGGGCGGCAGTCGAGTTGCGACCGCGCCGCGCACCAGACACTCGCGCCAAGTGATGAATTTGATGGTTATTCGACATTTTTCTATCGGTCGTCGAAGGAATCTTGCCGGACTGGTTCCCGCGGAACGCTGCGTTACTGCGCCGCTCTGGTGAACCCTTTCGCTTGTAAATGTGCCGATATTTACATATGCACGCTCGATCTTGCATCGAACTTTCGATCTGCCCCAGCAGCCCGGCCGCCCCAGCAACGCTGCCGCCCCGTCGCGCTCAACCTTTGCACGACGTGCGATGATCCACGTACGTTATTTTTCGTTTGTCTTAGCCAATGCATCACTACTTAGGTATACGTCAGCACACACAAGATAAACCGTAGGCACTCTTCAGTAAATAAAATCAAAATAAGGAAGAAGGAAAACATAATATACGTCATAATGTAGAGCAACGTTACGTTAACCTTTTATGGAAACCAACCAAATAATGTTTCTTTATTTATGTTTAGATAATTTGTACGCAATATAATAATTAGGAAATGTATCTTCCTAGCTCAAAAGTACCTGCGTAGTAAAAAATTAACATTCGATACAAACTACGCAGTTCGTGCAATGGGGGACCGTATCAAAAGCTTGTTTGTGTTACAGGTAGGTACAACACGCAAGATTTATGATTGCTAAATATTTTATGTGCTAATAAGTAATAATAAATGTTATGTTGCTAAAACAATTCGCGCGACATTATTCAATATAGTTTATTATTACTAAGTTGGTAGATAATACTCGTAGTTTGGCCTGTATCTAATTATTATCTACCTACTTAGTAATAATACATAGGTACTAATAATAATTAATTATTTATGTACAATGTACATAGTCTATACATAAATCTTATAAGAATATTTTAAGGGATCTTGGATATCGCATTATATCGGTTACGGTAATGCGGTCCATAATAAATAATTATTATGCTTTTTTACTAAAAAAAGTCTAAATGCATTATTTTACACCTGAAATTTCCTGCTTATTTGCAGAAACGCTATGAAAAGAGAAAACTGAAATAATATGACTAGCGACATCTATTGGCCGATTCCCAGTTACTTATATTTTTTTAAAAAGGAAAATTTGTGGAAAAAGCTTGTCCTTTACTTTCAGTTGTCCAATAACTAGATATTTACTGTGACATTTGAGTTTAGTTTTATTTGGGCGAACAAAAATGTTTGTACCCGGACGTTTTCTCTAAGGCTCAAATTACCTACATTGGCGCTGTATCTTAAGAGGAAATCTCACGGTTGAGAGAAATACAAAATAGGTATTTATAAAATCTATTGCTGTCTCGCAGTGCCTGAGCTAGCAAGCACTAGCGCGATAGAGACAACTGCATCACGAACTGAAATTACCTATTAAAAACACAAGAAATCGACGTTCGGGGAACCCTTTTTCCTCCTCCAAAACTTAACTGATTTAGAAATTTTTTTCATTATAAACTAAAGAAAAGCTTAGAGCTAGATTCCTTTGTTTCGATTTTATTGTTTAATGCAGTCAAATTTGTTTCCTGGATGTTAAAACACAGCGAGAAATCTGGTCATTTTTTAAAGTCTTTTGAACGTCCATATCTCCTCAAATAATTCATTTACTTATTAAAAAAATGAAAAAACAGGGACGTATAAATAATTTAATAATATACTTATATATTCAGGAAAACAATAATTGTTACTCTAGTGGCATTTTCCAGGGAGGAAACAGTGGTCACGCAAACCCCTATTATCTGTATGGAAAAACAGGCCTTGTGTTTCCTCTTAATAATTGAATAAAAAGGAAGAAGAATAATAGTGAGATGAGAACACGAAGAAAACGCGTCACCTCGACTTTGTCAATGTGAGTTGAGCCTAAGTGCCTTTTCACATTACATAGCCGCGGCACGGTTGCCGTGCCGTGCAACCGTGCTAGCTCTTTCACATGTATACGGCTTATACACGGTCGCCGGCGGGATGTTCAAGTACGAGTATTATCAACAATTTTGTCGAACAACGACGTCTTCTATCATGGAACAAAAAAAGATAGCCTTTCTTCTATTGTATCGACGTCGTCAAGGTTGACTTCATTACATAAGAGAATATTTTGGATACATCCGTACAATGCTTTGAGAAAGGAAAAGGGAGATTTTTACAGAAGTTTATGGATCTTTGGGAACACGAGGATAAATTTTCAACATCGATTTCGACAGATATTCTGCAATAATCGTCCGTCCGTTCCCCTATGATTTTAGCTGTCGAATGGAATTTGCGCTCGCCGTGCCTTACTGCACCCGTGTTCATGTGAACGCATCTAAACAACTCCATACAAGACTATAAAGACGGCAGCGTCAAAACCGTGCTTATAGTGGATAACAGCCGTCCGCTGACGCGCGGTCACGGCACGGTCGCCGTGCCATGTGAAAGCTCTCATCGTTGCTGATACATTACTATTTTACACGGCACGGTAGTCGTGCCGCGGCCGTGTGCATGTGAAAAGGCGCTAGTGTGTAGACATACACCAGAATGCCTTTCATCTAATCGGTATGACACTGCCGATTGCACCAGTTAGAATTGACCTGTGTATGAGCGCTCATTGACATGACAGTTTTAACTGTTAAGGCAACAGTAGCTTCATGCCGATTGGACGTAAATACACTTTTAGAAATCTCAAACAGGCTCATACAATATTTTTTCAAACAAAGGCCTGACTCTAAATTTCTTGTGAATGTATATTGTATAGTAAGTACATATTAATTATAAATAGTAATTGGTATATTTGATGATAGTTACATTGACTTCTGATATTTTACTTTTAAATGCATTAAACGCCTCCTTTAAAAATATATAATATTCATTAATAAATGAGCTTTAATAGATAAGGAAAGGGTAGAGGCGTTTGAGATGTGGTGTTGGAGAAGAATGGAAGGCATAAATTGGACGGAAAGAAAAACAAATATAAGAGATACTTAAAATAGTGGAAGAAAACAGACATGAAACAGACCTATAATTAAAACATAAGGGAAATGATGGTTGGGCACTTGATATTATAGAAGGAAAAGTAGAGGGGAGAAGAGGAAGAGGGAGACTTAGGAGAAGTTATATAGAACAAATAAAGGAGAAGATAAACGTTGTGTCGTATCAAGAGGTCAAAAGATTTGAAGATTACTCCACCGACAAGAGCCTAGCTCTTAAGATTTGAATGAAATGAATGAATGAGGTTTAATATAAAATAAGCAAAATAACTATTAAGCCGAGTATTGCTTATATAATGTGCAAAACAAAGGAAATTATATTATTGTTTCCATGAATAACATCTACCCACAGTAGCCCATTAATAGATACTAATAATACTATGTAAATATGGCAAGATAATGTTAATATTTATAGGTGTTAATTTTAAAGAGAACTATGACAACTCAGAAACACAAATAAAATAACTTTGTAACCACAGAAATATTTAAATAATAGATAATATTATCTATATGTTCGTCGATGTGTAGTATTATATTAATACTCGTATTTATAATACTCGTTATACCGAGAGCATAACCCTTAACATAGAGATATTTTTTAACTTTGAAAATAACTTACAGATGAGACATCTTGTGATCAAAAGTATTAAGGCGTGTTTCACCATGCAATGTTAAAGTTAATCTTTCGTTAAATATCATGTTGTTCCTCTCGGAATTTTTATCAATGAATGAGAAGGCTAATATATAAATAATGGTATTTTAACAAGCCGTTAACACTAACATGTGTTGTGAAAATCGGGACTTAGCCAGTTTTATAAACGTAGAGCTCAATCAGTGTGGCTCATGCAGAGATCACGAATATGCGGATACTCACTTTTCGCCACTGTTTTTCATAATTTAGTTATCATACTCCAAATCTAAAACTCCATAAGCAATGAGCGGGCATAAAATAATATTTCCTAAGTAACTTAATCTCTATTGAATATCTATTTTAGGGCCGATTTTTCAATCGTCAGATAACTTTTATCTGTTGAATAAACGTGTGACTTTGACATTTGTTCCATACAAAATCTGCCATAGTCACTTATTTATTCCTTAGATAAAAGTTATCCTACGATTGAAAAATCGGCCCTAAAAGTAGAAAAACAGTTAGGTAGGCACAATCTGCATCACATGGATCTCATAACTTTTTACGGCAAAAGATCTTAGTTGCGAGACTTTTTTTACAAGTTTTGTTTTTGATGGGATAATAATTTCAAATTTACTAATTTTATCTTAGTTTTCTTACCAACATTATTTATAACAGAAATTAGACAAGTAGGTAATTTCAGAATATTTACGGGTTTATCAATTATCTTGGTTTAAGACTAAGAAGGTAAGTAATGATTACTATTTAGGTTGGTACTCAGTTCGTTTTTAATGTGACCTAAATGTTAATAAATGGGCGGTTATAATGCTGCCAATATGTCACTTTTTCTCCGCGCAAGAAATACAATGCAAATTAATTTGGCCGAATTACTATTTTATGTTTACCTTTATAGGACGAGAGATGTTTCGATATAACGGAGTATAGTAGAGGTACAGAGGTAACAAACCAAAATACCGAAAATTTCCTATATTTCCATATTGTACACACATAACGACACTTTCAGCGGAATATTAAAGGATATTATACTTCATTATCCAATACATTATATAACAATTAAACAATAATTAATATGTTTAAACATCAAATGAAAATCTTTCACAGAAAAATACGCCATTTTGACACTGCCGATTGTAGAATATAAGCCTGTAGTCTCTGGATTCATAGCAAACAATAATCATTGTATTTTATTGGCCAATTGGCATCACTGACTAGTCTATGGTTGTGTCATAGACGGATTTGTTTACGTTTGGGTTAAATTTATCTCGGACGTACTATAGAAGCTGTAAGACTCTTTACAAAGTCGTCTTCAACATTTATGTAAACTATTGTATGCGTGTTTAGTTAAAAATCACCGGGATTGGTTACCGCTGAAGCATTAAGCCGTGGGGCTGTCACCGTTCACGCTCGGCCGACGCGCGACGCCGCGGCCGCGCGGCCGCGTGCCGCCTCTAGGCAGCAGGTGTGCAGGCTCTAAGTGTGTCGAATACCACACGGCACACGCGGTCGGTCATCAAATAATGCTGCCCTAAATATGTAATTTGTTTTTGTATCCAAATAGTTGTTGTAAGTAACGCCTTGACGTTTCTTTCACATATTCTAGACCTAGTGATTTCAACTGTATGTAACATTATGGCAGTTAAACTTAAGTAGTTAGTTTTTTCATACGCAGGGAAAACATATAACTATATTTTAAGCATTCGATTACAACTGGAGGTAGCAGAGTCATCATTGTCACGATATTAAAATACTATATTATAAAAATGCGAAAAATGTCATGTCTCTTATCAAATATCAAGTTCCTAGTAATGAAACAGGAATAGCAACTAGGAATTATTAATGATGTAATATCCAAAGCTCTTTCAACTGAAAAGTGTTTACACGGGCAAGAGCTCGGGTTTGGGTCTCGATGTACTGTGTAGTAACAACTAATAACGTGTTCCGTCGTAATGTGTGTGTTCATGTGTGAACCGGTCCTATAGATGCTAGCCACCGTTCGATACCAACATATAATTTAAATAAATTATGTAGTCTCAAGCTGCGTTTTACAATTAAAACTGTTAAATATTAGGAACACTGCATGTCACACCCGTTACATAATTAGAAAGCATCTCTAGAGCCTAACCTATGACCAGCGACCAATACAGAAATTGTAGAATTGTGTTATAATGTTCATTCCTTCTACATTCCTCTTGCGGCCATCCTAACAGTAGGTGCGACTTACGAGTGAGGTATTTCTTAGCACTTTCAACTGAGCCGTTTCAATGATATGGCCCGATAGTAATTTTGTTTGCCCTCTAATGCTACAATAGACTTGATAGGTGGGTTTAGTTATACTGTTTAAGAACTAGCCAATCACTTTTTAATTTTCTACTTTCAGTTGCTTTTAAAGCTATCGACGGAAATCTGAAACAATAGTCAAAAGGTGTGTATGTATAAATAGTCAACAGTTAAGCGACGCTCTAGTCACTATAGCCGTCCTATTTACAGACTGTCACTGTAACCGCTCTTAATTTTAATTAGCATTTTAGTATCAGGTCCTTAGTCTTGACAGATACTCACTTTGAATGTTCTTAGTAGTTAAGTAAAAATTAATTGATCCACTTTTAAAATGTTATGAGCTAGCTGTGTTAAACTGATATCTATGCCCTATGGCCAGCAAATTTCATAGATAGAGAGACACTACTAACCGGAGAACTACGACTGCACTTAACCACAAAACTAAAATGTCAATTTTATGTTGCAAGGATTCGTGAAATTGTACAATCATAAGAATATTAAATTTCTTATTCACATAAGTACACACCGATAATATTAAGCTAAATAATGTTATCTTATTTTGTTAGCGATATTGTTTTGCATAACAGGTTCATCAAGGTTAGGTGTTATTAATTGTACACTCGTCGACAAACCAGGTGTAGCACATTTGGCCTTTATTATTTTGGTAATATGGCGTTAGGTACGCGCGACTGTCTTCGACTGTACTATACCATTACCAACACTTGATGTATCATATCATGGTAGGTCTGTATACAAAAGATAGAGAGTAAATACTACTAAGATAAAACAAAAGTTGTTGATAGATTTAAGATTATTCCTGTGGCTTCTAATATCGTACCTAAATTTTGTCGTAACAAAAAACATTTATAATTATCCACACTCGCATCGATTGTGATTTTTCTTAAAATATCTACGTCGTTGGTATATTCAGGGTAAGTAACATTGAAGCGTGGCACAGAATTAAAATATAATATGGCACAATTCAATTATTTTAGTATCGAGAAAACAAAAAATTACGTAATTAGAAAACTAATAAAAATAAATATACCCATACTTTGAGAAGGAAGAATCAACTAAAATGATAATTTTCTTTAAACCCTAAAACTTTATGTATGTTTACGATTAATATTATTGAATAGTGCATAGTAAATTGTGTTTTCGAAATTGGCGACGTTACCACAATCCACAATTCACTTATCTTAAGTCCTAACCTAAGGTCTAATTCCTAAATATGGTAACTTGGATGTGTCGTGTTTCTAATGTTAGAAGTCTACTAGGTACACTAATAATATCATCATAATACACATTAATACCCATAAATAATGTTATCAGAAAGTTAGAAATCGCTTTCTACACTACGTAAGTAGGTATCTTGTTATTTTATTACGACGATTTCAATATCGTACATTTTACAATATGTCTCTTAGAAAATACCACAAATACTTAGAAAAAGATAATAGGTCAGTTTGGGTTAAATTATATTTTGCACCTGTCTGTCTGTACTCAATAGTGACTTTTGTAATAAAAAGTCAGACAAGGAGATTTTTTTTTGTATAACTTATACAGGCTATAATATTAATGAGTGATAAAACTTTCGGGTACTTTTTTTAAATTATTGTATGGGAAAATTTATGATGTTAGGGCATTTCTCACACAAACGTGAAAGTCAAAAGTAAGTCTTTCAGCGCTGGTACTTTCACAGTATACTCAACATATGAGACACACACCTACACGCCGTATTATCACTTATTTATTTTACACCTTGTTTACCTAGTGTGAATAAAAATATTGAATTAGCAGTATTTGAGATAGTTTAATGGTTGACATTTACACTTTAATTGGAGTTTAAGTTATTGTGGTCATACTTTTTGAAACTCCTATTAAAAATAGTACCTATTAAACTTAATTCAGTTATTAGATTCATAGATGTGTACTCTTGGTATGTGGTTCTAATAAGATTTTTCTCACGTTCGTTTACGTAAAGGCAACGTGGTGGTTTGTGAGGATCGCTGCATATCTGCGCAGACCTCCTCACTTTAATCTTAGCAGAGATGGGCTACAGCATGATAATTGAGGATGTTAGCGCGCGGCAACGATGCTGCGGCGAGATTTATATGAATTTTTGGCCGCAACTCCGACGGGTTATCCCATCATCGGGGTCTTTTGTTCACTTGGACACATGATGGAATAACTACATATACATTTTCAATACTAGGTACACGAATTGTTTGGTCTGATTTAATAAAATTCCCAACACACACGATTTTTTTTCAATTGCGCACCCTCTGTACACTTTGTTAAGCAGTTTGAGAATAATTGGAGAGTTCTAAAAAGGTGGTTCCTAAATAAGGAACATCGTAACTTTTATTAAAAAATCTCATCAGTATCTTATTTGTTACTGACCAGATAAATTTAATGTTGTAATTTATTTTATTGTATCTTAAAAAAGAAAATTAAAACATAAAGGTTTCTGTTATGGATCTCATTAGCCTTTGCTTAAAATCTATCGCTTGTTAGGAAATAGCAGGAATTAATGGGGCCAGTATCTACCGCGAGATATTTTCCGGAATGCATTTCTGACCTTCAATCTGACACGCTCGGCTGACACTATCACATTATGATAGTGATCACTGCATTTGTAGGCTTCTGCCAATGAAATCGGAACCTTCAAATGCATATCCGTGTGAGAGTTATAATTAAAAGCACCCTTATCACTTACGAAATAGCATTCAAAATATATTATCGAGTTGCACGTTATACAAGGAAGCGATATGAAGCCCTAATTTGTGGAATTTTGAATCAGATTAATTAATTTCTTGCAAGTGGGAGCGTTTAATTTCACAACAAGCTATAAATAGCATTCTAATGGAAGTGCTCTTTTAAGAATAGTAACTATTGCACTACCCGTAATGGGTGAGTTTTGACTTATATTCATTGTGACTATCGATGAAGGAATTAAACATAATATAAAAGCTAGAAATCAAGTTGAATTAGAAACAAAAGTATTAAAATAATCCTTTCCATGTCGTTGAAAGAAACGGGCATATTTCCATCGACGATGATCGACACAACTGGGCTACGAATAATCATACTTTTGTACATCTTAGCGAGATATTTGTACATGTAACTCTTGACAGGATGAGTAGGAAATTGGTTCGACGTGACACGAAAATCGCGTGGCAAAATCAGTTACAACGAATCCCGGCGAGATGGTGCGATAGGAGCTGAGGATTAGGTGTGTATCCTGCCCGGTCGTTGCTCTAATTGATCATTTGAGCGGTGCGTGCTGCTGATGGGCTAATTACGTACATGAGCTGTGAATTGGTGAGTAACGCGGACGACCGTGGGTGGCAGACGGCATGGCTCCGTTGTTCCCAACAGATATTATAACGTGGCTACTGGCCACTGGCTAGTGGCTACGTCCGCTTGGATTCCTCGATGTAGAGTAGACTTCACAACTTTTGTTTTATTAAATACTAGCTGTGCCCGCGATTTCGTTCGCGTTTTTTAATGGCTTAAACTGTTTATGCAGCGCACGCAACGAAATTCCCCAAATGTGAACAATTTTCCCCGTTTTTGCAACATTTCTCACTGACGCTTTGCTCCTATTGGTCGCAGCGTAATGTTATATAGCCTAAAGCCTTCCTCTATAAATGGACTATCCCACAAAAAATAATTTTTTCCTGAGATTAGCGCGTTTAAACAAACCAACAAACTCTTCCGCTTCATATTAAGTATTAGTATAGATTACGGGACAGTAATTAGTAAGACTAAGTACTATATGCACGAGAAACTTGATTACTGAGATTTTGAGAAAAACAGGTTCATAAAGTCGAATAAGAAGATTATATTCTAATAAGAAAGGCTATGCTGATTTTTACACCTGACCGGTATGTGCTGAGAATTCCGAGAATTCTCGGAACCGAAAATCTGGGGAATTCCCGGTTCTTTGAGTCCAAGTTAGAAATAATAAATGAAAATAAACTATTATGTATATTAAATCGTCATTGTCAATATTGGGTATTTGTTGGCTGATATATCAAGACACCAATAAAACCTTATGTATTAAAAATTTAAATTTCAGGTACATAAAATTCTATTCCTAACGACTGCACTCACCCCTTACCTTTGGAGAACCCTTATCCAAATCTCCACTGAATCACAAAGCAGATAATAAAACTGAATATACAGGCTAGTGCTAGTTTTTTTTAAAGAAGAAGCGTGTGCCACTAGTATAACTTATATTATCTTCTCCGTGGTCTAGTGGTTCAGAGCTTCGCTCTCGGCCCGGAGGTCGTGGGTTCGACTCCCGCGTTGGAACAACAAAAAATGTTGTTGCCAAGTTTGGTTAGGACAATGCAGGCCGATCACCTGATTGTCTGATAAGAAAGATGATCCATGCGTCGGATGGCCATGTCAAAAATCGGTCCTGCGCCTTTAATCTCGCCAGTCGTGTCGGTTTACCGTCCCACTGGGTTATGAGAGTAAAAGGAAGATAGAGTGTCATTGTGTATTGCGCTCACACTTGGGCACTATAAAAACGACTCCTGAGTAGCTGGCCTGGTTTAATTGAAATCGGATTCCGACACCGAAATCGGTAAGGGGAGCTATTTTTATTATATCCTAAGTAGGCTATCTCCGCGCTACATTTTGTTCTTGAAGCTAATAACTATTGCTTGCAATTAATTAAAACTTAATTAACTGATTAGATCTGAATTAATTATATTTAGTAGTCGAACCACAAATAATAAATCAAGTAAGTTTAACACGAATAGCACAGTAATTAAAACGATGTCTATACATTAACAAAAAGTATTTTCCGTTATGTTGTACCTGTACCACTAGTTCCAGTCAGAACGTGGTGCCACTGCTCTAATTATATTGTTTATAAATACGCTAACTGTGCCTTTGCCCGCTAGAATTGAAAAAAACATAATATGGATACTATTTCTAAACTTAGTAACTTTACTTAGCACGATCTTTATTTATTTTGTAATATTGATTGCATCTTCGATATGCCTATAAAATAAACAATAGTTACTTGGGATACGATAAAACTCGCAATACGTACCTATTTTGTAAAAAAAATTGGAGAGCTTTCACACTAGCAAATTTGCATACAGTGATTTTAAGAAATTAATGTATGCATTGGTTGCGTAATGTTATGGAATAAAATGTTTCCTACTAAGTAACCGTTAATGGAAAATTTACAACTTAATTCAAATGAAAAATGTACAAGGAAAGGAACTTAAAAATTGCAGCTTCTACAAATATTATAGACATATTATAATGTATTTTTGATAACCGCGAACTTTCGCTGGCAGCGGCTCACGTATAACGGATCGCGAGACACGCGCCAAAAAAAGAAAAAAAAACAAGAACAACAGTTCGTTATTTGCGCGTAACGGCTCCGGTAGCTTGCTATCGAGATAAGACATCAGTCATTTTAATTTTATGGCAGCCTCATGACAACATGCATTGCAGTCACAGATTAAAGAGGACCAGATAAACAGCTATACTGCCTTCCGATTAAATGTAATACAATAGTAAACAAAGCTTAGTATGGGCAATCTGTAACGCTTTACGCTACCAATTTAAATGTCACCAATTCACCGCAAAATGAAGAAATACAGTATACCAATTTAGTTGAATTACAATTTTTGTTTACATAATATAGACCACAGTGACTGCACGGAGTTTACGTACTGGGGCTTTACTCTCCAAACTGATTCGATTTCGATTCAGATTCATCCGTGCCGCGTACTTCCCAATAAATTGACGTTTGTTTATTTTATTTCTCAGTCGATTGATATGGTCCAGGTGTACAAAAAGTTACGATCTAACGATTTTCTTTATCCTGGTTAGTTTCAAAGCAATCAACCAAATAAAATACCAAACGCCGCTGAGATTGGACTGATTCGATTCTCGATTGTGTCCGGAGTAAGCCTGCTGCTCGCGATTCGATTAACTAGGTACTATAAACTTACGGGGAATGTGTGCGTTACCTCCTATCGCTATAAACGCGGCGAAAGTAGAAAATTATTTTCAACAAAAAATAGACAACACAAAAAAACATCGGTTCACAAATGTCTGAGCAATAGTTCGAAGTTCGAACATACAGAAACATCCACAACCGAACATATTATAACCGCCTCCTTTTTGGAAGTCGCTTCATCATATATTTAGTTTCTAGCTACTTCTGTTTTTTGACGGCCTTACTTTTAATATATTTATCTTGCGCAGTTAAGAACCGTTCCAGTATGTCAAAATTACAATAATGAGACAATATCTATATTTTTTACGGGTACAGTTTGTGTGCTTCTTCAATTGCCAAATTAATAACTGAAGGTTGGCATTCAAGCTCCGAAATTATTCTTTGACCCCCTCGAGTTTGAAATGTTCATGTATACTTAGGGTCCCTAGTGCTAGTCTGTGATTAATAAATAATAAATCCATAGTTAGCCTACAATTTTCCATTATATTCAAAACCTACTGTGGTTTATTATTCAACCCAAAGTCACAGACGCAACTGGGCGTAAGTGTATGTTTGTTGTAAGGAAGTACTCGCAAGTACCTCGCCTCGCTGTCTGAAGCTAATAATACGCTGACCTACTCTACTAGTCGAGCTTCGGGTTAGGAGTAAGGACTCAGGCTGTAACCGGGATAGTAGTTGCTGACTAATAAAATAAAAGTCTTCGTGTTTTACTATAAAAATAATAGCTCCTAACACCTATTTCGTGGACGGTTTCATTGAATCTTGACCGGCCACGCAGGAGTTATTCTACTATTAGAACCCGAAAGTATACATTAGAGACAATCTCTTCCTTTACTCTCGTAACCGTGGGATAGAGGACCGAACGACTAGCGAGATATCAGGCACAGGAACAACTTTTATAGGTGCACTCCAGTTGCAGTGAAATAACGTTATTAACGAAATGTTCAATTACATTACTATTTCTTTCGTCCTAAATTCAAATATAAAAAAAACTACATTTTGTTAATAACAATATTTATTAATACTTGCAACTGGAATGAACATGAATGGATGTTATAGATATACCTACAATCAGGACAGAATGCATTTATATACCAGATCTACAAACAACATTTTTTTTACATATCCGAGATCGAATATACGAAAGCCCAATCGAAACTGCGAAGTCCAAACATAAATTATAAACTACTGGACCATATAGGCATAGTAATAGGCAATAAGCAAAAAGATATAGGAAGAGAGAAAAACTATTTTTTAAAATTGTAAGTGCATAGTTTTAGGCTTTTTTTATAATAATTGTATTAGTAAAACATGTTTTAAGAACTAGTATCAACACCAGGTACCGTCTAAAATAATAATGTAGTAGTTGCGATGCGTTGACGTTATAATTGTATAAGTTAAAAATATAACAATTAATGTTATTCATTACGTTTTCAATCAAGACACACTGACGTCGGGAATCAAAATAAAACCCCACCTGACGGAAGACATCATTGTTAGGGGCACAGTCACCGGTTTTATTACTTCTTTTTCCTTTGTCACTGTATACAGCTACTAGCCAGCTACCTTGTGTTTCTTTTAGCAATTAGGTGATCTTATTCATAATATTTGGAATGCGTAACAATAAATCCAACCGGCAAAAGTATTTAACGGCGTGGAATAATCCTAAAAGCCCTCACAAAAGGTTTAAGTTTTTTTCGTGATGACTAATAACAGCAAGTCCTGTCCAAACTTGCCTTTCAAAAGATATCGCTAACTTCTTTTTGTTACTAATTATCTATTTGTGTTTTACAAACGATTATATGCCAGGTTATTGTTTGTTGCGTGGAAACTGTAATATTTCGTCATTTTCGTGACTTTTTTAACACATGAAACATCGATTAGTCATAGATCCAGATATCGTCAGGCAGGTTTAACTTTTATGTTCAATTTTCTTAATTACTTTTTAATTACTTTCCTACCTGCCTTACACTTTAAAGCTTCAAATTATAATTGCACGCATTACTCCTAATTACTACATTAACAGGTCTTTTCATTGATGTGAGCTTTTTAACACCTGCTTAATTTCATTTCTCTTAAGTACTTATCCAATTTACAATTTTACATATAACGTTTTTTAATCAGCTGTCTTTTATTGTTCTTTAAATTTATTTCTAATTATCCTGTTCGGTGGCCAGTCCAGATATCAAAATATCAATATGTTACATATTTTTATAAACTCGAATATCTATGAAATTTACTGAGTAATTGAGATGTCTGTACGTCGGAAAACATTCATATTAATTTAGTGATAAGTGTTCAATAGTATGCCGTCTAACGTATAATATTGTGCAAAAAAAACCTTAAATCAAAAAGTACATTAACAAAATTGTCTTCAATAAACAGTCAGGTGTCACAATTTACATTATCTAAACAAAAGACATAAAAGCTTTCAAATATTTGTCACAAAACAATCGCGAGGAATGTATGAATAACAGCAGAAAGTAGGAAAGGGATGGTGGTCCCGTTTCTGGGATTTTGTGAATAAATAGAGGGGATGGGAAATATAAGAATGGAGGAGGTGTCAACAATTCCCCACTAACACTTCGCTACTGCACCAAACCAATTAGTTTATTTAACACTGCTTGCCAAAGTTGCTCGGCAAAGTTAACGGTGGGTTCGAGGAAAATTGTAAATTGCCGCGACGGAGTGACACCCTGCCCCCACTCCGCTTACGGGACAAGGCGTCTAGGATGTGTATAATTAACTCTATTACCCCGAGCGGTTCCGAGTGCGTCAAAAGTGAGCTCTATGTGTTTCTACGTGTTACAGTGTTACTATAAATTCAACTGTGATTTATTGTGTACTGATTGAGTTTGTGATAGCGAAACAGATTCTAGTTGGTGAGTATTAAAGTTGATGGGATAATGTAGAGTTATGACAATTCGTTACTTGATGCGTTTGAGATTTTTTTTAATTTAATTAAGATTTAAAAAATCTCTATAGGTTTTTATTTTATTTGAAGCCGTTTATCTTTCTTAGCTTTATATGTGTATAATATCATATTAAAAAATAATCTTTAATATACTCGTACTAGGTAAGTACAGTATAAAAGTATTTAATGAACTTCCCGATGTCACTAATTGTTTGGTACCTACTCGGAACACAGTTCTTCGGATACCTATCACGGAGCTAGATTGACATGGTGCGAGACGCCCATAGATAATATTAATTTTTTAAATATTTTTTTATTCCCTTGTAGGCTCCCTTACTGAAACTAAGACCTTGTACATAGTTGTTATTATTACTTGTATTTTATATAAAACGCGACAAAGTTAAAAAAAGAGTAGGAATTGGTTACGAAACACTATTTTGAATTTAACGACTTGTAACTTATGTTCTAGAAAAAATATTTTCTTTGAACCTACGTAATTTTTATATTTTCAAATTATGCAAATAAGCCGCTTTAATCATATGAAATAAATTTCATATCAGGCTACTCGTATAATTCATAAAAAATCTACAGCAATAAGCTGTAGGTTTTTTCTACACATGATTAATTATAGTTACAGATTTACATTTAGCTCCTTATATTATATTAACATAATTAATTAAATTATTTTAAAAATATACATCTTTAAATGATAATAATATGCTTCCTCTAGTCTTATTCCCTTGCAAATATTTAAATGTCTTATTAATATTGTTACAAAGCTGATTATATTCAATTATGAAATGTTAAAGCACGATTCAATTAAGTAAGTATAGATAAGCTATAATTATTAACGGCTTCCATTTACCGACTCTACATTTCCTTATTTCGTTTTAATTTACTTTCAAACTATAATAATGTTCGTATACGTTGTATATTTCAAAAATAGGTGTGGTACCTATATAAAAATAATTTTATCTTAAATTTAAACGTAGCAAATATTTCTTGATATCTGAAATTCTGCGTGGGCACAATAACGGCTAATAAGATCAATATCTACGTAAAGAATACCAACATGACACTGTAGGCAATTTAAGTAGTTTCGAGAGTTTTTATAAAACAATAAAAAACATTGCATTCCATTATAATTGATAAGGGTTATGTAATTGTGCGTCGTGAGGGGTAGGTCGGAGGGGTAGGGCCGGGTAGGGCGGCGCGGGGGCGGGCGGGGTGTGGGCGGGGCGGCGGGTGGTGCCGACGCCGCCGCGTCTGGAGCGCCGTCACTCCGGCCGCGAGCAGCACGCAGCACGCACGACATGCGCGCGCGCCCCGACCCCGCACACGTCGCGCGCTCCCGCGCTCGCACACGCGCCAGTGATGTTACCGGCCACTGTTGTTATGTGCCAATTCTATCGTGAACGAGTGCGAATCCATCTGTTCCCGAAGCGTTGAACCTCCATTGAACGGATTGCGAATATTATTAGTGTGTATCGACGTTGGATGCATTAAAATTTCGGGTGAGTGAGAGAGGCGAACGCCTGCGCTGGTTTGACCGCATTTTTTAGAAATACAGACAACATATTGGCTCGGTTATTGATCAAAACATGAAACTAATACAGAACTCGCAGTGACTGTGCTCCCTGTCTCTAGTGTCGTATCGCAGCTTCGGTTCGTTGAATCTCGATAAATTGGATTTAAACATACGGTACGCGAGCCTGCGAACATAAATTGATGTTTAAACTTGTGTCGAAACATACTAAATAAAAATTCCACTGACACAGAACATATAATACAGGATTACAACCACGGGACCCGTTCAACGTGTATCGCTTTGAAATATAAGTTGATTAAAAAGTGGCCCGTATTTAAATACGTCTCGTTGATGTCTTTTACTTCACTCTAATGGAAAGCGCTGGCTTACCCTAAATACAAATTTAATTAAAATGCTTTAACCGGCAACACCACGTTATATTATAACTTTACATAAATTATAATAATAATATAAATGAATATTAATACTTTAGCTACCTTATAATATGTTGCTATAATTATTTTTGGTCTCTATAAAAATGTAAACAACAAGTATTTAACAAGAAAGTTTTTAACTTTTAGTAATTTTAATATTTTTCACATAAATCGATTTTTCTAATTAGAAATTTAATATAACAAATATGGAGATGGGGCAGATTCAAGTTTTCTTGTTTCATTATGTTTTATTAAATGAAAACACATGAAGTAATGTAACTTGTAACTTACAAGTTTAATCGCTTTATAGTATTTCCTTTCAATAAGTATGATGTTTAAATTTTGTGCTCTAAGTAAATTAACATTATTTTTACATTTGTTTAAAAAATAAACATATCTTAGCATTATAAAAATTACTCACCTGTGTTATACAATACATTTACATTACTTAAAGACTTAAAAGAACCTATGGGAGGTAGTTTGGCTAAAACTTTATAGTGAAAATATTATATCTTTATAATAAACAATCTAGGTGTTATGATATACTAAAATGTTATCTACTAAATGTAGTAGTAATATTACGCCAAATGTACTTATACAAGATGTATATAATAAATGAGTGATAATACTTTAGGGTGTGTATGTGCCTCCTATTTAGAATGAAGTGTTAAAGTACCAGGGCTGACAGATTTACTTTTGACTTTCTTGTTTCTATGAGAAATATCTCAACATCATAAATTTTCCCATACAATAAATAAAAAAGTACCTCTTTCAGCGCTGGAACTTTCACAATTAACTCATGTACATATTATACGGCACCCATAAATACCCTAAAGTATTATCACTCATTAATATTACAGCTTGTATAAAAAATCTGAATTATTGTATTTTTTTTTTTGTTGTCCTGACCTTATTAGATTTATTATTGTTAATACAAGTCCTCACGTCACACCGTTGACCCAATTTGTTCACACTGTACCGGCTGATTGTAAAGTTCAGAACGTTATGTAAATAGAACGTAAACAATCGTTTCCGAGAAAACTCCCTGATAACTTTGATAGGAACTTTTAATGTCACCGATAAAAGTGTAAATCAACTTAAATTAATTATAAACCGTTTAAATATTATAACATTTGTAGTTTATATTTTATGTGTTGCCATACGTCACTAGCAGTTATTATTATTATAAGGACTTGAGACGTCTTGTGTTTTAAATACCAATATAACCGTATTTTACCCAATAATAATCATTTGCTCTTGTATATAAGTGAAATTAGTAGAGTAGGAGTTAGAACTTGCAAGGTAGGGCTATAAGTTTTCTTTTTCTTTTATCTTTATGAAGAGTATCAAATAATATTTTCTACAAGTGCTATTTAAAGTGGAGACCATTAAGTAAACATGTTATAAATATCCCTCTATTTTATGTAGACGCGAACTTGTTAATATACAAAAAACTTGTTCAAAATAATAGAGCTGTTGATACTGCTATTGGACTCTACCTCTATCGCTCGCAATAATCACTTAATTAAGACATAATAAAGGTTCAAGCCATGTTTGTTCGAAGCTATTGAACATGCAGCTCGCCTTAATAGTCGCTTTACAATGTGACGGTGCATTTATTAGAAATACATAGATAAGCCGCTGCCGGCCGCGCACAACGACAGCTCTGTTCGCTTACAGCTAATATGAATAACGCCTTTCTCGAACTTAACATATACGGCGAATCTCTACATGTAGAGATTCCATAATATTATAATTATTTGTGCATATTCGAATGTGTGAATTCTATAAAATACTAGCTGACCCATGCACACATCGTTGAGAATATGAACAGTATTTATCTTACCGTTTAAACCTTTCCTGGACTTCCACGAATATTTCAAGACTAAAAATAGCCGAATCGGTTAAACCGTTCTCGAGTTTTAACGAGACTAATGAACAGAAATACATTTTATATACACAGAAAATAGAAAATCAGAACTAGCTGGATCCAACATACGAATAAAAGTAATCGACGTTTTTTGAATTTAAAATTTCCCACACTTGTAGTAAATTTCTAACATCACCCTGAAATACAAACATTAGGTTAAGATAACAAACAACACTTCACCTTACTCACATTAGAATTTACCACGCGTTTGTATAATAACAATAGGTTTGAAATATTTGTCAATCTTTTTTTTTTAGTTTCCATAGACACCATTTACATAGTCAATATGAGAATACATTTCACAAAAATCGGTCATAAGGAGATTTGGTTACAAACACTGTGACAAGAGGTTTTTAAATTAAACATTGATCTTTCTAACTCAATGTAAGTTGTAGCGTAATTGTTAACATGAAGTTCCGAAATAACCGCGTCGCCACTTTAACGTATAATAATATACTTTCAGCGTATTTTATAGACATTTGTAACAGTTTATTCAATTATAAATGAACTCTGCATGTAAAGTAGGTTATAGGTAACACAAAAATCGTACCTGTGAGTAAAATATACCTAGGTGTATTTAAATATAATGTTAAAATATTATAATACCCATTGATTTACCCAGTAATATACATAATGACTGTGGCATATAAAAGAATAAAATGTAATTAGTGAAACTTTATAATCCGTTATTATTACTGTAATGTAAAAATGAAAGTTATATTAAATTTATGATTATTACAACGGTCGTAATTTGGTAGTCAAGAACTTTTAATTATAATCTCAGGAAAATAAATTTTATTGCATTACTAGAATAATATATTTCATATATAAATATTTAGAGTGACAAACTTTTAAGTAAAGTCACATAATATAGGTTAATAGGTATTAGGTTACCTACCTATAATTATTTTATAAGCAATAAGGTCCATACTGAATCGATAATTAAATTAAATGAAATAGCGCTTAAATCGCATGCTATCCCTGTCAATCTGCCAAGCAGTGATAGTGACAGTCTTTGTTTAGAAGGGCTCCTAATTTTTATTAGCATTTCAGTAGACCGTCGGCCTATTAAACTAGAGTATTTTATAACTGTAACTAATTTTAATGAACGCTATTAACATGATGTTTTTTATTGTTTACAGGTGGGTCGAGGAGAATTATGCGTGGGGCGTGCGCGTGCGCAGTGGTGTGCGCGTTGGTGGCGCTCTGCGCGTGCGCAGGCCTGGACGAGACCACGCGCGCCGCCGCCGAGCGGCAGCTGCTGTCGCTGCTGGGCCTGCCGCGTCGCCCGCCGCCACGCCGCGCGCCAGCGCTCGTGCCGCGCGCCATGCGCGTGCTGTACGACCACAGCGCGATCCCCGCCGCCGCGGCTAACACCGCGCGGTCCTTCTACCACACGCCGACGCACCTCGACGACCGCTTCCCCGGCGAGCACCGCTTCCGCCTGTTCTTCAACATAAGCGGCGTGCCCACCGACGAGGTGGTGAGGGGGGCGGACATTACATTTCAGCGTGCCGTCGGTACTACCGGCAAACAGAGACTCCTACTGTACGATGTAGTGCGACCCGGCCGACGGGGAAAAAGTGTACCTATCCTAAGACTCATAGACTCGATGCCCCTCCGGCCGGCCGAGGGCACGGTCCGAGCGGACGCGTCGGGCGCCGCGAAACGATGGCTCCGGGAGCCTCGCGACAACCACGGCCTCCTGGTTCGCGTCCTAGAGGAGAGCGCGAACGGCACGGACGCCAAGTTCCCCCACGTGAGGGTGCGGAGACGAGCTACCGACGAGCACGAGGAGTGGCAGGCGCTGCAGCCGCTGCTGATGATGTACACGGAGGACTCGCGCGCGCGGGAGGCGCGGGAGCGCGGCGAGACGCGCCTGGTGCGCAGCAAACGCGCGCCGCCTCACAAGGGGCGCAGGACGCACCACCGGCGCAAGGAGGCGCGCGAGATGTGCCAGCGGCGGCCGCTGTTCGTGGACTTCGCGGACGTCGGCTGGAGCGACTGGATCGTGGCACCGCACGGCTACGACGCCTACTACTGCCAGGGCGACTGCCCGTTCCCGCTGGCGGACCACCTCAACGGCACCAACCACGCGATAGTGCAGACTCTAGTGAACTCGGTGAACCCCGCCGCGGTGCCCAAGGCGTGCTGTGTGCCCACGCAGCTGTCCTCTATATCGATGTTGTATATGGACGAAAAGAACAATGTAGTGCTTAAAAACTATCAGGACATGATGGTGGTGGGGTGCGGATGCCGATGACGAAGGCGTCCGGCCTCGTGCGGACTCAGTGATAGTGCCAGACCCGGTGTAAATATAGCGGCGGTCCTTGTACATAATCAAATTGTATATATGTATTCGTGTTAAAAATATTTTATTAAAAATGATAATGATACAATAAAAAATTTAATATTATATTTGAGACTTTTTTTCACCATATTCCGTTATTATTACAATGAGATAGTTATAAGATGAAATTGAAACACAGCAAAATGACCACGGTAGCTGTAGCAAATTATTATTATTCTAATATGCAAAGGACCTAACATTAAATCAACACCTGAAAAGAATTTTATTGCTATGTTATAATTATTGCATTAACATAGAACTATAGAATAAAGTTGACACGTTCTTACATTGCATCATGCAAAAACTACTAATTTAAAGTGTCTATGTTTGAATATCAGGAAAAACAAACACGTGTTAATAGTAGGAACATAACACATAGTTTCTTACGCCCGCACCGGTTCTTCTCTGGGAATGAATCAGTAGTAGGCGTCATAATTATACAAGGTGTAAAATAATGAGTGATAATATTTTAGGGTGTGTATGGGTCCCGCATATAGAATTTAGTTTTATTAATTAATTACCTACCAGCGGTGAAACAGTTACTCTTTTTTATTATTGTATGGGCAAATTTTTGAAGTTCGGGCATTTCTCATAGGAACATGAAAGTCAAAAGTAAGTCTTACAGCGCTGGTACTTTCACAGCAAACTCTACATAGGAATCACATTCACGCCCTAAAGTATTATCACTAATTTATTTATTTTATACCTTGTAGAAACGACGTTCATAAAACATTTGTCAATTATAATAAGATTCATTCTGAATAATAATACTTCAGTCTGACTTGACTAAATCACTTCTTACTTGTGTTCAAATTCAGGACAAATACTTAATTACTTGATATTGCTTAGATGGGAAAATTGAGAGAAAAAAAAGGCCTGATTTTTATTTTATTTTCATTATAAAATCTCGAATATATAAAATCAATCAGCAAGCACCATCTCAAACGTGGCGTATACTTCATTCCGATTCAATCTGATCTTTATGTAAATAAATCACTTATAACGCTTCCAATTTAAATGACAATTCAGCGCGCATTTAAGAAAAACGGTGACATATAAATTGGATAAAAATATTTTTAGGGTGGAATGATTAAAGGTACTCAATCAAAACTTATATCAAATACTCAGTTCTATACTACCTGATATTATGATACATATAACAAAATCAAAATACTGTATAATATATATATAATAAAATCAAAATCAAAATACCGTACAAACTTGTTGACCAATGTCAACATACGGTGTACGACTCTAACTCGCACTTGGCCGGTTTTTTTTTGTTTACATTTTGTTTACAGTATAGTAAATAGTAATACTTTCATCTTCTCAGCCTTCGAGGGATCCCACTGTCATTTTGTGGGAACTCGCTGTACTTGATAATATGCTAATGTACGCTTACCGCAATCCAATACGCAACGGTTGCCACTGGGGTTAACAGGAATATTTCACAGCTACGTATTCATAGCTTTATCAAATGAGATATGTATAAGCGCCGTCATGGTTTTCATACAATTGGCATTCGATAAAGTTACGAATACGTTGTTGCCAATTGTCCCTGCTTGCTCAGATCCCTACGTCTATGATTTTACTTGTGAGAGGAGAAATTCACTTCACTATCTGTTTTATTACTCTTCGGTTGTACTTAAGTATGTAGGCTTGGCTAGGTACCCACCCAGGGTACCTAGACAAGTCTAGTAAATTCTGTAATTACGAATACGAGTTACCGACACAGGTAACTCGTAGTGGTAATGACAGAATTTAACAATTTAATTACAAGTTTGACTGCACGGATATTTGTTCAAAACTTAAAATACCTTTTTATGTCTAGATTTCTAGAGTAGGGTCAGATGTTGAACAGTGAACCAGTAGTACACAGTGGCCCACCATTCATATCTCACGAATGCGACGTAGCCCATTCGTGCCGCAAACGCGAATATACTTGTTTCTCGATCCAATCCTAAGTGCCCAATCGACGTCTCGCTCCCGCCAAAGACAGTCGAGAAAAGAGACTTTAATCGTTTTGCATTAAAAAAACTAAAAAATTACGTAACTACCATTTTGTTTTCTAGTGCATTCTCGTTATTGTTTTTCATCACCTACATATTACATGTTTTTAGACATACCATTGACGCATATTATGTATATAGTAATGGTGAATATAACCGTTTTATTCATTATGATATTTCAACTTAAAAGAAAATAAATGGTAGTCGTGCACAGTGGCTCAAATTGGACGGTACACAATGAACCACATGGTTGGCATTATGCATTTTCACTTTATATAATGTAATAGGTATCAGTCGTTTGGTAGTCACAAAAAAACTATTATACAGTTCTATTATTTATTTCAAAGACAAAGTGTGTTTGGAGGTTTTTAAATTATTACTTGTATATTTTGCTCATTATTACTTCCTTGAAATTTTTTATACTACAGGATGAGTCGAAAGAAATCCGTTAAAAGAAAAATTGGAGGTCATGGCGCTTTAGTTATGAAAGGAGCTATCAACACATAGCCGATGTTTTAATTATAACCACATTAAACAAATTATATTTCTAGTCCTCTATAAGTAGTTCACTGTAGGCTAACCCCTTGGTTCAGTGTGTACATATGGTAGTACACAGTGAACCATTTCCCGACTTTTAAAAAAACAGTAACTGTCCAATTTGCAGTAGACTTAAAGCTTACATTTTAATGCAAATTCAAAGTTTAATAAACTATAAGTAATACATATCAAAAAAATCACGACTATAATCACTCTCAGTGGAGTTATGAGCATTCAAACTTTTTCTAGGCCACTGTTCAACAGCTTACCCTACTATAGTTGACAACAGTGGTACTAGTAGACTAGCTTTAGTACTACTGCAGTCTAATAGTCTAGCTTTTCAGCACTTATAAAGTGTCCTGTGATTGGCTGACACTCAGAAAACAATATTATTTCTATCAGGTTAGTAATTGGTAAATATGCGTAGGTAAGAATTATTGTAACGTCTCTTTCTGGATCGTAGACATAATAATCCTTCAAACTGACCGTAACCTATTTAGCCTCGAGACAAGGCCAGATATTAAGAATGAACTTTTACATTCAGACTAACTCATAATCTGCGTAGTACATCTGAGCCTGATTACGTTTAATTATCCAAAACATGATTTCCTTAAGTAAAGTCTACAAGCATGATAATTAAAACATAATATGTAGAAAAAATAACACTATATTTTCGGTTAAATATAATCTAAACAATGTGTAATCTTATTATGGTAATTTTATTTTAACTAAATAATAAAATAAATTATTATGAACATGATGTTTGCATAAACTTTTCAAAATTAACATTGCCGTTATTTGGTCTTAATTTTTAATAGCGGAATGTATATGTCGCAGTCATCTAATTGAATCAGCTATTTGATTTAATGTCTAGCGCGTTTATTGAATGACGACATTTAATTTATTGCCTAGGCCCAACGTTGATTGAACAAGCGTCACTCAACGTCCAACTAGTTAGCGAACTGTAACAAAGCTCTTTAAACAGAGCGTACGTATAATCAGTCAGGTGATTAAAATATTTTAGTTAATTTTTCCCGCAGTGGCGCTAGTAGTCACCAAAACAAATATAGCGGCAAAAAGCTCGCACAGATAGTACATAGTTGATATTTACATTTTCATTTTGTGTGACATGTCATGTCCTCATTTTTGAGGACCTTTAAAGTTGCGAACTTATGGTCGAACCATAATTGGTAGGGGCTTACCAAACATTCATGGTACATTAAACAACTTGACGAGTTGTCCTTAAGTCATTCAATTAAATGTCGTCACTTAATAAACGCACTAGTCATTCATTAAACTGCTGATTCAATCAGATGACTGCAACATATACATAACATGAATATAATAGCACCCAAATTGAATGAAATTATACGAGGAACCGTTTATAAACAACCTTAGATTACTTTAAGAACGACTTGTAAATTAAAAATGTTGTGTAATTGTAATAAGAATTGTACAGTGACTTTTCCAGATATCTCTCGTTTTGACGCATTTTCAAACAAATATGCCTATGACGCGGACTCATTTCGGTATTTTGCAAAACAACAAAATTCTCTGTTAAAATTGTGACGCAAATGGTTATAAAGTCGTCTGCTAAGAATTCTAAAGATAATTTTAAAGTGAATTCCATTTAGATTGTGGCAGGTCCCCGAATTTGAAATATTCGGTCACTCGGCGCGGGCGGCGGGCGGCGGCAGGCGGCGATATATCATGTTTTTGCCCGTGCGGCGGAATGCCCGCCTGTATAATTTGGCCGGCCACCCGGCAACCGCGCGTCTGCCGCGCTCGCCGCCCCGCTCGTCGCCCGCTGCCCTACGTCTATATTATCAGTAGATAAATTTAAGCTTTGTCTTTGCCTCGTATTTCGTCCTCTCGAAGAATCGCTTTTGTTTTTTTTTGCTCATGAACGCCAACAAAAAACTGAGTAGAGCGAACGAAGTGGGTATAATTTATTTTATAGTCGGCTCGCTCGTATAACTCGGCCGTGGACGGCTGGACGCCGATTTATCCCCATCTCGGCGTAATTAACGTAAATGGATTGGCCGGGGTCGGGCCTCTGATAGTTTGACCGCTTCGCTCCACCGTTTTTCCCTCTCGAATCGTCACTCGAAAGCTTTTATTTGATTTAACATTAGTCGAGAGAGCGTCGGTGCGCTGTGATGCACAGTAAACTAATTAGCTTTACATTTTCCCGAGTGATTCGTATAGGACACTCCTCGTCGATGCATAGATTCGATTTTCAAGGAGAGAAGCGCCGTATCTCCGCGGGAATTATAATTGTTTTGCATTCTTGCCGGGTAGAAAAACAAAAGGGCAAGGAGCGGCCTCCCGCGAGCGGCGCTCGGACCAGACCAAAGTCTGACGACTCGCATTCTCTCCAGACAAAAAGCTACGCATGAATCAATGTAAGCAAAGGTCTTCGATTTGCAAATGAAAATATATTTTTCATATTGATATTTGTTACCATGCTTGGTGTAGATAGGTATTAGGTTGTTAGTATTGCAAAGAAGCGTAGAAAATAAAATCTATTCATAAAGGTATTCGTGTACGACTTATGCCTAGAAATAATAATGAGTATCTATGTGTCTCAAAATTATTTATAATCATTTTCAGCAGACTGAGTTCTACTTATTGATGGACCCCCATCAATCTATTCATTACTAGTCTAACGACCGAATACTGAAATACTAATTATATGTAGCTAGAACTCCTTCTATTCACAGGCTAACACTGTCACTGTTTGGCGGGTGACAAGGACAGGACATGTGACTTGGGCCGCTTGAGTGTCACTTAATGTAATTTCAGTATTCAGTCGTAACAATAGATTTGCAAGAGCGAAGCGGCATCCCTCCGATAAGGCAGTACCAGCTGTAGAGTGTAGCCTGTAATGCATAATAAGGTGTCACTCGCATAATAACGCGCCGAGCCGCAGGGAGAGGCGCGCGGCCATCGACCGCGGCATTCTCTCAAAATATTTCAAGTATGCACAAATTAAACAGGTTTTCCTTTATTGCTTTTCAATAAATAAATATTCCTTTGGATACCACTGCCTATATGTTTCAGTTTCCTCATCCTTTCAGTAGAATCTCGTGTCTGGACTCGTTTAATATGCAGAGCGTGTTTGCGACTGTTTAAGGAAAGTTGTGGGTAGGTAGTAGGTACTATAAATAGTCTAGCCATCTAGAGCACTGTTTCTTGTGTTGAGTGCGCGTTTAATCTTTTTAATAGTCACTCGGTCGTAGAGTCGCTATCTCAGCAGTTAATTGTAATTACATATTATATAATTCAATTATTAGTATTTATTTGTTTTATTTAATACATTCATAGATAATGAGGTATTCGTCACAACTTGATAAGAGTAAAAGAAAACAAGGTTTTATATGAAATTCTTGCTTTTGCGTATTATAAACATGAAAGCTTTAAAACGAAAGAAATTTTCTTTGAAATTTTTGTAAAGGTAACAAAAAATATGGATGTTTTTAATAGGTGTAAAAAATTTAAAGTATAAGTTTCCTTACATATAATACGAAAAGATTTATTATAATATGAACATAAACGCACAAACTTCGGAGATATCATAATAATAATTTTGCAAAAATGATGTTTCATATAATATGTAGAGAAATATAGATAGAGAAAAAATGTAGCCTACTTAGTATGAATTAATCTACGACACTGAAAAGGTCACGTTTGCACTGAAACAGCTGATTTTAGATAATTCAATTGATGTTATTAATATTATTTTGAAATCAGCTGTGAGGCCATTACCCTCACAGCTGTGTCGTACAAATTGGAATTAATTTAATTTCGTAAAAAAATGATTTTAGCGATTTTGATAATCTTATGCATAAACGTTTTTATATAAGCAGGAAATTATGTGACCAAAGCATCCCTAATAGATTTTGTAAAACGCTATAGCCTATAGGACCTATAGTATAGGTATACATAAAAGTGATAGGCCTACCGCAGACAGGTGGATTATTATTGAACTACAAATAAGGGGTTGTCCATTAATCACGTGATCTTTTTTTCGCATTTTTTAACCCCCCCTCCCCCATTGGTGATATGTAGTGAGGTTTAAGACCACCCCCCCTCCACCTTCATTTGTACGTTGTTGTGTATTTTTAGTACCTACAAAGAATCTTAAAATTTTCTGAATATTATCTTAATTTAAATACAGGTAGGTCACTACACGCCGCGCGTTGCCGCTTAATATTTGTTTAAAAATCGCGCGTTTTACGAAAAAATAAATACACGAGATATCTTACTACACCCCCCCCCCTCCCCCTTGTGTTATTTTCGTGATTTTTATCAACCCCCCCCCCCCCCCCCTTTCAAGCCTCACGTGATTAATGGACAACCCCTAAGTAAACCGTTACTTTGGTGCATTATTAATTATTTATTAATATACATCAGTGGCGAAGGGTGGTTTTCCTTTAGTAGAAAGCCATAGCCTGTTATGTGGGAGACACTAATATACACAATTTGTGATTTTATAGAGAACCAGTATCAAAATCTTTAAAATATCAACATTTACATATCACTTGCATAGTTATTGACTGATGAGCCAATAAAACTACTTTGGGTGAGACGATGTGGGCGCGGAGCATTTTAAAGCATTAATACACAGCGATCGACTGCAGGAGGATTTATGCAAATGGTTATGAAAATATTTGACAGTCACGTGGCACAAAACGTACGCTACATGCGCACCTCAATAACAATCTACTTTCACCATAAGGGCGTCGTCACATCAGATAATTCGTTAGACCCACCAGCGGAAAATTCCAATAATAATAATGAAACATATACATAAAGGATTGTGTGTAACAATATTTATTTTGAGCCAACTTACACTGCGTCATACATATTTATATTATATATAACTGCGAATACTTGGATACGAGTATTAAATAAATACATCGTAATATAATATCTAAATATTTATATTAATTGGTCGAACGAAATATACGTCTGAGTCAAACCCGCTCAGCGAAGCCTCGCTTCGTCGAGTTCAAAAATCACATAAATGAAAATGAGTTTGAGTGAAATATGCAATAAAAACATTAATCCGTATTGAATTTTACAAAAAATAATGATAGTGTTGATTATTGTGAGTGATGTGGTGAGCGACTCCTGCCCGCCGCGTATAACGGCCATTCTCCGGTAATACATTTTTACGTGTCCCGGGCTTGTCTACTCTGTATTATTGTCATATTCATCAATGTTTTCTTTTTATTTGATAGATAGCATTCGTATCCAGCTGTAAACAAAAATATAGGCTTCTGCTTTAAGTGATTAAGACTAAATTATTTTAAGTTGCGTTGAAAAAGCACTTTTTTCTAATTACCGTAACGTGTCCCGACATCAACTTGATCTGAAAACTTCCTTGTATTTTTTTTACGTACATATTTACTTTAATCCAATTAACTTTCTAAACAATACAAAGGATCGTGTATCGCATAAAAAAATATAGACTTAATAGGTCCAGTCTATAAATAATTATCCTGAAATAATAGCGTGTCCCATCGAATGTTCTAATTACCGTAACCCACACTGTTCTTGGGTGCACACTCCAAAGCAACAGGATTTGGGACATCACTGCCGCACGTGTCGCGACACCTCCGTGTGTGCCACGGCCCGACAGCCATCACAGGTCGTTAATGTTTGTGTGCCGCCAGTGAAGCACGTAAGTATATAATTACCGTAGCTTTGGTAATAGACTTTTCTAATTACCGTTGTTCTTATTTAAATATTTAAAATTTAAAATAGAACTAAGTTGATCATATAAATCTAGACAGTGCTGTGGCTTACGTGAGTTGTCTCAAGACAGTTTTTGCAAACTTTATTGGTTTTTGAAATTTTTAAGAAAATCTAACTTTTTCTAATTACCGTATACTAATTACCGTATTTTTCTAATTACCGTTGTATGAAAAATGAATACGTTTTATAAGGGTTCAAGGGTTCCAGTGGTAGTATAAGGGCACAATGAAAGTCCACCAAGACATTTGGAGTTCCTCAAAACCAGATCTAATTGCAATGCGAAAGTTAAGCTGTAATGCGCAATTGATGTTTCAAGCAATTGATATCAATCGATTTTGCTAGCAGGTCCGACCACGGCCCTACCTTGACCATTTTTGTACCTATACATTTCTAGATTTCAAATTGAATTTGTTTTCTTGCTTTTTCCGAAGTCGGGTTATAAGTTTTTAAACTTTTATTTTTTTAGGTAGATCCTACTTATTGTTCAAATAAATTAACTAGTTTTACCCGATCTTTAGTTATAATTACATAATAATATGTAGAACTTATTAATCAGAGTTTTATATCATCTTTTAAATATAATAAATAACTCTTTCTAATTACCGTAACATTAAATATTACATTTGTCTAATTACCGTACCCATACAATTTTTAAATCTCAATAACTCAAGAACTATAATAAACTGTTGCATGCCTCATTAATTATTGTATTTGTATCTTTCATTAGTTTTATATTTCAGTGTGTTTAATCCAGATTAGTAGAAAAAAAAAACGGTTACGGTAATTAGGCAAATAACGCCAATCTGGAGAATGACCGATAACGGTGGAGACATATTTAGACGACCCGCTCTTCTGTACTTCGTTTCTAACCAGCCAGCAGCTAGTAATCAGTATCTCAAATTTTTTCGTTTTTGTTTTCAGTTTAGTACTTATATAGTTTTTAATGAAAATTCTAAACTGCAAATATTCTAATATTAAAATTTTTGTACTAAGGAATTGAAATAGTTTTAATACAGTAACGTTATATACTATCCACATTCCATACGATAAATCATTGAAAGATGCATTAGGTCGGTGAAAATCATAAAAACTTGGAACACCAGCAGACCACGTCATCTACATCCTAAATATGGTAGTTGCAAAAAGTCTTCTGGTATTCAATTTTTTTTTTATAAATATTTTAATATTTACATTACTCATATAATTAAATAACAGAATAATAATAAAAATAAATTTAGTCTTATTTTGTAATTGCAGAGAAGTTTGATTTATAGCCGGTTTCTGGAACACTATTCAAATGTATGATCAACTAACAATCAACTTAACAACTCATATTGAACGCTGATTGGTGGAACATTGTCAGAGAAAAAGGAAGCGACAGATATTTAATAATTACATCACGCACTTGCAAGGCTGGTTAAAATTCCATAGGTAAGGTAAATTCACCAAAGACATCGATTAGTTGATATACGATTTGAATCAATTGTTTCAAAGGGTTTCTTTCAATATAAGTTGTTAATTTGAATGCCATGTTAGTTGATCATACATTTGAATAGCGTTTCAAAAGCCTCCTGTTAGATACGTAGTTACATACTTATATAGACACTTAGATTGTTGAGTCATTTAACTTGGTACTTCACTATAGGGACACACTAACATATTATAAGGTCTTATTTATAATTGCTTTCTGTTAATTAAGTCTCGGTCCTTGGGCTCCATCGACCTTATTGCCCAACGCTTATTTAGAAATATTCACCTGCAAATTGCAATTGCTTATTTAGTAGTAGGTATTATATAATCATCCCACAGATCTTATAACATAATGTAATATTAATAATTATTCGTTCTAAATAAATAGTTAGTTTATTATTAAGTATCATAATTAACAATTAATATAAAGCTTGAATAATAATCATTATTCAGGTTTCTAATCTTAAATTTTATGATTTTTCATCCGTTACCATTTAGTATCTTTAACGTAAAAATGAATATTAAAAAGTTATTAAATTCTAACATCGACATTTCTCAATTGAAGAATATCAACAAGTTAAATGATTCAATAAAAATAAGTTACATCAAAACCATATCATAAATATTGAGATTAACAATAAATTTAAATAAAACTTATAACAAAATTATAAAAATCGACACACGTAACACAGAAGCGATTGGCTATAAAAATACCTAAGCCAAATTAGAAAACAACAGTGTGGACAGTCTCAGCCGCAAAAATATCCTACTCGATTTGACTTTGAAATTTCATTTAGGGAGTTACCTCCCTATATTCTTCAATTGAGAAATGTCGATGTTAGAATTTAATAACTTTTTAATATTCATTTTTATTTTTATTGTGTATCGTCAGTATTCCGAAGGTATGTCGGGACTCGGGAGTAAATAGGTATAGAAGTTACAGGAACTTACCGCTGAATGTAGGTTGCTGGCGCAAAGCAGGAAGAAAGAAGAAAATAGAAGTAACATATTAGAGACGCGTGTAAGATAATATGCTGAATGCTTTAGAAAATTAAATCCAATAAAATTTGTCATATATCCAAATATAGTTTTTAATTTGTTATTGCATGACGTGGCTCGCGGGTCGTGGCAGAGTGAAAGTGGCAGCCTCTTGGCTCTCGGCGAATGAAGGCCGGTGACGCGTATCGCTGTATCAACACCGAAAACGTTAGAATAGGGTATTTGCCTGCATATAAAATAACCTTATTATAGAAAGGTTGACGAAACAAAATGTAAATGCAGGATGGATCTAACTGTATTACATCTGTTGGAGGAGGAGGCTTATACTAGACAAAAAATATCATGTAGGTAACTTATCCAATAACTGTTAAAGTATATACCTACACAGATAATTAACTTTGTTAAAAACATAAATGTATATAGTAATATAACTATTGTAATCGCTAATGACCTTAGCTGTTAAAAAAAGACTTAAATACCTACCGTAGACTGTCAAAAAATTCCTTTCTTTTAGCTTCGTCGTAGTTGGGTAATATTTTTAAATTCATAAATAATGAAGTATTAAGACTTGGTTGAAGTAAAAAAAAGATTTTTAATGTAGAATTTTAAGTACTAAGAAGATTTAAGCATATTTAAGAGTTGAAAAAGTTTTTTTTTATATAATTTATTAAACATACGTACATAGTTTACTTGCATTAAATACTATGTTATGCATCACCAGCTTGTACGACTTTTTCGACTCACAAAAATACCGCCATTTTTTTGAAAATAGTGATTTCGTTTTTTTTTTTTGATATCGAACTTTCTTATTTTTCAGAGCTCTATTATTTTATGTAATAAAAATACAGTCAAGTATGAAGTACTGAGAACAATTGTCTATTCTGTCTCGCGACTAATTAAGCCTTGAAATGTAATTATCTCGCCACATTCTTCCTTAGTGTTTCCATCTCGTCTCTCGATGACGTACAACTCTATATTAACCAACACCGTATACGGCCGTCTCGTAAATTAATTTATAGTGTTATTTTAAACTAATATTCATGAGTTTTTTTATAATTTTATGTTTGCAGATTTCATTTAAGATGTTAATTTTAGAATACCTACTTTAGTTATGATGTTAGATGAGCTTTTGCAGTTTTGTTTATTATTTTCACTAAAAGTCTATAGTGTTGGTAGGTAGGTACAGTTTCAATTTGTAAGATTTAAATTCGAAAGCAAATTTCTTTGTTTTAGGATAAATATTCACAAAGCATCAACTATATTATGTAATGTTAATTTCAATGTATACTAAGGCACATAGCTAGAGGAACCCTCTACACATAAGTCCAATATACACTTGGTTGTATTATTTTATTTATAGTAATGAATACGATAAGTCAACGGTTGGTCTCTCAAAACCTGTCTCTATCGTGTGTTAGTGACAGGTGCGTGTTTACACTCAACCCGAAATGTTCAAATGTAATAATATAGGAACTACAGCCACACGCAGCTTTATTCATATCGGGATTTGCTTACTGATTGTTTTTTTGTTATATATACACTGAGCGGCATGGAATCCCGTCCAAGCACTTTTTAGGCGATTTCTTAAATGTTAACATTTTTAAACAATTTTTTCTTATGAGGGTACTATGGAAAAATAACTATCTTTATTTTCAGAGGGAAATTAATTATATTTTAAAACATATGCGTATAGAAATTTAAATTTTAGTCGAAACGCGTCTCTCAACTGATTAAGTTCGTAATTATAATTTAGTTTTGTGTAAGTGCATCTTTGTCCTTCTGATCCTTTTGACATTGTTGAGTTCATTTAACTTTAAACTGCACCTAAAAATTAAAATAATGCCTTTAGAGCCTGAAATAGTGGCACAAACTGTAGCCTTAATTGACTAAGGACTGACACAGCGCGAAGTAGCTATTGCGCTCAATTTAACTCGTTCATCAATCCAGTAAGACTTAAAATGATACTAAGAATCTGGTAGCTTCTCAAGAAGACCAGGCAGTGGGGGTGTCAGATGCACAACGGCACGGGATGACCGTTTTATTGTTCTAGAGATCTTACGGAATCGGTTCCTTACTGCAGTCGAGGTTCGTCAGCGGTTCCAAATTGCGACAGATGTGAGTGTTAGCGAGCGTACAATAAGAAGACGTATGGAGGAAGCTAATTTAAAGGCACGTAGGCCAGCACTAGGACCTGAACTGCTCAAAGAACATAGAGTTGCTCGTCTACATTTTGCACGTGATCTTGCTTACTGGACCCATGAAGAATGGAGTCGAGTACTGTTTACTGTCGAATGTACGATTTCTTTACGAGATCCAGACGTTCGTTTACGAGTGTGGCGAAGAAAAAAAGAACGGTATTTACCCAATACGACTGTAAATACCGTCCGTTACGGTGGAGGCTTTATAATGGTGTTGGGAGGAATAAGTTCCACCGCTCGTACAGAGTTGGTTGTCGTTGACAATCGATTAACTGCGACACGATACATCGAAGAAGTTATCCCGGAACACGTTATGCTCAATTCGGGGTTTATAGGGTATGACCAGTTTCGTTTAATGCACGATAATGCACGGCCACAAGTAGCTCGTTGCGTAAATGAGTACCTTCAAAGTCTCGGTATACAAAAACTGCAGTGGTCTGCCCGCAGTCCAGACCTGAATCCTATAGAACACATTTGGGACATGCTTAAAAGAATAATAAAAACATCCCCTAACCCGTTAGCAACCCTCGGAGAGCTTCGTAGCGCTGCGATTAACGCTTGGGAGAACCTATCCCAAACTGAAATCAAAAACATTATCCAAATCATGCCAGACCGCATGCAGGTGGTCATTAGAGCAAGAGGAGGAAATACTCCATATTAAAATGAAAAAAAAAATGGAAAACTGTTATTACTTTTGAATTCAGAGTGTTTTGAAAAATATTACTTTATGCTTAGAAATATAGCGATTTTATTCCAAACTTATTTTTAAATTAAAAACCAACTCAGTGGCTGTTAAATTGATCAGGAAACACGAAGAAATGTATTTTTCATTGTCTGACATTAATTTCATTAAAATACAGGCAAATTTGAGACGTTTAGAGAAAAATAACAGGATGGCCAAATTTCCATGCCGGTCAATGTATCTCAATAGTTTCTGAGTAGTTTTTCAATCTAATTTTCCCATACATACTTATTTAAAGTAGTCAGTGAAATAGTGTATTTGTATGGAACATATCTGTATAGAAATATTAACAATTTGTTTGCTATTGATATTAAAAAAATAAACAACACAATTTCCTTTGCAAGTGAATTAACAGGAAAACGTCACGCAGTTTGAGACTCAACGTATAGAAAACACTGCGTACGTTTTAGTTATTAACGAGTACCTTCAAAAGAAAGTGCTACAAGAAATTTCAACGCTGAATAAAATAGAAAACTTATTTAGAATATCCGGAATCCAAATGAATAAACGTTAGACGTTCGCAATGATAGCGCGCCTCGGGCGGCTGCGGCGGGGCTCGGGCGTTCTGCAATTACCACTGTGGCCCGAGGGGCATTCCTCCGATCGTAATTAGTTCAGTGTGCGATGAGCCTTTGTCTATCGGCTCACCTTGCCGATCCGAATGGTTCGCGCACGACCTCAAACAGAGGACGTCCCTTTTGGCACAAAAAGCTTAATTCGAATGCGTGATACATTGTAATGGCCCGCGAATATTTATTGCTGAATTGTTGACGTGTCCTATTACATGGCAAAAAACCACTACGTCAATGTTTTACCTTGATTTTATTGGATATAGGTAAAGAAAAACGAGAAAAAATAGAACTTAAAAATTCGTCGTCAGCGATTTCAAGCTTATCTATAAAACTTAATGTACTACTTACTCTAATTGAAAAGAATAGAATATACCTAAAATTAATAACACATTAACACAGCAACAACATGCAATACCAAGACAGTACCTAACTCACACTAGCGTGCGTTTGATTTAATTTTATTACACGTTTGTCAACCTGTCACAACATTAACGTTTTTTAAAAAATATATTATACACTTAAGAGGCAAAAGGACCATTATAAAGTTAAAAAATTACAATTATATTAACTAACATTATGGTCAAATTTTGACATGGGACCTCTAATCAAATTAATATTTAATACGTTATATGTTATATGAAAACTAAACGGAGGAGTTTGAAATTTGGCACAGTTAAAATTTATGTGAAGAAAGGAATACGAATAATGCTTAGAAATACCCCAAAGTTAATAAAAAAATAAACAACAACACTCACTACCTAATTCACATTACCATGCATTGTATAATAACACTGAATAACACAACAATTAAGGACACTTGACATAATTCTCAATATTTTTTTCAGTTTTCGTAGTCCAACCATATTTCATTGCCCATCTAAATGGACCTTAAATATCTGTAACTTAAAATTTTAAATATGAATAAGGGTGGTATTTGGACCGCAACACGTCTTCTAGTTTGTGTAAATACTTACTTATAACTCAATACCTACTTAAAACATTAAATAAAAAAATAATTGTTTCCAAGTTGGTTAGGACAATGCAGGCTGATCACCTGATAGTCTGATAAGAAAGATGATCCATGCGTCGGATGGGCATGTAAATACTTAAATAGTCGGTTCTGCGCCTGTTCTCTCGCCAGTCGTGTCCCGTCCCACTGGGTTATGAGAGTAAAAGGAAGAGAGAGAGTGCCTTTGTGTATTGCGCACCCACTTGGGCACCATAAAATAACTCCTGCTTATCTGGCCTGGTTTCAATGAAATCGGCTATGTACAAAAATGGTCAAGGTAGAGCCGTGGTCGCACCCGCTATAGGCATCGAACCTTGCAACAGCAGACGAATATGCTCTTTCCAGTTCTTTTTTTCTACCGTATCTCAGTGTAAACTGATGCTTAGATTTTACTAGCGGGTACGACCACGGCCACTTGACCATTTTTGTACCTATGCATTTCTGGATTTCAAATTGAATTATTTTCTTGTTTCAGCCTTTTTAGACCCATTTTTTGCGAAGTCGGGTTTTAGTTTTTTAATCTTTTTTTTTATTTTATTTTCATTTTTCTGTATCCACATAAAATATAACAATTATTATATATTTATTAAATTGACCATTACATAGAAAGTAACTAAACAACTCCAAGGTACTACTTGTACGACCGCATTTTAAACGTTTATTTTGAATTTAACGATAATATATAATTATGAATAAAAAATGTAAATACATATTCGTGGTGTGATTGCCAAGACCTATCTTTTGATTCCAAACACGATATAATTATCTTAATTTTTTTTTGGAGCTAGTTTTTGAGGTATAATTTTCAAAATACACAAATTTTTTGAAAATTATATAGCCTATGTCACTCGCGGTATCATCACCAATCGATTGATACCTCATTTATTAAAATCGGACCAGTAGTTTAGCCGCTACGAGGGAACATACATACATACATACATACATAGACTGCCAAAATCATTACCCTTCCTTTTGGCTTCGCCGAAGTCGGGTAAAAACTGGCATGTTCACCATGCTGCTTTCCAGTACGACCGATATCTTACGGATTTACGGATTACTCTGCCTTTCTTTAACGCCCAGCCACACGATTGTAATTTGTTAGATCTAATCATTATTTTGCTTTCTCTATGGCTCTTACTTTAGGGCAAGTATCAAGTATCCTGCATTGATTCCACCAAATAAGTTAGTGTGGGTGCAATTATGTGTGTAGCCTACTTGAGCATAGATCTTTGGCAGTGACTCTGGGATGTGCTTCATTATAATATTGTCTTGCCAATTCGACAACATATTATTTTAAATTAGTGCTGGAGTTTTCGTATATTAGTTTAATTTCTTTTGTTTACTTTAATAGTTTTTTTTTTTATTTTCTTTGTATTCCTTAGAAATGCCATTATACTTTTCGATGCCACTGTTTCATACTTTCTATAATTCGTAAAGCATTAAAAAATACAGATAATTGTATATTTAATAAAATAATATTGTGATATTATTAATATGACTAGCTGTGCCCGCGACTCCGTACGCGTGGAAAAGTAATTTAGGGCAGTGTTATAATAATAATATATATAAATCTGTTTTAAAAATATTTTTAGTTATAAAAACTGTCGTCGAGGTATTTAAAAAACTACTTTATGTTGACAATTCCTACTACCAGCTTGACAAACGACCGTGTACAATTACTATAATGCGAACGGGGCTACTTGATATTACGCTCACATACACGACAAACATCTAGTAGCGCCGCAGCGACTGCAGACGATGATCGTTTCCACGCCGACGCTGCTGGTGTGGCGACAATGATAATATTAAGACAGCGCGCCGCAAAATTTTGCGGTCTTTTAGCCTTTAGGTGCGTAAGTCCGACTCGGTCCGACGGTTTTTTATTTATTAATAACCAAACATGTAGGTACTGATTATAAATCACTTCACTGTTAAAGTACTGATTTTATACAGAAAAGTAGCAAAATATAGAAAGTCCCAAAAGAAAGAAAACAAACCTAAGTTGTACCTAACATAAAAACCATTCGGTCCATAATAAAAACTAAGAAATAAAAATATCAAGAAAAACATAAATCTAACTTATATTGACATAACTTTTTTAGATTAACTGTAAACACAATACTTATGTTAATCAAAATTCTATATATTATGCAGTTATCGAATACATAATTTGGACAAAGAAGACTATAAACAGTAATAGTAGGCTGTAGTATGAATTTTAACGGACGGAATGAGAACTATAATATACAATGCAAAATAATATTATACATTGCTAATGATGCACGCTGAGTATAACTCTCGGATAACGTATTGTATAAATGTAGGTACCTACTCAACTTTGCTATAATTGTATTAAAAGTACGGCATTTGGCGTATAGATGTCGCTATTATGGTCTGCTCTGCATCGCGCTATCGCTTGTAAGATAGATTTGTATAAGAGAATACTCTATTATGATATTTGGCAAAAAAACCCATAATAATCTGTTAACACATATCCAGGACAGGCCGCAAAAGGCTAGAATTTCAAAAGGTATCTCGATTGGAATCGAGTTGTATCAACAGTTTTACCCTGTAGCACAGTTTAATAACTATCAAGATGTTTTTTAACGTATATATTATAAAATAGAAAAAACAAAAAAAAAAGAGCAATATATTTATGAAAATCTTAAAACTGTTTTTAAAATTCCGTACCTCAAAAGGAAAAAACTAAACACATATTATAAGATCATTTCCATGTCCGTCTGTCTGTCACCCTTTTACTCAGAAACGCGTGTAGGTATCAAGATGAAAATTATATAAAATACTCAGGATACCTACTGTTCCTTGAAGCAGTGAAAAAATCAGACGTCTTAGCCAATGCAACCAAAAGCAGTCGCTTAGGTATGTCGCTAAATTTCGTCATTTTCGACACTCGTAAGGGAATCAAAACCTAAAGGATTCTCGTGAACTCAAAATCATAAAATTTGAAACCAAGCAACGTCTAAAACCATACGTTTTTAGTAACATTATATAGATAGTAAAAACTTAGTACCGTTTGTCATGAATGTGTATAGGGTTGTTTCGCCAGTTCGCGTCCATTTAGTGCAGTTGGCAGGTTTGACGGCGATTATAAAAAAGCTCCAGCACTAATTTCTATGAAAAATTAGTGTAATGTATTCGATAAATAGTCTATTTTAAGATAAACTTTCAATTTTGTTCGAAACATCTTGTGTTTTCTTTTAAAATAGATAAATTTCGGAATTAGGCGTTTTACCCAGTTTGCGTCCACAAAATCCAATTTGCGTCCACCCGTGGACCAGTTTGCGTCCAGCAGCTTAAAAAAGGATATCACCCCTTTAATTTTTAAAAAAGGATGATATATTTAAGAATTTGTAAAGAACGATTGTATTTTAACAATTTCTATATATAAGAATATTTTAATATTCAAAAATCAAAATTATTATAAGTAATTAAATAAATTACTTACTATAAAAAATAATTCTTCTTAATATTGGTTTAGCTTTAAAATTAAGTAATTATAGGCAAGTAGGTATTGATTGAAACTTTAAAGATGAACAGTAATCAGTTCTGTATACAAACTTTACACTAAAATTACAAGGTAATGATTATAATTATTGCAAAATATTTGTCTAATTATATAACTTAAAGAATTATTGAATACATAAATTATCATATTATAAACATAGCAAGGTATCTGATACCTTGATATGTTTATAGTAATACGATATAGTTATGTTTATAATATATCATATTATAAACATAGCAAGTATTAAGCATATATGTTTATAATATATATATTATAGCCTTACACCCGGTTTCTGAAAGGCTGTTGATCAGCCTTTCAGAATTGATCAATTGATCGATAAAATAGAATTTCAATTAATAACACTGGTCACATTCAAATGACTGTCTTTGGCCAAAACAAATTGCGTGCATTTTAGTTGACACTATCTAATAGGTCAGAGCCTATGTTTTCTCATCATCGTCTTCTACATCTGAATTTAATATGTCGTCACATTTATCAGAACATTTCACTCGTCATAGAATTAAAAACCCGTCGTCTTAGTAAAAAAAATGTATAATTAGGTATTATAATAAACATATTATTTATTTTCTAATTATTTTTACAAGCAATTGTTTAAAAAATAGTGGACGCAATATGGTTTATTTATATCCAATATCGGTATAGTTTGCGTCCAATGCGGACGCAAAGTGGAAGTTTTGTAAAATTCGATGTAGTAATTCGCGTCCACCTTATTTTATTAGTTAAATATAAAAAACATATGCAAATTCATAAGTAATATTATTACTTGTTTAACTATAAACGTGTAGAAACTGTTATGTATCCAAAAATTCACATAAAACATTAAAAAACTTACTATCAAACGCGCCTCTGCACACTATTTTTTATCTAAAAATCCGCGTATATGCGCTTCCTAATTGAACGTCCGAGATTGACATATTTTTTTAAATTGATTGGTTTGACGCACAGAACTTTTGTATATGCGTGCGTGTCACTTATACACTTAGGTATAATCGGTAATGACTTTTCGTTTGATAAGTGTGTTAGTTGACTTATTTTAGAGGATTTTTATAGGGCGCTCCGCAAAATGGACGCGAATAGGGCGATGGACGCGAACAGGCGAACTTACCCTAATTGAAACTTTTATCAAATACTTAGGTCTCTAATATATTCAAGCTGTAACCAAATCAAAATTCTATGTCAATCAGGTTTGTATGGAGCTATCGGTGCGCAAGTCCAACTCGCACTTGGCCGGTTTTTATTTATTTACTTATTACTAACCTACGCTAACAAATATGTATACAGTACCTACTTATCACAAAGGACTTTACAGTAAAAGTACTAACTGATTTTATACAAATAACTTTCGTAATAAACTCAAGAAAAAAAATCTTAGATTGTCCCTACCTAGCAAGCCTAAAACTAACAAATAAAAGTCACCCCCGCGGCCCCGGTGCGTTTGCTGCGAATACAATTTGAAGCGGCGCGGCGCGCGGCTCTCGGACCCGGCGCGCGCTTCCTACAAACGTCCAGCAAAAACGACATGATCTTTTAAAATTGTCATAACTTTTTTATTTATGAACCGATTTACATAAAACAAACACTAAATGTTAAGTGAAGCTTGCCGCAATATATTAGTGAAAAGTACATCTTAATCGGATAAGCCGTTTCTGAGATTAGCGTGCACAAACCCACAGACAAACAGACAAACAGACAAACAGACAAACAGACAAACAGACAAAAATTTCAAAAATCATAGTTTTGGGTACTATTGCGTAAATAAAGGTCCCCTATAATATTTTTTTTCAAATATCTTCAATGTACAGACACGACTCCTCTACAGATTTATTATATGTATAGATATGCAGTATACTCATCCGTCAGTCGATAACTCTTATAATGTATGGTACAGCTGCTGCAAGTACTCTTTCACACATTGTAGATAGTTAGTTGTAGACAGCTATCACACAGGTGTTAGAGGGGTAGGTTGTATGATGTAGGTACGTTATAAGTGTAGGTTGCTGTAGGTATATGTAGAACATATAGGTATATTCTTCTTTTCTAAATTCGGTTTACCTAGTAGGTTATCTTATAATCAATGTTTGAATTGGAAAATGTACATTTGAAAGATTCCTTTCAATGAAATTGAAAAGATTACGTAACTTACATGGAATAACTAATACGTGTTTGTGTATAGCGGTTCATCACACGGCCCGAGGTGTGGGCAAACATTTGGTGAAGTTCGGAAGCCACAAGCATCCACAGAGTTGTGTTTGCTTGCGGTGCGAAGCGCTCCCAGCACTCAGGTGGAGACAAATAAACGAGGCGGCATCGGCTGTATATTTTTTGGCTTAGCTTTGAAAGTTTTCCGGCTCCTAGTGACCAACTGCTGCCGGTTTCAACTTGTGAATACAAAAATCATATTATTATTATTAATAGCATTCTGATTAGGAAAGCCATTATCCATAGTAAATGTGTATATGCTATATATTTCGATATTTTCACGTACTTTCTCAATTTCTGAATTTTAACGTAAATTCCCTCGTTGGATTTCAAGGAGCTAAAACTACATGAAGCATCAATAATAAGAACATTGAAATTAATTTTAAATAAAAAAGCGACATATCTACATTCTACAGTGAGGTTCTCACTGAGGTGGCTAGCGGCTTACGGCCCGCGTGTTATTTGCTCGCACCTTTACATAAACATGTCGGACGCTACACGTACAAACACCGGCTGCACTGATCATTAAAAATAATATTTATTCTACAACCAAGGAACACGCTTTTAACACTAATCATTAATTTGTAGCAGCCTTGATATAGAGCTCGGACTGCTCGACTAATCCTTTTTATGTCTATTGGAATTTCAATCTTCGTGTAAAAAACTGAATTACCAAGTTTGTTCAGGATCAATTTTATGACGGACTATCAAATATATAATTTGCTAATGTTGAAATTTAAAATAAATGCTAGGTGTAGATTTTTGATTCTCCATCAGCTGCGTCGTCTAAATTAATTTGGAAACCTCTTGTATTTATCAATCGACAGGCTAACTTAGTACTAACTTTTTCCTTATAACAATTTTCGATATTTTAAACACCACTAACCAATAAAATTATAAGTGTTTACGTTCCTAGCCTCGATAAATTTTAGTTGACTATAAAAACGTCACGAATAAATAACTAAATAATTTACGAATCATAGTTTTCCTTTAATTAGAGGTGCATCGTATATCGTAATTTTAATGGATTTTATGAAGTAGCTCTAGCTTCTAGCACGATGCTCATCATCAATCCTATAAGGCTTTTGTAATTATAGCCGGTTAAAAAAATAGGCACTAAAGTCGAAGCTCTAGAGTCTATAGCGACTTGGCAAGTGTTAGTAAGGAGCTAGATTCCATACGCTACCCATTTTATTTAATAACCACTGTGGATACAGTACGGTAACTGTAAGATTGCATTCCTGCACGAACCCCAAACGGCTAGGGACGGCAATATTTTATTATAATAAAAAGGTTTTTAGAACTGTGAAATATAAATTATAGTATTTTTTATGATATTTTGTTTCAATTTATCATTTTTTGTCTCTATCTATGACCAAATATTTCACGGAGCTTCATAGGTTGCACAAAACGTCTGTGGTAGAGTTCACAATTCACAAACGTTATTTTGCTCAAAAACTCTATTTAGGTGCTTTTCTAAAATTTGTGGAGCTCGAAAGCTCTAATATGTACATAAGCTTGAAAACTTGTTAGTTTTCATTTTCAAATATGTTTTATTTTTCTGCCACGTACAAACACTATTTAAACCTGCAATCTCACCATACTTATTCGTAATGCACACGATGTTCACGTCTTCTCTCTGTATATCGAATTGTAATATGATCGTGTAGCGCCTGCAAAGCGTGGATTTAGCTAACAGTATAAGTATATTTATAATATACTTGCGTCGGTTATAAATAGCCCGCGGTGAGGCAGGTGCAGGCGGCAGACGCGCGGACGCCGCGCTTCCGCGAATCTGGCCGACGCCGGCTCTCCGACTATACCCCGGTTTCCCGAACGCTATTCAAATGAATGATCAACTAACATGGCATTCAAATCAACAACCCATATTGAACGCTGATTGGTGGATTATTATGAGACAGAAAGGAACGGACAGATATTTTATAATTACCTCACGATCGCTCGCTGATTCAAATAGTATGTCAACTATTCGGTGTCTTTGGTGAATTAACCTTATCTGTGGAATTTTAACAAATCTTGCAAGTGCGAGCGTGATGTAATTATAAAAAATATGTCCGTTCCTTCCTGTCTGATAATGTTCTACCAATCAGCGTTCAATACGGGTTGTTGATTTGAATGCTACGTTAGTTGTTCATTCATTTGAATAGCGTTCGGGAAACTGGGGGTATACCTCTTAAGGCAGAACCGGGTTGCTGTTCCGACTTGCATCGATTACCTTGGCAGATACGTTTAGATGGATGTAAATGAAGCATTTATTAGAACTACGCACGAACAAAATACAAACGAGGTATTACAATATTTATATTGGAAGTTTACTGTATCGCGCCTCGAGGCGGTTCTCGTAGCGATACATAATAGGCTAGGAGTTTGATAAGCCGCAATTATTTCTTGTTTATATTTTGTCTGTTATATAAGCTGATATAGTTTCACAACCGCCAATTTACCTACTTTGGACAACCGCGTCCCCAATTATATATGACTACAACTTACAACAAGTATTTGGCGTACGTTGCCCCTCTAATTTTGAGATATGCTCATATTGCCTCTTGAAAGGTTTAAAGGATTTGCCTAAAAGTATTTTTCTGTACTTCTGTCATTTTATTTACATTTAATATCTTCATGTCATATTTTAGAAATTGTGAAAATAAAATTGTTATCGATGTTTGCCTACCTTGCAGAAAGTAATTAATGTGAAAGGAGCTACGCTTATATCTTTATGAGAGAGTTCTGCAACATGCAGCTATTGCAGAAATCTATCGTAAGTAAAGTTAGAAATAAATAATTAGCATCAATAAATTCTCATCAGTCCGCGTGTAATTTATGTTTTCTTTTATTGTGTAAAAGGACTTGGGACATCACGCGCTCTCCGCATGCACTGACCGCAACTCCAGAATGCGTCTCTGATCTGCATTGCTCTGTATTGTGTTACGTCTATCATTTTCCTTTTACATACCTACTAACAGCTACTATATTACTATTTACAAATATTTCTAAATCATAATAGGTAGGCCATAAATACAGGAATGCTATTTAAAAAATGAGAAACAATGTTCAAATAAAAGTTATTTAGACATACAATAATCTACTATGATAATTGTGCATACAATGATGATCTATGATTCTTTTTATACCATATATTAACACAGTATACTATATTTACATTTTTAAACATTACATCTTGAATCAAACTCTACTTTGGGAAATTTGGTAAATTACAATCTACGAGTAGATTAATATTTCGTGATTTTGGTAGATGAAAATAGAGGATAGATTTTACGAAATCAGTTACGGATATCGCACTAAATTTTCCGAATATTTGTTAACGTTTAATTAAATTTTTATTTTATTTATTGATTAACAAATATTGAATAGAATAATATTATTGCAACGTGTCATCCCATATCTAAGGAGCAACTAAATAGTAAATACACGTTCGTTTTAAAGAAGACATATAATCGTATACGAAATGACATATTGTGCAATGCCAGGACGTACAGACTACAGGTCCTAGCAGCAAGAAAAGAGGCAGATACAAATGGAATCCCGACTAACGTTGGCCCATCCGGTGCCATTCACCGCACACAATTATCAACACTTTTTGTAATGCCTGGATTCAATGTAGGTACTTACTGTATTTTGACATTTCCATTGCAAGAAAGTAACTTTAAATCATGGATGTATTTTATTTATACTAGAATTCAAGTAACTTTGAAATTAGGATGCTTCAGAAAGTATGTTGTCTCTACCACTAGGTACCGAGTTTTAATAATATTACTTTTAGTATTTATAATACACAACTTCATAATCGAGTAAAGTTTGGAGTCCTCAATAAGAGTAATAATTCAATCAATTTCGTCTTAACAAAAACATAAAATAAATAGTATCGTATCACGTAATATTAAATTTAACCATGCAAAAAACATTGCCATCAATATGTTTGTTTTGTATCATTTAAGTTTTTCCATTAAAATATTAAAAACAAGAGTCACGTTAATCATATAAAATTATAAAATACTAAAATGTATAGCCATTCGCCAGCAAAACCTGCTTATCACAACGCCATCGCCATCATGACATTCATGAGCAGAGCTTCGTGACATTTATGTTGTAATATCTATTTATTAGGAGAAATCAACTGGTCATTGTTGTTCTAATGGACTTTTTCAGGCGACAAAACTCAAGGAACACCTTTTTTTTTAAATCGATTATAGACTTTTTAAGTACGCAAGATTCATATTAAGCATATTATTTTTTTTAAAGTAGCAATTTTTGCGTCGATATATTATGTAAAAATATTTTTTACTTAATAACATGTACAAATTCCTTGTTAACTTAATAAGGAAATTTCAAAAGACATCTTGCAGTTTGACCCTGTGGTCTCTACCACAAGGAAATTCTTTGTAACTTTCTTTTATCTAAAAAGGTTTATCAAAACAAAGAAACTTATTTCAACTATACAAGTAACAACGGATGTGATTATAGAAAGGAACATCTCAAGTTTAAGAACGACAACATAATACACTCAAAGTTCGTGTACAAGTTTTTTGTCGTGGCAATGAAAAGACTGCGCGAGGCTGACAGCACCTGTTATGGCGTACGTGGAAAAAATCGTTGATCACTGACGAGGCATGCATATGTAATGGACGATCTGTCTGCTCCGAAATTCCAAGATTAAGGTCGGCTGGTAATACGTTTGGTGAGCATAATGATAGGCGGCAGACTCTAGGGCGCCGCACCGCGCGCCGGCCCGTCGCCGCGCCGCCTGCGCCCGCGCCTCGAGTTACGTCTCACATGCTGCCATTTTACATTTACATCCACATACAACAATTACATTTACGTCCACACACAACAATTACGATCCTTCATTCATTCACGTACACGGTGGTGTCACAATTGAGCAGGTTCTTTATTTGTTTGTAAGAACAAAGCTCTACATTAACATCTTATGTATAATTCTCGTAGCGTTGTTAAAATAAATTGTTCGATATTGCAATATTGATACGATTTTATCGGAGCCACGCGATGGCATTAATTTACATGCCAATATCAACGAGCCCTCTGACCTATTCCAGTTAACTTACTACAAGCATCATCGGCAATACGGACAAAATGTTTATTATTTGTTTACTTGTTTTTCATTCATAACATGACATCTTGCGAATATAATAAAATATCTCTATCTGTGGATAGCCACCTGACCCAAACTTATCTAAATTATTGATGATTGGAAAGTAAACAACGTTTTCCGATCATTATATTCTTGCAAATATATCGTTTAATCGGCATATTGCCATTCGCCGATACCTAATCCTAGTCGAAGATCCCGAGCCGCGTATGAACATGTTTATTGTATAAATAATAGTAATTTATTGGTCGAAAATGAATATTAATCTGGCGGGGCTGGTCGTCCTCGGCGCGCGGCGACGGTATGTCTCCAGCCAGCTCCGCTCCGGCGAGTCCGGCCGCCGAACACTTGCGTCATTTACAAGTTACAACTTAAAATAATAAAACTGGTTCCGATTGTGATCTATCGGAAGGTGGAGCCGGTACACGAGCTCACACCTGGCAGACCCCGTGCTGCGGACACCCGACACCGAATAGCCGAACTCCAATAACAATTTCCACGATTACGGTGAATACATTTGCGACATGATATATGCTTAACATTTACAACTAATGGCCCCGACTGTATATTTTCATCTAAATACAATCGTTTGTCAGAGTTTTATGAGAGTGGACACAAATAGTCGATGATCGCATACACGGGGACGTGGCTTATGAATTTATAATAAATCAATTTATTTTACCTCACCTTTTTTTCGTACCGGCCAATAGGTATACCTACTCTACAGCAGAATAATATAATCACAGGTGTGCGAAGCATCAGAATATAATGTTAATCGAGAACGGGCATAATGTCGTGACATTCAAAAGAAGAGACTCTTACAGGAACTGGAAGGTTGTTCAAATTGTTCAACCGTTACCGTGCAGCCAACAATTAACTAGCTCCGTTTTGTTATATAAATGTTGCTTTTGAAGCATTGTAGAAGTTAACTTGTCTTTCCGTACACGCACGTATAAGTCACATGTGTTTTTTAACAAAGACTTTAGTGCAACGACCTGTCCTTATTGGGTATGGAGTGAGGAGTCAGAGTGGCGACATCAGGTGAACTGTAATGTAAACAACGTACTGTCCATACTCTATATTCAATACTGAGCGTGTTCGAACCAAATAAAATCATCTGTTATTTAAATATGTTTTTCGGTTTCAACATCAATTTATAAAAAAATTTCATTGCCAATTTGTAAGTATTATGTTCTGAATTAAAACTAAGAGACAACATTTTCTGCAATGAGCTTAATTTATGAGCTTGATGATCCTGACATTTTGAAATATATAAAATCGACACTACGAGTTACGCGATCCTCGACCTCATCGTTAGATCACAGTCAAGAAATTATAACAAGGTATGTCTGACCAGATCTAGAAGATGAATCTTCATATAGTTTATTATTTTAGTATTTCTACAGCATATCGCAAAAGTTTAGAATAAAAAGTGATAAGCTTAGTTCCTGAAAAACACGAGTTAATAAGGATAATAAATAGATTACCTAAGAGAGCCAATTCCAAACCAACGTTTCTGGAGAAATATTAAAATGAATTTGAATGGTCTACTGAGAGTCGACGTGGTCCGTACTCCGCGCTCCGCAGGTGTAGCGACTAGCGACAAGCGACTAGCGGGCAGCGGCAACCTGTTAGCTCTCGATATTACGTTACACCGGGTTTCACGTTAGGAAACGTATACGGCGGCTCGGATAACCGTCTTATTGTTTATCGACGAGATAACTTTATTGCAACTATTAATCGATTCCTAGAACTCGATGCACAACAAAATGATTCACTCGACGACGTCCACTGCGGACTGATGCGAGCCGCGGGGAGTGCTTATTAAATTAAGTGACATTTCATTTTAATTCACCGACACAAATCTCCGACATACGAGTACCGCCGAGCTGCGCGGGCGCAGGTGCGGGAGGTGCCTCGCCCCGCTCGGGCCAAAGGTCCCTCGGTATCTCGTGAAACGACATAATGTCTGCCACGATCATGTTTTTGATCATAATTGTAAATATATATGGCCTGGCTGACACATGCGTTTTATTGATATTTAACATGTAAATTTTATTCGAACTTTTCGTAGGCAACTGGTTAGATCGGTCGGATTCATGGCGATAATTTTTAAAATAATATGCACGGCTGGAGCATATAACATAATGTAAAATCTATGCACTACGTTGAAATCATATAATACTATGTTATGTAATGCAAATTACTTGCTAAAGTAATCCATTAGCCGCCCATTACTTAAATCTCCAGTCAACTTTGTGGACAGCCGGAATCAGGTTTTGATAAAGTGTTTCTTGTGCGATACGAAGTAAGCAATACGATAATGGAAAGAATCTAGACCAAACCAGCGGTGACACTATACGAGATATTTCATACATTTTTCTAGTAGCTTCATACTTTAGTAATTGGTACAGCCCGGTACAAAGGTGAGTGCATAAGCACTGCGATACTTGTATTACCACATACGAATACTAGATGTTGCCTTCGACTTTGCGTGCGTAAAAGAAAATTGCATATTTCGCTTTCTTCGGCTCAAAATATGAAAAATAACCTGTCCTTATTCTGGATATTAAAATTCTATATTTGCGCATTAATTAAAATCGGTCCAGTGTTTCGGAGCCTATTGAATAGAACACTACCTGTGTACCTATCCCAGTGGCTAGTGCGTTAGCGTATTAATATAATAAAAATGTTATACACATTTTATCTAGGTGTAGTATAAATATAATAAAAATATGATACATATTTCATGTAGGTGTGGTAAAGTAAAGTATTTAATATACTAGGTATACAAATTTTTTCCGTTCTGTTGCTGCCGTAACTACAAGTTCTACGGATACTTTAACAACGGAGCCATTGTCATGGTGTGAAAGGGTTTTTAGATATTACTATTAAACAAACGCACCTCTTATTTTTGCTATGTACGTATTATTCACAGTTTGTATCATAATATGTCAGTATATCACATTTGCATAAGCGAAGGAAATATTGCTGTTTGCTTGGCACAAGTGCGACATACCTATTACCCGAGCTACGTTTCCATTTTGCAATAAAATCAAACATTGCTTATTAACATAGGTATTTACGACTCTATAGTAAATCATGACATTATTCCATACACACTGCTTATTAAATATATACATTAATCATGGAATTTAATGAATTATTGTGTGAATTTACATTGACTAAGTGTTATAAACACGAATCCGTTTAAAGGTGTTTAGATAATATCATTATTATAAAGAGAATATACCTACACCGCCAACGCGCTATTCTAAATGGTTAAAAGTCAAACTAGAATTTATTACAATGTTATGCTTAGAAATAAATTCTACAGTCTACATAATATCAAATTCATCATAATAAATTTTACCTAGCTAGAGCTAGGATAGATCCGACTTTTTGATTTTCCATCATCGGTCATCCACAATTTATGTTCAAAACTCTTTTAACATAATATTTTATCCTTCAATTTTTTTAAAAATATAAACAGTTCATCCATATTTTATCTTAATCGATTAGAATCTAGTAAAGTAAATATTTTACGATTAGTAGCGCAGAATTCACACAAATAGTAGTACATAGGAATGTTCCTCGTCTGCGCTCCTGGTCCAGCCTGGTACTGGCAACTAAAAATAACTGAATAGATTTGTAAGCTATAAAAGCTGTAGCGTGGCTGCGGCGGGCGCGGTGCGGCGCGGGGGTGAGCTAGGTCGCGCGGTGCAGTAGCCGACCTTGCAGAGCCTCGCGGTGTCGGGTTGCAGCCACATTTCTGCCGCTCGCCGCGCGTGCGGTTCCATTGCGAAGGAATGCACCCATCATTCGATAGCCTGAACATTTGATACATATCTGGGACGCCATGGAATCAATCTAACTAACTGTTCAACAATCGGCTGTCCGTTTTAACGACATTCCAGCTCCAGATACCTATGTCGATAATAACCCAGACGAGATGTCGAGTTAAAGATGGTTCGTCTTCGTTGAACATTTTAAAGTAGCACTAGACGATAGACTTTTTGGAAATTGAAACAAAAATGGAAATTATGTAAACCTACTTTACTGGAAAAGTAGCCAAGTTAAGACTCAGTCAACCTACTTGATTAAACTTGATGTAAAATTTTTTAAACTATTTTCGGTTCGGTCAATGCACTGCAAATGAGATGTCAATTGCAACTGGAAGAACTTCCAGTCGAGATTTAACCGATAATAATAACGAAAATCCAGTCCCGCTGAACAAAATTTGCAATTTTGTGGGTGTGTAAAATTATTTATCATTTGATAACTGACTACATTGTCAACGATGGGAAATAGGTGTTAGGTATAAGACGTGACTAATGCTTTTAACTACACCTGGATGTTTAGCGTATAAATTATTGTTATAAAATTTACATAAAATTTTAATATTTAACATGATACTGTGTGTTCTTAGAATGATTAGATAATCTCTGTGATTATAAAGTCTTCATACGTGCAGTTTACCCGACTACGGCGAAGTCTACCTACAAAGTCGTTATTGTTTTATACTTTTACGATGGCTGTATGATTTTTGAATAAGCAAAATATCAAGTTTAAATTAAACTACAAAATTAAATTTCAGTTTGACCAAAGTTAACAAAATATGAAAATTGCCAGTGACAACACATCAGCCTTCAGTACACATAGAGCCAAATGAGAGAGAGGTACATAATGATGATGAAAACTCGCGGTCGTCCGAAAACTTTGGTCAAAACTAACGACACTAAAGACGATTGTAGAAGCTGATATACGGCTGAATTAGCAGCAGCTTTGGAAGTTAGCGTCAAAACAATATTGGTCCATTTGCGTCAAATTGGCAAGGTAAAAAACCTTAACAAATGGGTGCCAAATTCAAAGATCGCGCGAAGTACGCGTCGAGGTGTGCCTTGCGCAGCTCAACAGATACACAAAGAAGGAATTTTGAACTGCATTGTTACTTGCGATGAAAAATGGATTCTGTTTGATTACCGCAAGTAAGAAGTGAACACAGCAGGCACATAATAGCCTTGCGTGTTGCAAGGAAATAACGTTTTGAACGAAATTTTCAATCACATTCTGTTTTTATATAGGTATGAACTTAGGGCGAAAGAAAATGTGATCCCATCAAAAACATAACTTGTAAAAGGTGCCAAGTCTCGGTACCTACTTACTTCTCCTACCGTAAAAAGTTGTGAGATACATGTTATGCCAAGTAGGGGTTAGTCGGTCGGTTTAACAACATCTTATAATGATCATAATCAATATTATCTTTCATGTTTTAAATAAATAAGTATTGACTTGGCAATCGCACGATCTGATTTAATATGTATCACTTGTGAGATAAATATTATGTTGTTTTCATGCATGAGTCAGCGACAAAATTAAGAAGTTTGACATGTTATAATTCTTAAACTTCTGTTTGAAATTGAATGAAATTTGAAATATACCTACCATGTTTATACAATGCCTATTTAGTATGTAAAAATGAAGTGTTATAGTTTTATCGACAACGAAGTTAGGGGTCCTAAATGGCCTGAATTGTACGGCCGGATGGTACGGCAGTGCTCAACTTGACGGGGGACGATATATTTCGTTCAAAACTTTATTTCTACTGGAACACACCAAATATTTAAGTACTTCAAAGAGAACGGACCTAAAACTATATATTATATAATATTATGCACGTGATAACGTTGTTTCTCAGAACTAGTGCCAAATTTTCAAGAAAACAATGCTTTCCTGTTAAATGTCGCTAGAGTTTGCCTCGATTCTGATTTCTGTAGCGCTGGCGTGATGTCATCTAAGAGACCTCACTATTCATTCAAAGTTAACGTTTTTTTAACCAAATACAGTTTGGGCAATGAAGTTTGTTTGTCTCTATAGTCATCTATAGCTGTAACGAATTAGGCTACTGATTCAATTTAAATTAATAAGATGACGAATAATTAATAAAACACAATAAAAGGTACTGAATCCATAATCATCAATATCCGTTGGTGTCGAAAAGGGCAAGAGCGTTACCGCGAACAGTTAGAGCTACATTTCACCGGGACATCATGGCGGCGCAACCAGTCGCCGCTACCAACAAAATTGTATACAGCTTTATAGGGAATTACTCACCTGGGGCCGTATTATGATCTTTTACAATACCAGCCTGGTTCCAGGCAATTCAATAATACGGTCTTAAACTGCCTTGTTCTTTTTCATAGTACAGCGACATGTTATACAAAACGGACCCACCCTAGTTTGGTTATCTGAAAGTGACATTCGGAAGCAAGTCCAGTGTCAAGTGTCCGCTAACTAGCTGTCATCATGCAGTTATTATGTGATCGTATACGAAAATTCCAGGCAGCCATGTTGTATGGCGTAAACTGGCTGGAATTAAGGCCCCCTGGTGTCCGTTTGGTTTGGTGGATACAGCTGTATATATCTTTTTGATCGAAGCGGTGACTAGTTGCGCCCTTAATATCTGGAAAGTGCGCTCACCGTCTCGTCAACGTGACGAGTATAGGCAACTACCTCCCATGAAAACACATTGGTGGAGGCTTATGTCCAGTAGAGTTTGACTAGAGAAACGTGCGGTATGAAATACTATTTATCAATACTATCTATCTATAACTAAAAGTTAAACATGTTCACCTGTAACAGAGATCGCGGTTAATATACAAACGTAAAAGGAAAAGGTCCGAATAAAAGATTTTACTAAATAGTTGTTATATTTTGAAGCATTTAAGAAAAAAATGTGCTACAATATTATCACGAAAGATTTTACTAAATAGATTGAAGCATTTAAGAAAAAAATGTGCGACAAATAATTATTATCACATACATATTTAGCTTCAAGTGACACCAGTTATCATTTTCTGTGCTTTAATATTTATTACTCCTCTATAAATAACAACGTAATAGTAGCCGTGTATTAAGTGTTCCAGCTATTTTAAGACGATCCTTGCTCTTTACTGACATAATTAACAATAAATAATTAACATTGTGGTCGTTTTGTATGTTTAACATAGTGTTTTAACGACCACAAAAGATACATTTTATATTTTTAAACAATTTATGATTTATAGCAGGTAACTTTTGTGTTGTATAAAATAGTATTTTAACGCAAGCTCTCTTGAGAAAGGTTCTTAGATTCTTGTGTTTTATGTAGGTGTAAAATTTACATGTATTCATTTAGTTAGAAAATAATTAGGTCAACTAAATGACTAAAAGAAAATTATCGGCGCTATTCATACAAATACGTGTTCATCGTCCACCCAAAAATAAAACCCGAATAAAATTTGCAAAAACTTGATCAGTTGACGATAACGTTAAAAATAAATTAATTAAAAATAATAAATTCCATATTTTATAAAAACCGGACTTAAACGGTCTTGTCAAATGTCAATATTAATTACGACCCGACAGTCAGCATCTACGAGTTAAGTCTACAACAGACTTGAGATAATTAATAAACTATTTAAACAGACTAGTTTTGAAAATTCAAAAAATATTTGTTATTTACCTACCTTATCTAAGACAATCAACAAGCTCCTCATTCTTACAACAAAAAAATGAATTTTATATGATATCTACGTGATATAAATAGGTACTATCTACGTTCGTACAGGCCTATAACAGATCAACCCGCAGTTATTAATTATTACGATCAAATCAACCTCATTTGAGAAAATTAACGCTTCAACCGTCACCTAAATAAAAACAAATGACTAATGACTCAACAATCACTAATCTTTTGCATTGAGAGGCTCTATCTAAAGGGTTCAAATTCGGGTACCGATCGATCATTAGAATTTATTTGTTTTTGACGGTGACACGGCGCGGCGCGGCGGTGTGAGTGGACGAGTTTCGTTATCTGTTGCATCAGACCATTCGTCATGCTGTCAGCGGACAGGGCACCACGAAACAATCAAAGTTACCGCTGATATCGCTCTATAATAGATTGACTCCATCAACGACTAACGTGCCCACTGCTGGGACATGGGCCTCTTCAATATTTGGAGGACCAGGCTATGCGCCGTCACGCTATCCGACTATGACCGTAGACCTCCTGTTATCGAAAATTGTTACTCTCGATGGATCTCTTGTATCATTCCAGCGTTCTGCTGCTTACCTCTGGTTGGCAGAAAATAAGAACACCGAAAGAAACAGGTAGACTTTGTGTCGTAGAATCCTGTTAGTCTGGCAAGACGCCAGGATTTCTTTTTTCATGAGTCAATCACACCCTGTAATGTATCCCTTACATACAATTCCTTTATGACAATTCAAAAACAAACTTAACGGCGCACTTCTGCAAATTATGAAAATAACAGGTGTCGATTATACTGTATATGTCAAAGAGTAATAGATAGCATCTAGATTAAATCTTTACTAATCTACATACAAGAAAGACTCTAAGATTTTTATTTTGTAGATTATTACAAGTGGGTTTAAAAAAGCACACATTACATGTTGAGACTCTGATATAACCACCTGTTAATTTAAATATTCACAATGATGAGACTCATAAATAATTGTAAACCTGTTATATTGATGGGTTATAGAGTTCCAAGTCACAGAAAAGCAAGCGCTTTTCCGACTTTGGTTCATAACATAATTAAAAATAAGAAGATTAGTAACTAGATGCCTTTCCACCAAGAATACACATTCTTGGTGGAAAGGCATCTAGTTACTTTAAATGTTACATTTTAACTGAGGTGGTTATCAGTGCTACCTACTGATATGAATTGTTGTCATTAATTCAAATCTTTAGTATCTGCTAATGATATTTAAGGATAATATCCACTGTGAAAAAAAAACTTAAGTACCTAGTAATACAAATTATTAAGCACAATAAACATTTGTTAAAGATATATAGCTTTTTTATTATTAAAAAACATGACGTGCATTTATTTAAGTACAATTTAAAAACAAAACAAAATATGAGGTTATTTTACCTTTGATTTAATTAAAGCGATCAAGGAAAATCCATCGCAATTCGAAAAGTTGTTCGCGGCAATACTCATATTCATTTAGAAATACATATTTGCATGGGAAGCTGTAATATGTGCAAATACCGAGACTCGCTGATGCAGACCTGTTGGAGACTAGCATTCTCTCGACAATGTTTTGTATCGTAACAAAACTGGTTGTGAAAACGCGGTGCTTCTTATCACGGTTGAATAAAATTCAATTTGGCTCTACCGGTGATCGGGTACATGAAAAATACAAATTATTAAAGGTAAGTTATAATATACAGGCCAGGGTTATAAAATATATACATTACGAGGTATGCAGCGGCTCCTGTATTACGTACCTACTTTAAATGTATAATGTAATTAAATACTTACTAAACACTTGCCAGAAAATATTAACTTTAATAATTAATGTAAAAAATATGCACATAATTTACAGTTAAGTATGTCGTGCTAAATAATCTATATGACTTTTCATTTCATAGCGCCGAAGACCGTCGGTTGGTTGACGTGGGGTTTTTACGAATCCTTAGTTAGGTGTTATAAGTTTTATTCATTTTCCTCGTCTTTTCAACAACCTAACTGTTTCGATTATCATATATTTATTTCCTAGATTATTATAATCTAGCCTAGTTTTAATATAATATTATATATACAATAGACAAATAATATTGTATCCCATAAGATTCAGATAGCGATATGCATGCCCTTGAATCCTTCACGACCTTTTTCAATATGGAGTTTTGCTACGGAGCTCAATGAAGCTCGTAGCTAGATGTAAGTTGTAACTCGTTTTATACCAAAGACGTGGTTTTTCAACTTAGAGGTCGTGACCCCGCAAATATTATTTTATTATAATATACTGATTAATTTAAGCCAATAACTAGTTTGATACTTCATTAAGGGACGGATAAATGTAATCCATGAGATTTTATTTCATCAACAGAACAATATTTTTGTACATTGTTAATTTAAGTTAAAAAATATGGTTTCTAATGATAAGTGAAGTACGTATCATCATGCGTTTGCGATATACAATGAACATAATAAAATATACCTTGTGTTCCAGGACCTAATAGTAAACGAAAAAAACGTTTTTTTCATTCAGATTTGCGTTTCTTTAGCACTGTTTAGGGTCGTTTTGAACTGTTTTCATAGGCACTGTCAGCTGTCAATGTCAGCGTTATGAATGATCTAAACGTTTAGAGCGTCTCCTGGAACACGGCCATTGCTCGTAAAAACTATTATGATTATGTTGGTATCACACTAATCACATTTCACACTAATATTATAAAGAAGATTAAACGCAAAAACTATATATTAAACGGATTTGGTTTTTTTTATTTGGTATGGTAATAGTTTATATGCTGGGCATAATGTGTGTCATTTGTGTATGTTTATAACACATATTATACTACTTTTACTGCAGCAAAATACGGATTTTATTTAGAAAGAAGAAGCAGGAAACATTTAGTTTTACCATAGACCAATTATACATTCTATGGTTTTACGTAATAATAATTAATTATGTATTCTATTTTTATAATAATTTTATATTATAGTTCATTATCACCAAATAAGCTATGGCTTATCAAATTTGTAGGTTTCAGATATAAAAGGAGAAACACTTTTGTCATCTACATATCAGTTAAATAGGCTTACCACAAAGTTACGGTCAGTATAAATAAACATAAAAAGGATTGAGCGCTTTTAGATGTTCATTCATGCTCTTAGTAAAACAAAGTAGAAAACATCAGGAATCCTCAAAACATCGTTATCTCTATGCCCACTCAAATCAGACGGCAATAAAAATTTCGATGGCCGAAGAAAAACGGGTCATCTCGATAACCATAAATTTGGTCTGAAACGGATGGGACAAATTTTTATAATGCGCCCGCGCCGGTCCCGCCGCCCGCACCCGCGCCCGCCGCCCGCGCTAATGACATCCTAACAGTTTGTTTTAACATCATTATAGCGTCGTATCGGGCATTCCATCTCGGGTACCTGCGTATGCGTACACATGTCCCTACATCTCGATACGAGCCCGAGTGGTAATTTTACGGTCGCGGCATACCGAACTAATAGTAATGTTAATAGATTAAAATCGAATTTAAATCACGGGGCCGGTCTCTCGCGTTGGGGAACTACGAAAATATGCGTAATTAAGTGATATTCGATGTTGAAACTCGAGGATTGTAGAAAATATACAAGTAAAGAATAGTATAAAAGGCATCAATTAAGCTGGGAAGGTATCGCGGGTCCACGGTCGAGGCGGCTATATATCCGAGGGACAGCTACACGCATTTACAATTACCTTATCTCGCCCGAACTCGGCTCCTGACATCACTCGACAAATATTCGTGATCATCGCACGATGCCAATCCGATTCTTTAATTTAATCTCGAATTAACACAGATTTACAACATTCCAGTTATACCCGGACTTTAATAGGTCCATTTCGATGTACTTGGTTTATTTTACTGCAACTCGTTGAACCTTTCGAGTTTGGGAAAATACGTTTTTGATCGCTGACAAGCTGACAATTTTTTAAAAACTTGATTATTTTACATAAAAACATTTAGCTTTTTTGAATAAGTTTATGGGTTATAAGTCAGATTTGCATGAAGTATATTAGCGAAGTAAAACTAAATTATGCTCGAGTATGTTCTTTATTATTTTAATTTAAAACGGTAAAATAATAGTCGTAGAAATAATATGAATGTATAACGAGTAATCAACCTCTCGAGTTAAAAGAACATACAACAAGTAATACTCAACGTAAACATTATAATAGCAATATTACAAGCGAAATATCGAAAGGAATCTTCAATACATTTACAAAGCAGTTAAAACGTAATTGATTTTAAGAGTCGAGATGCGGACAAAAGTAAATGACATTTGAATAGCAGAAAAATAAAAAGAGTCGGTAAAAGTGGCGAGTCGCTCGGCAATGATTTAGCGAGTCCGCGGCACACGCAGGTTCCCATGGGAAAGCGTCCTCAAATATTGACACTGCTACATGTTTATATGCACTTAATGCACCCCACCTTTTTTACATTTTATTTGTTTTATGCGAGCGAGGCAGACGGAACGTCGGCCCATGTTAAGTTGTTTTTGTCGTAATTTTATTTAGCAGGTAATATCTTACGTTCGTTATACAATGATAAGAAACGAACAAATCTCGATTCGTTTGGTATTTTAGATTACTAAAACAAAGTACCAAATTTAATTTATCGTTTTATTCGCTTTATGAACGAATAAGATTATATTGTTTTTAGCTAATGAACCTATGAATTATAATTTATCTACATTTTGCACAAAAATCTTACATCTAATCTAATCAGTAGTCTGTGCAATTTTCTATATTGTATTTTTAATTAAATTGCAGTGTTCACTTAAAAAATCTTGACCGGATATGCTCGATAAATTGTGAAAACCTTGGAAAAGTTTGTAATAGTAACTTCTAAGTTCTAGCGATTGATAATAATAGAATTTTACAAATTTTACAAAAGTGTTATTTGTGATTAAAAAACAAATGTAGCTTTTATGTAACCGATACCAGTTTGCCAAAATTATTAACTCAGGTAGAGTTAACAATTTTGCTTCACGGTGACGTAAGCAAATTGAAACCTTTCAATGCCAATCAGGTTAGTAAAAATTATAGGCACAGTCAAATAGCGTAGATAAATGAGGCCCATTTAACATTGTAAATTGATAATAGCCTAGAGGCAATTTTAATGGGTTTAGGTTCCACGTTTGTGTGAGGTCACATACCTATTGTATAGGTTTTGCTTTTAGTTCCTACTTAATGACGTTTTGTTTGGTTTTACTGTTCTGATTCATTGTGTTGTAGAATTCCGTGTGTGATATTTTAGTGGTACCATTATAATAGGTATCATATTAGTAGCTGAGGCTGGTTCTTCTTTACAGGGAAGCTCTAGCCTGTAGGTATAATAGGTAGGGTGTGGATGAGAATATTTAGGGGTAAAAGGTTTAAGGTAAGTAATGCCGCTGCCCGTTCCATACATCGACACAAAGTTGATATGATGAATCTAAGAATCTACACTAATATAATAAAGAGAAAAGATTTGTATTTTGGTATGTAACGACTTAACTCAAAATGTACTGGACCGATTTTAATAATCATTTTTTTATTAGAAAGCTACATTATCACTGAGAAACATAGGCTATAAAAAACTCGAGATCAGCTGAAATGATTCGGCAATTTTTTGTCTTGAAATATTCGTGGAAGTCCCGGGAAGGTTTACACGGTTTCCATGCTCAACGAAGTGGGCACGGGTCAGCTAGTGTTTGATAATTATGCTTTATGATGGTGAGTGAATGTGTAAGATCCAAATAAAAACTAAATCAAAACAAAGCACCTCGAGAAATAATTCAATTTAAATAAAATAATCTGTATAGAATTGCGTCGGTATACCAATAAACATTTTGCGGTCGCGGTAATGGGTCGAAATTATGAGTTCTGTCCTTGGCGTGTCCATGCGGAGTGCGGAGTGCGGCTGTCACGTCCCACCTAATTATTTACGTTATTGGATGCACAAATTATAGCTTTTTGACGGCAGGTATAGAATAGGACAAAGGATTTGATATTTTTTATAATTCCATTTAGTTTGCTGGCAATTGAACTAATTAGGCGTTTTATTGTCTCTACTATGTTATCAGTTGGTCCTTAGCCAGTTTTGTGAATAGTTTATATTATTATTATTAAGCTTATTTAATGATAAATTAGCGACAAATAATATGTTCAATCGAATTACCCTGTTCTTAAAATAATGTATTATTTCCGCACTTACAAAAACTTAGAAAAATTCACTTACCAATTAAATATCTAGTGCGTAGGCTCTATTTTTATTATCTGTACTATATTATCAGTTGGTCCTTAGCCTATTTTGTGAATGGTATAATATATTATTATTACTAAGTCTCATTCAATGATAATTTAATGACAAAAAATACAATCAACTCGTGTTTAAAATAATGTCTGAATTCCGCACTTACAAGAACTTCGAAAGAATAATAGCTTACCAATATTCCCAATATATAGTTACAAGCTAATATAGATCGGCCGGATATTTATACCTTTTATTTTATAAACTATTATTACTTATCTAAAATCTATTTACGTTATGTGGACTATACGGTCTATACGTACCTACTAGCTGGTAACCATTTCTTCCAAATTCTCGTAGCAGTCGGCTACGAAAATTGCAAAAATAACTATGCCCTTATATTATATTGTTTAACCCATGAAAAAACAATCTTGTTCTAATTTGATACCAAGATAAATTATTAATAACACTTAGACTACTCACTACACTTTAACCTATTGGCTCAGTACAAGATGCTACGAGTCAAAAGATAGTTACCTACAACTCTCACAGCAAGGAATTTAAATATCTACTACAGATTTTCAAAGTACAACTCTAAGAATGCATTTAAATTTTAGGTGGTCGAATAACAGCCAGTGAGACGGTCTCACACTAAGGAGCCCCTCGAACACCTGCGGCGCTACCTTCACTATTAGTGCGTTCGCTGTCACTTAGAAACTTTATCTCGCTGAGAATTAAGTAACAACTCGAACCAACGTATTTGTTTAAGTTGATATTTCCAAACGATAAAGCCCTCGACTTAAATCTATGTCGAGCCCGCGATACTCTCACGACCGCCGATATTCGAAACGGTTTAATTCGAGAACGATTAATATTAGAATATTCGAAACGGACATATTTCCAAACTAACTTTAATGTGTTATACTTAAGACATCAATTTAATATCGTTTCCACATGGACTTATTCTCCGAGTTATTTATCATTTTGATCCTGATCAAAAAAGGAAGAAGATATGAATAACTTATTTAGGGGTCACAAAAAAGTTTGGACTTTGCGGGGCAGGAGATAGAGCTATATTTTCCTTATTTGGTCACGGCGGCTAATGCTCGGAGCGATTTTGATTTGGGATACATGAATGCGTGCAAAGGATTTTGACTGTTTACGACTTCGTGGGTGGCTGGGGGCGTGGCGAGCTCCATCTCGCTCTGGACAAGGGGTTATCGTATGTCCGTCTCGCGCGCCAGCCGCTCCCACAGGACCTTCTTGTTAAGTATTTTTTGTTACTCTCTTATTGCTGTAAGAAATGGTCAGGCGGGCAAATATTTACTCACGATTTTTAAAATCTTATTATCATACTACCTGTCTCGATGCTCGCGGATGATTTGACACGCACATTATAAACATTATTGAACAGCGATGGAGCAAATAAAAATGAGAATACCCTACAAAGGAGCGTTACATTGTGAACGTTGACACCTTTGAAGACGTGGGTCAGTTTATATACAAGTAGTAAGTATTTAATATTTAAATGCTATTATTGTATTATGTTTCGAGTAAGTATCAAATTTATGTGTGCTGCCTGTAGCTAAAATGTTGATTTTCATTAAACTGAACTGTATTTATTCTAAAACTGAACTATTACATTTTGAGCTAGGAAAGTCATCTTATCATAGAAAATGTTATTGCACCAAAATACAATATGAAATAGTGCGCCATTAACATATTTACTCCTCCCATACAAGCATTAAGTTTGTAAAACATCTCACACACACTCAGTCTCAGCATTAGTCGCTAGGGGCGCTGGCGGCGGACCTCACGCAGTCCTCCGACAGATAAAGAAATTATCGTCCCTAACAAGCGCCCCGCACCTAATTGGTACCCCGCCGAACTCCGACCAAATGCGTTAGAAATTAAGCAATGATCTCACACTGTGATTATTATCAATACTAAAGTTTTCATGGCTTTTCCGTATGTATTCGATACCTGGAGCTGTACAAACTTGATGTAATTTAAAGTATTCTACTGCGTTTTCATTCCATGCCAATACTTTTGGTTACTACATTAAAACTTAGGTCCTAAGTATCATCAGCCATGTTCCTTTTTTAACGCTGTGCAAGCCTTATCATGAGATCTAGTAGCAATAAAACACCTATACTTTTTGATTTTGCACAGATTTTTTTGTTAGATAGATAGAGGTCCTATAATTATGATTATACGAAGTAATATTAGTAATACTGCAACAAAATTTCGTGCGGCCTCTAAACTTTTCTTTCTCCAATCTTCCGAAGAAACGTTTTAAAAAACCTTCTGTGGCAAGTTAGTTACGTACTATTAAGTACCTACTCTTGTAACACAAGTAAAAAACTTGATGCCCCTTTCATAAATAAGTCACAATAACACATGATTTAATATTTTAACAGCGAACGGTGATACCGATCCACTACCCAGTAAGTCAGTGCCTATGACAATTTTAATAAGTTATTAACTATTTAATAGTAACTTAATAATTGGTATTAAATTACAAATTAATCGTAGGTATTATTACTTTATACTAAAACAACGTTCCAAATGAATGAAGATACAATGTCAAACGAGGTAATTCTAAAGGCTAAACGGGGGCCTAATATAAGTGAGTCACTTACAGTCATTACACAAAAGTAAAAACGTGAATCACAAAATAGGCTAACTATACAATAATACAAATAGCTACAATAATGTACTTCTGTTTACTTTTCACCATAAACAAACCCACAAAAGGGTAATAAGGGAATTATCCGTTTCTGCGACTTAGCTTTTTGTGAAAGGGCTGAGATAAGAACACCCATAAAACATATTTTAGAATAAAACATTGCATTATTCTAAGTATCGTGAACGTTTTGTTTAAATAACTGTAATGTACCTGAAAAGGTTGCAATTATGATTAGTTATAGTTTCCTCAGGGCTGATCGCTTTTCCCAAAACTATATCCAAAACTCTACATTACATAGAGCAGCTTAGAAATACAGGTAACGCCCTTGTGAACACGATTAATATATTATCTAGTGTTAGAATATTAAATATATATTTATTGTATGCCTTTAAATTCTTCTAAGCTACTAAATCTTTTACTAAATCTTTTAAGCTACATAGATGAGTATGTGAATGAGTTATGGCCATGCAAACTCTATTAAACATAGAATCGTGTACTAGGTATCCGATTTTTGGTTTAATAATGAACCTAGAGATGGTCTAAAATCTCCTATATTAAAATACGAACTCTGATTTTATACGCATTTTACCACAATATACAAGTGGGCGCAAGTGGGCCGAAGTGTAGCATAATTTCAGTAATTTTAAATTTCACTCTCGTCGTCAAATCACGTCATACAATGCAAATATAAGTAAAAAATGTAACTGTACAAGGCATTCTATTAGACAATAGGTATGCAAACACGCACGAGATGCCAGCACAGTGACGCACGCAGGTACTGGCGTTGCTGTTAAAGAAGTGGCGCTAACGTTTTATTTTCCCTTTGTGTCCAAAATAAGCGCCACCTAAAAAAAGACGACGGAAGTAAAGTCACAAAGAGAATGCCTTCGCACAAAAAGCGCATGAAAAAAAGCGCATAATGCGGTCGAGAGCCGTGTGGGCTGAGGACTCGGGCTCTTGACAATTTACAACAGCTCTATTTTGTTTACCTGGCCCCGCTTTGTGTTTTCCTATAATTGGGGGTATTCGACGATGACTTATTAATTTATTGACCGTAGTTAGAAGTTTCGAAACTTTTATGGAGGCGCTGAAACGTTCGTCATCCCATTTTAGCGTTTGCCACGAAGCGACCGTGAAATCAGTTGTCTTAACTAATCCCTATTGTTCCTATGTGTTATAGAAAACAAAAGTTAACACACACAATAGGTTACAGATACTCTTTTATATCGGAAATAATTTAACTTGTCAGTGTCTCCAGTTTCATTATAATCGAATTACATTTCATTTAGTATATTTAATGACATTTTATAACGGGCCAACGTAGAAAAGGGGCTAAAAAGGCCGAAACAAGAAAATTATTCGGAAAGAAACCCAAAAATTAACAGGGACAATAGTGATCAAGCAAAATATAATATACAGGCTGATTCATGGTTCATATATCAAGCCAAATATAGTAAGAAGAGAAGAAAGCGTTTCGTTTTGGAACCTCATATAAATTTCTTACCATAAAGCGACTAATCATGATTAAATAACTCCATAAAAGTCACAAAACAGACAAGTTTCAATCCTGGTCAGGTCTTAGGTCAACGACCAGTGCATTTGTGTGTATACTAGGAGCCAACGAGCATAGTAAGATTCACTCCTTGTGGTAATTTTAGTTTTTTTTAGTTAGTTATACTAAGTAATTTATATGAGGTGCCAAAACGCAAAATGTTCTAAGCGTCATTCTCTTTACACTATATTCTTTCGCTTAATATATGAACCATAAATCACCCTGTAAGTAGAGCCGTGGTCACACTCACCAATTACAAACATTGACATCTCATTTAATTAAAATATGACCAGTCCTATTACTAACGCTTAGACAGATCAAACATACATACATAGACTGACAAATTCATTACCCATCCTTTTGGCTTCGCTGTTGTCGGGTTACAAGTGTGGTTTGCATACGCCTTAATATACTTGTTTACCGTTTGCATTACGCCACCGGTCACCATACCTTTAAAACTATGAAATGACACATATACCCAGCGGAAAACTACAGTTCAATGGAAACTTTTGTAAGAAAAGAAAATCGTTAAGAATGTGTCGAGTACTTGATACGTGCGTTCATGCGTTGTGGTGCAATGATTTAGAGCTGGGAGTTCGACTCGGAGCTAATAGGTTTGATTCTCGAATTATGAAATATTTGTTTTAAAGTTTGACCTGAACCTGATTTTCTAACAGAAAAGATTATTCATGCACCCGTCGTGTCGTAACCGCTGCGTATGAGAATAAGGGAATAGTGTTCGTGTATCGCGCACTTACTTTGGTACTATAAAATGACTCCGGGCGGTACAGCTGTCCTGCAGGCTTAGGTACTCCCGACACAATCGAGAATCGAATCAGTCCGATCTCAACGGCTTTTGATATTTTATTTGGTGGATTGCTATGACAGTAACCATGATAAAGAAAATGGTTATATCGTAACTTTTTGTACTCCCGACCATATCAATCGACTGAGAATCAAAATAAACAAACGTAAATTTATTGGGAAGTACGCGGCACGATCGAATCTGAATTTTGATTCGATCGAATCAGTTTGGTAAGTAAGGCCCCAGGGGCATTACAAAAAGTACGATCTAACGATTTTCCTTATCCTGATTAGTTTCAAAGTAATCCACCAAATGAAACACCAAAAGCCGTTGAGATCGAACTGATTCGACTCTCGATTTTATCAAAAGTAAGCATGCTGGTTTCAACGGAACCGGCCACCAAATCCGAAATCGGTCTGAGATCTTATTATTATTATCATGCGATGTGACTTCTGAGTTGTAACTGCGTCTGTTAGGTATTTAATTGCTTGTTATTTGTACAATGCAATTTTAATATTTAATTGAACGTGTCATACAGATTGATTACATTACTATGTTGATTAATTATTTAATATCCTGGAGCTATTAAGAAAACACTTTAGCGTACATAGATATGAAGTATGCGAGCAAACTTGATGAAACGAAGATATATTGTATTGAGTAGTTTACCATATTGTATACTTACCCACTTAGTATACAAAATAGATTAGATACCTATTTAGTTTGAAAATATTGGTTTCCAGTAGACACCAGCCGAATAAAGTTATAAATTAATATTATTTTATCAAATCGATAAGATTTACTTTTGTTGCTCTGATATTGATATTTATATAAATTTTTAGGCAAACCTGTAAGAAATTACGTAAAAGTTACGAAAAGCTTGACATCGCCAAAATAATTGAAATTGAGATTACTTTTCTATACGGAGCTTTCATGTTCCTGCCTGGAAAAGCCTACATTAGTTTTTCATATTTGGAATAGGTTATGATTATGACAGCATAATCTTCCTGAACACTAGGAAAATCCTTTATTTAACTATTTATCGGCCAAATACTGAAACGTTAAATTACAAGCTTTATAATCTACTGTCACTGTCGCTGCTTGGCGGTATGGCAAGACGCTCGAAGGGTTAGTGTTCAACATCTGAGTATACCACTATTAAATTTATATGGAGCACTAAGATTAATATCGAGCAAAACAAAAATACGTGTCAAAATAAATATCCCAAACAATCCGTTTGGGATATTTATTTTATAATCTCTTTCAGTGTTTGTAGTACCTAAGCGACGATAAATCGTCTGTGAAAATGTCGATTATAGCGTACCTATAATGTTTTAAAATATATGGACATACGAACAAACAGTCTGATTAACAGGGCTCTGCTTTAACCTTTGGCCACGGAACCACAAAAATAATCTTACAGTCGAATACTAAAACAATAGTTAAATTAAGTCCTTCTTATTACTTATTCCGCCAAGCAAACAGTGACAGACACAGCCTGTCATTAGGAGGTTAACTTTTAATTAGCCTTGAGTTAATAAAGTTCAAAAACAATGAGAGCAACGGTATTTGACCGTGGAACTGATAGAATCCATAATAATTGTAATGTGACCACAAAAAAAAAGAAAAGAAAAAAAAGAAAAAAATACACTAATAAAAGAATACTTATTTATTATCTACTTTGTACTTATGCTAAACAATAAACGTCGCTCTGTTCATATTAATTTATAGCCGTTTCTGGGACTTACCAGTTTACTTGTTATATAATTAATAATATTAAGATTTGCGTCGTTTGCCCAGGTGTTCTTATGTATACCTACAACTTTAGATTTATGTTATTATTTCTCCATAATAATAAGATACAACGTTGTTTTCATTTTATTACAGGATCAGATTATATATATTATAGTGTGTCAGAAAACAGAATAAAAACGGCTTCTTTTTAAAACAGTTAAATTCGTTTTCAGACTCAATTGAAGCTACCAATATTAAAACTTAGAGAGTAGAGACACGAAATGTTATGCTAAGTTATACGCTATTTGTGTAGAACATAGACGGTTTCAGTATTTCAATACTTGATAGCTTGTCTTCTTAGTGAAAATAGTATAAGCAATATCGATTTAAGAAGATTTATTTTTTGGAAAACCGTTTTCTTTATGAGTTCATTTAGATAAATGAGGCCTGTAATATAAAAACTTTGAGTCACGAAATGTTATGTTATTATATAAGCTGTTTGTGTACAACGTAGGTAACAAGCTTTCAATACTCGATCGCTGCCCCTGATAGTATTGAGCGAGCAGTGTGCTCGCACATCCGTACTTTAGTGCCGTTTACATTGTAATGGCGGACCAGTCCGATTAGGTGGGGAATGCAGTCCACATACTTACAGACGAGAGGCCATTGTGATAAATGATACGTTGATAGCCCGCTCTTTCTCTATTATGAAGACGTTTCGCAGTTTCCCGAAATGAAAATAATATAAGTAAAAGGGTCTCATATGTAAATTTTTTTACATTTCATGTTTTCCGTCTTAAAATGTACCTACTGCTTTCTCAAGACCTGTCCAAGATCTCACCTACCACCAACCTTGTAAAATTATCATCATAATGGCTTTAGGAAAAAAAAATTAATAAGTAGCCTAATATTTTAAACTCTTATTAATTTACTAGCCGTGCCCGCGACTTCGTTCGCGTGGTTTTGAGCAGGTAACTTAAAGCGTTTATGCAGCGCACGGAACGAAGTTCCCCAAATGTGAATAATTTACCCCGTTTTTGCAACATTTCTCACTGACGCTTCGCTCCTGCTGGTCGCAACGTAATGTTATATAGCCTAAAGCCTTCCTCTTTATATGGACTATCCAACAAAAAAAGATTTTTTCAAATCGGACTTGTAGTTTCTGTGATTAGCGCGTTTAAACAAATAAACAAACTCTTCCGCTTTATAATAATATTAATATTAATATAGATATTTCCGACAGTACCTAGGTTATGTAGAAGTACCATATTTAAGTGCTAACTGCTAAGAGCATTGTAAGGCTAAGTAGGTACAATTACGTTTAAAATTAATTTAAATTTTATTTTGCGATGCATTTTGTAAACCTCCGAGTATTGTCATTAAGTGTAATTTTTTACATAAAATACACTGGATAATTGCTTCTCTAAAATCAGTATCTACTAAAAGTCAAGTGGCACCCAAGTTAAAATTAAAATTGTTATACTTAACACGAACAGTTACAAAACCAGTTGCCGTTACGTTACCACTAGAAGTAGTGCCTCAGTCCCTTTCTTTAACAGAAGAATTCGATGGCTCGGGGGTTTAGTATCTACGTCAGACTCTACTCTCTAGTACGCAAGTCCGAGGTCACTCACGGTTAGGAATTGGATAGATAGGATGGGAGTAGGTGTAAGTTGAGTTATAATATATTATTACAGAGGTATTTCGTGTTACTTGTATGCCTTGTATGCATGTGCCCGCGACTTCATGTGAAATTGAAAAATTTTGATTTTTAAAAACTCTTCACTGTAGTTCTGCTTCAGTTGGCCTTAGCATCACAATATAATATTAGGTCCTTACATGTAAAATGCGTTTTGTATGTGAGGAACATAAAAGCGATTTTTTCATATTAAAATATATTTTATTAATCAAAATATGTACCATTGCTATCTATACACTTTTGCCATCTTATAGGTAGTTCATTGATCCCTTTACTAAAAAAACCATTCGGGCGGGAATCAAAAAAATCTATGAAAGCTGTTTGGACTGCCTCATCGGAATTGAATTTTTTTCCTTGCAAGAAGTTATCCAAATTTCGAAAAAAATGGTTATCTGTTGGAGCAAAGTCCGGAGAGTACGGTGGATGTCTTAGACATTCCAAATGAAGCTCCTCTAATTTGGTAGCCGTCTGTGGGGCCGTATGTGGTCTAGCATTGTCTTGAAGCAGCAGTGGCATGGAGCGATTGACAAGTCTCGGTTGTTTAACGGCGAGCTTTTCCATCATGGTTTGCAGTTGCTGACAATAGACATCAGCCGTAATCGTCTGACCAGATTTAAGAAAGCTATAGTGTACGACACCGGCACTAGTCCACCAAACGCTTACAAGTATCTTTTTTTGAGTCAATTTTCGCTTGGGGCAAGACTTTGCTGGTTCACCAGGGGTCAGCCACTGTGATGAGCGTTTACGATTATCGTACAGGATCCACTTAAATCACATGTAATGATCCGATTTAAAATTCCTTCATTATTGTGCCGGTTGAGCAAAGTAACGCATCAGTCGACGCGCGTTTGTCGGTTTGCTTCACTCAATTCATGAGGTACCTACCCACCTTTCAAGTTTTTCGATTAAAACGGTTTTGTCATTAACACCGCAGCATGTAGCTAACTCTGATGTGGTTTGCGATGGATCTGTTTCCACAATAGCCTTCAATTCATCATTATCGACCTTGGTCTCCGGCCGTCCACGAGGCTTGTTCTGCAGGTCGAAATTTCGAGAACGAAAGCGTTGAAACCAAAAACGCACCGGGTTTTCTTTTGCGACACCATCCCCATATACATCATTAATCCTTCGAGCCGTTTCTGCAGCACTGGTGCCACGGTACTCGTACTCGTAAATAATGCGATATTTTAAGTTTTCCATTTTGTGAAATGAGTAACGCAGAAAAAAAAGCAAAAGAGAAAAAAACAAATGCATGAGTAAATAGCTGTTTAAATTTGAATTTGGAATTCCTAACCAAAGAGGATATAATATAATATAATATAATCGTCGTGCTGGCCACTTTGATCTTAAATATTATTTAAGATCAAAGTGGCCAGTACGACAAAACGCCAATTTCATATGTAAGGACCTAATATATAGCAAAATATATACTTTCTCGATAAATGGGCTATCCAAAACTGATATAAATTTTCAAATCGTAATGAAACCTATTTTCTGAGGTTAAGGCCGTGTTTCACCAAGCAATGTTACAGTTAATCCTTCGTTAAATATCATGTTGTTCTTCTCGTAATTCCTGTCAAATAATGAGAGGGCATAGTATTTTAACACGCCGTTAATACTAACATGCGTTGGTGAAGCACGCCCTAAGTCCCGATTTCACCAACGCTAGTTAGTTTTAACGGCTTGTTAAAATGAAATGCCATCTCATTAATTGAGAGGAAATACGATAGGCATCACATGATATTTAATGAAGGATTAACTTTAACATGTGTTGGTGAAAGCGTTCAAACCAACTAACAAGCTCTTCTTTCTATTAGTTTAGAAGTATAAATAGCATTAATTGTCGTGCTGGCAACATTGCAGTTCTAATCTGTTCCGACGGTGTTAACTTTCAACAGTGTAGATATCTGCTCTTTCTTCTAGTTCTATTATTACAGAGATATTTCGTGTCCTTTATCTGATTATAAAATATCTTCTTGCCGGCAAGTGGCAACACTGCGGGTCAGATCTCAGTGCGCTGTGTGACAGTGACAAAACACGGGCACTGGGCAGTGCACACTGATTGATTCCGCGGCGCGGGGCGCGGGCGCAGTGACCGCTGCAGCCAGGTGCGAGCGGCCATCGACACCATAAAATTAATAACCTGTCGAGCCTCCTAACCGATGCACTCTTGAGCTCCGTACGCACTTAACACGCATTTTTTAATTAAATAAAATTGTCTTTGGTAGTAGGTATCATTCTGAAACGGTCAGAAAACGTCTAACTCTTTTGCTAACTCTACCTTTTTAAATGTATTATCATAACTTATTGTTTTCTTGTAATACTAATAACATCAACTGCGTAAGACCAATCATATTGTGGTGTGGGTATTTAACAAGTGATTGTGTAGTGCGTAGCTTTCCCAAATGTTTAATTTAACGTATCTAAGTATTATTTTAACGTACCTAAGTATTATTATTATGTACCTACTTACCCGCATTCTACGCACTTTGGCGTCTTACAAATTATAATTGTGAAAATATATTGATTATTATCTTTTTTAGTTATAGACAGAGGCTAGGTAAAAGATATCTAATATTGTACATAGCATAACATTCCGCTTTACGCTTCAGCGAAAGCGCAAACTGTACACGTAGCGTAGAGCGGAAAGCGGCGTAGAGCACCGTAGAACGTCGTAGAGTGGCGTAGAACGACACGGCAGCATCGTTTGTGGCCTTAGATTATCTTTTGTGGCGCATAGGAAGTTCGTATAATATTTATTATGAATTCAAATAGGTTAGATACCTACACTTTGATATGTTACAAAAAACTAAATACTAAAATACTTATTAATCAATACCTACATTGCCTTTTGATCCACACACTCTCGCCATAGAAAAAAAATTACCGACAGTCTAAAAGGTCTTTAAATTCTCATTGAATTGTGAAGCTGTACCTTTCTTGGAGTTATGTCTTAGCATCATAAAGATCATAATGGATTATTTATATATTTTTTCTGAATTCCATCTAGACGGTTCCCCGTTTCCGGCACACCGGCGCGTCGTTCGAAACAGAATCGAATGACGATACAGACCAATTAGGACGGATCAATAGATAAAATAAATGAACATCATTAAACGTCCATTTGGATCCACACAAATTGAATTATTATAAATGGACCCTTTCAACGCGTTATTCGTCATTCAGGGTTGATGTTAAATGTGCATTAATAGCGGTCTGCGTGCGGCGCGAGGCGGGCGAGCGCGGGGGGCTGCGGCGGCGCGGGCGCGGGCGGGAGGGACTCAGAGACGGTGAGTCTGCCTGATAAAGGAGGATTTTATCCGCTCGATTTAGCATGAAATTGGAACACAAAGTGAATAAAGCCACAAGATTGTAAACATTATGAGGTTCCCGTTTTTTATTGCGGCCTTTCGGCTTATTTACTGTTTTTCTTTTTATTGCTCGCTAGTGCCCTCTTCTTTACGACCTTGTTAACTTTAGTTAACGAACCGATCGCGACGTTCGTTTCTCGCAATAGTTAATTCAAAACCCATTTAAATTGCGCCGGACCGAGTACCTTCGCCGAGGTCCGAGGCCTCCACACACAGACTTACGAGTATTAATACGTCGGTCGCTACTTATCTGTGAACGGAATGTAAAAAGGAAAAGTTTAAAGTGTCTATTTTCGATAGAACTTTAAAAGCTCGTAAAATGGAAACGGGTGTAAATCATGAGCGGGGCCCGTTCCCACGCGGCCGCGCTGCCAGCCTGCCACCAGAATGAATGACTCACTGAACTCCGAGCTCAATTTCCACAAGTCATAGTGCAATTAATAATATACGGCATCCTGTCGAATTATCTCTCGTCGTGGCAGGGGTCCGGGCGGCTTTAATTTACCACAATGGAGGACGGTTCCGAGAAGCGTTGGACGGCGAGGCGGGCTGATTCTTCGTCGAAAACAAACAGAAAATAATTATCATAAAGATGAAGAGCGACCGCTCGAGGCTCGCTGCTAATGGGAGCCCACCTGGCAGCGCGCACACTCGCGCACGTCCGCGCACACGCACGCTGCGGCCGTACGCGCACGCGGACGCACACACAGCGCATGCTTTACACGCACCAGCGCCACCGGCCCGGCGAGTCATGCTCCCGAGTCCCGACCGAATGATCCAGTGATTGATTTTTAATAAAAGAATTAGTACAAGATTGGTGTACGAAAAATCTTAATGGACAACAGCGATTCGTTTGTTACATAGAGATGCCAAAATCTAAGAAGAATAGCGATCTCTATTGAAGTTAAAACTATATATTTTGGTTATTATATTATAGAAAATACATTGTTTTAACTTGTTAAGAGCACGTGACTGGTTATGAATTACGTATGAAGACGAATATGATCGATATAGAGATTAGAAACACACCAAACACATTGATCAGTCAATCAGCATTGCGTTATGATTATGCGTAAAGAGCAGCTGAAACCTTTTAATACAAAGTTTATTAATAATATTATTAACTAACTTAAAAGTGCAACAAAAGTTGAAAACTACAAAACACCTAATTAATAAAATTATTACTAGAGGTTGCCCTGTAGTCGAAATTCGCCCATAATTAATCTTATAATTTTCAATTTTGAACTTTTCCTCTATGTAATAGAATTGTATTAAACGTTATCATTAGTATTAAACGTGGTTATCTGAAATAGGTTGTGTGTGATGTTGTTATTTTTACTAAATAATTGTAAGTACCTTCCTAAGTATTTCATATTATTAAAAAATCATAATACCTATATTATGATTTTTTAATAAATTATTTATTTTTCTGCAAACGCCATTCAATACACAAGCAATTTTATAACTACACAAGAAATCCTATATTATATTTTATGAAATTATTTCTCAATGTTCGAAAAATTATTCATTTCTGTCTCATTCATTATTAATTATTATTGTCAAATGCCATATTAAGATAAATAAAAGATTTAAGATTTCTGATGTAAGTAGGAACATCCCAAAAGAAAATATAACTTTCTGCTAATTAATTGTACCTACTATATAATACATACATAACAATTGCACAGCTTCAATGTAATGAGATAAGCTCTTACTACAACACTTTGTTAATAAGTCAATTCCTACAGCAATTATTATTATTGGTACCTACTATTGGAAGTCTGTCGAATAAACATGCGACTTTGACATTTGTTTGATACGAAATCTGTCAAAGTTACATATTTATTCCTCAGGTAAAAGTTATCTGACTATTGAAAAATCGCCCCTTAGTCGCATGTGAAATTATTGTCCTTAGCTGATGACTAAGACTGTATTTCTATTTACCTAATACCTTCATCAGTCAAGATAAGTAAAGTTTTAAAATCGCCAGCTTCGACAGTTTCTATTTGTTTCTGTCCTTTATTTATACCGCCACCCTTATCTAAGGAATTTTGGGAATGTGACACTTTACTACGGTACCTTTGGGGTGGCTCAGTATTAGTCATCGACCATCGTAGGCACGCAAAACAACGTTTTATGTTAAAAGACAAAAAATCAATTAACAAAAGCACATTAGGGAACGGAATTCTTACACCTTGCTCCATATTATCCTAATTAGGTTCGGCAAAATAAAAGGCAAATGTTTTAGATTTTAATTACTTAATTCCTAATTATATTAGTTTTTTGTAATGTATATTTTTTTGTTTTTTTTGTAACTTGTTGTGTGCACAATAAAGTATATTTGTATTGTATTTGTATTTTGTATATTTCAACCGCTTATAGTATTTCACCTTTATTTTTATCGATGTACCTATCATAATCAAATGTTTGTAAGGTAAATTGGTATATAAAATAATTCATAATAAAACTGATCTTACGGTAAATAATAAATTACTTACGTGAAATCAAACATAAGGCTTCTTAATAAACTTATAGCTTAAACAACCGAAGTTTTATTCGAATAAGTACAGCTTTAAAATTAATAAAATCTATCTGGAAAACCTGGTGTAAAATAAAGCCTTGATAAACTTACATTGTTGACAATTTGACACTGCAGCCGCTATCTGCGAAAGGAGATAAAATACTTTACGGAATCCTTCGAGAGCCTTCTTTTTTCTGTGGCCATTCCGGAATGTTTTTGCGAAGATTCCACCTCGAATCCGTCGGGTGGTCCATTAAAATTGGAACAATGGCCCACTTAGTTTCTATTACCGGGTTTTATCTATATTTAACGCAGCTAATGTGAATTTTCGGCGGTTCTTTTTACAGTCGACTGTTGTAAATAAGCTGATGATTTCTTCGACTGTAATTTATAGTGCATGAATCATAGTAGCAATTGTTTAATACCTGTTCGCGAAACCCATTCTTCAGAATGCGAAAGATACAACTTTTAATTAAGTACCTGTTAATTACCTAAATTGGAAACAATGATACAAATATTTATTTAATCACCTGTTAAGTTTACCACCTTATTAAGATAGCTAATAGTAATATTATCAAGATAACTTAGGAATCGTCATTTCGTCTTTTCAGTCGTTTACAAATGAAATTATAATTAGGTACATATATGATTTCGAACATTGTGAAACTGCTTTTTCATATTATATAAATGTTAAATACCTGCAATACTCGTACCAACCTATCTACAGGCTTCTATATATTTTCGTAAACTTTACTTTCCCACCTATACAGGCCATAATATTGATGAGAGATAAAACTTTAGGTTAGGGTGTGTATGGGTCCCGTTTATAGAGTTTACTGTGAAAGTACCAGCACTGAAACAGTTACGTTTTAATTAGTGTATGGGCAAATTAATGTTATTAGGGAATTTCTCAGAGAAACATAAGTCAAAAGTAAGTTTTTCAGCGCTGGTACTTTCACAGTATACTCTACGTACATGGGAGGCACAGATACACACTGAAGTATTATCACTGCTTTATTGTACACCTTGTATATTATACTCATCGTTATGAAATATGCATTTATGATATTTTTATTGTTTAAATTCAATTAGTAACCTGAAACTTAACACAACGAAATGGCTAGTAGTCGGGAGTCTAATAAAAATTAAGGAATGTGGAAAAATGATGATTATAGCTTGGTGTAAGAATTTTATCAATAATGGTACGAGTGGAAACCGCGGGATGGCACCCCCGCCGCGAACGATGAAATGGATTCCTATTTTAATTTACGTTTCCTTAAATATGAATCTCATCTATTTTAAAATATTTGTCTATTAATACTGTTCGCTACAGGAATATATTTACACCACAATCCGTGTGGATTCAACGGGCATTATAAAGCTTAATCATATAGTTAGGTAGGTACCTACACTTAATAAGAATAATATAATAATAATAATAGATATGGACGCTTTACAATACATCAATCAGGCCTCGTTCTAAGTACACTCAACCATCCAAATCATTATGATGTTAATGCTCATCGTCTCTCATGCTCGCCGTCTAAGACTGAACGTGGGCCTCCCCGATGAGTGCCAACCATCCAAATCTTGTGATGGTATAGATGTCGCATTCATCTAATTGAATCAGGACATGACATGTCACAACAAATGAAAATGAAAATTTATCAACTATGTAGGTACTATCTGTGCGAGCTGTTTGCCGCCATATTTGTTTTGGTGACCACTAGTGCCACTGCGGGAAAAAATAAACTAAATTTCAATATTTAGTTCATTTTTTCAATGATTTTACGCCGGTTCTGTTCAAAGGACTTTGGGTCGCTAACTAGTTGGACGTTGAGTGACGCTTGTTCAATCAACGTTGGGCCTAGGCAATAAATTAAATGTCGTCATTCAATTAACGCGCTAGACATTTAATGAAATAGCTGATACAATCAGATGACTGCGACATAGATATATCGATTGTAAAATATTTGTTGATGGAGCTTAATATAGTAACTGTTTCTGTAGGAAATCTTGCAGCGCACGGGTTACGCTGAAATAAACAAACCCAGTTTCGCAGAACTAGGTTAAAACAAACATATTTAGCGCGAATTGGTCTTGACTTTCGTTGCCCTAGGCTTTTGAGTCTTAATCGTTAAGAAAATGCTGCCTGATTATACAATTGTGATGATAAAAAAGGGGTTTAATAAGTACTTCCTCCGCCTTCCAGTACAAAAGTCATCAAAACATATTCTTACGAATGTCCGAATATTAAAAAAAATACTAATAATAATCTTTAAGGAAGTTCTTAATGATATCAGCGGAATATTTTCGGCCTTCTACATAACCTTCCGAAAGGTCTTATTTAGACCATATTGCATAACCATATAAATTCATAACAATGTAACTACATTTTTATTACATAGGTAGGTACTTCTACATACTCTAAACTATCGGCATATTTACTTACTCTGGTGACAAACATTTTAACCCTTCTACTAGTAAACATACGCAAATGTAACTGCTCTCAGCATTTAAGCTTTCAAATTATTTATTCTTCATTAAGGATTATTTAATATTACATCGTACAAAACAAGAAACAGCCAGCTAATGTTTGTAAACGTACGGCGAAAGACGACTGGGAGCCTTGAAGAGTGCAGCAAACATCTTACATCTTAACCTAAATATACACAATGTAAATTGTACTTTCATCGCAACGAGATACACTTCAAAAACAAAATTGTACAAGTAACACGAACGTGCTGTACTTTGCAATCGGATGTGTGCCTTGTCCAAGGAGCATAGAGTTTATATTGGGTTAGCAGGTAGCCCTAAAAGTGCTGGATCCGATCGACCGAATCTGTTTACTCGTAAATCACGCTCATTGTTTAAATAAGCTTCTATTTCGAAGCATTACCGTGAAGCGCGGCCCGTGTATTCCCGTTAAATATTGTTTTGCCATAATTGTGGAATATATAAATTGCGCACTTAAGAAAAGCAAAAGCAATAACTAATAACAAACAAGAGTTCTTATGTAAATACACATCGAGTGGCCGAGGAGACTACTGAATACTGTACAATCACGAGTACAAACTACTAAGTAGTAATATCTAATGCGCAAAGATATAACATACGTAAAAAAACTTATTAAATTGAGAACCTCTTCCTTTTTTAAGGTCGGTTAGGTTAGGAGGAAAATGTTGTATCTGTTTTGGACCCAGCAGTACCGTGGCTAGTAGGTTTTTTCTAACTACATAGGTATCTATTTCGAATATTTTTAATTGTAATGCCTATACATACAGTTTGGGCTCTGAAAGGGTTCCTGAAACACTATTCAAATGTGTGATCAACTAACATAGCATTAAAGTTAACAAGTAACAACCCATATTGAACGTTGATTGGTAGAACATATTTTATCAGAGCGAAAGAAAGGAACAGATATTATAAAATTACATCACGTTTGAACTCGCAGAACTAAAATACTAAAGATATTCCCGATTTCACCAACGCATGTTAGTGTTGACGGCTTGTTAAATTACCATGCCTTCTCATTCATTGCCAGGAATTACGAGAAGAACAACATGATATTTAACAAAGGATTAACTTTAACATTGCTTGGTGAAACACGCCCGTATGCCCAAATTCTGAAGCTGATCAAATTGATCAAATCAGATAATCTAAACGCTCATTGGTGAAAACAGCGACCGCGAAGTGATGTTCACCAATCAGCGTTCAGATTAGCTGATTTCATCAATTGATCAATTTGATCAGCCTTTCAGAAACCGGGCGTTAGCCGTTAGCCTTTCAGAATCCGGCCGTTTAGTCGTTTACCACCACATTAAGTCATTAATTTTATCGAGGTGAAAAAAATGTTTATCCATATAAATTTCAATTACCTATTTTTCAGGCTCCTAGAAAAATTGCGACTCTTGAATCCTGAATCCCATCAACTTTCATCTTGTATTTTTCTTTAAGGTACTTACATTAAATCAATTATAAATAAACCGTCAAGATATATTAGTATCAATTGATTTTAGTTTGTCCTTTATAAGAATGCCATGTTGCTGTTTTTACGGCAGGTCCGTCTATTGTTTTTTTTAGAGAGAAAAAAAAGTAAAATGTAACCCTTATTTTATTACTAAACTAATAAATTTAACTTACAAAATATAATATTTACATAAACTAATAAGATTCCTCTATTAGAAAGCTCTGTACGGACTTGTTGTATTTGTCGGGCAACACCTGTGTCATCTCGCTGCGTGTGAGCCAGTTGGCTTTGGATTTCTTATCCACTTCACCCGCCTCATGGTGCGCATAGTAGAAGAACACCTACAATGTAGATTAAAGACTTAAATGAATAGGAGAAATGTTTGTACCTATTTTGGGGGTTTATGAAATCATATTTAAAGGAATAAAGGCATGAGATAATCGTTTGTAAAGCAATGTCAAATTTTGTTATTTTGAAATAGATAGCCAATGATAGTTTTACTACTTAAAGAACATGCCAGATAAACAAGCAAAATACATTTTATAAACACTCTACAAGGACATAAGTAAATTTTTTATTACATGATAATAACATAACCTTGATAATATATGTAATATCAATGAAAAGAAATTACTTTGTAAAAATAATGATCTTAATTACAGATCGTGGACACCGCCATTCAGCGCCATCTAGTATAACTTTTTGTAAATTGTTCAGAATTAATATTTTCATCAAATTGTTTAAGTATTTAGTTTGTATTAAACAAACTAAATACTTAATTGATTCCTTAAAAACCTTTTCAGTCCTAAACATTGTAAGGACCAATTGGATACATCAACAATTTTGTTTTGTGTTAAGAAATAAAATATACATTGTTGTTAAATATATTTATAAAGTAACCAAACAGTATTGCCTGTTTGTTAACTTTAATGAAATTGTATAAGAAGTACTTCAATTTCTCAAAATGTGGCGCAAATATATTTTACTATGAATATCCTGGCAACACTGGGCGGTATCTACACAAGCAAATATTTACAGGTACTCACTTTAGCGCCAACTTTGCCGTTTATTTCACTGGGGTATTTATATTTATAAAATCCACACGGGGCATTTGATAGAAACTTCACTTTGAGTTCTGTTCCAAAATTTTCTTTGACAACTCGTTCTGCTGTCTGATAAAAAATTTACATCTTCAAAAACATAATAGCTGTGTATAGTTGATATTATTTTTAAATTAATGGTTGTTAAATATTACTAACAGATATAGATTTAATTATAGCATTGAGTGTCACCTGTCTTAATGTCTCTCCTTCTGTCCATTGTCCCTGAGGTAATAAGGTTTTAGTATCTTTGCCTAAAGTTATGGGCTTCACTAACACCAAGTGTCTTTGAAGGAGTCTGTCGTGAGTTGATACATCGCCATTTTTGTCAGCTTCTGTAAATGTTTAAAAAAGATCAATAAAACAACTAAAAAGTATACGAAATTAGCATGGTGATTTATTTCATTAATTTTTTTTAAAGTAAAATCATGAGACATGATTATTAATATTTAAAAACCATTGTTTTAAAATATGTAAGGATAAAAGATGAAACTGCCCAAATTATTTATTACTGTCTCAGGCTAGAACTTACATCAAACTTGTAAGCGGATTAAAGTAAAAACTCATATATACCTGTAACAATATCAGCAAATTTAAATTTAGCCAATTCCTCATTAGATGCATCTTCAAAGTCTTGAGCAGTAATTTTACTTACAGCATCCAGGTCCACATCGGCAGATTCATTTTTAAGTAACTCTGCTTGAACCCTTTAATGCAAATAGGATTTTAATGTCAGTAACAAAGTACAACAAATATATTAAAAGATGTTTAAGACATGGTTAAAAATATTCATAATTATGTAGCAGTTTAACTACTTTTTTTAAGTTACTGTAAATGGACAAAATTGTAAGGATATTTGCCTTACAATGTCATTAAAAAAGTAGGAAAGGAATGTCCAGTTGTTTTCATTGCTGTTTTGTATAGCTTTCTCAAAATTAGTAAGCTTCTAACATTATATTATGTTAAAAACTTAAAACAATATTCAGTTCTACTTAGGTCAATGTTATACTACACCTACTCATATCATTATCTTGTATAAAACTACTTGTCTACTGTCTCTATGAGAGAATAATATTGCATGAAATAGCATGTGCACTATGAAAGTTTGCTCTTGCAATCCATTGTTTTGTGAGCTATACATATTAACTTTACAGTAATGAGTTATACCGTTTATGTGCTTACTTATCATTTTCATGTCTTAACTCATGATCACATTTAAGACTTTTCTCAACTTCTACTGTCCAAAGTAGATCTTTAAACTTTTTCTGAATTTCGTTTAAGGGTGGTGAAACTACAGGCAATCTTTCCACGCAAACTCCAGTTATAATATCCCAAGTTGATTGTGCTGTAAACCAATATGAAAAATAAGACAAAACTGAAAGAAAATTTAAAAATGTTGTTCTTGAGGTTATAACATACGTCGAACAAATTTTTGGACGCCAGCCCTTATTTCAATGCTTAGTAATTTTCTAAGCATTTTAAAATATTATTGATTAATAATATATGTATATCTACTACTTTTGAATATTTTATAAAATCTGTAAAATGTTTTGGTAAAAAGCGGTGAGCAAAATATTACAAAGATTAACAAGTGTCAACTGTCAAGAGTGTCAAATATCACAGCTGATCTGACTGACAATTATATTTTTTAATTATTTGTCATAGTATGGACATCAACCACTGACGCTGCAGTAGGTGTAATAATATAATGTTGGTCTCACGCTGGTCGAAGGACGTGTCACAGATGATCTTGATTCACCATTAAGGAGAAAGAATACACATTAATGTTAAATAATCTTATTCATAATATATCAATATCACAATAATTATCCGGTCGACTGTTATCTATCAACAATAAATTATTAGACCGAACACTGGGCGCTGACTTTTCCATAAAATAAGTTCCTAATAATATTATGTACTAAATACATTTTTATTGGAAAGAAATAAAAATCATCATATTTTTAAACTGGTATTGAACTGCGTGTGGTTTATTGTTTTATCTTGATCATTACTAAATAAAATAAAGTTTAAGTGCGTTGACTAGTATGTATTGTTAAAAAACTGTAACTATTATTTATCACATTATTATTAATTAAGCTCAGCCGTATCATTTATAAAAAGGACTTATTTGTATTTTAATTCCATAAAAATAAGTACCAAACAACAACAACATAATAATATACTTGACAGCTTGACATTACCCTTTTATATAATGGCAACATTATAGGTTCTTTTTCCGGCTGTCGTTGTGACTGAAAGTAAGCAAGTTTGTGAAATTGTTGTTTTTATCCGAAAAAATCCTAATTATTCTACCAGTTAAAAGTGCTTTTATTTCTATACCAAGTGAATAAAGCAGTGTTAGTTATAGATTCGGTCATATTTCTGTTAATAACTTCGAAATTAAATAATAGTTGTGTGTCAATATTACAGGAGGTTATAATTTGTCAATTGCTTGTTTTTAGGCCTCAACATGAAGCAAATCGTTGCTAATCAGAAAGTGAAAATACCTGAGGGTCTCACAGTTCATGTGAAGTCGAGGCTGGTCACAGTAAAGGGTCCGCGCGGTGTTTTGAAAAGAAACTTCAAACACTTAGCTGTTGACATTCGCATGGTAAACCCTCGATTGTTGAAAGTGGAGAAATGGTTTGGATCCAAAAAGGAACTCGCAGCCGTAAGGACCGTCTGTTCCCACGTTGAAAACATGATTAAAGGTAAGATTTGTTCAGTCATGTCGTTTATAAGTTGTTAACCAAAAACTTCTTATTGTGACTTTTTACTGACTTAGTTTTAGTCGATAGTCGTAATTTAGTGCCCTATTTATTGTTTTCTATACACTTAATGCAGTTGCCTTTTGTTTACATATTATATTTCTGTTCACTGAAGTCATTTTTGTAATGTAATATTTTTAGACAGTTCTACTAGAAGCATTACGAATATAAAGTAATGATCAAAACTAAATTTTGCAATATGTGCAAATTCAGGCTAAAATACATTTACACAATAAATTAATTTCTTAACTTAATTAAAATGTATGTATGTAACATACATTTTAATTAAGTTAAGAAATGAGTGAGAGAATCCTAAATCCTTTGCAAAATTTATAGTATAAATTATGGTTGTATTACCTATAACCTATAAATTCCAGCTTTAAGAGAGTTTGTTACTGCCTTAGCCAGAATTAGTATCTATACCCCATTCCAACTTAAAGTTATTAATTAAATTCTTGTGCTATTGAATTTTCCAAACAGAACTTTTTGAATCATTTTATTTTTTTTAATTTCAGGTGTAACAAAGGGATTCCAGTACAAAATGCGTGCTGTATATGCCCATTTCCCCATTAATTGTGTTACGACAGAAGGAAACTCCATTATTGAAATCCGTAATTTCCTTGGTGAGAAATTCATCAGGAGGGTAAAGATGGCACCAGGTGTGACCGTTGTCAACTCACCTAAACAAAAGGATGAGCTCATCATTGAAGGCAACTCCATCGAAGATGTCTCAGCATCAGCAGCCCTCATCCAACAATCCACCACAGTCAAAAACAAGGATATCAGAAAGTTCTTGGATGGACTATATGTTTCAGAAAAGACCACTGTTGTACAGGATGAGATATAAATATTAAAATCTGTAAGCTGATTTTTCGTGTCTTATTAAGTATCTTAATTTGAACTTAATGATAATTTGTTGATACGAATATAAAATTAAGTATAGTATGTCCCCTGATAGATTTAACCCAAATGTAAACAACGCAAAAACATCAAAGTTTTCACATATTTACTTATTGTGCACATTTATCAATAGTTTCACCGGAGTATTAAAGGATCATACTTCATTATCTAATACATTTTATAACAATTAAACAATATGTTTAAACATCAAATAAAAAATGCCACTTTGGCACTGTCAACTTTAGAATAGTCTATGGATTCATAGTAGCATCACTGAGCAGTGTATGGTTGTGTCATAGATGGGTTTGTTTATGTTTGGGTTAAATTTATCTGGGACGTACTATGGAGACTGCCATGACATGCCCACTTGGTTAGACATTTAAACAGTAGTTTTTTGTTGTCTAATTGTTTTGGATCCATTGGGGAATAACTGTAATTTTGGAATTGCTACCACCAAAACTAGCCAAGTTTCACATAAACATTGCCCATAGTTTTGCTGTTATTATGGGTTATTTTCTAAATATTAATAATAATTTCTAATAACTAATTCATGTCCATTGACTGGATCTTTACATAATAATAACTGAATCTGTTATCCAAGCTGTAAAATGGATGGAAAGTAGTTTTTTATAGTGCCCAAGGGCGTGCGCAATACACAGAAGCACTCTTTCTTCACTCTTGTATGGGGCGATAACTGACACGACTGGCAGGTGATCAGGCGCAGTATTATTAGTAGTACTTTTTACATGCCCATTCGACGCATGGATCATCTTTCTTGTCAGACATTCAGGTGATTGGTGTAACAACCAAACTTTAAAACATTTTTTGTTGTTTCAACGCGAGAATCGAACCTACGACCTCCCGAGTCGAGAGCTAGGCTCTAAACCACTAGACCACGGAGGTGTTAAAGTAAACTAGAAATTTAATACAAACATTGTCAATTGTTGCCTAGTTGATACACAGCTGATGATTTTTTGATGATTGATAAAGATGACTATTTTAACTTTTAGCAATCAAGTTTAGCAACTAATAGGGGATAAGCAACACTTGCTCAATTCAGGTGAAAAGTACCTTTAATATATTAGGTCCTTACTTATGAAATTAGCGTTTTGTCGTACTGGCCACTTTGATCTTAAATATATCCTCTTTGGTTAGGAATTCCAAATTCAAATTTAAACAGCTATTTACTCATGCATTTGTGTTTTGAAAACCGTAATTCATTTGTTTTTTTCTCTTTTGCTTTTTTTTCTGCGTCACTCGTCACAAAATGGAAAACTTAAAATATCGCATTATTTACGAGTACGAGTTCCACCGTGGCACCAGTGCTGCAGAAACGGCTCGAAGGATTAATGATGTGTATGGGGGTGGTGTCGCAAAAGAAAACACGGTGCGTTTTTGGTTTCAACGCTTTCGTTCTCGAAATTTCGACTTGCAGAACAAGCCCCGTGGACGGCCGGAGACCAAGGTCGATAATGATGAATTGAAGGCTATTGTGGAAGCAGATCCATCGCAAACCACATCAGAGTAATCTACAGGCTCCGGTGTTAGTGACAAAACCGTTTTAATCCACTTGAAGCAATTTGGGAAGGTGAAAAAGCTTGAAAGGTGGGTACCTCATGAAATGAGTGAAGCAAACCGACAAACGCGCGTCGACTGCTGCGTTACATTGCTCAACCGGCACAATAATGAAGGAATTTTAAATCGGATCATTACATGTGATGAAAAGTGGATCCTGTACAATAATGTTAAACGCTCATCGCAATGGCTGAACCCTGGTGAACCAACAAAGTCTTGCCCCAAGCGAAAATTGACTCAAAAAAAGTTACTTGTAAGCATTTGGAGGACTAGTGCCGGTGTTGTACATTATAGCTTTCTTAAATCTGGTCAGACGATTACGGTTGATGTCTATTGTCAGCAACTGCAAACAATGATAGAAAAGCTCGCCGTTAAACAACCGAGACTTGTCAGTCGCTCTACGCCACTGCTGCTTCAAGACAACGCTAGACCACACACGGCCCAACAGACGGCTACCAAATTAGAGGAGCTTCAATTGGAATTTCTAAGACATCCACCGTACTCTCCGGACCTTGCTCCAACAGATTGCCATTTTTTTTCGAAATTTGGATAACTTCTTGCAAGGGAAAAAATTCAATTCCGATGAGGCAGTCCAAACCGCTTTCTAAGATTTCATTGATTCCCGACTGAATGGTTTTTTTAGTAAAGGGATCAATGAACTACCTATAAGATGGCAAAAGTGTAAAGATAGCAATGGTACATACTTTGATTAATAAAATATATTTTAATATGAAAAAATCGCCTGTATGTTCCTCCCATACAAAAAGCCAATTTCATATTATGTAAGGACCTAATATATTTGTTTGTTATGTAACATACATATTATAGGTAGTGTGTATTATTATTTATTACATTCTTGTCTTTCTAAGGCCTCAGCTTCTAATTTTGCGGACAGCGGGGCGGGAGCGGCAGGATCTTTTGCTTAAAATCAAATGGAGCGGTTCTCGAAAACAGCGGGGCGCGGGAGCGGGTAACGAGTTCCGCACCCGCGCCGATCGCGCTCCCGCCCGCTGCGCGAAAAATTCGAGGCTGAGGCCTAATAGGCAATTAACAGTTACTATATGTACTTGTGGGCAAGAACTGGTAAAAAAAAACTACTGCATTTCAAAATTTATTTATATCGCTGAGCATTATTAAGGATTGAAAATTTGGGAATAAATGATAAAAAAGGCAAATAAAAAAAAAGAACAAGAATTGAATTTTAACGTAAATAATTTTATTCATACTAGTCTATTGAACATCACTAACTGATAAATTTGTACATCTGCAAATATGGTATACAGGTATAATGTTAACTAGTTGCTAAATCAATAATACTTATATTTTTATTACTATACAAAATGTAAAAATACATTATTAGTTTCAAAATACATTTTATTATTAAATAAATATGTGTTAATCATACTTACAACCGTTAAAATATCAAGGAATTAATACACAAATTAATTAAAATGAGTGCAATGTCACACCAGTTACATGAGTACCCCTCATAATGTTAAAAAATAAGACAGACATAAAATTATTTTTGTTAAAATTATTAAAATAATATTTACATTTTCCCACATTGTCATAAATAAAATCAAAACATTTAAGTACTTGTAAAAAGAAGCCAATAAGCTTTTAATGTCGAATGAATTTCTTTGGTAAATTAAAAGTAGATGTTTGATTAACTAAAGTTGTTATTATAGCTAGCCATCGAATAGCCATTGAATATATTATAAAAATAATAATAGCAATCAAGACATATAAAATGTTAAGATTAAGTACAAACCAAAGTACACGATTTTTATATTCAAAATCCATTGCACTTAAATTTTAGAAATCTATATTGATACAGACAAATGTATGTATTCATAAAATCTTAAATATCAGTTTGCTTGCGCTCAGTGCCATATTTGCAGATGGCCACTATTAATCCGTAAGAAAATAAAATTCTCAATAAATAAATGTCAAACACTATTTGGTGAGACATTTCACACCATATAACACAATCTCTTACTATAAAAATGATCAACAAACAACTTTGCACCTCTTCTAAGTGTTAAATGGGACGTGACGCATGACATGAGATTCAACGGGTATGATACAGATTGCCGCTTGAGCAAAAAATTCCGATACATAATTCTTAGCCTAGCCATGAGGGAGGCGTGAGGTGGGTCGGGCTACAATATAGTTACAACTAGTAAACTTGTCATATAACTTTGAACCGGTGCGCCGATCCCGTCGCCGTTATTCGAGTACCGAAATTAATTTCAACCACGACAACGATCTAGCGACCTGATTAACAAATTAACGTGAACAATACAATTTCATATGCTACAATATACAATCAATTTACATTAAATTTAAGCGGGAATTTTAATAAATAGTTTTAATACAATGCAAACGCGCTATATTCTGTTAGCGCAAGCTATAAGAACTATACTGACGCGTGAAGACAGTTCGTATTCGCGTGAAATGTCATTTAAAATGTATACTAAGGTAGGATCATCTACGCAGCGTCGATTTTAAAATGTGTAAAATTAATAGAAAATTTATGACTATCTAACGCGTCATTCGGAGGCACGTGGGAGCCGACTTACTTTTCAATTCGATATAATAATTTATTACAATTGTAAATAATAATAGTTAATGATAGACATTTCATCTTCGAAACTTGTGTACTCTCGGTTCTCATTAAAAAGTAAGGCGGCCGTTACAATCTAAATATTCTCAGACGTGAGGACTAAAACAAAGCAATTTAATCGCTTACATTATAAGGACATTAGGGTTCTCGGCACGAATGTGGGACAAAGGTTATTGCTTTTACACCACCGAGACAGTTCGCACAAGTGAACAATTAACGTACACGTTAATTAGTGTGCGAAGTGTAAGGAATAGTCCAGGGCGACTAAATATTACGTTAATTTGAAACTTTGAGGGTAATCAAAATGTCCGTTTACCTTTAACGCCGACGTCCTCGGAGAAAAGAAGAGTATTTTTCCCAAGTCAATATTATCGAACCGAACTCTTAGACTTAAAGAGTCAATATGCCCGAATACTAAAACGCTGCTCAAAAGTGACACTCAAGTTATAAACATTTCTTGTCATGCTTACGAGGGTCTTCTCATTCTAAAGGGCGTTCCAATATTCGGGCATAAGTCAAGTGTATCGCAATAGCATCAAAGGTAAGCTCGGTTTTGATCGTGCGGCGTGCGGGCTCACAGCGGGTCGCGGCGCGGCACCCACACGCTAGGCCCGCTCTCCGCCGTGATCACCGCCTTCACCTTGCCGTAGATCTCCTCGGGGGTATCGCCCGTTACCACCGCTGAAAAATAAATAATCAGTGTGTTAAAAAACGAGCGCGTTGGTGCTTGAACGAGAGGTCGCGGGTTCGAATCCCGCCGAGGGAACAAAAAAAAAAGTTTTCAATGTTCCTAGGTCATGGATGTGTATTAGCGTAGCATTTGTGTATAATAATATAAAAATCTTAAATATGTGTATAGTATTAAATATATTTCCGTTATCTGGTACCTGTAACACAAGTTCTTCGGATACTTAGCACAGGGCCAGATTGACGTGGTGTGAAGCGTCCATAGATATTATTATTATTTTAGCTTGCCTATAATATTCAATAAAACTGTCAATAAATATTATCTTTCTTACCAGTGAAGTATTCAGCAAACTCTTGCTCCATCTTCAGCGCTCGTTCGTAAGTTTTCTTTGCTTGATCCTCGGTCATTCGCTTCGTCATTTCCCTAAAAATATGTCCAAAAAATATTAATTTACTGTATTTTCATTCATGCAGACAGTTCTTTCATGAGTCATGCGTGTATCGTTCTTTACACACGCATGACTCGGGTAGTAAGCTGTATGGGTGACAATAGCGTTACAAAAGGTGTGATCGGTCGGTGCGAACGGGAGTTGAATGGCAATATAAGATACGAGTAAAGAAGTTTTACTTCAGTCGTATGGATAGACCATAGCACACTAGTATTTTTTATAATAGTTATCTACATTTATGAATTTTATATAATAAACAAGGATAAAATGAACAATATCAAATTGTTTAATTATTATAATATAAATTGTAACACTTACATAATAGACTCCACACTCTTTGGCTTAATAAATATGGCGATTGGGTAAAGCTGAGCGACTTGTAACCTCTTGATTGCGTTGCCGCTTACGTCCAAAATGCAATGTTTCCCCTTAGAAATAAACAAGGTTTTGTTAGTTATAGACAAATTAAAAAAATATATTATAAGAACGTGGGTGATGGTCACAAAGAATCTAGTAAATAGTGCTGTCGGTAGTTGAATTTGTCAAATTAAGCAAAATAACCTTTTTTTCTTTTCCAAAAAATGACAGCACTCGACAGAAAATTGTGTGCAGTTGTTTAGTATATTTACATCTCTTTTAATTTCAATAGTTGACATTATCGTATATATGTTATAAGCGACCTCTATCGACAAAGCGATTTTGATTGACGTAATCTAGTGTTCTTAGCTATAATTCATCATCATCATTTCACTAACTACTTCGTAATTCGAAGTTACTTAAAAAAAATTTTTTTGATAGTGTTCTTACCTTCTCAGCGACTTCCCTTACTGAGGCGACGGAGGTGCCGTACAGGTTCTCGTTGTACTGGCCCGCCTCGATGAACAGGTGGTTTTGTATGTCGCGCTCCATTTGCTCGCGCGACGCGACAAAATGGTAGTCGCGTCCGTCCACCTCGTAGTCGCGCTGCGCTCGCGTCGTGTCTGTAGAAAAAAACATGTTTATTAATTACTTTTCTGAATTTGTGATACTGAAAATCGTGAGATGATATTTAATTAATTTTTCGAATAGCTTTTTAGGCCGATTTAGCGGTTAACTGCGGTATGATTTTAATGCATACAATGAAATGGACCGACATTCGTATACCAGGCATGTGGTGACTCCTGTCAAGCGACCGTCCGCGCAGGCGTACAAAAAAGTAAAATAATTCTACGCGACCTAACTGCTGATTTCAAGGACGCAAACTACGTTGCGCCACTTGCCGCAAATTAAAGGTCCCTTTAGAATCGAACGCTTGTTCAAGTTCAATTGCTGCCGCTTGGACATCAGGGCCGTGATTCAAGATGCCATCGCTATTTATCGCTTACGAAGTTCGAAAACAAAGTGTATGGGATTTGACATAAGCTTCGCTAAGTGACACATGAATTCGCTTGTCATTTAGTGAACCTTATGTCAAATCCCATACATTTTGTTTTCAAAGTTCGTAAGAGATAAATAGCGATGGCATCTCATCAGGCTATACTCACGTGGCACACAGCTGCCGAACTTGTCCGGGAACTCGGATATGAGGTCGTCGTTGATCCTGTCCTTGAGCGGCCCGAGGATAATGACCGGCCGAGTGTAGTTTATCGTCAGCTGTTGGACGGTCTCGTACGACAACACCGACTCATCTTGACCTGCGAACGTTCATATTCAGTACACATTGTCAGCTCTCGGTCGCGGCTACAAACTCATTCCTAAAGAATGTTTTGGAGTTTATTACACTATGGCTGGCGGAGTTAGTTAAGCGAATATACTATATTAAGCGCTAGGTGTAAAAGTAAATACTAATTTGACAACTACGTGTTGGAACAAAACATACTTTTTTTAATCTCGTATAACATCGTTCAACAAAGTGTTGAATGCGTGGTCACTAAGACGTACGACCGAATATTCAAGCTCTTCTCAAACTAAGAGGCTCTCTAGTCATATGTTATTCTGTGTCAGACGGTGATTTATATAACTACGAACATTAAACATCGTTTAAGAATTCGGCCGTCAGTCATTTCTCACAGATTTCGAATGAGAAATTTCAAAAGTATGTCATGTTATCTTTATCACACTGAGAAGCTTAGATGAAATTCTATGAATCTAAATTGCGTCTTTCGCTATAAATAATAGTTTATATTATTATATATTGTCGAATTTGTTCAACATTTGATAGTAGTAATGGTATTTTGAGCATGGATGCTATTTAACAAAAAAATCTAATAATACTGAACCCAGATTCGAAGAAAATAAATAATATCAAGATGATCAATTAGTAAATTCACAGAAAAGTTTATTCTTTCTTTTATCTGCATGATATTTATTTATTCTCTTTATGTCAAATGTAGATGACACACTATAATGAAAGATAGCTCAAAACCTGTGCCATTTTCAAAACGTGCAGTACAAAACAAGTTCACTCATTAATGTAAATGTTTGATATAATTCGCCTTGACTCTAATAATGATTACGACAATAACGATACCTATACCTTTACACTCCATTCATTAACTAGTCAAGTAATTCAATAAATTTTGCGACTGACAAAATACACCTAATTACGACATACATGTTAGACACCAAAAAATAATTTTATACTTTCAACAATAGGTACCAAATGTAAAAAATAAAAACAGCCCATAAGATATGAACATTTAGGAATAGTACACAAATATTCTGTAAATATTAATAATATTAATAAAATAATAATAGTGTATAGTACATTATACAAGCAATATAAATACTATAGAGGCAAAAATAAGCTGTATCTAGGCTTGATAAGCAATATGACATTCCTTTTGGCAGCCAAACGTTTTAAAGTTATTTTGATAATAAATATTTTTTGTGTCTGCGGTATCTCAAGGAACATTCTTGTGTTTTATTCTAAGACTACACACGTACCCGATTTTTTGTAGTAAATAGATAAAACAAAATATCGGTCGTGTGGGGATGCCCTAACTTTGATTGAGAGCGTTTAGTCTTATTGGTTATTTTTATAAAAGATAATAAGAATTACAGGCTCATAATATGACAAAATATAATTTAAATTGAGAAAAATAATACTATGTTAATTTAAATTTTACCTTCATGTCCATATTTTTAGATTTCTTGCTTTAAACTTAGTTTTAATTGTTTTTTTGTTTGTTTTATAATTCTTAATCATCAATCATTATTATGTTATCTATGAACCATAAGTTGTGATGGAAGATTGGAAATTAAACATCAATTTTCATCACACTACTGCTTGTTCTTTGAAGCATATCTTAAAATATATGGCAGTTCCTATACATACTTGGAGACAATTTTGTTACAATATGTGTAATAAAATATCCGCCTTCATTTTTGGAAGTCGGTTAAAAAGTCGGCTATCTCAAAAGAGTCCTCCAAAAAACTCCAAAAATTAATGTATTTGATGTTATAAAACGTTATAAATTATATATACCTGTCTTTCTTATTATCAGTCCGATATCGGATCGGATAATATAAAAACGCTCTCAGCTAGAATTTGTGAAAATGCTCCCTTGGATTCACATTTATGTAAATATAACAAGTAACTATTTAAAATAGAAGAAGAACCTTAAATCCAATTTAATATACATTACAGAAAGACATAGAAACTTATAAGAAAAAGAAGCAAATAGGTTCTGAGTGAGTGAGTAATTTCGAAGAAACCAGTCTATGGTTTACAGTTTGGTATACATGAATTCTTTTGAATTTCTTCGAAACGTTTGAAATTTATATGATCAGCTATAGGCAGTTTCAAATTCCAGCAGTGGCGGAGAGTTACAAAATTGTTTCCAATTTGTACAAATAATTGTAGAGTAGGAGTTACTAAGTTTTTTAAAAGTACTACCGTACTACCCCTCGCCACTGCCTGCTAGCAAACATCAGTTTATGTGATTATGTAAGCTAGAGACCTGGGAAATTATATATTTAACAAATTAATAAATGATCAAGTCTTCGGCCATTAAGACTGCTATATGTACTGTATGACTGTCTTAGTACCTAGACTCACAAATTTTTAAGTCGATCATTTTAAATTGTGATTCATCCGTTCGTATTCGATCGGATTGAATATGATTAGCTTTTTAAAGGATAAGTTTCAATTATCTGAATAATAATTTCAACAATGATAGATGTGAATTGAGGCCCAGGTCTCTGGCCCCATGCGTGATGTAACTAAGGCGTAGCGCGTACGACGTACGTGCGGCATGCGCGTCAGTGCGGTGGAGGCTGCTCTTGTGTCCTCGTGTGCTTCCAGTGGCCCACTCTCCGTAAACAAATTTACATCTATCTTTATGCGGTAGCGACCCGCCTTCGGTCCAGGAGCGCGACCTCACACAGTAACAAATCTCGTGGGCGCGGTGGGTATCTTGTGCGTGGAGGCTATCAGAATCGTCGCGTATGAATTAGAAAAGACTAAACAAACATATCACAAATAATAAAAAATCGAGTGTTATTGAAATGAAAACTACGTTTCTAATTGATGATCATAACCAGAATGCGGGAGGTAAGGTATCGGCTACGGCACTCGCAAGCTACGGCGGACGGCCTCACTCCCAACACTTACTCTCGTCCTCGAGATATATGAGCGTTATCTCCTCCATCATGGGAAGTTCCACTCGGTACAAGATTTCCCCTACACGTAGAAAAATTAACGTTATCAATATTCAAGAACATCGCAAGAACCGTGCGGGGGCTGGGGGTAAGATTCGGTCACTACTGGACGGGGCACGATTTAGAAATGTTAAATCGGTATAGCGAGTAAATTTTATGTTCTCGTTTTGAACCGCTGTGTTATGACACTGATCACGAGACAAAACAGATATGTGTTATTCGAGGTACGCTTGCTTCAGTTAGGCAACTAGAAGCACGGGACAAGACGAGTGTTAAACAATTCCTTGTGCTCGCTGCGACCTTGGGGGTGTCTACGACAAGTTACATACAAAATAAATAAACCGTGGCATCATCTCGCATGACGCATCCGACTACACTACTGCGCTGTAATGTCAACATTGAATACGAAAGCGAATAACATAATACGTTTAATCAACATCATGATCAAAGACAAAAAATATAAACAAGAAGTGTCAAACTTTGACTGGAGAAAAGAAATGAGCGTACAGAAACAATCCGTTTGAACATCCGTTCAATGGACTTCGGTTTACTTGAAGTTCAGTAAAGTTTGACATTTCTTAGCTTACATTTGAGATCTTTTAGGGCGGATTACACTTTTGCAATGAAAACAATCGATTACTGCACGGTAATGTAGCGAGATAGTTCGATACAACAGTCGGGTTCTCGTCCTCGGTTCGCGTACACCATGTTACCGCGACAAGCGACAGTTATATAACGCATATATAATTCAATTATATATATCTAACTTCTATTAGAATAAGCATTATCATGCTTCCCCATATACCACTACAAGCGTTAATTTACTCACACATATCCAGTACATTTTTATAATATACGGAATATAAAATAATTATTGGTAAGTCAAAGTCTGCTTTAGTTTAGAAGCAGTATAAAATCTCAAAATAAAATATTAATATACTTAATATATTAGACACATATTGATGATTAAGTCCTGGAAAATCTTAAAATTATTAAATCCACGAAAGATTAAAGTTGTGTTGTTAAATAATAATAAAAATGAACTACACTGACAATATTATTATTGCCAGTCGAACAAAGCGCAGTATTCCAATACTAAATTATTGAGACAATAATTTATCAGCAAAAGAAAATATTGCACGCGACTCCGACGAGTTTTATCGATCTATATTGTCATACTACTACTAGAAAGAGAAAACAACTTTTTAGACTATTACAAACCTCGGTAAGCATTACATCGAAACATTGAAATACAAAATATTGCGATCGATAAAAGCCCGTTCGAGTAAACGACCTACGTATACAGCGAATAGCTATAACAGTATAAATAGAACAGAAAATTAGTTAACTCACCGTCCGCGTTCGCGTCCTCCTGTGTGTAACACAACATGAAAGCTGAAAACGAAATGCGACATGAAAATACGTGCTTTTAATATTTCAATATTATCTATATACTAATATTATCCCGTCAGGTGTTTAAGCATATAAAAAAGTAAATTGGATCATGTTGGGGCTCTTCGTGGGTGGTCTCAAATTACGTCATCCGCGTGAGGATCAAATTACAATATTTCAAATATTTTGTTTATGAGCTTATTTAGATTATATAAACAATATGTCGTTAAAATCGCTATGAAACAAGCTAACATATACTTATAGATTGGTTTAGTTTGGCCTTGTAATGTATAACTTATTCCAATTTGAAATTAGGTAAAACTATTTTTTCCCCATTTTCTGGTATTAAAGTCGTTGAATTAAAAAATATATAAATTATTTTATCCAAAAGCTTTTTTCGTCCTCAGGTTTATACATATTACTTCCCATTATTAGTAAAAAATAAGACACATTACAAACATTGTTTCTAAACCACAAGCTTTATAAAAACGCGGTACTTGAACGGGCTCGACCGAGGCCATAAAAAAAGGTCTTGTTTACACTTCAATTCCGAGAACTCCATTGTCGAGTGGCCGGGAATGTTACTCATTGTTTATTATGGTTAATAATCTTATACACAAACGAAAGTTGAAGCGTTAAAACTGTTTTGTTTATTAGAAATCAAACGATGAAAAAAACACTAGTTAATACGAAAAAATTTCAAATCATGTTTGATGCAATAACAATTTTTGTATAAAATATTTATGATATTCACATTATAATGCATGAAATATTGTTTGTTTATTACTTACCTATCCAATTAATAGCACAAAACACAATTCACAGCACAAAACAAATATATTTTAACAATTTTCTAAAAGACGGTTGGTGGAAAAAAACAACAATGAGCGACGTCATTTTCATACGGCTCGTATTTCATACTAACAGGTTCCATAGATTAAAGCAAGTTTTTAAAGGACAATCTATATATTTTTTTAAAAATTGGCACATCTGTGGCAAAGAAAAACACAAAAAGCCGTCGAGTGTTGAGAAATCAATATTAGTTTCGCGCAGCGGACTCCAGGAGTCCGCTCCACAGAAGACGGAAAATTTTGACAGCGCTCCAGGAGTCCGCTCAACAGATAAGGGGTTATAAGAAGAAAGATTTGTATGTTTGTTTGGTTACATTAAATAGGCCCCAAAATGACTGGGTCGTTCTAAATTAAATTTGACATTGATATGGATACATAGACCAGAGGAAGGACATAGAATACACTTTATAGCGGAAAATATACAGTACAGTTTATTTACGGAAAACATCTATAGTTCATCCGAGATAAATTTAACCTAAACGTAAACAAACCAAAAACACCGAAATTTTCACATATTGTGGACTTCATTATCCAATACATTTTATAACTTTATAACAATTAAACAATAATTAATTTGTCTCAACATCAAATGAAAATCTTTCAAGAAAAAATACGAAATTTAGACACTGCCGATTGTAGAATATATAAGCCTATATAGTCTATGGATTCATGCAGCCATAATCATTGTACATATTAATATTGGTCAATTGGCATCACTGACTAGGCTTTGGTTGTGTCATATACGGGTTTGTTTACGTTTTCGTTAAATTTATATCGGATGTACTATAGTAATTAATATTTTTTGGGTGAAAATTATAATTATATATTTTTTAAAGTAACATAACGAAGTGAACACATACGCTCTTGGTCCGAGCCATCTTCGGATTTGCCGTCCTCTCGGCTCTTCATGAAGGGGAATCTTCTACTAAATGACAATGTCTTCTTTTTCCTTTCCAATGTTGATTGACTCTGAAATTGTAATAAATGTCAATTTTATGTTATTAAAATGTTAATTATTTATCTTAATAAATGCCAATTTATAAAGATAAATTATTATTTTAAAGCAAAACCGACTTTCAAAGTAAAATAAAATATCAAAGTCTAGTCGTCACTACGAATTTCGAAGGTTACCCTAGATTTAACTGGGATGCCATCATCAGATGCTGGTTTAGATTAACCTGTCTCGAAATATCTCCTTTATACTAAAAAAATAATAATCAAAATTGAAGTTATGCATTAACACACGAAAATATATACATTCTTTTCTAGAAGTAGATTAAACTCCCTAAGGTAAAAAATCTTTATTGATCTGTGTGCTTTGAACATCGCACATGATAAAATTTTGAACAGAAAAGAACATTTATTTTGCCATTAGCTGACACTTTATTATCAAGCTTAAAATTAGCGCTAAGTCTATATTATACGGGTTAGGGTTGAATCGGTAGCTTTTTGTGTTGACGTTTCGAGAAAAACTTGTTAAGTTTTTATTGGAAATAAAAAAAAATATTCGGTAATGGTATGTTGTAGTCTATATTATAATAGCCTATGGGGGTTGTCTACGTGTTCAGAGTACTCACAGCGCTAACGGGTGTGCCCTGTCCCTGGAACTTGACCTGTCGGTCGCGCGCTCGCTGTTTACGCTCCCAGCGCCGCTTCGACGGTATGATACCGATCGCGTCTGGATCCGTCGAGTCTAGCCGTCTGTAAGAATATTACATTTCGAATTTGGTGATATATTAATAAGATAGCACGGCCGATACTCAAAGTTATCTTCCGCCGTTGGTTATAGGACTGGCATCTATGGTTTCCGATTTTATAATTTAGAGACATAGATTTTATTAAACGCAACACCGAAATCTAGATTTTGGATTTTGGTGTTGCGTCAGAGCGAATGACAGTTGACTCTCCATTTTTCACTGATATAGTATTCTACCAGGCATTCACTCTCAACAGCCAACGCGCCGTTATATTAAATAATATACATTTTTATTAGTATACATACCAGCGTATGCTTTATCTCAATTAGTACACTAGTGATTGTATAAAACATCCTTAGTCATTGAGGCCAGTGGCAACGCATCCTAATAAGATGCTCATAATAAAATACTAAACACACATTTCTTAAAAAATGAGCAAAACAGACTATAATATTATAGCAATAAAGTATTTTTACCTCGCTTGCCACCACTCATCGTCCGAGGCGTTGGTGACGTGCAATATGTCACCATATCTGAACGGCAACCCTCTCGAAGGAAGGCCATCGTCTCTCACGGGATCATAGTCAAAGAGAGCCCTGAGAAAACAAAATATTACGTATGAAACATGTCCCAGCTGTTTATATAAATCCTATTAGATTCTTAAACAACAGTTGGTTTGCTAGAATCAAGCTACTAGCACATATAAAATTATCAAGAGTGAATGTAAACGTACCTGACGTATAAAGATCGTTTTTGTGACGTTCTCAAAAGTGTATGATGCTGCTTCAACTCGTTTATTCGTGCTTCAAACTTGTTGTACTCCGTAGGTCTGTACACAACTGTCAGTTTCACATTTTGACCCGTGCTCTGAAATGACAATAAATAAGAATTAATAAGTTGACCTAAATTGGCGATCTCTAAATAGGCACAGGCAAGCGAGACGCCTTGGTAGAGAGAGATGTTACTATAAATTGTAGCCCAAGATTAGGGCGTGTTTCACCAAGCAATGTTAAAGTAAACCCATAATTAAATATCATGTTGTTCCTCTCGTAATTCCTATCAATGAATGAGAAGGCATGATATTTTACCATGCCATTAACACTAACATCTGTTGGTGAAATCGGGACTTAGGGTGCCTGATAATTTAGGGTGACCTATACTTTTTGTAGGACCAATAATCGGAAAGATTTTTTCTCCATATTATTTCTGTCCGACTTCTTGTATCTGGTGTGCGTTGCACTAATTGCAATCAGCAAGTGCTATTTTTCACCTACAAATTGTCGATCACCGATTATTGCTACTGGAGAGACACCCTGAACCTGGATTAAGTTATCAGTTAACTTTCGATATCATGATATCGCTTTATTTACCGCGCACTGTTAATAGGTCAGTAGGTGTAATTTCAATCACATATCGGCATGCTTTTTTTTATTATTTTTTTATTTCCATCGCCCCTAACGTTGTCAGGGCTCGTTAATTTTTCTTTATTCTTTTTTGTCTTTCTATTCTTTGTTTTCTTTTATTTATTTTCTTTTTTATCATCTTTTAAAACCACATACAATTGAAAACATATCAATTAATTATACATAAAAATTTTACAATACAATTAAAAACAATCAATTAATAATACAGAAAAATTTAAAATGTCAAACAATGATAATATCCAATACAATCATAATACAATTTCCTAAGCCTAATATCACAGTATTTTACATCACAGTTAACTAAAGACTACACACCCGAGCCATTCCTTTTGTTCACCGTCTTCACAATCTTGGTGCAATATTTAAGGAATGGCTCCCTACTTTTGCCCCCCAGAATGCTAGGCAGCTCCTCACCGGTCATCGTTATGCCCAATTTTTGCTCAATATCATACCTATTGTTTGCAAAAATCGGGCACTCGAGCAACAGGTGAGGAACTGACTCCGCAACTCCGGGCTGACACAGGCACGACGGGTCCTCCTTCAATTTGAATCTATTCAAATAGGCGAAACCGCCGTGACCCGTCAGTGCTTGTGTGGTGTGGTGTGCTATGTCTATTTTTCTTACTATTCTGTACGCCGCGGCAGCATTGGGGAAGAAGAGTTTTGTGACTCCGGCTGTCTCTCCCGACACATACCTCCTGTCCCACTCCGCAATCGTGTCCTGCCTTAGGATACGCTTGACGAATGAGACAGGACATAGGTCGTAGTCGTGTTTTCTCTTCGAGCCCAGAGCGGCTTCTTTGGCAAGTTGATCTACCCTTTCATTCCCCCTAAGCCCTGCGTGCGCCTTAATCCAAAACAGGGAAACCTCCCGCCTCTGCAATGCAGCTTTTCGGAGGGCTCCCCTAGTTTGCACTGCCAGGGGATGGGGGGAATCAAGTGTGACCGCCTGAAGGGCCGCTCTGGAGTCGCTGAGGATACCAACCTTCGTCACTCCACTCTTGCAGGCGATGGTGACTGCTCTATGGAGCGCCAAGAGTTCGGCTTGGTAGACGGTACAATACGTCGGCAACGCAAGCTTGACGGTTTTGACCTCGGCCTCACCTTTCCAAACGGAAAGTGCGGCTCCGACCTTGCCTTCAATCTTGCTGCCGTCCGTATATATCCGCTGTTCGTGGTTGGTGACCACGTCAGGATAGGTGCCCTCGTCTACCAGTCCGAATCCTAACTCCACCTGCTCAGCTGGATGGGGGGCCTGGACCGCTGGAGCCATTCGCTCTACCTCCCTGTCCTTAAGCATCGGGCAGGACACTCCCTTCTTGATCTCATAAAGCTTCGATGCTTCGAGGATTCTGAGGTCAAGAGGAAGTATCCCAGCCAGCAGCATAGCAGAGTTCATGGAGACAGTCCGATATGCTCTGCAGAGTGCAGATCTTTTGGGCGAAACCTCGTTGCACGGTGTTAAGCCTCTTTTGGACTCCCCTTTTTTCCGCTGTTTGCGCCCATGCTGCCGCCGCGTACAGAATAGTAGGCTCTACGACGGCAATATAAATAAGCTTGATTATTTGGGGGTTAAGCCCCCAACTTACTCTCGCGGTTCTTGCTAACGCCTTGTATCTGCCGATAGCCTTTTTGCAGATTATGCCGATATGTGTGTTGAACGTGAGTCCTGCGTCTATAGTTAGGCCTAGTACTTTAATATTTTCATGGTACTGAATATCCACACCCCCCATCTTCAAACGCGGCCTATCGTATTTCAACTTTCTCGTCGATAATAGTGCTAGAGTTTTATGTGGGGCAAACTTCAGTTTATTAATTTGGCCCCACTCATTTACTCTATATCCAGCGCCGTCTTTCCATCGAACACTATTACAACGTCGTCGGCGAAGGCCTGGCAAAACACCTCGTTCTCTTCTATCATCCATAGTAGGGGGTCCAACAAGAGATCCCACAGGAGAGGTCCGCCGATGGATCCCTGTACGCATCCCTTGTTGGTCTCCCTACTCACTTCCACACCCGCATACCTTACGCTCACGCTTCTTTCACTCAGGTAGCTGCCGATCACCCGCCTCATGCTCACCGGGCACCCAACCTCCGCCAACCGCACCTTTATGGCTGGCCACCAAGCACTGTCAAAGGCCCCCTCTATGTCAAGCGATACCACAACAGAAATCTTTTTCTCCTCCCTCTTCTTTCTGATGTGGTTCACTAGTCTATAGAGGGCGTCTTCGGTGCTCCTCTGGGGCATAAATCCATATTGGTGGAGACTTAATTTGGGCAGCAGATGAAACCTGAGTCGAGCGACCAGCATCTTCTCGAAGATTTTGCCAAGAACAGGTAAGAGGCCGATCGGGCGATAGGCTTTCGGTACTCTGTATGATTCCTTGCCCGGCTTTCTCAGTACTACCACTGTTGCCTGCTTCCACTGTTTGGGGAAGCAGGCAAGAGTCATACACCTGTTCAGCAGTGCTAGGAACCATTCAGGGTTACATTCCACAGCGTGCTGGCAGATGTCCGCCGTGAAACCGTCCACCCCGGGGGCCTTTTTGGGGTTGAAGGACCCGACGGCTCTCTTCAACTCCTCCATGATGAAAGGAGGGTCGCCCGGGCCCGTCGACGCTTCGGTGTCTAAAGACTCCGCGCGTCGCCGGGTCCGTCGATGTTCCTCGCTGTCATCACTTTCCTGGTCCACGTAGAAGGGTAGAAGGTACCAGCCAACAATTCTGCAGAGCTTCGGGCGTCGAGGGTTTCACCGTTCCTGGTAAGGGGCAGATCCTCCTCCCTCCTGGTTGCTCTGTTCATCACCCTGTAGATGCCCTCCCATACCCCCTCCCTATCCTGTTTCTGGCAAAAGTTCTTCCAACTTTCAACTTGCGCATCTTTCACAGCCTTTTCATACTTCTCTTTTTCTTCTAGGTACAATCCGACTACGCGGTTTCTGCGATCTGGCGCTGCATTCCTGATCCTGCGTCGCCTTGTGGACACCTGCTTCTTCATCTGCACGAGCTCATCATTCCACCACGACAAGGTGAATTTCTGAGTGTGCTTCTTGGCTGGCATAGTGTCTCTGCATGTCTGTGTGATCACTTGTGTGTATCTGTCTACCGTGTCTTCTATCTGTTGTGTGCTGTGTATTGAGTCAATGTCCTGTGCAGTCAATTGTCTGTCTGACATCAACTGTGCCAATTTCTCACGAAATTGACTCCAGTTTGCCTTGCGCGTGTTAAATATGCGTGTGGTTCGTATTATGTTCGTGCCTGAGGATTTCTGTTGTTTGATGCCAAAGGATATGCCGTTGTGGTCAGAGCTCGTGAGACCCTCTTCCACTCTCCAGTTGTCCACTCGGTTCAACAGATCATTGGAGCACGCCGTCACATCTACGTAGCTAGCGTACCTTTTTCCCCCTCTGACAGTGTCGAAAGTCGGGATGTCCCCAGCATTGAGTATGTGCATACCCATTGCTTCCAGCATACCAGACACCTCCCTTCCTCGCGGGTCCTCCTTGTCACCACCCCACCACGGGCTTTTTGCGTTTGCGTCGCCTCCCAAGATCATCCTATCGGTTCCCAACTCTCTTCCTATCCACATAAGATGGTCCAGGTAGGGCTCTACTGGCTTATCGGGCTCGAAGTAGAAGGAAACCACAACTATCTCCCAAGCTTTGGTTTTTAAGGTGGCCACGACTACGTTGTTGTTGGTGAGCCGGGTGTGTTGAATGACGTCTATAGTGTCGTCAAACACCACAACAGCCGCCTTTACTACACCGCCACCTTCCCCATCGCTTTGGTAGATTCTTACACCGTTGTAGGTCCTCATACTACGTGCCCCGCCTATGTAGGGCTCTTGCAGTAACGCTACGCATGCCTTACGCTTGGTGGCCTCGAGCAGCAGCTCCTTTGTGGCGACCTGGCTCCACTGAAGGTTTGCCTGTAGGTATCGGTACTGGAAGTCGCCCGGGACAACCTTAGCAATACGCCACCGCCGACCGGGCTATGGCGTCCTACCTCTTTCTCTCCGGGCATTCATCATCGAAGGCGTTGTGCTCTCCGCTGCCTTTCTTTGCCTTGGTGCAATTTATGCACTTTGGCATTTCTCCTCGCACATAATATCGGCATGCTATATACGTGTCGTTACGCCGCGCCGTTCAAACATTAATCTGCATTCTTTATAGCCATGGCTGCGATGTATAATTACAGCAGTAATAACATTTTATAGCTACTTTTAGCTCTGAAACTTCAGTATTGCCTTTTACATTTGTGCCTTTGAATTTATTGCAGGGAAACATAACTCGCATTATATGTGTAATCTTTTACTATTCTATTATTATTTACATATTATATTTCTGTAATACTTTTGCTTATTAGTAAGCGAAGATCTAAACTTTATGTTTCTATAATAATAGTAACAAATAATGAGTTATAATTAATATATTTAGATCGATGGGGTGATTAGTATGTACTGCATATTGTTGGTCAGTGTTGTTGCGTGTCGCATACAATCACAGGCGAGGTCAACAACAGACGCGCAATATATCACTAATGAGTCTAGGACTCTAGAGATACACATTGCTTTGGCCGAGTAATGCAATAACTAATGAAAATAATTAATTCAAGATTTCAATTCAATACTCTAGGCTAGACTTTTGCCAATAACCATTAAACTATCTGCTCAGAGAGCATTAAATAATTATGGTAAATATGACGTATAATGGTTAGTAAATTAGCGCAATTATTATTATTATAATAAATAAAACGGTAAGCTGGCAAATGCTTACACTTCAAAGTTAAAGCATTTCCTTAACGTCAAACTAACGTAACATTTTCATATTCTCATATCACGGTCCGATTGAAAAGTAAGCTCTTTTCACTACGTCTTACAATCTTTATTTATTAAAATAACAGCGGCACAGTTATACCATCTTAAATTTTGATTTATTTTGAAAGTAGAGCTACTTTAAGCACATTAACTACACTGCTTAAGAAGCACTGGTTAAGAAACACAAGCTTAAGAAGAACGAGTTTAATAATTCTCGCGAATATGCTAGTTCTACAGTTTTTGGGCTAGAGAATGTGTACGCGATACTTACTTTGAGAGCCTTAGCGGCGAGTTCATGCGTGGCGTGCGTGATGTCGGTGTCGTTGACGGCGAGCAGGCGGTCGCCGCGGCGGAGGCGCCCCGAGCGCTCCGCGGGCCCGCCGGCCAGCAGGAACGACACGTATATACCTGGTTGCAAATACAGAGTTTACTTTCCCTACATCTTTACGTTTATCCGTGTGGTGCCAGAGTAACAATAGTACCTCCCCATCAACTAAAGATAATTGGTACACGCGTGGGTGTCGTACAAGGGGACAAAGGGAATACATATCCGGAAATGGGTAGCAGCGTCCTCATCTTAAAACTGTGCTAGCCAATCCGCCTGTCAAGCGGGCATGTAAATGCAACTACAGCAATTAAATGCTTTGGGATCCGCCAGATATTTTCGTTATCTGGCACATACGTACTTCGAGAACTTTGAACTGGGCCAGATTGAGGTGGTGTAAAAAGCGTCCATAGTTTTATCATACCGTGTCCATCCTCGCCGCCGACTATGTTGAAGCCTAGCCCCGAGGCTCCCTTCTCCAGCTCCACCACTCGCGGCTCCTCGCCGTCCACCGCCTCGCCGCCGTCGTCCCGCACGTGAGAGTTCGCCGTGCTCGATGCTGCGTTCATTTTTGACACTTTAACTTTTTTATTCTGATTAAAGCAAAAAAATTAGACTGCATTTTTTGCCAACGACTACTTTTTTTACACATGGTTCACACAACTTCTCATGACAGTTGTAAATAATTTTGTAAATAAATATTTAATTTAAACTTAGCCGTGACAATGCAACTTACGAAGTCACAGAACATAATACAAATGAAAAATATATTCATAAAATAAACAATTTTATTAATGTTAATATTATGTGTGCTTTACATAAAAGAATGCAACTCACACATGGTCAATGAAATAGACGTGTGAACTGTGAATACTTATGAATTCTAATGTAGGTACATCGACTTTGCAATTAGTTATCTAATGTTTCTTATCCTTCCTATAGATCCTATTGGTAGAGGAATATGAACTGTGTAAATATAGTAATGAATATTTTGGAGTAGAAGCTGATCGTCAAAATGTACGGAAAAAATATTTTGACACCTTATAATAAGTCTCCTAGACGCAGCGCTGTAATCGCGCGTTGCAATGTTAAATCCTTTAATATTCCAGAATAAAAAAGGTTAAAGCAAATATACCGAGATCCATGTATACTGGGGGCCTACTCAAGAAGCCATCGCTAATTATCGCTTACAAAGTTCGATAAAAAAATGTATGGGATTTGACATAAGGTGCGCTAAATGACATACCAAATCGCGATTATTTAGCGTAGCGCGTTATTTGACATATCAAATCCCATACATTTTGTTATCGAACTTTGTAAGCGATAATTAGCGATGGCATCTTGAGTAGGCCCCCAGAAATCTGAATATTCAAGATACAAAAAGTTTAATACTGACCTCCAATATTATATCAATATAAGTTTTAGTTCACTTTATTTCTGTGAGGCTTTCTTCAGGGAATGGATTCTACTGGTATTTGCTATGCCATCAAAAATAAAAGGCTAAGTGAGTTCTTTTACCGTAAAAACTTGTGAGATCCATGTTATACCAAGTTAGTTTGTTACCGGGTTTAGTCGGTCTGCATAACAACATCTTATAGTGATCATAATCAATATTGCCAAAATTTTTCTTGTTTTAAATTAAAAAAAAAACAGTGTACATAATAGTTACATCTTATAGTGATCATAATCAATATTGTAAAAATTCTTCTTGTTTTAAATATAAAATATACACACTTACACAAAATAAAAATACAATTTTCTTAGAACCAGCTACCGAAAATGAGATTATATCAATAATCAAATCGTTAAAAAATTCATACTCCACAGGGTATGATGAAATTTCTACAAAGGTACTAAAAAACTGTGCATCTGAACTAGCTGAAGTTCTGACATACCTGATAAATTTATCACTTGAAGAGGGTAATTTTCCGACCAAACTCAAAACATCAATTATAACTCCTTTATATAAAGGTGGAAATAAGAAAGATATAAATAATTATAGACCCATCACCTTGATCCCAATAATATCGAAAATTTTTGAAAAAGCTATGCACAAGCGACTTATGTCTTTTATAGTGAAAAATAAAATTCTAAGTAAGGAACAGTATGGATTTCAGAAAGGGAAATCAACTATGCTGGCATGTTTTTCATTGATAAAAAAATTAGCAGAGTGTATTGACAATAAAATCGCGGTATCGGCAGTGTTTTTTGATATGACTAAGGCCTTTGACCATGTAAACCATAAACTACTATTGGACAAATGTGAGCATTACGGTATACGAGGACTAGCAAATAAATGGTTAGAAAGCTATATATCTAACAGGACACAGTATGTAAAAATTACTAAGACTAATAATAAACAAGAAATAGTGTCATTTAATTCAGATAGCCGAGTAAAGACTAAAGGAGTCCCACAGGGAAGTGTTCTGGGTCCTCTTCTCTTTATTTTATACATAAATGACATACCTAGTATTATTTCGCATGACTGTACACTTTTCGTAGATGATATTTCCATAATAGTTAAGAATATAAACGATTTGACATATAACATAGAAATTAATAAAGCTGTTAATGACATTATTGAATGGATGGACTATAATGATTTAAAATTTAATGCTAAAAAAACCACATATATGCAATTCTATAACAAAGGTAATAAAGGTAAAGATCTATGTATAACATACAATAAACATGAAATAAAGGAGTCGCATATTGTGAAATTTCTAGGCGTCAGTATTGATAATAACCTATCGTGGAAACCACACATTGAAATGACGTGCAAGAAAATTAACCAATTTGTTTATCTGCTTAATCGCCTACAAAACACAACCTGCACACAGACTGCATTAACTGCTTATCATGCATTTGTGGTGTCTGCTCTTAGGTATGGGCTGATAGTATGGGGCAACTCAGTGGACATATCAAGATTATTTATTGGACAAAAAAAGTGTATCAGAGCTATATGTGGAGTTAAACCCATTGAATCATGTAGACCCCTATTCAAAAAATTAAAATTACTTACCTTAGCATGTTTATATATTTTCGAAATTAGTTTGTTTGTTCGAAGGTATATGGGTGAATTTTACACAAAAAAATCAGAAGTTCTAAATATAAATACAAGATATCCGAACAAGTTGGTACTACCAATTACAAAAACAACATTTTTTAGTAAAACCAGCTACTGTATGTCTATAAAAATATATAATAAATTGCCTGAGAACTTAAAAGAACTAACCTCTAACTTATTTAGAAAAAAACTATACAACTGGCTTACTGAAAAATGTTTTTACACAATAAATGAGTTTTTAGAACATAAATAATAATAAGAAAAAGGTTAATCATTGTAATAGTAATTAAAATGTATTGGTATTATTTGTAGGTATACTTAAATGCCAATTTTAAAATTTAATCACTAAGTACTGTAATTGACATTTTGTATTAAGATGATATTTTATTAAGTAATTTATTTTAATACTGACATTTAATTATTATTGTAGGACATCTAACATTCAATTCAATTATTTAATAAATCCAACTGACATTCAATTTATACTTGTGATGATATTGTTTTGACAGTTAGACACTATAATTAACATTTTATTGTAACAAAATGTATAATATCAAGTTAATATAACAGTATGGTAGTTATGAAATTGTATGTGACTATGAGTATTAGATTATGTGACATAAGAATTATTAAACTATGGTATGTAGGTATTAAAATTAAAATTGTGATTGGTAGATCCTCTTTGGTTTTCAGTAACGTTAGAAAAAAAAAAAAAATCAGCCTACTTTGGGTTGCTGAAATTGATTAATTAAATATTATATTACAATGAAATAATATAAAAATAAACTATAAGCTTGTTAAAGTAATGTACTTACCATTTTAAATAAAATATTATGTATTTAAAAGATTAGTCCTGGACAAAATGAATTTGTAATATTTTTAAGTGATTATGAAATATGCATGTACCTAACATTAATTGATAATTTAGCATGCACAATTTTCTAACAATATTTCCACGCCCAAGAGGCAGAAATTTAGAGCTCAACTAAATAATTGTAAGACCTGATTGTACAAATTTCTTGGAAATAAATGAATTCTATTCTATTCTATTCTATTCTAAAAAAAAAAGTGTACATAATAGTTACCTATATGATATATCACAAGTGATACATATTAAATATTTTAGTGTGATTGCCAAGTCAATCTACTATTTATTTTAATCATATAAGATTATTCATAATATTGATGACACTTTAAGATTTTTAAACCCTGATTTGGCATAACAAGGATCTCACTTTTTACGGCAGAAGAACTGAATTGCGAGACTGAAATTTTTTAGAAGATATGTTTTTGATGAGATCATTTTGAAGAAGATTAACTTTAACTAGTGTTTTTGTATGGAATTGCAAATATAGCTTTGTAATCCCATACAGTTATACGGAATTACAAAGTTATTTAAGTAGTCAACGTATCTAGATAACTATACAGAAATTCCAGAATGTTCAATTTTTTCCTTTATAGTTACTTGTATTCCAAATTTGAATATTCTATCTGCTAGAAGTGTCTTATACTTTTGATGACCGGTCAGTGAGTGAGTGAGTCAGTGACAAAATTAAAAATCTTTGACAAGTTATAAATACATAAGCTTCTGTTTCAAATTGGATGAAAATTAAAAATACTTATTTATTAAAAATACTATACCATGTTAATACAATGCATGCTTAGTTACTCAAAATCTAGTTTTATCCACAACGATGTTATAGGGGGTCGAAAACGGCCTGAATTTTTACGAAAAAATAATGGTTCAACCGTGCTCAACTTGGCAGGGGCACTGCCGCGCCCCCAGATAATAATTCTTGTTACTTACGTGTGTTCGCCCTGGACGTCCTGGGCGAGGGCTGGCCGTGCCGCGGGCCTGGTATGAGCACGAGCTGCACCTTCTCGCCCGACGCCTTGAGAGCCGCCACCGCGTCCTCGTGCGTCACGTTGTCCAGGCACACGTCACCATTCTAGTGAAGATGTAACAATTTGTAATTACAAATATTTAAAACTGCCTGCATAGGGCTTCTTTTCCACACCAGTTATGAGGAGCTATGCCAAACAAGGCTTACCTAGCCCTAAATGAAGCGATTCTATCGGTTCTTTAAATACACGCTTTTTTTATAACATTACTCGCAACATATCCTGGCTCATCACAGGTGGACAAACAGCCTAAGGCTTGAATTATATCCATCCGCGTTACCGAGCATCCCGGCCGCTAAGTCCTAAAATTATTATAAACTGCATGCAACTCGAAGCTGCGGCTGGGCTGCTTTCAAATCATTTATTCCATATATGTAGTTGCTTTTAATATTATGTATGTAGCGTCCGGGTCGATCTGTCGCGCGGATGCATATTATTTGAGGATAATAGGTAAGAATTTGGAATGAGAGTGAATCCGACAAGACTGTGGAGTAAACAAAATAAATTGTCGACATTTATGTGTCCAGTTTTAAAATTTAAATAACATTTTATTTCCAGTTCGAGAAACCCCCCGCCACTGTTATCATATCATTGGTACAAACAGCAACACGTTAAAATGGTTACAAACGAGCGAATTAGACAATTATTAGCACAATTTTATAAATTGATACTTAGTTTTGGTCGAAGTATCTTCGACTATCGAATCGATACGTCAATAGTTATTTAGCTAAGCACCTACACAATTAATAAAACGACTTTGAGGGACAGTATATTTTGTCAAAGGCAAAATCATTGAAATACAGTAAATAAGCGTCGTTAATGTAGAAACGCTTATTCAATTAATAAATTGCTTTTCTGAAATTGCAGCAATTTTGCCAGGTGGTGTTGCAATTTTGTAATTTGTTTTACTCAATTAACTAATCGAGGAACTGTGTTAAATTAGATCGAAATGAAGACATAATATTAAAGACAATAATAATATAGGTTTTCCGTTAAAAATATTCTCCTTCCTACAATTTTTTATACGCCATATATAAAAGTAAAACCTATTTGATAATACATACACTACAAATAGCCAACTATTTGGGAACTTCAACAAAACGAGTCATCCTTCAATTAGCATACATTACCAATAGTCGAATCAAAGAACACTTGCTATAATTGAATTGTGAAAAATGTATTTGTTCTGTGTCATGTGTTCATCAGTGACCTACTTTTTATATAACAATGATGAACTCGATTCAAGGAAACTGTATAACCAACTTTATGTTCTTAGTATATTTATTTTAATCTACATAAGACAAAAAACTTGAAATTACTAGATACATAATATTTATACTCCTAGGACCGGAAGCGTAATTTCCCCGGATTTTGAAAAACCCGGACTACAACTTAAACCCCGCCCGGACGCCCCCCGGACGGCTTTCAAACTAGGGCATATCCGGGGAAACCTGGACGGATGGCAGCCCTACTCATAAGGGTCAATACTAGTGTATACTGCAGTAGAGTGGTAGTTTTTCTTTTATATCAGAATTCAGAAGGAACATGTACGTTAAGGTAAGGGGGGGTACATAAAATAGTAAATTTGTACATTATTGATATTTCAGAATTTCGCTACGCTGCAACTCAACTCTGCGATAGTATGAAAAAAGTAAATAAAAATTAAACGTTTATTTCATCTTTCGAATCGAATTGTCCCTAAGTTTATCTAATGTATCATACATATTAAAAGTTGACGAAGTTTTAGTAATTATTATCGTTTATATCGTACGTCATAAAGTTCATTAGTATATCGTTGTGTAACCTAATTTTTACAATTAGGCATATTATCATCAAAGTATATAATAATATTTTTATTCTTTAAAATTTAAGATTTTTCACCACGCAAAAATCGCGGGTACAACTTACCGAAGTATTTTTGACCATGAGCAGTTTGTCTCCCACTCTCAGCCGGCCGTCTCTGTGCGCGGCGCCACCGGCCATAATCTTGGTGACGTAGATGCCGTTATCCCCCGGTATGTGCTGATTGCCAAGTCCACCGGCTATGCTGAAGCCAAGCCCGGACCCGCCCTTGACGAGTTCTATCTCAACAGCCTCCTCCCTGTTCGATATCTGCGATACACTTAACGTATTCTCTGTTGGACCCCGACGTATTTTCTGTAAAGAAATTATTAATTTCTAACTGTTTTTTTTTATCCTAAAGGATACTTTTTGTATGGTCAAAGATATGATGGCTACATGGGAGTTGGTCATAGCGTGATCAATGATCAGATGTTACTGTCATATTATAAGGGCTATATTTTTTTCATGTTGGGGATAAGATGTTGTAGTTTCTTTTTCGTAGCTTATATTATTTACTTTTACTACTTACCAGCCTTACAGTGTGCCCCGCCTTCTTTAATGCATCCACTGCCTCTGCGTGTGTCACATTCTCTACTGATGTGTCATTAACCTAAAAAATACAATAGTTTATATGTCATGGTGTCTGCAGCATTTTAATGAGAATGATGTAGAAAAACCCCTAATGATAATTGATATAAAACTTTTATTCCCTACGAGAATTTTATATTTGACTAGCTGTGCCCGCGACTCCGTACGCGTGGAAAAGTAATTTAGGGCAGTGTTATAATAAATCTGTTTTAAAAATATTTTTAGTTATAAAACTGTCGTCGAGGTATTTAAAAAACTACTTTATGTTGACAATTCCTACTACCAGCTTGACAAACGACCGTGTATAATTACTATAATGCGAACGGGACTACTTGATAGTACGCTCACATACACGACGAACATCTAGTACTAACATTTGTATGGATTTTGCGCCGCAGCGACTGCAGACGATGATCGTTTCCACGCCGACGCTGTTGGTGTGGCGACAATGATATTAAGACAGCGCGCCGCAAAATTTTGGGGTATTTTAGCCTTTAGGTGCGTAAGTCCGACTCGCACTTGCCCGGTTTTTTATTTATTAATAACCAAACATGTAGGTACTGATTATAAATCACTTCACTGTTAAAGTACTGATTTTATACAGAAAAGTAGCAAAATATAGAAAGTACCAAAAGAAAGAAAACAAACCTAAGTTGTACCTAACATAAAAACCATTCGGTCCATAATAAAAACTAAGAAATAAAAATATCAAGAAAAACATAAATCTAACTTATATTGACAAAACTTTTTTAGTTTAACTGTAAACACAATACTTATGTTAATCAAAATTCTATGTATTATGCAGTTATCGAATACATAATTTGGACAAAGAAGACTATAAAATGTACATATAATAAATAATATTATACATTGCTAATGATGCACACTGAGTTTAACTCTCGGATAGCGTATTCTACTCAACTCAACTTTGCTATAATTGTATTAAAAGTACGGCATTTGGCGTATAGATGTCGCTATTATAGTCTGCTCTGCATCGCGCTATCGCTTGTAAGATAGATTTGTATATGAGAATACTCTATCAATATTATGATATTTGGCAAAAAAACCCATAATAATCCGTTAACACATATCCAGGACAGGCCGCAAAAGGCTAGAATTTCAAAAGGTATCTCGATTGGAATCGAGTTGTATCAACAGTTTTCCCCTGTAACACAGTTTAGTAACTATCAAGATGTTTTTTAACGTATGTATATTATGTTATAAAATAGAAAAAACAAAATAAAGAGCAATATATTTATGAAAATCTTAAAACTGTTTTTAAAATTCCGTACCTCAAAAGGAAAAAACGAAACACATATTATAAGATCATTTCCATGTCCGTCTGTCTGTCAAGACCCTTTTACTCAGAAACGCGTGTAGCCGTGTTGGTATCAAGATGAAAATTATGTAAAATACTCAGGATACCTACTGTTCCTTAAAGCAGTGAAAAAATCAGACCTCTTAGCCAATGCAACCAAAAGCAGTTGCTTAGGTATGTCGCTAAATTTCGTCATTTTCGACACTCGTAAGGGAATCAAAACCTAAAGGGTACTTCCCGTGAACTCAAAATCATAAAATTTGAAACCAAGCAACGTCTAAAACCATACGTTTTTAGTAACATTATATAGATAGTAAAAATATTTTGATTTTTTTAAACTTAGTACCGTTTGTCATGAATGTGTATAATTGAAACTTATAACAAATACTTAGGTCTCTAATATATTCAAGCTGTAACCAAATCAAAATTCTATGTCAATCAGGTTTGTATGGAGCTCTCGGTGCGCAAGTCCAACTCGCACTTGGCCGGTTTTTATTTATTTACTTATTACTAACCTACGCTTACAAATATGTATACAGTACCTACCTACTTATCACAAAGGACTTTACAGTAAAAGTACTAACTGATTTTATACAAATAACTTTCATAATAAACTCAAGAAAAAATATCTTAGACTGTCCCTACCTAGCAAGCCTAAAACTAACAAATAAAAGTCACGCGGCCCCGGTGCGTTTGCTGCGAATACAATTTGAAGCGGCGCGGCGGCGCGCGGCTCCCGGGCCCGCCGCGCGCTTCCTACAAACGTCCAGCAAAAACGACATGATCTTTTAAAATTGTCATAACTTTTTTATTTATGAACCGATTTACATAAAACAAACACTAAATGTTAAGTGAAGCTTGCCGCAATATATTAGTGAAAAGTACATATTAATCGGATAAGCCGTTTCTGAGATTAGCGTGCACAAACCCACAGACAAACAGACAAACAGACAAACAGACAAACAGACAAACAGACAAAAATTTCAAAAATCATAGTTTTGGGTACTATTGCGTAAATAAAGGTCCCCTATCATATTTTTTTTCAAATATCTTCAATGTACAGACACGACTCCTCTACAGATTTATTATATGTATAGATAAGTCACTCGCGACTTTTTGCGCACCTAAAGAAATTCGCGGTAACCGAACAATTTACGGCATTTTTAATATAGCCTATGTCCTTCCCTATAGTGTATAATAAAATTACGTGTAAATTTTCATCAATCCAGTCATTGTGGAGCCTATTCAATACAAACACAGAAAATATTAGTATAGATAGACCTATAAGTAAGAGTATAGTTGTGTGACTCATTTATGAATTACATGTATTCTAAGAAGGCACTCTATTTTGGAGATAAACAATAGAAGACAATTTAATATACCTTTTGTAGTATAGTAGGACATGCATTTTAAACAAGTGTATTGTTTAAATATTCCTACATTTTTAAACTAAACCATGATTTAGTGAAACAATTAACATAATAATTATGTTAAATAGTCATTAGAGTCTGATAAGAACAAAAATGCTACTAATGATAACTACCTACTTGTTTGTTGCAAGGAAAAGTAATTTTTTCTAACTGGTATTCTTTATATCAGAAATATTATAATATGATTTATTTTAACCAGGTCAACATTTTTTTTTATTAAAGATTATCAATCATTTAATATTTGCCTTTTACAAAATTACCTGTAATATGGCATCATTGATTAGCAACTGACTAGCCGCAGCGGCTCCACCAGGAATGAGTTTGGTGACGTATATTAGTGGGTCTTCAGCGACATGAGGGTTGTCAGAGCCACCAGCAATGCTGAACCCAAGTCCAGCCCCGCCAGCTCTCGACAGTGCTACTGTTAGGTACAAGTAGCCATCATCACCGACGGTGCGCTCTGCACCCCCCTCTATTCCATTTACCTGTAACTTTTATATATTTTAATAATTGAAACATAGAAATAGAATTGAAGAAAAAAAAATGTGGCATTTAACATTCAAGAATTCAAAATGATTTGTTCTATGTTTTAAATATCAAACTGTAGATTCATTTACATAATATCAAGGTAAATAATAATACAACAACACAACATATATTTTTATGTTAACAATTTTTAAGTTATCTATTATGTAACACTATATATATTTGGATGATATTAATCAATAAGGTATCATAGAATTCAATGACATATTAATATAGGCGTGTTGACGAACATGTTCAATTGACATCACACCTACACAATATTTGAATATCATATTATGACTCATGTACACAATGCGGGATTTGAATTGTTTATTCAAAAATTTTATCATCATCATTATCTACTCAAAGGCCTTGTTGAATGAATATATAGTCTAGGTCACTCTCAAACTCTTTATAGGAAATTTGACATTGTAATATAGTCATCATTGTACTGTTTACAAACATATTACAGAGTTATTAATATTAATTATTGAAAAAATTAAATTTACCTGCTTCATTTCAGGTGTAGATATATGGGCCTGTAAAGTAGAATGATCAACTTTAGTATAAATATAAGTATGTACAAAAATTAATAAGCCTTTAGTTAATAATATCTGTCTTTGGAAGAATTTTATTAATAACTAGCTGTGCCCGCGACTTCGTACGCGTGGAAAAGTGATTTAGGGCACTTTAGTATTTTTAAATATATTTTTAGTTTATTGGCGCAACCGCTGAGAACTTTCGCTAATAGGTACTTCCCAGTGCATCCCAGTGTTGATCCCGATCCAGCAAGACACGTACCCGGCAAGCCTCTTGGTATGCAGGGTATAATAATAATATATTACTATCCTTTCGGAGCTCGGCAAAAGAAGTAGGCCTTCGAACAATATGTAGAAGTCAGCAAAGGTATTCGAAGTTAGGATAATATTATTCGAATGCACCGTATAGACCCAGACAATTTTTCACGTTAATTTAGTAAAGTATTTAACTTCGATGTCCGTCTGTCTGTCTGGGTGTCAAAACTTTAACACGTGTAGGTATCAAGCTAAAAATCATATTAAAAACTCAGCTCTACTGTCCCTTCTGGCTGTGAAAAGAAACAGGCATCTTGGCCACATCTACCCAAAGATTCAGCCGTTTATACTTTATATCGCTAATTTTCGCAATTTTCGACACGCCAAAGGGAACCAAAACCTAAAGGGTACTTCCCGGGAACAGAAATTTGATATGAAGCAACATCTTAATGCACTATTAAAATGTTGCTTCATATCAAATTTAAACGACATAGGATAAATTGCGAAACCATAAAAATATTTTCAATTTTTTAAACTTATTTACCGTTTTTGTCATTAATGTTTTGAAGTATTATTAAATTTAAACTTATATTGCAATTACTAAGGTCTTTAAAACGGAACTCTCGGTTAGACATGGGCGCAGCGGCACGCCCCGCCGAGGATCCAGCAGGCTAAAAAAATAAAAGTCTCCTATAATAACACAGGCACAGTTAGCACAGTTAGCGGCTGTGCGTGGTCAAATTCAAACACCGGTACTGCCTCTTAGCACATTTTAATAGTATTTTTTACCCAGCAGTGGGGTGGAGTTCCTTTGGTTGACCTTCGCCAAAATTCCTACCTACCAGCATCTGATACCTACACTACACCCCGACTCGTATATAAGACGTCACGCATCAGCCTGTATCGCGCGGCGCCGCGATGCGGCGGTCGAATCACGGCGTAACGATTTTAATTTTGCTATATTATCTCCTAAACTATTAATTATACTTGCTAGGTATAAAGGGCAAATATAGTCTTCATGAAATTCTTAAGCCAACTAACGTATTAAAAATGATAAGGATTAATACCGTGATGGTATAAATAGTTTACCAAAAACCGCTTAATTGCCCGTTTTTTTAGATTATCGCGAAAGGCTTTCTTTTAATAATACAGTTAATTAAGTTGATTTATACAATAAATGATAATTTATTTCAATTTGTGAAGCAAGTTCAAAAATACAATTTTTATATTATTATGACACTGTGGAAACACTCTTCTCAGAAAAAAAAATCTGTTAGTTAGGTACTTATTTCAAGTTCTAATCTACTTTAGTGCCACATTCTATTGCTTCGCGTCACTGTGTAAGCGATCCCCCCGCGCCCCCCGCATGAACCGTTCGTCCGCAGCCCGCGCGCGCGAAATTCCTCCGACTTGCTTCCAATTTATCGTCACTGCTCGGCTCCTATGTATCGTAGCGTTATGTTATATAGCCTATAACCTGCCCAGGAATATGGGCTACAATCGTACCAAGTTTGGTTAAAATCCCTTCAGTAGTTTTTGTTCCTATCGCGCACATACAGACAGACAGACAGACAGACAGACAGACAGACAGACAAAAATTTTACTAATTGCATTTTTGGCATCAGTATCGATCGCCAATCATCCTCCAATATGTATTTTGAAAAAATATTCAATGTACAGAATTGACCTCTCTACAGTTTTATTATAAGTATAGATATGAATGAACAAACAAATATTAATAAATACTATAAAAGAATATTATAACAATTACATTGGAACAAAGATTTTTTTGGGATATAATGGCTGTTATTTTAGAACACTGACAGTCATATAATAGTTGAATTATCACACAAAAAGCTTCACACAACATATTATTTACATTCCAACGTGAAACCTATTAACCTAACTATACTATCTAATTTGGCTGCTGCTACAAATATAACAATATCAGTTATTTTATGGTCAGATAGCCTTATGCGGCATACAGAAAACTAAACCTTGATTTAAAAAATATATTGTGTTGTTACCAAAAAAATTGAAGAAAAAAGGGTTTACAAGTAATATATATTATTACTTATTTTAAACCCTGAATATCAGGATCCTGAGAACAACAAAAGAAGAAAACTAATCAATATTAGATAGCAGTATAGACTCCTTTATTTTATATTTATTAGCAGAGCAAATCATTATTAAAATGTTTAGTCTAAAATTCAACTCAGATCATAATTTGTTGATGATATACTTTATAATTGAAATAGCTTCAAGAAATGTTATTTTAACTGTGTGTTTTCTACTTGTCTATATGTAGGTATTATATCTCATATAATACAAGGATTTATAGTTATTATAAATCATTTTCAATAATATTTACTTTTCTGGTTTGAGGAATACATGTTAAGCTTTGTTTGTAAGACTATTTGTAGAAATAATCTATTTATGTAGGCACCTACTTACCGTGTCAAGATTAAATAAGGATGACACTTTTCGTAGAAATCCATTGTGGGTCTTTTTCTTCCTTCTTTCAGTCATTTTGATTACAAAATTTGCATAGCCCTCAGGTACTTGAATTTCTGCACTATATTATGTACACTGCATGCATTGTTAGTTACACTCTTGTGCCTGGGTCAGCACCGCACTGGACTCTCTCCAGCATGCACCATTCTCAACCTAGAACCCATTTCTAGCTTACACCGAAAACATAGCTGTTCTTAGACACTTTGCAAGTAAAAAACTAATTTTTTGGTGATTTCACACCTAATCTCCATTATAAGCTGATTATCATGTTAGGTAAGTTTAAAATTACACCAAGCCTTATCTACAGTATTATATTATTCGAGCCGAACCCTTTTTTGATAGTGGGTATATTAGAATGCGATGTTGTTAATTGGGTGTTACCAACTTGAGTCAATGATATGATGTTATGAATGTCAAAGCGATGAACTTTAATTAGAATGTCCGTGTTACGCTATATAATGTGCATGTAGACTAATTTATACCTTTGGATGTATTCAGCGAGTAACTTCGATCAGTTAAAATCGAGATTATGAAGTTGCATTATGATTAGTCTCACCAGTTTAAAACGTCCCCACAATATTAAGAAATTACTAAAGGTTTAAAAATAGATTACTGTATATTGTATGGCCTTACTTGTAAAGAATACGAAATAACAGCAGTTTGAATGTCAAAATTTTATATACATTATCATTTCACTGATGTATCATTTAGTTAAATCCTTTTATTTTACGATATAGCGTTCGTACGTCATTGACACAAATGTAAAATATAACAGCACAAATTCACACAACGATGAAACGTTAGCGTACATATCGCTGAAAACTTGTACTATATTTTAGGTTATAAATAGTACTACGAGACGCGAAACACCAACCGTCCGCCATTACCGATCACTTGTTTTATAGCTTCGATAGAATACCTTCTGGCTTTTGAGCCGTCAGCCGTCACGTCATCAAAAAAAACCGAAATCTTTGAGGTGCACTTCGAGCAAACTATCCACAAATACACATTAATTTCAATAACGCACAATAGATGGCGTTTTTATGAGTAGTAAAATTAATAATATCTAGTAGGTAGTTTTTTTCTTTAAACAATATTCGTATGTCGTACGTATAGTAGGCACGGAGTAACTATATTATCTAAGGATTCTTTCGATTGTTTCAATGTATTTATATCTAGTATCCTAAGAAAAATAATATTTAACGATGAATAGATAGTGTTTTAAGCTTTAGCTTAATGTCAACCACAAAAAGTATTTAATCCTCGAAGGTATCTTCTCCCAGAAGGTACCAACATAATTTTAAAGTTATTACCCGAATACTTAGTTTAATAAATAGGCACATTTCTTTTATAATAAATTCATAAATTCATAGCAGCAGCCAAATATTATAAACGTTAATGGAGACTACTTATATCCTTATTCCATAATTATAATAAGTCGTATCAGATATCTAGGCAAAAGATTATATTGTCCAACGATTCATTTCGTTGATCATACGGCGCACTCGTAGGTATATATAGGTAATTCTTACCCTTCTATCTTCTGCATTATCAGCAGGTGATATGATGGATGGCACCATCCCCATCTGGTAGTAACAGAAAGACATTTTTTTAATTGTAGAGTGTTATTAATTTATTTAGCCTTAGATTTTAATTATAACAATTAATTATTTCAAGTTATAAACTCATTGTGCAGGTATAGAACCTACTAGGTTGAGGCATCGGGGGTCTTTATTATACCCTGTTTTTAGATACTAACCAAAGTTACCGCCGTAACAATATATTATTTATTTCTGCACCGTTTCGATACGGAAATTTTATAGGTCATTAAACAATACCTTGGCCGAATCCGGTGTGCTGACGTTACGGCTGTCCGCTTTTCGGTTGTTCTCCAACAGGAATGCATTTGAAATCGATCTGTAGTCATTTTCGCCGGATGATGACTGAAAAAAGATTGGGATAAGGTATCAACGGCGAATAAAACTGACAGTGGATTCCATGCTCATACAAGAAAAGCGTAAAAATGAGTTTGGTTTTATGTAGGTATGCCCGGTCACTGTAGAAGTTTTCAGATGTTGTATAGATATTGTGTATTGAATATTGATGTAGCGCAAAACTAAAACTTCAATAGCGCGCGATGATATTCAGGACTAAAACGGTAATTGGTCCGCCGAAAAAAAATTGTCAGACAAAAAAAAGGAATTGTTACCACCATTTCGATACGTGGAACTGAAAATTAGAATAATTATGATTAATACCTTAAGGTTTTTTAATTCGAATTATTCTTAAAGATTAACTTTCAAGAGAAATAAGGATGAGAAATGGGGAAAAATAAATAAAGACTTGTAAGCATGTAGAGGAAATACATTCGTAAAAGACTCGATACAGGGCCAATAAACTATGCGAAACGTGTGCAAAGCTGCGAATGGCGTGACTTTGATAAAAAACTTTATTGTAAAAGATTTTAGAGTTCTGTTACAGGACAAACTTGTTGAAAATATAATATATAATATTGGTAAGTAGGCAAATATCATATTTTGCTTAAAGAAATGTAGCGCTTGTTAGCGCATCACAACCAAACTAGTTTATAGGAGCTATATCTGTTAAAAAATCTGTACTATCAAATACCGAACTATTAAATAAAAATAGCCACGTACTTCCCGCCGCACGCCATCGGATTCCCACTTGTTCGCGATACGTATTGTCTCGGCTGTCTTCTGCTGAATAGACTTGTTGTCGTCGAGTAGCGTCAGCTCATAGAACTCTTGTATATCTGAAAATAGACAGAGTAAGGGATTAAAATGACATCGCAAAACTTGTGCTTCTGGTGGGTTGTAATAACAAAATTCTTGTTTACCTATTAGATACTCCAACTGAATTCTGAACCTTTTGAAAAAAGTAAGTATGTACTTAAATAGATAACATTTCACAGTAGTTCATAAGCACAGAATATAGAGACTAAAGTCTACTCTATTTTAAAGTCCACCATTAAAACTAATTATAATTTCCTAAAATTAGTGCTAAGTTAAGTAACCTACTAAAGGTCGCCCTGTGGTTAAAATTCACCTATAACATTTAAGTTTAAAATATATAAGTGTTCTTTTGTTTCTTAAATAGAAAGAAATAAAATTTTTGTGACAGATTGAAACGTAAACGTGTAATAAAATAATTGTATTATGCCACGTCGCGCCGGTGTGAGTAATAATAAATAATCTGAGGGAGAGATGGAGTTGTTATATTATTTTACAAATTTTAAGTATTCTATGTTTTTGGGCTAATAAATGCTTTCTGCACACCTTCCTTCTCATAAACTTTAACTATGCCCAAGTTCACACTCTTCCGATCGCACAATTATCGGTAGATACCTAACTACTTAAAGTTTTTACTTCACGTAAATTAATAATAATTAAGGTAGTTTTCCAATTACAAAGCATTGTGCGACTCAGTGGCGCACAATGCTGAATTATGCTGAAGCTTAATTGGAACGTGAATTAGTTTTTAAATGCACCAGTAGAGTGCGCTAATTACAGTATTGAAAAAAAAAATCATAGAGTTAGCAATAAGCTCATTAATGTGTAAACAACGCTTCGCTTATGAGGCATGCAGTAAAGTGGCATAAATAATTATTTGTATGAGAACTGTTTACGATTATTTTAAGTAATTTTGATTTTGATTATTTAATTAACATTTGTTTTAAGTAATTTTTTAAAATGAGTTCTAAAAGAATTATATACTTTTTAATGAAATTGTATTCACATTTTAAATGTGGAATATAAAAAAAAATCAATACCTTCATCCATATTTATATTAATTTTTTTAACACAGGTTGAATTAACTTTGATTATTTTCAAAAACCTACAACGCAATGAAAGCTCTAAAAATTTTGTCACCAATAAATAATATTACTAAAGATAATATAAATAAAACATTCCGATCAATGTCAACTTAAAGAAAAAACACTTGTTAATTTTCTGTCACTGAGTTGGTATCCATTGCACGCATCAAGCGAAAACACTACTTTTGAGAGTGCTCGACTGTGCGAAGCGTTGCTGTAGTTGAAACATTCAATGTTAAGCATTATGCCGCATAATGCGCTCTAGTGCTATAATTGGAAAACTACCATAATGTTTACTTCAACATCTGATTGATGGCCAGTGATTATATTAGTAATCACTGGCCATTAATATACAATACGAGTATGTTAGATTTAAAAAGTTTAGCAATTTTACAATGAGCGGTTTTTATTTTGACAGTTCTACTAGTTTCAGAAAACTGCTGATAGATGGCATTAAACCTAAGTAATATGTCAAGTCCTGTGTAAAATGTCAATTTCCGCTTTGTTTTTTGTTTGTTTACCTTTCAACTTTCTTTCTTTCACTTGCAATAGTTTATTATTTAATTAAGTCCATGCGCAGTACAATTTTGAAAAAATATAGGTAACCACCGCTTTCCCCAAGATGAAACTCGGAGATCAAGATGGATAGAGGATATCAAACATATAAAAACAGGATTAACTATAAGAAAAAAATCCTTCATATTATGTTCAACTCACTTTACGCCAGCAGATTTCATCTCTCCGTCATCACATTTGGCAAGAGCCCCAAGAGGTAAAATATTTATCTTAGCGTCGAGTCGAAAATACTCGGCAGCAGGCTGAAATTTGGCATGTATATTTCTTAGAATCTAAGTATAGGGGAGTACTAAACAAGAACTTCCCGAAATCCCTACGGAAACGGGAGAAAAGTGTGATTAATTATTTGTTTCAAAAATCAAATATGTATATCGAAGCCAGCGAGCTATAATGTATGTAGGTTTCCTCGAAAGTGTAGGAGATCACTAAGAAAGGAATTTGAAAGGATTATTTTTGTGTATGAAACAGCATCTGGCAACTATTAACCACCCAACAAAGATTTTTTGACATATTACATTATGCAAGCGCCATCTTACGGTAGTCTCTGCACCTAAAAGTGACACTTCGAAAACCCCTCATTCGTCTCCGATGATAATATTATCTGGCCGTCTGCCAACTGCTAAGTGTCGTTGGTCGTTGTGCTCACAATCGTTGCCATTAACTGAGGTCTGTGTAGGCTTAACATTTAAATATAAAGGTAGGTTACGAGTATGTATTATTAGATTCTCCACTATGCGTGGCTTTCAAATGCCTTTTAGAAGTATAGTATGAAAATGTGGATTTAAATTAAATTTAATAGTAGGTACTCTCAACTGCAGTACATCAGATACGTTTTTGTATGTACAAAATTTTGTATGTACCTATGTACGGCTACTCAGAAATAAAATATTGTGGGAAGTTCATGGGTTTTTCATTTTTTTTTTCATTTCATTTCTGGTACCAGGCAACAGCAAATCAGCATGAGATTCTGAGTCAGGTAATGTTAATGAGAATATAACTTCTCGACCGATGGGAATCAGCGGGTGAATATACTGATTATGAGGCTAACTTATACAATTTATTCTGTTTTAACTCTTCAGTATGTATTCCGTATAATCCTTTGACATTTTTACTGATTTGTATATAAAAAAGGATCATGCTGAAGCCTGTATGCACATTATTTTATATCCGTGGGGTTATTGTACCTGGGGTACCGATCTTAAACTGCGCTCGCCAACCTATAATAATTACCCTTCATGAAATACTTTACGAGAGGCTTTCGTGCAGCAATCTTTTCTTTTGTAGATAAAATGAATTTCATTCACCTGGTCAAACCCATTTATCATATAAAATATACTGATTTGCTCAGAATTCTACCGATAAATGCTGAGGCCTGATTGTGTGTTTTAGGCTTGGTGGTCAAGGTACCTGGCAAAATGCCGAGGCGGAGAGTGATTTTTCCTTATAATATTATGATTTTTACTTCAGGTGTAAATGCCTCTGGTGTTTTGTTTTAATTTTTAAGAGCTCGCCTGCATATTTTCCCTATTTGATTGCTGTTTCTGGTTCACCGTTTGGTGAAAAGCAATAAAATGTATGCAGTATAATATAATTAATAATGTGTAGCAGGTATGTACCTGGTGCACTGGTACAGATATACCAATTTTTTTTAAATATTGCCTTCTATCTACTCATAGTTATCTATGAATACCATAGAAATAGAGAATACCACAGAAAGGATTCAAACATTAATACTCGGCTTTCTCAGAAGCGGTTGCGGCTACATAAAATATTACGCTATTTGTGTTAGTTGATAGTTCACCTAGTTTAAAGCATCGCGTGAGCACGTTGGTCGATACTACGGGCAGCGACCCTAAAGGTAGGTATTGAAGTGGGCTACAACAATCAAATTTACATATAAAAATCATTTTATACTCAGACTCGCTTTGACCTGATTGAAAGCCTGGCTTTATTCGGGTGCAGTACTTTGTGTAGTTGGAGTCGAGAAAATTGAATGGAAATGAAAAATTTTATTTCCAAATTAAATATAACAAGCTATTCTTGGAACGTCAACACAAGAAGCTACTAACGCTTCAAGTCTAACCCGTCGAAAAGAATCTGGGTAAGAAACTCACGTACGACTATAGTACTGTATTTCATGACGATATACATGTAGCGACTGATCAACACTACGTCATTATAATACAAGCAAAAAAAAAATGACGAATCAAAGTATTTAGTGGTAGGTTAGACTGTAGATTAACAAATCAACTAGTTTTGTAGCAGCAAAAACGTATGGTGACCGATTTATTTTGCACTTAAAAAAGTCGCAGGAAACATCGAGTGCCTATAAACTAATATCTATAGTCAAGTCATCAAACATAATACCTAAACCGTAGTGTTTAGTAGGCAGACGTAGAGTATTCATGACGTACAGTACCTATTCATGACGATTCGTGTTAGTTCACTTATTGTTACACGTAATGAACCAATTGTTTGTCGTACTCGTATATAGCTTAGGTACAAGAAGCTGACATAAACAACGCAGACAGAATTATTGTTAATTTATTATATTACTAGTCGGCCTAGTCGCATTTCTCTATGTTTAAAATTCAACCCGTAATCGTAAGTAGTTACTTAAAACCAACTAAATAATTTAGAAACATCGCCTAATTTTAACACTGTCTATTTTTTCATTTCGATTACGGGTTGAATTTTAAACATATTATCATTCTATCTATAACCTAGTTAGGTTTATTAAATGATGGGTTAACCAAGATAAAAAAGAACATAAAAAGGGACTCTACAATCAAAATCTAAATAGATACGTACCTCATTTGGTCCCATAAAAAAATACATAGTTTGGCGCTGTATTTTTTATTTTATGTACATATTTCACCCAAGTTTTTAGCGAATCCACATTTGTCAAAACATTTTTTACATTGATGATTAGGTCATTTAGTTTTATGGAAAATAATATTTGCGTGCCTTTTCATTGAATGCAAAATTTTGATTGTATGTAGCATGATAGAATGGTCTTAAGTCTATAGTGGGTCGATGAATACGAAAACATAGGGTAAATAGGTATATAATATGCAATACCTAACTGAAAAAAAACTAGCCAACATTAAGCATTAAGTCAGATTCAGGGAGTAAATAATTGCCACTTTAATGCACCAATATTCGCGAGTAGCTCTCAAACGTCAAGAAAGAGAATCTGCAAAATAAAAATGCAATTTCAACAGTAACCTGAGACAAAGGGTTTAACAGACGAAGCGAAACACAGACGTTTAAAGCCATACTAGTGATTAGGTACTCTATCGACTGCTGCTTCTGTGCAATACAGTTTTCTCGCCACCTTAGGTTGTTTGATTATATTATTATCTTATTATAGCACTAGCTGTACGCGCTTCGTTCGCGTGGTTTTTAAGTAACATGTATGCAGCGCACGCAACGAAAGTCCCCAAATGTGAATAAATTTCCCACGTTTTTGCAACACTTCTTCATTGACGCTTCGCTCCTATTGGTCACAGCGTACTTTTATATAGCCTTATATAAAAAAATAGTTTTTCAAATCGGACCAGTAGTTCCTAAGATTAGCGCTTTTAAACAAACAAAAAAAAGAACTCTTCCGCTTTATAACATTAGTATAGATTATACATTATTAGTTATGTATAGAAAAAGGTAACTATAGCCTACGATAAAAGATATAACTTATATAAATTGCAAATACAAATTTGTCGTATCTCAAATGTAGAGCTTTCTACGTTTAATATTTTATGGCAATCTATTAAGGTAGATTCTATTTACACAGTAAGTTGGATATTAAATGATTTATGCTAACAGTGTTAGCGCCACTCACAAGAAATCTAATTCAATTAGGCATTTTTTAAATCGTTTGCAAGAACGCGCTGTATCAAAGTCCTATTATATTAACCTGAAGCAACTGACCCTTTTAATTCCAAACTGAAAATGTGGCTCTATTAATTGGCAAACTGAAACGTTTATTCGCGAACAATGCTGAGCTTCAGTTATCGCACGAATGCACAACCTATAACACAAAGTTTCAATTAAAAATTGTTTTCACAGAAACGGATTGTATCATCCGCCGCTGCAGGTATAGGTCCGGTGCGATGACCTATATCTTTATACATATTTGGGTCAAACTGAACATTGTCGCTAACATCTCTCAAACTTTTGCCTTCATTATTAACGCATAGATAAAATTGTTTCTTACAGTCAATAATTTGGGCAACAACTATATTTATTAGAAGATGTAAGAAATTGTGAGGGTCGTTTTTTTACACATTGGGCTACATTTTTGGGGCTTTAGTAAGGAACCCTATTTTTTTTTTGAAAATATAATATAGCCTATGTTCAGCGCTAGTAGTGAAGCTTTGTTTTTTCATATTGGTTCAGTGGTTTCAGATCCTCTTTATAATATTAGTATAGAAATACAACTTAAATCTCATGTAGATAATTTTGCGAATATTAAGGTTGGTAAGGAATGCTCGTAAGTAGGTTCAAATTCATTGTTGAATTTGAAAAAGGAACAAAATTGTCTTTGGTCTATAATAAAGTACCTCTTTAAAGATGTATCAAGTCCCTAAAGCAATCTAGATAAAATTTAAAAGAGCCCGTAGCCCGGCTGGGCCACTTTACATTTCCCTTTTTAAATTCGTTTGCGCAGTTTTCTTTGTATCCTTGTGAAGAGCAGCAACAGGTCCTCTTTGTAGAGAGAGCAAACAGGAGCTTATGAGTAAGAAAGAGAGGGATAGCTCGTGGTTCCTTAATGTAAAGGGTTATTCATACGGAAAATTTGCTGTTGAAATAGTTCATGCATGATGCGAAGCAGTCTGGCCGGCCCCGCTTTACATACAAAGTACAAAGTAAACTACTGAAAAACTTGACCTGCTATATTCTGGAAAGTGATTTCACGAAATTGTAACTTAAAATACCTACTTTTAAAATAATGTTTAGTTCGAACGTAGATATTTTAAGCATTTGATATTCTGCGACCTAACGGAATTTCCTAAACAACACAAACGTGTAGGTAACTAATTTTACAGGCAGTAAATCAGTTTAAATTTTCGTTGTAAACTATCTTTTCCTAGCTATCTCCTAACAGATATATAAAATATTCGATTCGGAAATTCTTAAAACTGCACTCGCCAAACCGTCTACCAAGCGTGGCGATGCTTAAATCAAGCAGTGAGACGACGACGATGGAAATATTCGATTAATTTCTCTATAGAAATATACTACTCTATAGTATTAAAGAAAGCTGTAGCGGTCGTAAACTTCTTTCTTCATGTACTGTTAGATTGTATTAATTTTGCTTAGCCGCAGTCGGGTTTCGATATGGGTACATATACCTGTAATGTCACTGCTGGCTAAATATAAGATACAATGGCACTGTCTTGGTCGGATATGAGGCTCAAGAGCGACTGTGACGTGGTGCGGTCACGCGTGTCTATTTATATCCCACTATATTTATCTACTGTTTTGATCGTGATAACACACAGTAATTAGTTAATAATAGGAAGTACGATGTGACATAAGGGTCGCGCCAGACGCGCCAATTTTAGCATAACATAATTTAGTCAGATTATGGCCGTGAAAATACAAGGATCTTAGCCCTCAAAGACAAGGAGCCAAAGAAAAAAAATATGATAGCTTAATAGAAAGGGTCAAATTGAATATTTTTCTCTATGGTAATAATTATTCTCTAGTCACTGATTCAAAACTATACTGGGAATATATGAGAAGCGTTGCAGAAGAAGATTACCTTCTTTCCAAGGCTATTCTATAATTTTATCGGTAGCCGGCAACTTTAATTTTTGGCTTAGACTTGTATGGAGCGTGAACCATGTCTTTTTCATGTTGTCGGGGGGTTTATGGCTAAAGATGAGAATCCATAAGAAAGTATTTTCCTCTTCACAGATAAAGTACGAACCTTTGACTAAAAAGTCCGAAAGAAGATCATTTAATTGATGCAGAGTTTTTATAGCAAATTATGTTCCCAAATTGTTGGGTTTTAGTCTGGAAAATTGAGATATTTTTAGATCGGATGCGAACCTGGCCTTTAAAATGACAATTTAGCTACTCGTCTGAACTCTGAAGCAATGTGTAGCTGATACGAATTTTCAGTAGCCAGGTTCTACATGCAGAATAATAACGACGGTATTATGTAAAGCCTATGTAGTGTTTAAAATACTTTGAATTTTATGATATTTTGAATGCAACTAGGTCGGTGATAGAAATTTACTTTCGACAATTATACGTACTCACTACTCACCTATATAATACTGCTAACGTACTTTCGATGTGTACTTATATATGTCGCAGTCATCTAATTAAATCAGCTATTTCATTGAGTGACTAGCGTTTTTATCGAATGACGACATTTAATTGAAAGACTAGGCCGAACATTGATTTTACAATCGTCACTCAACGTCCAATTAGTTAGCGGATTGTAACATAGCCCTTATATGAGAGCGGACATAAAATCAGTCACGTGACTGAATTTTACTAAAAGCGAATCTATCAACCCCGACTCCACGTAGTACTTGTCTGTCAACCCCTAGAGTGTATATTTAAGCGCCGGACACGTGACAGACCGACATTGTCCCAAAAACAAATCTCCACGTAGAACTTGTCAGTTTTATCTAACCTCTAAACTACAACTGTAAATATTTTCATAACTAGTGGTTGCTGAGTAGAGGGGAGGGTAGGGGGGATTTCCTTTGTCCCCTTACCGCCGTCTCCACCTTTCTCCCCTGTTTTACTCCTGGAAATATCCCGGAAACACAGACATAACCTCAAAACTTCAACCATAAATATCTTCCAAACTAGTAGTCTCCTAAAGGTGGGAGTGGTAGGGGGGGGGGGGTTCTCCCCCTCCTCCCGATAAATATATGAAACTTAAAAGCTTTTCTTGGGAAATCAACAAAAATATGGCTACCACCGGTTCATCCCTAGTCCTAGTATGTCTTCTACTACTACTGAATACAGTCTTCTTTTTTATTTTTATTATAAAATTTCTACTAAACTATAGACAATGGACGGATTTGTTCCATGCATGTTCCGAAGGCACAACAATAGCTCGGTCGTTGCCCTCACTCATCTAATAACAAGCTATTCAAGTCGTGGAGCGATTAGATTTTCCGAAAGCTTTGATGATGAACAGCAAGATAATCTAAAGTTGGAACCCGTATATGCACGATGTTTTATTTTTCTACTAAGTATTCTCAAATTATAAAAATAAGCAGATAGAATAAAATATCAATGTGTTGATATATTTTTTGATTAATTTACTTTAGTGTGCGTTATAATAGTAAACATTCACATTCTTTTCAAAGTTTCAAAATAAAATATTAAATGACTGTCCTAATCTCGGATTAATTGAATTTGTTGGTAAAAATAGAATTCATCATTAAATAAATTAGCAGATTCAACCAGATGACTGCGACATGTACATACCAAGAATATCAATACATACCAAGAAGTGCTTGAAAAAGGCGGGACTTGAATATTCGTATGACTCTCTCGATAGCGAGCCGGAGCTGCCTGTCCTGTGGCTTCACCAACTTGCTGTGGTAGTCTTCCAGCAACTCTAATGCTCGGTGGGCCTCTGAAACAGAGAAAGGACATTAGTATTTTTACTATAGAACAATTCCACGGCTACCAAAGATGTAGTTAGGTTAGTTGTAACGTTAATTACACCTGAACCCAACTCTTTTAAATATTTTTGATATACATAGATAATCCCGGTTTGTTCATTCAAATTGTAGTACGAGACATAGACAACCTGAAAATGAAAAGGATGTTTAGGTTTCAAATCAAATCAAATATTTTTTATTCAGAGTAAATTTTACAAGAAAATGTTTTCTGAACGTCGTTTCTAATGCCTACCACCGGTTCGAGAACTAGCCAAGCAAGAAGAACCGGCGTAATAAACTCGCATGGGGCCATCTTTTACCAAAAAGATGAAAAATTTAGAGTTTTACATCGGTATACGAGTAGGTATATGTATAGCGTCTATCTGCAGGACGTGGGGTATCATTTCATCGAATACTTATACTCACGGATAAAAGGGAGCTTCGTGACCGTAACCGAAACTCTTTTATACAATTTTATATTTTTTTTATAAAAAATTATCCATAACCGTAACCGAATCCGAAATGAAAGTTTTGCTATTGTTAAAAGGAAACCAACATTTTATATCAATTTCATCCCTGCTTATAATATAATATCTATAGACGCTTCACACCACGTCAATTTTGGCCCCGTGTTAAGTATCCCAAGAACTCGTGTTACGGAGATCAGACAACGGAAATTTTTATTATATTAAACACATATTTAAAGCACATCCATGATCCAGGAACATAGAAAACTTTTTTGTTCCTTTGGCGGGATTCGAAACCGCGACCTCTGGCTTGGTTTGTGGTCACGATTATATGTTTAATTTATCGTGATTTAATAAAATAACGAGAAAAATAACGTAGTTGACCTAGGTATACTCGTAAATAAAAAAAAATAAAAAAAAAATTAAAATGTTTATTTCCAAAAAACTGTTTACAGTAATTCAGTAGAAATCATAGTCACTTAGTAAGCTTACGCCTGTATCAGGTGACCAGTAAATATTATGTTCATTCTATGTACGAAATTTAGATTCATGAATGACACATATTATTATACTATCCAGCCAAATATTTGAAAAAGTAACAATTTACATTTAGATTCTAGACAGTAATTATGTATTGTAAAATCACTCTTCTTGTTTTTTATTTTATTTGCGCGTAAAATATAATAAAATATACTTAATTTACTTATTTATTAAAAAAAGAGGAAAACTTGATATATTTACAATTTTTTAAAGCGAGTATTATATAATTTCAGTGTAATCTATATCTATGTATCTAGCTAAATATCAAAAACAATGTAACAAACTTACATTCAGATTCTAGACAAAGGCTAATTATGTGTTCTTCTTATTTTATTTGCGTGTAAAATATAAAATTTTCTTCAGTTACTTATTTCTTAAAAAAGAGCAATACTTGATATCTTTAGAAAGCGAGTAGGTATTATCTAATTTCAGTGTAAATAGCGACAGTAACGTCTATTGGGAGCTGAGGAGTGAGGAGTCCTCGCTGAGGACGGTCGACCGGGAAGTCAACGTCAACGGTCCCCGCACAAAACCTCCATCAATGTTTGCTTCTGTTGCTGTATTCAAAGCCATCATCATTATCAGATGTGATATTTCATGTTATTTATTCAAAGTCTACTTTGGGCAACGGACATAAGGCAGCAATTCTAATATCTATGGACGCTTCACACCACGTCAATCTAGCCCCGTGCTAAGTATCCGAAGAACTTGTGTTACTGGTACCAGACAACGGAAATATATTTAATACTTTTACACTATACACATATTTAAGATTTTTATTATATTATACACAAATTTAATACACGTCCATGACCCAGGAATATTGAATTTTTTTTGTTCCTTCGGCGGGATTCAAATCCGCGACCTCTCGCTCGAGCACCAACGCACTCAACCACTGCGCTACGGAGGTCGTCCAATTATTTCCTGACCTAATAAATAATTTACGTAATCAGACCTGAATAGGTAGCCGATATTCATATTTTTATTATGTCTATGATCGATTTAAATTATTTGACAAATTGGTCCGATGCCAGGGCCCAGAGGACGACGACGACGGCTAATGACTGTCTCCATTGTCTCCTCCGGGATCCGCGCCTGGTCATCATCATAATCACTACAATCCTATGTCTTTTTAATACGAGGATAAGCTCTAGCTTGGTGGTCTAACCGCCATGGTAGAGTATATACTCTAATACCATTCCGATTTAATATGATCTAAATGTAAACAAAAAATTGAAAACTACCAATTTAATATGCTATTGAGTTTCTATATTACGTATGGCGCGTTGTTGTCAAAAATGTCGAAAATGTCAATTATTCACCGCGCCATACGCATTATAGGTGGCAATTCGTTTAAAATAATAGAACTTAAAAAAAGTTGCTACTTATTTAAATTGGTAGTTTTCAATGTTTTATTTACATTTGAATCATAATATTCATTATTATAATTATCATATACCATATTTTATATTCGACGACCTCCGTAACGCAGTGGTTGAGCACGTTGGTGCTCGAGCAAGAGGTCGCAGGTTCGAATTCTGCCAAAGGAACGAAAATCTTTCTGTGGTCCTGGGTCATGGATGTGTATTAAATTTGTTTATTAATAAAATAAAATCTTAAATATGTTTATAGTATAAAAAGTATTAAATATATTTCCGTTGTCTGGTACCTGTAACACAAGTTCTTCGGAAACTTAGCACGCGGCTAGATAGACGTGGTGTGAAGAGTCCATAAATATTATTAATATTATATTAATCATAACAATCAAATTAATCGGAGGTCGGAACGGTATAGCCTTACAATGTATCGTGATTGCAGCAGCATGATACGCATCTAATCAGCACTCAATTCAAAGCAGTGCTTATTTCACGGTTAAGTTTTCATTCATGCCGAACCTCGTTTCTCTCTCCTACTAATATTATAAATGTGAATGTTTGTACGTGTCAAAAACTACTCAACGAATTTTGATGAAATTTGGTAAGTTAGTAGTTTATATACTGGATTAACACATACTTTTTACCACAGAAAAAAGTACGGTTCCCACGCATTCATTGTCGGTCGTATTCACGTTAGTCGTGTACGACTACAACATTTTAGGATAAATAGTAACGTATTAAGTACATTCTAGAGACGGATCTTTAGATTAATTTACTTAGGTAATTCTTTACGGCACATTCTAAAATGTTTAAGTGACAGTTTGAACTATATTTTCCCAAAATCATAATTTTGCTACATATCACCTTCATCCATTCATGTCTTCAATTATAGCTTCGAGCTGTGTAACAAATGTTTAAGGTCTTATTAAGATTGAGGGTGGTTGAATTACTAGCAGATTGTTGCCATGGTTGCAACTAAAAATGGAAATTAATTAGGTTGACTCTAATTAGGCCAAGCAAATATGCTAAGCATTAAATATCTGCTATTTTTTTAATGAAACAAGTAGTCGATTAATAAACAAATAATCATAAAAAGCCTTAAGATTTTGCGCGTCGTCTTTAACATTTTTAATCAAATTCTTGACCGACGAAAGGGTGTTCTAACCGTTTATTATCCCACGTTGGTGAAGCCGTAGAAAAACTCTAGTAACACTAAGATATAGTACAAAAGTTTTTCTTCTTTTATACAATCAAGAGTTTGAATGTGTAGGTACAAAATAAGGGTAAATATAATAATGAATGTATAAGTTGGTGAGAGTCCGATAGTCACAATAGTCTTTCACCCAAAATTTCTCATCAGATTTTGATTAAACTTGATATGGTAGGAGTTTAGGCTTTGGATAGGCTAGATCATTTATCCCAGAAAAAAAAAAGTGTTTCTGTGTCATACCGTATTAACGCGGACTGAACCCCGGGCAAAGCTACGAGTATAGATGAATGTAAGGTAAGTCTAATAATGTCTTAGATCATTTTCGATTAGTTTAGTAATTAATTATGGTATGACAAGAAGTAAAATCAAATAAACTACACCAATGGGGTTGCGTTACAAATAGCTGGTATAAAAATATTGATAAATCTATTTATGTACCACAAACTTAATTGTGATGTGTGTGTGATATATTAGCAATATACTTATTATCTAATACTATATATATACCTAAACAGTAGTTGTCTAGTGTATATAAATTTTTATTATGGCTATGTTCCAAAATCCAAGTGCTAGTGGTTACGCTAAACATTAAATAATAGTAGAGACTATGTCTAAAATATTCACCTTGCTTACGAACTGGCATCACGGTACCGCCCCCTAACGTAATTTTGTAACACTTATATTTCACTTAAATGAAATTAAAAAAAATCACAATGCGTGTTTGAAGAGTAGCTTCATTTTAGAGGACTGATGGCCGCGGAATACATTTTAAACAGCACATGTGACGGAACAAAAACATAAAAATATGAACACCGAACAATTAGAATGCGCGAAGTGGTTTCGATTGAGGGCCGTCGTCTACTGAGCCGAGTCGGATTGGTCGATTTTCGTGACGTCAGAGGGTTGGAGCATAGACTATAAGGTGAGGGATGCAATACGGAGGGCGAAACCCCTCGTCTCGGTCGAATCTACAAGCATGACATAACATTTTTGCTTTTACTCGATTTATGTTATCGAATCAAATTAGTTTTTTTACTATACATAATTACAGGTCATTCTGTGAAATAGATAATATTATAATTGATAATAATAATTATTGTAATCACTATTATTTTTTTTGTGTACGTTTTGTGTTTATTGTAAATTTTTTAATAAGAAAAATATATACTTACTTGCAAGCATATTTAATACGAATGTTAAAATATAGGCTTGCAAGTCCGAAGAATAAGTCAGAAATTCAGGATCTTCGTAGGCTTTCGTAGCTACCAAGCTACGTACTCGTAGCATGCTACGTGGTACAGAAGACTTTGCTACGATCTTGGTTACGATTTTGTGTCTTAAAATTTCAATACAATAATATAATATTATAATATAATAATTTATATTAGTCCATAGATATATTATTATATTAAGAACTCTTATTTATATTATTTTCGAGTGTGATAAAAATTTGATTTCCAATGTCAGTAAAATTAGAATTAGCCATAGTTTGTTTATTTGAACGTTCAAATCTCAAGACAACAAATTCGATTTGAAAAATTATTTCTGTGTTGGGCCTATTTATCAAAGGAAGCTTGGGATTTTCACGATAAATGTGCGATTTTAATTACTTATTCTTAAATGACAATAATTAAATATTAACTTTTCATAATTAAATAACGTGGATTTTATTTACCTACTTATTCTTAAATAACAATAATTAAATATGACCTTTTCACAATTGAAGACATAACATGACAAAAACGGATGGAGGCGATATGTCACAAAAAATGTTTTGAGGTTTACCCAGAATATATATTGAGTTTAAACTGTCACTTAATAATTTTAGAATGTAGTAATAGTATCGTATTAAGTACATTGATTCTAGAGACGGATATTTAGATTTATGTACTAATACGTTTCGATGTATTCTAAAATGTTTAAGTGACAGTTCGAACTCAATTTTCTCGAAATGAGAATTTTGCTACATATCACCTTCATCCATTCATGTCTTCAATTAAGTATTACTGTGTAACGTGGTGAATTACAGATGATTTATTGATATGTGAAAATTTTAACAATGTGAATAACATGGTTTATGAGATGCAGCCTGGTGACAGACAGACGAACGGACGAACGGACAGCCAAGATCTAAGTCCAGTATTATTAAACAAGCATTCAGAGAACATATTTAGGAGATGCTGACCTATAATTAATAAGGTTGTTACAAACTTACCATTGCTGACACCGACGAAAAGAACATTATAAAAAAAAACTACGTTTAAAAATTAGTTGTTATATCTACGATGCTACAGACAGACAGACTGACAGAAACCATATTTATAATTTCCACCTCCTTTTCCTTTTCCTTTTTGTTTTGAGAGTCAATTATAAATGTGAAAGTGAAAAACTCCTAAGTTTAATTAGCCGTACCTACCGAAATTACATGCATATAAAATTTCCTACAAATATGTATTATCTATGGAAATTAGTGAAATGCTTATTTCACCAATAATAAAAATTATAGGGGCAAACTATGTACATTTTTTAGGGGACCAAATGGCAGCTAAGAATAGCAGAAGCGTCGAATAAAAAAAGAATCACGCAAATTAGATCATTATAATATATATATCTCATATATATATTATCTCAAAAGTAAAAGTTGTGCTTGTGTAGTGTTTTTTTTGTACATACGTAAAAACAGGCCGAATTGAGAACCTCCTTTTCGGTCGGTCGGTTAAAAACGCTACTTTCGTTTAGCGAGTTGGAACCTCGGTGGCGACGGCACGGCGTCTAGTACAGGGTGTAAGAAACCCTATTTTATAATAACTTTGGCCTTGGGGATATGATTGTATTATCTATCTTTTCTCATTCTAAAAAAACTAATATAAAGACAAAAATCAGACATGCACACAAAGGCGGCCTTATTACTAGATAGCAATTTCTTACAGACAACCATATGGTGAATATGAAAACATTTGAACCCTCTAGCGCGTGGATTTTTTGTGAAGCTTTAAAGTTAAATAACAAGTAATAATAATATGTAGGTGTCCTAAACAAAAACATGTCAGAATAAAATTGTGTAAGGAAGGTTCAGTAGCGCAATATAGCCTACAGCTCACAATATTAGGTATAGTAATTAGTATGAGCCATAGCCGAGATTTCCTATCTAGTCAAGATTAAAATTAATAAAAAATCTAGCGCAAGTATAAAAACTAATTGCGGAATCGATTTAAACACATTCAGTAAATAGGTACAGAATATCGAGGACGTCCATTACTGTTCCTCTAAAATCCATTTAGTGCTGATAGTTTCCGAAAAAACAAGTTCCAATCCAACATGTCGTTTCTTAAAAAAAACATATATACGGTCGAATTGAGAAACCTCCCCCTTTTTTGGAAGTCGGTTAAAATATATTAAATAACCTTTCAATTATGATAAATATTTTATTTAATTATTGTATATTTCTATTTAAATAAGATTTGAATACAATGGTTATGTCGTACAGAATCGCGATGAACGAATAAGCGGCGCGGCGTCCCCACACATCGACTAAATAGATTAATCGACTCGAGTTAAATTTATTCTGTGGTGTGTTTTGAGTTTTGACAATCCACCTACTAATCCAATTGTATAGTTTAAAATGGTATTTTAAATAGTATGAGGATATTATTAATAAATAAGATGTTCTTACTTCTTACCTGTTTTTATTACCTATTATCTGGGGGCACGGGAGTGCCCCCGTCAAGACGAGCCAAGCGAAGCGCAAGGGCGTGACCTACCTTTTCTCGAAAGGTTTCGTCGTTTTTTTGAACTCTCATAACTTTGCTTTGGATGATGCTACATATTTGAAAATTTCAACTTATAATGACACCAGTAAAAACATGAAACATACAAAGTTTGAGTGTTGTAGCTATAATATACTTTAGATTTTATCAATGTCTAAAAACCCCAGATTTCGTCACTGACTCATTTATAGATCATCAAAATTCATAAGGTACTTCCTGACGTCCTAGTAAGCTGATATTATTTATGTAAGCTGTTATTGCTACAAAACCAACAAAAAAAATATTTAAATATTAATGCCGCCATTTTGAATCCAGTATGGCGGACGGTACAAAATGGATGTTTAATATGTTTATTATACGGATATGATCTTTAATACATAAAAGAAATATTATATTATACAAGTACATAAAAAAAATAAGACCTACTTTTTGTAGGATCGATAATCGGTCAGATTTTTGCTCCATATTATTTCTATCCGACTTTATTTAAATGAGTGCGTTGCACTACTGCAATCAGTATGTTCTATTTTATTCCGATTATTAATCGGTGACCGACTTTGTGTAAATGAAAAATATATCTATGAGAAAATTAGTTTTTTATCCACTTATTTAAATTAGGTATTAAGTTTTTGGTAAGTAAAAATTAGGTAAGAATTAACAGGCAGCAAGTAGTAATTTATAATCAGTGTAAATAAAAAAATATTACGTCGATCACTTGAAATCAGTTCGGCATAAGCTCCCGCTGATGTTAAAATAACATATTGTTAAAGAGGGTGCACTGGAACCTTACATACCAATGTTGACCTACCTATGCTTTTCACTCACTCCTAGCCAGAGTGGCCGGGAGTGGGGGTCCCCTGATTATCTAACTCCGGTCGCTTTCCCGTCTCTCGAGATCAACTGCCATTGTGACCTTACATCTTTTTAAAACACGATTTAAAAAGTTAAAACGTCAAAATTATGACTCATTAACTTTTTAAATCGTGTTTTAAAAAGATGTAACGTCACAATGGCAGTTGATCTCGAGAGACGGGAAAGCCTCAGATTAATAACTAAAGCATGTATATCCTATTTCTATGGGGAAAGCGACCGGAGTTAGGTAATCGGCGGCCTGATTACCTAACTTCGGTCGCTCTCCCGTCTCTCGAGATCAGCTGTCATTGCGACGTTTAAACTTTTTAAAACACGATTTTAAAAATGAATATGTCATAATTTTGACGTTTTATCTTTTTAAATCGTGTTTTAAAAAGATGTAACGTCACAATGGCAGTTGATCTCGAGAGACGGGAAAGCGACCGGAGTTACGTAATCAGGGCCCTGGGCTGATTATGCAACTTGCGTGGCTTTCACGACTATGTTCACCTCATGTTCACGACCGTGGGCTTCAACCGTCATTGTGACGTTAAATCTTTTTAAAACACTTTTAATTTGATAAAATCATTGAAAAAATCATATTAAATCGTGTTTTAAAAAGATTTAACGTCACAATGACAGTTGAAGCCCACGGTCGTGAAAGCCACGCAAGTTGCTTAAAACAGCCCCCAGCCTCCTGTGTGTCATTGTAAAATTTATTTTAAAAAGAGTGGCGCTAGTTGCGGTTATTCCACTTCATCTTAAAATATGCACAAAGTTTGTTAATCTGTGGATAAATCAAATTCTATCGATAATTTGTATAATCTGTCAGTCGTTGCTCGTGTCTCGTAGTGTGTTTTTCTCAGTGTTTGAATAAATCTGAAATTTATAGAGAGGTCATAAAATAAATTCAATATGCCTCTATTTGGCAAAAAAGATTTTGGTAGAAAATCGAAAAAAGATAATAAGGAGTCTGAAAAACAGCCGTCCATCGAGGACAAATACGTTGTTAAGGATTTATTAGGAACAGGAGCCTTTTCGGAAGTTCGTTTGATAGAGAGTAAAGAAAATGGACAGTTGTTTGCTTGTAAAATCATCGATAAAAAGGCTCTCAAAGGCAAGGAAGACTCCTTAGAAAACGAAATCAGGGTGTTAAAGCGATTTAGCGAAAATGCTGCTGCAGAAGGTGGCGAGAAAAAAATATTTTCACATCCCAATATTGTACAATTACTCGAAACATACGAGGACAAAAATAAGGTTTACCTTGTAATGGAACTCGTAACAGGTGGTGAGCTTTTCGATCGTATCGTCGAAAAGGGTTCGTATACCGAGAAAGATGCTTCCAATCTTATAAGACAAGTTCTAGAGGCCGTGGATTACATGCATTCACAAGGTGTCGTGCACAGAGATTTGAAACCAGAAAATCTTCTTTACTACAGTGCTGATGAGGATAGCAAGATTATGATTAGCGATTTTGGACTGTCAAAAATTGAAGATTCCGCATCTATTATGGCAACAGCCTGTGGCACACCTGGGTATGTGGCCCCTGAGGTCTTAGCTCAGAAGCCATATGGCAAGGCAGTAGACGTTTGGAGTATAGGTGTCATATCATACATATTACTCTGTGGATATCCCCCTTTCTATGATGAAAATGATGCTAACCTGTTTGCGCAGATTCTCAAAGGGGACTTTGAATTTGACTCTCCTTATTGGGATGACATCAGTGAGTCTGCTAAGGATTTTATAAGACATCTGATGTGTGTAGAAGTGGAGAAGAGATACACTTGCAGGTATTATTTTTGCTGTCCTTGAAAGTTAAATTTCAAATGCTTTATTTTTTGAATTCTTAAATTTTTATTATAATATTTAGAATTATCTATTTTGAAGTGGTAATTTATAGTATATTATGTGAAATGTTTATAAGACTATTATCAAGACATAAGGTTATCAAATTGACCTTTTACTGTTTTTCATATTGATAAGTATGTACGCAATAGATTATATCAAATTCTCCAATTTATTTGTATGCTTTTACTTGATTTTATGTTGTTTATCTTTAACAATATTTTTATGGTATAAATCTTCTGTGTGGGAATAAATAAATATTTTAATATTACAATTACCACAGCATAAAATTTATTACCACCTTGATTTTCAAGTCAATAATATTATAATCATTTTCACAAAGTAGGTACCTTATCACTTAATTAATCTTTATAAAAATGGGATAATAATAATCTGTTTATCACAATAAATTATTGTTATGTGCAACTTGTTAATCTTTCTGTTTTATAAATCACAGAATTGTGAATAAATTATATTACGGTACATATTAAAAATAATACCAAACTAATTGTTATTATTTTATTACTTGCAGACAAGCTTTAGCCCACCCATGGATATCTGGCAACGCAGCTAGCAATAAGAACATTCACGGCACTGTTTCTGAACAACTCAAGAAGAACTTTGCAAAGTCACGTTGGAAACAAGCATATCATGCTACAACTGTGATCAATCAGATGAGGAAAATGATCCTGAGCAGCAGCAGCTCAAGTCGCAGCAGCAATGCTCTGCCGAACCCACAGCAATAATTGACTACAAGACTTCAGCTTAAACGTAGATTCAGGTACTTAATGTATTCCATATCTTGATTTTTATAGTATCACTAATTTACTAACAATATACTATTTAGATGAAGTTGATAAAATGCTAGTGTGAACTAATCTGGCTATCTTGACTAGCTGTATCAACTCAGTTTCTCACACCACTATTCCTACTATATAATTATGTAGTTTATCTACAAACTGTTTTTTACATCTATTGGACTAGTCATTTAATATCTGACATAATAATTTAGTTTTACTGTATAATTTATACATGTTTACAAGATGATTCCTTTGTGAAACAAATCTTTTTTCGTTTTTAATTCTGTTTTTATCTTTTCTTTGTCTCTAATTAGATTTCGAATGTATGGTGATTTATTCACAATATTATACACTTGAATATTGGCTACTTTTATCAGGGAAATGTGTTGATGCTGGATGTTACTAAGTAAGCTGGATGTGAGAATCTGCCAGATTGCTATTGAATATTTAAAAGCTAGTGTGAAAGTTAAGGATATCTTGTACTAGCTATTGTTCTATTGTCGTGATGATGATTATTTAATGCTAGAAATTGTTGCAAAAGTTGTTATATATTAATAGTTATTGTTCTTCATGACAAATGTTTAATGGCTTTGTAAGGCTTATCTTTTTAAGCTGATGCTAGTATAAATATGCTCTAATGGTAAATAATTATAGTATGATTTATTGATAATTAATAAGTAATTAATTATTTTTGATGATTTAAGAGAAACACTGTCCATAAATAAAATAGTTAAAGGAAAATAAATCACATTTATTCTTAATATGTGTTTATCCAAATTTGAGATGTATATCAAAAATATTTTATGCATATACGTATGTTTCTGTCTATAATTAACCTATGAAGTATACCTATAAGTATAAATGCCATACCTTGACATTATTATGTATGTGTGCATGTAATCATAATATTTAATCTTATATACTTACCTAAATAGTGACTATGTGCATCAATTGTCTATAGAATGTAAGTTTTATCAATTAAATTTTGATCCTTTCTATCTTTTCAACACTATCCAATAAATAGTACTTAAATTACTAACCTGATTACATGTTGTTTCTAATGTATAGTGTCTTAATGTCTTCTAAGTCTTAAAAAGGGCATATTTGAGAAATATAACAGTTGGGAAGCAGAGTTTTTGTTTGGTTTAAAGCTAAAATAATTTCTCTGTTTGCCAACTGCTCTATGTAAAGGTTATGCATATTATACTCATTACAGTACCTCAACAGGGCCTAAGGCCACTGCCTCGAAAATAATAATAACACCATAAGCTCACATTGACAGAGTCGTCAGGTTATCCACCTATAGCATGATATTCATCTCTATATTTATAATGTTAAGGTACAAATTTGTATTATCGGAATATGATAACGAGCGTTAGCGCGTCTTCGTTTGTAACCATATTTCAATAATACAAATTTGTACCTTAACATTGTAGCAACAGAGCTGAACGTGATAAACTAGAAGCTTTGTCTTTGCACCTAATGCCAAAGCGAGTCGAGTTATAGGGTGCATTCCAGTTGCAAGAAAATAACGTTTTGACCGAGATTTTTAATCTAATTCCTGTTTCTTTAGCCCTAAGTTCATACATAAAAAACGGAATGTGAACGCAAAAAACGTTATTTTCATTTGGCAACTGGATCAAGGGGATAGTCACCACCTCCGCGCCGCTCGAATCGAGGTAGCGGCCTAACAACTATTTGTTCTATTTACTTTTTTGTTTTGTGAATTACAATTTACAACATAAAGCTGAGACTATAATTAATTATTAATGAAAATAATTTATGTAATGACACTTTTGCATAGCCTTTCCTGTTAAAAATGTAAACCATGTTTTAAAGTATGACAAAAGTATATCTTTAGAATCTCTACTATGACATTTATTTCCACACGGAGAATTTAATTTTATGACAACGACTTTTATTATTATATTCGTTAATATTCCTTTAGGAATACTATACATATTTGTAGGTTTTAATTTTTTATTTTTGAGAAAAATAACTAAAATAGTGTAGTTGTTATTATCTGGATTATAAAAAGTAATTAATGTTACGTTTAATTGGTGACTTAATTCCAATTTGTGATGTAAAATATATAAGAAAATAATACATCATGCACCCGAGCTGTCTTAGGTTTGTACTGAATTGGCTAGGCTATTCTTACTGTAACATTCCATTATACAGTATTGATCAAGTTTTTAATGCTTGATATTTTTTATTGTATTACTTGAGATTTTATCTGAGACAAACATTTATAATAAAGCATTTCATTTGCCATTCCAATAAATTGAGTAAAGCAAATATTATTTATATTTTTTCTAATGAATTGTTTTTGTGAAGAGTAGACTTGAGTAGGTATTACAAACTTGTATTTTATGTTTGGAATAGATGTCTACTCAAGTATCCAATGCTTATCTTAGTACTAAAACTAAATACTTTATATTATATTTTAGTAGGTATTCTAAAATTTTAACCCAATTCATCAAGATATTTATTGAATTTCCAAATTATCTTTTGAAGATATTTATTTCTTGTGAATAGGGCATCACGAAATTCATTGAGATAAATGTATTTATGTATTTGTTTAAGACTATATTTGATTAAACTACTCTTGTATATATGAAGGCTGTGACGGGAGAACTGATTTTCTTCAAAATAATTTAGTATTAAGGACTCGTAAATTTAAAAAAATTGTTTCAAATAAAAATGTAAAAGTCCTGTAATGCTATTATTGATATGTTTTCTGGTAAATTTATTGTCATTAATGTTTCCAAACATTCAATTCTGATTTTAAAAGACCTATTAGGTCCCCAACAATTTATCACAGTGTAATAGTACACTTTGTACTTTCGTTTCATTCTACACCGCAAGTTGTTTTACTTGGATGTAGCATATTTGGAATTTTCGTTAAGAACTCCAAGGTTCTGTTATCGTAATTCTGTAATTAATATGTTGTTATAGTTTTCCTTAAACGACACTCGAGACAGAAAAACGCATCGAAAGGTCCCAAGACGACAGTCGTGCTAATCACCTTGAGTTTTGTCAGACGTTCTTGATAAAATAATTAATTGTTATTGACACCTTGCTTAATGTACAAAATATGTTCTTTGTTTCGAGTTTCAATGGATATAAATATACAAGACAATATTTTTTATTTAGCCATAAATTTACTCTTTTGGCTACCGAAAAAGGAGTGCTCATACTATGATGTAGTTAGGCACTTTAGTTAATAATATTTCATTCAATGTGATTTATAAAACGATTGTTATCTTGAGACTGTACTTTATTAATGTGCGTAACTTATTAGGTAACTTAAAGATTTTCCTCCTGCAAGCCTATAACTATACCTATTTTATTTTAACTTGGTTTTAATTTATTAGTTTATGAAAAATATAAACTTATATAAATTTGTAATATAATGTATGTTATTTTTATGCTAAGCATTTTTTATTTATTTAAAATGATGATTTTTTTGAAATGTAAAATGTTATTATTTATTATTTTATACATCACACAAAGCATACTTGAACTAATGGAATAAATTATTTTATCCACAATACAAATATAATATGTGATAAGTACTTAAAAATACAAAAATAATAAAAGTGTAGGTACAATAGAATATGACAATTTGAAAATAAGTAGGATCATAAAGTGTTTAATTAATTCCACAAAACGGTAAACAGCCAAGTCACGAAGATCCAACTTATACCTATAAAACAAAATATTGTCTATCGCTTGAAAGAACGCATAATTATATTAGATTTATTTAAATCTCAACTTTATATAAAACGATTGTTTTGTAAAATTAGTTACATTTTACACTTAATTAAAATTACTTAATAATCTTAAGAGAATGTTAGTTAAAATTGAAATTTGCCTTGTTAATTGTATATAGTCCGTATATTATCGTATAAGTGATGTTCGTGTCGTATATAATTTACTTACTAACTTTTATTGCGAGACAATCGCTGTATTGTGCCATCTTACGCTTAAGACTGCTTACCAGAAAAGTGGCAATGGCGAATTGACTTGATATTATTGAAACTGTAGATACTGATATACTATCGTAGAGTTTAAAAACACCACGACTAGACACTTGTTCTTACATTGTTTATTTATCTTTACTTATATCATAACGGCGAAAGTTTGTGTTTGTACTCTTTCATGCAACAACTATTGAACGAATTTTTTTGTATTTTGCTTTGGTAGTTTTGGATCATAAAGTTAAATATAACTAAATAAACCATTAACTATGTTGCTACAGTCTAATCGGCAAATAAACGGAATTATTTCAAGATATTTATTCGTAGTACTCAGAAAACAACACAAAGCCAAGGAAATAAAGTAACATCAGTGTTAACAACGTACGGTGCGCTAGTCGTAGTGTTACCCCGGCTCCACACTACTCGCGAAGTTCCTCGGCGAAGTACGGCGAAGTACTAGTAAAGTTTGACGAGGTAAGCCGAAGTGCATCTCTACACTATCATATTCGTCTAACTTCGTTCAACTTCGCGAGTAGTGTGGAGCCGGGGTTAGCGTTAGTTTACACCGAGACGCGACGAGGAGCGAAATTTGTAACATAGCTATTAAAACTTTATTTGCTAAACACGAGGAACACTACAATGAAACTTGTGACTTGCGCAGCGAATAAAGTTCAATTTTGAATAACTATCTCACAAATTCTAAGCAACGTCGCGCCTAGGTGTCAGCTGGCACTTACATAAATGTCTACAGATTTGTATTAATAAATATTGGATCATACTAATATCTACAAATAACCATTTTAAGCACTTTAAATTGTTCTATAAATGTACCTAATGCCTCTTAATTGACTAAAGCTAATAGGCACGATGGAATTTGAAAACTGTAACGTCACGATAGATAACATTCTAATGTAAAAACTTTGGTTACTTCTGCTAGATACCTATCTGAATATTGTGGTTCTTCACTAAACTCTGGTCATTTACTAAAGTTGGAATTTTGCTATCCACCATCATAATAAAATATCTTTTTATGACAAAAGTATTGTAGAAAGAAGGTCTCTTGACTATAGAACATTCGTATTAATTTTGCAGTGAGCCATCAGTACAAATGACAAAATAAGTATTAATCATGTATATTATGCCGTTTTCAAGTTCACTAATTTAAGTATGCCATTTTGCCATTTGCACTGCCATCAGTGCAAACTTAACGCAAATGGGCTATAGGTCAGCACTGGTGGTATGTGTGTTGCCATTAAAATGTATGCAGCAGCAATATAGGAGGTCGCTGCTGTGGCGCCACCGTGGTGGTCGTGTTTCAGTGGGGTTGGAAATTGATCTTTGCTATTATACTATCTCTTTGAGTTTTATGAAGACAACTTAGACTGGTCAACTATTAAAACTTTTGAACAATCATTATTATCAAACACTAGTGAGTACTTATGCAAAAATTCAAGGCGCTATACCTTCATACTTGTTAAGATCTTTGTCGAGTTAGTCTGTCCAATTAGTAGAGTCTGTCTGAACATATAAATGAATATTAATGAATTCAACAGCAATTGTTATCATGTATTTTTTTATGTGGAAGTTACTCTACAGCCGTGCGAAAACACAATATCAAACCTACGATGAGACGATAGTAATTTTTGAGATCTTTTTGCTTTGGTTGTATTTTCGCAGAGTTTTGGAGAGCTATGAATATGAATTAAGTTTTTTTTCATTATTTAGTAGCTTGCCATCATGCATATTATTATGTTGTCATTATTTTAGTATATTATTTGTGTATTATTATGTTTGCTCTCTCTACACATATGAAATATTGTTTACTGTGCCAAAACCATATCATTGTCAGTGATATAAGAACCACGAAAACATTGTATTTAATTAGAGTTACGTATGGGACATATTATATTTCTTACACGAGAGTTATTTACGCAGTACTATTTTACAATGTTGAAGTTCCTTATAATCGAAACTAATTGTTTATTTTATATATTAACTATAAGTGGGAATTAACACATTTCACTATTTTTCGATGGTTATTTCTAGTTTGATTAGGGACAATGTTTTCGTTCGAATTTAGCACAATAGTAAGTGTGGAACGGGCTGCTAACGTTATAGATCCAAGTTTAGTGCCAGTATCACCAACGCCTGTTGAGTTAATCGTTGATTAAATATCAAGTTATCTCTTTTGTTCTTCATAAAAATTAAAGAGAAGGCATATATTTAGAACGATTCATTAACAGGGGTGAGTGAAACTGGGACTTAATCTTACGAGTTACGGCCTACCAGTTACCGCAGTTATGTTCTGTCGCCCTAAACGAAATTATTAGAACTATAATGAGATATACGCATAATAATCGTGGGTTAAGATCTGAATGCTACTGAGATAGATCTTGTGATTTAGATTTTATACTTCTTGTTCTAAACAATCAAAATTTATTGGTAGATATTAGATGTTAGCTCTATTTTCAATGTCATTGTAAATAAAATGCTAACTTGTTGAACATGACTTTTATTTCAAAAAAACCTCTGCGACCGAGCTTTTAATTTTCTAAATAAGTACGTAAATACTTAATACAGTACCTATGTATCAAGAAGTTGCTAAGATAATATTATATTCTCCGACAAATTAAAAACTAAATTACTTTATTCTAGTCAAACGGCAAATCTACCTCATTATTTTACATACTTGAATAATAAATATCAGTTTCTTTGACATTCAGGAAGTATATAGTAATAATTATGCAATTATGTTTAATTCATAATAATCTTACTAATTTATTGCAAGGTGCTGCAAGACAGTCGGGCTAAGAACGAAATGGTAATACAATATTATGTAGGTTTAGCCTTAGTAACTTATTACTTATCAGCAACACCTACAATTTATATAATCTAACATTATTTTGGTAGGTATATTTTTATTAAGCCTTATTCTCTATAACTATAATCAAAATAAAAAAAATAAAGATGCCATTGAATCGTCAAGCAGTGAGCTGGTGATTTTAATTACACGATCATATCAATTTTCAAACAAAAAAACTAGATCTGACAAAATCGGTTTATCCGTTCTTTTTATCCGAGAGCTACGCCACAGACACACACACCTACGTCAAATTTTTCATTCTCCTCAGTTTTCGTTGGAGGTTAAAATACGTTTTTTTTTAATATCAGAAAGCATACGACATTAGCCGTTGTCTCGTCTGTAGGCGCCCTTATGATGCCATCTTGGTTTCTGTTCAATTGAGGTTTCCTGGATTACATTGTGTGTTAATAATACCATGATTTACACCATAGATCATCTGTCAAGGCGAACGAGTAGGAAGTCAACAGTATTTGCTAATCCCGATGTCACCTTGAACTGTAAACGTGTTATCAAGCTACGGCTGGCCTATTTCTGCTTCTCAATACCTACCAATAATATTTTTAAAATAATGCTTAAGTCTTTGCGAATTATCTAATAATATAACGTCTGTTTGAATCACAATGATTTTGTGTTCGTTTGATTTATTAATCAAGAAACAGATCAAAATATATTTATTGTGCTTATGTACACGGGTGTGAAAGGCCTTCAACTAAAATAGTTGTTAACAGCAATTAATTTGTAATAAATGAGAATATTAATGATTAAATACTTCTCAAATTAAAACACATATAAACAAATATTCCATTGGCCTAAAGCGACCCTAATGATTTATGTATTCGCTATATAATATTATGTCGTATGAATATACTGGTACAAGGAAAACTATATAAAAATTATTAAGTGACGTGCTAACTGCTAATCAATCGTATGAAACGAGGAAGATTTTAATATTAATAGTAAATATTTTGGAATCACCAAATCCACAAACTTTATTCTTGCTAACTCTGTTAGCTACCACAATCGAGAGTTCCGTCCAAGAAATTATTGGACGTCTCATCAAAATGAAGCTACTCACGGAAAATTAGCTTTATACTAATCAAGTGAAAACAATGTATGGGGGAACCCTGACTATTTCTATAAAATCAATATTACCAGTAGTAAATTATAATTTATTTCCATAATATATTACAGTGATTGGATATAAGGAATGTTTATTGTAGCTCTTCGCCTAACAATGACAGTTGTTTCAGAAATTGCGTTGCGTTCGGTAGCGTTGTAGCGCCGTATATAATCTTCCTTGTCACTCCACTCGCCGCTTGTTGCTGAAAATATAAGTTAAATTAATAAATTAAATACCTAATAATAGAATCCATTGGGAGAATTGTCTCTTGGCCATTTTCGATGTATTGTAAGTCAACTGTTAACGCGCAGACACATACCTACGCGACAGAAAGTATGCGCGCGAGAGGGACAAACTACAAATCCAAACAATATTTTACCGATACTACGAGCGCCAGGCCGGTCGGTTATCTCACTGGGTTACGATAGTAAAGAAAGAGAAGAGAGTGCTCTTGTGTATTATATCTTGGGCATTATATAAAATGACTCCAGCGGTCTGATTTCTAAATCTGGCCACCGTTGCCAAAATATGTGTGCCGAAAGGAGCTATTGTTATTAATCAGTACATTTTTATCTGTCCGGTGCGCGGTACTCCAGTATATTCTTACTAGAATAGAACCACCTATCTTACCCGCCGTGTCGTATACAGTGAGAATATGTATCCAGAAATAGACTGCACCATTTACGCGAACATTATTTTTATCTTAAAATTGCGCTCGCTAACCCTCCTGCTAACTACCCCTCTGAAATCGTCGGGGGAGGTTTATGTTGAACATTAATTATAAAGAGGACAGATTTGATTGTTTGTTTGCATTGGCTCCGAAATTACTGGACCGATTTTGATGAAAATTGATACAGATACTTGGTGTATAATAAATGAGTGATAATACTTTAGTGTGTGTATGTGCTTCCAATGTATACTGTGAAAGTAGCAACACTGAAAGATTTACTTTTGACTCTCATATTTCTATGAGAAATGCCCCAAGATCATAAACTTGCCCATACAATAAGTAAAAAAGTACCTCTTTCTTAGCGCTGGTACTTTAACAGTAACCTTAAGTATGACTCATTAATATTAGAGCCTGTAGAGTAGACAATGTGGAATAACACTTCTGCGGCAAAATGTTGTGTTGAGCCTAAGGCATCAGCCTCGAATTCTGCGGGCAGCGGGGCGGGAGCGACGGCGGCGCGGGTGCGGCACTCGTAACCCGCCCCCGTGCCGAAGCCGCGCCTTTTTTTTTGAGAACCGGTCAATTTGATTTTACGCAAAAGATCATACCGCTCCCGCGCCGCTGCCCGCAAAATTCGAGGCCTTATGTCCAGCAGTCCTAGCTGCAACGATTTATCACAAACAATCGTACCTTGGCGAACTCCATGAGGTTCTGGTACTCGATGTAGCTGCCGCCGCCGACGAGGAACACCAGCGCGTCCGTGGGCGGGGCGTGGCGCGCGCGGGGCCTACCGGCGTCGGCGCGGGCCGCGCGCGGCTCGAGCCAGCCCAACTCGTCGCTCTCGCCGGACAACGCGCTCTCCACCATGCGGCTTACGGGTAGTTTCTGAAATGGCACGGTTCAGGTAATCTATACAAATAAATAAAATTGAAGTGTCTGTTTGTAACTTTCAATTAGCAACGTTTTTCTAAATGCATAATTTATGAAATTTTAAAAGCTACGGAAAACGAAAATGCAATTTAAATAATTTTTGTCTGTCTGTCTGTCGGCATGTTTGTATGTTCCGGCTAATCTCAGGAACGGCTGGACCGATTTTGACGAGACTTTCACTGGTAGATAACTAAAGTTATAAGGAGTAACTTAGGCTACTTTTCATCATCATCATCTTCATCAGTTGAATCTAAATCTTGGTCGACAGACCAGAGTTATCCGCGAGCGAAGCCGCGGGCAAAAGCTAGTAGAAAATAATGGTTTTTGATTGGTGCTTTACCGATGCGTCAAAAAACAAGCCACCAAACACGGCCTGGTTACGACGTGAACACGTGTTCAAGCGGATGTGCGCGCGAGAAACCTATTTATAAAGTACTTTAAAACGCTGCGCTCAAAAACAGGAACCAATGACATCAAGGCCGCTAAGCTGAAATAGGATTGGACTCATTGGATGCATTCGGCTAACATGGACATGTTAGCCGAATGCATCCTGACCGCTTGGCAAAGATAGTCCATGAATGGGGCCAGTCTAAGAACAGATGGCGTGACGACTTGGATGCAGATCAGTCGGGCTGGCCAGTGTTGGCACAGGAAAGAAATATGTGGAAGACCTTGGGGGTGGCCTTTGCTCAGCAGTCCAACTTTCTTTTGTCAATGATTCCTTATGTTTACGCGAAAATTTGTTATTGTAAATAATATTATTACGGATAGGAGTTTATTTTCGCTTCAATTTTTATAAAACCTAGCTATATAGTAAGCGTGATGTGATGACGTGAGGAACAGGGTTATTCCTATTAGACATGCTGTAGTTATTCAATCTATCAGGTAAGACAGGAAGTACCTAGTAGATATGAAAGTGAATGACAGTGAATAACAGAGACAGTAATAGTAGTGGATAGAAGGGCTCTTAACTTCAACTAGCGTTTTAGTGTTTGGCCGTAATTGACGACCAGTGACAGTCTACTAACATAGCCTATTCACAGCCTATTTTAGCAGTTGGCAGACCTACTTAAGAACATACAGTATGGTCATAATATTCACTTAGGACATAACCTCTTTTATACGTTAAAATGGTTTAGAGCCGATTTTTCAATCGCCAGATAACTTTTATCTAAGGAATAAGTATGTGACTTTGACAAATTTTGTATGGAAAAAATGTCAAAGTCACATGTTTATTCAACAGATAAAAGTTATCTGACGATTGAAAAATCGGCTCTTAATCACATAATAGAGCATTAAAGGTGAGAGAATAGGCCCCTATTTCGCCAACGCTTGCTAGTGTTAACGGCTTGTTAAAATACCACTTCTCATTTATTGAGAGGAAATACGAGAGGGATAACATGATATTTAATGAAGGATTAACTTTAACACGTGTTGGTGAAATTGGCACTAAGCCTTACATGTTTCTTCACAACCAGATTCTTGACACCCTCCATTACGAATGATGACCCCTGCGAGACCAGCTTTGAGAACATAGACACAGTTTTCGTGCCACCGCCTTCGTATTGACCTTGACTTGATATTTTAGTTAGACCCCTGAAAAAAATATTAAATACGAAGGTTATAACATTGACATTACATCAGGGGAACACATGAAACATTGCCATCAGTCTTCTACTAAATCCATATAAATAAAACTTCTTCAGGTCTTTGGAAAAAGCAGGAGAACAGTTTATCTTATTTTTTGACTTTGAGAAAAAAACACATGCTTCATATTTATCATTATTACTACATTTGGACATAATAATCTTCATACAGGGTGTAAAATAAATAACTGATAATACTTGGGGTGTGTACACGCCTCCTATGTAGAGTTTACTGTGAAAGTACCAGCGCTGAAAGACTTACTTTTGATTTCCATGTTTCTAAATTTGCTAATTGTCCAACATCATAAATTTGATTTATGATGTTGGGGCATTAATTCTATCAGTGCTGGTAATTTCACAGTAAACTGATATGGGACCCATACACATTCTAAAGTATTATCACTCATTAATATTACAGCCTGTATAATACATCTGTGTCTGTGTACGACACTGAATCACTCCTAAATGCAGCAGCACCGATCGACCTATAAACGCGATAAAACGATAGAGCCGGTAAACGCTAAAGCTAGTGTAAAAAGAAAACTCACTTCCATCTCTTCATATAGGCCATGGGTTTGATGTCACAGTTGGCACCCACCAGCGCTGTCTCGAACTTCTTATACTCGTCTTCAGGCATTTGTGATGTGCATAGATAGTATATAATAAACAGCCGCATTTTGTCTTCCTCGGTGCCTGCACTCGTGTCTGAGATCAAATCTAGCACCGCTTTGCTTTCCACGCCGCTGCTTTTGCTCATAATTTTCTCTTCTAACTCAAAGAATGAATCTAGTCTTCTCGATTTTATTGCGTTTAGAATGGCTGGAAACAACAAAGTTACGCATTATAAAATTTCTAAAGTAGCGCGTAAGGAAATAACGGCGCACTACTATAATATCAGCTCAATATCATTCCTAGTGTCCCATAGCAATTATTGTTTTTAATCCAAATGACAGAATATGTAAGTGTATGGAATGTGTAAGCGTCGATTTCGGAAATAAATTGAGGCACTAAGGCCCGTATAAATAAAACTATCAGAAACCCAACCTCAAGTTGAGAATCTTTTTGACAGATAAAACAACGTTTCGTTTCACTTTTAAAAGTGAACATCATTATTAATGTAATCTTTGTTTCTAGGTTTTAAGAAAGAAAAAAATGAAAGTATGTAACATAAGTAAAATTCATCATTTTTAAAAGTGAAACGAAACGTTTTTTTATCTGTCAAATAGGTTGTCAAGGTGAGGTTGGGTTTGAGATTGTTTTATATATACGGGCCTAAATAATTGAGATCGTAGTCACATACAGTCGTAAAGTACAGACTACTGTACAACCACAATCGCAATGAATTGTTCAGCAGAACAGTCAGTGTTTGCTTAATTTTATATTATGTTCCTATAAAACCATTTCTGTCGGCTTCTTTACTCCTTATCTTTTGAGGACCATCATTCAAGTTCAGCTACCTATTATTATACAGGCTAGGGCTTGTCTCTGAAGGAGAACCAGCCTTCCTTACGAAGCCAACCTTCTCTTCTAGCACTTGTCTGTTTTTTAAATATTTTTCAGATAGCAGCTAATGTAAATATGTAAGTATTGTTGATAACACCTCCGTGGTCTATTGGTTTAGAGCCTCGACCTAGAAGTCGTGCAGGACTAGAAGTCGTGGGTGTGGTTCCCGCGTTGAAACAACAAAAAATGTTGTTTTCATGTTTAGTTAGGACAATGCGGGATAATCACCTGATTGTCTAACAAGATTTTTCTTGCGTCGGATGGGCATGTAAAAAGTCGCCTGATCTCCCGGTAGTCGTTATCCGTCCCACTAGGCTACGAGAGTGAAGGAAGAGAGTGCATAAGTGTATTGCGCAAATACTTGGGCAATATAAAATAAAATCATGCATAGCTGGGCTGGTGTCAATGAAACCGGCCACCGTCACCGAAATCGGCGTGGGAGGCATTATTAATGTTGAGCCAGTGCTGTACCTGTGGCAATAGTGGTGTGCATGTCGATGAGACGCTTCTTCTCCATGAGCTGTGGTAAGCTGTTGACAGCACTGGTGAGCCGCTGCGTGTTGTCGTTCACCATGCTCAGAGCGATGTCGCTGTCGGCGTCCAAACCCATAGAGCTCTTTAGCTTCTTTACTTCTGCTTCTGAACTCCTGCAGGAATATATTGATGATCGAGTATTTCCTTACTATAAGCCAATTTATTTATAATCGTCGTCCTTTGTCTTCTCATCTATGATATCTACTGCCGAACATAAGCCTCCCCCAAGGTATTTGGCGGGGTAGTTTCTTATACTTGCTAGGCTTGGCGGGTTGGGGAGTTTGGTTAGGGCAATGCAGGCTGATCACCTGATTGTCTGACAAGAAAGATGATCCATACGTCGGATGGGCATGTAAAAAGTCGGTCCTGCGCCTGATCTCCCGCCAGTCGTGACGGTTATCCGTCCCACTGGGTAAAAGAAGAGAGAGTGCTTCTGTGTATTACGCACACGCTTGGGCACTATAAAATAACTCCTGCAGCTGGCCTGGTTTCAATGAAACCGTCACCGAAATCGGTGTGGGAGGCATTATTATTATACACTCCCTATTTTGCCTTTTATGACACCGATGGAAAAATTGGTTGATGGGTAGATGTTATTATTACTCCAGCACCTCACATACATTATTTATAATATACATTTTATTATTTATAATATGCATTTACCTGTATTTATCTAAATCTTCTTGTATGGCCTCAGCTACTGTGGGGAAGGGACTTCCTTTGTGCTCTGACCATAATGGGTCTTTTAAATCCAAATCACAAGTCCGTGTTTTTGACTTTTGTCCGGGCATAACTGGACCTGAGCTCTCTGGCACAATTGCTCTGAAAAATGTATAGGAAAACTTTGTAGATAACTGTAGTAGTTTATATATTATCAGAGTGATATCAGCAATTTTTTTACATGCACCTAATGGCATAAAAAAGTGATGTTGATGCAAAACATTTGACATGTAAAAGAGTGTGCCTATCAATTGAAAGTTAAAACCTACCTGTTCAAAGACAAATCCAAAACGTCATGTGCTAAAGCCTGGTAAGTCCATGTGTGATGTAACGGTGTAGCCATATCCATATTTCTGTCAAGTAATATCAGCATTGGACGAGTAAAACTAAATGTACCACTTTGGCCATGGAATAAATTATTGCGCGCATCCCATAAGTTTTCGCGCAACTTTTTGTCCAGCTTTTTGGCAATCATTTCGGCAGCATTTCCTTTACTACATCTTATAACAGGTACATTACCTGAAAAATATTTTTGATTATTTATTTATTTAGTAAGTTGAGAAAATAGTGTACTATTTTTATGTGTAAATAAATGAAAATTGTTTGTATAACTAAGACCTCATTTTTCATTCAAAACTTTAAAGGTGTTCTTAAACTTACCTAAAGTTACAAACACTGAGAAAAGGCTTTCAACTATTTCATCCATTATGGCTTCCATTTCAGTATCTTTGGTATCTCCTTTATTTATTGCTGCAAAATAGGAAATAAATTATTTTTATAAATTAATCGAATAGAATATATTGCCCTGAACATAACATGAAATAATAATCTTTTGGCCAGGGCTGTTTAACAAATATGACAAATTGTAATTTGTAAACATGTTTTAGAAATTACAAAATACTTGAATTTGTAACAAAGGATAGCTATAGACTTCAGAGCAAATATCACAATGATGTATTAAATATAACTCTTATAAAGTAGTTGCATCAGTTTATATAAGTATTAGCACTAAAAGTGAACACAAAAGTTACTCACCATAGTATGAAAGATTATCAGATTGCTGGTGTTTCATTATAAATAAATCATCTTCTAAGCAAATAAAATTCAAATACTGATCATATACTTTATGAATGCTCATCACCGAGTTAGACTGAATAGCTGAAGCGGCCAAATCTTCTAACTTTTGTCTAGTTATGGGTGAAATAAAGTTAAGATGATACTGATCATAAATTCCATTGTCTAAATCTTGACAAATTCTACCCAGGTTCTCTTCTGAAGGTGCACAAAAGTAAACAACTGGAACTTCAGGTATAGGGTCTCGGTCTGAATGTAGTTGACTGAAATTAATCATGTAAAAATTTAAGTAACCTTTTTATATAAAGAATGGAATTTTATTACTAATGTCATGTAAATAACACAGTTTTTAGTCATATTCTCTTCATTCAATTATTAACTTGTTGGTCTAAGAAATTAACAATCTAAGTGTGTTCTTACATAGAATATTTACATACTACTGTATGCTGAGTGCTAGTTTGTGTCAGTACTTACTAAAATTTCCCCACAATTTATGTTGAAATTCACGTTCAGCACACATAATACATTTACATAATATGTTAAAAACACTTACACATGAAGAGTAACACCCAAGTCTCTCAACTCTTTTATAGAAATAAGGGGAGATATGATATCCTGACCCACTCGGTCGTAAATAAGAACTTTCCATGATGGTTCTGTTGCTACAGCTTTAGTTAGTGGTTGGTTCAAATTCAACATCTGCTTTAGAGCATCTGAAATTATGCAAATATAACTGTAATATTAATACAATTAAATAAAACTATAATAAAATTAGGTTATGTTATTAATATATCTTGCATACAGTATAGATTTCTAAAGTGTGTAAATAGTTGAAACACTTATAAAATTACAATTTTATAATTGTATCTCTGGAACATTTTTTTATCCCAGAATCTGTTTTAAAATAGGTTGGTATAAAAATAGCAACTTGCTGACTTTTCTTCATTTAGTTAATTCAATAGGTACCTTCTAAATACGTAAATTATCCAAACTTTGTATTTTTTTTGTACCTGTGTTGTTTTACTTCTAACATAGCTTAGCTTACTATTCTAGCCAGAAAAGATTTTATGTACTTACTGAGTTGACGCTCACGTAAAGTAGTCATTGTGGATAGTTATAATATAACTTCCATTAAACTAATAATATTTACAGTATTATACATAGATTAGAGTAATTATTTTGTATTATATTGACTACTTTTTACTTTTAGTACATCTTCGTCATCATTTTCTTAAATATCTTATATCGCTGTCACTTGTCAGATTAAAAAGTCAGCTTTCTACACGTTGATGACATTGACAGTTGTTTTTTTTAATTATTTTATTGAGATAACAACATGGAAAAATTTAAAAAGGGTCGATCTGGGATTTAAGAGGAAACACCACGAATTTTTTTTCATACAAAAATAGAGGTCTAGGGGATTTCTATTTCCTCCCTGGATAATACCTATAGAGTACCTATTTTTACCTGAATATTTATGGATATTGTTTGTACGTCCCTATTTTTTCCTTTTTTTAATAAATTAATTATTTAAAGAGCTGATATGGACGTTTAAAAACCTAAAAAAAATGGCCAGACTGTCCGCTATGTTTAAATATCTAGGAAACAGATTTGGCTACAATAAACAACAAAATCAAAAAATAGGAACCTAGCTCAATTCTTTTTTTAGCTAATACAGAAAAAAAATATTTAAATCGGTTAAGTTTGGGAGGAGGAAACAGAAATCCCCTAAACGTCGATTTCTGGTAATTTTAATAGGTAATTTCAGTCCAAGCTGCAGTTGTCTCTATTGCGCTAGTGTTGGCTAGCTAAGGCACTGCGAGACAGAAATAGAGTTTATAAATACCTATTTTGTATTTCTCTCAACCGTGGTGTTTCCTCTTAAGTAAAACCAATAATACTATTAATTTATTCTTCAGAACAGAGTACACATAAAAAGGTAGATGCAAACTACCTACTTAAACTTATTTATTAACAAAGTAGTTTTTTAAAACTGCATTATAATATCAAAATAGTCACCGGTTAAGGATCTGGCCACCTGAACGATTGTGGAGCCCTCTATTATTTTAATGACTTTTTGCCAAGAACTAAGCTGTGTCAATACTCATTAAACAATAGTTACCCAGGCGGAACTAGGTAAGTTAATAACTTATCTACTTTTGGATTATAATAATACTAGTATTCTATTATTATTATCATTGATATACAGTTCACACCTATATTCACAGAATATATTTATTTAACACAACATTGAACCTACCTGAATAAGAAGTTTCAATAACAGCACACAGATGTCACCTCAGTTCTTTCGTGAGTCGCCTACAATGCGCGTTGAGTACTATTATTTATAGCCACCATCATAGATTAGAGTAATTATTTTAATACAGGGCCACCATGGCTGTGAAGTAAATAAATAAGCAACACAATACTTTAATGTCATAATTTACAATGATAACATTCGCGTAAGCAGTAAACATAAGAAAATTATAAAGAAAAAAAGCTCTACTAGCTTCTACTAACTTGTTACCTATTTGTAACTTGTTGAATTGAAATATCTAGCAAAGAAAGCTACGTCAAGTTGATAAAGGTAATATTATGGACTGCAGTAAATAGGCGCTAATAAATAAGCATATCTTATGCGCACATTAGCACCAAAGAAAATTACTTGTACTTTTAAATAGGTAACCAGTTGAAGAAGTTGTATTACAGGCTACAGCAGTTTTCAATGAATCTGGACTCTGGTAGATAGATCCGTTACATCGTTTTGTAAGTCATACCTTAACACCTACTTATTTAAAATTGATACAACCAATTACATCGAAATTAAATTCTAATGTGGTAACCGAACCGTGTCGTTCCAACATTTCGTTTTGGAGCTGGCATGCCCATCAGGGTACCTACATTATAAATACCAGCGCAGGTGTTTAGGCCAGACCTTCGACCGTTCTGTTATACAAAAGCAACTAAGTTACCCGCGAAATCATTACAAATCGATCGATACCCCGTTTTTTAAAATCGGACCAGTAGTTTCGGTGCTGCGAGGGAACAAACATACGTACATACATGCATAGTTTCTAAATGTCACAAATAAAAAAAAATCAAACCAGCTCAACTAAGTATATAATTAATATTAAATATATTTAATTAAACCGTTTATTATTTTAAAATAGGCGTATAATTGAAGGTCTATTAACAGATTATGTAATCTTTTGCGGCCACAATAACATAACATCTGAACTATTACGGTAAGTGCGGCGGATATTTAGAAGGTGAAAGCCGTGCAGACAGGTCCGCAGACGGAGTCTTGGTCCGCACCAAGACTACCTCGGACTTGGCAGTGCGCTCGCGGTGGTGAAAGGCACCATGTCGTCTCTCAAAGTGACCGGTGCGCGGACCAGCATGAGAGCGTTCACGCAAATATTTATTATCAGTGCCCTTATTCTGTGTGGTCAGTTTCATGTGCTTTATTTTTTACTTAATCATTACGTGTCTGTGTAATATTTTTTTTAGATTACGTCCATAACGCAACCGTTACATTTGATAAGTGAAAGTCATTGAAAAGTTACATTAGCACACGTAAGGTACAATAGGAAGCGAAATTGAGCCGATTATGACGAATTGCATTGCGAAACCAGAACTCATCAATAGCGCTATTAAATATTAATAATTAGTAATTAGTTTTGGTGGTACAGTGATTTCGAAAGTGTATTATAATTAACTGTCCAAATTAGCTAGGGTAGAACCTACCAGTAGGTACCAATTTTTTCGCTGCTCACAGGTCGTTCTTTCTTTCACTTGACATTGAGACGTGACCGGTTATTTTGAAGAAGGATGTTGACATTTACCAACTTTAATATATTGGTGATATTTAAGACAATTTAAAATATGATTGCTAATCGATTACTCTAACGGTCATGATTGATTTCCGATTTGAATATGAATAAATATGAATTGGTCCTATTGAAGCAAATGTAATGTAAAAAAAGTACGAAGTCATGAACGAAAATATGAAAAATACATGAATGTATTTTGCTAAATGCTTATAGTTACAATTTTTGTAAGTATATAATAGAGGGATGTATGGGAATAGGTTGTGTGATCACAAATTATTACATGTTATTAATAGTTATAAAGGCATTTTTAAACTTTATTAAACGATTTCGCTTGAAAAAGGAATGATGTTCTTCTCAAATATTTAGATAGAGTTAAGTAAACTAGCATACGTAATCGTTGTGGTAGTTTACATGCCAATTTTAATGGTGAGGCTGCCGGTATTTGTTTTTTTTGCCATAATACTTGAACTTATTCAATATCACTATTCTTGGATTTGTTATATCTAATATTAAATTACCTAAATATTTAATTACTAGGTATACTTATTATAAACATCGTACTTCTAATTCTTACAGTACACTGAGTAGGTGCTCAAGATACCTTACACTCAATGCATTCATAAAGAACCTGTATTCTTTGAGTGTAAGGACCCAGTCATTGCTTTAGACCCGTGTTGCCTTTTTTCTGGAGCAACTCACTAAATGGGGTTGCCTAATGAGTAATACTATTGTGATGCGCAATGCGGTAGTCCCTAATTTCTAGTTTTTAGTGATTACTTAATTATAGAAGAACCTACGTTGATGCAATAGGTATGTTACCTACCTAGAGGTCGCATTTAATTTTCATTTCATATTCCTTTATCTACACAATTCTCGTAAAACTGTAACTCGTTGTTGCTTTACGTATGATGATAAGGTACAAACTCTAAGTTTAATAATTACTACACTATTTTATTATGTGTAAATAATAATTATACGCTAAAACCAATTAGGTACCTAATATATTTCAGTAAGTATCGTTTTTCGTACATCGTCTATAATTTTCGTACATAAATGATAATTCCCGAGAACTGCCAACATGGTCGCGCTGTACAGTGTGCATACTATATCCGATATCCAATTATTATTTTATTAGAGGCAATATACTAGTATATAGGCGTACATTCGCGTACACAAGATTTATGCCCAGCATAATAATAGATAACAGGTATTAGAGACAGGTTTATTGAGCATGTTGTTTACGCTCACGGCATTTTTTATGCGTGCTCGAAACTTAATTGCATCACCTGCAGGCTGTATAGTTAGTTGTACCTTATAAAATTTGTGGAATAAATGTTGAATGTACAATATGCGGCTCAAATATTACTATCGATGCCTGGCATAATTCCACTAATGAAGGAGAATAATATTATGAAACACTAGCTTTACCATTAGTATACGGTCTAGTACACTCCATAGTATTTTGTCAATTATGGCACTAGACAATTTACTAGCACATTAGCCATTATTATTTGAATAAAAAAATATGGACGTGGTGCCAGAATCTCAGTATTCTTTGTATGTTAAACAATCAAAATACCGAAGACTTATTATTAACGTAATACTAATTAATTTCAAACATGTTAAAAGGTAGAAAAATTTGTTTAAGAACGTTTGTGTGCTAAAGCCTTATAAGATACTTAACTGATTTTGTTAATGATTGCACACCCTGGCAATAAGGTGACCAACCTTAATGGCTGTTTATATTTATTTACTATAAGAATATTAATATTATGTATAGATTAAGTTACATTTAAAAAATATATTATATATTTAAACAAAAAACAATTTTCCATATTTTTTCTAATAGATGGCTCCGTGCGAGTTTCTTCCGCCAATTCTTTTCGGCGGGTAAGGGTTGAACCGGTGGTAGTTTTTTTTTGTTGACTTTCCGAAAATAGTTTCTTAAGTTTCATTTGGAAATAAATCGTTTTTATTTTTATTTATTTTATTAATATACAGGCTATATTATTCATCTATACTTATAATAAAACTGTAGAGAGGTCAATTCTGTACATTGAATATTTTTTCAAAATACATATTGGAGGATGATTGGCGATCGATACTGATGCCAAAAATGCAATTAGTAAAATTTTTGTCTGTCTGTCTGTATGTGCACGATGGGAACAAAAACTACTGAAGGGATTTTAACCAAACTTGGTACGATTGTAGCCCATATTCCTGGGCAGGTTATAGGCTATATAACATAACGCTACGATACATAGGAGCCGAGCAGTGACGATAAATTTGAAGCAAGTCGGATGAATTTCGCGCGCGCGGCCTGCGGTCGAACGGTTCGTGCGGGGGGCGCGGGGGGATTCGCTTACACAGTGACGCGAAGCAATAGAACGTGGCACTAAAGTAGATTAGAACATCAAATAAGTACCTAACTATCAGGATTTTTTTTCTGGGAAAACAGTGTTTTCACAGTGTCATAATAATATAAAAATTGTATTTTTGAACTTGCTTCACAAATTGAAATAAATTATCATTTATTGTATAAAATCAACTTAATTAACTGTATAATTAAAAGAAAGCATTTCGCGATAAACTAAAAAACGGGCAATTAAGCGGTTTTTGGAAAGCTATTTATACCATCACGGTATTAATCCTTATCATTTTTAATACGTTAGTTGGCTTAAGCATTCCATGAAGACTATAATATTTGCCCTTTAAACCATGCAAATATAATGAGTAGTTTAGGAAATATAGCATTTATATTCAGGGGTTGCGCCAATAAACTAAAAATATAGATAAATATATTTTTAGTTTATTGGCGCAACCCCTGAGAACTTTCGCCAATAGGTACTTCCCAGTGTATCCCAGTGTTGATCCCGATCCAGCAAGTCACGTACCCGGCAAGCCTCTTGGTATGCAGGGTATAATAATAATATAGTACCATCCTTTCGGAGCTCGGCAAAAGAAGTAGGCCTTCGAACAATATGTAGAAGACAGCAAAGGTATTCGAAGTTAGGATAATATTATTCGAATGCACCGTATAGACCCAGCCAATTTTTCACGTTAATTTAGTAAAGTATTTAACTTCGATGTCCGTCTGTCTGTCTGTCTGGTTGTCAAAACTTTAACACGTGTAGGTATCAATCTAACAATCCTATTAAATACTCAGGATCTTCTGTCCCAAAGATTCAGCCGTTTATGTCGATAATTTTCGTAATTTTTGACACTCCAAAGGGAACCAAAACCTAAATTTGATATGAAGCAACGTCTTAATAGTGCCGACATAGGATAAATTGCGAAACCATAAAAATATTTTAAATTTTTTTGAACTTACTACCGTTTTTGTCATTAATGTTTTGAGGTATCAAATTGAAACATATATTGCAATTATTAAGGTATTTAAAACGAAACTCTCGGTTAGACATAGGCGGAGCAGTACGCCCCGCCGAGGATCCAGCAGTTACTCTCGCGGCGCCACAACCGAGAATCGAATCAGTTCCATCTCAACGGATTTGGTGTTTTATTTGTTAGATTACTTTGGAACTAATTAGGATAAAGAAAACCTTTGGAACGTAACTTTTTGTACACCCGACCATATCAATCGACAGAGAATAAAAATAAACAAACGTCAATCTATTCGGGAGTATGCGGCACGATCGAATCTGAATCAAAATCGAATCAGTTTGGAGAGTTAGGCCTCAGCTCGCCGCGCCGATCGGTTTTAGTAGCGTTTTTTTATTACCCTTCCCTAAGTATAATAATAATAATATAATATATAAATAAATGAAATTTAGTTTTAAAGAAAATATAAAATAAAATAATTATAATATTAACTTTAAAAAAAAAATAAAACCGACTTCAAATGCGTGAACACAAAAAGAATTGTTCAAATCGGTTCATAATCGGCGGAGATATCGCAGAGATAAGGGTACACCCCTAAAGTTCACCCTTGGGGGTGAAATATTTTCTTCAAATTCGCATGAAACCACCCTTTTGATAATACCTATTCAACAAAAAAATAATCGTTCAAATTGATTTATAATCGGCGGAGATATTGCGTATAAAAAAGTTCATCCCCAATTTTCCACCCTTGGGGGTTGTTTTTTTATTATTAAATTAAAATGGGACCACCCTTGAGGCCTATACGCCGAAAAAAGATTTGTTCAAATCGGTTCATAATTGGCGGAGTTATCGCGTAACAAACATAGAAAAAAAAAACATACGGGTCGAATTGAGAACCTCCTCCTTTTTTTGAAGTCGGTTGAAAAGATTAAATTTGAATGTTTGCAGCGCGGTTCCTGCCGCGCTTCATACAAACGCCCAGATTTTTTTTAATTGTCATAAGTTTTTTATGCTATGAACCGATTGAGATGAAATAAATGTTAAGTCAAGATTACTACAAATATTATTGAACCACATCTAAATCGGATAAGCCGTTTCTGAGATTAGCGTGCACAAATGCACCGACAAACAGACAAAAATTTAAAAAAATATTGTTTTTACTTGTACTATTGCATAAATAAAAGTCTCCTATAATAACACAGGCACAGTTAGCACATTTTAATAGTATTTTTTACCCAGCAGTGGGGTGGAGTTCCTTTGGTTGACCTTCGCCAAAATTCCTACCTACCAGCATCTGATACCTACACTACACCAGCCCGGCTCGGACGTAAGACGTCACGCAGCAGCCTGCATCACGCGGCGCACGCGGCCCGCCGAATCACGGCGAAACGATTTTAATTTTGCTATATTTTCTAAACTATATCATTTGCATGGTATAAAGGGCAAATATAGTCCTTATGGAATGCTTAAGCCAACTAACGTATTAAAAATGATAAGGATTAATGCCGTGATGGTATAAATAGCTTTCCAAAAACCGCTTAGTTGCCCGTTTTTTAGTTTAGCGTAAACGTTTAAGTAGCGAAAGGCTTTCTTTTAATTATACAGTTAATTAAGTTGATTTTATACAATAAACAATTTTTATATTATTATGACTCTGTGAAAACACTGTTTTCCCAGAAAAAAAATCCTGATAGTTAGGTACTTATTTGATGTTCTAATCTACTTTAGTGCCACGTTCTATTGCTTCGCGTCACTGTGTAAGCGATCCCCCCGCGCCCCCCGCACGAACCGTTCGACCGCAGGCCGCGCGCGCGAAATTCATCCGACTTGCTTCAAATTTATCGTCACTGCTCGGCTCCTATGTATCGTAGCGTTATGTTATATAGCCTATAACCTGCCCAGGAATATAGGCTACAATCGTACCAAGTTTGGTTAAAATCCCTTCAGTAGTTTTTGTTCCCATCGTGCACATACAGACAGACAGACAGACAAAAATTTTACTAATTGCATTTTTGGCATCAGTATCGATCGCCAATCATCCTCCAATATGTATTTTGAAAAAATATTCAATGTACAGAATTGACCTCTCTACAGTTTTATTATAAGTATAGAAGATATAGATATAAAAGTGTCCTAAATCACTTTTCCACGCGTACGAAGTCGCGGGCACAGCTAGTGAATGATAATACTTTAGGGTGGGTAATGGGTATGGGTCCCGTTTGTACAGTTTACTGTGAAAGTACCAGCGCTGAAACAGTTACTTTCTTTAATTATTGTATGGGAAAATTTAATTTACACCTTGTGTTTTTACCGTATGACGTATACACGTATGTCATAATAGAAAAAAAAAACTGTTACAAAAACCGACTTCAACAACTGAAAAGTAATATTATTAAAATAATATTTTTTTTATAATGTAGTTACAATTTGTGTTCTTTTCGAGGTCTGCGTGTCAGCAATCGTGAGTTAGTAACAACCTTATAGGTGTGTAACTTTAGGATGTTTTTTTTTTGGTAACACCGTCTCCATAATATGCGAAAGTGAAAAACTCTTAAATAAGCAGTACTAAAACTACATGATACATCATCCATGTAAAAATACACCCGATTTGAGAACCTCCTCCTTTTTGGAAGTCTGTTAAAAAGAAAAAAAAAATAAGTTACTATTGTTCTATTTTTTAAATTGTTTTAACTACAAAAATAATATTATTATATTTTAATATTTTTAGATTGCAAAATTAATTATGCATTACTTATTATGTTTTTATTAGTTACCTATGTGAGTAATTTGTAAATTATTAACTTTATTTCAGTATTACTAGATAGGTGTTAACCGGCTAAAAACTATTAATGTTACATAAAATTAAAAGGAAAGATATTGTAATACATTACACTTTTAATTAGAAGTGCACTTTCAGTTGCATCATCGGAATTTGATGACGAAAGGTTCTTACGATTACTGAGTCGATCACTCACGCTGCTTTACATTTTTAAAATCCTCTTACGAGATGCTTCATAGTAGGTAAATGAAGGTTTATAAACTTATAGAAATGCTACGAATAAAATATTGCTTACATCGATTTTAATATTACACTACTAAAGAAATATACCTACTTCGTACTTTATAAGCATAGGTAGGTAAACTCAATGTCGCATCCTACTGAATACTTACTATAAACGCCAGTGTAAGTATGGATGGATATGAATCCATCCATACTTACCCGGCACATTGACAATAATCTTCACTTCAATTAAACATTCGTTTGATCGTCAATTCATATCAATTTTAACGTTTTATAAATCAAAAATATTCGAACATTCTCGCGGTAGCAGTTACATAATTACTGTTGAATTGCAAGCATGAGCTTGCAAAACTTTTGAACGGATTTTCATGAAACTTAGTACGATCATAGTGTATATTATGTTGAATTAACACATAGGTTACTTTTTACTTCAGCAAAATATACGTTTCCCGTGGGTTTTTGTTTTGAGCGTACATCCTATTTTAACCGACTTCCCAAAAATGGAGGAGGTTCTCAATTCGGCCTGCCATTCCGGAGGATAATGATCCGATTTGCGTGTTTTTTTTATTCGACGCCATTTGCCATTGGTCCCATAAAAAATTTACATAGTTGGGTCTTGTATTTTTTATTTTATGAACATATTTCACCAATTTCCGGAGGTGATTCTTATTTGACAATACATTTTTTTATATAGATGATTTATTTTCAGTACGACTAATTTAGGAGATTTTCACTATCGCATGTGAAAACCTCCTAAATTATCCGATGACGGTGTCAGTCTGTCTGTAGTATCGTAGCTACTAGCTACCGAATGGTTTTAATAAAAAGTATATACCTAGTCGGTGTCAGCAAAGGTGAGTTTCAAGTCAGCAACTTTAGGATTTTGTTCTTTTAGCAACATCGACTCCAAAAAGAACATGAATTATAACTACATTATAAAAGAATTATTTTTTGATTTTTAGTTGTTGAAGTCGGTTTTTTTAACGTTAAACTACGTTAAAACTGTCTTCAACAATTTGGTCCACTAGAGTTAATTGCAGGCGACAAATAGTGGGTACACTGGATCTGTCGTATTCAAATTACGTACCTAACGTACAGTGGTACATGTTGATCCATTTGTACAGAGGAGTGTCACATAGACTCCGATTAGGCCGACTGCAGTTTGTCTAATTACAAGGCGTTGTAGACGCTTCAGGTTACAAACGTGTCACATCACATAATCTTAATTTGTATTAGATCCAGTCAGTATATTATTATAATTATCGTGCTTCCAGGGGCCGTATTTTAATCTTTTACAATACCAGCCTGGTTCCAGGCAATTCAATACTACGGTCTTAAACTGCCTTGTTCTTGTTATGTTGTCTACCCTAGTTATGTTGTCTGAAAGTGGCATTCGGAAGCAAGTCAAGTATCCGCTAACTAGCTGTCATCTTGCAGTTATTATGTGATCGTAATACGAAAATTCCAGGCAGCCATGTTTTATGGCGTAAACTGGCTGGAATTAAGAGCTTGTAATAGGCCCCCTGGAAAGCTTTCAAATCTACGTTACCGCAAGCGCTAGGGTTACAAATAATTTTGATTACCTAAGTGTTTGCGGTTATAGTATTCTGTGATGTTATTAATGTGAAAGTTTGTTACTCTTTCAAAACTATGGAACAGATTTTGATAAATAGTAAATATGGTACGGTAGTTGTATAGACTTTGGATTGGAATAGGCTTTTCCAAAACGTACAACGTTTCCGTTCGTGTTTAACGAGCAGAACCTTATAATATTATGATATTACTTATTAGTATGTTGTTATTCCACAATTATCATAATTTTAGCTATGACGTCCACCCAAAGTATTTCATTGAGGGTAGTTGCCTATACTCGCGACGATTGTCAGGCGGGTTGGCGAGCTCAGATAATAACAAAGTCCGCGAAAACGCTGCTGCCAATTTTCCGATATTTATTCCCTCTGTTGCCTTTTACGATACCCACGGGATAAGTGGTTGATGATGAGAGGTGCTATTCTTTCTCCGGCACATTGACAATAATGTTCAATTAAACATTCGTTTGATCGTCAATTCATATCAATTTTAACGTTTTATAAATCAAAAATATTTGAACATTCTCGCGGTAGCAGTCACATAATTACTGTTGAATTCAAAGTGTGTATCTTATAATAATTATTTTAAAACAATACCAGTGATTTCGGCACGATAAGCTGCTGAATGTTTGCCGCCATATCTGGCGCTTCCTAATCCTGGTATCTACGATCCATCATTATTCATAAACTTTTTCTCTATTCACATCAGATGTATGCATTTCCCACACTTTTGTATCGGAGGCCATTGTTAGGAAACGTTGACATGGCGTTTTTAAACACAGAAGGTTATATCTACGGGCTATGACGTAAGGTTCGGTGCAAACGGGCGACCGGCTGTAATTATACATACAATTTGAGTTGCATGGGCGTTTGGCAGATGGCAATGATTCGTTAAAAATGTATGAAACTATGAACATTTTGTAGCAGTGCGCGTGACAGGTACGGTGGCCCGCTTGTGTCTAATTATTCACATTCCACGCCACGAGTCTCTGTAGTCTGTACTATGAATACAAACGCGTGTTAAAGTTATTGACAGTAAAACTTGGAATCATGGCCTACTAACTTACGATTTATTACTCCAACTAAAATTACTAAGTGGATGAATTGAGCGAAGTAATCTCAACTCTAAAGATTGTATGAACTTTATAATAATGTAGATTATTGTTGAGAAGGTACGGGCTTTTGTTTTTTGAGCACCTTACTTTTAGGTATATGTTAGAGTGGCGTCTACAAAAATGAAAACTGTTTCTGAAGACGAACACACAGACTGAAACTGTTATGTACTTGTTTATAAAAGAACTATATTATGTATAACTTAACTTATGTTGTTTTACCTATAGAGGTAGTTCTACTGAATAGTTTCACATTTAACAAACTTTTCAAATATTATGTTATACAATGTAGGAAAGTGTTACTGAATTTAATTCAATGCCTGTCTATAGATTACATATTTCATCTAGTGCGGTCCGCTAGTTTCATATTATATTAAATGTGTTTGAAATGTAAATTTCATTACAATGGAACAACCGCAGCGGATACATTATTTTGTTTCTCTACACGGAGAGTTTATTTTCAATAAACGTTTTTTTTTCTCCTGTCTACTAATCACATCGGACCGCTAGAAGCTCAAGACCTTTGTAGTAAGTAGTTTAATAGAATACTGTGGCAGCAAATACAATGCTGTAAGTCTAATCGATATGTACGTTTTTAATTACAATGTCATTGTAGCAAATAAATAAAAATATGTTTACTGTTTAGTTTTAAAATCAGTTAACACGATATAGTAACCAACAAACTGGAGTGATTAGAAAATATATGTTATTGAATGTATTGTATGTTCTTGATCGAAATTTATATTATATAGGAATAATACACTATAAGATTAGCAAATGTTGAGCAATACAAAATGACCTTCAAATTCACGGAAATCAATCACTTAAACATAACCGAGATAAACTCTACTATTAAGTTTACTGTCTTTTTCTTATTATGATATTGTTTACCTATACTAAGGCTAGTACCACCATCTTGTAACTAAGCCTGCCTAGTTAATTTAAGGTGTATAATTTCGTAACTATAATCTATCTAGACTGACACTGTACGTTAGTCTACTCATAACTAAACCGTCTTCAAGGCTCCAAGCGCTATGAGAAAGTTGTTTAAAATACGCATTACGCACCAACTAGATTTCGTTAAAACATTTTTAAACATTGGTTCTGGTTTTAGGCATTTTTATTATAGCACCGGGAAGAATAATAAAAAACAAAAAAATATTTAACTTAAACTATTAATCACTCGCGTCTCATTAATTCTAACACTGAAAATTTGTGACCTACCTATATATACTACCTACCTGATATTACCTACCTATATTATTATTAGAACAGCTTCATTTACTTTAGGAAAACAAATTTGTCTTCGTAAATACCATTAAGCTGATTTTAATGAATAAATTTTAATTATAGCTAATTCTCAAAAGGACAAAGACAAGGAAGTGGAGGAGTTCGTTTGTCCCGAAGGTGTTACCGGCAACGGAAATTTCGCAGATCCGGCCACCTGCAGACGATTCTATCAAGTAAGTAACAAGCATTCTAAATATACTTCAATCCTCAGTATAATGGAGTATTCTTGTAAGGAAGCCAGTACAAACTGTTTTGCATGTACCACTTGTTTTTTACCCACAAACTCTACTTTTATGTTGCCTCTATATAAATGATATGAGATCTTTCTTCTTGAGAATCGCAACCTTTCTTTTGATATCCTACGGGCACAAAATATTTCTGTCTGTTTTCTTCTCTTACTCACTAGTCAACTAGAAAATACCATGGCTGTTCCGCATCTCAACCTAGCTTTGAAATAGCTTTCAAGAAGCTGCCACGAAGTTTCATTATAAAAATTACTAATGCACATAAAAGCTGTACTCATATTTCACGATGACACTCGTAGTAAACTTGCGAGACAATAATAAATCGCTTTTAGATTATATTTTAAGTTTTCTCGCCGCATTAAGCAACACGCTCAACGATGCGGCACAAGGCCACTTCTTTTATAATCACATCGAATTTAGAATAGATTTAAAATAACATTTAGGATACAATATATTTAAAAATATAGGTGACATTTTCTTTAATTGATACGCAAAACGTGACTAAGGCATTTATGCATAAATAACACATTTTTTTTTAGTTTATGCAACTTATACCTACAATATACAATAGCCTTGACCTATTAAATTGTCTCCACGATGAATTTAAAGTTAAATAATATTGTCAGATATCTCATAAAATTGTTTAAAATACGGAAACACTCGGGCATCGAAATATCTTAATTGTTCATCTCACAGGTCCTTTCAAATACTAATGCCCGGTTATGAGAATTTTTGTCGGTAGTTATCAATTAAATATCGCTTATAAATGGACAACGTGTTTGCCAATTTTAATTATGGTATAAGTTATATTTAATTAGCTAAAAGGCGCTATCGGCGACGTTTCAAATGTTAATTAGGTAACTTATTACACAATTTAGATGTATGTATAATGTCACTGTTTGTATCAATGGTTATCAAAATGTTAAGCGCTTGAGTATCAAAATGCATAGCACCCATTTTAAACACTCTTACTTGAAGGCTCAATTATAATGTTCTTTTATAAGCTACATAATGTATTAAATAAAATATTATATTTGTTAGAAAATATCTTCAGGCAAAAATTATATTAATATTAAGTACTTTTAAGGTGTTAAATGCTCATGGCCTTCTATTATTATAAAGTTTTGTGTTGCGAAGCTTTTCTTCGCCTTTCGTTTTTAAGTTTTAATCTCTAGCTTAAAAGCTTAACATTTATAAATATGCCTTATTAAAATTATTTATTCTGTACATTAGGAGTTTTAATTACGCAATAAAACTCGTCCGTAGTCCAGTGGCTTAGATCGTAGGTTCGGTTCCCGGGTTGGAACAAAAAAAAATGTTATCTTAGCTAGGATTATATAGGCTGATCTCCTGATTGCCTAACAAGAAAGATGATCCATTAATCTGGTGAGTAAAATCGGTCTCAGTAACTATCAGTTATGTCTTGTATTTGAAACGTAAAGGCAGATAAGAGTGCTCAGTGTCGTACACTTAGGCACTAATAAAATAACTCCTGCGGTCTAGTAGACGTAATGTAATAATGAAACTTTCCATCATCACCGAAATCAGTGTGGAGCTATTAAACGTAATTTTCAACTAAGAGGTAAAAATGGTAAAAACGGTTAGTAAGTGCAGCATAATATAATAAATATTAGGACACTTAAGTTTTATTTTAAAAAGAGTGTGAGTGTGAGTTTTGAGCGTATCTACGACACGCTTTGTGTAACATTAAAGTTACGAAAATGTATATGACGTGACTAGTTTAAAATTCAAATAATACAATCGGATTATTGAAATTATCGTCATAAACAATAATCTTAATAATTTTAATTAAACCTCGGAACTAAATAGCGATTACTTTTAATTAATCCCAATTGCACCTAGTATTACACAATATTAATGAAAAGTAATATTTAACAAAATGTACACTCTGTATTATTTGTTTCATACGACCTAATTTTTAGCACAACAAATTGACACATTATTCATTATTATACGCTTTGGGCGCTTTTTAATTAGTACTGTGTTCGGTTTTATTTATTATTGTCAAATAACAAGCGCAAATACTAAGGAACTTTAAATAAAATTGTTTCAATATTAGTTCCAATATACAGGCTGTAAAATAAATGAGTGATAATGCTTTAGGGTCTTTTTAAATTTTGAATGGGCAAATTAATGAAAATGTGGCATTTCTCATACAAACATGAAACTCAAAGCTATGTCTTTCAGCGCTGGTGCTTTTACAGTAAACTTTACATAAGAGGCACATACACACTCTAAAGTATTATCACTAATTTATTTTACACCTTGTATTATTATGTATGTATGACGACGACGACGACGAATCGGCCTTTTTACATTTCATTTCTAAATAGGACTCGCAAAAAATGAACAAACATTAAACGAGGATTTATTTTATTTCAGTGTGTTGACGGCTACCCGTATATGAACAGATGTCCCTCCGGGCTGTACTTTGATGACATAAGCAAGTTCTGTACCTTCAAGGCCGAAGCCAGATGTGGTCCGATTGCGTCAAGTGAGTAGTTACCATTATTTTACCACAGTGACTTTGATTATTTTGTGAAAACACGAAGTATCCCAAGTTTCATAAAGCCCTTACCCGAAAATAAAGAAAGGGAGTCGAAATTTTTAAACCTGTCTTACGGCTACGTTCTAACAAATACGGGTCTTATTTACAATCTTCTAACAAATGTCGAATATAGATTATTTGGACCTGTTGTCCTGTTCATAGATGTACCTAGATCCCAACATCTAGAAGATTATTATCTTGCTGGAAAGTAGAATCGTGCGCACGCATCCACGTGTACCTAATTACCTATGTGATTTTTTTCTTAGTGTTAGGTATATGCATAATATTTTATGGTGTCTCTAGTAAAATTGGTCGCGCTGGAACTTTGTCGATATTATCAGTAGTTATTAAAAGTACTTACTTCTAGTGCCGATATTAATAGTACTTAGTTCTATGGGATTGATGATGAAGGATTATGATACCTACTTTCTCTCTTCTATTTCCTTAAAAAATATTGACGAAAAGAAAACAACATTTTATTTAAGTACATTATGAAATTAAACTGTAATAAAGTAACTTTTCGTACCTACATAATACCAGCATATTGCCAGAAAACAAAGTAATAAATACAAGTCATGTCATACCGACGTATTTTGTGCCGTGGAAAATGGCCGCCAATTATTACGAACTCTGTGAAAATTACATAATTCGAAAGTAGGTATGCAAATATCTCCAAAATTTGTTATTTTGTTATACTTGAGAGCTTAACATTTTTACTACTAAATTGTTTGGATAATACGTCCGTATACGGCGGAATCATTTATAGCCATGTATGTAGAAACTTACACGAAAGTATTTGAAAGGTGAAGAAATACCTTATAAGTCTTGCGTCTTTGAAGTTCCTTTGACGCTACTTTACTGATACGTAGCCTTTGGTGGGGTTTAGAGATACAAATTCAAACTGAAACTATACATATTATATTGTTTTGAAAATACCTGTTTGAATTTTCTACAAACATTCTAGTTTGATGCGTGCTTACACGGCTTATATTTTTCTTTGACTAACATTTATTTTTACGTCGAGTTTATATTTATTGTATTAAGAACTATATATTTTTTTAATAAACATAACAAGTGCAGAAACACAAATGATCCAGGAACACATAAAAAGATTTTTGTTCCTTAAACGGGATTCGAACCCGCGTCCTTTGGCGCGCGTGAGCGCCAAAGGACGCGGGAAAGGAAAATATTATTTAAATAGTTACGACAGCTAAACACAATTGTTTAACTCAAGTTTAAACTTAGAGCATTTCTTTCTGTGTGATTGACAGTTTTGTCGTTGAATGCAAATTTTGAGCTCGATAGACACAATTCTGGTTGTAAAGTTGGTAGCACTGGATTTGGCCGCAAATGCCAAACATACAGTGAATACAACTGCGAGCTTCATCACCATTTTCATCACACATTTCTGCTCTGCGTGCGTTGCATCTCTGTACATTTGGAATCTCTCTTAAGTCAATCCAGGCTATAGCAACTTCTGCTATGTGCTCTGTAAATATTTAGCTTACAAGCGATTAGGTGGAAGCAAATATTGTTAGATTCGCAAAAGTAGGTCCTAGTAACTCAATAAAATGTATTATTATTTCATTATTAAGTTTAGGCGAATATTAGTTATTAATTTAAATATTTATAGGTAGAGTCGCGGTTAAGTTTTCTTTTCTCGACGTGCCGGCTTTATACTGGAATGCCGGATGAAACATGGAATACCTAAAGACTGTCGATTGCAGAACCACGAACGTAATGAATTAAATTCTTTATAATACTAAGAAGTCCCTCAAGCTAAATTTCCCTTGATTCCAGCTCCAGCCCCATCAACCGAAGCGCCAACAGACCTGGCTGAGAGGTGCGACCAGGCTGAGTGCCAGCTGCCGTACTGCTTCTGCTCCAAGGATGGCACCAACATACCAGGCGGGCTCGACGCAGAGGAGGTAAGTAACAAATAACGTTAGGTGTGTACGGACTACGCGACGTGGAAGAGAAATGACGCGATTTAGAATGGTTAATTCTGAATCGCGTCATTTCTAAAACATCTTTCAAGGACCAACAATCATCTCTAGCATGCATGCCGCAGAGAGGTCTTTGCACTCTGTACAGACCTTAGCTTACATTGACTGAACTGGCACTTTCCTCTAAAATTGTTGTTTTTAACGTATGTAATGACGTGTTCGCAAAGTTTCATTTAACGTATTAGTAGAATCATGGTTCAATTGCTTTGTGCAAATGACAATCGGAAAAAATAGAAACCGGACAATGCACGATGATTATCTGATTTTTTGACAAGAAAGTTGATCCATGCATCGGATGAGCATGTTAAAAGTCAGTCATGTACCGTTGTGTCGGTCATATATTCAACTGGATTAGTATAGTAAACGAAGAGAGGTTCTTGTGTATTGGGCAAAGACATGGGCTCACAATAACTCCTGCGAGCTGGTCTGGTTGCAAGTGTTACTATGACACCGTGAAGAATTGAGTGTGAGCTATTATTATTAATCGCTATCCTCTAATTTGCAACATCCTACCTATAGGTACGATGTAGAATATGTCTCTTAACGTCTGTCCACATAGATTAAACGCTCATGCGTTTAACAATAGAGTGGCCAGGGGGTAGGTAAGCGACATCAGACGCAATCAACGTACATAGCTCAGGGGGGTTCGCTTGTGGCACGGAGTGTGAACTCACCTTGGCTTAGCCAAGGCATCGAGTTAATTGAATTGCAGCTGATACGTATTTTCTTCCGCTCGTGTGAGTGCTTAATCAACAGATTCAATGCTCTTAGAAATCTATATTTCGATATAAATGCCACAAGCCAAATACGAGAAAATGATATCAAAGTATTAAAGCTTAATCGCATTACACGATGGTGAAGTTACGTTTTGCCCGTTTTAATTACAAAAATATTTATTCTTGGAAGTTTAATTATACACGGTTATTTAAGGAAAGTTTTTTGTTGACCTTTAAAAATGATTATATAAACGTTCGTACGCAACTTAACGTCTAACAGCTATTTGTGGGTGAATGAAGTCATTTGATTTTTTTTACCCACAAAGCTATTAGTGTATAATCGAATATATTTTAATTACTATCTAATGTTAATGAAGGAAATTCTATGGACAAAGATTGATGGTGCCATATAATCCTCTCGAACAAAAAATATTGTTTTAAAAGAAGTACTATGCACATTTCCTTTTTGGGTAAAATATGTAACTGTGTCATAGTTAAGTCTTTTAAATAATTTTGTAAAAAGTCAGCTTAACAGAAGAGACTAATGTAGTAATCAATTAAAAATGCTTGCAATAATATCTGTCCTAGATTTCGTTTTGGTGGGCGTGATATAATACTGAACCTTATTCTCACATGGTGGAAGGTCCATTCCAAGCAGCAAGGGCGCGTTTATAGGGCTACAAGAAATACAACGCAGACGCCGCAAATTGATCTTTCTCGACTAGGCCACGACATATAGATTTTTCTACCTCTCTATTGATCTTTACATTTACCAAACTTAAGTTGGGTGATTGCCATTGGTTATATGTTGTGGCCTAGTCAATAAAGTTCAGTTTGCAATGAATAAAAACTAGTCTTTCGCGCGTTATTTAATCTAAGGACTACGAGTCGTACAGTCAGTAACCACTAATCTCATGGTATTTAGGCCACCCAACAGAATATCCGTTAATTGTTTTTGCGAATACTCATTACATACAAAGTTGGAATGTTTAATTATTTCTAACGCCTTCCAATATAATCAGGATAACTTTTTGATGTCTTTTTCAGACTCCCCAAATGATTGTACTTACGTTTGATGGTGCGGTTAATTTGAATAATTTCGAATTATACAAGAAAGTTTTTAATGGCAAAATACGCAATCCAAACGGCTGTCCCATCCGGGGAACTTTCTTCTTATCTCATGAATATAGGTAAGTACTTAAATGGCTTCGCTTCTATACATTTATGTGTGCACAAATTATACATATTATAGGTCATAAACGTTTAGCCATCAGTAATTACGAGTAAAGGCTGTTGCTTGAGTGCCTCTTTATATATAAGTTCTGCAGGTGTTAAGAGCTCTGGAAGAGATTTTTTTGTTTTCTTATTTTAATGTTGTTTTTATGATAAATATTACTCTGAGTATACATAATTTTTATAGTCTAGGCCAAATAATATATAAGAGGTAAAAGCTTAAAGATCAATGTAACCTTTTGTTACGTCTACTCACCTACAGACCTCGATATTATAAAATATTAGAATAAATTTAAATATATTATACTACATGCAAATTACTGATAGCTTTTATCACCGATATCGGAATAAATTTAAATAAATTATTGTATATACTATAGTATGCAAATTACTCTTATATCACGTGTACCTAAGTCTTCGCCTATTCTATCTGTAATTTTTTAGCCACGGCTGTAGTCGAAACGGTCAATTTTTTACTATTTAAATATTCTGAGGCTAGCTTATGTAAATATTTAGAAACAGGTCAAGCATAAAGTTTGCCGATATTATTCTTCCGACCTTTAATAGTTTGATGAATATTATATCATTTGTTATATATTTTTTTAAGTCCTACAATTATGTTATTTGATAATAATACTCTTTAATTACACTAAACTAATACTTGAACATTTTGCAACAGCAATTAAAAAACTAAAATACATTTAAAACTGAACCAATGCCGGTTGCTCCGCACAGCATACACGAGAGAAACTCCAGCCGGCGTTAAGTAGCAATTTCAATTTAAAGTCGACAGTTTAAATGCTTGACACACAATCCCATTGAAACAGTAAGAATTAATGAAATCGTGCCTTGGAAATACGAGCACTTTGTAAACAAATTAAATTAGCTACAAAACCTTTAAAATACGAGTAAAACAACATCTAAGTGCTGTGTTTAAATAAAAGTTTTTTGAACAAAAATTTAGGCAGCGTTTTCAGCTGCTGTAGCGACAGCTCAGAGCAAATAAAAAAGGTGGAGGTTTGTCAAACCAAAACTGAGGTAGAGTAAAAAGAACAGTCAATATACCTTTTGAATATGATTATAACTACCTTTATTCATTCTAGAAACGTATTTTTTTTTCGTAAAAAAATATATCTGTAAGGGTGGAAAAAGAGCCAATCTAAGTTATATTAACTGCTCTCCTTATTGTCCCTTCGTTTCCAGTTGCTAAGTGTAAACGAAAATGATGTTCTTTTTCGTTAACATTCCATTTTTTTCTAACCGACTTCTTATGTATGAACTTAGGGCGACAGAAACAGGAATGCACCTTGTATATATAGTGGCTACTAGTTACGCTCTACATACACAAAACGCCACTTACCGAGATAGCTTGTAGTTTCGTTACATGTGAGCGTGACACTATGTCACGCTCACACACGCTGAGGCGTAGTTTAAAATCGCTTCACTGTCTAATTCATAAAAGTCTATCTTCAGTTTTTTATTTGGTAGTTGTTTCATTTTATATAATTAAGAATTAATATTGACATTGTATAAGGCTCTTAACTGGGCTCTTTAGTTTAATAATTATTATTAATAAAAAAATAGCAGTTGTTGTTGACTTCAAATTTAATTAATAGTTTATAAAGTACTATACAAAGTATTTTCTAAACTCTATTGTCAATGCCGCATCACTAAAAGGTGATTTTGAATTTTTGTCGCATTCAGTCTAAAAAGCTTTCCTCACATAGAACATCAGCAATAAGCTGCCATCAATACAAATTTTGTCGAAAATGAAATCCATTTACATATTATATTCAAAGCTTTTTCTAAGCATAAAAGCATTTTTAAATATTCACGAAGCAAAAGTATAAGGGCAAACCAAAATTAGATTTTCGAGCTTCATCGCCAGTACATTTGGTGCTATTAAAATATGTAATCCCTAAAACGACGTATAACAGCAGTAAAATTGTGTTATCTCAAGTTCAAAGAGAAAAGGCTCCTATGCGCTAGGATTTTATGACCTAATTCGCGATAATATAACTAGATTGTAGATAAAATCTGACTCGAGTTCGTAACGGTTCCTTTAATTTCGTAGTAACACTTAAAATAGACGCCACTGATTAGATAAAATCAATATTGCGAATTTAATTCGGTATCGGAACATAAAGAAACTTTTTAATTGTTTCGTTGGAGAGAGTTTTATTTTGGTATGTTCTAAGTTCGGAGGCTGCAAATGATTTTCAGGCTAGGGATTAAATTTTGATTTCGTTTACAGCAACTACGCGATGGTGCAGGCGCTTGCTCACGATGGACACGAGGTGAGAGTTCGATAATGAAATTGATGAATTTATTTTATGTGCTATGTAGTTTTATTGCTGTTATAAACCTGACATTGGACGTAAGACTCAAGTCATATTGGCGCAAAGTCGAAGTGTCAAGATTTTCACCTACACAACGAACGTCAGCGCGTCAAGAGATAAATAATAATAACAATATCTATGGACGCTTCACTGGCCCCGTGCTAAGTATCCGAAGAACTTGTGTTACAGGTACCAGACAACGGAAATATATTTAATACTTTTATACTATACACATATTTAAGATTTTTTCTATATTATATACAAATTTAATACACATTCATGATTCAGGAACATTGAAATCTTTTTGTTCCCTCGGCGGGATTCGAACCCGCGACCTCTCGCTCGAGCACTAACGCGCTCAACCACTGCACTACGGAGGTCGTCAATAATAAGCAAAAACTCGATGCTTCGACCCTACAACGATGTAGAGTGTTAAGCATTAATACTCAGCAGTAAATCCATAATCACGCACAAAAGCTTTATTAGTTCCATTCAAATATTCTATCACTTTGCTATCACAAAGCTACGGCTTAACATCAGCAAAGAGCAACTATGAAGCCAACTATTTCTTTGTGTGAAAGTTTCGGCGAATATATTAGGAATTTAACCTTTTCATGTTCAGATGGCCACAGGGACGATCTCCCAGCAGCAGGGGCTCCAGGACAAAGGCTACGAAGAGTGGGTGGGGGAGATGATCGGCATGCGAGAGATTCTAAAGAAATTCGCGAACATCTCGAGGAGTGAGATCGTGGGCACGCGCGCGCCCTTCCTCAAGCCGGGGCGGAACACGCAGTTCAAGGTGGGATATTTTTCATTTAAATGACGCATGGTTTGTTGCACGAATGTTTGTTAAGTTATATATACAGGCTGTATATATGTCGCAGTCATCTGGTTGAATCTGTTTATTTCATTGAATGACTAGCGCGGCCATTTAATGGCGTCAAACAGCTCGTACTTATAGCAATGTGTTGATGTATTTTTTGATTAATTTACTTTAATGTGCGTTACAACAGTACATATTCGGAAATTTTTAAGTTTAAAAAATAAAATATTATATGGCTATCCTAGCCTCGGATTCATTGAATTTGTTGGTAAAAATAGAATACAATGACCGCGCTAGTCATTCAATCAAATAGCAGATTCAACCAGATGACTGCGACTAGGGTTACCATAAATGACAGGCGTTTGCCGCATTTGACAGGCATTTTTAGGTTTAGACAGGCGTGCGGCTGGCATTGATATTAGACATGCATTTTCAAATTACGCGATATCTTTTACTTATTACCTACAGCGTTTTGCTTTAGATACTATTGCACATTAGGTACTATGTACAGGTATTTCTCTATTTACATAATATGGTAACCCCAACTGCGACATCTATATGTCGCAGTTGGGGTTACCATATTATGTACCTATGTACATATTGTGTGTGTGTGGGTCCCGTATAGAGTGTTCTGTGAAAATACCAGCGCTGAAACAGTTACTTTTTTTTAAATTATTGTATGGGCAAATTTATGATGGTGGGGAATTTATCATAGAAACATAAAAGTGAAAAGTAAGTCTTTTAGCGCTGGTACATTCACAGTAAACTCTACATACGAAGCACACACACACCCTAAAGTATTATAACTCATTTATTTTACAGCTTGTAGAATGAATAGAAAATATATAATAAAATCGCACCGATTTTGTTATAAATAACCTTTTTCGGCAAGTTTGTTGTGTGTGATTCCTTCCCACAATTTGTTTCCTATTAGCAGTACTATCGAATGGTGCAATAATACCGGGTGTATTTTTATTTTTTTGTCACCAACTGGTTCGAGCCACTACTGGTGATATTTTTTTTCGAAAGAAAATAATATAATGCAGTTTTATTTGTTGTTGTTTGTTTTATTATTATAAAGATTGAGCTCGTGGCTCCTTTGAGCACTTTTGTCTAAAACTCGTAATTTTACTTCACCATATACTTCATAGATATCATTATTTTAAATGATTTTTTTTATATAATACACATCCATAACCCAGGAACATTGATAACTTTTTGTTCCCTCGGCGGGATTCGAACCCGCGACCTCTCGCTTGAGCACCAACACGATCCACCACTGCGCTACGGAGGTCGTCGTTATAAACTTTTAGCCTGTATATTTTTAGATCCAGTAATCCTAGGAAATTGTTGCTATAGTGAAAAATATCACCTTTCTAAAGGAAATGCCAAAGCCGGCTACTTGAATTTTTGGCCCAGATATGTATGAGGCTTGATCCACGTCCTTTGTGGTAAAGTTTCTTAAGTTTCAACAGTATGCGTGACTCTGTAGAGATCCGCGATCTCTCGCATGAATATTGCTGGCGTTTTCATTCCTAAGGACGGACGAAACACGCAGCTCAAGGTGTAATATTTTTATATGGCATTCTATTGTAATAAAATTAATTTCTCTCTATTGTTACACAAAAGTTTGTGAGTTCTGAGAAGGTACTATTCTCTTAATGTTTTATTGCCACGAATCCAAGGATCCTTATTCATAACGCGAAACAGACTGATTGAACATGATTTGTAAAAATATTTAAATTTTTTCTAGATATGTACTTAAAAGACTTATATAAGAACAGAACATAAATAATTGTTTCTTATAAAATCCTAAGTAGTTTTAATACCTAGTTATTAAGAAGTTAAGCAAGATACAAAATAATTGGTACTTATATCATCAATAAGAACAAACAGAATAATTGAAAATATATTTCGTAAACACGTTAAGAGCATAGTCTATGCCTATTAATTAATTAATAAGTATATTTTAATTAGCATCACATAACATTGAATAACATTCCCATTAGCACATGTCAATATTAAGTTAACAATTTAAATTATAAAACACCGGGTTACATTACAGTGATAACGAGATTCTGAATTATTTAGCAGTAATTAGAGTTGTATGCGATATGTCTGTGTCACTTATTAGGTACTATGTAGGGTTTGCACACGAAATTGCGATGTCAAGTCGCATTGAAAAAAATACGCAACACGTCTTTGCTTTTTCTTGTTATATTTTTCTACAAAAAAAAAAAACCCCGCTGGAATCGTATATTTTGCCGCAATAAAAAGTAGACCATCTCCGTTGTCTTCTCTATACTCTAGTTACAGAGCTTATTGCAAACACGATTATGTGTTCAATGAAAATCAAAAAAAAGAACGATGATGAGTCAAATCTTTCATCTTTGTAATAATTTTTAGCGATAATATTAGTATGCATTTCCTATAATGTCTCCCACTCAGTGTTCAAAAGATTTTCAATACGGTCTAATATAAAAAATACTTTGCCACATTATAAACCAGTTAGATCATAGCAGCTGCTATTCGCGTTGCAGTTTTCTGCGTTGCGGATTCGCTTCGTGCGGATTCGCTTCGCGCCGATTCGCAGTTTTGTGGGCAAGCGTGTACAGTAACTTTCGACCTATGTCACCGGTAACATGACCCTTTTTGCCCAAACAACACTCGTCAATATTTAATTAGCTAACATTGACGTGTTTACCTGTACATTTAGCATAGCAATTTATGTGACTATGGTTCGACGGGCAATTCTGTGTATGCCCGATTTCCATGTAGCATTCATATGTACTATTAGGGAAAATTAGGGTGTGGCAATTTGTTTTGTTTGTTTCAATAACTTGGTGTTCACTTACAGTTAGAAAATAGCAACATGAGATCAATTTCAGATAAATATTTAGATATGTCAATTTGATAAAATAAGGGTTAGGTAATATTCGTCGCTTTACCTTCTAAGGCCGTGTTTCACCAAGCAATGTTAAAGTTAACGCCATGTTAAAATACCATGCCATCTCATTCATTGATAGGAATTACGAGAGGAACAACATGGTATTTAACGAAGGATTAACTTTAACATTGCTTGGTGGAACACGCCCTAAGGGCGTGTTTCACCAAGCAATGTTAAAGTTAACGCCATGTTAAATATCATGGTATCCCTCTCGTATTTCCTGTCAATGAATGAGATGGCATGGTATTTTAACACGGCGTTAACATTAACATTGCTTGGTGAAACACGGCCTAAACCTCGTATGTAAAAAATCTATGTTTTCTCTATAATACTTAGCTTGTATTAACCTAAAGTATATAAAACTAATTTTTTATATACTTTGGGCTAATACAAGCTATATATAATACTCAACTGAACCTCATTAAAAAAAACTCCGTATCATATAGGTACAATAAAAAATTATTAATTTTTTTTACTCTACTGAAAAGTTGTAGTTTTATAGATACGAGGTTTTGAAGGTAAAGCGACGATTATGTCCTTATCAACAATACATAAGTTATGTGAGTACAATACTATAGTAATACTATAGCAATACTATAGCCTTGCTGCAAAAGCTATATAAAAATGCAACTGCGCGCTGTCAGTGGACTGACTGCAGAGTAACTTGAATGTTGAATATTCAGCCATTTGTTCGGTTCGATTTACTTAGCTCGGATAAAGTTCTAAGAGCGTGTGCAAATCAGCTTATTGTCAGACTGTGCACTCCCAGTTTTATGTTATTGAATTTGGGGGCGAAGCGATTATTATAACTTGCGATGGTAGAAATATTACCTTCACAGTTCACTGCGTACCTCTCGTGGCTTCATTGCACTTGGTTTGCATTTAAAGTAGTTTAAAACGACATAGCTATATTTCAGAAAATTATTTTACACTGTGGGTGTACGAGCGGAAGCCCCAAAGGGAGATCTGCGACCGAGCGAGATGGTATGGTCGGTCAGGCCGAAGCCCATGTACTAGTTTTCAGATGGCGTATATATAGCGCCGGGCTTAGAAACTTCGATAGCGCGATGCAGGATTGTGGCTCTAGTAGTACCGCGGCCGCCACATCACCTTAACTTCTGTCTGTCACTTTAATTAATATCTACCTGGCTAAGCAAACAGGTTTTGTCTCAGTTATGAACTCGAGTTAGGAAATAAATACTCAAATGTGCACCTACAGTTTTTACACATACTACCTACATCTAGAACCTACAGCTACTACCGAATTATAGTAGGTACCTACACCTAAATCGACGTGATGTTGGAATACGTTATCAACCATTAGAGTTTGATAACGTATCAACCCTTAGGGGAAGATGATTACCAAACCCTTGAATATTATTAAAGTAGATACTAATATCGCTATTAGTTTTATATCTAATATATAAAATTCTCCTGTCATAGTGTTAGTTACCATACTCCTCCGATACGGCTTGACCGATTGTTATGAAATTTTATATGCAGTAGGTCTGAGAATATCCACCCTTACATTTTTATTAAATGTTTTGGACAATTTTTTTTATAATGTGGCATTAAAAATACATACAACCCTAAATTTTCACTCTTCCATCACCATCCACTTTTCCCATTTTCTCATAGTTGCTTTAGTAATTTTCCACATGCGGGTTCCGCGATGCGGGTTCCGTGATGTAATAAATAGGAATACTAACCGTTGCATCTCAATACTAATTATATGTAAGAAAAAATTTAAATATAATTATATGTAAGAAAAAATTTAAATAATTTTAAAACAAAAAGTGACAATCATTGTAGGAACACTAGAAATAAGCACAGGCTCGATATACCTATGATCAGGCTTGGCAAAGTAAGTAGATCTTTTAAAGGGCAATGTATACGCCTATACAATAAAATCCCAGAAAACGTTCAAAATTTTTCCATTAATAAATTTAAAAAAGTAGTTAAAGAACGTTTGTGTGCTAAAGCTTATTATAAGATAACTGATTTTGTTAATGATTGCACTATGATGGCTGCTTATATTTATTTACTATATATACCCTAACTTTTATAATATTAATATGTATAGACTATAGATTAAGTTACATTGTAAAAAATATATACTCTTAAAAAAGATCAATTTTCTATCTTTTTGCTAAAAGATGGCCCCGTCCGAGTTTCTTACGCCGGTTCTTCTCGGCGGGTTAGGGTTGAACCGGTGGTAGCTTGTTTTTCTTGTTGACTTTCCGAAAATAGCTTTTTAAGTTTCATTTCGAAATAAAACGTTTTTTATTTTTATTTTTTTTTATTTCAATTGGATTTTATCACAAACTGTTTATATGCTCAACAAAGTGGGCACGGGTCAGTTAGTTTTAATGTAAAATAATAAATAAATATTTGGCCATCTGAAGAGTTTTTACATAAACAGCGCCACGAAAATGTTACATAGATGGTATTATCTAGATACTGCATAGGCCTACCACTTGTGTCATCTGCTACCTAGATACACATACCTAATATACTTGCACTAACAGGTGTTGGAGGACTTCGGCTACATCTACGACAGCTCGGTGGGCGTGCCGCCGTCTCCGATCCCCCTGTGGCCTTACACCCTCGACTACAAGATCCCGCACGAGTGCAAGTCGGGGACGTGTCCCACCAAATCCTTCCCAGGTACTACTACTAAATACTACATAGTTTGAACTTCGTGAAGTAACGTGGAGCATGTAATGTAGGGTGACAATACTATTGTTAAACTAGCTGTGCCCGCGACTTCGTTCGCGTGGTGTTTGTTTGACTTAAACCGTTTATGCAGCGCATGCAACGAAAGTCCCCAAATGTAAATTGTTTGTTTGTTTAAACGCGCTCATGTCCCGTATATGACGCCCAAAGCCGCGACGACCGACGCCGCGACGCCCGACGCCGCAACGCCCAACGTCGTGGAGCCGACGCCCGACGTCGCGACGCCGACGCCGCGACGCCTAACGTCGCGACGCCGACACCCGACGCCGCGACGCCCGACGCCGCGACGCCCGACGCCGCGGTGCCCGCCGCCGCGACGCCCGACGCCGCGGTGCCCGCTGCCGTGACGCCCGACGCCGCGGTGCCCGCCGCCGAGACCCCCGACGCCGCGACGCCCGACGCTGCGACGCCCAACGTCGCGACGACGACGCCCGACGGAGCGACGCCCGACGCCGCGACGCCCGACGCCGCGACGCCCGACGCCACGACGCCCGACGCCGCGACGCCCGACGCCGCGACGCCCGACGCCGCGACGCCCGACGCCGCGACGCCCGACGCCGCGACGCCCGACGCCGCGACGCACGAAGCCGCGACGCCCGACGCCGCGTTGCCCGACGCCGCGACGCCCGACGCAGTGACGCCCAACGTCGCGACGCCAACGCCTGACGCCGCGACACCCAACGTCGCGACGCCGACGCCCAACGCCGCGACGCCGACGCCCGACATCGCGACTCTGACGGACGCCGCGACGCCCAACGTCGCGACGCCGACGCCCGATGCCCGACGCCGCGACGGCGACGCCCGACGCCGCGACGCTTATCCCGACGCCGCGATGCCCGACGGCGTGACTTCCGACGGCGCAACGCCTGACGCCGCGACGCCCGACGCCGCGACGCCCAGCGTCACGACACCGACGCCTGACGCCGCGACACCCAACGTCGCGACGCCGACGCCGAACGCCGCGACGCCCAACGCCGCGACGCCCAACGCCGCGGCGCCGACGCCCGACGTCGCGACGCTGACGGACGCCGCGACGCCCAACGTCGCGACGCCGACGCCCGATGCCCGACGCCGCGACGCCCGACGCCCTACGGCGCGACGCCTAACGTTGCGATGCCGACGCCCGACGCCGACTTTCAATCCGACGCTGCGCTGCTTGCGCCGACCGCCAAATTTTTCGGCGTCGGCGGTCGACTCTCGGTGCGCAATTCCAACTCGCACTTGCCCGGTTTTTTATTTATTAATTACCATATGCTTGTAGTATAAACGATGTCGAAATTTCCAAACGTATACCTTCAAAGACTAAGTAGTAGTGGTATTACATTAATATTTAAAATCGGTTCATAAACGACGAAGATATCCACGAACAAACATAAAAAAAAACATATATTTACGAATTGAGAAACCACCTCCTATTTTGGAAGTCGGTTAAAAATACATATTATGTTGATTATTTCATGTTACAATCTACCTTTGTGCCAAGTTTCATTTAAGTACGTTGAGTAGTTTGGCTGAAATACCGTCAAATAGGTAGTTACAATTTTTTGAAGATCCCACAGGAACCCTTTCGTTTTTCGGGATAATAATTTTCTATAATGTTCTTCAAGTCATAAGCTACCTGCCTGCCAAATTTCATTTAAATACGTTGAGTAGTTTGGCTGAAATACCGTCAAGTAGGTAGCTACAATTTTTTGGAAATCCCACGGGAACCCTTTCCTTTTTCGGGATAATAATTTTCTATAATGTTCTTCAAGTCATAAGCTACCTGCCTGCCAAATTTCATTTAAATACGTTGAGTAGCTTGGCTAAAATACCGTCAAACAGGTAGCTACAATTTTTTGAAGATCCCACGGGAACCCTTTCGTTTTTCGGGATAATAATTTCCAGTAATGCTCTTTAGATCATAAGCTACCTGCCTGCCAAATTTCATTTACATATGTTGAGTAGTTTGGCTGAAATACCGTCAAATATGTAGCTACAACTTTTTGAAGATCCCACGGGAACTCTTTCGTTTTTCCGGATAATAATTTCCAATAATGCTCTTCAGGTCATAAGCTACCTGCATGCCAAATTTCATTTAAATACGTTGAGTAGTTTGGCTGAAATACCGTCAAATAGATAGCTACAATTTTTTGAAGATCCCACGGGAACCCTTTCTTTTTTCGGGATAATAATTTCCAATAATGCTCTTCGGGTTTTAAGCTACCTGCCTGCCAAATTTCATTTCATTCCATACAGTGGTTTTAGCGTGATGCGACGACAAACATTCCCATACGGACAGACAGACAGACAGACAGACAGACAGACAGACATTTTTTTCAAAAATGTTATTTTTAGGTTCTGTGTCTTTTATAGGGTCCCTTTTTTTAATTTTCACTTAAATATTCTTAATGTACAGACATGACCCCTCTACAGATTTATTATATGTATAGATGTAAGGGACGTTAACACATTGTAAAGTTTTGTTTACTATATAAATGCATTGTGATGTATCTGGAAAATGAAATTATCTAGTTCTTGTGTTAAGATATGGGCGTTTATTAGTTGCTTTTAAATAGTTGAACCCAATAATGTTTTGGTTTGCTGTACAACTTTCTGATGAATTGTGAACGATCTCATTCAATCAATCACTAATGATGTTTGAGAAATAGAAAAAATCTAAATTTTTGCTCTTGTGACTCTCACAACAAAGTCATGGCGTTTATTATCCACTTTTAAATAAGTTGTAGCCACAAACCAAAATACTGCTTTGTTTGTAGTTGCAACTGGACCACTTTCTATTGAAATGTGATTTATTTATTTTTCTGTAATTATTTGAAAATCGTTCGACGGAGAAGAGGAGATAATCAATGAATTGTTAATCATATTTAGTATAAGTAGGTATTCGTTGAAATGAGTAAAAATATTACAGTATTTACCTAACCTACAGATATGCGACCTATACTGTAGTAATCAAGGTGTAACGTCAAGGAGTTTCGGAATATGGGTACTGGAGAATAATACTAATTAATATTATCTTAAATCTGCTGCTTTTTAGTAATTTACTAGAACTTTAATTTAAAGTTTTCGAGGAGGTAGTTTCTTTAGAAAATCCATGAATGCATGTGTGCATGTGTATTGTGTATAGACATACAATTAGAGCAAAGCGTGCCAGCGTGAACCAATACTAAGTTCTTCGCTTAAAAATGCAGCTCCTAATCCGTGCCACCTTTCGATTGTTTGGCCAACTTAGTTGTCTTTGGCTTTACAACTAAATATCGTCTTTGTAAGTTAGAACTAGCTTTATTAAACCAAAGTGACTTAACTATACTTTAAGAACTTTCCTCCTCGAGTAGCCTCGTAACTTGTAGTCTGGTTTTATGTAGCTTTGTTGCTTTTAATTAATTTTATCATTAAAATGTTGAAAAATAACAAAGTCATATTGGCGCAAATTTCAAATGTTTTCTTTTATGGACGATCAAAGAATATCAACTATATTTAACTAATTAATTAAACTTTAATTTAAATTAAATTTAAACGATGCCTTATCTTAATAAACGGATATTCACAATATGCATACAAAATTATGTTCTGACTTCTGAAGGCGAACTCTGTACAAGTAATATATTGCCTTATATGGTGAGAATTCTACGCAATATCTTGTTTTAGTTCAGCAAAGTTTTCAATATTAGTTCGAACTTACAACGGAACCACTTAAATATAATGAAATAACTTAGTTGCCTCATGGTACACATTTTGTGTGAAAAAGTTTTATCATATTCTGCTGCTGTTTCGATCATCATCATCCTCTATTTTACGATTGGCTCTATAGCACGGTAAGCGTGTGGAGACTGGAGTAGGAAGTGCGTCTGACATCGAAGTCCTTTGAACAAATTCATTTAAAATCCTTTGAACTATGCTGTATGGATAAAAAACTCAAATATTTATAGACCCATTTTTGTGTAATGAAAAAAGGTTAAATTAAGTAGATATTTATAAATGGACAAGGAGAAGGTTTTGGTTTTTAACTATTTAGTTTATTACTGTAGTGTGTATTTTCAAATTAAAAAGAAATTCGAAAGATGTTCTTATATGTCGCAACATTTCTAATAAGAACTTCTCAAGTTCCGGAATTTAATCTCCATTATTTATAGCTTTGAAAACGTTGAAAATATTTGTCCACTAATTTTAGATTTCGCCCACGATTTTTAAAGTGAGCTTTGGCAGTTTCGTCACAATTTTCAAAAACGTAATACTGCTATTAGGTACTGATTTACAAAAATATATTCATGTACTTTTGTTGTACCTACATTCAAAAAAGTATAAATTGTTTCCTTCATGCCAATGGTTTAAATGTCTGCGTGAAATGTTTAAATGACGGACCAGTCGTTTTGGCTTTGAGGTCATGCTATTATAGTTGCTATCGTGGTTTTTATAAGTGATATTTTCCAACGCAGGTTTGTGGGAGGTGCCCTTCAACGCGCACTACGTGGAGTCTTTCGAGGGCGGCCACTGCCCCTACCTGGACCAGTGCGTGCTGCACAACCACGATTCTAATGACGTAAGTAATAAGTATTCAGGATGTTGGAAATTAATTCAAATTTAAATATACTATATTGTGCACAAATAATTACAAAAAACAAACAGACAACAATTACATAAAATCAGACATGCACACAAAGGCGGCCTTATTGCTTCAAAGCAATTTCTTCCAGGCAACCTTTTGGATTTTTTAGATATTGGAAAGCATGAAGCACAGGATAATAGGTGATGTGCTAAAGTAAATTAAATAACAAAATTAAAATAAAGTGAATATTTAAAAAAATGTATATTAAAAAAAATAATAGGTAAGTATTAATATAAAAGATAAAAATTTAGGCGAACAAACGAACTAATCGCTTGATACTAGAAACACCAGAGTATTTGCTACAAGTGCGTTATCAGGCTTAGGGCGTGTTTCACCAAGCAATGTTAGTGTTAACGGCTTGTTAAAATACCATGCCTTCTCATTCATTGATAGGAATTAAGAGAAGAACAACATGATATTTAACGAAGGATTAACTTTAACATTGCTTGGTGAATAACGCCCTTAGGATTTCAATATATTATATGGCAATAAAGAGGTAGACTATACACTGACTTCAAAATAATTGAGTTGTTAAACTATTTTTTTATAAATTATGGATATTAGAAGACTTTAAATACATTATATTAAATGTAAAATTTTTCAGTTTTTTAAAGGTTCAGGTTGTGATAAAATTAGCTTTACATCTATTTAAATTGAAATCTTTAACTTCTAGTTTTGAAAAACATTATGAACTTTACAGTCTATTATAATAATGAGTGATAATATTACTATGAAAGTACCATTGCTGAAACTGTTATTTTTTTAATTAATGTATGGGCAAATCATTTATGATGTTGGGGCATTACTCGTAGAAACATGAAAACCAAAAGGAGTTCTTTCAGCGCTGGTACTTTCACAGTAAACTCTACATAGGGGGCACATACACATCCTAAAGTATTATCACTCATTTATTTTACACCTTGTATTATGGATAATATGAAAGTTAGATTTCTACAAAATGTACATTTATAAGTTTAAAGTCGATATGAAATACGTTTGCTAACAGTTAAAACCATACCAGCCGAGTTGTACGTAAACAGTTTAATAACTTTAAGTCTGGTAAGCCTTAAGCCTAGCTCGCAACTGGGAAGCCTAAAAAAAGGGAAAAATTAAAGCACTTAATCCTTGAAGGTACGATATTAAGCTGTAAAATTATATTTCAAACTGAGTTCTGCCGCACTTGATATGTCTGAACAAGCTGCGTGTAGTTATTTTACCATAAACTTGAAAAACTTTTGTATTTTCGAGTTTACTCATTAAAAATTTTGAGCTCTGAGTAATAAAATATAGTTGAATAAATTAGATTAGTTTTCATGATTGGAATATAAAAATTGAAGAATGCCCTACACATCGACACTATCATAGTTTTAATATAATTTAGAACACTTTTACAGACTTAAGACTTGAGAAATTAATAAAAAATATGAACTCTGATATTTATATATACCTATATAAAGATAATAAACTAAGATATATAAAGATAATAAACTTTTTCATCACGTTATTAAGTAGAGATAGTGATCGCCGTGTGGTCGAAATTCGTCCATAATTCGTATTTAAAATTCCCAGCTCTGAAAGACTTACTTTTGAAAGACTTTCATGTTTCTATGAACACGAAAGTCAAAAACGTCTTTCAGAAATGCCATTAAATCATAAATTTTCCCATACAATGATAAAAAACAACTCTTTTAGCGCTGGTACTTTCACAGTAAATTCTATACACGGGACCCATACACGGGTATCGAGAACCGGTAAAGTTTTAGGAACCGGGATTTTCGGTACCGGCACTAGTCAGAACCGGGAATTCCCGGGATTTCCCGGGATTTTTGGTATTTTCGTGATTTTTTTCTTACTTGACTAAAAACAAATACAATGGCTTCGAAAACTACTTTTTATAAATAAATCACACATTTTGGCATGTCAAGTTAAAGTATGATACATTAATTTGCTATACAATGATTAAAATATCGTATATTTATATACCTATTTTGAATTTAACGTCTCTAATATTAGGGCTTTTACCCACGGCTTCGGGCGCGTAAAATAGTATTCGTAACAAAAAGTTCTTTATCAAATAACTCTATGGCTACAGTATGATTAAGATAATGTTATACCAATTATCATATGACTATCCACTATTCAGTTTCTGGCCAGATCATACGCACTACAATATTTTTTTCCGTGCACTTAGCAGATTCCCTCCCACTTTTGCAAAGTTATTACTTTTGAATAGGTAAATAAAACATTGCATATTATATCTACGATCTATCATGAACCAAAAAACTATTTTACCGGTGTAAATCTATTAAAACTTATAATATTGTAAAATACTGTGTAGTACAAAAAACCCAACCAAAACTGAGGAGTTTTATAAGTTTAAGTATGAGTAATTATATTTTAGGTCACGTTATATACGTGACGTTGAATCCTACTTTGCTCGGTAGTTTTGCCTCGGCGTTGATAAGTCCTATTTATTATAAAATTATCGCCGTACCAAAATTAAACCAAATCGGTAAAACGGTTCATGACTATTAAAGTAACAGACACAGTTAGTTTCACGTTTGAAATAATATTAAGTATGGATAAAACATTTAAAAATAATTTTTCTGCTTAGCCAATCGCACGAAATGCGGTATAATGTTTGGACAAAAATTAAAATTTTAAACGCAAATATTGTAAAGTAAGTTTTTACCCTTTGAATGTAATATCGATGTGAGTTTTACTGGCTGAAAAGATTGATCTTCAAAAAATGTTAACAGCTTTATCCAACAGATAAATTGATTCTTAAAAATTCATAGCTTAAAGATATCTATACAATTGGTTTTTGCGATTTTTTATTTATAAGTAGTAGCAAAAAGATTTTTTATAATTATAATTATGATCCCTTGGGACCTTTTTGTTTCCCAACAAAAAAAATCCTGTTATTAATTTCATGGTCCAATTTACCTTTGTGCCGAGTTTCATTTAAATACGTCGTAGTTTCACCGAAATACCATTAAATAAGTAGCTACTGTTTTTTGAAAATCCAACGGGCACCCTTTCGTTTTTGGGATAATAATATCCTACATTACCCTTTAGGTTCGAAGCTATCGGCCTGCTAAATTTTATTTTATTCCATTCAGTACGGACTCATACGGACCGACAGACAGACAGTACTTTTTTTCATAATTATTATTTTTAGGTTCTATGGCCTTTATAGACCCCAAATCTTGATTTTGACTTAAATATATATTAATGAGCAGACATTTCCCCTAGATTTATTTTAATATGTTGAGATAGTAAAATCAGTTAAGAATATTTTGAATAACATCGTAACTTAAGTTAAAATTTAAAAGCGTTTTTCGCCGTCGGAAAGTTACACCATCAACGGTGAACACAGGCTTTATTATATTAAAAAAAAAGGGATCCTTACTAAAACTCCAATAATGTAACCCAAGGTGTCAAAAGTATACAATTTATTAAGTTTATATATGCATTGGTTAAAATATAATGATACTCATAATATGTTTTTTACTATAAAATTATCTAAACCACATTGCAGCTGTAGTGTTATTTGGTAAAGAACTTTTTGCTACGAATACAATAATTCCACACGCCCGAAGCCCGCGGCCAAAGCTAGTAATATAATATTACTCACGTTTATAAAAATTGTTTATATCTATGTAAAACTTTAATGGAAGTGACTGTATAACGATATTTTAATCATTGTATTAGCAATAAATATATTATCCTTTATCATGACATGCCACAATGTGTAATTAAAATACAAAAGTATTTTTCTAAGCCCGTTGTGTTTATTTTTTGTTAAGGTAAAAAAAATCCCGAAAATACCGAAAATCCCGGTTCTTTTGCGTTGAGAACCGGTTCTTTAACAGTAGTCAAAGAACCGGGAATTCCCGGGATTTTCGGTACCGGGAAATCCCGGTTCTGAACCCTAATACACACCCTAAAGTATGATCACACTTAATATTACAGCCTGTAAAAACTGTAAATGTGATCAATTTCGTACTGCTCCGTCCACGCGGAGTAAAAGTTAGGGTTCAAAGTTTTTCCTTCACCATATAATATTATAATATAGATAACACTTTCTCCAGGTACTAGAATGGCTTCAGGAGGACTTCAACCGCTACTATGAGCAGAACCGCGCGCCGTACATGATGCCCTTCCACACCAACTGGTTCCAGATCAAGGCGCTGGAGACAGGCCTGCACAAGTTCCTTAACTGGGCAGCTAAGTTGTAAGTGTAATTAAAAAAAATATGGCGCGTAACACAAAATATATCCTTGATGTCGTGGTCGTATCAGCTATGCTACTGCTGTAAACATAGCTGATATAGTAATTACAAAGTAATTCATGGCGGTTAGTCTATAGTCGCTTGGCAGGCGAGTTGGCGAGCGCAGTCTTAAAATAATAATAATGTTCGCGAAAACGCAGCTATGGGCAGTTGAGTTCCGGATGAATATGAATGAAACAAATATGGCGCGTAACAAAAAAACGTGACGATTTATATTTCTTTCATACGTCGATAAAGAAATTTCACTGCCATAATCGTCTAATCAATACTAAGTAGATGTGAAGGTAATAATCAATTGATCGGGATGTTGGTGGTATATTGTATTAGGATCACATTAACTGTCAAGATGTGTATGAACAGATTGATAGCTGCCAATCTAGTCTCAAGTCAATTCAATATACCTCTAAATTTATACCTTAAAAATTAACGGAGATTTTAAATTTATTTAATTGCAGACGATTTAAACTTCATATTGCAGACCTTTGCAGATCGTACATTATACAAATATCGTTTGACGAGAAAGAGATGGAAAAATATTTTTTGGTCTTAAGTTTTAATCGAATGAACCGAAATAATTTTCCTTTTACATACAAGTTTGTCTTCGATTCCAGAGTGAGAATTAGAGGGAGATGTCAGTATTTCTATATACATAGAGGTATATTTTAGTATTCCGCAAATTAAATATTATTAAGTTAATTGTGAGCCTCTAAATGTAACTGTGAATAATATTAATATACCCATATCTACATAATACTTGTCGAAAATCTTGGTATTTACGTATTTTATTTACATTAACATTCCATGTAAGTACATTTTATATGAAAATGGAATAAATGAGTATTGTATTGAGTTTAAAATATTATATTTCGGCTTTCATTGTTCATATAAAGATTATTAATGCAAATTCTCATACTCCTCCGTGCGCAATGTGCTTAGAAGGGATGTAAGGAGTTTTCTCCGCGTTTTAATTTATAAATTATAATTTGGCCGTCATTAATTATTCAAGTGAAATGCCTTCTTTTAATCCCTTAATTATCATGTAAATTATTTCACCAGCCTTGAGAAAAAACATTCTTTTTAATATTATAAATATTCATGTACGCTAGGCAACTTTTGTTGGTAATGGTAAAATAACAAACTATAATTTGAAATTAATTTCATAAGGGAGATTAAATGATACTAAAGTAACAGTTACGTCGTTGGGTAATTTATCTCATAAACAAATTAACAGTTTATACACAAGAAGTAAATTGTTATAAGTTCTCCGAATAAGTAAAGATGTGAATGTAACATTTTAGCCTCTAGTAGTTATGTAACTGCGTAAAAGTCATATGAAACAAAATATTATGTGTAGATACCTACTACAATGTCGTGCCATATACACACTTGTATTAAATAAGACAAGTTAGAAAAGTACTAAAAAGGTACCAAATTATACAAACTTTTCGACAATAATGTGTATATTTTAAAACAAAGAAATCTCTTTTGTATAATAATTAGCATAGGTACCTGACTTTTGTACTGTCGCGGCTGAGTTTACGTTGGAACGTATTCGGCTGATATAAGCATAATTACGCGGCAGAAATTCAGTTAGGCAACTGCGTGTTTCTTTCACAACTCTGCTGCTAACTTCGATCGAACCAAACTTCGATCGCATGTAATAATATGTGATCTACAGAATACGATGCCACCCAACGCCCGACGTTGTTCTCATTAAAATATTAGGCACGCAACGTAATTTAGGCATTATGTCAGTAATAATTGTAGGGAATATGCATAGGTTTTTAATGGCTTTTCAAAAAATACACAAAGCTAAAAATGGCACGATGACATGTCTACGACCAACCGTTTGTAGTTTATATAGTCATCACAAATTAAGTGAGATCATTGGAGGACGCTCTATACAAAAACTGCATAAAAATGACGTCATTGGTTGCGTCATAATACTAAGTTTACGTATATAACTGTATTAAGAAAAAATAAATCTGATTTTTTTTTATTGAACAATAATTGCTTAATGAAAAATATGCAATCAATTATTGCTTACTGTACTTGTACCTTTTTCGACCCATACTTCTGTTGCCTTTTGAAAATATTTTCGTGATTTAAAGAAAATGCATATTATTCTTTTTGGCATAGTTTACACAAGACGTACCCCCGGTTTATGAAAGGCTACTCAAATCCTCAATTAGCTAACATTTAAGTTAACCAGCCATTCTGAACGTGAATATCACTCGCAACAACCTCGCTCACCCACTCGTTCACCAATGAGCGTCCAGAATGACTAATTAACTCAAATGTTAGCTGATCAACAATTTCATCAGCCTATTAGATACCGGGGGTTCGTATAGATTAAAAACCTTTCCAGGAAGGACGTGTGGTTCGTGACCGTGACCCAGGAGCTCACCTGGATGACGGACCCGCGCTCCGTCAAGTCGCTCAACAACTACGACGCGTGGAGCTGCGAGAAGCGCGACCTGCCGCCGCCGCCGTGCAACCTGCCCAACAAGTGCGCGCTCGCCTTCAAGCCGCCCGACCACAACGTCACCGACACCAGATACATGGACACCTGCAGCGAGTGTCCTAAACAGTGAGTATACCTTAATACCTCCTGCGAGTCGTGACCGTGGCCCAGCTCACCTGAATAGAAATCTCACCTTGATGGAACGATTTGAAATTTTGAAAAAGTAACAATGTTACCTATAACATAAAAATTTACGACCTCTGTAGCCCACTGGTTGAGCGTGTTCGTGCTCGAGAGGGAGATCGCGGTTTTGAATCCCGCCATAGTACCAAAAAAATTTATGTGTGCTGTGTATTAATATAATAAAAATCTTAAATATGTGTGTAGCATAAACGTATTAAATATATTTCCGTTGTCTGGTCCCGTAACAAGTTGTTCGGATACTTTGCATGTGGCTAGATCGATGTGGTATGAAGTGTCCATATTTATTATTATTATTAAAAACGATGTATATAATTAATATAGTATTATGTATATTGTACTACATGAGTACTGGAAATTGCAACACATTCTATTGCAATTGAGTAACTCTCATTTCCCTAGTACATCACGTTTACATTTCATCTGACGCTTATTGTCGCTCGCGTACATGAGCTGTAGTTATTTATGGTGACTAAACGAGTTTTCTGTTTTAAGATAGACGGCATTTACATCATTTGAAGAACGCTTTATTCAATTAAAAGCTAAATCCAATTTTGTCACTTTCAGATACCCGTGGCTGGGAGACTCCGGTGGCACGGGCGTTCCCGGAACTGATAATTATATACCTGATAACTTAAAAAGGAAGTAATTTAATACTAGGCTATGATGCGATCGAAGTTATTATTAATTGTTGTCATTTTAAAGCCCGACAATACACTTTATGAACTATTATGCATGTTCCATAGTTCATGAAGATTGTTCAATTCAATTTCAAGTTTCACTCTAGAGTCACAGTACAAATAATAATGATTTCCTGTCTGTTAATAAATAAAATTATAAACACCCAAATAAAATAATCCTTAAAATCATTGGATTAGAGATTGCTCTAATACTGACGTACGCTTAGAGGCTCATGTAAACAGCATTTTCTATTTCCCCCGCCTTTTCTACTTGAAATCGGTTTAATGGATTTTATCAGATTATGTAAACCGTTGTGGAACTTGTGACAAATTCTTCTAGTAAATTCTGCTAGGCGCTCGCGAATGGACCTTAATCCGGTAAATTTAATAACCGTAGTTTACTAATCAAGACCGATACCCCGAGGCGAGGACTATTCCGATATGAAATTTAAATTTATCTATAAAATTTTGTTGAGGTATTTCGTAATTTCATATATTCCCCTAGAGGTTATTTTGTGACTATTGAAATATTTCAGTTCAGTCATTCGTTAATTAAAATTGAAATGTTCAATACTGAGTTTCGTGCCGGAAAATGTTCAATTTTTCGGCCGGGTTCGGATATGAATATTATTATCTTTTATTATATTCAATCTTCATCATATTCCACTTAATGAATTTTATTATAGTGTCTCGCGGAAATATCTTCTCAGAAATAATTTTTGTTTCATTATAATTGTCTGCGATTTTCCCGCACATTTTTAATGTAAGTAAAAAAATTATTAAATCTCTTTACATTTTTGCTACTTTGAAATGAATTTTGTGACTGAAATTTAATTACCAAAAATAAGGAAACCTCAAATTGTACCGCATAATCCATAGAAACACAATTTCTTCCTTGCCACATTGTTCACTAAGATTTTGTAATATCTAGTAATATTTGATACATCAATAATTGAAATTCAGGCAATCAGAACGTACAATAATTAAAAGAAATCGAATTCAAATATTATATCATGGTATAGAAAATCAAATTTAGTTTTATACTTTTTTGTAAGACAAAGATAATGATAATGACTAGGATACCTAGGTAAGGTTGCTCAAGTAATCTAGGTGCTATTTAAGGTAATATAAGACGCAATATTATTATAAATATTGTACATTATTAAAAATATTGTAAAAAATGCCTAGTCGCCTTACATTTGTCATTATTATTAAATAAAATTATTACCTATTAAAATACCAGTTTTATTTCATTACCCTATCATTAAGATAAAAATCTGCCCTAATTTATTTTCTGTAGTATATTTTTATGCCATCAAAAATAAAAGTTGTATAAAATGCCAAGTCTCGCTACGACAGAGACCGTCGGATGTTTCTGTTATTATTATTGAACTATATAGATTAATTATTATTGCACTTCTAATCTAACGTGTAGTTTGTTTTGTATGGAGTTTGAGATATCTGTACTTCCGATTTATTTTTAGACAGATGATAGTGTTAGTTTTGAAATCTAATTCTCGTTTTGATGTAACTTCCACATTGAGATGTATCACCTATTTCGTCGTGTGTGGTGGTAAGTTGTAATTTTACCTTTTTAATGCGTGACTTCTAAGTAGGTTATTCCTTTATGGTCAGTTTGTTTATATAATATGGGTTGCTACTTAATTATTTCCACGAATCAATGCTTTCCGAAGTCCCCCAGTTCAGAAGCGGGACAGCAACTAACATCCATACACTCATATACTTTCGAGCTTATAAAATTAGTAAGATACTTGAATGACTATTGACTATACAAGGAGAAAAATAAATGAGGGACAATACTTTAGAGTGTACCTATATGAGTCTCCTATGTAGAGTTTGTACAGTACCAGCGCTGAAAGACGTACTTTTGACTTTCATGTTTCTATGAGAAATGCCCCAACATCATAAATTTGCCCATACAGTAATTAAAAAAAAGTATTTTTTTCAGCGCTGGTACTTTCACAGTAAACCCTGTATACGTGACCCATACACACTCTAAAGTATTATAACTCATTAATATTATAGCCTTTTGAATTGAGAAGTTTGTCAGTTATTTAAAAATGGAAATACGTAGCTATCTATTATAATTATACCCACAATTATAAACTAATTCTTTGTAGGGTAGTCATGCGCTTAATAGCGTACGTACAATTTACAATATTATTCTCATCCACACAATATACCTTTAGGGTTCATTAAAGGCTACACATCCCGGCGGAATGGTAGCGGTAAATACAGGAATATAGGTGCGATGGTTCAGGAACACGCAGGTACCTAACCACCAACTATGATTATGATTATTACTGTTATTTGTAGACCTTTCTCGTAGAACTATGACCGTTAAGAAGATTTCAGACAACGCTATCGTATATAGCGCGCGATAATGTAGAGGAAACCCTCTAAAATGTACTTTAATTAAACAATTAAAGTACTTTTTTACCCGACTTCGGCGAAGTCAAAGGGAACTTTGGCATGCTATGTATGTATGTATGTATGTTCCCTCGTAGTGGCTAAACTTCTGGTCTGATTTTAATAAATGAGGTATCAATCGATTGATAATGATACCGCGAGTAACATAGGCTATAAAATGCGGGTGCGACCACGGCTCTACCTTGACCATTTTTGTACCTATGCATATCTGGATTTCAAATTGAATTATTTTCTTGTATGGCCTTTTTAGGCCATTTTTTGCGAAGTCGGGTTTTAGTTTTTTATTTTTTTTTTATTTTTTTTTGAAAATGAATACAGTAGATATTTTAAGTGAGGCAAAATTCAGAGGAAATTAGTTTCAGTTTTTGACTAAATTTACGATGCGGTACCCTTTTTTCGCTATACAAATAGTCGCGCAAGGTCACTGGCGTAACACAGCCCACAGGAGCTTAGCTTAGCTCAAATATTGTTAGCCGGGCATACCTATATACTCGTGTATTAAGTATATACTTAACACACAATATTCCTGTATTTCTTTTATCTTGTTGCCAAGACAATAATATCTAATAGTCATTGAGTCTCGTTAGACAAGTCGTCTGCAAAAATACATCTCTAAAATGTATTTTGAGCCAATTAATAATGTTATCTCGGGCGAAGCATGTTCCGTGAAACACGAGCCAATAATATGAAAAATAGGATACACAATTTGATCCGATTTATAATATGAGCAGATAACGAGGATTGTCAGTTCTCGTCTCAGATCCGACGTCGCAGATTTAATTTGAGATTGCGCTGCGAATGTACGCGGAAACTTTGCCCATTGCTGCCGTATTTGTTATGTAACTCATATTACACTCTCACCTCGTTCCGTATAATTTATTCTATCGAATATGATTGCGCTAATTTAATATCACGAGTTTTATTAAGGCGAAGGCGATCGGGTATCGCGCCGACCGAAGCATATTGATATCGTATAAAAACTAGTTTAAAATTATTTTGATTTTTGAGGCAAAATTTGCAAAAACTAAAATAATAGCTCCCTGTGTCATTTCCTCACTTAAAATACTGAACCAATTTTCTCACGGGCGTCACTAATATATGAAGAGAAAAAAGGTTATAACGATAAAAACGTATGTACATATTGTTTAAAGCTACATCGAAGCAAAAATATCAATTTATAAAACCATGATCTTTCGGAAAAAAAATGTAGATTATTATATTTTGTGGAATTTGACAATAAGGCCAGAAAAAAAAAATTCAAAGTAGGTACCTACTCCAATTTTCAGTTTGTCGTCCTAATCAAAAATAAATCTAGGCGTATTCCACCGGGCGGGATTGAATATTATATTTCGTTATTGATGTGCTTTATGCACGAGCACGACATAATGACGTGCATTTTACAGTTAGTTGTACATTTGTACAATTATAGGTAATTGATTAATTACTTTACAAAAAAAGTATATTAATACAAGTCCTACAAGACCAACACACTTTGGTGCGTACCTCATGCGTAGGTCAACATTCCAGTGCTCGTGACTGTCAAATATTTTTATTTTTGTCATACTTAACACTTTATAACTTCATAATAAATAGGAATTTCATGTTCAAAACAGTTGCACCTAACGAGGGAGCGGCACCTTAATATTTATTTTAACAAATTACAGAGTTACTAGTTAGCTTGTTCATTCTACGTTAGCGCATCGACCGAGCCTGAAAATGTGCAAACCATAGCGTGAAATATACAACCCGTGGAGTTAAGTAATTAACTTAGTTATTATTATCTATTACTGTCTCAAATGGCATGAAGCGATAAAACATTATTTTAAAGTATTTTTGTTTAATTAAATTGAAAAGTAGGGTCAAACTCAAACTCGTACGGCGGGCATTACTCAAACGAAACAACCGTCATAGTCAAACAAACGCGAGAAATATATTTCATTTGAAGCATAAAGTCGGAAGAATATGCCTCGGGGCAAATAGCCGTTACAAACAAATGTGCCTAAATAAATATTGGCCTAGGTATGTGGTTAGTGGGACGTAGTTAATAAGGTCTTGTGTGCTTTCAGCGCTACGTTCCCTCAAGCGTGCAATAAACTTCCATAAAATATAATAAGACTTTTAGGTGGCACGATGAGGACGGCGGGCATAAACTCTAATGCCGGTAACGAGGTAATGAGCTGTTATTAACGACGAATATCTGGGCTCGCAACCCCCATATAACTGTTGCAAGGGAATTTTTTCAATTATCCTTATTAACCTCTGAAGAAAACAGAGGAGTGCTAGAAGTTTAACTTGCCTAGGTGTGTATGTCTGTCTGTCAGACAAATAGGTTTTTAAGGCGGACTTGAACGAGAGTGTTCTTAGCAATTAATTACCATCAGTAATTACCATAATTTTTAAATTGTTGTTTATAGTTGTAATATACGATATCTACGTCGCAGGTATTAATTTTTTTTCTCGGAAAAAGGTAGAAACTTTTAAAGCGTTTCACAGGCTTCTGTAGACTATTAGTAGATAATAGAGTAACAATGACCTCTGTGGCTCAGCGGTTAAGTACGTCGGTGCTAGAGCCGAAGGTCTCGGGTTTGAATCCCGACAATAATTCAGGGTCATGGAAGTGTAATAAATATGAAATCTTAAATATATGTATATCTAGTATAAAAGTATTAGTCATGTTCTTTCGATACTTACTACGTGGACAGATTTACTTTGTGTGAAAGCGTTTATACAAGGTGAAAAATAAATGAGTGTTAATACTTTAGAGTGTGTATGTGCCTCCTATGTGGAGTGTACTGTAAAAGTAACAGCGCTGAAAGACTTACTTTTGACTTTCGTGTCTGTATGAGAAATGCTCCAACATAATAAATTTTCCTCCTCTTTCAACGCCGGTACTTTTTAGCAAACTCTATATGCGGGACCTATACACACCCTAAAGTTTTAATTATCACTCATTAATATTATAGCCCTCGTAGATACTATGTCATATTATAATTATAAACATAGATACCAGAAGATGTTTTGGCTGAAATTTGTCGAAGATCATTATCAAATTGTGGGTACCAGGAATGCATCTTACGCAAGCAATTTGGGCGCTATGCAGGCGCTTTGAGGTTTCGGTATCTGCAGCGTATATCGGACTGTATGCAATTAAAGACTAAAACTAGTGAACGAGTATTACCAGAACATACCAATAGTACCTAATTGTATGTAAGTCATATAAATATAAATTATATGTAATAAGTAATTTACAATTGAAGACATGAATGTTTGAAGGTGATATGCAGGAAAATTATGATTTCGAGAAAAAATCGTTCAAACTGCCACTTAAACATTTTAGAATACGTCGTAAATTATTAAGTACATTAATCTAAAAACCCATCCGTCTCTAGAATCAATGTACTTAATACGTTCCGATGTATCCTAAAATGTTTAAGTGACAGTTTAAACTTAATTTTCTGGGTAAAATAATTTCGCGACAAATCACCTTCATCTATTCATGTCTTAAATTATTTTTTAATCGACTTCCAATAAAAGGCGTTCCAATTCGGTCAGCTTTTTTATGTATGTAAACCGATTACGCTAAGATTAATAATCCAATTTGTATGATTTTCTTTTTAGTTGACGCAGAATAGCTGCCATTTCCCCCCCTCCCCTAACTACAAACACAACCTAATTACAAACTATGTAAAAATGTAAGTCCCCTAAAATTTTTACATAGTTTGGCTGTGTAATTTTTATTTTATGGACATTTTGGTTTTATGATGTACAAGTATGATGTACATAGTTACAAACTCACCTTTGCTGACACCGACTTCTTTAACATTAACTACATTATAATAAAAATATTTTTTAATTTTCAGTTATTGGAGTCGGTTTTATTAAACGTAGTTTTATTTCTGTATAAGTACTATGTTTTATTTTAACATGTTTCGTTGAGTCAGATGTGAAGACTCCTAATAAAATAAAAATACAACAAAAAAATACCATCAAAGCGATATATTAATAGATAAATATAGGTTTGAAAGTTTACAATAGCGGGAAGTGTTCGATATTTTAAAACATTTCATTTTCATCAAAACATTATAGAATGTTGTGAGTATAATTTAATGTAACGTCTATAAAATAAGTGACATTTTTGATAAGAGCATCTAATGGTGTGTGTATTATGTGGAATGAGATAACGTTCTGATAGTAAGGAAACGAGGGAAAACATTTTCATGTTACGTTTATGTGCACATTTTGTGTATTAAAATATAAATAAAATACTGTAAAAAATTGGTACATATTCGTTATTCGCCGTTCCATGAGCTACCGTGTCCACTGTTAGACATAATCCTCAACCAAATTGTTTCATTGGGAATGTAGTATATTATACTACATTGGCGAGCGTTGCGTTAAAATAATAAAAAATTCTCCAGAAACGCTGCTGCCATTTCCAGATATATTACTGTATGATATGACACCCACAGGAAAGATGGTTAATGGGGAGGTGTTTTTTTACTCCGGCATCCCAAGGACAATTACATATACAAATATAATATATATATACTCAACAGTTTCACATATGAACGGGTCTCTGCTATATCTCTACTGCCTATAAATAGCCAATTATTTTCAAGTTAAGATTTTACACCCCAGTCTAATCACAGCTATGTCAACACATAACTTGTGACTGCGAACAGCTGCTTGTCAGATATACGTTACTGTCACAGAGAGAAAAAATATCCATAGATACAAGCTATGTATCACGGAACACAAAGAAAATTAGTATAAATAGTATAAATAGTTTCGTTAAGCATAAAAACAGTTTGTGATGAACCGTTTAAACCTTCCCGGGACTTCCACGAATATTTCAAGAATAAACTAGCTAAAATTCAGCCGTTCCCGAGTTTTAGCGAGACTAATGAACATCAATTCATTTTTATATATAAGAGGATAAGATATAAGAAGAAAAAGAAGAAGAAAGAAGATGTTGGAAGGATGTTCAAGCCTACTTACTAGTCCTATAATAAACAAAATAAAAAAAAACTTAATAACCCTCGAATTCTCAAACAGTGGGCGAACTAATGATGATGAATAAGCAGCAAATAACACTCTCGATCAGTTTACATTTTAAACAAAAGTAACTATATCTAAATAGGTTTATCTATTTGGGAGCTACGATGCTACAGACGAATCAACCATATTTCACCTCTTTGTTTTCAATAGGGGCTAAAACAAATAAATATTAGTCTTCAATCAATTGTTTTAATTGATAATGTAACGGCTGGTTGTAATAACCTATCTATCTATACCTAAATCTTAAAAACATTGTCTTGTGACAGCGAGCGCTGTCCAGTTATAGGTTATTCGCCAGTCGTAAAACTGTTTACATTGAATTATAACTATGTAAGCGGATGAACTCTGTAGCGCAGCGCTGGAGCGCGTTAGTGCTCTAGGTGGCAGGTTCGAATTCCGCCGATGGACCAAAAAGTTTTCTGTGTCAGACCCAGAAAGGTCATGGGTATTAACATGTGTATAGTATAAAAGTATCTAGTTTTATAAAGTTCTTTGAAAACTTAGCTCGGAGCAAGATTGACGTGGTGTGAAGCGTCCATAGATATAAAAACCAAATTTAAAGTAGGTAGGTTTTCCAAGCTTTAACGTCTACGGATGATAAAGACTAATTTACGCAAAGTTTTGATAACTTTCCCGCCGAAAAATATTCTCAGAAAAACAAGTTATTATTTACTTGATCGAGACAAGAAAACAAAGATATAACTGTGAAATATATACGACGAAACACGATCTACGCAATATACTATGTAATATCCGAAACATTTCATTAGCTCACCAACGAGTTAATCGGAATCGATACGAACAAGTCTTCTCATTATTTTCCCTTATCAACGTTTAGGAAAGATAAAGGCTGTGGTTATTCTTGTAGATGACATTTTTATGTTCGCTCGAATAGGAAAATAACGAACTCTCGAAGCAAAGTCGGACGATAAACAAACTCCGGTCTGCGAGATAAAGTATGCGCCGTAATAGGACTTCGGGAATAAGGCAAAGTCCTGCACATATCTACGAAAATGTAATAACAAGCATTTCGGAGACTATTATAATATTGGTCGTATGAAAGAGTTTTTCCTCCCCGCTTTTATCAATATGGAAAAGTTTTGTTCGAGTAATGTTTATAAAAGCATATGCCCGTAAAATATTTTATCCATCGGTTATTCGCGAAGAGAAACGTAATATAAAGTGGAATTCTTTAAACTTAGGGTCGTTTTCAACAAAAGGAATTTTGTTTGTATCTTATCTTTTACATATTAAATATACTTAAAATAACTTTAAAAGCGTTTTTAAAAATCCGTTCTTGTTTAAAATGTGATTTTTTAAAGATTTATGTCTAAAGATAGAAGTTGTCCGCTATAACCCGACCTTACGTAGGTTAAGCTTTTCTTATAACGTAAGCTGTACTTTCAAGCCGACTCATTATTAAGAATGTATTATTTATCGTTTCTTATAAATTAAAATCGAATCGGCAGTTTAGGCGATACCGTAAAACAAACAGACATACATAACACTGCCAAAATTATTATCTTTCCTTTTGAATTCTCCTTAGTAGGGTAAAAAAAACCTTTAATTAAAAATGAATGATGATTAAATATGGGGGTCTGGAGGAGGTTTAATGCGCCGGAATATACAATTAAACTTTTAAGCCGTACTATTTTTACTTACTATTTAGCCCCCGACAAAAACAGAAGTGCTATAAGTTTGACGCGTCCCTCTCTCTGTCTGTTTGTAGCATTGTAGCTCTCAAACGGATGAGCCGGTTTTGATATATTTTTTGTCATTTAAAAGCTGACGTGATCTTGAATATTCTTATATATAACTCATCATAATCATTTTTTTTACTGCTTCGATATACGATGGTAACTTAAAATTTTGTTTACAGTTATATAAAAGACTTAAATATATATAGGTTGGTACCTACTGCAAAAAATATGATAATTTATTAGATAATCACTTATTTTAAATTTTTATTTAATTTAATCATAAAAATATTTGGTAATTAAGTTGAAAAACATTGAAATTTCCCGTTTCGAAACTCTTCGCTATTGATAATAACCATGGCATCTTGAATCAGGTCTTTGGACTGCCAACAGGCAGTATAGCTATATATATCTTAATATATATATTTCTTGTGTGCGTGTGTATGTGACTGAACTCCTCCTAAACGACTGGACCAATTTTGATGAAATTTTTTGTGTGTGTTCGTGGAGATTCGAGAATGGTTTAGATTTACAATTGGAACCGATAGGTGGCGCTGCAGTCAGTATGTCAAGCAATTAATTAATAAGGCAATACGAAGTTTGCCGGGACAGCTAGTATATATATATATAAATCGCATATATATATATATATATATATGGTATAGCTGCCAACAGGCAGTATATATACTAGCTACTATACTGCCTATTATAGTATGTACTATAGGCAGTATAGTAGCTAGTACATTTTTATAGTCTTATTTGTCCAAAGTATTTATTCTATAACTCTGCTTTCACGGGGTTTTATTGTCGTTCATTGGTTGAAAATTATAAAATTCGTAGTTTTAATGTTTTGTTCATAATATTCGTATATTATGAACAAAACATGAACAAAACATTAAAATTGCGAATTTTTGCGCATAGTGTATTTTACTTTGCAATATGCGTAAATTGTAATTTCAGCAATTATATTATGAAAAAGTATAGTGATCTCAGTGTGTAAAATAAAGGTATAGTGGCGTGGGGTTCCTTTGGTTGACCTTCGCCGAAATTCCTACCTATTATACAGGCTAGGAGCTTCTCTGGGCAGGAAAACCAGCCGTTGCTGTATTATTTATATACAACACAAAGTAGATAATAAATCTACAAGTATAAATGCCTCGAAAAATTATAGGGTTTATACGGTGCCAAATAACTTTGCTTACCTTTGCCTATTTTTTTGCCGAGCTTCGAACGATTTATAATATAATAATATACTCTAAATACCAAACGGCTTGCCGGGCACGTCACTCGGGATCAACACTGGGATGATACTTTGTCCGAAGCAAGTATTAGCGAAACTCTTCAGCGGTTGCGCCGTACTTTGTTTGCAGTCATGTTGGTTTTAGGGCATTTTTTGATGCTGGACAGTTATGGCAGACTATTCAAGATATAGTTACATCTATTGAGGTAATCCTATTTCTCAATAAGGCATGTCTGAGCCATTATTAGACGGTGAACGTATTAATAAATATTATTATAATATTGCTGACCTGTACCCACTTCGTTGAGCATAGAAACCGTTCAAGCCTTCTCTGGACTTCCACGAACATTTCAAGACCAAAAATAGCCGAATCGGTTCCGCCGTTCTCCAGCTTTAGCGAGACTAACGAACAGCAATTCATTTTTTATATAATATAAGATTAAGATTATTACTTTATACGCTAAGTCTTTTTGCCTTTCACGCGTCTCATATAAACACGCGTAAAGAGAAATTACTGTAAATTAGTTTTACTCAAACAAAAGTGTTTAAACTAAAAATTTATTTATAAATGCTGCCCTAAGTCGGATGATGTCGCGGGCACAGCTAGTAATTTAATAAAAAAAAAACTTTTCACCACAGACTGATGTCCAAAGCTTCAGACTTATCTTGAGTGGTGCTCCATACTGAATTGCCGATGCCGATTGTGTTGCTTGATCGATTATAGTTTAGGAACTAGTAGTCCAATAATAATAAAATGTTGTATTTACTTTGATTACGGGACGGAGATCAAATTAGATTACTAATGAGTCTAATTACTCCCCTTCACCCAGGATTCCGCGAATATAAAAACTCGTATATTTCTCGACGCTCGTATATGATTCGAGAAGCATTCGCTGAGTGATTAGACAACATTCAAGAACAACAGTTCCATCGTTTTTATTTATTTATGCGCTCGGGCTGGGCGTAACAGCATCGCGGAGGTTTATGCAAAATGTATGTTCATTTCCTACGTACACGAGTACAATTGTCCCTCACAGCGAAATAAAAGAAACGGCGTTGTTGTTTTATCCCGTGTTAGTCCCGGCTGCGGCTGCGTAATCGTCCTGGGCCGCGCCGCGCCGCGCCGCGCGCCGCAATATGAATTTGTACTCTTTTGTTCACAGTTTTTAATTCCACCGGTAAAATGTATTGTTCGTGGAACAAAAGTCTGTGGTGTCATTGTTGTTGGCCAAAGTTCATTTAAATTCCATGCCCGTGAGAGCGAACAGTAGCAAATATGAATTCCTTTAGTCCCATTGTCAGACTGGTCTTGTTCAACGCAATAATGCTTTCTAAAGCTATATTGTGTGAGATCTCCACGTTTGCAGGAAAATTTTCAATTTGGTTAAAATGTTTCCTTCAATGGTATGGTTTTTAATAGGAGTGCATTCACCGGCGGGGCGGGCGGGCTGGGCGGGGCGGGCGTCGCGGCGGCCGGTGTTCAGCGTGCCACCGCCCGCGCCATCTACGGAAATATTAATTAAGAGATGAAAATTAACAGAAATATGCTTCATTGCAAAACAACAATTTGTTTGTTTGTTGAACAAGGATTCATATCTGCAGCAGTAAAATCAAATCAAAGCAGGCTTCATTGTTCGCGATGGTTCTCCAAAAGCATTTTATAGGATTCCAATAACATCTGCAATTTCCATATTCGTAGAAAAATTCTTTGCTTCAATAACAAAGAATTTTTCTACGAATAATATAGCCGCTAATATACTTGCTTACAAAACAAAAAAAATATTCGGGGAACTATGAATTTTCTTCTTAATACAAAAATAATAATAGAAGAAAATATATTAAAACTTAATTCGCACATTAGATAAAAAGTAATCATATTCAACTTTTTATCTGATGTGCAAAAATGAAACACACAACCGATTGTTAACTCTATCAACATAACTTTATTATAGCTAAAATAGTATAGCTCGACAATATTATAAAATTTTAAGTACTTTAAATATTTATATTATTTTTCAGCCAAAAATAAATACATTAAAATGTCGTATAACAACCCAACTCTCAGATATTTTTCCTGTCTTAACTTAAGACAAAGGGCTATCCCCAAATAGCAGATCCATCTCGAAGTAATCTCATAAATAAGGATTGCCTTATACAAATAATACAAATGACCAAAACTCCAACATATCTTGTATCCACCTCGCATTTGGAATTTTAATAGGCTTTTGGGGGAATGCTTTAGCGAAGTCTAGACTAGAAGAGAATGTAAGAAGTTTAAGGTATGCGAAATGTGCCTGCGTTCCCGGGGGATGCGCCGGGAATAGGAAACTTGAATTGAAAAGTGAGCACCTTCATTATGTTATTTTCGCTTAAAAACAGATTTTTGAATTGAAATCATTTATGAATAATATTAAAACCATTATACTTAAGTACAGGCTATAACATTAATGAGTGATAATAATTTAGGGTGTGTATGTGTCTCGTATATAAAACTTACTGTGAAAGTACCAGCGCTTAAAGAGGTACTTTTTTTTAATTATTGTATATGAAAATTAATTATGTAGAGGCGTTTCTCATTTAAATATGAAAGTCAAAAGTAAGTCTTTCAGCGATGGTATTTTCACAGGATACTCTACATAGGAGGCACATACACACCCTAAAGTATTATCACTCATTTATTTTACACCTTGTATATGTATTTTACATTCGATTGATCGAAAGTCCGTCCGGCAACTTAATATGCCCACTTAGCTTTCTAAGCTCTACTTTTGTCAGTCTGGGTTAAACCAAATATTTTGAGTTAGATTTTAAACTGAATTTAATTAAGAGTTATAAATTCAAGATTTTATCCCAGAGTTATTGGGCGCGTAAATAAATGTATTACACAGGTAATACATTTACTTTATTATCAACCATAAATATAAATATTTTAAACCGCCTTTTAAATGATAGTATTATAGATATAATCAAAAACAAAATTTTGATAGCAGCATGTTCCAACACAAGCATTCAACATTAAACATAACGCTGAAGTAACATTTGCGACGGTATTAAATTATAAAGTTGGAGGGTTCAGTGCATTCGTTCTTTAATAACTTACGTTATTTGCATTCCTAATTACACGTTCCGTACCTAACTTATAAGTTAGATGTAGATGTGACTCGTTTTGAGTGGTATAAATTTTAGATTGTTACATGCAGCCCCAGAAAAGAGATCCGAGATTGTTTCTGAAAAATCTTCCATCGACGGCTAGGGTATATATTATGATGAAAAAACAGAGCACTGAAAATGTAACTCTGGGCTCATACAAAAGAGTTGAAAATCCAACAAGAGAGTCGAGTTAAAAGTCAATGTCTAGCCTAAGTTTTAATACAATAGTTTTTTTGCACACTTATTTTCGTGTTTACGTGTAACCTATTTTCTCAATACTAGTCTATTTCTAAAATCCTAAAAAATATATAATAATTCATTATATTTACCAGAGGATTCTCGTTACAACGTATAAATAGATTGATAATTTTGTTTGAATACAGCTTAAAACAATAATCAAAATACAGCCTTTTTTAACATTATAACCTTTTTTCTCTTTATACGGGATTATAACTGGTATATTAGTGCCACGAGTGTGAAAAATACCTCAGTATTTTAAATTAGGCAAAACACAGCTATCGCTTTAGCTTCTGCAAATTTTGTCTCGAAATTTTTTAAAACGATTTGATTGTACGATTTCAAAACGCTTCGGTCAGCACAATACTCTTATTTTCGCATCATCAAACATCATCAAGGTCATTGGCATTACATAAATCCTTAAGAACAAAACATTGTTTATCTAATATGATATAGGTATGTAATATTGATAGAAAAATATAACACAATAGGTTATTATAATAGGGTTAGAGAAAACGTTGAGAATTTAAGTGGAGCAAAGCTTAAAATAAAAACACATAAAAATAAACACGTAGATATTTCTAAAACGCGACATGCAACTGGAACGAAGTATTTTAAAATCGAATATAAAATACAATATTCATATTTCGTAAGCAAAGTTGGAAAGAACAGTTAGCGACAACTAGTTTCTGTCACCAGCGAGCACTGAAGAGTAATTTCCTCTGCATGTTAAAAATTTTACTCGAACAGTTGTATACTTCTAGGTATCTTTATTTCATGTTTTGCCCCGCTCCTTACCCAAGTTTTGTTCGGAAACTTCTCGTGGAATATTTTCAAAGCCTTGATTTCAGTTTATAATATCTCCATATTCGCAATATTTCATTCATTTTCTTATGGAGTTGCCAAGTGGCTTCCGCTGTTCGAATTTTTTATTTTCGCACAATATTGTTCTGACTTTTCAAGAATGTATATTTTGTTTATATTAAAAAACGAATCGTTAATTTTTTAGTGTTATATATTTTTGATTAATTTAATTGGATATTATTTTTATTGTGTGTTTAGACGCTCAATACAAACCACACAATTAGTGTTAGTCTAAAGAAAATATGAAATTGATAATCATAATAATATACTGTATTGGCAAAATTGTGAAGCCAAGGTGCAATCAAATGTACCTTATATAAATCCGGAATCCAGAAATAGACAGTGCAGCGTTTCCACGGATATCATCTGTAAACTGCGCTTTCCGTGGCGAGTATAGGCAACTGCCTCCCATTCAATTTTTGGGGGAGGCTTCTGTCCAGCAGTAGATCGTCATAGCTGAAATGATGATGATAAATAATGATGATAACCTCATATAAAATCTCATTAATATAACATTTTATAAAAAGGTTCTTTATAAATTTTCAAATAATCCCAATAAACTTTTACCTTTTAGATCTGGCATATTTTTTGTTAAAATTTTCATTGTATTCTTAGTACAGTTCCGAAAGTCGAACAAATCCGATTTAGAAATAAATTCGTGGGGATTATATTGAAAGGCACTTTATTCTTGCTGATCCCTCTTATCTAATTGAATTAATGTTATTGCTGGGAGAGTCAGGTTAAAATACGATGAATTTTAGAAAAAAATAATTAATAACCTCCTTTTCAATTATTATTAACAAGCTTTTGCGAATTTGCGCGAGTCATGTCCCCCAATTCTTCCCCGCGGGGAATGAATTGAAAATTCCTTTTAGTAGATACTACCTGCATGTTAAAATTTATACATGTAAAAAAATATATATTTGACTACATAAACTTTGGACTCCCATCTCACTCCTTAAGAGAGTGAATTTTCTAAATAAGTTTAAAAGTACGTTATCAGTTGTATTTATCAGCTGCAATATTGGAAATCGATAAAGATGTAAAGATTTTCCATACAAACTTTCAAATAAATTCTTTCTTGGCGTACCTATAATATTTAGAAATAAATACCCATTTAGAAACATATTTATTTGTATAATATCTTCAAAAGATGGCGCTGTCGTCAAGCCAGTTTTCATTGCATTTTAGAAATAATCATCTTCTTCTTCTTCGTCACATTACGCGAATGTAATTTTCACCAAATATCACGCTTTCGGATAATGACAACCAAAGCAATAATTTAAACTTGCGTACATTATAATTATTAGGAGTCATTTTCTTCATTTCGTCTTTAATGGCAGTTCGCGAGGGCAAAGCAATTTTGTAAGAGACCTAAAGAAAGAAATTCGAAAAAGGAAAATTACACAATTCACTAATGGGTACGGCGTCAATCATTTTCTTGGCACAATTGGTTCGTTAAAATAAAGTCAAGAATAAAAAATATGTATTTGTAGCCTAGTTTTCTCTCTTTCGAACTAAATATTAAGGAAAAAATATAATACAAAATAATATTATTGCTAAAATTTTTTGTATTTCTATACTCCGTTCCGATTCAATGTGCCCAAACACCAGGTGATGATTGAGCTTTGTACACCAAACGTCGCCGCCGAGCTCTTTTAACTGACTTTCGGCTGACCATCATTAGACAGACTCGACACTTTCATTAAATAGTAGTAGGTACTTAAAAATACTTACGCACTCGAAGACTGTGATTTCGATGGTTTCCATCGATTTCTTTGGAAGGACAAAATCAGATCCTGGTTTCCTTATCACGCTTACCCCTGGAATATTCTCCAACAAAAAATATATCAAAATAGGTTCATAAACGAGGAAGTGATTCGCAAACAAAAAATATATACGCTCGAATTGAGAAACCTTCTATTTTGAAAGTCGGACAAAAACTATAAACTAAATTGAAAAGAAAATGTGACTGCAAGTTGAGATGGAAAACTTTTTGAATTACGTCTGTATTAGAGTAGCTGCAGGTGACTTCAATTCGTTCTCGAATTACAGGCTGCGGCCGAGGCTGAGAGGTCACTCGCGCCTCGTACAAATGCGCAATTTGGCACAAAATTTACAACTTTTTTTTGGTATTCGGAGGCCGTAAAGTGGCGAACAATCTCCGGCGATCGACTTACTCCAGAATATTCCAGGGCTCGTGGATAATAAAAAGGTAAGGGTCTTCGCGGGAAACATGGAAATTATTGCCATGAAATCAAACCACAGACTGTCATTATTTGTAGAATAATTATGACAAGTCAGCCCCCTTACTCTTCAAAATTTAATTACAATCCGATCCCTAAGTTGATTTGGCTGTCATGTCATTTGCTGCTCTTGAAAATCATATTATTGTTAACGGGATCTAATTTCACATAATGCCATAAAATCGACACTCAATTTTAAACTAATTTGGCGCCAGTGTCGTGTTCAAGATTAGCAAACTGTCAAATTCAAATTTCGATCGACGGGAATCACTTTCAAGAGTAACGGGGCTGGTCACACACACACACCGTGAGTGGTGCGGTACCTTGTGGTCTTTGAATTATTAACTTTAAAAATTTCAAACATAAAATGAATGTGTTTGGTATGTTTATTAAAAATGATTTAGATTAAAATATGATACCCCCATTTTTTTATCCTATATCTAAGCAAAGGAAATGATTGCCTATGTTACCCTGGCTATTATTACGAATCTATCTCTTTCATTAAAATCGGTACTGCTGTTTAGGTGCTACATAATGGATGTACCACAATATTATACATTCACTGCCAATATAATATTCCTTTTTTACCCGACGATGAAATCAAATAATTTTTGCTTGAAAACGTGATAAGTACAAGTTAATTTTAGAGACGTTAATATATTATTATCATAGGTTATACAATTATCTAGGCAGCGATATGAGATATTTCAATTTAATAATGTATTTGTTCTCTACATCGGTAAATTGTTTTCGTTTAATATGTTCGTCTGCGATCCCGAACAATACTTTAATAACAAAAACATCAGACCTTTCAGTAGTAGACACACATGTGTCTCATTTGACATTGACAAATAGGCCGCTCAAAAAAGAACCTATTTTCCTTTGAAGCTGGATCCATGACTTCTTACAAAAAGGCAATTTTCTTATGAGCATTAAAGCATTACTAAAAGAAACAAAATGAGAATAATGTCATGTGTATTCACTTGTTTGTTTATAATGTTCGAGTAACGCGAGCCGACGCGACGTGTCTCGTAAGTTATTATGTTACTGTGGTGTAAGAAAAACAGTTCTTTATTTTAACATAAATTACATTGATAAAAAAATCAAAAAGAAAAATATTAAAAATGGCGACTTTAGTTTCTTCCAGATGTATTGTATTAGACGGCTACTTTAAGTAAGTAGGTATTTAAAGTTGTGTTTTATTAAACAATAATTATTATAATTTATGTAGTTCAATATATTTGACTCCTCGTACTTCAGCTTCCAACACTTTACAGCATCTTATAAAGTGTAGTAACTGTTATAATAACAGTATAATAACATAGAATTGGTACTAGCGACTTTTAGGCTGAATATGCTAATACTACAAATTTTTCTGATTTGCCAAACGGGAGCTTAACCTATGTAATAAAGCTAAAGCTAATATAATAATAATAGCATTTGAATTTAACAAGGCTACATTTTTATTTATTAAAAAACACAATATTTCTATGTATGCTACGTATAATATGACAAGTCACAATTCATGTAAGTATGTAAGTATATGGTGTACAATGCTTACTCAGTATTAATTAGCAATTGCCTTACATACCTAATTAGTATGCAAATGTCCTCTGTTAAGAGCAGTGAGCTTTGGAGCTAGAACGACCGTCGTAAATGCTTTACGGGCATTTCAGAGGAAGATATATTCCTAACGACCATATCATGCTGTATTACCCTCATAAAAACCTAGACACTTCTATAATAAGACAGAATACCTACTGTTTTACAAGGCGAACGAGGCATCAATTAGATGTCACCTAATATTTTCTTAGCGACGCGCTAAACTTCACAAGTTATTCCAAAACAAAATAACACTAGAAAACTTGTTATTCACAGCAATAATCGTATCAGATATGAAGTTTTGTCGAGAGCAATAACAACATAGTTTATTGTTATATAACAGGCAACAGCAGACACATAGAGTCCGATGAATACGAAACTAAGGCGAACCGAAGCGGTATTACGAATTTAATCTCGAAAATGTGTATACCAGTTGCAACGAGCCTTGTTTGTGAAAGTCATCGGGGAGCGAGCTACTTCGAGAAAAATGAAACAATTGGTATATCTCGGTTGAAGATAGATTATGTGTGTTTCATGTTAAGTAGGTGTATTTTTTATGGTTATATAAAATTGTTTGAAGATTTACAAGTGCTTGAGATTGTAGTTTTTGCAAACGTACAGTATCTATACTAATATTATAAAACGGAAGAGTTTCTTGGTTTGTTTAAACGCAATAATCTCCGAAACTACTTATACGTATTTGAAAAATTCTTGTTGGATAGTCCATTTATAGAGGAAGGTTTTAGGCTATATATCATTACGCTACGACCAATAGGAATGAAGAGTCAGCGAGAAATGTTGCAAAAGCGGAGAAAATTATTCACATTTGAGGACTTTCGTTGCGTGCGCTGCATAAACGGTTTAAGTCACTCAAAAACCACGCGAACGAAGTCGTGGGCACAGCTAGTGCAATATATTCGAAAGTACAGAAGTTTAACAGAACATTTCCAGGTACCTAATTTTGTATAATATTACTTTAGATTTTAATATTATCAAAACACAAATACATATTATTATTATAGTTATTTGGGTACTTTGGCTCGTACCTTCAGTTTTATGTTTTACACAATGAATGTGTGTTGTAGGCAATAAAAACTTAAGATAGTTTTGCCGCGTCACTCAGGCACTTCTAATTTATTAAAATGCAAAGCGAACGCGAAAGTAATAAAAACTTGAAAGTAATGAGAATATTTGTGTATTTCGTAGCGCCTCACATTTACTTTATGTCAGTTAAAACCTCAGAAAGTTGAGATATGCGAGTTTCGAGTCGTGGATTTAATATAAATGCGCGTACAAAGTTTGGGTGCTTTGCAGACTGTTATTAAATTTGGGTACACACGAGACGTACGCCGAGACGCATTGCTGTAGCCTCGTACTTGTTAAATTTGGTATATTCCAAGCGAAATTACAACGGTACAGAACATTTTGCAGAACATATTATAATGATATATATAAATGTAAACTCATGCCAGCTACGCAGGAGTTATTTTATAGAGCCCAAGTATGTGAGCAATACACAGAAGCAATCTATATATCTCTATCTTCCTTCACTCTCGTAGCGCAGTGGGACGGATAACCGACACGACTGGTGGGAGATCGGCCGCAGGACTTTATATGCCCATCCGACGCATCTAATTATCTGTTTTCGTATAATACACAGTTGTTCTGTATAGTCTAACAAATATTGAAACAAAAATAGACATTGAATAGTATTTGATTCTCGTTGCAAACATGTAATCTAAAATTTTTACTATTTTACTATCCTATAAAATACTAATATTCTATTCTCTACGTATGGTATACTAAATGTAAAATAGTTTGTAAAACTTCTAATGCTCTTCTCCAATCTGTATTTATGTATGTTCACACTCTATCACACGTCTCATTATCTTTTAGAAAACCGAAACGAAAATATCACGCTTATTACGAAGGAAAAAGTTCACAACGTAAATAGGCAATCGAGAGTTATATTAAAAGCCCACAGTTTTTAATTTGCCCACTTTATTCATAGCCAATTCGGGCTGTTTAAAGCGCTAGTTATAAAGTAGCTACCTCCTCAGTTAATGTGGTGCAACAGACAAACTACAGAGTAACAACACATTGCTACCAAACTTTTCCAATTTAACTTTATACCACATAAAGAATTGCTTTTCTACCTATTATATTACATGGATTCGTCGCATCTGTGATCCGGTGGTTTAGAGCTTGGTTCTTGACTCTAGAGGTTCGATTCCCGCGTTGGAACAACAAAAAATGTTGTGTTCAGTCTAGTTAGGATCTGGTTAGAACCAACGAGAAGTTAAAATGATCTCCTGGTCATGCATGATCCACACGTTGCGTCTGATGGGCATGTCATCGGTCGGTCCTGCGCCTGATCACGATTTGTCACCGTGTCACTCATCCGCTCCTGTGATTTAACTTTTTTGTGTAATAAAAAATAGGTCTTACGTAAGTTTATTAATAACGTTAATTGGTATTTGTTACACGCTACGCATTAATTAAATTATGATTGCCGAAACATCAGGAATGTTTCGGCAATTCTATCAAAAGTTAAGAAAGTCTAAATTTATAAAAAAATCAAAAAATAGGGTCAAGTTGATGTCGGGTTAGGTTTTTGTTACCAGAACTTTCTGAACAACAATAATGTATCATAAAAAGCAACAAATAAAATACATTATGAGAGGCTTACATTTCGAAAGCCAAATATTTTCCATGTAGGTGAATGGAAACTATTCAAAGAAAGGGAGAGATTAAAAGCGTTATTCAGCACGTCACGCCGGCGAACCAAATGTTCCGTATAAATAATCCTGAATAAAGCCTTCACACAAAATGGCGACACGAGGAGGGAAGAGATTTATCCCCTTGAATCTAATCTTGTGGATGGCGAAAAGAACAGTTTTCACAAAAAATTGCCGCGAGTCGTCCCAAGCCGCGATGTGAAGACAATTGTCCTTTGTCTCAGAAGACTCGCTTGTTCAAATTAAGGCTCTCAAAGGTAAACTCTGCGAGGAATGATACCGTGATAGTTATCTAACTCATTAAATTTTCTCGCGTATACAAATGATACGCACGCGACCTACTCACTCAGCATTAAGTCAAAAATAATGAAGACACGTAACAAATTTGATACGAAGTATTGTATTATTGTAATGAACTCTGAATTTTCATGTCATTATTTTTAAAATACAATACGATATTTGAGAATAAAAGTTTCTATTCCCTATTCAACATTTCTGTATAGACGTCTGTTTTCTGGATTTCATCTACTATAGAATTATCTGCAAGAAAAATATTTAGTTTAGGTATACTGTATAAATACTCTGCGGATATCCAGGTCTGACCTGAATGACAATTGAGTTGCCTACAATAATAAACCGATATCAAAATTTTAACGATTAATCTTATCGCAACGAACGCCAAATTTTACAATTATTTTAATTTTAAATTACAGAAAGTTAATGAATAAAGATAGATAACGCAGATTTCATTCATTTTAATCTGACGCGGACAATAAATCATGTAATTTCATTATTAAATATCTTTTGTGTAGTAATAAACGTGATTTACATGACGGAATTTAATTATCATTCTTCATTAATTAACGAGTATTCTGTAATAATCTCTGCAGCTATAATTTTATCTATATTTATAGTCAACAATTATTATGGATGCAAAATACATAATTATATATTAATTCGCAAGCAAAAGCTTTGGTTACAATATTACGAGAATTGTGCGAACAGAGGATTGTAAAATTTTATATATTATATTATAGTGTAGAATTTTGTAATAATGCCTAGAAATTTATAAAATTATTGATAATAAGAACAACGTGTGGGTACGGTACGCAAACTATCATACGTTTTATGATAACAATTAGTTTGACATATTGTCAATGTAACATATTTTTTTTTCTTGCGAAAAATTTTAAATTTAAATTTGAGTAAATGTTGAAATTTCGACCCCAGGGTGGCCTCTAAAGTATTTATAATTGGACCCGGATTGATAAGGTATGCAACTCATGAAATCGAAACGCAATTTTCTTTTTAAAAATTTACTAACTTTTATCAAAAGTTGAAACTCGCGCTGAACCGATTCGATGCACTATTTTTGTAAGAGTATGAGGTAAAGCTTATCGACTCCATCTTGTATTAAGAGCGTATAACTCAATATCCAAAGTTCTCGAGTCATTTACACTGTCGTCCGAGCGAATTTATTACTCTTTCTTATCTGTTAGAACTTTCCACAATTTGCCAATGAGTGGTGGTTTTACGATAGATCTATATTTTGGTTTCAACATATGTGCGTCTAGTATTATTTCTCTGTAAGTTGTAACAAACAAGTCACACATATCGGTCTTACCTATACTGAGTGTCCCACGGTTATAGGTCCTAAGCCGAATATGGTGTGAAGAGAATGATGCGTAGGGCACGTTTTTTGTTTTAGAACCTCATTTATATTACTTACCATAATTGGATAAAAAAATAAAAAGGTGATTGTCAATTTTTTTTTATTGTGCCTATTACAAAAACATTTCGAGGAATAAAGTCAGTAATCGTTTTTCTGTATATAAACTAAAAAAATACCCATTAGTTGCTTATATTTTTAAACAAATATGTTTAACCTTAGTTTGACCTTCAATATCTTCATCACTGGAACGCATTACTATCTTTACTTCATTCCGTATAGGGATTTGAGATTGGAATTTTTGATGACATTTAACACCATGATGAATTTTGACAATGCTCTTTTTTATTTAAATTTTATGTATTCAATGCTGGGCAACATTGAATACATACGCCGATGATGACGTCATAGATCCGAAAACTTTAAAAAATTATTTAATAAAGACTAGCCAATGAATTTAAAAAATATTTGATTTATATTCTTAAAATACCCTATTTCAACAAAAAAAAAAAGTACATGTGATTTTTTTTGGACAATGCCCATAGTTTAGAATGACCACAAGGAGTGAATCTAATGGGGTTAATAAAAAAAATCTATGCTGGGGTTCGCGGGCTCCTAGTTTATAAATACGAACGCACTTGTCGTTGACCTAACACCTGCACAGGGTTGAAACTCACCTGTTTTTGTGGCTTTTATGGAGATATTTCATCGCGATTTGTCGTGTTATGGTAAGTAAAATATATGAGATGCCAAAAAAAAATACTCTACGCGTCATTCTCTTCACACTAATTCGGCTTGGTATATAACTTTGTACCCGTTTTTCCCATCAGTCATAGATTATAGGTAAAGAGAAGATACCCACAATGCTAATATTTATTACAATACATACATTAAAAATAACAACAACACTTTACCTCACTTACACAAGCATGCGCTTGTAAACAGTAGGTTTGCACACTTTTTTCAAAGATTTTTTGAAATTCTTTTAATGCCATAATATAACAGTTTTGTATCGAATCTAAGAGGCAAGAACATAGCAAGGCCTAAAAAAATTGTGTGTAGTGACTGTGACAACAGTACCTACTTATTCGCGCAATCAGAATTTCAATTCTGCAAAAAATAAAATGATAGAAAAAGAATCCGATCGAAATTTTCCAATTTAATCATGATTTTCGTCGAGGAAGCAGTGAAAAATTGTTAAATCGTCTCACGAATGCGAACGTGAGAAAGTAATCAAAATTTATTATTCTTTTCCTCCCTCTCAGTGACACGAGAAGTTATTTAAATAAAAATCGCTTTCCATTCGAATAGTCTTGCAAATATTCGTACTAGCATCAACATTTCCCAAAGGCTTACTGGTGGACTTTTTAATATTTGACGTAATTTTGTTGCTATTTATACAATGCTTTTTATGTTTCTTCATTCAGTTTCAATGCGACTTTCACTTTTCATAACAAAATTTATTTAATTTGTTTATACCTACCATAATGGGTTTTATCAGCGAAAGTCTGACTTTGGTCTTCTCACTTATAGCCACTGCAACAAATGAATTTGAATTTATGATGTTCACGCAATAACACGTAAAGCAATGGTTGGTGAAAATAATATTAATTGAAATTCTTAGGCCGCGAACAAGGTGCTAAGCTGTAAACGTTAATTCTGCGCCAGCCTCATAAATATACCCGCTGTGTTCGCCGCTGTACAATTTCACTTTAAAATCATTTCTAGGAAGCAATGTTTGAACTGATTAAATCATATTATCATATTACTAATTATTTATTTTCATATAAGTGACAATTAGATATAAGCATAATGTGTAAAGTGTAACCTACTAACTTGTACTAATTATATTCACTGGCCGGAAATAACGATAGATGCCAAAAATAAAAAACTACACTACAAAAAAATTAAAATATACCTTCTTGTTCGAACATGATATATGATGCACACTATAGATTCACATCAGAGTTACGTCTAGCTTACCACATAGCCTTTTAGCTCACTAAACTGAAGTAGGCTCATGTTTATATTTTTTATTTACAGATACACAATGTAACAAATCCAATTCCCAATAGGAGATATAATATAAAACACATCACACGGGGTTATAAATACACGTTTGCTATTCGCATTTCATGAAAATGATCTAACCGGAATTTTGCATTATCCATGGCGGTATTGCTCTACAGGGTGTAGTTACTTTCATTTTAACTTCCACAACGATGTGAAAATATCTCCGGGCGAGTTTATTGCTGGCGGGAGTTTGCGGTCCGAACGGAGCCTGAATACAGTATCACGACTGATATTAATATTACTTTTTTAATATTATAAATTTCGTTTGTCTATAGGGTTAACTGTTTTCGCCTGTAAGTTAGCTAAATGTTATTGATATATATAAAGGTACTAAATTTAATTTCCATATGTATAAACATATTAAAAAACGGATTATACTTGATTTTAATAAACTTAAATAGTAATACTTATACTTAGCCTCTTAATCTAATAATATATAAAATAAAATAAATAATATATAAAATACTAATATTACAAAGCGGAAGAGTTTGTTTGTTTAAACGCGCTAACCCCAGGAACTGTTCCAATTTGAAAAATTCTTTTTTGGTTGGATAGGATACATTTTATAGAGGAAGGCTTTAGGCTATATAACATTAAGGTAAAGTCACTAGTAATTGACCATGTAACTGTAGTTGACCATTAACGCACATAAACCGATAAAATAAGAATTCGCGGCAATGTTTTTAACAAATTCCATATAAAGTAGTCAGGGCTGCCATCTGGCCAACGAAGCGCTTGAACTGTGCGTCCATATCTGTCAAATATTCCTAATGGCCGCGAGTTGTTTGTTGAGTGATGCATCGTAAATCTATTATTCGTTTTTTTTTACATATTTCTTAAATATTAAAAAAGTTTGATTTTAAATATTAGTAACATTGTCACCTAGTTGATGGTAAGATTTTATTCCTTTCTTTTCGCTTAAAGTTTACTAATAATAATAATAGATATTTCAAATTTAAAATTTTGTTAAGATTGAAATACGGGGGTGGTCCACTACTGATTCCGTTTTACCATGAATGTCTAGTAATTGACCATGATGGTCAACTTCTGATATTTCTTTTACCATGTTATTATACTGTATGTAATAACATATGAAGAACAGCATTAATTAAAATGAACTATTGTAAATATTACAAACTATTGAAAAACGTAAATTTCTCTTATTTTGCTTAATCATTAGCAACCAACCCAATTAAAACTCAAGCATCCTAATGGTCATCTACTGATGCAAAATATGGTCATCTACTAGTTTTTTGATGGTCAACTACTAAATCTCTAATAGTAGATTTTATTTTATTTTTTATTTTTATTCAACCATTGTTTAAGTAAAAATACTGGTTCATTTGTTTAATGACTTTTAAAAAGCTGACAAAAAACTAACAGTTCTTTGAAATAAGATGGTAATTAAAATGGAACATTAAAAAATGAAATTTTGCGTCCTTAAGTGGTCATCTACTGGTGCTTTTACCTTACGCTGCGACCAATAGGAGCGAAGCGTCAGTGAGAAATGTTGCAAAAAACGGGGAAAATTATTCAAATTTGAGGACTTTCTTTGCGTGCGCTGCATATACTCAAAAAATATGTAGGTATAAAAGAATTATTCCTTTTTAAAAATCATAGTGATAAAAACCAACGTGAACAATCAAAAGATAATCGCGATAGTGTTTCCGACAACCACACGAACGAAGTCGCGGGCACAGCTAGCTGTTTAATATTTGTACTCTTCTTTTATTGCTAGCGAGCGAAATGACGGTATAATATGTAACAATTTCATAAGTCCATCGGTCTGAATTATTATTTGAGATTAAAAACCATCTTAGAGAATATCTTAGAGAATATGATTAAAAATATTTTAAGTCTTCAAACTTTTGTTCGAACAAGAGACTTTGCGAAGTACTTATTTACTTAACTTTTTTTTAATATTTGTTGGAGAGCCCGCTGACTTCTGATATTTAATCGTGCAGTATTTACCCATGGGATTCCTGTCTTGAGTGATATAAGTGTTAATAAAAACGTCCGAATCTTGCAGTAGTAGTATGTACTAGATATAATATAAAACACGCAAAGAAGAAGAAGATAAAGAAGTATAGGTGACAAAATTACATTCACATTATTTTCAAGGTATCCGTTTGATGCTGAAGCAAGAAAAGCACTTCCCCATAAACCATCCCTCATGTGGGTATTGTAGAAGTGGACCGAGGGAATATAATTACATCCGGAAATGGCTCATTGCTATATATAGCTTGGGTAGGATTATTTCCAGTAGTGAGTGTCATAGCTGAAATGATGATAAAAAATAAATTATTTTAATGAATGGGAAAAATTTCTTATGATAATATGTTTTGTTGTAGCGTATATATTCGTAGCAGAGTTTAGTTCGTAGCACACGTCGTAGAGTGCTGTGAATACTCGCAGTACCTTCTGGCAAGTTTTACGTCAAGAACATACAATTTTCGTGGCTATAAATGTTTCCCGCGACTTTGTATCGAAATATTTCACGGGAACCGTACGTTTTCTTACAGAAATGCCCACGCATGCCTTCTCCACTATATGTGCTAAATTTCATCAACAACGGTCCAGTAGTTTCAGAGCTTATTCAATACAAACAAAGAACGACAAGGTATGTTCTGTGTGGTAGTATAATATTAGTAACAAGATAAGATCTTACTACCTACAAGTTACAAGAGGTCGAGTTAAGAAAAAAGTGTATGGCCAACATTGTTATTTATTTTGGATTATTAAGTGATTTACTTTATTAACTACGACACGCCCAATTAAATAGTTTTTCATACGTTAGAAATACATTTTGTTTGACTATATTTATATTTGAGGAGTCCCCGGCAGTAAAAAGTAAATGATATATATTTCTATTAGTATATAATATAATATTATTTAATTTATTTATGCGCTCATCGTCGTTACCGTATGCCAAATATGGAGTCAAAACCTAGCGCCGTTGATTTCAATACGTAAATATTGAAATGAAAACATCTGCGTCCCGTGGAGATACATAAAATGAATTATTGGCTCATTATAAGAGTTCGTGTTATTTTATATCATTTGAAAGCGTTAAACTGAATGAGTGCCAATAGCGTTTCACGCCAAATGATTCGGTATTTATTTGTAATATATAACGACGCTAGAACAGAGGGTTCGATGGCTGCGATAAATTTGAAATTTCATTATTTGAAGAGGAAGTCGCAAGTTGACTGGCATTGGGGTTTCCGATCACGTCCCTATACTATCGGCGGGTATTCGAGCCACCTGTGCCGCACTCTATGAGGCTTTAAACACGCTCTCGATAAACCGACTGTGAAATATTCGCGGTGTACGCCCAGCGCGCGCCCGCAGCCACATTTCCTTATGAATGATACATGCCGGCTCACTCCGACCCGACAGCGTCTAGTTATTGCATAATTCCCAGTTCCTAGGTGTTGCCGCAACGTTGTTTCGCCTCACGCGATACCGACTTCGCGAAATTACGATATTTCTATCAAAACATTTTGTACTGAACGTTTAAGTTGCGAGTGTTTTGTTTGAAAATAAAATGTCACATAATATTAATGTGTACTGTGTGTGTTTACTCTGCTTTCTTGTCTTAATGTCGTCATTAAAGACGTGTTTTATTAAAGCATTAGGCTTTGCCAAAGTTATTTTTAAACCAACAGTTTTTAACAGCACAATATGAATATAAGTCAATAAGCATAAAATAATACTTTTAAAAATATATATTAGGTAAATACCTGAGTGAATTATGATGTGGCATATAACTAATATTTTTAATTCTATATTTTTATACGAGTAATAACCCTTTTTGTGATATATTCCTAAGATATTTAAGTACATCAAAGGAAACGAATTCACCAATTTTATCGAAAGCGAAACAAAATTATAGAAAATAATGTAGCTGAGTTAAATTAAAAATATAATAATATGGCCCCCGGCGATATCTCAGAGTAAATCTCCCTAACATATCTCCGAGCAGGCTGAGCCGAAACAAATAACAAGCTGGAATGTTGCAACTTATAAAAAAAGATACTAATAAAATATATTGTTAAAATATGTTATTAAGAATATGTTTGTATGGGTCAGTATATTATTATTAATACGTGTTTGAGGTTACATATTCTGATAATGTAATCACAAAAAACATAACTTGTGAAGTAACCATCTACTCTGTTCTTCTACCGTAAAAAGTTTTGAGATCTATGTGATGCCAAGTCGTCAAGACAAGGGTTAGTCGGTGGGTCTAACAATATCAGCTTACAGTGATCATATCAGTATTATTAAACATCTTTCATGTTTTAAATAAATATTATGTAGATTGATTGATAGGAAATCATGGCAAAAAATTTGTGAGTTAGTGAGAAAAAAAGGGAACATTGACAAGTTATAATTTTTAAATTACTGATTCAAATTGAAGGAAATTATAAACATAGCGTGTTTATACAAGACCTACTTGGTTACTAAAAATACTGGCTAGTTCTATCTACGACGAATTTATAGGAAGTCGAAAGAAGCCTGAACGTTCTCGAGACAGTTCCTTTTCTCGAGAAAAGGTCCCCCCCCTACTTTACCAGGTTTAGCTTCACTTACTCTACATTTCAGTTAAAACGTGATACTTGGCCGTTTTGCTACCGTGACGAAGATTTCATAGGCATTCATTCACCGTATGTGAAATAAAACGGCCAAGCATCACGTTTTAACTGAAATGTAGAGTAAGTGAAGCTAAACCTGGTAAAGTAGGGGCGCATAGATCAAGAATTTTGGTTCTACATGAGATCTGACCACTAGACACACATGGTAAAATATGTAGACTCGTCTTGGCAACATTTTTACATGAAAATGTTTTTGGTGGGATTACAATATCCCTAGTTTATACTTACTTGTCAAGTATCAGTTACAAGGTAACCGACATAGATCAGCGCATTGACAAGTAGAAGTAGCAGTGGGCGGGACAGCTTGCAGACCCATGGCCGCTGGGACAGACAGGTTCTCGAGTGGAGACGGTGCACGGGACGTTGAAGCGTTGGATCACCTCCTACCACCACCAGGTGGACAGACGACCTGAAGAAGGTCGCAGGGAGTCGGTGGATGCAGGCCGCGAGGGACAGGTCTCCCTGGAAAACTTTGAGAAAGGCTCATGTCCAGTACTGGACGTCCTAGCTGAAATTACCACAACGATGACCTACTTGTCAGTGTTTAGGAAAAAAATAAAAATAAGTCAACTTTACACTTTACCCTACGGCGAAAAAATTGTTTTAGTTATACAACTATTTGGGTTATACGCCCCCGTGGTCTAGTGGTCTGAGCTTCGCTCTCGACCCGGAGATCGTGGGTTCGATTCCCGCGTTGGAACAACAAAAAATGTTGTATTCAAGTTTGGCTAGGACAATGCAGGCCGATCACTTGATTGTCTGACAAGAAATATGATCCATGCGTCGGTTGGGCATGTAAAAAGTCGGTCCTGCGCCTGTTCGCCAGTCGTGTCGGTTTACCGTCCCACTGGGTTAAGAGAGTAAAAGGAAGAGAGAGTGCTTCAGTGTATTGCGCACACACTCGGACACTATAAAATAACTCCTGCGTAGCTGGCCCGGTTTCAATGAAATCGGCTACCAACACCGAAATCGGTGAGGGGAGCTATTATTTGGGTACGCGTTTTTCCTTTTAACAATTACGCCGAACGGTTTTTGTACCGAACTTGAATGTTACACCGACAGTTTCCCCAAAAAGTATTAAAACAATGGCCAATTAAAATCACATGCATTGCCTGCTTTGTGTTGTTTACATGTTCGAGGGACCGACTATTGTTGTTGAAAGTTTTCGTAATGGAAAAGTGTTTTCGGAAATGCCTCCATACTGGCGTTCGTATCGCTTACTCTACGTGAAAATCAAGCTGTAAAAATTGATTTATCGTATTTCAACGCTTTGTTAATTAAAGTTATAAGCCATATATAAAACCACGCTTTTTAAAACTGTTTTACTAGTTTATAATTTAAATGTATTTGTGTGTGATATATTAAGATGATATCACTAGGGAAGTTCGAAAACATGTATTATTGATTTCTTAACAAAATTTTAATCCTATTAGAAGATACGGCTAAATAGTAAATATTAAGGTATATACATAATCTTATTTTAATACTAAAATTCACACTATTCTTACTTTCTGTAAGTAAATACAACATCTTCTTCATAAAATCCTTTGTGTTTATCTTGCTGAGCTGGAGCTAACAAAAACCGTAACAAATGCGGAGTTTAATTCTGTACTCAGCATATTTTTGTAAAGCTGTAATTTGTGGGAGATATCCCGGAGAAAAATTACATTTCGTAGTATGGGCTCATCTCGAGTCGCGGACGTTACGGCGCGCAATTTGTTACTGTGCAGTCTTAAAAATCCTCGTTTTATTGTTGTGCCTTTCATTTCTAGTGGAATTGCGCCCTCTTTGGTTCGAGGTTACCTCGCACAATCATCGTATTTTAAGATAAGAATTGATGTAAGCTCAACACAATAGACGTATTAAATATTGCGGATCCCAAATCAATAGTTACCTTGCTTAATTCGGATAAACATACAAATCCAGTGTTATTCAAATGATAAGTAATTTTATTTCGATGCTGCATCTGAGAGACTTCCATAATAACCATGTAGTCCGTTTTACGACCTACAACATCGCCACACGATTTTTAGATAAGCATTTAAAAAGATCTAAAAAGTTCACGTTCACTCACGGCTCGAGCGGTCCCGATCTCCGTTCGGCTTCATTCGTTTTTCGTGTGCGACATCGTCAACACTTATAATTAATTTTAATAGTGATACAGTGCAATAATTAGTTTTTATTGCCGGATAACATGGAAATATGGAAGTATAAGGATGATCACGAACATATTCGTCAAATATATGGCGAATGGAAAGTAAATTACGCCGCAACAAAGGACTTTAAAGGTATCAAACTACCCACAATTATTTTAAAAAATATTCCGTGTTTTTCCTTTGTTCTCAGTTAAGGTGTAGTCACTGTATGTTACTAAAATGACCGTCTTAACGTGTTAATACATGATATTACCCAGATAGTCATTATTTTGTACCTTAATGTGGTAATACGAGATATTATCCTGGTTACAAAATAAGTTCTTTCTTAACGTGATGACACGCGATGCCATCCTGAAAGTTACTTCTTGCTTTTCATCCTGGCGCTTTGGTTTTCTGTTTTTGGGAAAGCCGACGTGATTATGAGCGCTCGCCGGGCGTCAGCAGACGTGATAAGTGCGAGTGGCCGAATCTGGCTGCGCCACTCCTCGGTCTTTGACCGACATCGTAGACGTTGATTACGTCGAGTCATCCGCGCTAGCGCCGACGCCGCAGCAGCCCGATCCGCCGACGTCAGCGCCGGTTAATCAAACAGACCCTGAGCCGGTGGACTAGCCAAGAAGTTGACCGCTTGTTCTGTGGTGTAATTGAATTCTTAAATATTCTTGGAGTGGCAAATAAATTTGCCAAATTATAATGCGAAAACATACCCATTAAACTCTCTAAACGTTGGGGTACAATCCTATTGGATGAGCTGTCAAAGACACAGAGCAAAATCCTATTGAATGGGCTATCAAAGAGACAGAGCAAAGGAGTCTCTAGTTGCAAAACTACTTATACCAAAAATCTTTTTACGATCACAAGTGCCTAAATTTAACAAAAGTACTTATTAGAGAAAGTCTTTTGAAAATAGAAATAATAAAATAAATTTCTAAAACAGCTGACCTCCTACCAGATTTACATTTTGATGAATCAGTTGGCTGAAAGAAGCTTAATATATTGCCTCAATTGTATAAAGAATTTTGGAATACAATCCAAGGTGAAAAAGGTATGAATACTGGTGCTGTGAAAAGCTTGTGGAAACACAAATAATACCAAGGATTTATACTCGTCTTCAAACTAGTAAACCTTTAAAGCCTTCTCCCAGCGCAGGCATCGGATACCGCCGGGAAACTCCGGAGCTCCTCCTCATCAACATTGTGTGAGGCCAGCGCCAGCAGCGCCGGCCCGCTGCACGAGCCGCAGCCAACAGTACATGAGGCCAGCGCCAGCAGCGCCGGCCCGCTGCATGAGCCGCAGTAACAGTACGTGAGGCCAGCGCCAGCAGAGCCGGCCCACTGCACGAGCCGCAGTAACAGTGAATGAGGCCAGCGACAGCAGCGCCGGCCCGCTGCACGAGCCGCAGTAACAGTACATGAGGCCAGCGTCAGCAGCGCCGGCCCGATGCACGAGCCGCAGTAACAGTACATAAGGCCAGCGCCAGCAGCGCCGGCCCGCTGCACGAGCAGCAGTAACAGTACGTGAGGCCAGCGCCAGCAGCACCGGCCTGCTGCACGAGCCGCAGTAACAGTACGTGAGGCCAGCGCCAGCGACGCCGGCCCGCTACACGAGCCGCAGTAACAGTACACGAGGCCAGCGCCAGCAGCGCCGGCCCGCCTGCACGAGCCGCAGCCATCCACGTCAGCGAGGAGGACACTGCCGCAGCGCCGCGGCCGTGCCTACACGAGCGCCAGAGCCAACAAGGAGAGGAGACGCTGTTATTAGAGGTACCTCACGCAAGATGCATTCCATTGTTTTTACACAATTGGTTTCTAATTAATGCTGACAGCACAGTTCTGTCGTGCGTTTAAGGTATTATATATACCTTTTTATTTACTAACTTACATGACGTCAGTTTTCATGACGTAAAAATATAAAAAGCTTATAAATTAACATAAGGAATTAGAAGCTATTTTAATATGATAATTCATATTTTACCCGACTTCGGCGAAGCCAAAAAGAAGGGTAATGATTCTAACACCGAACGGTAATGGTGGGTTTAATAAGTTTATATTGAACTTAAAGAACATCTTAACAAATTTGTACATAATTAACATTTTATAGTGGAAGATATTCGCACCGCTAGAAAATTTGATTCTTAGGTGCTTCTAAGCCCCCATCAATTGATCTCAAAGAAGTTTGCTTTATTGTGTCAATACATAAAAGGCATAAAAAATATGTGAGGTTTAGATTTCATAATTATAATCCTCATGAATTTTATTGTCTTCCATGTGGCTTAAGTTCTGCTACATTTGTATTTACAAAGCTCAACTAACTAACTTAAGCCTCTTCTCACATGGTTAAGAAACCATGGGCATTTAATAGTTGCTTACCTCGATGAAAATCTTTGTGTTGGTAAAGATTATTCTACAATATGTAATTAAGCACTATGTACTAATGAACTAAAGGTAAAATTAGAATAACTAGGTTTTGTTATAAAATTTGAGAAAAGCAATATGATAACTTCACAAGTTTATACATTTCTTGGGTTCCAGATAGATACTGCAAATGCAGTTATAATTACCTTCTGAAAAACTTCTGAAAATCTCTTAAATATATTACGAAATCCGTAGTAACGTCCAAATTGGTGAACGTGATTTCGTGAAGTTTATTGACAATTTGACATTATCATGTCCAGCATACACCAGTTATGTAATAATTATTTATACATACTTTGAAAGAGAAAAGTTTTTAGGTTTGGAGAAATATATTAATAATATTGATTCGTTTATGTTACTACAGTCTTATTCATATTATGATATGGACTGGAGTTGCGTTATCGGGTCCAAAGCCTTTAATAATAAGTAATTAATATATAAAGAAATTTGTACGATTTACAAATCTTTACGTACTCTCTACTTACAGGCTGAGGAGCCGCATGCAATGGAGTAATAACAAGACGCCATTAATTAGTTGATGGCTCAAAATCATAGTAATTACCTGGAATTATTAGCTGCATTTATGGGCTTATAATAATTTTGTAAATTTTATGTAATGCTCGAAATAAACAATACTTGAGCTATGTCTTATATTATTAGATTATGTGGCGTTCAATCTCAATGAATTCACAACAAAACTAGGTAGTAGTGCGAAATAAAACGTACCTAAGTATTTATATTTTTGCTTTATTTTACTTTGAATCTTACGATGACAAAGACGCCGACGAAACATCTAGGTACATTAGTATCGATAGATAATGGAAATTAACCAAGAAGGACTTTTAATTATCTATACAACTTAATAATATGGATTTATTTGCGTTTCCATGCGATCTACGTTTAAATAACAATATATACATATTATAATAATATGTAAAATTTTAATCTCCTACTGGCTGTTGCTGCCATGGTTGCCTCTGTTTCAGTCGCTACTCAAGTTTGACATAATTTATTTGAAACCTAATATATAATGTCTACTGTCCCCTTCTAGTGTTACCCTAGCGTGAGCAGTATTGTGCAGCAAGCCTACTTGGTGCGTGGAATACTAACGGGCCTCAGTTTATTGACATAAAGCTAAAATCTGTAACAAAAGGTACATATTATCAATATAAAATGGAATTAAAACAATGGTGTAACTAGTTCCAGGAACCTAATTTAGTCTTGGAATATTTGCTAAATTTTGTAAGTATGATTTCACTGCAACCCAAATTTTATCACAAAAGGCACTAACTCTGATGGCGTTGTCCACAGGACAACGGATGGAGACTGGAGACGTTGTCACTAAGTAGAATAGCAGACGTTCACTTTTACGATTCGCGTATCGTTATTGCAATTAATGATTAATTAAGACCTCGACACCAAATAGGTGTAAGCCTCTTGGCTTTGGCAAGTCAAGACTTTGGCCAACCTTCAATTTGTCCTGCACTCACTTTGTTATCATATTTAGAAAGAACTAGTATTTGTCTCAATCGTGTAAAAACTTATAAATTATTTCTCACCTTTTAAAAAGCCCGTTCACTAGGTACGCGAGTTCTTAGACCATAAGTCGCATCTGCGACTTGCGAGAGGCGTGGACGTGAACGTATTCACGGCGCACAGCACGCGTCACGCCGCCACTTCCTCGGTCAGATAGGCCGGCGTGTCATTAGATTTTAATTACAAAACTGGTCAGGCAACTCGCTTTTATTTTACGGATTTTTAAAATCAACCTCTGATACTTATCAGACATGAATCAGCAAGTGTTATCGTTTTCTGTATTAACAAAAGATTATATAACTTTATTTCAAATGCTTTATTAGACAATAATTATTTTTATAAATCATTAAAACTACGGATGAATAGAACTATAATATTGATAACATTATTATGTTTTTGTTTTGAAATGATTACATTCTTGAATATTAAGTTTTTATTTGTGATAAAGAATGAACACAGATGTGATAAGATTGTAAGTACCGTTTTATTCTGCCACAAGCGCTGAACATCTACATGGTTATTATGGAAGTCTCTCAGATGCAGCATCGAAATAAAATTTATGGTTAAACGAACTTACCTTAAGTGAAGTTCGACCAAAATTTTGTGAGATGCTGCATCTGAGAGACTTCACTCCCTCCCACACCCTAGCACGCGGTGCGCAGGAGGCGCACGCTGAGCAAGGACCCCAGGATGCAGAATAAAAGCCTCGACCAATTCTCTAAACCAAATGAAGCCGAACGGAGATCGGGACCGCTCGAGCCGTGAGTGAACGTGAACTTTTTAGATCTTTTTAAATGCTTATCTAAAAATCGTGTGGCGATGTTGTAGGTCGTAAAACGGACTACATGGTTATTATGGAAGTCTCTCAGATGCAGCATCTCACAAAATTTTGGTCGAACTTCACTTAAGGTAAGTTCGTTTAACCATAAATTATTGATGTGAGCTTAGTCCGGATTTTAAAAAGGTTTTTGGAATTCTACATTAAATAAATTAGTTACTTCTCTTGTTACATAGAAATATAATAATAAACTATGTACCTAGTTGTTTATGATCAAAGTTTACCATTGATTTATTGTTTATTAGATGTCAATAAAAACGGTCAGATTCCGTGTGAAATTTCATACTCCTAGCTCGTTGATAAGTTCAATAAAATGAAGACTATTTTACTTTGGAGATGAAACTGAAATAAAAATATTACGTGACAACATCTTATTATTATTACAGGGCGCTGTGATTGATATTAGATCATAATTCATATTTAAATTTTTAAGTTTTCGGGTTCTTTTACCCCTTTTATACGCAATAGCTAAATTCGACTATGTATTGCAAAAGAAAGATAATATGATAAATTACATTATGTCAAACCGACTAATATTATAAAATCCATGGTAGTGTACGAACGGTATGTTTATGTTACTTTTAGGCTATATAGCTTATTTGGAACCTTTTTTCTCAATGTCTCTTTGACAAAATCTTTTTGACAAATCTCAATAAAATATAATATATTAACTTTCGATATATTGACCAGAGGATAGTCGTTTTATAAATATATATTTTTTATTTCAACATAGCTAAAAACAGTAGTTTAAATGAAACAAGACTCAATTTTTTTCAAATTATGCCCCAAAATATTTTAAAACGAGTTTTTATACAATTTCAACACGTTTTACTAATGTACACACATTTTGCTTCACGTATTACTATATAAATAACAATCTTCCAAAATAAATTAAGTAAAAGCCCAAAATAAACCAAACGTATTCATAAAATCCAAGCACTAAAAGATTTGATTATAGCCATGTCTAATGTTTTTGTTATATAAATGATGATTTATAGTCCCCATAACGTTATAGCTGTTGTTATAAACCATTTGAAAGGGTGAGTTATAAATTTGCCAGAATCGCACCTAGCTGACACATAAAGTGAAATAAATAGTCGAAGCGGCTTGCGTGCCACCTGGTTGGGCTTGAGCGATGTCGCCCTTATATTGGGTATCTTGATTCGAATTATACAGGGTGTTTGGTTGGGGAGGGTTTTGATTTGCCGATATCACAGACCTAGTACTAGAAAATGGTATCACCCTAATACTGGCAATTCAATTGGCTATTTTTGTTTTTTCGATTTCCGATAGATAAAGGTGAAGTCCAGGCACATTCCGGAAACCGCCACTATTGGAAAATACTAATTACTAATTTTGTTTCGTATCTTCTTCTTAATTAAGGAGTTGAATTTAGGTTATTGTGATGTTATGCTTAAAAATATATGCCTATCTTTATTTTAATGTCAATAGTTGTACTTAATTCGGCATATTTACATTTTATAATTTACAAACGTTAATAGTAGTTGCAATATTTTCTGGGGCATAACAAATCACAATTTAAACTTGACAAAAATATTTTTCATCTATTTCTTTACTTACAAATCATTCTGAATAAATATTTTTCATTGCACTTTCAAATTACCGGGAGTCTAAAAAAAAATCTGGTGTCCGAAAAAACTCCTTCACATTATATTGCAGTATAATATTTTATCGCAGAAAATGTACGTTTCCCGTAGAATTTCCTCGAAGCTTCCTTTTATTCAATGATGGAAATACCTATGTGTTTATTTAGAGTTTAAAGTCCTTAAGAAAGTTTTATAAAAATTCGCGAATTAGTCTTTATTATTGTTTTTTTAATTGTTGTTGTAAAACAAGTAATGTTAACCTAAAATGATTTAAGTAGCATAAAAAAATAAGATATTAAACTATTCAATTTAATAGTATTATATTTATATTATAATATATTATAATGTGCGAACAGAAGGAAACAACCGATTGTGACGTCACGTCGTTAACCCTACATAATATTATACATTACATGATTACACCAACCTTCGTACAAAATCGTTTTGCGAAAAAGAGATAGATAACTTTAATGAATTGCTTTAAACTTAAATGTTTTAAACTAATTTTTATTTTAGATTTGGCTCGTCTTTATGATTTTCTGCGTAATGAGTCTAAAAGTATTTTAAACTGAATATTCATTCAATACCCCAAATAGTTAGAATTGTCAAAAAACTTTCACGTTCATAATAGTAGTAGGTATAATGAGAGTAAATAAATAAAATATATAGATAGTAGATTTATTATTGATATAATGACAATGATGACATGGATATGTAATATAATATAATACTTGGGGTTTCATTGGATCTTTGAAAGGATGAAAAGGGATCACATTCAAGGTGAAACCCTATTTATAAAATGGTTTTAGTATCAATTTAAAATGCGAAATGCTGCTTCTTTGTAACCGTATATCAGTTTGTAATATATTCAAAATTACAAAACCCGAGTAGCTCGGATCGCAAGAATTTGTGTCCCAAACACCGAACACGGTCGCTGGAACAAAGGGATAAGATGGTATTGCTCGGAATTCAATACCGAACCAAATGGACAACTAGTCTTTATATACGTTATATCGTATTACGGTAAATGCTTCCCATTTCTGTAATAGGCTACCTTGTTTACGTTAATGTTAGCGTTATTGTTATATATTTTTATTTTAAATGTAATGCTACGAACAAACGAAAGAAATAAAAGGATCCCGGAGTGAAGTTGAGCATTTCCTTTTTTCCTGGCCGTTTTATCTGTATTTATCTAACAAGCTTTTGAATTAAATGGCGTTTGCGGCATGAAATGAGAATTACAGTTGAGTATAAACGACACTTAGAGTGATTAGTAGCCAAATGAGTGGATGCATGCTTGTCGAGTAATAAATGCCCTTTGATCTTTTTTACCTGATTACGACTAAGTTAAAGAGGAAGAGTGATGATTTTTGAAGTCTAAGTGTGAAAGGTTGGTCCACCGTAGTGTCTAAACTTGTCATCAATCTTCTTCTTCTTATATTTAAAAATGAATTGCTGTTCGTTAGTCTCGCTAAAACTCAAGAACGGCTGGACCGATTCGGCTATTTTTAGTCTTGAATATATGTCCAGGGAGGTTTAAATACTGAACGAAGTGGGCACGGGTCAGCTAGTGCTATATAATTTTATTCATTTAAAATTTTTCATAAAAGTTGTGGTTATTCTCTTTTCTAGCTCATATAAATAATAATAATAATATCTATGGACGCTTCACACCACGTCAATCTGGCCCTGTGCTAAGTATCCGAAGAACTTGTGTTACAGGTACCAGACAACGGAAATATATTTAATACTTTTATACTATACACATATTTAAGATTTTTATTATATTATACACAAATTTAATACACATCCATGACCCAGGAACATTGAAAACTTTTTGTTCCCTCGGCGGGATTCGAACCCGCGACCTTTCGTTCGAGCGCCAACGCGCTCAACCAACTGCGCTACGGAGGTCGTCCGTAATGCAACTTGACTTGACCTTATCTTACAAATATTAACCAGTAGACATCTTTTGTAGGTCAAAACCAATACCTAGATGAATACAAAAAATATAATTAAAATTGAAACTTTTAGTCCCGATTTCACCAACGCTTATTTTTGTTAACGACTTGCTAAAATACTATTCTCATGCAATGAAAGGACATACAAGAGCGATAATATGATATTTAATGAAGGATTAACTTTAACAGGTGTAGGTGAAATTGGCACTTAATATTACAGAACGCATCACGACTCGCAGAGGAATACGATGCAAACGATAACTTATAGAACATTACGCCATACATTTAATATTTTTATACCATTTTAAATCTGTGAAATGTGAAAATCACACAGAATATGAAGCTTTTCTTATTATTAAAGCACAATGAAATCAAAGTCAGTAAAAAGAATAGTAAAAGCGTCTCAGGCTCTCGACTCGTCTAATTAAAAATTTCAGTATCTAAACGTTTCGTAAGTGTTTCGCTTTAATTAAAAACAGTGTGTACGAAAAATTCTTTTGAAAACGGTAAGCTGTCTTGATAAATAAATTAACGAAAGTCGTCATCGGTGATAGGGAGTATCGATAAATAACAAAAAATAATCAACTTAAGATAAGTCTTAGCGTTCATAAGACGCTGGGCGGGGCCCATTCAATTCGGTCTTGTCGACTACATTAAAGTGATTGCTGCAATTAGCGAATGGTGTAATTCTCGTTTTTCCACCGTCTCTCGACCCCTCCCCCCTCCCCCGCTCCGCCTCGACCCCCCAGGAAATTACTTGAGCCCTGCAGGTCGCGGAGACTTTGCTGACTTTAAATAAAATGAAGCATTCTCAGAGAAATTGTTTTGAATTTCCTTTCTTCGCAATTTTTTAATTCGACTTAATGTTTTATTATTTAATCGTATTGGTTTTTAGCTAAGTATTGTTAAGGTGACAATTTCATATTATTGTAGTCTGGATAAAAATGTAATGATAACGCTGAATATTTGCACCAAGTAAAAAACATTATTTTTATTCTAAAGTGTTAAAATTGCGATATTCATTAGGGTAGGGTATTAAGGGTTTAGTATTTAATAGTTACAGAATTAGAAATAAATTAGTATACATTATATATACACATATATGATATATATATGTCGCAGTCATCTAATTAAATCAGCTATTTCATTGAGTGACTAGCGTTTTTATCGAATGACGACATTTAACACGTTAGCTGCGGCACCAATTTTTGCATACTTTCCGTTCCTGCGGCACGAGGTATAATCGGCCCGTGCCGTGACCAGACGTTAGGGCGACACGCGGTCTATTAGACCCCACCTCCTTTTACAGACTAAAATCCATTTTCTGGCGCGAAATCAAAGATAAATGAGAATTTTGGTCCTTATTGATATAGACAGTGAATTGATGAACCCTAATCCACCGTCGCCCCGGGATCTGATGGCTAGTTTAGGAATTATTAGCAAAACAAAATATGGGATCTTATACACCTCGTAACGCACTGAAATAGGGCAAATTTTCGCTGAGATTAGTGATGGGAAAAATAATATCGACGTTTTTAAACTGTCTTTTATTCTGATTTTGATCAATTATATCTCATTAGATTGTTTTAAGGGCAAAACCTGGCAAAACAACACAAAGCTATCAAAGGATACATTTTTTTTTAATAATCTAAATTGTGCTTGAAGGCGCCTTATAGAAAAAAAAACCGGCCAAGTGCGAGTCGGACTCGTGTACGAAGCGTTCCATTCTATACAATGGTATAGAATGGAACGCTTCGTACACGAGTCCTACTCTTAATGAAGAGGCACCTATTACAGACTTATTATTAGAAAATAATGGATCACGGTTTATGCATAAGGTTTATCTATCTATTTGTATATGAAAATCTTAATGCGGTTCACAGAATAGAAAAAAAAGGCAACCAGAAGTAGAAAAGAAACTGTCCTATTTATTCTGCCTCGGGCTTTAAAAATACACTTATTAGAACTTGAAAATCAGTATCAATATACTTTTTTTTATAAAAATCTCAATATATATGTTGTACTCGTCGTCTAGACATGTTCGGCGCTGTAAAAGGACGTGCTCTCCAATCGAAGTGATGCACAACACTGGTCGCGGGAAGCTCGCGTTGGGTACGGTACGAGGTCAGGGGGGATATGGGACGTTTTAGCCTCGTTCCGCACTGCATTAAAATTATATTAATTCAGTGCGGCACGAGGCCTAAGACATCCAGTACCAAGGTAGGTACACCACCGAGTCCGGAACCATTAGCGCATCTCAAATATATATTTATCTCTTTCCTACACTGGACCAAACCAAAGCTATGCCATTCGCACGACAGAGAAACTCACGTTTTTGCTTGCCGCACCACGGGGAAGTTGCATCAGGGGTGATTTAGGCCTCGCTTCGCACTTAACGTGTTAATTGAAAGACTAGGCCGAACATTGATTGTACAATCGTCACTCAACGTCCAATTAGTTAGCGGATTGTAACATAGCCCTTATATGAGAGCGGACATAAAATCAGTCAGGTGACTGAATTTTCCCAAAAGCGAATCTATCAACCCCGACTCCACGTAGTACTTGTCTGTCAACCCCTAGAGTGTATATTTAAGCGCGGAGGCGCGGAGGGAGAGCAGCCCCCGCCCGCCGTAACGAAATGCAGAAACTAGGACTCGCCGTGGTGGCGGAGGCTGGTCGGAGGCGGAGCTGCCTAAGGCGAGTGTTGGTTGCTGTCATTCGTTACGCATGGGCGAAGGAGCTGCATTTCCCGCAGCGCCGGAGACGTGACAGACCGACATTGTCCCAAAAACAAATCTATCAACTCCGACTCCACGTAGAACTTGTCTGTTTTATCTAACCTCTAAACTACAACTGTAAATATTTTCTTAACTAGTGGTTGCCGAGTAGAGGGGAGGGTAGGGGGGATTTCCTTTGTCCCCTTACCGCCGTCTCCACCTTTCTCCCCTGTTTTACTCCTGGAAATATCCCGGAAACACAGACATAACCTCAAAACTTCAACCATAAATATCTTCCAAACTAGTAGTCTCCTGTGGGAGTGGTAGGGGGGGTTCTCCCCCTCCCCTCCTCCCCCTCCCCCTCCCTCCACTCCATTTATACTAAATTTTTTCCAGCTCCTTTTTGGAAGTCAGTTAAAAATCGGAAAATTATTCGCTAACAAACATAAAAAAAACCTACTTATTCATCGAATTGAGAAAGCTCCTCCTTTTTTGGAAGTCGGTTAAAAAATCGGACTAAATGACGTTCAGTCAATGACTACATGACTAAATGGCGTTCAATCAATGTTCAGTCAAGACATTGGTCGTTACAATAAACAACTTGACGAGTTGTCCTTTAGTCTTTCAATTAAATGTCGTCATTCGATAAAAACGCTAGTCACTCAATGAAATAGCTGATTTAATTAGATGATAGACAGAGGGCGCTTTTTAACGTGTCAACATCGGCTCTGTGTATTTTTTGCTTTTAAAATTCGAAATGATCATATTGTATCGTAAAAAGCTAATAAATCCTTGAAGAAATCCCTAAATACTAAGTGATAGTGTTATCCAGTGTCTGTGTGAGCTATTTTGCCAGTAAAGTGCAAAAAATATTATAGTGAATAAGTGAAACTGTTTAATAAACTAAATAAATTGGACTGTGTGAACAAGTTAAATATACAGAAAAAAACAAGTTAATACGAATCTCAACTATAATCAAGTGACAATAGTGATATATACTAAAGAAATATTAAAACGAAGAATATCAACATAGTAATAATTATTTTTGCGCCAAAGTGATGGTGGTTGTAAAATAATTTAAACTGGTTATTAACCGACAACTGCAGTGTTATAAGCAGAAATAGATCCTAAATTTCGCCAAAATTGAATGCGGCTCACTAGCGCAGTGTGACACGATCGGAATATTTATGCCCATAGCTTTTTGTACGCTGCGACTATAGTGATCGATTTGTCTGGGGTTCGAATCCAGCACCATCCAAGACATCGGACTTCTTTATTGGAAATTGCATCTTTTCATAATTTGTAATTTAGAAAAATTTCTAAAAGAAGTCGACAATTCAGTACTTCACTCGCTAGATGGCGCTACAAAGCACGTCGAATTCTTTAAAATAATAATATATTAATCAATCGATTGATATTGACACGTTACTAAAAGTAACTTGCAAAATGATGACTCGTAAAGGCCTAGCTCGTCAGGATGAACTCGCAAAGCTTCAAACGGCTTTAACAGAGCTACGAAAGGTTAAGGAGCAGAACAGTCAGTTTATACAAGAAATCGAGGACAATGAAAAAATAGTTTTAGACACATTGCATGATAACCAAAGACTAAAAACGGAACTATCCACACTCCATACGCTAAACGAGTCCATGATAGAAGAAAAGAAAAGGCTTCAATCAATAATAGACAGTTTTGATAAACAGTGTGGAATAGAGTTTGAGTCGCTTCTGCAAAGAGTTTCGTCGCTGGAGAGGGAACTAAGTGATGCGCACAACCATATTACACTTTTAGAAGAAAAAAATCTTAGTACTACTATTGCCAAAACTCAGATCCTGTATAATGAGTTATTGCCTTCAAAGCAAGTGACGATCAAAACCTGCAACAAGTCAAATTCCACCTTAACCATCGACTTGACACAAGATGACTCAGTAGTTCCAGCAGTAGCCTCCAGCAAAAATTACGTAAACAAATTGTTGAGTAAAAATAAAATCAAAAAGTATATTAAAATAAATAAATTTATAAGAAAAACAAAACTTATGTTTAATAAACAAAAAAATTTAATAAATACTCAATTAAACAGGCGACCAATTTTAAACAAATTACAAAAGTACACTGAACAGCTAAATTACAATAGAAAAAAATATGAAAGTGATATTCATGATCTTAGATGTAAACTCGAACGGGCTGAACATTCGCTAAACCACTACAGCAGTTTATATGAGAAATCCACAGCCGAGCTAAGTGAACTAAACTTGGCAATGGATGCATTACTGAACAGCCAGAAAAGCCTTGAAACAAGAGTAATGGCAAATTGTTATTGTGACACTGAATCGGATCAGGATACATCCGGTCTATCCAGTATTACATCGGCCACGTCAGAACATAATGAAAACGTACCTGAAATATATTGTCCTAAGAGTGTTATGTTTAGTGATGAACTAGGAAGGAACTTGCCTAGCTTTGTTAATTTTAATACGACTCATTCTTTAATTAATAATTGCTTTCCAAATTCTAGCTTAGAGCACATTATGGAAAAAGTTGTTCAACAATCATTACTAAACAAACACACTAACTTAATTATTTGTGTTGGAAATAGAGGAAGGGTAAAGAAATCAGAATTAATTAATTTTATGAACAATTTGTGTTTAAATCATTTAGGGAAAATTATAATCTTTACGCTTCCTTATAGCAAAAGTTTGACTCAATTAGAAAATAATACTAGATATAAACTAAATATGATATTGCATACTATTTCATGCTATAATAAATATGTACATATAATTGATACTAACAAAATGATTAGTAGAAACTATTACTTGACTAAAGGTAAATATTACCTTTCAAACTTTTACAAAAAACAACAAAAAACAGATAGCTATTTCGCTATCATATTGTATTGACATATCTGCTAAAAACTTGGATAAACAGAATATTTCTGTTGATCATAATAGACTTGTTAGTAGTTATAGTAACACGATCTTGGACGATAATACAAGTTCTTTAAATTAAATACTAAGACAATAGAGATAACCTCTTGCGAAAGCTCTATAAATGCTAATAATAATAATTGTTGTCATCCAGATACGAATAATATTAATTACCAAAATGATAAAAAAAATGTAACAACCAACTTGGTACATCAAAATATTCAAGGTATAAAAAGTAAACTACTGGAATTAGAATTATATCTTAATTCGTTTAATATAGACATTATCTGTGTCACAGAACATTGGCTTAGATGTAATGAGCTAATGTTCAACTTTGGTAATCACCAAGTTGGTAGTTCCTTCTGTAGATCACATGCTATTCGAGGAGGTTCTTTAATTTTAATTAATAAAAATATAAAGTTTAAAAATAGGAAAGACATTATAGCGTTGTCTATTGAAAGCCAAATTGAAGTAGCATGTGTAGAGTTGGAGCGGAATATAGTTGTAAGTGTATACAGCCCGCCAAACGCCTCATATGAGACATTTGAAAATGTAATGGATCAAATTTTATTTAAAATAACAAATTCTAATAAATCTATTTTTATTTGTGGAGATTTTAACATTGATCTTTTGGAAGTGGGTTCCTACAATACTAAACTATGCAACTTGTTTAGTTCCTACAACTTGCTACCATTATTTTTGGAACTAACTAGAATTACAGAATTTTCAGCCAAATGTATAGACAATATATTTACAAACTTAGAAAACTACAGTATAACAGAGAAAAAAATTATTAGTAACATAAAATCTGATCATTTAGGACAATTTGTAAAATTAGGCACTAAAACTAGACAACACATTAAAAGTAAAATTAATTATGTTCCTGTAACCACAGCTCGGTTGGAGAAATTTAAATTTAATTGGTACTCACAGCTTCCTATTAATTTCTGCAACAAAAATCCCAGTGAGGCTTACGGTGAATTCTTTACTAAATTTAGTAATATATTCAATTCAATATTTACACCCAAATCTCTTGTAGTAACAAATAAACCTAGTTTTAGTGAGTGGGCAACAGTAGGTATACATAGGAGCCGACAAAAATTGTACGAATTATATAGTGAAAAGCAGTACAATTTCAGTGAAGAGTTTAAGAATAGGGTTAAAAAATATTCAAAAGTTTTTAGAAAAGTCTGTCAAATGGCGAAGTCTAATTTTATTTCTTCAAAGATAGTAACAACGTAATAAAAACTACATGGAAAATTATTAATGACGAGACTGGTAGAGTTCGTAATTCTAAAACTGATTACAAACTAAAAATTAATAACAATTTAATTGAAAATAACGTGGATGTGGCACTCGTGTTTGAAAAATTTTTTACTGATATACCTATCACGATCACTAAATCATTAAACTCTTCACAAGTATTAGCAGAGTCATTATTAAAAGAAAATGTGCCTGATTGTGAAACTAATTTTAGATTTAAACGTGTAGATGAACAAGACGTTATAAAGGCTTTTAAAATGATAAACGTCAAGAAAACCACTGACCTTTGGGGTATATCTGTATACGTTTTAAAGTCACTCATAGACTCTGTCGCTTTTGAATTGTCTTACATATTTAACGAATGCATCGATATTGGAATATTTCCTGATATGATGAAATACAGCAAAATAATTCCTCTCTTTAAATCAGGTGCTACAACAGAGCCAACTAACTTTAGACCCATTTCGGTACTGCCAATATTTAGTAAAATTTTTGAAAAGATACTTTTAAATCAACTCATATTTTTTTCTAGTACAAATAATTTATTACATTGTAAACAATATGGATTCACTAAAGGAAAATCTACTACCGATGCTGGTATTGACTTACTATCTCATATTTATGATGCTTGGGAGAAGTCGTACGACGCATTGGGCATTTTCTGTGACTTGTCCAAAGCGTTTGACTGCGTACACCATGAAACATTGATAAGAAAGCTGTATCATTATGGAATTAGAGGAAAACCTTTGGACCTTTTGACTTCTTACTTAAGTAATAGAATCCAGAGAGTCGATGTTAATGGAACACGATCTCCAGGGGCTTTGGTTTCAGTAGGAGTGCCTCAGGGATCTATTCTTGGCCCATATCTGTTCTTGATATACATTAATGATCTGCCTTATACAATAAAAGATAATAAAGATTGTAGTATTGTACTATTTGATGACGACACCTCGTTATTATTTAAAATTGATCGACGGACTACTAACTATGAAAAAATTAATAGTGCAATCTCAAGGATTGTTCGGTGGTTTAACGCAAATAATTTGTTACTTAACGAAAGTAAAACAAAGTGTGTTAGATTCTCCCTACCAAATGTCAAAAAAGAATCCACTGATATTCAAATTAAAGGACAACACTTAGAACTTGTAGATTCAGCAGTTTTTTTGGGCATCACCTTAGACAGTAAGCTTCAATGGGACCCACACTTGGATGGCCTTTCGAAAAAACTAAGTTCTGCGGCATTTGCGATAAAAAAAATTCGTTACCTTACGGACACAAGTACAGCGAGACTGGTCTACTTTAGCTACTTCCATAGTGTTATGTCGTATGGCATTCTGCTGTGGGGAGGTGCTGGTGAAGGCCGTCTTAATTCCGTATTTGTGCTGCAGAAGAGAGCGATTCGTTCTATCTATAGGATGGGCCCCCAAGAAACTTTACGCGAAAAATTTAAAAACATAAATATTTTAACAGTGCCAAGCCAATATATTTATGAGATCCTCATGTATACCCACAGGAATATCAATGTTTTTCCTAAGAAAAGTAATATCCATAATATTAATACAAGAAATAAGGATAAACTCGCTTTGCCTAATTTTAGACTCCATAAGACTAATATCTCTTTTAAAGGGCAATGTATACACTTTTACAACAAAGTTCCGAAGGAATTGCAACAATTATCAGTTAATAAATTCAAAAAGACTATTAAAAAGCAATTACAGTGTAAAGCATACTATAAAATATTAGATTATTTACAAGATAAAAATGCTTGGAATATTTTGTAATGTTTTGTTATTGTGTGTTATTATATATTATAGATATTTTTATAATTATAAATATAGGTACTATTGTTACTCTTTTTAAATAAATTATTATGTAAACCTTTTGACATGTCCAAATTTTGTAATGTGCAAATTATGGAAATAAATAATATTGACTTTGACTTTGACTTTGATGACTGCGACATATATATAAAATGGAATCGATGCCGAAGGCTGGCAGCATTACCTCTCTGTGCAGTGAAAAAAATGGTATATAATATTCTATCATATTTTCACAACTATATAACAATGGGTGACCTCCTAGCACCGTTACTTAGATTTCACCTCAGGTCTCAGGGGGTATTGTGATAAACAGCAGTGTGTAGGATGTCGCACTATAAATTTATGATGAAAGTCCATTCTGCCACCTGAAGCACAATGAAATATCTCTTACTGTTATTACGACATACTATTGTTAGTGCTAAAGTTTGTGTGATGTGCACGTCGTTGACTTTTTACTAGCACAAGAACGTTTTTACACCTACATTTTTAGGTATTTTCTTCTTCTTCTAAATCGATGATCTAAATTTAATTAAAATTATTCCAGCGAAGCTAATAAACAAGTCTTTCTTCATTGTAATATTAGTATTGATTGATTAACTAAGCCCAAAAAAGTCAACCTGTTAATTTTATTCAATAAGGGCTTGTAAATAATATATTCTTTTATTTAAAGCAACTCTAATTTATTAGGTATATTAACTATACCATAATATTTAGCAATTATATACTATTGTTAAAGTTCCCACACATTTTAACCGACTAATACACGAGTAAGTAGCTAATATAGTAAGTTTTTAAGCACAGTAGCAGGCCGCTGAACTCGCTCCTTACAATTAGTTATTTATATTGTAACTAGACTTTGTTGTACATTATCCTAATGGAACACTGTACTTTTTCAATAAAAAGTAAAGCCTATTTGCTAATCCACGGAGTCAGCTTCCTTCTGAATACCAAATTTTATTAAAATTTGTTTGTGCCGTTCTAAAAGAAGTACTCAATAGAAACATTTACCATTATAATATTAGTGTGATTACCTTTGAAATAGCTGCTAGTGAAGCACGTAGAGGAAGTTAAGCGTAGTACACACAATATGTAAGATGGAAAGGAGCCACGTATACCGGCTAACTAAATAAATTGGACGTGACGGACCGCTTTATATCCTCCTACCTCTGTCTGTACAAGATAGACAAAGTTACGTATTATCAGTTACAAGTTACAATACTGAACAAATTAATAACATTTTATGGATGACCACAAATTATACAGGCCACGTACTGGCAAGCGCAGTGTGGGACGGCCACCTACCAGATGGACCGACGACCTGGTGAAAACTGCCGGGTCACGTTGGATGCAGGTGGCAATGGACCGGTCGCACTGAAAATGTATTGGACAGGCCTACGTCCAGCAGTGGACAGTAAAAGGCTGAAACGACGACAAATTATAACGGTAAATACTAACTTAACTTTGTTTTAAATAAATTTGTTTGAAACTCGTTTTTGCTATGACCAATGACCATTCTTTCTGTTAACCATTCAGTTATTAAATAATTTTTACTTGTTAATATCTATGGACGCTTCACACCACGTCAATCTAGCCCCATTCTAAGTATCCGAAGAACTTGTGTTACAGGTACTAGACAACGGAAATAATATTTCCGTTGTTAATATATTATATTTAATACTTTTATACTAAAAACATATTTAAGATTTTTATTATTTAGAACCTGCGACCTCTCGCTCAACCACCAACGCGCTCAACCACTACGCTATGGAGGTCGTCAAGTTATATTCCTTTTGGTGACAGGAGACTTAGAGAAGAAAAACCAGATGAGGTTCTTAGACTGGAGGTACTTGAACCTGTTGTTCTCTTGCCACTCGTGTCCGGTAGCCCCCGCACTGGGTTATGAGAGTAAATGATAGAGAGAGTGTCCTGGTGTATTGCGCACATACTAGGGCACTATGAAAATTATTCCCACATAGCTGACTAGTTTTAATAAAACCGGCCCAAAAATTGGTGTGGTTAATATTATTATTTTTACTTAGACTTGTATCAATCCTTACGTATTCATTTTTCTTGTAAGAGGGGCCCTTAAATTACGCTTTTATTATTTTTAATAGGAACCTGCATCCCAAACGAGTAGCAGCTTCTTCGCCCAAGATCTCATTATAAGAAATTGAATGTTAAAATGTACAATTATTATGGTATGATTGATATAATCTACTTACATATTTTAATATGTAAATAGAGTATTAACTTATGATGTGATGTAAGTTCCATTAATACTAGAACAGTTTTAGCTCTAACAATATTAAGTAGATTCCTAAGTATTAATAAATACAGCATACTCGCATAAAAGTACTTTTTCGTCATTAAAAATAGTATTTTGCTTTTCTCGAGACTAGAGAGATCTCTCGAGATATACTCGATAACTAGAACTTCAAGAAAATAAGTCTCATAGTTTCGAAGCCTATTAAATGCAAATAAACTAGTCTTTCCTCTTTATAATTTTAGTATACATAACTGAAACATTTAGTTTATAATGCGTTAACAATAATTAAATATTTAATGGATTTTAAAAGAAACTATCTGCTATGTAGCCGTTACACGAGTATGACAAATTTAAGAATAATATTATACTTTAACTATATTGTCTCAATGAACTCGACTTACGTTATGCTACGTATGGCTTAATTTTTTGTTTGTCTAACAAGAACTTTACATAATATTGCAATTAAATTCACAATACACAAAATTTCATTCGATTCTTTCATTTATTCATTGTTTGGAAAAATATGCGTAGATTTATATACAGAATAGAGGTTCATGTGCTTTGTTTTCGAATGTCACAATTTTTTATTTATGCGCAAAGTCGGAAGTTTAAGCTGCAAAAAAGCAACCGTATGTGAAAATTGTGAATAATATCCACAGAACGTCGGGCCGGAATTGTCGATTTGACTTGGTGAAAAATGTTATGTATCGTATCTGAGGCCATTGGCATTTTTAACGTAATTTACGTTCGTGAATGTCAGCGGCGAAAAATATAATGTGAATAAATGTATTTTGAGCAGCGAGCACGTGCCTATCGTACTAGCTGTGTAGTAGTGTACACACTCGCCAGTGTATCAGTGCCCGTATGTCAGTTTTTATTTCGCGTCCATTTTGTGTGCAAGTGACATTTGAAAAATTCTTTTCTGTTTATATTTGAATCGTTTTACAACTTTTATAGGTGCTGACGATTTCGTTTTCTATAGTAAAGGTGCTTTGTTTGTTGGCCAATACTTTGAATAACTATTGTTTATCATTAGCTAAAGAGGACTTTATTGGAAATGTCTTTATATTTAATTATTGTGTAGCAATTTATGCCCGTGTGTTTCCAATATGCACTGTGCAGTGAGTGCAGTGACAACTGATATCGCGGCGCGCGGCGCGCGCGGTATTGTACCTACTCGTAGTTCATTACATAGTTAATACAATATACCTAATAATAATAAATATTATATAAGTACTTACTTTAGATTACCTGTAATCGACGACTAACATTTAGGAGTGTGCGGAAAAACCAGTAATGGTTTATGTTACACTGTGTAGTTTAAGTTTTTTTATGTAATTCTTATTGATTTAATAAATAAAAAAAAAAAAAATTAAACTTGTCTTGCAGAACACTAATTTAATTAAAATAAATAAAAATAAATATATTCTAAGAATTCTTAGTTTAAAAAATCTTTAACAGACATTATAATAATTGCCGGTGAAGTATTAATTAATCTTCTTCTCTCTTATATGTTAAAAATGAATTGCTGTTCGTTAGTCTCGCTAAACTCGAGAACGGCTGAACTGATTTGGATATTTTTGGTCTTGAAATATTCGTGGAAATCCAGGAAAGGTTTATATGCTCAACGTAGTGTGCACGGGTCAGCTAGTGTAATAATATAATTTTAAATTAATAATTCTCATGAAACATAACTTTAACAAAAAAAGAGTTCCATCTAAGTAAACATTTAAAATAGAAATAACCCACGTATAAGTGCGTAAAATATAATACATACTTTACGATATTGCGCGACAAAATTACAGCATAAACCACAATTATTTCCAAAATAAGGGCAAAGCTTTATTCAAAGTTATCGCGTTACTTCCGCATCTCTGTGGCGTGTGGGTACTGTGTGTACATTGTACATTTACGATCTAAACCATAGATTTATAAATAGTTATAAGAGATGTGACAAACAACCCGGCTTGTAGTAGCTCCTAAACTGGTGGAATCTCATCATGTTTTGGCATAAGTTACTAATTAATTCAATATAATAAAATTGAAAAAATGCGTACCAGTCGTCATCGTGCACACATTAAAACATGCATCACAGTTTCAGCTCTATGCCCGTGTGTGTACGTACACCACTATATGATAATTTTAGGACATAATAATATAGTGTTTGTTCTTACGGCGTGTCGTCCTCTCTACAAAGAGCACTGCCTCTGTGGTACGGTCTACACAAACGAAACTTTGAGCTGTGCTTTGTTTTATCTAAACCATTACACAGGTCTAAAATAGTCTTATCTTTGTAATGTAAAGTCGGATTTCAGAGGCTAATTCTTTTGTGTAAGCTTTTACAGCGCATACTAGCATTTGAAGTTAACATTTGTCTAAATTCTGCTGAAATTATGTAAAAGACGCTGGGCTGTTTTTTACTTACGAGCGAGAGCTATTGTTTAAAGTAAAATTATTTTTGGTAAAACATATTAATTACTAATAAAATAGAAATACAAAAATAAAATTAAACTAGTAACAATTAATTTCGCTAGAATTATATATGTTCTAGGTTTTAATGAGCTAATGGATGTCCTAACACCATATAACGTACGTGTTGTACTAATGTATCTGTAATGCAAATTTATGCGACTTAATGCGCAAAAAGGTCGTCCTTTTTTCGTCGTCGTGTGAGTTTATTTTATTTCACATAAAAAAGTTTTATACACTCATTAACTAATTAAAAATATACAGAGCTTGAAAATGATTTACAAATGTATGAATTATAAAAATAGCAAAACTGTGTTCGCAGGTACGCATTGGAATATGAAATTATAGTGTCGATCTTCTTGCTTTAGAAAGAAAACGGAAAATATGTAAATATTTGTTATTGAGTGTTTTATTCGATCAAATCCAGTAACGTAGTGAGTTATAAAGTTGGGTTTTAATGGCTCGCACGACCCTTTTGCGGATTTGCTTAAGGAATGGGCAAATAAAGTCATATCATGAAAATATAACTCGATCGTGGGTTTATGTGGTCGATATTCGCCAGTCACTAAGTTGCTACTTTATGCAAAATATTTAAATGAGTAAGTCTTCATCGTGCTGACTAAGGGTCAACACACATTGGTACAATGTCTAAGCGTCGCGACGCGTCGCGTTTTAACCCACAGCATATTCAGTCCTATTTTCCAATAATGAAGGTACAAATTATAATTAAGTATACATGTAAATAGAAAGCAAGCTTCGCGTCGCATCTACTAGCGTTATGTTTTTCTAGAAACAATGACGGTTCAACTGTACGCTAATCTGAGTTAAGCCTTATCGCACTATATATTTGAAACATGCAGTTGACGTGCGCATGACACACGCTTCAAACGACGACTGAATATTTTCTATGCTCAACAATCAGAATATAAGGCATCATATGGGCCCACTCCTAATACGCGCGGCCTCTGCGCGTTTATGTCACTCTAAGGTTACTAGGATACGCGTCAATTGAAGGATTAGATAATATATTAAAATCTAGCCTTTACTAGCCTTTTATGAGCTATGCCCGGGTGTCAAACTTATTTCTCATATATTTATTCTCATGCATAAACATCGTGTAACCTATCAAAATATATCCGATTTTCTTTGTAATAAACTGGTGGTTTGATGAATTCAATTAAAGCCGCCGAGCTGGTATTATTATTTTAATCAAGCTGTCAAAAACATTTTGTAAAATGAGAACACGCGTCATACATACTTGTTATGCTTGCATTACGCCGTATTAAGCTTTTGTTCGTTCTTACAATGGATAACTGAAACTGTCGGCCGTTGGAAAAGAAACAATAGAGATACAAATTTATAATGCAGGCTGGAAATGAATCACGTCACGCCGCGCTCCTTCGGGGACTGTTCAGAATGAAATGAACAACAAAATAACGCGGCGTCTACATAGACATGAATAAACGTGTTTCGGTAATTACCATATTTTTAATCGGGTGAAATAAACGAGTTTTGTATAATTTTGAAGTTTGAAATATAACGATTTAAGTTCTGTAGGCTAAGCAAGAACATTTGAAAGCTACTTAAAATGTAACGTTATCGAATGTCAAATGTGCCAATACATTTGACATTCGATGAAGGTTTCATGTTTTGCATACAATTATGATTCGATAACGTTACATTTACGGAGTTACTAAATTTTCCTGCTTGTCCTACTGTATACACAATTTCATTAATTCTATGAAACAAGAAGCTGCCAGACGTTCTAGTAATCGAATTAACTGGTTCAAATCGTTTCGCTTTAACCGTAAATTTTTAACCCAACTATTCCACTTAAACCGGCTCCGGAAATCTTATCAGCTTCAATAATTCACAAATATTAAATTTAATAAAAAGAGGCCATTCTTGATTCTTTTCGAGATAGCGGCAAGTTATACACATAACGAGCGTATTTATGTGTGCGTGATAAAAATGCATTAATTTGGCTACTATTGCACATTGGGACGTATTAATGCGTGGGCCATTTATAACATGAACCGCTCCGCGCGATTCTGTCGGCAAATGGGCCATACATCTAGCTTAGTGGTGTAAACGCCCCCAATAATAATATGACAATTGCTTTGTTGCGGGAAATAGTAACGCCGACGGCTCCCGGGGGCGTTACCGAAATTATATCACATATTTTCAGTTTCGTGTTTCCACGGAAGCCTCTCTTTGTTCGTAAGAGGCATTTTTGTCGTATTGTGTCAGAAATTGGCTTTTTAACCAAACAACGGTAATTCGTATGGAATGTTCTTATAGTAAACATAACTTAGGTACTTCTGTGTTTTATTTTATTTGTGTAAACATAACAGCGTGTAGAAAAGGCCTTAAGATAATATTGTTTTGCGATTTGCTAATATCGTTAAAAAAACGTTGATAAAACGTTACATGCTTACGCGGATTACCTACCGTGCAAGTAAAACTGTACTTCTCTCACATAACGTATGCGTTGCCCACATGCAGATCATGCAAACATGTGGGTTGTTTGCCTGATTCTCTATGCAAAGTAGAGTATAGTAGGTACAGTTAGCAACAAAATCCTGTGAACACCAGAGAATCTTAATTTGGTACTTTAGTAAGGAATTTGCTTAATATTTTATTACTCTTAGGGTCAGTTGACACTGAAACGTTCATTCACATTCATTCATCACTAAAGAAGATATATACTTTTCGTAGCTAGAGGGCAGTACTATGGATCACATCATCTTGTGAAGTAAATAAAGCTCAATTTTGAATTGCCATCTAAAAAATGACTTTAAACTAAGTTTTCTTTTAATATTTCGTAATATAAGTTATCATAATGTAAGTATATTGATATTTAATTGTTATGACCGCATAAAATGTCAGTTTCTGATTATTGTGTAAATAATTTAATTGAGTCCTTAATATAACTTTTAATTAAACTTACAAGTTATATTATTAAAATTCGGTAATTATTAACTGGGTGCTTCCGTAGTCCAGTTTATAGTTTGTCTCGCGAGTCCGTAGGTCATAAATTCTATTCCCGTATTAGTATTAAAACAAAAATTGTTTTTATCATAATAATAATATAAAATGTGGTTAGACCAACGCTAGCTGGCCTGATTGTCTGACAAGGAAGATGACCATCGTCAGACGGAGATGTAAAAAGTCGGTCCAGCCCCTGCTCTCGCCAGTTGTATTGTTAATCCGTCCCACTGAGTTACAAGAATAAAGAAAGAAAGTAGTGCTCTTATCATTTGCTCAATATAAAATATATACTGCGTAGCCGACACAGTAATTAGTATAAGGGGCGCTGGTAATCAATGTTACTAAAAGTTAAATATAATATAAATAACTTTCCATCAACAATTTGTGAACAATATTATATCGTATAGAGTCTGAATAGGAAACAAACAAAAGACTAATTATAATTATGACATATCATAGGAATTGTGGCTTTATTGTTGCTAAAATACTAACTTTGCCATATATATATTTTTGAGATATTCGAGTGGCAGAGTCTAACCCTAAATGCTCTAAGAAATACTTAAATAATCACGTACGTACATTATTTAAGTATTTCTTAGAGCATTTAGGGTTAGACTCTGCCACTCGAATATCGGCAGCAATTTTTCACAGTGACGTCATATCGTTCCTAAACATATTAAGGCTGCATTAAGTATGTCGTTATTCGTCGTGAGTGTTTGCGAGCCGACAGCTCCGGGAACTAACAGCCTCGGAGGCTGTAAACGTCTCCACCGTCTGACTTTTGGTGATTTACTTCTATTTTATGTGTCGTGCTCCTCAGATTTATATTAAATTTATATTTTATGTGATTTTTATAGCCCCGGAATGTGTTGAGAATTTCCGTTTTTCTGTACACACCTTAATATGTATTTTAAATTCAGGTATAATAAGCATGATTTATGTAAAAAAAGGTAAGACTTTATTTCCCACACAAGAAACCTGCATTTTTTTTTTAAAAGAGATTTAGAATAGAATATTTCAATAATACGTGTATGTGAATATACAGTACTTAAAATGTAATTATTTAAAATGATATACAAAAAATCATGAAATTTTCATGAAAATAATATGTAAAATTCGTGTAGTCACAGTGTGACTATCGTTATTTTTGAATATATCAATTTTGCTTTAAATTGAGATCACGGCATTTACATTTGCCTTTTGAAGTTTTTAAAAGTTTGGTTTTTGACTAATGGCTCGGTTCAATAACCGATCTATGTATAATATAAGATAGATCGATTATTTAAACGAGAGAATTCCAATATGTAGAAACTTAAAAAAAATATTTTTCATCCCCCGACTTTAAAGTAGAATATTTTTTCTTCTTCGTTACTATTATCATAAAGTATAACTAACAAACACTTTTTGAGAAAGTGAGTTTTAAAAATAAATCAGTAAATATGTAGCTACTTGTCAATCTTTACATTTCAATAACTTTGATAACTTCTTTATGAGCTCAGTGATATATACTCGAAACAGTCTAAATGACTCGCATTCGAAGTATTAAACAAGCCCGACTTATTAAAAGTATAATGACATAAAAGTATCTCTATATAGTCAGTAATTGTAGAAAATTGTACAAAGGAATACTCGTGGCTTAAGTTTCGAAGCAAGAACTATTCCGCAGCCGCGTGCCTGGGAAAAGATAAACGGGAAAGTTTTAAGTGATAAAATAATTATTATTTGAAGACAATAGCAACATTTCTATTTTAATGGATATATAAGAGTGAATGAGGTACACGAAACAAAACTAAATAAAAAAAAACCCCGACTTACCCCCGGTTTCCCGAATGCAATTCAAATGAATGATAAACTAACATGGCATTCAAATGAATAACCTATATTAAACGCTGATTGGTAGAACATTATCAGACAGAAAGGAACAAATCCATCCACCAACCCATGGCCCCATCAACCGATCGTGGTTATACGGGCCGAAACACGGGAATGCGCGCCCTACTGTCTCGGCCTATCCCCTTCAGGTGCGCAATTCTTGATTCCCTACAAGTTATTTATTCTCTTTCTATTTGTCCCTAAGTCCATTCTCCCCTTTGTGGGGCGGACAACACTACGACTTCGGTGTCTTCCGATAGATCGTCCTGGTTCTACTATCTTAGTTTCTGTCTTCTAGGTTGCCTCCATTCAACCGTTCATCTATTTCTAGTCTACTTCTTATCCTATGCCATAGTCGCGCGTATTCCCGTAGTTGTCCGAAGTTCACCGCCGAGGAAACGAGGTCAGACGGAAAGGAACAGACGTAATTATAAAATATCTGTCTGTTCCTTTCTGTCTGATAATGTTCTACCAATCTGCGTTCAATATGGGTTGTTGATTTGAATGCCATGTTAGTTGATCATTCATTTGAATTGCGTTCGGGAAACTAGGAGTTAGCGTGTAATATTCCTATCACACCTAACGAACCACCTGATGACCTTGAAGACCTGAACCGATTTCCACCAAACATAGCTAAGAACACTCTCGACTTATATATCTTTAAAACAAAAACAAACCGCATTAAAATCGGATCATCCGTTTGGGAACTAATATGCCACAGACAGACACATACACATTCAAACTTATAACACCCCGTCAAACTTTTACAAGTAATAAAATATGATGTTACAAGTTTGGTAACAATATTTGGTAGCAAATAAAGTAAATATTTGCTTACTTAGTATTAATTAAAGTTTAGTTAATACGCTTAAGCCTAAGTAAGCAAATTTATGATGCGGTATTTTTCTGCTTTACGGTAAAATCACTGTCTAAAAGGGACAAGGCCCCTGAACTTGTAGAAAGTTGTACCCTCAGTGTCAAGTTTATGTAGTAGGCCCTTACGACAGGCCTGCCTGACCCTCGGGAACTGTATTTTAACCCGTTGCTACTCGAGAAAACTCTTGGTTTTAAGCCACATAATAATGGCATTCGTAGGGTTGTTGAAAATTTTTATCAACAAATTTTTCAATATAAAAGTTACTTTTTCTAAATATCTGCTATATATAATATATCATACGACCGGATACGGCCAATTTAGTCCTTTATTATGTCGGTTTGATAGTAATTATAATTTATCGGTCGCTACGTGTGGTCGAATCTCGACCATAATTCGAATTTAAAATTAGAAGTATCAACCATTTTTTCTTTTACCTCTTAAATATGCAATAAAATATTATGTAAATGTTATGCTATATATGCAATAAAATATTATCTATGGAATCTGAAAGTAAGATTGGCTTATTATAGAATCGCATGTATTTCTATGTGTTATTTTGAGAAATATGACATTCGGGATTTTTTCACACGCAAGAGATTATTTGGATTTTATAATCATGATATCATTTAGTTGAAGACTTACCTACTATTTAATAGTTCGTGTTACATTTTAGAAAATTAGTTCGATTTAAAAAGTATACAGTTGAATTGAGAAACCTCCTCCTTTTTTGAAGTCAGTTTAGTTATATACCTTAACAACTAACCAGCCGTACTGGCTATTTCTATTTACCCTCAATTAGTCGACTGCATCTGCAATTGATCAAATTACCGGCAATTTCGCTAGGTAAAGTCTTAAAATTAAAGACTGTGGAAAGGTTAAGAGAAAACGGAGGAGTACGTGACCAATATGTCCCCGGGCGGGTTAGCGGCAGTATGTGGGTATGTGAGTACGTAAGTTCGTGAGTATGTGAGTGTGTGAGTTTGTGAGTATGTGGCGCACGTCCCGCGAGTTTGCTTTGACAACGTGCGCCGGCTACCTCGTGCACGGCTCGCTCGCGGATATCGAATCAAACTTCGATCGCGTTAAGTATATTTACACTCTCTCATGTCGACAATATTTGTGCGGGAGCGATTTAGAGTTGTCTGAATATATTACAATCTGTTGTTTTGCGATTGTGAAGTTATTATTGCCGTGAGCAATATTAAGTTCCAGTTATTTGAAATTACATTTGTTTGCCATTAAACAACAAACGTAATTAATAAATAACGAAGGGCAGAAAGTAAATTGATTGTATGACGCTTACCAAAACCACTTTATATTCAGCAATATAGACGATTCTAATTAAAAATATATGAAAAATATTAAAGTGGGTACCTAATAATTTAGTTGAAACCACGAAGGCTCAAGTAAGGGAGCAGATCGTTTGACGAGGGGTCGATCTCCCGACGATATTATCTTTAATTAATTGTTGGAGCAAACTCGTAACGGACCGTACAACTATCCTTTAACTTATCTCCAAACTTCCTTATATAATTATGTAAATCCCGAAACCGTATGTGAAAATAGTTTGGACTCGGCCGAACGTTTCATTTAGATACATCTCTTTCATGTTCCATACGTACCTTATCGCCGACTAAGATCTCGCTGCTTTGTGACTTTGCCAACTACACAGATGACAATTTTCCAGAATGTAGATCTGTGAAGATACCGTACGATAGCATCTCCGCTCATGAAAGGGGAACCCTCGCAGTAAACTAATCAACTTACTCCATTAGTTTGGTTTATTAATGTAAATAGACATCGTTACTTTTTTTAAGAGACACCCGACTTTTACGAAAATTTTACGGTAAAAGTTTTTTGTTAAACATTAGAATCCTGCATACTATTATAAATATGAAAGTTTGTAAGGAAATATGGATGGAAGTTTTTAATTTTTTTCGAGCAACAGAAAAAAAACGGTTTTGATGAAATTAAACTTTTGTGTAACTATTTTTATAGCATCTTATGATTACACCAAAATCAATCAACATCTATTAAAAAATAACAACTTACTACGTAGATTAGCCTATGCCTATGTTTAGGGTATAACGAATTTATTGAAACCTCTTTGTACAAAATTAGATCAATAGTTTATGCGTTACAGTGGATGAAACATATAAACATAAAATAACCTAAATAAAAAAAGGATCAATCAAAATCAAAACCGGAGTTTAACATATAGCCTTTATCTTAAAAAAGTACAAATGCTGTAATCATTTGTCTATGTTAAATATAATAATAATAATAATAACCTTTATTTCGGACTGCCTAGGCCCATAATATAAATACCTTATAGACTAACATACATATTATAATTATAACAAAACTTCATCGCGTATCATGGCGACCTGATGTGTGCCAAACTCCGGAGTCTCCCCCGGAACATCCGGTAGACTACACCCATCGGCCAGAACTCCTCCACCATAAGCTAGTGGTTAACTAAATTTGGATAGGCAACCGAGTTTTTTAATTATGAATAGTATTTTGTTAGAGTATACGAAAAGTGTAACTAACCTATTTCTGTTTATAAGGAAGATTTTAATAAAAAATATATATTTCTTAAGTGTATAGTGTTATTATACTCGTAAACATATAATATAGCTAATGGTTTCAAATTATTATTGATTTGAATATTTTACATATTTATTGAAAAAGTACAATGTATTGTAAAAGCTGTTAATTCGTACAGTGTTCCTGTGGGATACAGTATTTAAAATAGCGATTCGCGGGTTAAGGTTATACAGTCTGTAATATTAATGAGTCATAATACTTAAGGGTGTGTACTGTGCTTGGGTCCCGTATAATATAGAGTTTACTGTGAAAGTATCAGCGGTGTAACAGTTTTTTTTACTTATTGCAAATTTATGATTTTGTGGCATTTTATGTTGGGGCATTTTTCATAGAAACATAAAACTCAAAATTAGATCTTTCAATGCTGGTACATTCACAGTAAACTCTACATAGGAGGCACATTCACACCTTAAAGTATTATCAATAATTTATTTTACATCTTGTATATGATTTCATGTAAGGAAAATGTGGTATGATACATTCATGCAGATGATGTAGTAACATTCCCGCCTTGTGTTAAGATGCAGTTCCGCAAACACGTCTAATTTCTAAGCGGCTATTGTTATACAAATTAACATTACTGGGTGGGAGTCTAGAGTTTATCTCTTTAGATTAAGCTACAGAATCTATGCATAAAGTATTGTTATGTTAAGTGACAAATATTATTAGGTCCCTAGTAACAATCTAAAATTATAAATATTAGAAATTAGATAATTCATATTTGAGATTATATTACTTGTGCGCTAACATCAATCCGTAGCCGTAGCCGATGTATCTAAGGAAACATATTTTGTTATTATCATTATTTAATACCTAAATTATTTTTGCATTATTTAACTTATTTTGAACTCGATCATTTAAAACTTAAATCTCGTGCATACGTCTACGAATCGTAGCAGTGCGCTACAAACATCTGTAGTTGCTACACACATTATTGTTGTAGTACTATCGTATTGATCTATTATAATAAATAATATTTGAAGAAATTGTAGTACTATCGTATTGATCTATTATAATAAATAATAATGAAGATGATATGTCTCAAAATTTTATAGCAGAAAATTGATTTTAAACGATCGCTTAAACATTTTTGGATATGTAGTGACACGAATACGTTGAAAGGTTTCAACGTGTTCGTATAGTATTCTGAATTTTTTAATTGAGAGTTTAAACTCAAATTTCTAGAAATCAGTATTTTGCTATATATATAACCTTTACCCATTCATGTCTTCAATTACTATAATAAAAATATTTTAAGTTGAAACAACTAGTAAACAACAGTCCGCAACAAAAATGTATTAAACGGCTTGGGGGTAAAATATTCAATGTTATTGCAAAAAGATACCACATTTTGTAACGGATATATATTTTTTGGGAACAAAAACAAAAAATGGTCGTTTGCAGAAGTAAACGCTGCGGTCGACGGTGTGATACGTACTAACCACACGCTGTAAAAACTAAGCCGACCGAATAAATGGTCATCAAGTTTTGCACACAAACCTAATTCAATTGTGAATGTAGGGTAGGATTTGTTTAGGTCTTGCGTTGTTAATAAATTTATAGAATTTTATATTATTAAAAACACATCGTTCTATATTACATACACACTCCTCAATTAAAGAAAAAATAGGTTTGTGGCTATGTGAGGAAACTGATCAAACAACATTCGTATGTAAACTATACCAGCAACTTTTTATGTTGTGTGTATAAACAAATCCAAAAAAAAAACATCCATTTATTAATTTATTCAGTTAGTCATATATAAAATACCCTCACAAGAGGAAAACGATTTAATAGCTATATTTAACTACGACCTCTTGATCTGCTTACAAAACGAATTGGTTGCGAAATTGCTTTCCAAATTGGACTGCTTCGATGGTAGACATTTTGGCAAGACATTTGTATTCTTGCGGAGAAAAATGGCGTGTACCGCGGCCATCCGATAGCGAGTGTTCCCGAATGTTCGACGTCGGCACCACCGCCTTGGACCGGCGCCAATCATTTCATTGAAATGACACATTCGCCGTTTGAAGACCCGAGATAGTATTAGAACCTTTTAAAGAATAGGTTACGTATTGATTTCATATTATGTTGGTTAGAGTCAACTTGACTTGGCTTTTATATTATGAACGAGTTGCAATTTTCATATTTTTACAATTAAATCAGATATATACGATGTTTAGACCCAATTTCACCAACGCATGTTAGTGTTAACGGCGTGTTAAAATAATATGCCCTCTCATTCATTGATAGGAATTACGAGAAGAACAACATGATACTTAACGAAGTATTAACTTTAACATTGCTTGGTGAAACGCCCTTAGTCTCTAACAGTAATGGGAGCAAAATAAATTTAATGTATACTTAATAGATTTGTAAAAAAAATATTTGGAAATACATTCCCTGTTTTGTAAAAAAAAAAATATGTGGAACTCTTTTTCACGCATCAACAACCTATACAATTGGCTCCGGCTTATATTTTTCCATCGAATCATAAAAGCTTAATATTTTTATAAAGGATTTTGTGGATTACGGTTTTAGCGTCACGTACTCCTTATTGTGTATTTAAATTGGACGGGTTTGATCGAGCCACTCTCTACAGCCGCTGTATTGTTCTCTTTTATTAAAACTCAAATTACTTCTCATTCATTACGGGAGGCGGAGCGTCCTCTATTTCATTTTTATTTTCCATTGTTGGTTTTCGAAATGAAGCCCCGGCAACAATTGCTGTGTTAATAAGGTCCCGCAATAAATGTGCTTTCTTTTTTTGTGAAAAAATACTTAAACATCACAAATTCTTATGAGAGGTTCTGTTTTCAATGAGAGGCTTACGGTGGATATAAAAATACTCTTGTCTTCATTGTTAATTTACAAAATGGCGATGGAATATTTTGTGCTGACTTTTTTCGTATTGTGATTAAAAATGTAGGTTTAATGAAGAATTTTAAGACAATGTCTGAGGTAATTATCATTAATTTAGAAAATTAAATATTTAAATTTTGCTTTTATTTCTAAAATAATCATCAGGCCTCTGAAGAATTACATTAATATAACTGATGTTTTAATATTCCTATTCTATGTGGTGTATGTAATGGTATCAAAAAATATCTATTACTCGCTTTGACAAAATATGGCATTCCTTATTTTATTTGCACCTCCATATTTGATGAAGTTCTGAACGGCTTTTGTTCGGGCGGAACAAGTTTACCTTTGATGTGTTCCGAAGGGAGTTGGCGCAGTTTATGTCAAAGTCCAGCTCTACTTACACTTACTTTGGAATTCTCGAGAAATTCTCATACGAACAGTACTTTTTTAAGTTGAAATGTTTGAAAAGTAATAAATAGTGTGCAATGAGAATAATAAATTTACCAAATTCAAATTACTTTCTTTGTATAGAAATGAAATAATTTTTATTTGGAAAAAATATGGTTACGGTATGTGAAATTATTTTACAGATAGAGTAGATCAGCTTTTCCCAATTGCCCGGTACCGGGCCATCAAAATAAAATACCGGGTCGCAACATTCCCGCCTTGTTTAAAAAATAATACCATTATTTTTAATAATACATTCAACATTGAAAAAATCATATTGTCATTATTTTAATTTACAAGTCGACGAAAGCACATACATATGTTTTGTAAAGTATTAAAAATAAATTTCTACTATTAATAAATGTGTATTATTTAATCTAATTAGTAATTATTAAATAAAATATTTAGAAATTTACCGGGTCATGGCAAAACAATGATTGGGAAACACTGGAGTAGATCTCATATTTTATCGCAGTCAATGACGTCTCAAACGTATATTACCAATTCCAAGTAGTTTAGGTATACTTCTTTAGCTAGATAACTATTATTATTTTTTATTGCACATGATTATTATTTATTAATAAAATATCACAAATAAAATAGAGCCACTTGATTTCAGTGAAATCCACTCATATGTAGTTCATTACATAAATCGTAATCGGGCATTGTACCCAATCAACTGGGCTTAAAACGAAACCCGGTATTACGTCGATAGCACTGCTATCGGGTTTTTATCTCGATAGTTAATCGCGAACATCAAATTTTGTGTGTAAATTAAATCAATGTCTATATAAAGAGTGGAGTTTGATTGCGCGGGCGGCGGCGGCGGTTACACGCAATTCGGCAATAAACTTGCAGCTACGGAACTGAAATTTCAACGCAACTTTATTTTTATCGAAGGAAGTCGTTAGACGATATCAGAACCACCTCGCACATATTAACATACATAATTACAGGTAGTTCAGCTGTTGGAGCGGCGCCAGCGATACAACTTGTGCGATTCAGGGAGCTTTTTTAATATAGGAACAGATTAAGCGGAATATTGCGAAAAGTTTGCGTAATTAAAGGACATGATGATTATTTTTACATTAAGTGTATCAAGTTTTACTATTGAGCTGACGTTTTTTAGAGGATGGATATTTTGAAATCAAGGTTAGGTTTGGTTAGTCATTCATCGAGTGGTGTAATTAAAATGAGTATAGGGATGAGTGTGCTGCAATACTAAACTGTATCCCACGATTTTGTTATAGTTAGTTTTTTGAGCAATTTATAAGAAAGCAATATATTATAGGTAGATACATATATAACATATTCACGAAACAATACCAAGAAATCCAAACACTTCTTACAATATAGATGATGATCATATAAACCTAAGGTTGACGGTGGTTAAAATATATTGAAAATGAGACCCAATATCATCAGGGGTAAGAACCTTACAGAGCATTTTCTAAATGTTTTACTTTATAAAAGCTTGTCCGAAAAAATACGAAAGAGGAAAAAACCGTTCTCAATGTATTGCCTACGCAAGGGATATGTATTGCAAATGAAGACACCGAGGTGACAATATTTGATGCTGGAAATAAATTATATTTTTGGGACGAAGTGAAGTCCTTTGACTTGTCTCTTGAGCCGGTTTTATTTTCTCAAGTCGCAAATAATATTTTTATTTTGTGCGGTTTGTGTTAGAGGGACATATTATTCGTGGATTTTGACATTCTTACATATTATTTTTAGGCTCAACTTACATACGCACAATGGAATATAAACTAAAATCTCTTGTTTTATTGAATATTATTACATACGCATAAATTAATTATTATTATTTGCACCAAAATTATTATAAACACGAACGACACGATACTTCAACTCTATCCAAATGTGAGTCGAGTCTCAGGTACAATTTGTAAACTTATATAATAAAATATTCATGGTAAGTAAAAAAAATGTTTCATCTTCTATGAAAAATAAAAATTAATAATCAATAAAAAGTGTCATTTCATTGTCAGTATAAATAATATTTATTATTGAGCTAAGTCAGTACTTTATATCTAACTATAAGATCAGTGTGAGAAAACATGTTTTCATGTGAAATTATAATTTAAAAAATTAGTAAGTTTTAATATTTTATATAAGTAACTAAAGATTAACAATAACATGATCAAAGTCGAAAATAAACCAATCGAAAACCACAACCACAAGTAAAAATACATGATCAGTACGACAATGATTCGGTTAGGTTGGATTGCAGTCGGTTTGCTATGCAATTCACGTAGTATTTGCGAGACATCCTGTTAGCCTTCCAATACATCTAACCGGCGCGACTCTACGTGAGCGCACAGACGCTCGACAACTAAACGGGCGTTGTATATTGCTGATTGTGTGCACTAAATTCTTTCTGTGTCTGAATTCACGCTCATTTCACGTGATCGTGCTGTTAATAATGTCCACGTGTTAAATACTCAACCGTAAAAATTGAGCTTGCTTTAATTATTATACATTATCACTTTTAATTTATTAGCCCTTTATTTGTTTCTTACGTTGGTTCTCCTCGAGAAGTTAGGGCTGAACATGCCGAGTGTTAGCTTTTTATGAATAGATTTTGAGACAACATATTAACTCATCAACATATTAAGTTTAAAAAAAAATATTTTCAATAATCTCTGTTAAAACAATGACCGACTAAGCGGTAACAAAAATATTTACACAGTGTATATAGACGTGACCCCTGTTGCAGCTTTGTTTAGCAAATGTGTAATGATATCTGAGTAATGTTTCAAAAAAATCTTTAGCAAGAGTCACGCACAATGTTTTGGAATTTTTATAACGTCTGATACAAGAAGAAAACATTGTACAGATTAATATAATATGTATGTAAGGTCAACAGTGTGTCGACTGTACCGTACATCATGTTTCGCACTGTCAGCGTTACGTTGCCACGCGTTATTATAATTTTCATTATATTTTACAAGTTCGCGTCAAACAACCAATCGGTGCTCTCTTAACCATTAAACTATTAACCATTTTAGTATAAGTTAGGTATTCAATAAACCAATTGTGATTAACTCCTGTACGGACCAAACCACCGTACAATGTATAGTTAGGTTTATTATTTTTATTAGTGTCTTAAGGGTAAAGTATGACACTATTTTGGTACTTATTTTTATCCCAAAAGATCAGTTAAATACAAAAGTACTAAACAAAAAATAAATAGATTTATGTAATGAATCGGTGCGTATTGTTCATTCCCGAAGTTAATTACACTAACAAATGACCCGCGCGGTACGTAGTCCAACAAAGATTTATTTGCCCATTTGAAACCTGATTGTCGTATCCGGACGTTCGCCGTACAAATTGAAAATCAATGATCTGCGGGATCAAATTTAATAGAAAACCTATTCTTAATAGTCTTACGTAAGAGTACCGAACGTAATCTAGCCTTAGGAATAGATTAAAGTTTTTAGAATAATTCATTGGTACATCCTGTAATAGAATGTAAACTTAACCACAAATTTTATGATAACGATATAATAAAAATAATATGAACGCTTCGCATCACTAAACCCAGTCTCGTACTATATACTTGTATAGATATCAAACAATGGACAGTACATTTAATACTTTCCTACTATATATAAGTATATCCAGTGAAAAAATTCAGAATTTTGTTTATACACATTTAATATCTATGAGCTGGGGTGATTAAATTTTTTTACCTCGACGTGATTGAAACCTGCGACCTCCTGATCTATAGAGGTCGTCAAAATAAGGTTCCCGTTCTCTTATGTACACTTTAGTATTAAATTAAAAAATAATGATTTACAACTATAATTTAAATTAAAATTTTTTATATATATAAGTATAGTTTAGTTTCATTTGAGGTTAAAATTCAATAACAATTTTAAATTTAAATTATAGTTGTGAATAATTATTGTTTAATTTAACACTTAAGTGTACCTATAAGAGAACGGGAACCTTATTTTGACGACCTCTATAGATACTATAGATAATGGAAAAATATTTTCATTTTAATTTTCATCCTGAAATGAAACTAAGTATACTATACTTATGTATTAATTTCATTTGAGGATGAAAATTAAAAAGATTTTTTTTATTACGTTTAATTTCCAAATAAAACTTAACAAGTTATTCTCGGAACGTCAACACAAAAAGATACCACCTTATATAAGTATAGTTTAGTATTTTTATGGTTACTAAACAACATTACACGTTATTACGTACGCGTCTTACATGGCGCTGCACTCTAATTAACGTGTAGATTAGCGAGTTAATAACACGTATGTACGTACATCTAGTAATCCCTTTACGAACTGCTAATCCAATTATATAATTGTACATACTATAGTATCATGTTTGTACCTTTTAGAATTAAGGAGTAAAACTATAATATTATTTTTATTTCAAAGTACTTAAATAAAAAAATGGCAGTCATTAAATTTACCTAATATTAAGAAGCTCTTAAAGAACTACACTAGTATTTTTGTTAAGGCTAATCCTTTAATTCATTAAATACTAGTATCATAGAAAAATTAAAAAGTCGTGGCATCGTTATCCACATAGTCATTTGAACTGTTTTATGTCTGTAAGTATAGTTCGTTGACAAACGTTGTAGATATCGCGTAGCACCGTAGACGTCCGCGTAGCTTCTTTGTCTTCTACGTAACGTGGTAGCCACAACGTAGTACCATAGACAATCCATAAGATATATTATAATATAATTTTAAAAGATAAAAATATTAAAATTAGTTGCTCTATTTTACGTAAATGTTATTTAGTTTATTGCATCATATTGGCTTCCATTAAAGCGCCATTAACTACGAATGGTGTTAACAATGCAAAGATCTCACAAACTTTATCTTCATCTTCTCACTTATAATAGTTACAATAAGGGCGTTTACACACAAAAAACCGCGGCAATATCTCAAAGTCAGCATTTAAATACGCTCGTTAGAGACTTAAAGCCGTCTGCCCGGTCTGCGAGGCAATTAGACGCCTACAGTTACTATGTTAATTACACAGTTCATGTTTCATCTCCACTCTGTAACGTTAATATTTGTTAATTGCTAATTACGTATAGATACGACCCCGACCTAAGGCTTTCATTAAAGCGCCATTAACGACGAATGGTAGCGTGTGAGCAATTTTATGAAATTCAATACAATAATGGTTCTTAGAATTAATTAAATTGTCTTTTGATATCTACTTGTACTCAAACAACTTGTATAAAAGCCTAATTATAATTATAATACTTGTGGACGAATCACACGATTACCATCTGAATCCGTGTTAAGTATCCAGAGAAGCCTTGTTGAAGTTACCAAACAGCATTAACATATTATAATATAATACCTTTGTACTATGCACATATTTAATACTGTTTCTATATTACTATATATAAATTAATAATACACCTATGATCCAGGAATAATAATATAATACATATGGACGCTTCACACCACGTCAATCTGGTCCCGTGGTAAGTATCCGAAGAACTTGTGTTACAGGTACCAGACAACGGAAATATATTTAATACTTTTATACTATACACATATTTAAGATTTTATTTGTCCCTTGAGCGGGATTTACACCCTTGACTTCCGGCTTGAGCACTGACGCGTTCAACCACTGCGCTACAGAGGTTGGTTGATACCTACATTATTATGTAGGCATCAACCAATTAATATAATTAATTACAAGGAGGAACGTATACAGGGTGTAAAAGAGTAGTTACTATATATATATTGACTGAGAAAAGGTAGTATATAATCATATCCCAAAGTTATAGTCACTGTCCTTTTTATACCCTATACTATAGGGCCTATAGAAACCTCAGGAAATCTCAGGCGCAGTTGTAGGCAAGTACAGCACAAGATACATTATAATATTCCGCCCGTAATAAGCAAGTTAATATCGGCCACGGAACAATGTATGGTAATCTATCAGTTTGCGAAATGGCCGGGCGGGCGCAGGTGAGATTACGTTAGCGTATGGAGTACAATGCTGTGTGTAGCCCGCACTTACAGTTGCGCTATTATGAATCACCGCACAATGTACAAGATTTATGTAGTGGCATTTATATGCACGTTACCTGTTCTGCGTGTGATCAGAGTACAAATTACAGTGTGATATTATTAAGTGTTAGATTCTTATCTTACCATAATGTTGATCACTATTGTTGCATTAAGGTAAAAAGGACTTGTGCCATTTTGGGCCACGAAAAGAAGTAGCTGGCCAGCGAAAACAATTAAGATAACTTCGCAGAGGAAGTAAAAGTGAATATTTTTATTAATAAGCCAGGTGGTTTTAAGGATAGTGACCCTTAAACCACCTGGTTAAAAAAATACATAGAGAATCACACGGTTTGAAGCCATATTTCGATAATACAAGTTTGTACCTTAATAATGCATTAATAGAGATGAATATATAAAGTAGTTCTCTCTCAATATAAGAAAGGCTGAAATCCATAATACAAGTCTACTATTTGTAGTTGAAAATCAGTAAAACAGTACTGAAATAATACGCGAGCAATAAAATTAAAAGTTACTGTAGCTTGTTGGTTAATTTACGGGTTGTGTGTGCGTAAATATAATTAATTATTCGAACGAAATATACAGATAACATGTATTTCGTTCGATATTTTAACATAATGTTACAACTAGTGCACATTGTGTATGATTAATATAAAGTACATTATTTTACATGAAAAAAGTAATTGTAGGGGAGACTGGGGTCAGTTGGAACATTTTCCGAAGATTTGGCCATAGTGCCTTCATTTTCAATTAATATTCGTTAGTAAAGGATCCAGTTATAGCAAGACTATCTTGCTTTAAAATTATTATGTTTATTTGTATCCAGATGTATCTGAGACGAAATCGCAAGCGTTTTAGAAATCCTCGAAAATTGTTTCAATTGACCCGAACTCAGGGTCAATTGAAACAGTGGATGGGGTCTATTGAAACACCTATAAATGAATAATTTATTTATTGTTATAATCATATATAATAGTTTTTTTCTTAATTAAATCACAAAATTTGATTAAAAGCCTGTAAGTGGTAGTTTCTACCAATGACTAAACGAAAAAACCTAGCATTTATTATTATCAACAAACTTATATTTTCAGGCACCTTCTTGCCTCATTTAAAAATTTGTTTTATTTCTGATGAGGTCTTCTAATTCTCAACTATAAATGTAATCAGCATGTAATAAACAAAAAGCAACGATTCTTATTCATCTTAACTCTTTCTATAATCAGTAATGTCGAAGACTAATTAAGCATTAATTAAACAAAAAAAAATATTGCTTTAACTTAACACAACATTCATAAGACACATATTGTTTTAGAATATGTTAACATTGATAAGTAATGCGATCAACTATTACAAAAGTTACAACAAATGAACATATAGCAACGATTATAAAAAATAAATCTTAAAAATGATTATACTCGTGGTAAAATCAGTCAGAGTCATAATTATGACACAAGTACTTAAGGTCTCAGGGTGTGCAAACCTCATGTGCCCACAACTTACAGTCCGAACACTGCCCCCAATCTTCTCCTAGTATGCTTGTCTCAAAACTTTCCTTTTTGAAAAAACAAGGCAAAAGTAGTTGTCAGATTCATCTTCATAAGAAGTCAATTCTTTAGTATGCTTGGATTTTTTACCCTTACCTGTATTTTATTTTTTTGCTTAGGTTCTTTTTTACTTTATTTACTTGTGTATTCTGTTTTTCTTTTCTGATTCTTTCCTTATTACTTCTTTATCGGGAGTATCCGTGTAAATGGTCGACTTCCTCTTTCTCTTACCTCCTGCAGTTATTTTTCTTGGTGGAGCAATGGGAAAAGGTCTCGGTTCATAGTTTTTGAGCAATTTCGCGGCATCTGAAAAAAAATAAGAAAATTAGCGCAAAAAAATAATTAAATCTACATACAAGGGTCACTTGAAACATGTTTCAATTGACCCCGAAAATTTTGTTTCAATTGACCCAGCAACATAGTGGCAAATATTTAAAATCGTAAAAAAATAACGGTTGATAGTAGGTACACATAAACCACTATAAATTCAACTAGAATAACAATACAAATAAAAGCTCAAATAGTATTAAAATAGATTAAATAAATATTGATTAATAAACAAAACAAAAACTTCTAAAAAACTTACTTTTGGTGCCGGAAAAGTAATACACACGTATAATAATTTCCGACGGCCACGGAGACGCGGCTAACACTGAGTTGCAGGTTCGGACATGGACGCCGATCCTCTCCCCCTCAGGAACCATCCAGCGATCGCTTCTCGTTTCGGAGTTATTGCACTTGTTTCTATTGACCCGTCTTTCAATTGACCCCAGTCTCCCCTACCGTTTGAACAATTATGGAAATTAACAGTTCTTTGAATTCATTATTTACTATCCATTCCTTTAATGTGATTTATGATAGAATTACATGTAAAATAATTATATATATGTCGCAGTCATCTAATTGAAACCGCTATTTCATTGAGTGACTAGAGTTTTTATCGAATGACGGCATTAAATTAAAAGACTAGGCCGAACATTGATTAACAATCGTCAGTCAACGTCCAATTAGTTAGCGGATTGTATTGTTGTATTGTCAGTCAGGTGATTGAAATTATTTCTCACTGCGGCGCTAGTAGTCACCAAAACAAATATGGCGTCAAACAGCTGGCACTGATAGCACTGTGTTGACATTTCTTTCATTAAATCTACATTAAAGTGCGATACTCGTTATAAAATAGTGTGACAGCATAGATTTATCTATTATTACGTCGCCGCCGGCTACTCTTGAAGAAAATTTTGAGGTGAAACTGACTGAGTACGAACGACATAATGAAGGTAAGTTTTAAACATGCTGTACGTCACCGTATTACTTGTGGTATTACTAATATAGCCGATAAAACATACAAAACTACACTAAATTGATGTATTTATGTTATATTATTTATACTAGAATTTGCAAAGTTACATTCATCGATAAAATATCGGTAGTATGAGCGCAAATTAGAAAAAAATGTCACCTAACTAGATATTCCATAAGTAGGTAATTTGTGGACTACGCTAAATGACTAAATAACGTTCAGTCAAGACGTTGGACGTTACAATAAACAACATGACGTGTTGTCCTTTAGTCTTTCAATATAAAGTCGTCATTCGATAAAAACGCTAGTCATTCAATGAAATGACGATTTCAATTAGATGACTGCGACATATACATGTGAAGCAAAAACTTTAGTTACAGTTTGACGGGGATTATGCGAACACAGAGTGGTAAAATTTGGCTCACTTATAGTTTCTATAGTAAAAATTTTCAGTATGTAAATATATTTAAAAAATGCTTGGAAACATGGAAAATAATGAAAATAACAACAACCCACACTACGACACGCACATGTGTTGTATAATTACAGTAAGTTTGATTAGTCTTTAAAGAAAATTAGAAAAATCTTTTATGTTTTTAATAAATAGTAGAATGACTTGGCAATCGCACTAAGCAATCTGATTTAATATGTACACTTGTGAGATAGATAATAATATATACATTGTATATTCATGCGATTGCAAAGTCAATCTACTTATTTATTTAAAATATGTAAGATTTGTAATAATATTGATATGATGTCAGCTCTTGGATAATACATAATCAGAAGACTAAAAAAGACAAAACCTTTTGAGTTAGTTTATTAGTGTTAGTGTGAGACTTAAAAAAACAAATCACACGAACAAAGTGACTTTCCCTTAATAGAGACAATAAGTAAAGTCACATGTTATTGAATGTATTGTTGGTTCTTGGTGGAAATTCATGTTATATATAGTAAAACACAAACTACTTGCATTTTTTTCCACTTTATTTGATATTTTACATTAATAATTACTTAAAATACACGACCGGTTTCCACATAGTCATCATCACAATAATATGACATTAATTTAGTATATAGTACAAAACAGTATAATTTGGTAGAAAAAATTTAATTTAAACTGCACACATTGTAAAAAAATTCTTGAAGCTGGCAACTCTGCACAATATATACAAATAATTTAAAAATTTAATTCTACCTACACCTGATGATGACTATGTCGAAACCGGTCGTGTATTTTAAGTAATTATTAATGTAAAATATCAAATAAAATGGAAAAAAGTGCAAGTAGATTGTGTTTTACTATAAATAAGTAAAGTGCTGATGGACACATTCTAAAATTTGTAAAGATATCAATAATTATCAATTTAAGTAATAAAAAAATTACTCATTAGTCTTAAGGCTACATTGTAATTTTATGTTGTTACTATGCATTAGAAACATCATACAATAAATAAAAAAAAATGATATGATCACTATAAGATGTTGTTAGACTAACCGACTTACCCCAGCTTGGCATCGCATGTATCTTATAACTTTTTACGGCAAAAGATCTTACTTGCGAGATTTGGCACTTTTTAAAATTTTTGATGGGATACAGTTTGCAACGACCTCAGGGCGACTTTTAGTTCTATTGACGTGTAACGTACTTATTCGTGTGTTTAGAAATCATAATTTTAGTTAGGTATCATTCGCAATTTGAGAAGACATCATAATTTTTAGTTAAGTAAGGTACTCACACTATTCATTCGCTTATATTATCGACGCCTCCGTGGTACTGGACAGCTGGTTTAGAGTTTAGCTCTCGACTCTGAGAGAGTCTTTTGTTTGATTCCCGTGATAACATAACAAATATTTTTTTTTAAGTTTGGTTATGACAATGTCTTAGGAATCAGCTTGGATGCTTTTTTGAATCAACATGTCGAACAGTCATGTAAAAAGTCGGTAGTCGGAGCTGGCCTGGTTTTAACGAATCCTGTCACCGACACGGCAATCGGTGTGGGAGCTTAGTATTATCTCGCTCCTGGCCGGGGCTATTGATCGCCTCTATTCGGTTTGGAATGGATTATATTGCTTCGTTAAGTGTTTCTAGTAGTCACCAAAACAAATATGGCGTCAAACAGCTGGCACTGATAGCACTGTGATGACATTTCTTTCATTAAATCTACATTAAAGTGCGATACTCGTTATAAAATAGTGTGACAGCATAGATTTATCTATTATTACGTCGCCGCCGGCTACTCTTGAAGAAAATTTTGAGGTGAAACTGACTGAGTACGAACGACATAATGAAGGTAAGTTTTAAACATGCTGTACGTCACCGTATTACTTGTGGTATTACTAATATAGCCGATAAAACATACAAAACTACACTAAATTGATGTATTTATGTTATATTATTTATACTAGAATTTGCAAAGTTACATTCATCGATAAAATATCGGTAGTATGAGCGCAAATTAGAAAAAAATGTCACCTAACTAGATATTCCATAAGTAGGTAATTTGTGGACTACGCTAAATGACTAAATAACGTTCAGTCAAGACGTTGGACGTTACAATAAACAACATGACGTGTTGTCCTTTAGTCTTTCAATATAAAGTCGTCATTCGATAAAAACGCTAGTCATTCAATGAAATGACGATTTCAATTAGATGACTGCGACATATACATGTGAAGCAAAAACTTTAGTTACAGTTTGACGGGGATTATGCGAACACAGAGTGGTAAAATTTGGCTCACTTATAGTTTCTATAGTAAAAATTTTCAGTATGTAAATATATTTAAAAAATGCTTGGAAACATGGAAAATAATGAAAATAACAACAACCCACACTACGACACGCACATGTGTTGTATAATTACAGTAAGTTTGATTAGTCTTTAAAGAAAATTAGAAAAATCTTTTATGTTTTTAATAAATAGTAGAATGACTTGGCAATCGCACTAAGCAATCTGATTTAATATGTACACTTGTGAGATAGATAATAATATATACATTGTATATTCATGCGATTGCAAAGTCAATCTACTTATTTATTTAAAATATGTAAGATTTGTAATAATATTGATATGATGTCAGCTCTTGGATAATACATAATCAGAAGACTAAAAAAGACAAAACCTTTTGAGTTAGTTTATTAGTGTTAGTGTGAGACTTAAAAAAACAAATCACACGAACAAAGTGACTTTCCCTTAATAGAGACAATAAGTAAAGTCACATGTTATTGAATGTATTGTTGGTTCTTGGTGGAAATTCATGTTATATATAGTAAAACACAAACTACTTGCATTTTTTTCCACTTTATTTGATATTTTACATTAATAATTACTTAAAATACACGACCGGTTTCCACATAGTCATCATCACAATAATATGACATTAATTTAGTATATAGTACAAAACAGTATAATTTGGTAGAAAAAATTTAATTTAAACTGCACACATTGTAAAAAAATTCTTGAAGCTGGCAACTCTGCACAATATATACAAATAATTTAAAAATTTAATTCTACCTACACCTGATGATGACTATGTCGAAACCGGTCGTGTATTTTAAGTAATTATTAATGTAAAATATCAAATAAAATGGAAAAAAGTGCAAGTAGATTGTGTTTTACTATAAATAAGTAAAGTGCTGATGGACACATTCTAAAATTTGTAAAGATATCAATAATTATCAATTTAAGTAATAAAAAAATTACTCATTAGTCTTAAGGCTACATTGTAATTTTATGTTGTTACTATGCATTAGAAACATCATACAATAAATAAAAAAAAATGATATGATCACTATAAGATGTTGTTAGACTAACCGACTTACCCCAGCTTGGCATCGCATGTATCTTATAACTTTTTACGGCAAAAGATCTTACTTGCGAGATTTGGCACTTTTTAAAATTTTTGATGGGATACAGTTTGCAACGACCTCAGGGCGACTTTTAGTTCTATTGACGTGTAACGTACTTATTCGTGTGTTTAGAAATCATAATTTTAGTTAGGTATCATTCGCAATTTGAGAAGACATCATAATTTTTAGTTAAGTAAGGTACTCACACTATTCATTCGCTTATATTATCGACGCCTCCGTGGTACTGGACAGCTGGTTTAGAGTTTAGCTCTCGACTCTGAGAGAGTCTTTTGTTTGATTCCCGTGATAACATAACAAATATTTTTTTTTAAGTTTGGTTATGACAATGTCTTAGGAATCAGCTTGGATGCTTTTTTGAATCAACATGTCGAACAGTCATGTAAAAAGTCGGTAGTCGGAGCTGGCCTGGTTTTAACGAATCCTGTCACCGACACGGCAATCGGTGTGGGAGCTTAGTATTATCTCGCTCCTGGCCGGGGCTATTGATCGCCTCTATTCGGTTTGGAATGGATTATATTGCTTCGTTAAGTGTTTCTAGTAGTCACCAAAACAAATATGGCGTCAAACAGCTGGCACTGATAGCACTGTGATGACATTTCTTTCATTAAATCTACATTAAAGTGCGATACTCGTTATAAAATAGTGTGACAGCATAGATTTATCTATTATTACGTCGCCGCCGGCTACTCTTGAAGAAAATTTTGAGGTGAAACTGACTGAGTACGAACGACATAATGAAGGTAAGTTTTAAACATGCTGTACGTCACCGTATTACTTGTGGTATTACTAATATAGCCGATAAAACATACAAAACTACACTAAATTGATGTATTTATGTTATATTATTTATACTAGAATTTGCAAAGTTACATTCATCGATAAAATATCGGTAGTATGAGCGCAAATTAGAAAAAAATGTCACCTAACTAGATATTCCATAAGTAGGTAATTTGTGGACTACGCTAAATGACTAAATAACGTTCAGTCAAGACGTTGGACGTTACAATAAACAACATGACGTGTTGTCCTTTAGTCTTTCAATATAAAGTCGTCATTCGATAAAAACGCTAGTCATTCAATGAAATGACGATTTCAATTAGATGACTGCGACATATACATGTGAAGCAAAAACTTTAGTTACAGTTTGACGGGGATTATGCGAACACAGAGTGGTAAAATTTGGCTCACTTATAGTTTCTATAGTAAAAATTTTCAGTATGTAAATATATTTAAAAAATGCTTGGAAACATGGAAAATAATGAAAATAACAACAACCCACACTACGACACGCACATGTGTTGTATAATTACAGTAAGTTTGATTAGTCTTTAAAGAAAATTAGAAAAATCTTTTATGTTTTTAATAAATAGTAGAATGACTTGGCAATCGCACTAAGCAATCTGATTTAATATGTACACTTGTGAGATAGATAATAATATATACATTGTATATTCATGCGATTGCAAAGTCAATCTACTTATTTATTTAAAATATGTAAGATTTGTAATAATATTGATATGATGTCAGCTCTTGGATAATACATAATCAGAAGACTAAAAAAGACAAAACCTTTTGAGTTAGTTTATTAGTGTTAGTGTGAGACTTAAAAAAACAAATCACACGAACAAAGTGACTTTCCCTTAATAGAGACAATAAGTAAAGTCACATGTTATTGAATGTATTGTTGGTTCTTGGTGGAAATTCATGTTATATATAGTAAAACACAAACTACTTGCATTTTTTTCCACTTTATTTGATATTTTACATTAATAATTACTTAAAATACACGACCGGTTTCCACATAGTCATCATCACAATAATATGACATTAATTTAGTATATAGTACAAAACAGTATAATTTGGTAGAAAAAATTTAATTTAAACTGCACACATTGTAAAAAAATTCTTGAAGCTGGCAACTCTGCACAATATATACAAATAATTTAAAAATTTAATTCTACCTACACCTGATGATGACTATGTCGAAACCGGTCGTGTATTTTAAGTAATTATTAATGTAAAATATCAAATAAAATGGAAAAAAGTGCAAGTAGATTGTGTTTTACTATAAATAAGTAAAGTGCTGATGGACACATTCTAAAATTTGTAAAGATATCAATAATTATCAATTTAAGTAATAAAAAAATTACTCATTAGTCTTAAGGCTACATTGTAATTTTATGTTGTTACTATGCATTAGAAACATCATACAATAAATAAAAAAAAATGATATGATCACTATAAGATGTTGTTAGACTAACCGACTTACCCCAGCTTGGCATCGCATGTATCTTATAACTTTTTACGGCAAAAGATCTTACTTGCGAGATTTGGCACTTTTTAAAATTTTTGATGGGATACAGTTTGCAACGACCTCAGGGCGACTTTTAGTTCTATTGACGTGTAACGTACTTATTCGTGTGTTTAGAAATCATAATTTTAGTTAGGTATCATTCGCAATTTGAGAAGACATCATAATTTTTAGTTAAGTAAGGTACTCACACTATTCATTCGCTTATATTATCGACGCCTCCGTGGTACTGGACAGCTGGTTTAGAGTTTAGCTCTCGACTCTGAGAGAGTCTTTTGTTTGATTCCCGTGATAACATAACAAATATTTTTTTTTAAGTTTGGTTATGACAATGTCTTAGGAATCAGCTTGGATGCTTTTTTGAATCAACATGTCGAACAGTCATGTAAAAAGTCGGTAGTCGGAGCTGGCCTGGTTTTAACGAATCCTGTCACCGACACGGCAATCGGTGTGGGAGCTTAGTATTATCTCGCTCCTGGCCGGGGCTTTTGATCGCCTCTATTCGGTTTGGAATGGATTATATTGCTTCGTTAAGTGTTTCGATTATAAATCTATTTAATCCTAGCCGAACCAATAGAATAGTTTACTGGAGTCGAATGTCACACGTTAATAAATTCAATTTAATCTATAGAAGATAGACTTCTTCTTATATATAAAAATAATCTCTTAAATATAAAAATGAATTGCTATTCGTTAGTCTCGCTAAAACTCGAGAACGGCTGAACCGATTCGGCTATTTTTAGTCTTGTAATATTCGTAGAAGTCCAGGAAAGGTTTAAACGCTTTGTATGCTCGACGAAGTAGGCACTGGTCAGCTATCTCCTTTTTATATATAAAAATAAATTGCTGTTCGTAAGTCTCGCTAAAACTCGAGAACGGCTGAACCAATTCGGCTATTTTTGGTCTTGAAATATTCGTAGAAGTCCAGGGAAGGTTTAAACGGTTCGTATGCTCAACGAAGTGGGCACTGGTCAGCTAGTTATTTATAAATATATAAACTTGTGTCTTAAAAAATAATCATTTCGAGGATAGCATTCTTTTCGCGTTTTAAAAAAAGGATTTCTTCTAAGAAAATTGTGATATCACACCGGCCGTACATCGCTTATATAGCAATGTTTTATGTATCCTTTATTTTTTATAATATTAAGGAATGAGCTTTAGATGGTTTGATTTGACGGCCGGTATTGATTAATTGAAGCATTTTTACTACAATAGTCTATTTAAAGTATTACACCATATACATATAACTTAGTTCAAGAGCTGTACAGGCCTAAGTCAGCAGAATAAATCACTAAGATGCACTGATTCGACTGAACATACCACCCACCGAGGACATAAAAAGTTAAAAAAGTATTACAATCGCAAGTTAAAATGAATACCATGTAATAAAACCATTGGGCAGCGGAAAAGAGAAACCAGTTTAAATTATTCGCTTAACGAACAAAAACCTATTGTGATTTAAATTGGTCAGCTCAATGAGTTTTTTCTATTTTGGATTCGTCTTTGTCGCTGGATATGGAGCGGGTGCGGTTTGGATCGGCTCCACATATGGACGGCGGCGGTCGGCGCGCTATGTTGTTCTAATTGTTTTTAACTCGTAAACTTCGTCCCAGTGCGGTCCGAAACTTTTTGCAGAATTTATTCCAATTAACACCCCAGGTGCGCATCCTCGGGGCTTGTTACAACTTTCAGATTATTTACATTATGAACGCAAAAATTCAATCGAAAAAACAAAGATCGGCCTTAAGCGTTTTTTACACGTACATGTTCAATGGAAGTTGTTCAATTAATTCAACGATATTAATTGACTTAAAAGCCCTCAGCCCACGGCGACTTATACTCGCTACAGTCGCTATGTGGCCACTAGCTGTGTGCCCTCGTCGCGCTTTAAACGCGATACCGTCGCGCTTCAAACGCGATACCGTCGCGCTTCAAACGCGATACCGTCGCGCTTCAAACGCGATACCGTCGCGCTTCAAACGCGAAACCGTTATTCCCTCCATTATTTCCCCGCTGTCATCCGACACGGTCATGCGTTTGCATCGATACAGTTGCGATGCGACTAACGCGTGTTAGTAGCAATGCTGTCTAGCGTGAAGGAAACGCGCGACTGCATCGCTACTAAAAGTCTCCATGTGCGAGGTTACTATAATATCGTGCAGATTTCTACACAAGTACACACGAGGCATTTGAAATTATAGCTCACTAATCTTTAGAAGTGTCCGTATCCCAAGAATTCTCAATTGAAATGGGAAGGAATGCGTGAATCAATAAAATTGATTATGTTATAAAATCTAGAGGTTTTATTTATTCCTTAACTACGGATTCTGTGATTGTATTTTTATGAACCGGTTTTAATATAAGCCATAAATATTTTATGGCAAACGACGGAAGGGGCAGAGGTCAGGTGTGGTGGATGGGATCCGTCGCTTATACCGACGAGTAGTGTACAGATGTTTGAAATGCCCTACAAAAAAGTAGTAAATATTAAATGAACATGTATGTAGGTATGTAAGCAAGTAGGAATGGAATTACAAAAGTTTAAGTTGGAATTTGAAGGTTATAAACAGATAATTTAATAACGATACTTTTTTATTATAATTAAAGAACAAACAGAACAATTTAAAAAAATTATAGTGATTGCTAAAGTATTATCCGCAGGCTTAATAGCAGGATTTACGTACCAAAGTTGTCTTTGAGCCACTAACAAGTCGCATCGAATCATACAAGACCCACATACTAATAACCATACGTTACGTCTATAACGAGAATGTTCTGTTGTATGTTAATTTTGCAAACATCAAGATTGAATTCATTCTCATGCAGGACACGAAGCTTATCAAATATATTTTTTCTCTGAAACATCATTGCCGGGGCAAAGCGAGCACAATGCCTTCAAGAAAGCTTTAATACAAAATTGGATTTCGTGCTCCATTAATTTTCAATTTGTGTGATTGCAATTTTTGGAGTTAAGTTCTTACGGATCCGCCCCCGAAAACTACAGTAAAATAGGACAAGGGTTTCAGACGGGTATAAAAGTAAAGTCAACGTCGAACATTTATTTCGTTGAAATTTACTATCTATGTACCGATTTTTGTGATTAAAAATGCAAGTTTACAAATTACTCGCACATGAGTATATTTTGATAATATTATTTAGTCGATATTTTTGTGATAATATTTTTGTTAATTAATATTATTTAGTCGATATTTTTGTGATGATGTTTTGTTGTTTGATATTTTTGTGATTAAAAATGCAAATTTACAAATTACTCGCACATGAGTATTTGATAATATTATTTAGTCGATATTTTGCCACTACACATACTATCGTTAAAATAATGATGCCTGAAATGTTCACTATAATACACGCATCGTAGCTCCCGGGGTTTGTATAGATTTACGCCGCAGCTCCGCTAAGCTCGCGGCGTTTTACCGCCGGCGCTGCGGCACAAATCCATACAAATGTATGCCGCCGTATAATATATTTATTTATTTACATATAAATAAATACATCATAAATTCTTATTACGAGCCATACCTAATATAACCATAGCCCAAATGAAAGTTCTTATGTGATTTCGTTTGAAATCGCATGATTTTCTAGAAGCAAAAATTGTTACCTTTTGTTGATATAATATATTATATTGTATAGATATTCTTAAATCAGCGCTTAAGGTTCAACTCATATTGGCGCAGTTGAAGCGACGCGTAATTTTTCTCAACAATATTCATCTCTATTACGTTATTAAGGTACAAAATTATATTATAGAGCATATGCGTATACGGTATTGACTTGAATGATCACTGTAAAGTAATTACTTGGAGTTTAATTAGGACAGAAGTTGTTCAGTACAAAAGCAAAAGTTGGTCTATTATCACATCATATTTCCCTTTACGACAGTATCGAATCAGCGATGCATTAAACGTATCTCGAAGTTCCTCGAATACGCAATTCAATAATGTAAAACTTTGCTAAGACGTAATTGGCAATAAACTCGATCTATGCGAGGGCCCGATTGAATGCCTAATCTATAGCTGGGCTACATAACGGTTGGTCTTTATGACATCAACAAAAGCAATTAGAGCCTTAATGTTTATTGAAAACGCGTTACAACGTAATTGTACAGCGTTATCTACGCATTAATTGGGAGTTCTTAGTAATTGGTAAATAATAATACCAATATAATATATTATAATAATAAGTTGGATTACTACGTACCACCGACATTTCCAGGTCACTAAAACATTTAATTTGATATAAAGTATCGAATAAAAATGACACTTAAAGTTTTAGTAGAATTAAAAAATATACTTATAAATATAAATTATAATTGTGAATTGTATTGTTATGAAGGAGATATTATTAAGCAAACCTACGTACACAATTTCCACTTGACGAGGCGACCGTTGCGAAGATAAAGGTTGAACTATAAACTCTTTTTCGTTTCAGCTTCTGCATTTTGCTTTCTTTTACACAACTACGTCCGTTCTTGCGATGTCATTGTATTTTTTCTTACTGCGGGACGTGACACGAATAAAAAACAACTATTAGTCGGAGATACATTTGCAAAACAGAATCCCTATCAAGTTGACGTAAGTTCCCCCTGAAAGGTGTACAATTTGCTGAACAACAAGCCGCCGGAATACATGATGAGTGGGACATGTAGAGTGTATAATTTATAAAAATGTTTTATGGCGACCATAAAGGTGGAATATGAAACGTGATTACCTTCAGACTGTTGACTGTATGTGGAACATAAAGCTGGAACATAAAAGAACATTCTTGATTGTAACCTTAGGGCCGTGTTTCACCAAGCAATGTAAAAGTTAACGCCATGTTAAAATACCATGCCATCTCATTAATTGACAGGAAATACGAGAGGGATAGCATGATATTTAACATGGCGTTAACTTTAACATTGCTTGGTGAAACACGTCCCATAGCCTAGTAGGTTCCTGTTCATTGCCCAGGTCTATTAATTAAGTCGGATTTTTTACACATTTAAGGACAATAAGATTTGAGTCCACTTTAATTTCAACTTGATTCCTCCCGAAATAGTTTTAAAAGACAGGTGGACTGACTAAATTAATCTTATAAGGGGTTTCCCTTTTAAGGCACGGGACCCTTAAAAGTTATGTTATCTGTCCGTTTTTAAAGAAAAACCAAATATTATGGAAGTAAATAGGTACCGTACATAAATAGAAAATATTACAAATTACAATTGAAAAGAACATTATAATGTTGAACACCTGTTTGTAAAGTTGGGGGATATAACAAAAGTTTACATAAGGAAAGTCAGTTAATGTATTTACGGGGTGTTTACAAACGCGCCTGGAAATTTGGAACTGTTCAGAATGGTTCTGCTTCAATATAATTGATATCCATTTAATTTGAGACAAGCGAAATCAATTTGCTGTAATACAATTTCAAACACGTCGTGCTCATTAATTAATTTAAATTTAAAGGCACCAGGTATTGAAAGGTTAAACCTGAGATACTTTTATTATTGTGTTTGAAGGTTCTCTAATACTCGGTACACATACATTATCCGTAGGGTGCTGGAGAATTAATAAAATCCGGAAATGGGCAACAGCGTTTCAGCGGACTGGGGGCTGATTCAAGATGTCATCGCTAATAATTATCGCTTACAAAGTTCGATAACAAAATGTATGGGATTAGACATCTTGCTACGCTAAATGATCGCGATTTGGTATGTCATTTAGCGTACCTTATGTCAAATCCCATACATTTTGTTATCGAACTTTGTAAGCGATAATTATTAGCGATGACATCTTGAATCAGCCATCTGATAATTGCGCTCGCCTAACCGCCTGCTAATTATGGCGGGTATACGCCACTATAAAATACTTTGTGGGGGGCTTATGTCCACTAGTGGACATCATAGCTAAAATGATGATGATAATGATGAATGGTTGGCACACAACAAGCCACTTGATGGTCTGCAGATTGGATGTTTTACATTACTTGAGCGTGTTTCTTTATATTTTACAAATTGGTAAAAAAACAAAAGGCACATTTGGAATACAAATAAAAAATACGTGTGGCACTCGGGAAATGCCGCGGTAGAGCTATTGCATAGCATTTTTAAGCTTTTATAACGAGCTTTGAGCGTGGTGGCCGAATCAAGAAATTCCGTACCGAAAAAAAAACAGACACTCCTCCGCGATAAAAGCTACGCAATAGCTTAAAACAAGTAATAAATTAATATCTACGAACATTTTTTAAGGTAATGAAATGTTAATAAAACTGTACATTACAATAACCTAAGCAATATTCCCCAGCAAACTGCCTTTAGCGAGAAATCTTTAACTGAGTTAAACAACGTACCCGTAATAGGAAAAGTTTTTGACAAGACATTACATGTGGCTCCAGTAAGTAATTGTATTTTTCAACTCAACGACCAACACAACCTTTTTAAATTACGTTATACACTCCATACTCACGGAGCGAAGTCACGCGAGAGACTCGGATTTTTTCGGAAATCCGAACACTGATACTCTACATTTAGCCTCTAAGAACTTTTGAAGTTAGATATACTTCTTTTGGCGTGTTATGGAAAAATTATAGTAGTATTTTTTACGGTGCGCGCACACACTGACGCGAAAAACGACACCTTGAGTTAGCTAGTCAATATTTTAATATAATACGCGCGCACTCTGACACCTAGTGTGACTTTTAACGTGCGTACATAAAGTACATACACACACCCACTTTTTTAAGCCGTTTGATATAATTCAGCTTTATAGCCATATAATAAATAAAGTGTGTAAAATAATAAAAATCTTAAATGTGTGTATAGTATAAAAATCTATACATATAATAAACCTGTAGAGGGGTCATGTCTGGACATTAAGAATATTTAATTGAAAATTAAAAAAAGGTGGTCTATATAAGCCACAGAACCTAAAAATAACATTTTTGAAAAAAATGTCTGTCTGTCTGCCTGTCCGTATGTTTGTCATCGCATCACGCTAAAACCGCTCTATGGAATGAAATGAAATTTGGCAGGCAGGTAGCTTATGACCTGAAGAGCATTATAGGAAATTATTATCCCGAAAAACCAAAGGGATCCCGTGGGATCTTCAAAAAATTGTAGCTACCTATTTGACGGTATTTCAGCCAAACTACTCAACGTATTTAAATGAAATTTGGCTGGCAGGTAGCTTATGACCTGAACAGCATTATAGGAAATTATTATCCCGAAAAACGATAGGGTTTCCGTGGGATCTTCAAAAAATTGTAGCTACCTATTTGACGGTATATCAGCCAAACTACTCAACGTATTTAAATGAAATTTGGCTGTATAGATGGACAGACAGACGTCTGTCCATCTATACATATAATAAATCTGTAGAGGGGTCATGTCTGTACATTAAGAATATTTAAGTGAAAATTAAAAAAGGGGGTCTATATAAGCCACAGAACCTAAAAATAACATTTTTGAAAAAAATGTCTGTCTGTCTGTCTGTCTGTCTGTCTGTCTGTCTGTCCATATGGGAATGTTTGTCGTCGCATCACGCTAAAACCACTGTATGGAATGAAATGAAATCTATACATATAATAAATCTATAGAGGGGTCATGTCTGTACATTAAGAATCGTCGTCGTCGTCGTCTCAGCCTTTAACTGTCCACTGCTGGACATAGGCCTCTCCAATAGGAGGTTTAAAAAGCCTACTGGTACCACGCTGGCTAGACGGGTTGGTACAGGGTTTTGTTTCGAGTTTTCCTTCTCTCACACTAGATGTTGATGTGTGTGTGTTTCCTTTTAGTCGCCTCTTACGACTCCCCTAGGATAGTATCGGGGGTGGTGATAATTGTATTCTAGTGCCGTCACCACACGGCCAACATTAAGAATATTTCAGTGAAAATTAAAAAAAGGGGGTTTCAAGGAAAATTTAAATAAGCCACAGAACCTAAAAATAACATTTTTGAAAAAAATGTCTGTCTGTCTGTCTGGACGTGATGACGTGATTTTAGCGTGATGCGACGACAAACATTCCCATATGGACATATGGGAATGTTTGTCGTCGCATCACGCTAAAACCACTGTATGGAATGAAATGAAATTTGGCAGGCAGAGCTTACGACCTGAAGAGCATTATAGGAAATTATTATCCCAAAAAACGAAAGGGTTCCCGTGGGATCTTCAAAAAATCTTAGCTACCTATTTGACGGTATTTCAGCCAAACTACTCAACGTATTTAAATGCAATTTGGCAGGCAGGTAGCTTATAATCTGAAGAGCATTATTGGAAATTGTTATCCCGAAAAACGAAAGGGTTCCCGTGGGATCTTCAAAAAATTGTAGCTACCTATTTGACGGTATTTCAGCCAAACTACTCAACGTACTTAAATGAAATTTGGCAGGCTGGTAGCTTATGATCTGAAAAACATTACTAGAAAATTATTATCCCGAAAATTGAAAGGGTTCCCGTGGGATCTTCAAAAAGTTGTAGCTACCTATTTGACGGTATTTCAGCGAAACTACTCAATGTATTTAAATGAAATTCGGCAGACAGGTAGCTTATGATCTGAAGAGCATTACTGGAAATTATTATCTCGAAAAACGAAAGGCTTCCCGTGGGATATTCAAAAAATTGTAGCTACCTATTTGGCGGTATTTTAGCCAAACTACTCAACATATTTAAATGAAACTTGGCACAAGGAGGAGGTTTCTCAATTCGTAAATATATGTTTTTTTTATTTCGCGGATATCTTCATCGCTCATGAAACGATTTAATATTTTTTTTGTGTTGTGTAGGGTATTATATAATTTAAATTTGGTCCCATTGTCACCGATCCGTGAGGAATCGAGGGAAATCCTCAAAATTTATATGGAATAATATATCAATTTTGATTTTGTCTGAAGTTAAGTTAAGTTAAGTTAAGTTAAGCATATTTTACCAAACAGTAAGGTTTTGCACTATATCCTGGATCTAAAAGTACTGAACAGAACTTCTGAGTCCTTAGAGATACATGTTTGAAGATTTCAGCGTTGTTTAAAGAAATGCAAGCATATGCCACTACGTCAATTACAGTCGAACTTGGTCTCATAGTTATCAAAGTGGATGGTGCCTGATGATGGCGTCGTGAGGAATCGAGGGAACACCTCGAAATTTATAGGGACACTCATAGTAATTTTGTATTTGTTTCGAGTAACATAAGCATATCCGACTAAAAACATCATTTTGAATCTTTGAAGATATACGTTTGGAAATTATGCAGTGGCATATGCTTGCAGTATAAGCGATGTCGAAATTTCCATCGCTATAGATATAATGATATCAATTACAATATGATGAAATAGGCTATATTATAGAACTCATAATATTGAGTTTGGCTGGTACCGACTTTAATATTCTGAAAATTTGTATCTCGTTTAATAAATATAAACTTTTCTTCATATATATGTATTTATTTATTAAAAAATTTCGACTTGGGTTTTTTCTTTCTTTTGGACTTTTGTTATTTTGTCGTCTAAAGGAAGTTAGTACTTTAACCGTCAAGTCCCAAAGTAGACTACGTGTTTGTTAGCGTAGGTTATTAATAAATAATAAGTTTTAATTTAATACCTCAAAACATTCATGACAAAAACGGCCAATATTTGACAGTAAACTATTATTATTACTCCATCGGCCTACTTCTTTTGCCTGTGGACGTCTAATACAGTGTACAAAGAAGCATTACTTTAAATTAGTGATTTTAAATATCCAAACGACAGTGTTCATAAACTAAAAATGTACTGCTGCCCTAAATCAGTTTTCCACGCGTACGAAGTCGCGGGCACAGCTAGTATTAAATATGTTTCCGTTATCTGGTACCTGTAACACAAGTTCTACGGATACTTAGCACAGGGCCAGATTGACGTGGTGTAAAGCGTCCATAGATATTATTAATATATACATAAGATATAATCAGAATTTTGGTATGGTATACAATACTGTATTGAGGTGAAACCATAAAGGGTTTGCAAGTATCACCGCTCACCCCGCACCTCCCCCGCGGGCGAAGAGAGAGGGGAAGAAAGAAAGCCGCAAGGCTCAGCCACCGCAATCTGGCAAGGACGAGAGCAGGAGGTGCGATGAGGAGGGCTTCATACTGGTGGAGAGAAGGAAGAAGAAGCCTGCCGTCCGCAGCCATCGCGGCACCGCACCCTGTGGACCCGACCAGCGCCTGCGGTGTAAAGTACGCTCCACGCCGCTGTACGTGTCTCGCCTGCACTGGTCCATGGAGGTTAAGGACGTCGTGGACTACATCCGGAAGAAGACGTCCCTCCCCTTGAGGGTTGAGCGTCTGGAGTCTCGCCACAAGGTCAACTTCAGTTCCTTTGTGGTAAGAGTACCGACGCATCTTCTATTGACCTTTGAGGCGGCGGAATTCTGGCCGATGGGTGTGGTCTACCGGAGGTTCCAGGGGAAACTCCGGAATGAAGCACGCTACACGTCGCCGACAACACGTGTAGTTTTAGTGTAGTTTAAGTGTAGTTTTAAGTATATTTTGTATGTATGTTAGTCTGTAAGGTACTTATAATATGGGCCATGTAGCCTGAAATAAACGGTTTTTTTATTTTTTTATATACTGCTCGACTAAGCGCAAAGGCGGTAGCTAACAAAATCGTAAAGCTGATTTTTGTGGCATTGACTACGCTACGATTCCACTGATGCAGAGCGGGGCGGAGGGATGCTTGCGGTGCCCGAATGAACCAATCGCTATGCTTGAAATCTCCACTCCGTTACCACGGAAACAGCACGAGCATAGTGATTGGTCAATTTGGGAACCACTAAGCTCCTCTCCGACCCGCTCCGCGTCAGTGAAAACGCAGCCTAAAACATAGTTGCCAGTTGCCACGCTTGGCAGGCGGGTCGAGCGTAGCTTTAAGAATTCAATGTGATCCTAATGTAAATATTAGAAAAAGTAGGAATGTAACTTTCATTGTTGTTGTAAAAGATTTTTTCCATCTTGTTGGTATTCTGCGAAAGTAAATGCGGTAATATGTCGGGGGATTAATACTGTCCGTTTATGAGAGCGTGATGCAGCCGTATTTGTGTATACAATAAAACGATGTTTCATTCGTCAAGCTTTGCCGGTAACAAAACAAGAGGATGGATAAATTACTCGTCATCTATAGAGATGAGCGTCATATTTTAATACACGTGAGTTATTAATTACATCGGAAATATAATAAAGGTGAAAAGAGATTTGGTTTTATCTATGGACCTGGTATTTGCAGTGTCAATTAACCGTGGTTTGCGGTCTACTACTATGCTGACGTTATTTGAAAAGTGTACTAATGTTATAGTATTGGTATAATAGTAGATATTATTTATAATTAATTATTGTAATATAACTTTACGAGAATTATGCGAATGGCAAAATATGAAATTTGGTATAGTTACAGTTTATGTGAAGGAAGGTGAAATTTTAACGCCAAAAGAAAAAATAAAATAAAAATAGCAACAACAACATCATCACACTTGGGTGGATTTGATAAAATTTTTATATTTATTTTATCACACGTAGTTTGGCCAATTTGCCCGTAAAAAGTAATACATAATCTGAATTTAAAATTATTATAGTATAATTAAAATGTAAAATTCAGTACGTGTTACAATTATTAAAAAATATGACTAACAATTACATTCGAGTGTATTTTAAGTATTTCATCACAAATCTATATTTGCGCAATATAAGTAGTATCTCGATAAAAAAAATAGCTTTAATATAACTAAAAGTAAAAAGTTCACTGCAATAAAACTGTTTTTAAAAGTTGTCAAAAAAAAGCTAGTGCTGAAACACAATGCAAGCGGAAGCTCACCAAGCTTGTATACTTTGGATTTTATATACTTCGGTGTTTTAATCGGCGCGATCAGGGCGACTGACCGCGGCGGTAAACTCTCCCAACATTATAAATTTCAAACAAATAGACCGAACGTTTATTTAAATGCAAAAATGATGAATATATCTTATAAATAAAAAGGAATTGCTGTTCGTTAGTCTCGCTTAAATTCGAGATCGGCTGAACCGATTCAGCTATTTTTAGTCTTGAAATATTCGTGGAAGTTCAGGGAATGTTTAAACGGTTTTTTTTTTATTTTTTATGCTCAAAGAAGTGGGCACGGGTCAGCTAGTTGTAGATAATATTTTCCATATTCATTAAAACTGGTGGTCTCCCAGTGTGAAAATAAAAGATATATTATGGTTTTTAAGCTAAGACATTAAGCAGATATAGCGCACCGAAAATATGGATAAAGCCACTAAATTTACATTTGTTTAAATATTTTTAAAACATTACAATAACATAAATAAATAGTAATCTATAGGATATAATACACTTTGACAAAACAATAACGATTCCAAAATATAGAACATTAAAAAATAAATAAACCAGCCGAATTCAGAACCTGCTCCTTTATTTGGAAGTTGTTTAAAAACATTTAAAAAATTGTTTTGTTTTAAAGATTTTCATTTGCGTATGAAATGATTTAACTATTCAACTCATTATCAAGTTATTTACGAGTACGAGTTCCAACGTGGCACGTGCTGCAAAAACGGCTCGAAGGATTAATTATGTGTATGGGGGTGGTGTCGCAAAAGAAAACACGGTGCGTTTTTGGTTTCAACGCTTTCGTTCTCTAAATTTCGCTCAAGACAACCCTAGACCACACACGGCCCAAAAGATGGCTACCAAATTAGAGGAGCTTCAATTGGAATGTCTAAGACATCCACCGTACTCTCCGGACCTTGCTCCAACAGATTACCATTTTTTTCGAAATTTGGATAACTTCTTGCAAGGAAAAAAATTCAATTCCGATGAGGCAGTCCAAACCGCTTTCAAAGATTTCATTGATTCCTGTCCGAATGGTTTTTTTAGTAAAGGGATCAATGAACTACCTATAAGATGGCAAAAGTGTATATATAGCAATGGTACATACTTTGATTAATAAAATATATTTTAATATGAAAAAATCGCCTTTATGTTCCTCCCATACAAAACGCCAATTTCATATTATGTAAGAACCTAATACGTGTATAGTATAAAAGTATTAAATATATATTTCCGGTGTCTGGTACCTGTAACACAAGTTCTTCGGATACTTAGCACAGGGCCAGATTGACGTGAAAAAAAAATATGTATAATTTATGTAATATTTTATAATATCGGCTGAGACTTGAAATAGTGCTCTTTCAAGCGTCTTTTAAATACAGTAATGGTCGGACTGTCGCGAATGGTGTGAGGAAGCGAGTTCTATAATCTGACTGCATGAGTGGTAAAGGAGTAGGAGTAAAAGTTGGAGCGATGAGATGGGATGAAAAGACTAGTTCTGACATTACAAGGAGTATCGAGGTGTCGAGAAAAGTTAAATCCATGGAGAAGATAGGAAGGAGAGAGAGGTAAAAAAGAGCGATAAAAAAGGAGAGAGAGGAGAAGAGAGGAAGTTTTGTTCTTTCACACCACAATAAAGAGTTGTATAATAAGTAGTTACATATTTCAATACGTATCTATTATAGAAGTTATCGCTTTCATACTTCAAAACAAAATATAGGTTTGAAATAGGTGCTAGAAACGCCCCCGGGCTTATTGTAATTTACATGCTAATTTACATTTGTACAAGTTTTGAAATTACTGCGAGTGGCTGTGACAATCGTGATAAAACTTAATTTATTGTTACCGACTGCCATGGAGAGTTACGCTTTATGTTTATTGATTATAATATATATCATATTCAATTTTGATATTTTATAAACAGTGTTTAGTAATATTAAATAATGTTATTTTCTAGTTTATTTATGTACTTTTAAATAAAAAAATCTAAAGACCGTATGAAATCACCTTCTTGTCACAACCTCATTACTTACTATATATTTTATTGAATTTAATTCTCGTAAGATAATCATAAACACCATCTGTATTTTTATATTGGTTACTTAATTAACATTTCTGAATGAAAAAAATAGGTAATGTAAGTACTGTTGTAACTGAATTTTAAATGCATTACGAGTATGTACCAGAATGGAATATTATGACGCAAGATGAAAAACTCTTTGTTTTAGAACCTCTGGAACCTCTATCAGAATTTTATTGCGTAAAGTGTCGAGTTTCAACTTTTAATCATAATAATATAATGGGTAAACCACTAAAGCACTTCAAACCAAGGGTCGGTCGGTACTAAATCGAAGTGTCAGTTGCAGGGCCCTTGTACTTGACAATAAAGGAAATTTACCACATACTCTTTGTTCTGATGTTTTATATGATATAATAGATATTGCTGACACAACATAATGTACGCAATTACGTTGGAATCGAAAAAATATAGAACGTAGTGAATAATATCAATTGTTCATATTCGATATGATACAGTAGATGATACATTTGGAAGATTAAGTTTCGGGACAAAATGTTAGTTTACTTGCAGTATTTCAGTACTTTCAGTTTTTCATAACACAGCCTGAGCTCCTAGGTAATATAAAAAGTAAGATTATATCAAAAAGCTTTTCGGATTTCTTAAAGTAAGGTAAAATTATACTTTTATTTGGACCAAAAACATTTTCTTTCATTACGGAGATACATAAAAGTTTAAAAACTAAGAAGCTTTTAGAATTACTGCGTAAAATGAATGTGACATCTTGCAAAAATATTTAGAGAAGTAACGGTCGAAAGCTAATTAAAGTTCGGTCTCTTTCTCACGTTGTCACTGTCATTTCTTGCGTGGTCGAAAAGGACAGCATCTGATTTGACCGTTACTTAATTTAATTTAATTATTTGTGAATACACAAATTAATATCTAAAAGAAAGTTATTTTCGTTCACGTGACAAAATTTCGAAGCGAACTAAAAATTGTTTGTATCATAATTATTATTTAAGACATTATAAATATTAGTTCAAGATTGTTCAATATCGCGATATCTAGTATTGATTTTTTAAGTAATATTTCAACTTATAAGTATTAAAGAGTAGTAGCAACTGATAATACTATAGCGACAGAATCTGCCCGCGTTCGCATCTAGCTGCCGAAACTAAATACAATGTTACTCCGAAAGCCAGCATTTGGCAGATGGAAATGTAAATCAACCAATTTATGGCCAGGCCAAGGATATTTGTTGCAAATGAAGACGACGAGGTGACAATTTGGGGCCGGCGGGAAACGACCGCGCGGGGACGCTGCGGCTGGCTCTTCGGTTTTATTTTATAGCCCGTATTTCAGGATTAGATGTAAGTTTTTTTATGAATTACGCTACGTTTTATTTTGTAAGTATACGATGTTCTTAACGAGATACTGGATATTGTACATATCTTGATATAGTTGGTTGATTTATTAAGCTACGAAATATCGGCGACGTTTTATTATTGCGCCCTCGCTACTGCCGAAGACGCAAGAAATTATATCTAATGCGAGCGCTTACAAAACATTCTCTCGACAAATAATTGTCGTAAAAAAGTTTCGCGTTTTGACATGACAAAAATAGTATCGAACTTATTTTTGTCAATAAATACCTGTATAAATGGCGAATACAAGTTACAACATTCATCTTCGAATGACCTATAATATTGTGGTCGTGGCAGAAACCTTAGAGGATCTTAAAACTGTGCTTGGTAACCTCTGTAGAATTTCACAACAGGTAATAGGTATGCACATGGCGAAAAATACCTGCGGAATAAAACACAGTTTTGTAGGTCCAATTTTGAAAAAAAGACCAATCGTCGAATCGAACTCGGTTAGGTTAGTTAGCATTAATACTCATCCAAAACACCTCAGTGCCTGAAGACTAAAGCCTTTGAGCAATGTGTGTTGCCGGTGAAGACTTATGTCTTAGTTGTCTAGTTAATATTATTATTAATCCAACACTTGGGGCCATATTATGATCTTTTACAATACCAGCCTGGTTCCAGGCAATTCAATAATACGGTCTTAAACTGTCTTATTCTTTTTCATAGTACAGCGACATGTTGAACTGAATGGATCCACTCTAGTTTGGTTGTCTGAAAGTGACATTCGGAAGCAAGTCAAGTGTCACGTGTCCGCTAACTAGCTGTCATCATGCAGTTAATATGTGATCGTAATACGAAAATTCCAGGCAGCCATGTTGTATGGCTTAAACTGGCTGGAATTAAGAGCTTGTAATAGGCCCCCAGGTCTCTCAAGTTAGGCCTTGTCCATAGACTTCGTTTCGCTCAACGAGCTAGTCTATAAAACTCGAAATCTTCCTACGTGATAGAATTAGTATTAAGGAAACCCGTAGCAGGGCTAAGGTAACCAACATAACTTAAATAACATGTTGACGTGGCAGTGGGACAGACATGTTCTGGCGTGAAGAACGTCAATAACTATTTCTTTTAAATGTATGTAACTCTATTAGAACAGTGTGATATTTGACACTAGGCAACAGTCTTAGTACGCTGGCACAATTGCCAGGTAGAAGCAATAATAATTATTGCGAACTATCACCACACCAATTAAGTTTAAAGCACGTTAGTCGCTCTACATATGCCCGGGACTACATTGACGGGATTTTTCAGTTACACTTCCGACTAAATCTGACTAGGAATATTTCCTAGTCAGATTTAGTTAGGTTAGGTTAGGTTAGTTAGTCGTTAGGTTTAAATTGAATTATCAATGCATAAACCAGTGGTTTATCCGACCTTCTGGATCAACCCTGTTCATAGCCCTTCAATCGGTACGGATGGGTACGGACGCGTCAATCCTCAAAATTATATTATAGACAAATTTTTACATTTCGCTAATAATAAGTCTGATAAGATAAGAGAGAGAAAAAAATACACACGTAAACAAAATTAATGACATATTGGCCCCAGATCAGCACTACGAAGCAAGCAAGTCCACTACACAGGTATTCTGCCAAGATAAGTGTGACATCACAACGTATCTCAAAATAAAAATGCGTATTTTACATAGCAAATTCTACAAAGAGCAACAACACATATCCACAAGGCTACCCCGCAAACTTGTAGTCATTAGTAAGATAACCGATATTAAACGCGTCTTGGTATATTTCCACACGTATTTATCACTAATGAAATTAATGTGTGAGCCGAACTCTGGTCGCATTTACGGTCCGCACGAGATTTATGTATGTGTATGAGGTCTGTCCCGGTCGCAGCACGCCCATACAAATTGAAAATCAATGAACTGCGGAATTCAATTAATATGAAAAGCTATTCTTTGTGTTATAAACCTAGCGGGCGAACATTTACGTCCGAAATTTAGTTTTCAATTTTTTAGTCTATTGCACAGAATTGTTTGGTGGCTTGTTTTGATAAATACAAGAATTTGGTTTTGTCGCTAACACTTTTCACCGACATCGACACTATTCTTTTATACTTTTCCATTGCGTATATAAGGCATATATTAAAGAGTGATAATACTTTAGGGCGTGTATGGGTCCCGTATATAGAGTTTACTGAGAAAGTACCAGCGTTGAAAGAGGTACTTTTTTTTCAAATTATTGTATGGGAAAATTTATCATGTTGGGCCATTTCTCATACAAAGATGAAATATAAGTCTTTCAGCGCTGCTGCTTTCACAGTATACTTTACATAGGAGGATGTGCCTCATGTGTGTATGTACACTCCCTTAAGTATTATCACTCATTTATTTTGCACTTTGTATAATTGCGGGCAGTATTCGATAGCTCGAGAGTTGTAGGCCGTTATTGAAAAAACATAAAATCTTGTCACTACCTTGTCTTAGATATCGGTTTAAAGATCTTTATTTCTCATTAAGACAGTCGTCACTTACATGAGAATAAAATTAATACAATCAATATTTAAATAAGTGCGGGTAGATTTAAAAACATTAGGAAGCGAGTATCTTTGTTGCGGTGGTCCAAGTTAAAAACGCTATATATAGTTAGATATATCTTTGAAGTACTAGTAGTTTTGTAAAGAGTCACATAGGATTATACGTACATGCCGAGATCAACCTCAATTTATGCAGTATCAATTGAGAACTATACAGACAAAATTAATTTTGTTAATTTTTAGGTAACTGCCCCCTACTTTGGAGGGTCTGAAGTTCAGCAGTGGGTGTCATAGCCGAAACGACAACGACGACCGTTAAAATATTTTATATACAGAGTGTAAAAAGATCAGTCACTATAACTTTGAGAAACGATTATACTACCTATCCCCATTTTTGAAATGTAGTTTTTTTTAGTCAAAAACATTTTTTTTTACTTTTAACAATTTCTTATTTTTTTTGTCGCAAGAATAACAAAAAAACAAAAAAATAATACTTTTCTAGAATGAGAAAAGGTAGTACAATCATATTCCAAAGTTATAGTGAGTGTTCTTTATACACCCGGTATATTTTACTACTCGTCAAAAACCTAAGCCCTATCCTCCCAGCCGGTGACCAAGCGTAAACATAGCACTTTAAGCCACCTCTATCTCTCCAAAAATAGTAGCATATAAATAATAGGTATTTTCCCTTAGGTCGACAAATGGCACATTGGCTTGCTGGCGACAATGATATGAAATAATCATAGCGTTTTATTTGGTATAAAAATAACGAAGTAATATTTACTGTAAATTGGCCTACCTACCACTCAGAGTACTTTCGTAGTTTTATAACCACGTGACGCATAAAAATCTAATGGACCGGAGTTTATTGCTCTCATTAATGGAGAGCCAAATAAAACGGACTGTTAACAAAAACCTTATTACGCCGGCTAATAAACGTAAAAACAAAGGAAACAACAGTTTGTAATGAACGTGCGTACGTCACTTACATCAATTTAAGCTACAATTCCATCCCCCGGTTTCTCGAACGCTATTCAAATGAATGATCAACTAACATGGCATTAAAATCAACAACCCATATTGAACGCTGATAGGTGGAATATAATCAGGCAGAAAGGAAAGGACATAAATTATATTTTCTAATTACATCGCACTTGCAAGATTGGTTAAAATTTCACAGATAAGGTTAATTCACAAAAGATACCGATTGGTTGAAATACAATTTGAATCAGCGAGCGAGCGTAATGTAAGTATAAAATATCTGTCCGTTCCTTTCTGTCTGATATTATTCACCAATCAGTGTTCAATATGGGTTGTTGTTGTTGCCTTCGGTCGATCACTCGCATAGAGGTGATTCTATCAATTTAAATCCGTATAGTTTTGCTTTAAAATTACCATGACCGGTCAGGTATTGTAAAACGCAGTGATCAATATTTAGCCAGTTTCATACGCTAATTATTAGATATATATAATAATCCTTATCAAATTAAATACGTTAGCCACTTTTAAGCATTTCATACACGTTATAATTGCTGTTTACACCAAAACAGTTTATATTAATATCTTAGCAAATTTTAGCCAATTTTATTCAAGATCGAAGGGTTTCGCACCAAAGCGCAACGAACGTAGGTAACGATATTAAGTTATTTTAACATTACCTACACCTATAAAGTTATTTGGTAAATATTTTTTTGCCACAAACATAATTCTGCACGGGAGAAGCTGCGGGAAAAAGCTAGTGTAACATAAAGTCACAAAACAATATAATATATTGCTTTGTGGTATGCTATAGTAGAGCTACATTTTGCAGTTCTCACCGTCAAACAAAGTTCATTGTAGTGCTAATTAGTCCTATAGGAGCAATAAATTAATGTTTATACATCCAGGGCCGGAGACGAAACAAGAACCACTGTCTGTAATTAACATAGTCATTACAGGCTCTAATTGCCTCGCAGTCCGTGCCTGGAGTTCCAAACGAGTACGGGGACACATTTCACTTTAAAATATCTAAGATCCTTTGTAAAGGGAAGAAATACGTGGAAAACAATTAACCCCCAAACGTCTTTGTTATCAAAGCTTTGTAAAGTAATAGTTTGTGAAAGAAAGTACAAATGAAATTTTTAATTTAGTTGCATCTCAGAAAAGAAGAATTTTTAATTTATATGCAGTTTGTCTACGTTTTTGTTGGGTTCTGAAATCTTATTGCCTTCTTGTTAGTTAGGTCAAAAGGAAACATAATAAGTTACTGATAGAAAATTTATTGGGGCTATTCTGTTTAATGGCTATATAAGTATAAATATTTTTTATTCATAAATCAACTTTGAAATAAAAGTCATCACACTAATATTATAAAAGTTTGGAAAGTGTGTGTGTGTATCTTGTTACGTCTTCACGCGTATACGTGTGGACCAATTTTATGTACCTATGTGTTAACATAGTCTACTTTTTATACTAAAAACGGTGATCCGGGAATACTGTATACAAGGTGTAAAATAAATGAGTTAAAATACTTTAGGGTATGTATATGCCTCCTATGTAGAGTATAATGTGAGAATACCAGCGCTAAAAGACTTACCTTTGAGTTTCATGTTTGTATGAAAAATGAAAAACCCCAAGATTATAAAATTACTCATACAATAATTAAAAAAAAACTACTTTTACTTTCTGGTACTTTCTCAGTAAACTCTATATATACGGGACCCATATAATAATATAATAATATCTATGGACGCTTCACACCACGTCAATCTGGCCCTGTGCTAAGTATCCGAAGAACTTGTGTTACAGGTACCAGACAACGGAAATATGTTTAATACTTTTATACTATACACATATTTAAGATTTTTATTATATTATACACAAATTTAATACACATCCATGACCCAGGAACATTGAAAACTTTTTGTTCCCTCGGCGGGATTCGAACCCGCGACCTTTCGTTCGAGCACCAACGCGCTCAACCAACTGCGCTACGGAGGTCGTCAAAATATGGACACATCCTAAAGTATTATAAAATAAAATAAATAAACTAAGCCTTTATTGCTGTACTTAAAACTAACAATAATAAAACGGTAAAAAAAAAGTATTATCCTAAAGTATTATCCACTCACAAATATTATAGCTTGTACACGCGGACAGAGCCGCGGGCACGAGCTAGGTAGTTATTAAATAAAACTGAAAGCCTTATAAGTTACTAGCTGACCCTTGCCCACTTCGTTGAGCATAAAAACAGTTTATGATGAAATTCAACTAAAAAAAAACAACGCGGGACCGGAAACGCGGAACCCACAACCCGGGAACCAGTAACGCGGAACCCGCAACGCGGAACCTACAACGCGGAAACAGCAACGCGGAACCCGCAACGCGGGAACCCGGAACCCGGAACGTTCACGGAAACGCTGTCGAATGGAATAAATAGTATCCTATGTCCGTCTACTTGCTCTAAGCTACTTCCTCACCAATTTTCAGCCATATCGATAAAGCCGTTCTTGAGTTATAAATAATTTAACTAACACGACTTACTTTTATACATAAAGATGTATAGATTTCTCCTACTAACATAAGCTAACGCCCGGTGAATGCTCCCGTCACAGTCGGTCCAGCCGATTCGGTGACCATTAGTTAGATGACGATGATAGTGATGATGATGATGAAAAGTAGCCTAAATTAATCCTTATAACTTTAGCTATCTACCAGTGAAAGTCTCGTTAAAAACGGTCCAGCCGTTCCAGAGATTAGCCGGAGCAAAGAGACATGCCGACAGACAGACAGACAATTTTTTTTTAAATTACGTTTTCGTTTTCAGTAAATATCGTTTAATGCATATGTATTTAGAAAAACGCAAAATTATGAAATGCTATAAATACCGTATTTATATCAGCTTAAACTATTTGGATTCATATTTTGTCATATAGACTGGCAACGACGTGAATCGATCGAGCCCAGGTTCAAACCCCGTTCAAACCCCCGACCAACACGTATATTTTCTTCTTTTTTCTAATTTTCTGCTTATTTTTTTCAACATTTTCTTTCATAATAACCTTTTCATGACAATAACGAACATACCGTAAAAAAAATTGCGAAATTGGTCAAGCCGTTGTCGAAGCGCACACGATGTAAGAAATTTTTAAGGTCGTTTTTTTCACTTTGGGCTACATTTTTGGGGTTTTAGTAAGGAACCCTACTTTTTTTTAACATATAATATAACCTATGTTCAGCGCTAGGAATGTAGCTTTCCAACGGTGAAAGAATTTTTCATAATGGTTCAGTGGTTTCAGAGCCTATTCCATTCAAACAAACAAACAATCAAATGTTAGCATAGATACATGTTATGTACATTACGGCGCAAATTATATTCTTAATTTGAAATGTATGCTCCCTTTCCTACCCCTCCTTATATCATGTTTACTGTTACACGCACCATGTAAATATGAAACTTTGGAAATTCGTTTCTTGTTTATGAAAGCTTGCCGATTCATTACATAATTTGTTTATTAAAGCCGAAACGGTACCGCCTGTTTATACTGAGGTATAAATTACCGTTAATTTACGTGAACGATCCCTAAAATATTGTTGTATAAAGTTTCCGTTTATTGATCATAACGGAAAGTCTTGTTATTAGTATATTTTTCTGGTAATTTCATTTCTTACCTTAGCATTCGTTGTAGCGTGTTCCATTCGCTGCTGTTTTCGCCCAAAACGTTACAAAAATGATTAACATAAAATTTCATTACTTTAGTCAAAAAATATATTATTTTTTAGAAACCTTGTAGCTAATTGACCAACTGATTTGACCCAAGTAGTGAATTGGAAAAATAAAATTCATAATGGTGTGATCAATCTTCAAGTTTTTATTTGATCTTGATAGTTAAAAGTTACACGTAGAACAGGTTTGAATATAGTTACAAATGATCATAGTTCTGCCGTAGAAAGAGTATAATATGTCGAGTTTTTAGGCAAATCGAGTTAAGACCATATCCATATTCAACTTCTTTACGGATATGGTCTAAGCTCAATTTGCCCAAACATTGCACTCTTACTAAGGACGGCAGAGTTGGGCTAAAGAAAAAAAAAAAGTTTAAAAAAACTATAACCCGACTTCGCAAGAAAGGGGTCTAAAAAGGCTGAAACAAGAAAATAATTCAATTTGAAATTCAGATATGCATAGGTAATGGTCAAGGTAGAGCCGTGGTCGTACCCGCTAAACAAGTTTATAATATTCGTCTGCTGTTGAAATATACAATCCCAATAGCGGGTACGACCACGGCTCTACCTTGACCATATCTGTACCTATGCATATCTGGATTTCAAATTGAATTATTTTCTTGTTTCAGCCTTTTTAGACCCCTTTCTTGCGAAGTCGGGTTATAGTTTTTTTAAACTTTTATTTTATTTTACATTTTTCTGTTTCCACATAAACTATATCATTATATTTTCACTAAACTAACGTTAAATTAACACATAGAAAGTAACTAAACAAACTCCTAGATACTATTTGTACGACCGCATTTTAAACGTTTATTTTGAATTTAACAATAAAATATTATAATTAATTAGAAAATTAAATACATATTTGTAATGTGCTTGCCAAGACCTATCTTTTGATAGCAAACACGATACAATTATCATAATAATTTTTTTTTTTGGAGATAGTTTATGAGGTATAATTTTCAATAACCAAAATTTTTCAAAAAATTATATAACTAATGTTACTCGCGGCATTAATACGAATCGATTGACACCTCATTCATTAAAATCGAACCAGTAGTTTAGCCGCTACGAGGGAACATACATACATACATACATAGACTGTCAAAATCATTACCCTTCCTTTTGGCTTCGCCGAAGTCGGGTAATGACATGAAAATAACTAAAGTTTAAGTTTTGTTAAGCTACTAGCACTAGGTTCTCCAAGAGATATTAATTCTAAAGTCAAGTCTTTTCTATAACTTTTTATTCCTCATTCGTATACTCACAGTTCGGAAAAAAATAATTGAAAAGTCTGAATTCAATGCCTCAGTACAATATAAGAACACAATTAAATCTAACGTCACGGCACGTATCATGCATGTGTCAGGGCGAAACGGCCCTCCCGAGGATCGCGTAATAAAAATCCTAACAAACGCGTTTCCAGTGCGCCGTCTGAAAAGTAATTCGAGAAGAAATACGTACTTCTCCCACATTTGTTACAACCAAATCTCCATTTCTCTTTGACAGCCCCAGTCGTTTCAAAGCCACTGGCTCCCTCGTGTGTCGTCGAGGCGAGACTCATAAAAATTCTAAGAAGTATAAAACGGGTGACAGACGCAGCCGGTTAGGTTTTCACCGACATAATATAATTTAAAGACACCTTTAAGGCGCTCAATAGTCTTGATGTCTATAACTTTCAATGGAAATAGTGTGTAATATATTTTAAAGAGCAGTATAATGGCCAAATACTGAATTCAAATTAGGAATTCTCATATTTACAGGATGTATGTATTATTATTAACAGATTAACAAGGATAGCTTGAGACGTGAACGCCACATAATTTCATTATCGTTTTAGTAAAATATAATCCTTGTGCAGCCGTGAAGGTATTTACTATATTCCTTGCCTCATGTCAGTAGTTTTTCCTTATGAATGTTTAATAATGATAATTTTCTTGTTAATTGTTACATAGTTATTTCTTTTTTTCTCTGACCCAATTTTGAAACCAATCATATTTATATACATCAACTTTACATAATTATTACTATGTATTCAGTAATAAAGAGGATAGTTTTTTTTATTTTATTTTGCGTAAGCATAGATTACAAAACAACAGGACTTATCGTGGTAAGGCCAAACATAGACCACAGAGAAGGACATTTGCAACTTTTTATTGCTGCAAAAACTATAGTTCCCACGGGATTTCCTTTTGCGAGGGCTTTATCTAGTTAAACATAAAGCACTTAATATAAAGCCGGGTAAGCCTAGTTTCAGACTAGTTCAGTAGCAATTGTAGTAGCCGTGTTGGTCTTTAGCAATTTTAATCGCGTGCGGTTTGGGCGGCCCGCATATGGAGGTCATCGTAAAAGTGGCTTACTGTAGTGCTCTAATTGTTTTAGAGACTCCAACTTATACAGTTGCGGCTTCACAAATGCGTCCTACTTTATAAAGATAAAAGATAATATATTTAAATGCTGGATACTTAGGTGGGATAAAGGTATTAGTTTATTTATATCGATACCACAATTTTTATTAAATTAAACTCAACTACGTAAATTGTTTTTACCCGGGTTGTTAATGAAGGAAGTGTCAATAGATTCGTATCTGGTGAACGAACAAAAATAAACTGCCAAAATTATGCCTTGCTTTTGGATTCGCCATAGTCAGGTAAAACGGGACGGAATCCGAACTGGAAGGATAAGTTTATAACTCTGTGGCCACTGAGCTAAAGTAGGCTTTGCATTCGTTGTTGGATGATTTTTACATTATTTTCCAAGTGAAGTAACCACTCTCTAAATACAGTAGTGTCTGAGATGGCGGGTGATTGTAAATGTCGTATGGTTGCCCAGCATACGGCATATAAATAATATAGTCGGCCTAGTCCAGAGGAATCTGGTCAATACGCCAGTCGTGTAGTCCAATCATGTGCAGGTTCCATCAAGACGTTTTACTTCATCTTTAGAGAGTCCGAATAATGTACTTGAGATCTTATTATTTATGGTACACTGGCGCAGCTGGGCCTTTATTTTTTTTTGCTGAGAAAATACTGTTGAGCTTCTCACAGGGATGGGGTTCCTATCTGTGGGTAGCTGAGTCTCTGTTGCGTCCTAAGAGACGATGATTGAGCGCAGCCCCTACTCACTAAAAACTCGGCGGTACTCTTTGTACCAGCCTTGCGGGCCCCGTGATCGCGTGAGCACATCCGCGAGGTACATACGACAACCTGGGAATTGAACTCGCACATGGACCTGGGAATTGAACTCGCACCTTTTTTCTTCTACGGTCTACCGCCTACATTATGCCACGGGCGCTCAGTCCACGGAGCTTACAAAAGTTGTATATTGTTCATATTATTTGGGTTGAACTTTAAGCCGCTCGGTATAAATAATTCCCGTTAATCAGATCCCAATGTAAATTCATGTTCAATTATGTAAAGTTATAGTTTCTACGTCTCTGGTTGAAACTTTGTGTGAATTGTTAAATTCCATTCCTACAAAGCTATTCTACTCCTCGAGCGTTCGTACTTTGTAACTAGAAATTAATAATGTACGTCTAGAGACCTTGTGTAGTGTGTATGTTATAATATTACTACCAGGCGGATACCGTGGAAGTATTATTATAGACATTGTTAATCAATGATTTTTTTTAAGGAAAAGTTCATGTATGTTTATGTTAAATATATTTTTAATGAAAATTGCTATCAAATATAGTTCAAAACTTGTAGCTAAACTGTAATGTCAAATTATGTATGCATTATTAAATTCCGTCTGTTCATGGGTTTGTAATTTGCAACCCACGTTATTACAAACAGTAGGGCGAGCACGAACTTCTAATGTATTCGTAACGTAAACGTTTCGAGTTTACTATACGATTACGCAATGTCACGATAGTACGTAGCACGAAGCACTATCGTCTTCGTAACGTAAACTCGATACGAATAAGATAGTGACGTCATCCTAATGTAAGCAAGGTTGGGCATAAGCGAATGAATAGGAACGAATGATACGTTCTGAAATTTGACGTTTATTTAAATTCACGAATTTTATGCAGATATTTGATTAAAACTTTGTCGAAAACAATAGAAAACATTATTTTATTACATAAATTGTATTAATATTTCACAAAACATGTAGTATTTCATGATAACTCATTAAAAGAAAAGTATTTCTGGATCGTTTTGTGGTTTTGGTTTCCGAACGACTAACATAATGTCAATGTCAAGTGGATTCATGTTTGTTATTTGTATTTCAAATCGTATTGTGACTTGTGCAACAGCGGCAAATCAAAAGTTTTATAAGTTTTTTGATAATTAATCTTAAATAATTCATATTAGTTAAAAATGAGAACAAGTCAGGTTCAATACCTAATAATGGTGGAGTTCATGGAAAGGTAAGCATGTTACTACACTATAAATACAATTTTAAGGCATTATAATATATTGTTTTTATATAATATTTGTAATTCATTCATTGGAATATCTTTACTTATGAGTGTGATCTTTTTCAGACATGGATATTTATCTAAGCCCTGTGGTGGTCCTCGAGGTCGCCATTTCATTCAAGTCAAATGGAAAGAACTAACAGAAAAATTAAATAGTGAGAGAAAAGTAGATTCTCGATCGGAGGAGAAATGGCGCAAGATATTAGGCCTTTACAAGTGTCGAATTTCTAAAGTGTTCACTTAATTTATAGCCACTTTTTTGGTCCACTTTGGGCATTCCATGATAATTCTGTTGTTGTTGTTGTTTTTTCATTCCAGCTTACTTTTTGATTTGCTTTTGGTGAAGGTATGGACCCGTATTTAGTATAAAACCTGTAAATAAACATAGATGGGATATACATAATAGTAAATTTAAAATATTATTTTTGCAAATACCTACTAATATAATTCTGAAATTGCATAAAATAGAAACTAGAGAGTAGCGCACAAAACACACATTTAACATAGTGGTGGTTATGAAACTTACTGATTTTTTGTTGCATCTCTTTGAACCCTTGATTCAGGGAATTTATATTATATAATTTTGTAAGTAAGCTGTATTGTGTCGAAGGTTGTCACACAGAAATTTAAAAGCTGCCTTGCTAAGACGATATCTTTTTCTAAATTCTGTTTCAGTGACATCTAACAAATTGCTAATTCCTCTTCGCTTAGCAGCAGCAGTTTAAGTTTTTAGTTTTAGTTTGAATTAAGTCGCAGACTTATTTCACTAGAAGCAAATTAAATCTGACATTATCATTTTATTGTATTGGCTGACAATAAAAAAATATTTAATTACGTTTGTGTTATTTTTTAGTCATATAATTTTAAGCTTATTTTTCTATAAAAAAAGTTTTAAACCTACGTAGTCTCTCTACATTCCATTACGCCGCTACTTTCAAGTAATCTTGCAGCAAGGTAATAATACAATGTACCTACTATGATTATTTCTACTTTGCCCTTGCATTATTATGCAAAAATGGGTTCTTAAAAACACATAAAACACTGAAAATCACTATTGAAAACTGTAACGAAAGTTTTGTCACGGCAAAATTCCACGTGAATAAATATTCGTAAGTTCACGATACTTGTGACGATGCGTGGACGATACCGTACGTCAAAAACATGTTCGTGCTGCCAATCTTCGTACAAACGCTATAGTATCGTGTAAGTGACGTTCAAGATTACGATACGCTTACGTTACGAAAGTAATAATTTGTGTTCGTGCTCCCGAATTTAGTTCCTTTTACGTCCAGCAGAGGCGCTGTTATATTTTCATACAAATTGCTAACGTTAACTATACGAATACTTTTTCGCAAGTTGTTCGTGCTCGCCCTACAGACGTAAAGTGTCAATCATTCTAACAGTTACCATAGTTTACTGGATAGTTTGCAACTTCACGAACTATTAAGTTCTGCATGATATTAAGCCGCATTCACAGTAGATTCATGGAAAGCCATGAGATATCTAAAATAAAAAAATAGCTCAAAAAATCTGACACGAACCTGACTCACTATGAGCTTTTAATTGATAAAACTGTAATTTTTTCTTATGCCAGTATCAATTAAAAGCTCACATGTAGCTGTTGCTCAAAAGTACTATTAATTTTTTACTATCAAAGCGTCTCTTTTGTAAGTTATTTTTCCAATAAAAATAACTAAATATAATATATATCTGAAGAAAAATAATCGTGTTCCGTTGCTTGTTAACAGTAATTGGCAATTATTATTATACTCCTTCACGAAAGGTTACGATTTGTAAATAATGCAGGAAGCGAAATGTTACAAAACGAATTAATGGGCTTTATATATTTTGGACCTTCTTAGACTTTCGTCATATCATGTTATAGTTGGCACAACGTTTAATTTTAAATCTTCAACTTGTAAAATAATAAAGGGTAGAAGAGTTATATTTCATCATTATTTTTGGTACCTACTGTAGAGCGTTTGTGCTCTTGTGTCTCGTGTGTCTTTTGAATATTGTTTTCTTTATGTAATAAGTTATTTTTAATGAATAAAAAGTTAAGTACGAGAAAAATAAAATGATTTTTAAATAACAGCAACATACATTTTCAGTCGTTAAATAATTTGGATCCTGTTTTCGATATCGACAGCGTTTTTCACCTGTAAAATGTGCTGAATTTTTGCGTTACAAAAGTAGAATTCGCTTGTTTTGCGCCGCAATAAAAGCACGATAGAGGACATAAATTTTATAAAAGGACGTTTAAAAAAATTAAAAGTGCTTGCACTGAATCATTGGTACATTCATCTATGGACATGCCCCGAGGATTTGGCAACCGATACACGGCACTGCACTTACGGGGCCCGATGTTTGACCGGCCATTGTGGCATGGCATACGTAGGAGTAAATCAAGCGGTTTTACTTCTACGTATGCCATGCCACAACCAACACAACATTACCCTTTGACTGCTACGTTAATATTATATACCTACAAGCTACAAGTCATAACATGTTATTGTAATGATGTGCCAGATACTATGATACTCTTTGTGTTAGTAACGTCTGTAAATACCTCATATATGTTGTAAAATAAAAACTACAAGTTAGGTTGTGTAGATAATATATTTATCACGAAAGTAATATTGTATACTTTTATAAAACATTGTAATATTATAATAATTTTATTTTTTATGATCTTTTGTCTTTATCCGAGCCTGGTATTATCGAACAAAGCGGCTTAACTTATTCCAAGAAACGCTAAGAAAATTAAAGGTCCCTAAAAACAGAAATGGAAGTTTTGCGTCATTTTATATTTTATTTATTCAATATCATTCCACAATTATTAAAAATATCACCAGAAAAGTTTTTGATATGCATTTCATATATTGAGAACATTCTTACTTTCAATTCACTTTTTTTCAATTCAAAATTAATGTAACTAAAGAGATTGTAACAAAGTATCATCATCATCATACTTAAATACGAAAAAAATTGTGGATTAGTGCTATTTTTTTTTCGGCACCCCATGGATGAACGGAACTATTATATTTTATTTATTTAGGTAGGTATTTATAAGCACAAAGTAATATCTAATATAGATATTATATCTAGCAATATCCCGACAAATGATAACCACAACCAGCTAGCAAATAATGATATCTATAGACGGTTCACACCATGTCAATCTGGCCCTGTGGTAAGTATCCGAAGAACTTGTGTTACAGGTACCAGACAACGGAAATATATATTTATTACTTTTATACTATACACATATTTACATATTTTTATTATATTAATACACAAATTTAATACACATCCATGACCCAGGAACATTGAAAACTTTTTTTTCCCTCGGCGGGATTCGAACCCGCAACCTCTCGGTCGAACACCAACGCGCTGAACCACTGCGCAATTTTATAACTCAAAATTAAATAAACAAAATGTAGTAATTCTAGAAACAAAATGATTTTGCTCTTTATTTTTAATCCATTCGGGCGTATGAGTTGTAAGTTGTAACATGTGGTGGGTATTTTATGAAACACATTTCGGTGTTAATTCGGCCACGAGGGAGTAGACCTTCTTTTGGCGAATATTATCGGCATATTCGCGTGCTTTTTTGTAATTCCGACACGTCGAGGACAAAACGGGTTGCTGCTTTGTACCTTCGGTCCCGATATTTGAATATGTATGAAGCGCGGTCGCCGCCGCCGCCCGACGTCATGCCGCTCGCTATATGAAAATGTGATGTACCGATAAATTGTCAAAAGGGTTGATCGAAAATGCAAAATGGACCTCCAAAATCCGAAATGTTTTAGCACCAGCACAGTTATATTATATGTTAATACGTGATAAGTTACATTATGTTTAAATAATTATTCGGGCTTTAAGAATATTTGCTTCGTTTCTTCAACCGTTCAATACCTATATAGCTACTAAACACTTTTATTACATTCATTAAATTCTCACCACTTAAAAAAAATATTGCTTAGATAAGAGTTACTCTAGCCTATGAGCTAAGCTAGCTAGCTGATCTTTCATACATTTAATATTATAAACGCGAATGTTTGTAAGTATGGATAGATGGATAGACGTTTGTTACTCTTTTAAGCATAAACTACTAAACAAATTTTTAATTATAAAATTTGGTGTGTTAATAACAGGCTGGATTAACTCATAAGCTACTTTTCACCGCCGAAAAAGTTCTTCAGACTTATATAACAGTTTGTTGTAAGAAACTTTAATGGGTTATTGAAACATGCTGTCAATGGCAAAAGTAACGTTTGAGTCATCATACAAAATATGTATATAATAGAAGAAAATGAATACCTTATTTACAAAAGTATATTAACAGGTCGCCGCCACAACATATCCACCGAACCCACCAAAGCCAAAAAGGCATTGAATTAAAAATGTCAACGTCATTTTTTCTATTTAGCAAAACCGTTAGCTGTGAATAAAAAATGGCAGGCAAAAAGCGGGAACGATTAGCATTTAATATCCTTCGGGGACGCTCCGCCGCGATGATAATGGAGTTGGCAATATTGCGATAAATCGTGCTGCGTCCATTTCCGATCACGTGATGGCCACGTGTCACGTGATTAGATTATGTACATCATCAGTGGAAGTCATCTCTATACGTCATTGGTAATAATTGCCCCCGATAATTTTGAATTATTTGTTCATTTGGAGCTTTGAATGCAATCTGCAACGATTAGTCACGTCACAACATATGTATGATTACAAAAAGTTATAATAAAAAGTGCACGTATTTTTTTAAACGTAACGTGACGAAAGATAGTTGTGTATTTTAATATATCTGTGTATGTTATCTACATCGTTTACACGCGTTTGAAATACATATAATTTCAAAAGTAGTAAAAAGTAATTTTACCTTTGATTCAAAGGCTATAAAGTTAGGAATGTACCCGCATGCACGTTATCAGTTAATTTTACAGTCCGCTCCAAGTCCCAGCCCCGCAGCACAAAAAGTTCTCTTTGCTCCAAATCCTAATATTGATAAGGGACAAGTATCAAAGTTATGTTTTAGTTTTGATATCTTTAAGTTAATTTATTTAGTTTTATTTTTATTAACGGTCACTAATCATTCCTTAAAATCGATCAACTTTAGAAATATGTAATTGTTATTTTTTGCGTACTTTACTAGTTTTGTTACATAATAAAGTTATTTACTTTTATTAAAACTTTTGTATAACATTTAGTAAAGAATAATGTTTGTAAAAGTTATATATGTCCTAATTTATGTGTACCTACGTAATTACTTAATGATATACTTTTTTGTAAATAAGTAAAAGCTTGCCAGGGTACATTACTTGTAAAACGTTGGAGCAAAGCGAGAGTAATTTCGCAAATTCGTAGTTTCAAGATCCGTCGTATACGATGTAATAAAAAGTCGACACACTGAGAACGAGGTCAAAAAATAAATAATGCACACTGCATGCCGGTAAATGCTAGGGCAAATGAGATGTTGTCCTGAATATGAGGATTATGAGGCTCTACGCAGATTGAAGAAGAGGGAGATAAGGCTAGTAGGCAACCTAGCGAAATAGTTTAACATTTTAAATCCCATAGTATTTCATTATCAATCCAAAAAACTCAGGTATACAGTGTGTAAAAAGAACAGTCACTATAACTTTGAGATACGATTATACTACCTTTCCTCATTTTGGAAATGTATTTTTTTTTTGTAAAAAAAATACATTTCTAGCCGTTTTATTAGTCTGGGCAAAAGATAAATCCGTCGCGGTACAGCAAAGATGATGCTACGCATAGTAATCGGGCATGACTAACGTAACCGCATCGACCGTGTTAATTGAAGACCATATTTACACGTAAAGTATAGCGTACGCACAAATCATTAGCATTGTCTCTGTAGCTTGGTCAAGCGGCAACTTATTCGATAGTAGTACTATATTACTATGACACGTGTTTGATTGGGTGAGAAACTACACAATAAATATTATATTATATTTAAGTCATAAGTGACTTTATAATAAAGAACTAAAATAATATGCCCATAAATATTGTCCCTGCAATATTTGGTTGAGTCCAGTAATAGTCGACTTTTATTTTAGCTTCAACTTACACGCATCCGTCCCCGCATTTTAAGCATCCGTCGCGCCCGGTTCTTCAACTGTTGTTTTCAATATCCGTATCCGGTATCCGAAATTTGGTATCCATTTCATCCCTGATGTCCAGTGACCAGTATTAGTCGGTTTGCAGCCATATCTTCACATTCGTACGTCTACTCTGCTGCCTTTCAGCAATGTTAAGGCCGCGGCCCCGTCTCTATGCGTCGTATAATGAATTATGATTTACACAAACAAACAGGCACGTGACCCAGTTCACTCCACTATGTATACGATACAGAATAAGTGCTCTAGAAAACGAGGAATCGTTATTTTATTAATGCGTGAAGCAAAGCTTTAGGTGCTTTTTGAGAATATTTTACACTTATCCAAGTAGTATCAAATTTGGAATAATTCAAGTTTTATGGACTTGAGTGTGTTAATATTTTTTTTAATAAAGTTATACACAAAACCTTACGTTTATTAATATGAGCTGTGTAGTACTTACATATTATACATATTAACATAATACTATTATTAATTGCATGTCTGGTTAAGCTGACCAAATAACCCAATAAAGCTTAAACTTAAAAAAATATTATTCGATAATTAGTTTATTCCACAAACATTAAACGCAAATGCAAAGCATAAATATCTAATCAACTAATCGAAACATATTACAGTCTTGTTCATATTGTAATACACGTTACACGTGACTATAAATTATTATTGTTTAAAAAGGAAATTAAATTAAATTCATTTCTTTACTTTTGATTACTATCTATGGTAATTGTATAACATTAGGCACTATAATATTATTATACCTAGCTTTAGTTTTTTTTTATCATCTTGCCATTTTGCCCTATATATTTTGACATATAGGGCAAAATGGCAAGATGATACAAAAAAATTGTGTCGTGTGATGATAAAGTAAACGATTTTATTCTTATTCTATTCTTAAACTGTCAAGTAAAATTAATACCTACAATTGTACTAGTAATACTATTTTAATGATACCAATAATAAATAATTATTATCAATACATTGTAACGCAAATCTCTCTATTGTGTCTATCAACCTCTATGCTACACGCGTTATCGTATATGGCCAGAAATGGACTAGACAAGGAGTATAAAACAATATTCCTCACATAATAGCCCCGAATGTCGCCCGGGCACGGCTAGGCCAGTCAGATTTATACTTGTACACAGGATTGGTCAGCTAACAGTCAGCTGCAAACTATTTGTCTAGCGCCGTAGCTAGACTTCACACAAACACATGAAGGTATTCCTGAATTTATGCCAGCAAAACTCTACGTTACAACAGCATAGTTTCAATTATACCTCTGCTATTTTAAGGGTCCATACTGGGGACTTATAGCTTGGCTATTTGCGACAACCTATTTCTCTGTCCGACCATGCTAACTTTTATATTGAAAACTAGCTGACCCGTGCCCACTTCGTTGAGCAGTTTGTGATGAACCGTTTAAACCTTCCAGAGACTTCCACGAATATGTCAAGAGTAAAAATAGCTGGTTCAGCCGTTTTTAAATTTAAGTGAGACTAACAGTACTTCGTTTTTGTATAATGAAAATTGATGAAATTTTGTACACTTTTAGATTGCGTGTTATCTATATTATATTATACTTATAAAAGCGAAAGGTCACTGACTCGTTGACATTACGAAATCTCAGAACCTACAAATGGTAGGAGCCTTAAATTTTTCATGGGTCTCCCTTTTAAGACGTAGTGGTGCTCACTAAGACGGGATTTTGCGAAATTCAACCCCAAAGGGTGTAAAACGGGGGTGCAAAATTAGTATGGAACTTTGCCGTTTTAGAAGTTATTCAAATGCAATTCAATACTCATAAAGGTTTTTGTTGGAATTCATGAAATACGTGCTTTTGTTTTGAAAATCATCCTTAAAGAGGGTATGTATATGTCGCAGTCATCTTATTGAATCTGGTTATTTAATTGAATCACTAGGCGGTTATATAATGGCGTCAAACAGCTCGTACAAATAGCAATGTGTTGATATATTTTTTGATTAATCTACTTTAATGTTCGTTTTATTAGTACTCATTTGGGAATTTCGAAGTTTAAAACTAAAATATTAAGTGGCTGTCCTAGTTTCGGATTCTAAAATTTGTTGGTAAAAACAGGATTCAATGAAAGCGCTAGTCATTCAATTAAATAGCTGATTCAATCAGATGACTGCGACATATATACGATAATTTAGCTTAATCATACTAATTTAACTAAATTACTTACTATTTTTTTAGTTTAATTGGTAGATTATTTAGTTATATACTATTTTAAAAATAATATTTAAAAGTAAGAAATAATTTAAAAATAGTATATTAAAATAACAAAACAAAATCCATTGTATTGTTTCCAACCTCAAAAACACAGTATATAATATAATTCCTCACGATATTTGCTCTTGAAAATGTCTATTCATGATACCGTTGCGAGTGTATAGTGGTAGCGACAGGTGCGCGAGTCAATCCTCTTTCGCCCTCCGAAGCTTTTCGACCCCACTAAACCCCTTTTAAGTAACATGACTTTTAACTTTGTGGGCCAATCTCTGCTTTAAAGTGGATTTATCAAACTGAAAACAGTACACATGACTTGCGCTTCAATTCAATGCTTTAGAACAGAGGCGGAACTCTTTCAAAGAAACGGACTAACGGCGTTTAGTTTATAGAATAGAAATGATTTCAAAATATGAAAGTGGTTCTGAGTCACATTTTTAATACAAAATATAATAAGTTTTTTAACTACACTAAATAGAAAAACAGGTAATTTTTTGAAGGAAATAAGAAACATAATTGACATAAATTCAATAAAAAAATATAGTCGAATTGAAAAACCTATTCCTATTTTTGAAGTCGATTAAAAAACCTAAAAGAAACCAGAGTCATTATTTTTTATATGAAACTTCGAGTGAATGACAAATAAATACACAAACTATAGTTATCGTATTCTGTATACTACATTCTGATATATTTCTATTCGGATGCGTAGTATTTTTCTACGCTACATTTAGGGTAGTACGGTAACTCTACCGAACTACCCAAAATACCCATTTAGGGTTGTACAAAACAAAAACTACACTGTACGGTGTCTCATATTATAATACCGTAGAATTTTTACTTAGTATTTTACTTTATACACTCAGTACGCGTTCGTATACAGCAGACACCGCGCGTGCTCCCCAGCACCTTTTTATCAATCAAACATACTATGTGGTTTCCCACAATTTTATTAGCTTTCGCTAATAAAATTAATTAATCGGAAAAAGTTAGCATTTATTAGCCAAACCCCTGTTGGAATTATTTACAGGTTATTCAAAAACCAATCAATATAATTTATTAGTGTGTAAAATAAATACTTCTATTTATAAAGTGACCAAACGATATACCTGGCACTCTGTATTAATTCAAACATTCTATCTGTCATGTCTTTTATTATGTCATGCAGTTAGCATTCGCCCGCCCGCTATTCTGATTTTTCTATGCTTTGTAGAGAGATACGTTATTGACTTTCTAGTGTTTATAAGATTAATAAATATCTTATATTAACATTGATAAACGTTGTTTGGACTATACAACCTAATTCCTATAACCCCTACATAAATTTGGTCCTTCGAGCCGGATTTTATAATATATTGGTCCCTTATTCAAGATGCCATCGTTACTATCAGTTTCGAAGTTCGATAAAAAAAAATATGGGATTTGACATAAGGTTCTTCTAAATGACAAGCGAATTGGTATGTCATTTAGCGAAGCTTATGTCAACTATCTTACATTTTAGCAAACCTTTGCTAACTTGTATGTGAAATTTGGTAATAGTTAATAAGTTACAAGGCGTCTTCTACGGTGCATTTTTTAATTTCATGGCGCTTTCTACAGTACATATTATTCGGTAACATATCGTGTTCTGCATCGTTTATGAAATGGTGCCTTCTAAGGTGATTACATTACTTTTAAGTTAATTACATAACGAGTTCTATGGTTTATTTTATTCGGTTACGTGGCGACTTCTACATTTCAATTTATTCTGTTACATGGCTACTTCTACGGAACATTTTATGAGACGCGTTCAACGGGATATTTTATACGGCTAAATGGCGCGAACGGTATTTTTTCGGTAGGGGTGAGGTAATAAGACACGAACGTATTAAGCCCGTGAGCCTTTTGTTTGGCCGCTAAGCCCGCGGTCGCGCGCCCGCATTACACCTAATTGTGATTTAATGGCGCTACAAGTTGGATTTATAGGAGACAGGCGTTACCCGCGACTTTGTGCATAAGTATAATAATAGGACGAGTATATTGTGTGTTTTAAATGTACGCATTGTGCAAATAATCGAGGTAAATGCAACAGTATCGGGACTCTGTTGCATAATTACGTGCCATTATTCTATTCCAACTGCTTTCTTTTCATAATGGAATTCATTATTCCATTATTAATCCACCCACTCAGAACTTAGAGAAAATGTACAGTTTTAATTAGCTTTAGATAATTGTACGTTATTATTGTAAAACGCCATACTAAAACAAAGGCTCATTGTTTTTGGTATAATATCTCATTGTGAAAAACTTTAATGAGATCGCCTCGTTTCAAAAACGTACTCGTCGTGCCCACGTTTTGTTGCTGAATAAAATATATAAATTGAATAGGGACAGAATTTTTTGTGTAAGCTCTGCGAGGTTAGTTTTTATATTATATTTTTTAATTCTAAGGCTGAATTTTCGCTTCGAGCCCCCGAAAAATACCTTTAGAACTCACTTCACCCGTTCGGGGATTTGAATATGAAAACAGTTTTTTAGATGCACTATGGCCTATTCAATCAGGATTTGTTGTGCCTTTAAGTCACCGGACTGTTATGCGAACCGGAGTTGAGTTTTGCAGGTAATATTTCGCATAATACCCTACTTTCGATGTAGACTTGAAAATTATTAACGAGAAAGAAAAAACCAAGATGGCGAAAGAAATAAACTCGAGAATATTTATTCCGTCTGTTATATTATCGCAAATAAGCTTACGTTTTTTACGTCTTTGTAAAATTTCTACCCACAAAATTTGATTCGGGCTCAAACAAAATATTTTCTTATTGCATGTTGTGAATAATAATTTTGTTGTATCGTAATAAAAGGTGGATTTGTTCTGATGTTAGTATATTGTCGGCAGTTTCATTTTCTTTCGTATATTTCAGAGAAACATATTCTGAATATAATATATGGAAAGTAGAAAGGAATATCTTATACTTTTATAAGTGAAATGATAATGGGTGATCAAAATAAAAATTTGATGTATTTCTTAGTATGGAAAAGATGAATCAATTTATTTTAAAATAATGTTATGTCAATGAATATTATTTCTAGAAATTGATTTAAGTACAGTCTCTAGTTTCATCTATAGATAACATCAGCTTTAATAATATAATTTTTTATATTTAGTAAAAGTTGAAAAAAATATCAGCAGTCAGATCACCAGCATCTTAGTAAGCTTATTACAATCTACCTCGTTAAACGTTGCTTTTAAATAATTCAATAACTCAAGAAGTCGCGATTCTTTTTAGTACTCAAAGGCTTTGTAACAAATGTATTTACTCACGTAGACATACTTCGCTCTCAGGGAAGAATCCAATTACGATAACGCTATGTCCCGCATGAAAGTGTCGCATTTATGGTAAAATATTAATGTATTTCAATTTGGGAACGCTACACAGACCCCCATAAATATCAGTAACACTGAAACCTAGTGGGAACGCGTAAATACATCGCTCGGAATTGAATACTCCGGGAGCATAATACACCGTACTCCTGATATCTGATAAGTAATGTAAGAACTTCTGTCGCGCGAAGGAAATAAATTTTCTACAAAGTTAGGTTTTGCTCTACTAGAACTTGCATGCAACTTTGTACGTGTAGTAACTGGATTAGACTATTTAGAAAACCTGATCTGTCCTACTTAACTTATTTCTTCTACCTTGTACTTAGAAAACTATAAAATTAAGAATAATCAAATATAGGTGTCCCAAGTTGTAACTGTCACACATATTAAACTTTCATTTCGATTTTGCCGTAGTTGGGTGAAAAGTGTTGCATATTATTATAAAAGTATTAAAAAGATGTAACGTCAAAGTCAGATTGACATATTGTCAGGTATGACTTTGATAGCTAATTTAATTAGTCGGCCAAGAGATTATGGAAGAATAGGACCAATTTACCTAGTTATAAGATCTAATCTTAAAACGTAATTAATAATATTTTGTTCTTATACTTGTATCATTTGGCAGAGATAGTGTAGATACCTAACCAAAGGCAGTCAATACTCAACAAAAAGTAGCAAAAAGAAATCGATACACCGTTTTAGTCTCTATTCAAAAAGAATTTCAACGACAGAATGACATGTAAAAGAGTAACGACTTTGCCATTTTTGATGTTGCCTAATTGGGCTAATTGGCTCATCTTCCGACTAATTGCGTCCTTTGATTGTACGTGACGGTGACATTCGACTCACCGCCGACGTAAATACAAATTCTATTTTAGAACATTAGAATTTTCTAGAATGAAATTAACGATTGTGTTATTATAACTCCCGTAACTCATTATGTGGATCGTTCTAAAAAAATATCCTGATTAATATATATCGAAATAAAGTGTTATTTCATAGGCAATCTCTATAATATATTGCTCTATAGTTATGTATTACTAAGCGGGTTATTTATAATGCTACAATAAACACAATATTATACCTTTATATCGTAACAATCGAGTATCTTAGTATCGAATAGTACCCGTAAGGTATGCATTTAGTACCTACCAGTTATAAAAATATTTCAAAGTAAGAGCACAGAGAAGTTTAATTTAAATAAAAATGCAATAAATATTGACTGAAATGTGATAGCCGCAGAATTGGAAGCCAGAAACGAGGCGAAAACAGCGCTTGGCAACAACACCATATTAAGATTGCTTTTCCAAAGCAACAACGACCACGCGCGAGATACAATAGAAGTTAGCAACTTTATTGGTAACAACAAAACATCATCAAACAAGTTACAAAATGTTAACCTTCGATATAACTAAACATAGATGCACCGATGTATGAGAAATTATTAATAATAATTATTTATTTTTTAATCAAATGTTTATTATTACTTATTAATAATCTATACATCATAATAATGTGTCAATAAACTAGAACTTTCAATAAAAATGTTGCTATGGCTAAAATATTTTTTAATATACCTATCTTATATTACACTAGCTGACCTGTGCCCACTTAGTTGAGGACGGAAACCGTATAAACCTTTCCGGGACTTCCTCGAATATTTCAAGATCAAAAATAGCCGAATCAGTTCAGCTGATCTCAAGTTTTAGCGAGACAAACGAACAGCAATTGATTTTTATAAAGCCTATGTTACTCAGTGATAATGTGCTTTCTAATGAAAAAAGAATTATTAAAATCGGTTCAGTACTTTTTGATAACTCAAAAAGTACTGGACTTAACAGTCGTTACATAAAAAAATACAAAAATACAAATCTTTCCTCTTTATTATATTAGTGTAGGTGTAGATTGCATCTTAATATTAAAAAAAACTCTTTAAGGTGTCAATAGTAAATATTTTTTCAAATTTTTTCATTTCATCTATATTTTATTTTTTATCTGTATTTTAAAGGTGTAGATAAAATTTTAAGATTAATAAAAAAAATATATAATATCTCCATATTTTACAGCACAGCCAAATAATATTTATTGTCGTTGTAGTACCTAGCATGTTACTAACAATGTCTTGGGATTTGGAACAAAACATTGTCTTCTTTAAAGTGGAATTGAAAATTGATTTACAACACAATAAGTAAAGAGACTTCTCTACCCCTCTATTTTTCTAAAAGACAAACAAATTGTTTGAAAGATTTTTCACTTATGACTACGTGAACTTCTTCGACATTCTGCGACTTCGACAAAAATCATTTGCAGTACCGATGTACAACAATTTCGAGTTTAATGGACAAAACTTATAGTTTTTATTATAAAATCATTCTGTTGTTTCCTCCTATATAAATATACGTAAAATTAAACGTGAAAGGAAACAATAAACAAAATATATCTTAAAAATTTGCTATGTATTTTTCAAAGCATGCACAGTACGTACAATGCTAAGGTCAAATTCTTATATATTTATATAAGATTAGGTTGAAAGATAAAAATTACATTGCACTAAAACTTGCAATAATTCGCAGAAGCTAAGCTAAGTAAGTGTTCTCAAAACCAAAAATTATAAGCAGATTATTTTGTACATGAAACATTTTTGTGGTGTTAAAATAATTGGCAGCATTAATGTTCGTAAATCTTTGCAAATGTAAATCAAAACGTAAAAAATGAAATCATTAAAATCCAACCGCCTCATACATTTTAATGCGTTGGCTACACAACACATCGCTGGAACAGCGTCGGTTACCGCACCATCAAGTATACAGGGTGACAAATGATCCATAGTGAAAAAATATATATCTGGGCCCGCTGACTTGTATCACGTTTTCCCGTACATTTATTTGATCCGTGACAGTCGAGCTTCGTGATAATTATTCAATAAAAGCTATCATTTGTCAGCGCTGTCCAAATGTCACCAAGTAGACGCGGTGATGACTAATGCTACAGTGTTCCAGCCATTTGCGCCGAATTCCTTTATTACCAACTTATTACCTGGTGTCACTAGACCATTATTCATGTTATTGTTTGATTTGATGTAACGTCTGAATTCACGAACAATATTTTACAAAGGGTCAGTTTCGTGTTCAGAATTATTAAGCCAGCCAATTTAACTTTTAATAAAGTTCGAATTTTTAATCTACGCTATAATTGCATCACGTTCACTAACTAGTCAATGTTTTATGTACGTTACTTGGTAGAAAAGAGCTGTAATAGAAAATATAGGTTTATTAAGCGTGTGATACTTATGAAAAATTGTAGTAGCAAGTATTATTTAATCAAATAATAATTAATATCAAATAACGGCTCGTTTTAATATCCTATTAATTATCCATAGTAAATGGTTGATCCCCATACAATATTATAATGGTTTGCTGGCCGTAACTGATATTTTTTTTATTAACTTATTTTAAGTGTAACAACGACGATGGTTTTGAACATGCGTCTATTGTATGTTCGTATTTGTTTTATATTTAAATTGTTTTTTTGGAAATTATTTATATTGGGTGGCAAGCTTACAAAGGCTTTTTTTTACCCGACTTCGGCGAAGCCGAAAGGAAGGGTAATGATTTTGGCAGTCTATGTATGTATGTATGTATGTATGTATGTTTGTATGTATGTATGTATGTTCCCTCGTAGCGATTAAACTACTGGTCCGATTTTAATAAATAAGGTGTCAATCTATTCGTAGTGGTCCCGCGAGTAACATAGGCTATATAATTTTTCGAAAAATTTTGGATTTTGATAATTATAGCTCATAAACTATCTCCAAAAAAAATTAAATTAAGATAACTGTATCGTGTTTGATATCCAAAGATAGGTCTTGGCAAGCACATTACAAATATGTATTTAAAATTTTAATTAGTTATTATATTTTGTTGTTAAATTCAAAATAAGGGTTTAAAATGCGGTCGTACAAATTGTATCTAGGAGTTGTTTAGTTACTTTCTATGTGTTAATTTAACGTTAGTTTAGTGAACATATAATGTTATAGTTCATGTGGAAACAGAAAAATGTAAAATAAAATAAAAGTTTAAAAAACTATAACCCGACTTCGCAAAAAAGGGGTCTAAAAAGGCTGAAACAAGAAAATAATTTAATTTGAAATCCAGATATACATAGGTACAGAAATGGTCAGGGTAGAGCCGTGGTCGTACCCGCTACACAAATCTATAATATTCGTCTGCTGTTGTAATATACAATCCCAATAGCGGGCAAATTTATGATATTGAGGCATTTCTCAAAGAAACATAAAATCACAAACTCTACAAAGGAGACACAATATATATACCCTGAAGAATTATCACTAATTTTACTACTTTTATATTACTAGTAGAATATATTGAATAATGAAAAACTGGTCAAAGTAAATAAATTAAAACAACTTCAAATCATAATACTAATAATCATAGTAGAATTAATAAAATAAAAATTTTATTTATTTAATAATAATAATTTATTGTTAAACAAAATATTTCTAGCTAATTCTAACATACGTAAAAGAAAATAACTCATGTATGCTACAGCTGTGGTCTCTGCTGCTGTAAAATTATACTTTCTAGTTTCTCCCGACCCGATGTCATACAGTCCACATGCACATGTCATAAAACTATTCAAATTACTCGAAATAATTTTAAATTGTTTATATTTCGATCACTGTACTCTTCCATAAAATTAACCGCAATAAAATACGTAAAGGCAGCTTTATTACAATATGAGATATTCGCGTAAACACAAACAAATGATTTATTACGATTTTAATAAACTTAATGGGTACTATACGTAAATTATTAATATCGGTAACAGACAATTTCTGTTATACATCAAAATGTACATTGTGAAATTCAACCGGATTAAAAAAGCTTTCATATCATACTATGTAAATTTATTCTGCCGTTAATTGATATCCATTAAATTATTTCTGTTTCCATTTTGTTGTATGAAAGACGACTGACGAGTCAATACATTATTATTACTCGTAAAGATATTAAAACGAGTGAGTCGCGTCGTTTGTCGGTCGTAAGCTAGCTGCTACGAGGAATCGTAGACTGCTACGAAACAAAGAATGATGCTCTACAAAAAATCGTAGGCTGCTACGGGAAGTCGAATTCCTTACAAGAGATCGTTGCACAGCAGGCTTACTCCCGACACAATCGAGAACGGAATCAGTTCGATCTCAAAGGCTTTTGGTGTTTTATTTGATGGATCACATTGAAACTAACCAGGATAAAGAAAATCGTTACATCGTAACTTTTTATACTCCCGACCATATCAATCGGCTGAGAATCAAAATAAACAAGTGTCAATTTATTCGGGAGTACGCGGCACGATCGAATATAAATCAGAATCAAATTAGTTTGGCCTTAGGTTATAATTACTATTTACAACCTATTTTAATCACATTTAGTTAATTAGGTCATAACAAGATATGAGTAGATAGTTTTTTTGTTTAAACCTCTTATCATATTTTATATTTTGAATTATTATATTATCAGTATCATAATATAAAATTACATAATAGGGTATGTTTGGTTTCAATTAGTAGTGCAAACTTTATTATCACAATCAAAGTTATCGTATGGAAGAATCATTCATAGAACATAATATTCTATTGATTTATATTTATAGTAGATAGTTTTTTTGTTTAAACCTCTTATCATATTTTATATTTTGAATTATTATATTATCAGTATCATAATATAAAATTACATAATAGGGTATGTTTGGTTTCAATTAGTAGTGCAAACTTTATTATCACAATCAAAGTTATCGTATGGAAGAATCATTCATAGAACATAATATTCTATTGATTTATATTTTATAACGTCTAAGTGCCTTTGTTATCAATACCTGAGAAATCTAAGGTTTTATGTAAAAAATACTCACCGTAAAAGAAACTAGTTTGTTATCGAAAAAAAAAGATTTTTGCTTTACCTTTTTATAATCTAAGAACTTTAAAACCGTATCTAATTAGCAGACTGTCAATATTTATTGTTTGATAAAGACGACAATTAGGAGGTTCTTATCTACTTTCGGGAGGCCCATTAAAGTGCTAATCACTACTAATAAAGGGGCTCAAATGAAGGGAACCTCGGACTGCTGGCATTTATTAACATTACGGAGGTATTTAGGAAGTGAGGATTTTTCCATGATGAAAGATGTACTAATTGCCGGCCCTTATTCAAATTAGTTAAGATATAATGAGTGTTGAAACAAGGTGAATCAGAGGCCTTACAATTTCAGCTTCAAACATTTTCAACTATGAATTAATAAAAAAACATTTCTTAACTTTATATTATTTATATTAATTTTTAGCGTTTTACATAATATTATTTTGACGTATTTGTACCATTACGAATGTCGTCTTGTCTGACGTATTTACGACATCTACGGGAAAGACGGTTCATTAACCATCAACATCATCATCAGCTGCTATTCTTATTTCGGAACCCCACGGATATTTAGCTTGAAGTTTAGCTAACATAACGACGATGACCGTATCACGCCGATAAAAGATTCTCTGTTAAACTTAGGGCTGATTTTTCAATAGTCAGATAACTTTTATATAAGGAATAAATATGTGACTTTGACAGATTTTATATTGTCAGTCACATGTTTATTCGACAGATACAAGTTATCTGACGATTGAAAAATCGGCCCTTAGTGACATTATAATAAATTCATTGTTAGGTTATTAATTTACCTCCGAGAACCGGGAAGCTTGTTTTGTATTAACGTAATTAATTATATTCACAGCAATGACCAAAACTAATAATGTGCGTCAAATTTGTTTGTTTAGGCTCGAAGTTGGGAACTGAATAAGTTTAAAACTCACAAAACTAATTAAAACGCCTTGAGCAAATTACATGTAAACTCAACTAAAACTGCTGAGTTTGGTAATAGTTTCCTTTGGCTATCGTATTGTGTTGCCTGTGTTTTGCTATTATGCTGGACCTGTTTTTTATACCTTAAATAAAATAATACAACCTAACTATGTTATAAACCAAATCTTCCTATATAATCTTGTTAACCTAAATACTTAAAAGAAAACCACTTATTCGAAAAAAATATTTCTTATAATGTTAGTAAGTAGAGTAATAGTTACGAGTACTTTTCTTAAACAAAGAAAGCTAGTTTCCTTTGTGGCCAGGTTTCGAACATTTCGATTCTCAAGGTGGAATACTTACTATCATTTATCTAAATCTATCTATTTTAAAACCTTCTCCAAATGCGACATTTCAGTGCCGCCACGGTAAGTGAAGCGTATCTAAAGTAGTAAAGATTTAGCGTTATAGAATATACATGATTTTATTTTTATTTATTAATGATTTATTCATTTAAGTTCCTCATTATACACAGTCATGTTCATCACTCATCTAGCAGTTTGTAGGCGCTCCGCTCAGTATATTACATAAGTAGGTACTTAAATGCTATAAATGACATTGTACATTAACAATAACGTAATTAAATACAAATTAAACAATAAATACAAATTTTGTCATGCCAATTACACTTATATCAAATATAAACAAACGTCTATAGATATTATATTATAATTCAAATCCCCCTACACAACATTTCCATGTTTATGAATTTTCATACAATTATTATTATTCCATTTCGTTCCGCGTTTTGGGTACCACGTTACTGATACCGCGGTGCGGGTTCCGCGATGTAATTACATTTCACAATTTATTGTATGCTCAACGAAGTGGTCACGGGTCAGCTAGTATATAATCAAATAACAATTATAAAAAACAACCTTAAGGTCCACATCAGGCGTACCAAGAAAGCTCAAAGAGTTTTCTCGCTGGATGGCAATGCTTATTCTTTAAGCCAGGTAGGTGCCTGCTCTGGGGTCTTGAGTGGCCTCTGCTAGTATTTTAGAATTTTTTCCTAATAAATTATGTACATGAGCCCATGGCCCTTGGTGGCCCCAAAACGGTTCAAATGTGAAATCCTCACCAAGGTTCTCATATTTGCAGCGCTTTATTGTATCTATACTAATATTATAAAGCGGCTGAGTTTGATTGTTTGTTTCAACGCGCTAGTCTCAGAAACTACTGGACCGATTTGAAAAATTCTTTTTTAGTTGGATAGTCCATTTATAGAGGAAGGCTTTAGGCTACATAACATTACACTGAGATCAATAGGAGCGAAGCGTCAGTGAGAAATATTGTAAAGACGGGGAAAATTATTCACATTTGGGGACCTTCGTTGCGTGCGCTGCATAAACGGTTTAAGTCACTCAAAAACCACGCGAATGAAGTCGCGGGCACAGCTAGTATACGGTATAATAGTATCCCCTGTGTGAGGCTGTGTGTAAACTACACTTTTACATATTCTTAATATATTATTGTGGAGTCACAGAAATCGTCTACAAGTATGTGTAATGTTTGAGAAGCGACGCTTAACGTTTAAAGCTAAAATATGGTGAGACATTCTACCCGATATTGCGAAAGTGCGTGCGAACTGCTGTGTTATTTATTTAGAAACGCTGACCCGTGTAACCTTTTCCTTAATAGTTAAACTACCATAAATATCCGTTGAAATGTTTATTCGCTTTCATTGGTGGTTAGTTTTAGACGTTTAATGTGTAACTTCCCGCATTTGAAGGTTTCTATGGAGTTTTATGTCATTTTTTATGATCAAGGCATTAGCCAGCTATAACCTCCAGCTGACTATAAAAAAGTTTTGTTGTGACAGTTAAAAAAAAGTTGTATTTAGTAGATTTTTACTATTTTATTTATTTGAACTTCATGAAAACATAGTGTGGTTGTGCTAACATCGGGGGCCTGATTCAAGATGCCATCGCTAATTATCGCTTATAAAGTTCGATAGCAAAATGTATGAGATTTGACATAAGGTACGCTAAATGACATACCAAATCGCGATCATTTTGCGTAGCATAATATGTCAAATCCCATACATTTTGTTATCGAACTTTGTAAGCGATAATTAGCCATGACATCTTTAATCAGCCCCCTGTTATGTCTAACATCTTAGCTAACTCACACAATTACGAAAATACTATTGCACGATGAACTCATTACAGAACTCTTACAGAACATTTTGTAACATTGCCTGCATTAGATCCTACACATGCAATTTGCCAGCCAACGTTTTTGTCTTTTAATTTCCTTTATGAGTTTAAAATTGCCTCGGTAATGGTATCGTACCTTTCATTAGACTCATTTGAGCCCGTGAATAGTCTCGGCTCATAATGGGAGGAAACGTTAGGCGCAACACCCTTAAGCCTTTGTGTACACTTACGTCCGCTAGTTTCTTTCACGGATCATTTACTCTTTCGCCCAAGCTGACTTTCAATGAGGCTTTATTAATAACTTGGCACTTGTGTGATAAATGTTTAAGGTTTAGGGTAAACCGCCGGTTGTTGGGTCAATAACTTACGTGTGTAAGTAGCAACTTTGTTTCCCATTAATATTGTTAACACAACTTTTATGAATAGTTTTATAGAAAATATATAGAGTATAACTACAGTTGTACATACTTAAAAGACGTGTATATTTTTTTTTATATTGACCGCGACGCGAAAAATGGAAACCGAAACCTCGGAAACAGTATATTTTGCCATAGTAGGAAGTATATCTATATGACTGTTTTGTTTCAAATTCGGTAGAGTAGTTGAGAGCCTGATGACAAGTAAACTAAAAAAACATAAATAAATAATGAAATCTAAATGAAAAATCTACATAATAATATGTAAGTTCATTATATAGAGAGAATATCAATAATTATAAAATCATAACGCTGGTTTTAATTTGTATTTAACAAACAAATAAAGTGAATTAATATCGTCGATCGGTCAGGTACTACATAGGACGATTGAAAATCCTTTGTGTCTAAAGTACCTACGCGACTTTTTCTACGGCAGGTGAGCAGTTGGGGATCCTTTGAAATGTAAGGTTACATTGTACGTCATTTTAACTAGGTTTATCGAGTTAGAGCTACTGAAACAATACATAAATAAATAGTTTACCTTCATTGATAGGATTCAAAATATTTATGCATAGTCTTAAATCGCTTGAATAAATTGTCGTCGGAAAGTCTAAAATATTTTTTTTATAACAGCAGTACTTGCGGCAGGAAAAAAGGTAAGACCATCAATCAAACAGGGTAAATTTCCAACCGAAATCGTTTGTTAAAAGCAAATCTGCGGCAGAGAGAATTTAATTAAAGATGGCAAGATAGAGTGATTAATTTTAAATATTCTTTAAACTTTTTCAATTCATTTATAAAGTGGAAGGTGAGCTGAACTTTAAGAGATGAAACAGAGTGTTAAAGTAGAGATGTAATGCTCTCAGACGGTCTCCGGGAGGCGGCGAAGATGAATGGCTTTCAATATGAAATTGAATTCCGCGGTTCATTGCTTTTCAATTTGTTCGAGAACGTTGTTCGGCGTTTACCCGATACCTCTCCACCTCTATGACTGTCCTTCGGCGTAACGTTAATACATATGATTACATCAATTGAGCATGTGAGTAGCGTACAGGTATACCATTTCTAACTCTATAAAGTTATAGAATGTAATAATATATGCTGCATAAATGTTTGTACCTACCCCGTTTACGTTTTATTACGAAAATTGCGCTAAAGAGTATGCCGACACTAATATTTTATATAGAGAAGGAGAAAGCGTCTATTTCTTAAAATGTATCTAAAATAATGACTTTTATAATGTCAAAATTACCAAAATTATTTTTTATATATTCGCCAAATTTTCGCCGCAAAGCAGTTACTGGTGATGGTGAACTATAGCAGGGAACATTCTCGATCATTTCAGTTTGCAAATAAAAAAAAATATGGCAATCGGTTCATCCGTTTTGAATCTATGACGCCACAGATACACATACAGACATATCAAACTTATAACACCTCTTTTTGCGCTGGAGGTCAAAATAACAACTACACAAACTAGTTACTCACACTACCATATTTAACCGATTGTCAAGTTTCTTTTCAGTTTCCATAGACAACTATTACTATTATTATATGTGTATGCGCATATCTAAGCGATAAAAGAAGCCTAGAAGTATTTAAAAGTTATAATCTAAAATTTAAATTATAATCGAATTTCGAGTACAGGGCTACTTCTAGTTTATAAAGAAGAGCAAACATACTAGATACAGTTAAGTGGCTTTAAAGTAAATCTGTAACCTATGCGTCTCTATTAAATTAATAAGTATTGATATGTCAGAAACACAATAATGTGATATTAGACAAATAGAATTTAAATGGAATTGAGTACTTGTAATAAAATATCTACCAAGCCGATTCGTTTTTTATTATGTTACTAAGCGAAACTTACGTTAAGACTTATATATTTTGTTTTCGAACTTCGTAAGTGATAATAGCGATGGGACCTTGAATCAGGGGCTTGCTTTTTTATGTTTGAGCACAAATGAAAACATTAGAATATTTTACCTGTACGGATTTAATGAGCCGTTATAAATATTGAAAGAGAATAAAATTTAATGTGTAATTTAAAACATATACGCCAATTGGAAACGAATTGAAGGTCATAAATGGTACAATATTGAACTAATTTTCAGACGCAGAATTGTTAAGCATAGCATTATTCCAAACATTCGGGATTGGAAACATCGGGCCGCGCCATAATCGTTGAATCGTATTACCATTACAACTGTCCACGAAACGCCAGCTGCTTCCAACAACTTTATTTTAGAAACGAGGGTCTCCACTAGAGTTTAATGCGATACTTCTGTTTCTTGTGACACTGTTCAACTTATTTTCAAATAACATAACTTCTGACTTTTATCTTAGACGCATATAGATGAATATATAAGAGTGTATGTAGACATAACTTAGGCGTTGAAAATGAGAATCTTGAAATCTATTGTCTCGCTCGTTGATTGAACGTAACGCGGAACAACGCGGAACCCGCAACGTGGAACCCGCAACGCGGAACCCGCAACCCAGAACCCGCAACGCGGAACCCACAACGTGGAACCCGCAAACCCGCAACTCGCAAAGCTTAACCTGTGTTTCCTATTTATTTTTATTTATACTTTATTAGTATAGAGAAATGGTTTTAATATTTATTGCTTACAAAAATCAAATTGTCATTCATACGTCCATTACATAGCTGTCATTTGCATTTTGTTTTTCCAAGTCTAATTCTTTTTTGCTATACCACGTTTTATAGTGACTGATGTTTTATGTCAAGTCACACGGGAACGCTGTCGAATGGAATAAATTACTATTTATTTTTAATTTATCCTATGTCCGTCTCCTGGCTCTAAGCTACCTCCGCACCAATTTTCAGCCATATCGGTAAAACCGTTCTTGAGTTATAAATAGTGTAACTAACACGACTTTCTTTTATATAATATATAGATGTAGGTATAGATTACGGTTACGGTTAACAGTCGGTGAATGCTCCCGTCATAGTCGGTCCAGCCGATTCGGAGATCATTAGTTTGATGATGATGATGATGAAAAGTAGCCTAAGTGAATCCTCATAACTTTAGCTATCTACCAGTGAAAGTCTCGTCAAAATGGGTCCAGCCGTTCCAGAGATTAGCCGGAACAAACAGACATGCGGACAGACAGACAAACAGATAGACAATCATTTTTTAAATTGAATTTTCGTTTTCAGTATCATTTATAATGTCATATGCATTTAGTAAAACATTGCTAATTGAAAGTTACAAACAGACACTTTTATTTATTTGTATAGATAACAACGATGGATGAATGTTTCTACGCCATGAGTTTAAAGTTATCTTTAATTATCTTCTTTAATAATATTGCTAACCTAATTACAATAAAATGTACAGTATTGTAAAATTTTCTCTACTGCATTAGAGCGAGGTCCCATTAGTGCGTTGCGCTGTCGCATCGTCGACGCTGCGTCGTTTTTCAGTGTTGTACAAGTATATGGAAAAAGACGCAGTGTAACCGCCACGGTAACGCAACGCAACGCAACATACTAATTGGGCCTCGCTCATTCCTTACATAAAATGGATTTGTCTGTTTTGACAATTTACAGTAGGTATGCCTACTTCTTAAACTCAGCAAGTCAAAATAGACAAATGCATTTTGTAGATATCGGGCTTAAGATCATTTATTTCTCAAAAAAGAATACAATTATTCACTTACATTAAGGAGTTATTGCTGGGTAAGATTAAATTTTACAATGGCGCGGCGTTACAAAACAGTCGTTAATTCGTTACTAAAATAAAATAAAATAAAATAAAAATAAAAAACGTTTTATTTCCAAATGAAACTTAACAACCTATTTTTGGAAAGTCAACAAGAAAAACAAGCTACCTATTACCTACTAATAAAATAACAAAAAAAATAAAAAATAGGTACTTTTAACAAATCTATTGACCTACATCTATATATACATATTTAACGACCGTAGCGCAGTGGTTCAGCGCGTTGGTGCTCGACAGAGAGGTTGCGGGTTCGAATCCCGCCGAGGGAACAAAAAGTTTTCAATGTTCCTGTCATGGATGTGTATTAAAATAATAAAAATCTTAAATATGTGTATAGTATAAAATTATTAAATATATATTTCCGTTGTCTGGTACCTGTAACACAAGTTCTTCGGATACTTAGCACAGGGCCAGATTGACGTGGTGTGAAGCGTCTATATATATTATATTATTATTATTATTATTAATATATCATTATACATCATAATATTATATATGTATATCAATCATAATACCTCATATCATAAAGATCACAATAATTTTGTAAGTAGTTATAACAATATTAGTTTCTAATAGGAATAACCTTAACGACTCCTCACTACGGTAGCCACCATCCACCACAAGCGAGTGTGATATTACACACACACACACAGCTCCACATTCTACAAATTTATTTATTGCACCACCAACGATTTTTATTTGAAGGAAATATCTTTGTGATTGAAATTGAAAACTGCTATGAAATACCTCAAGTTTGTAAATGTATCAATGTTCGAAAGTTCCGAGGTATAAATTACATACTTGAAATATTTTCTCGTTACGGTGTGAAATATTATACGCATTGATCTGTAAAAATGTTCTAAAATCCTTGTGACTCGTACATTTGTATTTATTATATTTATTCAAGTTCCAGCTACTTGTAATCATTTTTGGTCACACAAAAACCTGCTAATACAGTTATAAATATTATATAATGTTGATGGAATTCGGTGTGGTAGTAGTTTAATAATAATAATAATAATAATATCGTGTTGGCTTCGGCCCCACGCATGCCTTCCAAAGGTCCGGGATTTAATTGCCCGTGAGCAAAGATATATGTTATACACAAACATAATAATAATAGACATATTTTATTCATAACACATTTGGACATTACACCACATTACATTTAAAAACAAGTTAAAAAGAAGATAAACACACGCATTTTAAACAAAAGAACATTTGAACTGATAGGCATGCAATAAATATAGAAATAAATAAAAAAAAACAATAAAGAAAACAAACTTTACATGCCAGATTAACACATGTAATATACTACTTCTTACAGCAGAAAAATATGCGGTTCCTGAAGGATTTCATTTTGGGCGTACATGGTAGAGGGAAAGATCTAAAATATATTAATAAAGGTATTAATACTGCGACAGACGATTGTAATGATATGAATTTGAAAAAGATATTATAAACTATCGTATTATGCAGGAGGTATAATGATTTGTTCAAAAGCATTGATACGAAGGTAATCGCTGGGAGATATTTTTCCCTCAACAGATCCCAACTCGTGCGTGCCCTGTCTAATGTGCCGTTATTTCCCCAACGCGGAATAACAAAACTACGTTTGGTTACTATACTTACAAGTATAGTAACCAAACGTAGTTTTGTTATTCCGCGTTAGTATTCCGCGTTAGTATTCCGCGTTAGTATGCATTAGTAGTAACTAACATATTATTTTAGGTTGTCTGAATCCATCATCATCGTTTAAGCTATTAGGTCATAAGCCTCCCCTAAAGTATTTTATGGGGGGGTATTGGCTATACACTTGCGAGCACAGTTTTCAGATCACAATGGAGAATGTTACTGGGTATGCGAAATTGTTGTAACTTTGTCACAGTAAAGCCTATATGAATTTAAAGACACTACTTTTTATTTCATGACAAAATATGAATTAGTTTAGATTTTATAGACATTTAAAAATCTCGATAATTTAAAATTGTCGCGCGTTGGCGCAGTGTTAGTGTGACGTCACAGGTCGTATATACGTCCGGAGACATAACTTAACGCTTCGCAGTAAATTGTTGCTTTATTTCATTTGTTATTTTGGTAGAAACAAAAGATCTAGTGTGAGGGTAGATGCAAAAGAGCAAATTTGAGGGTAGATGCAAAAAAAAACAAATTTGAGGGTAGATGCAAAAAAAAACAAATTTGAGGGTAGATGCAAAAAAAAACAAATTTGAGGGTAGACGCAAAAAAAAACAAATTTGGGGGTTGATGTAAAAAAAACAAATTTGAGGGTAGTTCAAAAAAAAAACAAATTTGAGGGTAGACGCAAAAAAAACAAATTTGGGGGTTGATGTAAAAAAAACAAATTTGAGGGTAGACGCAAAAAAAACAAATTTGGGGGTTGATGTAAAAAAAACAAATTTGAGGGTAGATGCAAAAAAAAAACAAATTTGAGGGTAGACGCAAAAAAAAACAAATTTGAGGGTAAACGCAAAAAAAAACAATTTGAGGGTACATGCAAAAAAAACAAATTTGAGGGTAGACGCAAAAAAAAAACAAATTTGAGGGTAGACGCAAAAAAAAAACAAATTTGAGGGTACATGCAAAAAAAACCAATTTGAGGGTACATGCAAAAAAAAACAATTTGAGGGTAGATGCAAAAAAAAACCAATTTGAGGGTACATGCAAAAAAAAACAAATTTGAGGGTAGATGCAAAAAAAAAACAAATTTGAGGGTAGATGCAAAAGAGCAAATTTGAGGGTAGATGCAAAAAAAACAAATTTGAGGGTAGATGCAAAAGAGCAAATTTGAGGGTAGATGCAAAAAAAAACAAATTTGAGGGTAGACGCAAAAAAAAAACCAATTTGAGAGTAAATGCGAAAAAACAAGTCTGCGGGTAGATTTGAGGGTAGCAGGTAGCAGAAGGTATAAGCATCACGTTTTAACTGCAATGTAGCGTAAGTGAAGTTAAGCCTGGTGAAGTAAGGGCGCATAGATCAAGAATTTGACATGAGATCTGACCACTTTTTGTTAGATTTTGATTAAGGTGTTTGACAAAAAAAGGACAAAATTGGTTTTTGACAAAGCTGAAGACCGAAGATGGACGCGTAACGTCAAATAAGTCCGAGGTACTACGGGAGATAGAGAGGTTCTATGGACACCTGTATACCTCGGTCTCAGCTGAACCTGCTAGTTTAGCTGTGATCCAAGAGCCAGGCTAACACGACACTATACCGAAGACATCCCGGACATCAGCCTGTACGAGATTAGGGTAGCTCTCAAACAGCTTAAGAACAACAAGGCTCCGGGCGAGGATGGAGGATTCCTTCAAGCTCCTGGAATGGCAAGGACTTTGCATCAACATCAATGGCGAATACATCACTCACCTTCGATTTGCCGACGACATAGTAGTCATGGCAGAATCGCTGGAAGATTTGGGGCGCATGCTCGGTGGCCTCAATAGAGTTTCTCAACAAGTGGGTCTTAAAATGAACATGGACAAAACAAAGATCATGCACAATGTCCATGTTGCACCCACCGCACTAACTGTTGGGAGCTCTACTCTTGAAGTTGTTGACGAATATATATACCTAGGGCAGGCTGTCCGATTAGGTAGGTCCAACTTTAAGAGAGAGGTCAGTAGACGGATCCAGCTCGGCTGGGCAGCGTTCGGTAAATTACGCAACGTCTTCTCGTCCAAAATACCTCAGTGCCTTAAGACAAAGGTATACAACCAATGTGTGTTACCAGTGATGACTTACGGTTCTGAGACGTGGTGCTTCACGAAGGATCTTTTCAAAAGGCTCAATGTCGCTCAGCGTGCTATAATAATAATAATAATTCTTTATTTTCAGACAACTTAGGCCCAGATGTTAGTTACAGTAATCTTAATAAACTAGTGTTAGTAATACATTATTTTACATTTACAAAACATTTACATTACATATAATATACCGTGCGACACAGCGCCACAGCGGTTCACATAGGGACAGTCCAGTCTACTAGCGAACATGTCCAGTAAGCTATTGGTGCTGCCTCTCACCCTGCGCACTAGGGATGCGCACCTTTTTCTCATGGTCGCGTAAAAGCAGTCTACACGCGCCTCCGCAAACATACCTGACGCGCTGCAGCGCCGAGGCAGCCCCAGCAGCAACCTGAACGCGTTGTTAAATTGGACACGGAGAGCACTGTATGATTTTTGGGTATAATTAGCCCATAAACTGCACGTATAAAAGGACGTGCAGAACGCTCTGAATAACGTCACCTTGACGTTGCGTGAGCTACGCGCGAACCTACGCGCGAGCATGTTCGCTCGTACCGACAGCGCTCTCCGTTCCCTCTCTATGTCACAATCATCCCTGAGATCAGGTGTCAAGCAATGTCCCAAGTATTTAAACTTATAAACTCGTTCAAGTGAGACGTTATTAATAGAGACTACTGGGACATTAGTGGGACACTTGCTTCCGACCCCAAAGACCATTATCTGACTCTTCTTCACATTATAAGTTAAGCCATGCAGATTTGCATATGACTCACATACAGACATAAGTTTTCTTACACCACACACAGATGCACTCAGTAGCACCATGTCGTCTGCATAACTGATGTTGTTCAGACACACTCCATCAATATGACATCCGACCCTGGTGCCACTGAGCTCACGTATCAGATCATTGACATAAATGTTGAACAGGGTTGGTGAGGTTAGCCCCCCCTGTCTCACCCCGCACTCCAGACCATACGCTCGGGATAACGCGCCCTGCCATCGCACACTATTCACCTGGTTACCATACCAATACTTAAATATGTTAATCAGTTCTTTCGGTAGGCCGTAGGTAGAAAGTTTTTGCCACAACACTCTATACGAGACTAGATCAAAGGCCCTAGACAGGTCTAGAAAGCAGGCGATGACAGGCGTCTCTCTCTTAGCATAGTAGGATACAGTACTCTTCAGACACAGCACAGCGCTTTCAGTCGATAACCCAGATTTAAATCCAAATTGGTTATCGTGTTGTTTAACGAATAGGCTTAGCTGTGTATTCAGAACACTATCAAATATTTTCGAGATAACTGTTGCTAGCGAAATGGGTCTGTAATTATTCTTGTCACTAATGTCACTGGTTTTACACTTAACAACAGGAACCACTATCGTTCGCATCATGTCACTCGGCATATAGCTATGGCTTAAACAAAAATTGAATAATAAAAACAGAACACGTGATATGTGCGAGCCGGCAAACTGCAGATGCTCAATACTGAGACCGTCATGTCCAGGTGATTTCCCTCTAGTCATAGACCTTATAATAGTATGAATGCTACTTGTTTTAATCAACCTAATCATATCAGTCCCAGGATCCAGCAAACAGTCTGAGGCGCCTAGCGGAGATTTAACTGAGAAATGATCTACAAATGAGTTCGCAATCTGTTCGTGGCTAGTTAACCCTCCGATGCTCACAGGGACGCCCGGCTTTGGTTGTAACTTATTCGTATATTTCCAAAATGAGTGAAAGTTATTTCTTTTATGATGTGATGCTAAAATATCCATTTTTATTTGATCCGCATGGTTTTGACACCATTTTAAACGTGATTTAAAAATCCTCCTAGCGTCACACATTTCTTGGTAACAGTATCCACTCACAGGTCTCCCATGTGCTACCCACTCCGTGAACCTCTGCCTAGCAACCCTGTGAGCATCCGACACGTATTTATTCCAACCCGGCACTGCTCGTTTCCCATAACATTTTCTATCCGCACAGCTTAGCACAGCAGATTCACTTAAAATTACAACAATATTCTTATAATATTCGTCTATGATACTTCTGTGCGTCGGATCACTACACATTTTGTCACAGCATCCCAGAAGTCCATGCGGGATGTCAATGAGTCGTAACCGCCTATGACACTCTTGTCTATATTTTTCTACTTGTTGAGGACCCCGTTCGCCCCACACAACTTTATTATGTTCTTTATTACTCTGAGCAGTTTTCGTAGGTATAATATCCAATTTACATTTGATAATTAAAGGATAATGATCCGACCACGTCATATCATATTTAACGTGAATATTTTCAACCGAGTGAGCGGCCGCCTCGGTTACCACACAGTGATCCAGCCACCGTCTGGAGCCGTTAGCTTCACTCACAAAGGTATATGTATCGGAGAACGGATTTAACATTTCAATGTCTGCACATATCCACTTCATGTCGCTACAAAATGACATAAGCTCATCATAAAACTGTTCGAATGGATGGGCGTTAAAGTCTCCAAGTACGTAAGCACAGTCTACACTACAATTGTCTAAAATTGCACTTACCGAACTCATAATATCCGTGAACTCTGTTAGGTTAGCAACCGAATCCGTAGGCATATATACACTCACTATCATAATAGACTTTTCTTTTAGCACTATATTCACGGCACAAATACGCGGGTTATTACACTGAACAACACTGACGTTTGGAAAAAGGTTTCGTCTCCACAGCAGTGCGACCCCACCATAAGGCCGGCCCCGTAGAATACCTCCAGATGTATCCACAGCTGATTCGCCTGTACAACTAAAATCATCACTGATGGTATTGAGAAAAGATAACTCTTCTGGCAGCAACCACGTTTCCTGAAGCGCTATGATATCAGCTGTATTCATTAGGTCTCGAATAGCATCGATGGAGCGTTTAATATTTTTACAATTAAAGGTAACCATTTCACACATATTATTTTCCATTTGATGTTTTAAAATTCGAGTCAAACTTTCGATGCTTGAAATGGACGAAACGTCTAAAAACAATGCCCTCTGGCCACAGTTTCTCGTCAAGGTATAAAAACAACTTTGCTTCATTCACAAAAAATTTATACGCTTTATAGCCTCTGTCTTTTTTCATAATAATCGGTTCCAAAGAGACACATTCATGAGTTTTTGTACGTATGTATTTTTCAATACTATCTTCGGTTGTATCGCTGTGTATATTGGTAATAAATATCGGTATTTTCCTGTCGGCAGCTTTAAAATTAAATTCTTTAAAATCTTCATCTCTAGCCGTTCCTGACTTACCTAAATAGCGATACTTAAATTGTTTCTTGCGTTTTTCAATCTTTTTCCATTCGTTTTGTACATTATTTAACTTATTTTCGGAAACCATTTCATTACAACAAATTGAATTACGTAGTACGCATTCCTCATTATCGCCTCGATCGATTATCGCAGTCAGCTGATGCGCCGATAACGGAGCGGGGCTCGCCTGCGCTGACGTCACAAGCAAACCAGTTTCAAACTCGGCAGCGCTCGATGACTGTTGTATTATTTCGTATTCTTTTCGGCTTACCCTCTCAGAATTCTGGTTACAATTCAGTTTTTCTTTCTCTGCATTATTGGATGGAATATTTAAAGGAGAACTAGAAACTTGTGAAAATCCCACTGGGCCACTATCCAGAGCCCAAGTCCCACAATTTTCATTGACTTTCAACGCAGAAGCAGGGATGCAAAAATCATTAAATGATTTACATAAATCTTCTTTTAGCTCTTTCAAGTTATCAAGAGTGGCGTAGGTGCTTTTTATTTCATCAACTGCCGATTGCAGTTTCAAAATGTCCCGTAATAATTTGGTACAATCCAGGTGATCAAATAATATTGGGGGTAGCTTTTCTAGTTGTTTGGCTACAAACACAGGAATTTCATCCGGATCCGTTGATTTAATTAGATTGACAATATCTAATATATCACGTTCTTCCTTGCCTTTGCTTTTTCTTATTATCTTCCTCAGATCCGTTGATATTGATTCAAACAGAAGCGTTTTCGACTTTTTAATTTCATCACTACTAAATGCCGAGAGACAAATTCGTACTAAAGTCTGCTCATCAATTACGGAGACTTTATTCTGAATATATGCAAGCATCTCGTCAATAACGATATTACAATTACTACACTTTAACACCTTCGTCATTTTCGCAAATAATAGTTATTTCGCACTCACGACACATCCTACGCATGCGAATGCGCGCGCGACACCTTAATGGAGGAGAGGGCAATGCTCGGTATTTCTCTACGCAGTCGAATCAGAAATGAGGAGATCCGTAGAAGAAATAAAGGTTGCTGACATTGCCCGTAGGATCAGTCAGCTGAAGTGGCAATGGGCCGGCCACATAGCACGAAGATTGGACGGTTGATGGGGAAAAAAGATCCTAGAGTGGAGGCCACGTACTGGCAAGCGCAGTGTAGGACGGCCACCTACCAGATGGACCGACGACCTGGTGAAATCTGCCGGGTCACGTTGGATGCAGGTGGCAATGGACCGGTCGCACTGGAAATGTATTGGAGAGGCCTATGTCCAGCAGTGGACAGTAAAAGGCTGAAACAACGTAGAGCTTGGCTTTATACGATATCTGATAACTTTTTCACAGGGTAAGCTGTGTAGACTCGTCTTGACAACATTTTACATGAAAATGTTTTTGGTGGGATTATATCTACTCGTACAAATACTCGTAATGAGATACATAGACAGTGGTAGATGAATTTATTAGTTCATAATAGTTAATAAAAAATATTAATTCATAATAACAATAAGTAGCACTTATTGTTATTATGAATTTTGTTCGGACAGGTGTACAAAACCTTTTTCGCGATAACGCACATAATACAAAAATTATGTATGCACATACACTTTGTCATTTTGTAAATTTTTCCTATTTCAGATCGGTTTTAGCCACTTCTGACGTATTTTAATATATATTGGAACCAAAAAAAAATACTTTTCCGGTGCTATGGTAGTAGTACTTTCACATTTTGGCACAACACATGATTTTCTTCTAATTGAATTCGACATTTCGAATAATATTAGCGTTATTTCGTAGTACACCGTACTGGAGCGCGCAACGTACTGAGTGAGCGTATGACTCGTGACGTCACCGCGCCAAGCGCCGGCCGACCGTCACTTGCACCCTTTAAAGTTCAATATCTCGGGAACTAAGCGACATATCGAAATAATTTTTACACACACTTTTTTATTTCATATATGGACTATATTAAACGTAAAAAAACAAAACTAGTGAACATTCTCCAGTATCGCGGAAACGCTGCAGCCCATTTATATTCCCTTTGTCGTTTTTTAATTGCGTCTATAGAGACGCAATAATTTTTTGTTTTTTTGTAGGAAATAAATTTTTAAAAAGTCGTCGAAAATTGGAACTTCGTCTTCATCCGTGACACTGCTAAGATCTTTTTCTAGGACCACAAGGACCCTAAAACTTATCGAAAAAACGTACGACGCCTGGACTGACCTACCTCGACTAACGTAGTAGTTTGACTACACAGATGGGTGATGCTGCCAGCGTTTTAGGGACCTTACCAGTGGCCTCCAACCTCAACTCTGTTTTTAATACTTGGATAATATTTTTCTATAATATTATATTAGCAGGCAAACTTCGCACCATCTTATAATTAAGTTTCTTTGCACACTGACATTAGCGACAACTAACAGCTCCAATTAATACAACCCTTCCTTGAAAACTACACAATCCAACCATTAATATTTAGTTTCCATCCATAGGTGAAAACAGTCTAAAGATCGGTGCAGTGCTTTAAGTTTATCGCGCATATACTTAACATACTTAGGTACATACATATTATAATATAATAATCACTGTATTTGCAAACTCTACCATTATTGATTTTACTGTTTTATAAATAAGTTAATTTACTATTATCTTCATCAATTTTCACACCGAGAACGCGGCTACACGCTTTGTAGCGGCAGAACTGATTTTTATTACCAAAAAGTTATAATCTGGTCTTGTTAGCAACTCTGTAACCACTTTGATCAGAAACAGCTTTAATGAAACAGGAATCTATATAAAGCAATCACAAACCAGTGTATTAGAATCGCCACAGCTGCGTGGAATTACTCGTGTTCCACCTTTCTCGTTAGAGGCGGTGCGGGCTAAATGAACACGACGCAGCTGACAGCGAGGCAATATACACGGATATTTTCCCGTGGACAGAAAAGAAACAATGAAGTAATGGAAACTATGCTAAGCCGGCGTAAATGCGGGGGGAATCAACTCTGAGACGCTTCTGTTCTGTGAACTACAGTGTATTAGGTATAGTGTTGTTTTAAAATTGTAACTTTGATACAAAATTAAATTTTTTACAACTTTAATTTTGTATTATAGTGTTATTTTAAACAAAAATAAAATGTGTAGTAACCTCAGAATTTTCAAGCGGTGATTGGACTGATGATAATTATAGCTAAGTACACTTGCAGATAAAAAAAACTAGGTCAAAATCGGTTTGTACACTGGGGAGCTACTATGCAGAAACGTCTAACATAATATAATACCCCTGTGTTTTTGTCGGGCATTACACAATATTTAAAATTTGAAATATTATGTTTTTTTTGTCAGAAATGCTTTTGTTACTGCTTGTTTAGATGTGTAAATAGTTTTTTGTTATAAATGTATGTTTTCCTAGTTAAATATTATACCCTTAACTTTGTATTATATTGTAGTTGATAATAGGCCAGTGTAATTGCCTCGTATATCATATCAGGCTATGAATTTACGAGAAATTAGAAACATAAAAAGAAGGAAGAGACATAAGGTTATAGTTAAAAGTAGAATTATATGAACAGGGTAGTGTCGCTTCCATCGTAGTCCGATTTATTCTCAACAGATGGCGTCACTATTTACTTGTACGAAGATATTTTTAGGCTAAACAAATGCCTGCTGCCTGCACATAGGGTATGATTTATGTAGGTATAACTCTATGGTATGTTTCTATTTATTTGTTATTTTAACATTCATTTCATTAGTTTTATATTGCACTGATTTAGAGGCAGTTGTAAATACGAGTAGTATTAGTTATTGTGAGTTAATAGTTTATTAATGGTACGTTTAATAACTAGTTTAGCAGTAAAATATACAAAAATAAGTATCAGAAAATAATATTATGGATCAGTGAATATATAACTGAGCAGGAAAATAATTAAATTGGTGGTAAAAAATATTAATCGAGCGGATACGTGTGAGCAGTAATAAATCGGAATTCGTCGGTAAGAAATCTCATTGGAAGAAATTCTATAAACAATGAGGTGGTAAAAAACAGCACTCAAATATTGATGAAAAATTAAATTACTTTTACTTTGACTGAAGGAATTAAATTCCGCCACCTGCGCTAATAAGATCCACCCAACTAAACTAACGCTCGCTATGATATCCTAAACTATTTATCGAAACGCATATTCCATAATTGTTCTTTTTTAATATATTTCACGTCCTGATTTTTTTTAATATTAGCATACTGCGCTGGACCACAAAGTAAATAGTAAAATTTCACGGAGGAGTATGCAATTTGTCACATTTATAGTTATAGGTATTTAGTATAATATTATAGAGAACGATATCTGTATTATAAACTGATCCCTATTCCTCCGTCCGCACTTACTCGTATTTCGTAAAAACTGCTACAAAGTAGTTGCTTCTTTATTCAAATTAAATAAGGTATAATAATATTGTAAACCGCTGTTTTTCGCACTTCAATACAAAGTACATAGAAAATTAACACACTATAAAGACGTGTTTTGTATAAAGCAACATTACCGGCGGTGGGTTATTCAGGAATCTGTGAAATTACACCGGCAAATCTGCAGCGGATACCGGCACATGATAGGCTGCTATGAAACTTTAATGTAACGACCCCGGCCGAGCCACGGAAATCTAGCCGCTCTTGATTTTGGTTTTATGCTTCTGGAGTGCTCAATTACATGAATTAGTTATCACTACGCGCACTTATACGTAATTAATATCTAAACGTAAAAATATAGCTTTTATGTGTACGAAGAACATTTACTGTTGTAAATGTAATATACTTACAAAGTGTCATGGTGGAAATACAATATATTTTAATAATACGTTTCTTGCAGCTCAGTCTGTAATTTCAGTATAGCATAAATTGAACGAAGTACTCTTTGGTATAAAATTCGTAATGTGTTAATAGATAACCTTAATTGCTGCCACACAATATAATGTTAAAATTACATTGGTTCTGCCGCAAATTATGTTCTAAACTTCCAGGAAATATAATATGTTTTATAGATCATAGGATCATCCTAGTTCCTTTAGATATTCTTTGAAATGTGTCTAAATAAATATAATGAGTCAGATGTAAATGTACAAGCGTGAACCAGTGACAGGACAAATCTCTCAAGGTTTTTTGTTACTGTATATTGTTAAAATGTATTCTTTTTTATAAATAAATTAAAAAAAAAAGATATTATTTAAAGGTGTGTATAGCATTTTATTTGGTTTCGTTTTATAAGTAAAATTTTGTTTTCATTAATTTTCATAACTCTCGATGTTATAATTTAAATTCTTGTTGTAAGTTGAGACAAATGTTGTTGGCTATACAAATATTGTAATAATTTAACCTATTTGGATTTATTTTTGTTAATTGGTTCTTAAACGAATTTTAAAAAATCCGTTGTGTAGTTTCTGCGTGAAAATGTTACAATCATCATAATAAAGTTTCATATATATACTATCAAGTAGAGATTTTAGCTATATTGTCCTTTATTCGTAAGTGCAGTTTTATAAAATACTGTAGCGTTAATTAAATAGTACTCAAATATATCATTATCTATGAATTCTAGATAGTCGGCTCAACTCAGACTGGCATACATTAGAAGCGTCACGTCGCATAATTTTTTACCCGACTTCGGCGAAGCCAAAAGGAAGGGTAATGATTTTGGCAGTATGTATGTATGTATTTCGTAGTGGTCCCGTGAGTAACATAGGCTATAAAACTTTTTTTGAAAAATTTTGGATTTTGAAAATTATACCCCAAAAACTATCACAAAAAAATATTAAATTAAGATAATTGTATCGTGTTTGGTATCAAAAGATAGACATTGCCAAGACAAGCTCATTACAAATATGTATTTAAATATTTTATTTATTATTACATTTTATTGTTAAATTCAAAATAAACGTTTAAAATTCGGTCGTACAAGTAGTATCTAGGAGTTGTTTAGTTACTTACCTACTATGTAATGGTTAGTTTAATGAAAATATATTTGATGAAAAAACAGAAAAAAATAAAATAAAAATAAGTTAAAAACTATAACCCGACTTCGCAAAAAAGGGTCTAAAAAGGCTGAAACAAGAAAATAAGTCAATTTAAAATACAGATATGCTTAGGTACAAAAAAGGTCAAGGTAGAGCCGTGGTCGTACCCGCTTAACAAATCTAGGCGTCACTTCACACAAAAATACGGTAGAAAAAAGATAAATTGAAAATAAAAAATAATCGTCTGCTGTTGAAATATACTATCCCAATAGCGGGTACGACCACGGCTCTACCATGACCATTTTTGTACCTAAGCATATATCTGAATTTTAAATTGAATTATTTTCTTGCTTCAGCCTTTTTAGACCCTTTTTTGCAAACTCGGGTTATAGTTTTTACTTATTTTTATCTATAAATATATTGGTAAATTCACTAGGAAGAACAGTATCGGGATCAGACGCGCGTCGAAGCGTCGCGACTCCACAGCGGTATCGCACCGCTCGCTCCATACTATATGAATATTCATTATTTTAATGGTTAGCCTTAATAACTATATTATCTCTATTTTCTAACTAGAAAATAGAGATAGATGAATATACTATATGGGGGATAGGAATCGGGGATATACAAAAAAAAAAACACTACGCTTCGACTCTATGCTAATGAGTTGTTGCCTAAAAAAGAACCCATAGTTCGCTTACCGGCGCAAGTGTCTCTTTATTTACCTCATAGAAACCGAACATGAGAATTTCACAAATAAACACGCGTCACGTAGTATTTTTAGGAAATATTTCAGAAGTTTGGCCCGACATGCACCGCCTCGCTGAGTTCTTAAATTGCACTTGTGCGACGTACTAATGTCGGATGGGGGACGGGTACGGCACCTAACTTTCCGGATAAACTTCGCGGACATCAGTCTCAAACTTTCGAGCCACCTGAATGGATGCCTACACGCTTTAGCTTCGATTTAAATAGCCAAGATGGATATACAAGAAAGTTTCGTAAATAGTCGAGATCTCGAAACGCAGTCTTTTGATGTGCAATTTTATAAATTCATCACAATGACAAGTTTCAACCGTTTTCACCTGGCATCATAGGGGATGAACTGATTTTGATTTAATTTTGTGAGCCACAGAAATCCAGCTGCTCTTTATTTTTATGCTTTCTGGAGTGCTTAATTACATGAATGAGTTATCACTAAGCGCATTATTATGTGCGGAGATTTTGTTTCCTTTTTTTTGTAAAGCTGACTTACTTATTCAATAGTATTCTTAGAATTAAAAGCAAACTGATGATAATTGATTCATTCAATTTAATAATAATAACAAAGTATTATAATATTTTTATATGACCACCGCCAACGCGGGGCCGCTCCACATACACCCTCACCCCCGTCCTGATAGGCAGGAACTGAGGTATGTATACCGCGTATATATTCCAATTTATACTACACAGAGGCAAAGATTTGAAAATTGTGTGCAAAGAAATGAATACCGCTACGTCTACGCGATTTTCCATCTTCATGTAGCACCGGTTTGTTCACGGAACTGCAACTTTTTCAACGTCGTAACTCCCTTCCCTTTGAAACCGACTTTATGCCATAAAAGTAAATTTTTTGCAAACGCGACTAAGAACTCAAATATCTAGTTAAAACTATCGCCCCGCTTCAAAGTATGGGTTATAAAAATACTTCTTTGCGAATAAAGAGTTTTTAACGGAGTATCTGCATCCGAATACTCATAGATTACGTAAATAATAAAGATTTTTATGAAAGCAAAGCTCAACCAGCCCGAGTAAGACCTGCACTCAACGCTGAATGGATTTTGAGTTGGGAATGGCACTTTGTTGCGAGTAAATCTTTATTCAGAAGTAGCCACTTCAAGTTAGTTTGTAACTTGACTAGACGCGGTCACCGCCACAATACAGTGCGCGGACAATATTATAAATAACATTTTTCGATTTACCAGATTTTGAGTTGTATATGCAAATAAGTAGTCGTTGTCGTAAGTCTAATAACTTACCTTACCTTTGGTCCCTACATAAATGATGTATAATAAAGTTGTGAAAAATCAATAAAACAATTACTACTCATAATGAAATCGTTGTATCGATCATATAGTGTTCAAACAGAAAAGGAGATATGAAAGAATCACAATAACCTTAACAGGCAAATAAAATTAAGATAAGAACCCCCGAATTATCAGTAGGCTTTTAAAAACCTCCTATGTTTACGCACCAGAAGACCAGGCCCCTAGTCCCCGGCGGCCCCGCTATTCCTGGCTACGGTAGCGGCCACGGTAACGGCGGGGCGGGGGGTGCTAAGAATCCCCGGAAGAGATCCGGCTACCACCCCCCTTATAAACGACAACTGGCCCTGGTAACACACAACGTGCGCACTTTGAGGTTGGACGAGAAGCTCGTAGAGCTGGAAGAGGAGATGAACAAGTTGCACTGGGACGTTATTGGTTTATCGGAGATCCGAAGAGAGGGCGAGGATACGATAACCTTACAGTCCGGCCACTTGTTCTACTACCGGGAGGGAGAACAGAAGTCCCAAGGTGGTGTTGGGTTTATCGTCCACAAATCTCTCATCAACAACATTGTGTCCATCGAGAGTGTGTCAAATAGGGTTGCATACCTTGTACTGAGAATCTCAAAACGATATTCGTTGAAGATTGTACAGGTATACGCCCCATCGTCAACACATCCAGACGATGAAGTAGAAGCTACGTATGAGGACGTCAGTAGGGCCATACGTAGCCCTAAAACACACTTCACAGTTGTTATGGGAGATTTCAATGCGAGGCTGGGCTGCAGAAGCGATGATGAGCTGAAAGTGGGGCCATTTGGATTTGGGCAGAGGAATCCCAGAGGACAGATGCTGGCGGACTTTATGGAGAAGGAAGGACTCTTCATGATGAATTCTTTCTTCCAAAAGCCGCCGCAGAGGAAATGGACCTGGTTGAGTCCCGACGGTGTAACTAGAAACGAGATTGACTTCATTATGAGCACCAAGCGGCAGATATTCAACGATGTCTCTGTGATCAACATGGTTAAGACCGGTAGTGATCACCGAATCGTCAGAGGCATGTTGAATATCAACGTGAAACTTGAGAGATCGCGTCTGATGAAGTCTACGCTCCGACCGTCGAATGCCCATATCCAAAACCCCGAGAGCTTTCAACTTGAACTGTCAAATCGCTTCCAATGGCTAGACAGCTGCGCATCAGTGGACGATATAAATAGCAGGCTGGTAGAAACTGTCCATACGGTGGGGTCCAAATTTTTCAAGACCCACCGTACAAATAGACCTCAGAAACTATCCGACCAAACCCGGAACCTCATGGCTAGTCGACGTTCAATGACGCTCCAAACTTCGAGCGACGCTGAGTCATATAGGCAGCTCAATAGACAGATTACGAAGTCCTTGCGACACGATATCCGTTCTTTTAATACCCAGCGTATTAAAGAGACGATAGAGCGGAACCAAGGCTCCAAAGTGTTTGCAAGAGACATATCTATTGGGCAAAGCCAGTTGACAAAGCTGAAGACCGAAGATGGACGCGTAACGTCAAATAAGTCCGAGGTACTACGGGAGATAGAAAGGTTCTATGGACAGCTGTATACCTCGGTCTCAGCTGAACCTGCTAGTTTAGCTGCAGACCCAAGAGCCAGGCTAACCCGACACTATACCGAAGACATCCCGGACATCAGCCTGTACGAGATTAGGGTAGCTCTCAAACAGCTTAAGAACAACAAGGCTCCGGGTGAGGATGGAATCACTACAGAGCTTCTGAAAGCGGGCGGCACGCCGGTACTAAAAGTCCTTCAGAAACTCTTCAATTCCTCCTTACTCGATGGGAAAACGCCAGAGGCATGGAACAGGGGTGTTGTGGTCCTGTTCTTCAAAAAAGGCGACAAAACCTTACTGAAGAACTATAGACCCATAACACTGCTGAGCCATGTCTACAAGCTGTTTTCGAGAGTTATTACGATGCGTCTCGAACGCAGGCTAGATGACTTTCAGCCTACCGAACAAGCCGGTTTCCGAAAAGGCTATAGTACCATAGACCACATACATACGCTGCGGCAGATTATACAGAAGACCGAAGAGTATAATCGGCCAATAAGCTTGGCGTTTGTGGACTATGAGAAAGCCTTTGATTCCGTCGAAATATGGGCGGTCCTTAGATCTCTCCAGCGTTGCCGTATTGACTATCGGTATATCGAAGTGTTGAAGTGTTTGTATAATAACGCCACCATGTCAGTCCGAGTACAGGAGCACTGCACGAAGGATATCCCTTTAAAGAGAGGAGTAAGACAGGGGGATATCATATCCCCGAAACTGTTTACCGCTGCTCTGGAGGATTCCTTCAAGCTACTGGAATGGCAAGGACTTGGCATCAACATCAATGGCGAATACATCACTCACCTTCGATTTGCCGACGACATAGTAGTCATGGCAGAATCGCTGGAAGATTTGGGGCGCATGCTCGGTGGCCTCAATAGAGTTTCTCAACAAGTGGGTCTTAAAATGAACATGGACAAAACAAAGATCATGCACAATGTCCATGTTGCACCCACCGCACTAACTGTTGGGAGCTCTACTCTTGAAGTTGTTGACGAATATATATACCTAGGGCAGGCTGTCCGATTAGGTAGGTCCAACTTTAAGAGAGAGGTCAGTAGACGGATCCAGCTCGGCTGGGCAGCGTTCGGTAAATTACGTAACGTCTTCTCGTCTAAAATACCTCAGTGCCTAAAGACAAAGGTATACAACCAATGTGTGTTACCAGTGATGACTTACGGTTCTGAGACGTGGTGCTTCACGAAGGATCTTTTCAAAAGGCTTAATGTCGCTCAGCGTGCTATGGAGAGGGCAATGCTCGGTATTTCTCTACGTGATTGAATCAGAAATGCGGAGATCCGTAGAAGAACTAAGGTTGCTGACATTGCCCGTAGGATCAGTCAGCTGAAGTGGCAATGGGCCGGCCACATAGCACGAAGATTGGACGGTCGATGGGGCAAAAAGATCCTAGAGTGGAGGCCACGTACTGGCAAGCGCAGTGTGGGACGGCCACCTACCAGATGGACCGACGACCTGGTGAAAACTGCCGGGTCACGTTGGATGCAGGTGGCAATGGACCGAACACACTGGAAATGTGTTGGAGAGGCCTATGTTCAGCAGTGGACTTTAAAAGGCTGAAACGACGACGACCCCCGAATTAAGTCAAGCAGTGGGCGAACTGATGAAAATCTATATCAGAGTGTTCATCCCCTTGGGAGCAATGATGGCACAGACAGACACACAAACACACACGCACGGCACACACGTCAAACTCAGCTCCCTCCCTCCCGGGGGATTGATAAATAATATAATAAACACAATGCAAAAACAATGGCGCAACAAAACCGATATCATAAGGCCGCAATATTACACTGAATAAGTCAATTCAACTCCCAATAGATATTAAATTTATTACATTGCAGACCCGGGCCCGGGGGCCGAAGGGGGCGAATTAATGTGGAAAAGTGAACGCTCCGCCGGCCGCGCAATTAGTGGCGCAATCAAGATCGCCTACGATAATTCTGTAAACGTATTCCCCCGGCTGTAATACCTATGTCAAATCTGTACCTGATTTATTGTATTATAATGCAGTAAGCTTCGACTGTGTATAAGGGAGACCGTTTCAAACCCTTATTCTGGTTGTCTCATATAGTTCTCTATATATAAGAAAAAAAAACGTAAATTATACCAGTGCTTAGTGTCAAATACTAGACAAAGGTGGATTCTCTAATGTAAATATTGTGTAATTCTATCTACTTTTGTATGTAGCCGTAAGTTTTCCAAATGTAATAAATAAAATATAAATATATTATTATATGCCGATAAAGAGATTTAACTCTTAATAAGTAAGACTAGTAATATATATATAAATAAACTAATTCGTATGCCTTCTTGTATAAAATACTCACAAAAAGTTCGATAATTCTTTCGAACCTTTTTTCGAACAACATACTTCTACGTTGTTTTTTATACAATAACTAGCTGACCCTTGCCCACTTCGTTGAGCATAAAAAGAGTTTATGATGAAATTCAACTAAAAAAAAACAACGTGGGAACCCGGAACCCGCAACGCGGGAACCCGGAACCTGGAACCCGCAACGCGAGAACCCGGAACCCGTAACGCGGGAACCCGGTACCCGCAACGCAGGAACCCGGAACCCGCAACGCGGGAACCCGGAACCCGCAACGCGGAACCCGCAACATGGGAACCCGAAACCCGCAACGCGGAACCCGGAACGCGGAACCCGCAACGCGGGAACCCGGAACCCGCAACGCTGGAACCCGGAACCCGCAACATGGGAACCCGAAACCCGGAACGCGCAACACGGGAACCCGGAACCCGCAACGCGGAACCAGCAGCATGGGAACCCGAAACCCGCAACGCGGAACCCGCAACGCGGAATCCTGAACCCGCAACGCGGAACCCACAACGCGAAACCCTAACGCAGAACCCGCAACGTTCACGGAAACGCTGTCAAATGGAATAAATAGTATCCTATGTCCGTCTACTTGCTCTAAGCTACTTCCTCACCAATTTTCAGCCATATCGATAAAGCCGTTCTTGAGTTATCAATAATTTAACTAACACGACATACTTTTATACATATATATGTATAGATTACTCCTACTAACATAAGCTAACGCCCGGTGAATGCTCCCGTCACAGTCGGTCCAGCCGATTCGGTGATCATTAGTTAGATGACGATGATGATGATGATGAAAAGTAGCCTAAATTAATTCTTATAACTTTAGCTATCTACCAGTGAAAGTCTCGTTAAAATCGGTCCAGCCGTTCCAGAGATTAGCCGGAGCAAAGAGACACGCTGACAGACAGACATTTTTTCAAATTGCATTTTCGTTTTCAGTACCTAGATATCGTTGCCGATGCCAAAAAAAAGAAGAAAATATCGTTTAAAATGTCATATGCATTTAGAAAAACGTTGCTAATTGAAAGTTACAAACTGACATACATTAATAGGGGAACCCGGAACCCGCAACGTGGGAACCCGGAACCCGCAACGCGGGAAC